>CM062817.1:1173013623-1174421123 GCA_031772625.1 Pinus tabuliformis
CCCCTAAGTTCAATTATTTTCATAAATAAATTTGCCAAAATGCCACTTTTCCTTTCCACAACCTTTGCCATTTCCCTTTCCAATTTCCTTAGCCATTAATCAACCACAAGTGATCCCCATTAGTATGCTTTTCCCCAAAGATAAGCTTATAATACATGTCCCATCAGTTGTGATTATTAATTTTCCATTATTAACTTTTATTACATGGAATTTTCACCACGGTTATTGCATATACAATGCTCATTTACGTAGATGGTATGGTCATTCACTTTTTCTTTAGTTTTTCAATTGTATCTATTTCCATAAATTTATGCTCTAAGATACTATTAATAAATATTAGATATTATGAAATAAATTTCATTGTAAATATTGCATAATATTATAAGATATATTTTGATGAAATATTCAAATTAAATGTACATGATATTTTATTGATCATGTTGGTATTAGAGTACATTTTTTTTTTGGATTTTTTGCGAAGTTTTAGGACCCCATGAATTTTCTTTGGAATGAACTCACCGAATCCTATCCATGGTGGATGAATCCAATCATTTCAACCTTCAAGCTAAAAGGAAAGTGTGATTTATGTGCACAAGAGGGAAATTCATTGATATCACTCACAATGAGTCTCTCTCGTGGTTTTAAAAACTGTTTTCAATTCCCATTTTTACCATATTGGGTATGTAAATGACCAATGGATTTGTTAGTATTACTTCAAGTATTGCCAAGGGTAGATTGTGAAATAGCACACCACTATGTTCCCAAAATGTAAATTATGAAAGTTATATTTGAGAAAAACATAGATATACACTCCAAGTGTTTATGGGCTCTACAAAACCATTTTTAAAGTAACTAATTTTATTTAAATATGAGACTATTAACAAGTCTCAGGTGCAATCACAATAGATAAATAACAGAAGCCATGAGGAAGGATGACGAAGTGGTTCTAAATAGAAAGGCCATCAATATTTTTCCAACGAGGTGAAGAAGTCAAAAGTAAAAGACAATAAAATGAGGGCTATTACACATAAATTGAAGGATTATAACAACCACTACAAACATAGTAATATGGATGTTCACACCAAATATAAGTGTTACAATTTGCATCTAGAATTGAATCAAAATACTGTAACAAGGATGAGAAGAAGAAAAACCTAATAAGCGTGAACTCATGCAACTTAATAGAGAAAAAATTAGATGTGGATGAGAATATTTTTTGCACTATAGGCAAAGGGAGGTAAATATGAGTTTCCTTAATCATAAGGAAGGGAGGATATGACAAAACTATTCCAAATGAAATTTTAGGTCAAAAATACCTAGGTGAATGCTTTATTCAATTTTATTTCACATTCCAACCTCATATTAGATGATTTTACTAATAGTATTGTGTTGGAAGTTCATGATCATATAATCCCATATCGGTTGGGATGTTTAAATAAGGATTCAAACCTTAAGGTCATTACAAAATTGTAATATCAAATTTGGTATATGTGCATATTTTATTGATTAGGTGAAGGTAGATGTGGTACCCTTCATGTGTGTGGTGTAGTGATCAGAATGCCCCACATTTATATGAGTATGTGATATTCATGAGGAGAGAAAACTAGTATCTCTTTTTTAAGGATGTGAATCCTTTCATCATCATTCCACAAAAAGTTAGATTGTATATGTTTCTGATAAGTTTTGACTAAGGGAAGAAAATTTATTTAGCTATAGTAGGAACTATGTATATTTTCTTTAGAGAGAATCATCTAGGGGGTGAATTAGTAAGGGTAAAGTAATCCCTTAGAGATGTATCAAAGAGTAGAAATTTCAACAGGAGTATTTGTTTCAATACTATAGAGGAACATTCTAGGACTCTAAAGGGGTACAAACTAGGAGGGATGTTTGGCACAAGATAGAGTTATTCCTTGAATCCCCATTACAAAATAGAGTGTTGAATATATAGTTTAAAATATTGGATGTATATGATGTGAAGAACCAATGACACATTATTTGACTAGGTACCTCACATTATGGGACACTTATCATCATAGTACCCAATAAGGTTAACACTTGGAGAATGTGTATAAACTATATAGATTTGAACAATATCATTGTTAATATCAATACCTTCTACTCATGGTTGTTGATATATTTTATGAGTTGCAACATGTCAAGTACTTCACAAAGTTGTATCTCGGATAGATATATCCCCAAGTACATTTTAAAGAATAACATACCTATAATAAAATCATCAATATTAGGAAAATCTTGTATGAATGGCTAGTATTTCCTCTTGGTTTATCTAATTTACCAACTGCATTTAAAATATTAATGAATGATGTATTTTGTCCACATTTAGATTCATTTGTAATGGTGTATTTAGGTATGTTGGCTTACAACACTACCAAGGAAGAGAACATCTCACTTCACATGTGGCTTTGAAAGATCATAAGAAGGTATATATTGTTGGATAAGCTTAGAAAAAGTGTTTTTATAAAGATAATTGGTTTATTTTGGGTATGCGATTAGTCTAGGTAAATTATTGATAGATATTGTGAAGGTGGATTCCATCTTGAAGTGACCAACTCTTACTAGTATTATTTAATCTAGGAGATATTTTGGGGCTAAAAAATACCTGCATGAGTTTATAACATCATTTTGAATGGTATAAATGCCACTCCATTCCATAATATCCAATGGTAAGAGTTTTCATTGGGGGAAAAATCAATAGAAATATTTCAATGAGATGAAATGAATTAATATTTAAGTACCAGTTCTTGCATTGTCCAACTTGTATAATTATTTTGAGGTAGAGATATATCTAGGTGGATATGGTATGGGAGCGGTCTTAAATAAAGGAGGTGAGTTGGTACGTTTTCATTTTGAAATTTTCATGTGGGAACAATGAAATAACATACGTTAGATAAGGAACTCTTTGCCTTTTTCAACCCACTAAGAAGTGGAAGAACTATGTAATATGAAAGGATAACTTTATCCACGTTATTCACTAGTGATTGTAGTATTTGTAATCCAAAATCAGGCATTACAACACCACACACTAAAAATGGATGGGGTTTTTATAGTATTTCCATCCAGTCATCAAACATAAGAAAGAATACACAAATAATCTAGCAAACCCCCTTCAATTCAAACTACATCCCATATTATAGCATTATTATTTGTTATGAACATGGTTCCTTTAACCCATCACGCATATTAAGAGGCATGCATTGAATATCGACAATTTAAATAAAAGCTTTAGCAACTATAGGGATAATTTTTTGTTAGTTGAAAAGATTAAAAAGATATGCATTCTTATATCTTCTAAAAATACCATCAAAGGAAAATATATCTTAACCCTAGACAATTATTAAACTATGTCAAGTATTGGACCACTAGGAATAAAAGCAATTCCATTCATTTATCCTTTTGCTTTTTCCATTGACGACTGGAACATATGGGAGTGGATTTTGAGAGTATAGTAGAGGAGAACTAATATTCTATATAAACCACTCATGTCATAGTTTCAAGGTAATATTTATAATCAATTCCCCCTTGTTTTTACTTACATTTCATACTCGAAGAAAACAGAGAAAAGCGCATGCTTCTCCTTTTAGATGGGTTTTCTCCCATGTTGGGTTTTGTATGTCACGTATTAAATCTATGCGTGTGTATGTTATGATTATTTTCTTTCTCTTTCATTTTTCAAATTTCAATTATTTCAATAAATTTGAAGAGTAAGCTAATATTGAAAATTTTAAGATTTAAGGAAATAAGGTTTATAGTAAAACATTTCATAATATGACAAAATTTGTTGTGATAAATTTTTCTAGTAAAACATACACAACAATTTATAGACAAATGACAACATTAAAAAATATCCTAACCCTATATCCTTATTCTCAATTTGATTTTTCTTAAATATAATCAAATTTAACCTCCTTCTAAAATAGTGTTCTACTTCACTATATCCAATTCCATTTTTATTCTCATAAACATTATTTTTTCTAGCATTAAATTATTTTAAGTATTATAATAACAACCCGTTACATATTCAATTAAATTATATTATTTATTAATATGCTCACTTATTATTTTACATTTATTTACTCAATCTTCCTTTCTAAATAAATATTTCACTTATCTCTTGTTTTGATATTCATTCCCAGCCCTATGATATATAATTTCGGAAAGTATGTTTCATCACAAACTTGTTAACTCAATCTCCTTTTTTAAATAAATATTTCACTTATCTCTTGTTTTGATATTGATTCAGTACAGCCCTGTGATATATAATTTGGGAAAGTATGTTCCATCACAAACTTGTTAAATTATTAAGAATAAAATCACTAAAAATATTAAATAATGAAAAATAGTGAAACATAATATTACTCCTTAGAAGTTAAAAAAATGATCATAATCGGCTAAGAGTATATACACTTAAACTCAAAAGAAATAGTAAAAAAACCAACGTTACCGTACCCTTACAGAATTTGTACATGCTATATTAGTTCATTACGCATAATAGCATCAATAATATATCTTTCAATAAACATAACCATTCATTGTTTTATCATTTGTTGATAAACATTGCATCATTAAATGAGCTGAGTTTATAGGTTTATGTGTTTATTTAGTTCAATTAATTTTTTGAATTTGGTGTTATAAAATATAATATTGTATTTAAATTTTATTTCAAATAATTAAAAAAAAAGTTTATTTCATTGATCCGGATTTAAACAAGAATGGAACAAATTACAGAGATAACCACAAATACAGATATGCAATAGAAATAATACTTCATTTTATTACTGTAAAATACTGAAATATGCTTACAAACAGAAATGGAAAGAAACCAGCTAGGGCGACGCTTGTTTATCTCTCAGAAGAGATGTAGCGGCTACATGCCTCTGGATTGTGTTACAATGAGGCTCGAAGGCCTATTTATTGTTGAGAAATAATGGAAAGCCCTTCACATCCCAAAACCTAACCCTAGAAGATGAAACACCAAATTGTGGGCCCCATTGGGAAATTGGTACATCGTAACTTTGGCATACGATCTTCGTTTGACGCGTACAATAGCTCGTTAGAAAGATCTATCCAAGAACTACCACTTTTGGAAGGGCACATTGGCCCATGGATTCATGTTGCCCCCAGATTTCCCAAAAAACGTCGTTTAGGGCCTCAAAATCGCCCCGGAAGTTCAAGACCCGAAAAACTGCTAAAAATAGTAAACTATGCTACAATTTAGGAAACTGAAAAAGCTGAAAGAGATAGTTGTGGGGGACCAGATGGGATAGGTGGGTGGACACCAACATCCACCTGGATCATTCCTCCCCCCTTAGGAAACAATGGTCCCCATTGCATTGAGTTCCTCCCTGAGATGAGGAAGCTTCCACTGAGCTGGGTCTCTGGTGAGTTGTTCTACAATCTTTGATGTGTCCAGAAATGGTGGGAAGCATGGTCGATGACGGTGCACATTGAACACTCAGTGCAAGCGGAGGAATGGAGGAATTCTATGCTCCAAAGAATTGTTTTCCATAGCCTTAGTAATGGTGTAAGGACCATGTCGGTGTGGTCGGAGCTTCTGATGGGATCTTGTAAGGTGTTCTTTCTGTAGATGCAACCAAACTTTGTTGCCCACCTGAAGCCTATGTGGTACCCTTGTGGGTGAGGAGAAGTTGCTCCTATGTTCTGTCATGACCGTATTCCTTTGTTGTTTCTACTACGTGGAGGAACCCTTCACGAGGGTCATGGATGTAGCAATGATCTTCCCCTTACCTTGGGTGCGAATCAGACAAAAAATGAATTTCCTAGTTTGGGAGATGAGCTTGTTGCCTTTCTCAGTAGAGATCAAAGAGGTGGCAGTAGGTGGGCTACCTCTGGTATCTGTATAATGAATTATCCAAAGAAATAATGATAGCGCGAGGCCTTGAATCATACACAGCATGTCGCCTCCACAAGTATGGTTGCCCTAATAGTACATCACAAACATCGAGAGGTGTAACATCACACAATACCTCGTCTGTGAAGGGCTTGATGTTGTAGGGAAGGCGACACTGCTGGCGAGCTTTGAGATCCCGTCCTTCATGAAGCCACCCGATACTATATGACTGCGGGTATGGTGTAGTCGATAGGCCCAACCGCTTCACGACCTCTGCTGAAATGAGGTTCTTTTGGCTACCATTGTTGACAATGAATTGCAGTGGCAAACCCTTCATGCACATCTATGAGTGGAAAATCCGCTCCCCCTCCTCTCAGTGTTCGGGCTCATTCTTCTGGATCTTGGCGGTGGCAACAATGACGTTGGGATCCACATCAATGATCTGCTTCCCTTTGCCATTCCCCTTGTCAGGTTCTAGCTTAGGGTCGAAACATGCATCTAATTCAGAAGCCTTCAACTTGGCCACCACTGACTGCTTGGTCCGACACTCACTTATGTTATGAGTGGGACTCTTGTGGAACTCACACCACTTTCCTGTGTCCTTCTTCAGCTTCATGGTGTTGTTCTTTTCTTGCGGCTTCGTTGAGTTGTCTTGGGTCACCCCACCTTGGCTTTGTACTTTGGGCTTCGGATTTGCAGATCCAAAGTCTTGCTTCTTCTGTTTGAACTTTTGCTCGATTTTGACAGTGTATCGGTATGTTGTGCCGAGCGAGGAGATGTTCAAGAATTCCATCTCTGCTTTGATGTATCTATGTAGGCAGCCATGGTATTTGAGTACCAGATGCAGCTCAGAGTCCTTGATACGCAACTATGTGTGAAGGGTATGAAAAATGTTTGTGAACTCCGGAACATCTTGGTCCCATCCCTGCCGCACTGTGGCCCATTTGATGTATTTTTCCTCATAGCTTTTGACAGGGTAGTACTGCTCCTTGATGGCATCCCTGAATGAATCCCAAGTGGGTGCGGCTAAAAATAGTGTGCCCGTATTTTCATCCTTCTGCTCACAGTAGGTTTCCCACCAATCCTTGACATGGGGGCTGCTTTGAGAAGAGCGAAAGAAATCTTTTCCTGACTCGAAAATTCATGAATAGAAAAATAACCCTCTAGCAAATTTAACCATTTATCTATGGCATTTGCTTCTATCTGACCCTTGAAGATGGGGATTTCAAAATTAACTTGTACCTTAAATGGTGTGGCATTTCCAGAGTAGCTGTTGGAATCCGATGCGTCGCCTTTGGGTAGCCACTGAAGGATCTGTGCAAAGCTATCCATCATCGTGTTCCTTTGCCGCTCGAGGGCTTCTTTGAGCAAGATTTTGATAGGATCTCCTACCCCCTCATTTTTCTTCTCATCTGCCATGGGAGGCCATCAGGATTTGCGAGGCTGGTCTTGCAAATGTTTGACTAGTTCAAGCCCTAACTCCTTATATCTTGACCTCATTGGGGACATGCAAAGAAAAACAAAGAGAAAAACTAGACTGCTCTGATACCACTGATCCAGATTTAAACAGGAACGAAACAAATTATAGAGATAACTATAAATACAGATATGCGGCGGAAATAATACTTCATTTCATTACTGTAAAATATTGAAATATGCTTACAAACAGAAATGGAAAGAAGCCAGCTAGGGTGATGGTAACTTATCTCTGAGAAGAGATGTGGTGGCTACATGCCTCTGAACTGTTACAATGAGGCGCGAAGGCCTATTTATTGTTGAGAAACAATGGAAAACCCTTCACATCCCAAAACCTAACCCTAAAAGATGAAACGCCAAATTCTGGACCCCGTTTGGGTAAATTGGTACATCAATTTCTCGGGGTCGTAACTTTGGCATACGATCTCCATTTGACACGTACAATAGCTCATTAGAAATATCTATCCGAGCACTACCACTTTTGGAAGGGAAACGTCGGTCCATGGACCCATGTTGCCCCCAGATTTCCAAAAAAACGTTATATACGGCCTCAAAATGGCTCTGGAAGTTCAGGACCCAAAAAACTGCTAAAAATAGTAAATTTTGCTACAATTTAGGAAACTGAAAAAGTTGAAAGAGACAGTTGTGGGGGTCCAGATGGGATAGGTGGGTGGCCACCAACATCCACCTGGATCATTCATATTTTAAATGTCACTCTCATATTGGAATAAAAAATATATATTTTAGATGTTGATACAAGAAGGTGGTGACCGCATACATTATATACATTAATTATGTTTATGATGATGATGATGATGATGATGATGATGATGGTTACCATCCACTGAGACCAAATTGGTCTATTGGACCTATAATTTTTTCTGGCTTCTCATATTTCTTGGCGAGATTGGTGTTGTAGCTTTCTCTTTTTTTTCTCTATGGTCTTCCAACTTTCTTTATCTTACATCTTCTTCATCTCTTCTAATGGGACATTGGTGTCTTAGCTTCACGATCTATTGTGTTCTTCCTTTTGAAGATAGTCGGAGAAGAAGTTTGGTCTAGGAGATCTGCTTTGCCGTTAGATGGAGATTTATTTTGTGTGGTATTCGAACCCTCATAACTTGAGGGGTTGTTGACTTCACTCTTTTGTTGTTGGGCGAGGCTTTCCCCCTGCTTGTCTTGAGAGTTGTTTATTTCTGCCTGATTTCTTGTGATTCAGAGTTTTCTCGAGAGTATTCTTCTTTGATGATAGTGTAGTGCTCCTTCCCACCATGTAGATTTGTGGTGATTTTTTCTTCCAATTTTTTTTTGGGAGGCTTTTGGGAAATTTTTTTCTAGGTGGCCTGTCTCAGAGCAGGACCGACATCTAAAGAGGACACTTTCATAATCGAATTTCTAGTTTCACACATAGTCTTTACTTGTTAGGTGTATTCCAGCCGGGAATATAAATGATATATGAAAATTATATAAAAATAATTTGTGCTTATAAAAATATTTGTTTTTCTAATCAAATATCATAGATTTATTTTTATAAATTAATTTTAATTTTGGATTTATCAATTATTAATATATTAAATTTATTGAGACGCAAATCTCATTTGAAGTGAAAAAATTAACGAAAAATTTACATATTGAGAGATTTGATTATTTTAGAGTTGATGGATGTGGGTGGTGATACGTATATATTGAGGATGGAAACAATTACAAATATCCTTAGCTTAACAAGCGCACTTACAATTTTTTTTAAACATATTAAATTTTTCTATTATTATTTGTTATATATAAAATATACATAGTTGACATAAAGATATTTTTCTTTCTAATTGACATTGTCCATATAAATTTTTGTTTTGTTATTAGTATAAAAGATAAATTTGACTCATATTAGGAAATATAAACCATATATAAGATAATGAGAGATTTCATTTTGTTATTATTATTTTCATAGAAGGAATTATAAAATTGTATACATGCTTTCTCTTCTATTCAACTTCTTCCTTGTGCGAAGTATCTAGAAAATTCTCCAAACATTAAAAAGGTAGTAAACCCTTCGGGCGGATCTTCGTTAGCTAATGGAGCAACTATTCAACACTGAATATGGGTGATAAAAGAGTTTACAATAGACTTTGCAATGTCTTGTGGAATATGTTTGATCCTTCTAAAATATGCCTTGGGGAATACACCTCTTCTAGCACAAACTATTGTTCCACTGGATATCCTCAATCACATGCATTCAGAGTACCTTTTGCTACACTAAATAATTCTAGTATAATTACGCACCATTCAGAAACATTTTCAAATGTACCTTTCAATGCTGGTGAAATGTTTTAGGTAAGGGAATTATTTTTTTTTACATCGAAATTTATTATTTTTAAATGTTTTATAATTTGATAAAGATATGTATAATGTTTACATATAATGTCTTTAGGGTGTAGATAAGTTTGTTATAGAATGTATTATTAAGGCATTTCTTGTAATGTAGATAGTTCAAACTCTTCATTAATCTTGTTGGTATGTTTAGAGGTAAAAGCAGGAGACTATTAATTGACCCCAAATCACAAAGGATTCCATAGAAGTAATAAGTATATGACTCATATACTTTAAATTAAAAATGTGAGTCATATACTTATTAGTTTTAAGAAAAAATGACAATGATCTAGTTAATGGTATGGAAACCACATCAATAATATCGATATAATATATTTAACAGTAGAAGTGTCCTTAGACAAAAAAATTGTTAATAAGGAAAAGAAAATTAAATAGAATTTGCAAGAGTTTACACACCATTTCTAAACACTCTTACAAGCAGAGAAATTAGCTTGAAATAAGCTAATTTCCTAACCTAATTTTGTTATGCATCACTTATTTTATTTACAAGTGTCCATTTAAATTTAGTTCTATAATAATAACACTCCTAACTATTTTCCTAAATTAGTTCCCAAGAAACAACTCATTTCTACATGCCATATCTTTTACAACAATTAGTTATTCTAAAATTTCTCTAAAATCGAATTCAATATTCTAAATAATTGAATATTATATTCTAAAAAATTATACTAAATTTTATGTATTTTGGATCATCTAACATTCCCCCATTTGATCCAAACATGCATTACAACAGATACAAAATTCATTCGTGAACTATAAATTTGATCCTACCAAGTGGTTTTTTGAAAATATCAAAGATCTCATCTTCTGAAGGACAATATATCGACTTGATGACATCCTTTGGAATGAGTTTTCTAATCTAACTATACTTTCTGTCCACATGCTTTATTTTTGGAATGAAAAATTGGATTTTTGGCAAGCTTTATGGCTGAATAGGTGCTCGATGGATAATGATGTAGTCTTTGCACAACCAAACAATTTCACATGTTGCTTCCCATTTCAATATATATTTTTCTTCTAACAAAGAAGTGACCATTGTATCTTTCCTCTTGTAACTCCAGGAAACTGCATTTGATCCCATTTTCATCAAATAACCCGAGGTTGATGCCCCATCATCAATACTGGTGATATCTCCATTTCAATATTCACCAAGTACATTTTTCTTAGTTTTATGTAACGAATGCCAAAATCTTTCATCCCTTGTATATATCTAAGGATCCTTTTTTTTGCATTCCAATGGTTGTCCCTTGGTTCCTACATAAAGTGAAAAATAATACTCACCCCTTAAGATAAATTTGGATGAGTGGTTGTGAGATAAATGAATCTACCAATCAACTGTCTATAAGTAGTATTGTTCACCATTTCCCCCTTCAAGTTTTGAATGTTTCAAGTTTTGTTCCATGCGGTTGAGAATGAGCTTGCAATGTTGCATTCCAAGCCTTTCAATAATTACATATGCATACTTTGAAAAATGAAAATATGGTATGGAAGTTGGAATACTTCAACTCCAAGATAATAGTCAACTAATTCCAAATTAGTCATCTTAAAACTAGCTTATAACTCCTTCTTCACCTGCAACATATTATCACTATTTTTCCCGGTAATGATGAAGTCATCCGCATATCTAAAAAATATCACCAAATTTTTACCCTATTGGCGTACATATAAAGTATCATTAGATCCACTTCGCTTCAAGCCAAATTTGCAAAGGCACTCGTTCATTTTTTTCATACCGAGCTCATGTACCTTGTTTCAATCTGTATAAAGCCTTGATCAATTTGTAGACTTTGTGTTCCTAGCCTTCAATCTCAAAACCTGGAGGTTGTGTCATATAATTTCTTCCTGTAAATTTCCATTGAGGAAATAAATTTTAACATATATTTGATGAACATTCCATCCTTTTTATGTTGTTAATGCAAGTGTTAATCCAATGGTGTTCCATTTTGTTGTAGGTGCAAATGTTTCTTCATAGTTAATGCCTTCCTGCTGTGAAAAAACCCTAACAAAAAGCCTTTCTTTGTACTTGTCAATGTCTCCATTTTTCTTATAATTAATTCTGTAAACACATTTCATCTGATGGGTTTCACGTTTTTTGGACAATCAACAAGTTTCCAAGTATTATTTTCCATTTCTACCTAGTAATCTTCAATCATTACTTTTTTCCGTTATTTATGTTTTACTACCTCTTTGTATATGGAGGGACCAATAAAATAATTTGTTATCAAGGAAGAAATTCATGATTTGTATGTGATCCCCGTGTTCCTATTTTGTTTTGCTCATTTGGCGTAACATATTTTAAAAGTTGAATGAAGCATTTGTCAGTTGATGTTCACTAGTTTTCATATCTGAAAACTTACCATGATTACAAAGTGGATTGATATAAACAGATGTTCTTCGATCAACTGAAGGTTCAAGGGGTGGAGACTCACTGTTAGATGAACTAATGTTGCTAGGAGATTGAGATGGATTCTTAGAAGATCTAGATGGTGTAGTTAAAGTATATGGGCTAGATGAGCCATTTTCAGATGAATACTTTCTATATCTATGGCACTCTTTCTTTATATTTCTTTTAAGGCCACATCCTTGCCCAAAAAAAAATTCCATTGGATTGAATACAATACCTTTTCTTCTCATCAAAATAACCAATCATTGTACACTTTAGACTTCATGAATCTAGCATAATTCATTTTTCTTTTGGAACTAAGGCATAACACACTGAACCAAAAACACTACGATTTTTAAATCAAGGTTTGAAACCAAACCATGCTTCATATAGTATAACTCAATCCAGAGAAGTAGTGGGTGAATTTTTCTTTAAGTAGATTGTTGTACATATTTCTTCTACCCAATATACAGGACATTCATTTTTTAAAGTTAGTATGGATATTTCCGTTCCTAGAAAAATAAGATTCATTCTCTCTGCTTCTCCATTTTGTTATGGAGTGTAGATATTTGTATGTTTTATTTTGATGCCATTGTCCCTACAATAATTTTAGAATTCAGTGAAAGTGAATTATCCCCCATTGACTGTCCTAAGAGTATCAATATTCTTTATAATTTCATTCTAAACAAGTTCGCGAAAAGTTTTAAACTTTCTGAATGTTTCTCACTTTTTCTTCAAAAAATAAACCCACGTCATTAGACTAAAATAATAAATGAAGAGAAAAAAATATCTACAACTTGCTAGATAAGTTTGTAGAGGTACATGAATGTCACTGTGAACTAATTAAAAATGCTTGTTTGCACACCATAAACTTGTTGGAAAAGTCTCTCGACCTTGTTGCCGGTAAATGCAAGCTTCACATTTTTCATTTTCTTTATTAAATGATCCAGGTGGATATTGGTGGCCACCTGCCAAGTCCACCTGGACCCCCACCATTGTCTTTCTCAACATTTTCAGTTTCCTTAATTGTAGCACAACTTACTGTTTTTAGCAATTTTTCGGGTCCTGAACTTCCGGAGCCGTTTTGAGGCCCTAAACGACGTTTTTTGGGGAATCCGGGGGCAACATGGGTCCATGGAATGGACCGATTTTGCCCGTTCCAACAATGATAGTGCTCGGATAGATCTTTCTAATGAGCTATTGTACGCGCCAAACGGAGATCATATGCCAAAGTTACGACCCCGAGAAGTTGATGTACCAATTTACCCCAAACGGGGCCCACAGTTTGGCGTTTCATCTCCTAGGGTTAGGTTTTGGAATGTTAAGGGTTTTTCCATTGTTTCTCAACAATAAATAGGCCTTCGAGCTTCATTGTAACACAGTTCAGAGGCATGTAGCCATCACATCTCTTCTCAGAGATAAGCTACCATCGCCCTAGCTGGTTTATTTCCATTTCTGGTTGTAAGCATATTTTAGTATTTTCCATTAATGAAATGAAGTATTATTTCCGCTGCATCTTTGTGTATATGGTTATCTCAGTAATTTGTTGCGTTCCTGTTTAAATCCGGATCAGTGGTATCAGAGCGGTTTGATTTTTCTCTGTTTTTCTTTGCATGTCCCCAACAAGTTCGGGATATAAGGAGTTAGGGCTTGAACTGGTTGAACCTTTGCAAGAGCAGCCTCGCAAATCCCGACGGCCTCAGATGGCAGACGAGAAGAAAGACGAGGGGGCAGGAGATCCCATCAAAATCTTGCTCGAAGAAGCCCTCGAGCGACAACGGAACGCGATGATGGACAGCTTTGCCCAGATCCTTGAGCGGCTACCCAGAAGCGGCGCATCGGCTTCCAGCAGCTCCTCTAGAAACGCCACACCCTTTAAGGTACAAGTTAATTTTGAAATCCCCATATTCGAGGGTCAGATAGACGCCGATGTCGTAGATAAATGGTTAAATCTGCTAGAGGGTTATTTTTCTGTTCATGAATTTTCGAGTCGGGAAAAGATTGTTTTTGCTCTTCTCAAAACAGCCCCCCACGTCAAGGACTGGTGGGAAACCTACTGCGAGCAGAAGGATGAAAGTACTGGCTCACTATTTTCAGCCGCACCCACCTGGGATTCGTTCTGAGATGCCATCAAGGAGCAGTACTACCCTGTCGGAAGCTATGAGGATGAATACATAAAGTGGACCACGCTGCAGCAGGGAAGGGACCAAGACGTGCCGGAGTTCACCAATCTTTTCCATACCCTTTGCACAAAGTTGGGTATCAAGGATTCAGAGCAACATTTGATACTCAAATACCATGGCTGTCTGCACAAGTACATCCAGGAAGAAATACAATTCCTAAACTTCCCCTCGCTCGGCGCAGCATAACGATATGCCGTCAAGGTCGAGCAGAAGTTTAAACAAAAGAAGCGAGACTTTGGATCTGCGAATCCAACGCAGGGGAAAGGTGCCCCTAAACCATAGAACAAAGGACAGAGCCAAGGCGGGACAGCCCAAAACAACCAGCTGAAGCTGCAAGCAAAGAACAACGCTGCGAATCCGAGAAAGGACACTGGAAAATGGTGCGAGTTCCATAAGAGCTCCACTCACAACACAAGTGAGTGTCGGGCCAAGCAGTCACTGGTGGCTGAGCTAAAGGTTTCAGAATCAGATGCATGTTCCAACTCTGAGTTAGAACCCGATAAGGGGTATGAAAAAGGGAAGCAGATCATTGATGCAGATCCCAACGCCATTGTTGCTACCGCAAAGATCCAGAAAAATGAACCCGAAGATCCAGAGGAGGAGGAGCGTCTCTTCCACTCCCAGATTTGGGTAAAGGGCTCCCCAATACAGTTCATTGTTGATAGCGGGAGTCAAAATAACCTCATTTCAGCAGAGGTCGTGAAGCGGTTGGGCTTACCGACCACAACACATCCACAACCATACACCATTGGGTGGCTTCACCAAGGGCGAGATCTTCGCGTGAGCCAGCAGTGTCGCCTTCCATACAACATCAAGCCCTTCACAGATGAGGTATTGTGTGACATTGCTCCCCTTGAAGTTTGTGATGTATTACTAGGACAACCATACTTGTGGAAGCGACATGCTGTGTATGAATCAAGGCCCCGTGCTGTTATTATTACATTGGGAAATAATTTGTTCAGGATACCAGAGGTAGCACCACCTGCCGCCATCTCTTTGATTACTGCAAAACAATGCAGTAAGATCATTTCCAAAACCAGGAAATTTGTTTTCCTGATGATACGCCCTCAAGGGAAGAAGAAGACAGTGGTCGCGGCCTCCAAACGGGGTCCCTCTGCACGACAGCTACAGATGGACAAGATTGTGGAGGAGTATGAAGACATCTTCACCTCCCCGGCAGGGGTTCCTCTGCACTGTCAAGTCAAGCACTCCATCGATCTGACCCCAGGTGCGCCGCTACCCAATGGACCAATTTATCGACGCTCCGTTCTGGAGAACAATGAAATCAAGAGGCAGATTCAGGAGCTCCTGCAGAAAGGTCACATCCGTCCGAGTTCATCGCCCTGTGGGAGCCCGATCGTGTTGGTACAGAAGAAGGATGGGACGTGGAGACTCTGTATTGACTATCGGGCGCTGAACAAGATCACTGTCCATAATAAGTACCCGATCCCGCAGATTGATGACCTCCTAGACCAACTAAAGGGGGCGAAATATTTCAGCAAGATCGATCTGAAGTCAGGATATCACCAGGTACCAATCGAACCCTCAGATGTGTGGAAGACTGCCTTCAAATCCAAGGAGGGCCTCTTTGAATGGTTGGTCATGCCTTTCGGATTGACGAATGCTCCTGCAACCTTTATGAGGCTAATGGATGACATCTTGCGGCCATTCACCAACTCCTTTGTAGTAGTATACTTGGATGACATTCTGATCTTCAGCCAGAGTTGGGAAGAGCGCCTCCACTACATCCGACAGGTTCTCCAAACACTGCGGCAACACAAGCTATGTGCCAATTTGGAGAAATGCAATTTTGGCATGACCCAGGTTCAGTATCTGGGATACATCATTGATGAACAGGGGGTGCATATCGATCCAGCCAAGGTCCAAGTCATTCGGGATTGGCCCTCTCCAACCACTCTAACAGAGCTCCGCAGCTTTCTAGGTCTTGCCAACTTCTACCGCAGGTTTGTGCTGGGGTTTTCTCATATTTCTTGGCCCTTGAGTCAAGTCACCAAGGGAGGGGCGAAAGCAAAATTCATTTGGTCTGAATCTCAACAGAAGGCATTCAGGGAGTTGAAGGATCGCCTCTGCACGACACCAGTGCTCGTGTTACTAGATTTACAACAACCATTTAAGGTCGAGACAGATGCCTCTGACTATGCTATTGGGGCAGTCCTTACTCAACATGGACATCCAGTGGCATATCACAGTGAAATGCTTTCAGAAACAGTCTGGAAGTACCCCACTTATGATAAAGAGATGTATTCCATTGTACAGGCCTCCCAACAATGGAAGCATTACATTTTGGGGAAGGAAACGGTCATCCACACAGACCACCGACCCCTGCAGTTCATACAGACCCAAGGGAAATTGCAGAATGATCGCCATCAGAAGTGGTCTACATACCTGCAACAATTTCACTTCAATATCAAGTATAAAAAGGGCAGCACAAATAATGTTGCAGATTGCCTCAGTCGACCACCGATCATGGCACTGACCACCGTGCTCAACTCTTGTGGGAACGAGACTTCTGATTGGCCACTTCTCTACAAAAGCGACCCAGAATTCGGCCACACATACCAGACACTCTTGGAGGGTCGGCATGTTGCAGATTTTCACCTCCAGGATGCCCTATTATGCCACCTCGGTCACCTTTGTGTTCCTTCAAGCGAGCATGCCAAGATGATTTGGGAAGCACACTACAGTCAGGCTGTTGGGCATTTCGGGGTCGAGAAAACAGTGGCAGTACTGCAAAATTATTTCTATTGGCCGAATCTTCGACAGGATGTTGGGAAGTACATCTGATCATGTACTGCCTGTGCCATTTCCAAACCGATCATTAAGAAGCACGGCCTCTATACCCCGTTGCCTACCCCTAGTCGACCTTGGGAATCCATCTCCATGGATTACATGTCAGGCCTTCCTTCCACCAAGCATGGAAATGACTGTGTTTTTGTGGTCGTCGACAGGTTCTCGAAGATGGCCATTATGGTGGCCTGCAAGAAGAATATCACAGCAGAAGCCACTGCTAAACTCTTCTTTGAACGAGTGTGGGTGCACTTTGGGATCCCACAGTCTATCATATCAGATCGGGACAGTCGGTTTCTCAGCACATTTTGGTCCAGTCTCTGGTCAATGCGGGACACCAAACTCACGAAGTCCACAGCCTTCCATCCTCAAACTGATGGCCAGACAGAGGTTGTCAATAAGATGATTGTGCACATTCTGCGCATGTATAACTCAAAGCATCCACGCACATGGGATGAGAGCCTCCCCTATGTTCAGCACAGCTACAACCAAGCTCTTCACAGCTCCACTGGCCATAGCCCTTTTCAGGTCGGTTTGGGATTCCAGCCACTATGCCCCATTAACGTGGCCATGCCGCTTGCAGCTACTCACATGAATTTAGCTCATGTCCAGTTCGAAACAGATAAGGCCACCAGCTTCATTGAGCGCATCCAACATATTCGCCAGCAGGTCCATGACATTCTTGAGAAATCAAATGCCAAGTACAAGCAGCGACATGATCAACATCGGGTGCCACACAAGTTTCAGGTGGGCGACAAAGTTTGGTTGCATTTGCAAAAGGAACGCCTTACTGGAGCCTATCAGAAATTGAGACCACTCCGATATGGTCCTTAAACCATTACTAAGGCTATGGGAGACAATGCATTTGAGCTCAGTATTCCCCCATTCCTTGGCCTGCACCCAGTGTTCAATGTGGACCTCCTTCGGCCATACTTTTCACCATTGCTAGACACATCCGACATTGCAGAACAGCTCAAACCCACATAATTAAATCCAGATTGCATGGAACAAGCTGCAACTGATCGAATCATGGACACACAGATCAAGAACACTCGCCAACAGAATATCCAACTGTATCGAGTTGTCAAAGCAGGCCAACTCCTTCAGCAGGGCAAGTGGCTCACCAGGGAACACGTTCAGCAGAAGTTTCCTCATCTCATGGAGGAGCTCAACGCAATGGGGACCATTGCTTCCTAAGGGGGGAGGAATGATTCAGGTGGATATTGGTGGCCACCTGCCAAGTCCACCTGGACCCCCACCATTGTCTTTCTCATCATTTTCAGTTTCCTTAATTGTAGCACAACTTACTATTTTTAGCAGTCTTTCAGGTCCTGAACTTTCGGAGCCGTATTGAGGCCCTAAACGACGTTTTTTGGGGAATCCGGGGGCAACATGGGTCCATGGAATGGACCGATGTTGCCCATTCCAGCAATGATAGTGCTCGGATAGATCTTTCTAATGAGCTATTGTACGCGTCAAACGGAGATCATATGCCAAAGTTACGACCCCGGGAAGTTGATGTACCAATTTACCCCAAACGAGGCCCACAGTTTGGCGTTTCATCTCCTAGGGTTAGGTTTTGGAATGTTAAGGGTTTTTCCATTGTTTCTCAACAATAAATAGGCCTTCGAGCCTCATTGTAACATAGTTTAGAGGCATGTAGCCATCACATCTCTTCTCAGAGATAAGCTACCATCGCCCTAGCTAGTTTATTTCCATTTCTGGTTGTAAGCATATTTTAGTATTTTCCATTAATGAAATGAAGTATTATTTCCACTGCATCTTTGTGTATATGGTTATCTCTATAATTTGTTGCGTTCCTGTTTAAATCTGGATCATTAAAAGTAGGAAGTCCTTTAACCACTCCCTATTGCTAAAGTTGAGAGAGACTTTCAAGGTTTAAATGCCCATATCTAGCATGCCACAACCTCATTGGTGAAATATATGTACTTGCTACACCTCGAAAATAAAAATTATGTGGAATGAATGTTCCTTTCATCCTTAAAAGTTTTCCATTTTCATATCCTATCATGACTCTCTTCATATTTTATTTGTTGGCATTGATTTTTACTAGGCCATCCTCCATAAAAACTTGATGTCCTACTTTTGTTGGGAAAAACACTAAGAGGGGGGGTGAATCAATATTTTCAAATCAATAATTCTTTTAATTTCATATTCAGATTTTTATACGCGACTTTACTGAAAGCAACCTACATATGTACATGACTGTTCTTAAGACAACTAGCGTACATGCAGTAAACTTATGATTCAGTTAATTCATCATATGCTCGTATTTAGCTAGTGCATCTATACTTTATTAAAAATTAGATAATTGGTAACCATGTGTTGTAAGAGAAAAATAAACCATAACACATAAGAAACACACATGAACACCGGGATTTAAGGTGGAAACCCAATGCGGGAAAAAAACCACTTCCTGTTGCTATCTTTGTCTTCCTTTTAATATAAAGAAAATGTGTTTTCTAATCGTGTACTCGTACAAACTTATACTATTATGCAGACACCCACCTACAGAAGGCTACAACCTTCGATCTTTCCCCCGATCATACTACAAGGGAGTTCCAACCCCCTAGTTCTTGTACTGGGGTAAACTTGTACCAATACATAAGCACCAACCCGTAGAAGGATACAACCTTTGATCGTTATCTAGTTTCTACTGGGAGGGAGCTCCAGCCCCTAATACAATTACCGTTCACTAGTGGAAGGAAGCTTCAACTTCCTCACTGAAGGCTCCAACCCTCACCATCCTCTATGGACCACGTTTCATAAATTTTTAAACTGGATCCACCTGCTACAACCCATCATAACTTGTAGGCCACTTTTAATCAAATTTTAAGACTGAACCCATTATCGAAACTTAAGCTCCATACCAATAATCAAATTGTATCTCATCACTTTAGTGCATTCATTAATCACTAACATAACTAAATCAACCCATCAATCTCTGACACAACTAAATTTACCATTCACTAAAAACCCAATCAACTAACACTTAATAAAAACTCAACTAGTCAACTAGAACAATAAGATCACTATAACAAATACAGAAAATTGAACCCATAATACTGCATCCACACATAGAATCAATTGTAGTCCTGAGATCGCTCAAATGCAAAAATGTATACATGGTCCGAATTTAAACAAGAAAGAAAAAAATTACAAAGATAACCATAAATACACAGATACAAAACAAATAATACTTCATTTCATTAATATAAAATACTAAAATATGCTTACAAATAGAAATGGAAATAAACTAACTCAGGCAATGGAAGCTTATCTCTGAGGAGATATGTGGTGGCTACATGCCTTTGGATTGTCTTACAATGAGGCTCAAAGGCCTATTTATTTTTTAGAAACAATGGAAAACCCTAAACATCCAAAACCCTAACCCTATGAGATGAGGCGCCAAACTATCAGCCCTGTTTTGGGTAAATTGGTACATCAAGTTCCTTGGGTCGTAACTTTGGCATATGATCTCCATTTGACGCGCACAATACCTCGTTAGAAAGATCTATCCAAGGACTACAACTTTGGGATGAGAAACATCAAACTATGGACCCATGTTGCTCCAACATTTCCCAAAAAACATCATTTAGGGCCTCAAACAACTCTAGAAGTTTATGATCCAAAAAACTTCCAAAAATGGTAAATTGTGCTACAAATAAGTAAACTGAAAAACTGAAAGAAGCAATGGTGGGGGTCCAAGTGGAATTTTTCGGTGTCCACCAATATCCACCTAGATCATTCCTCCCACCTTAGGAAGCAATGGCCCCATTGCATTGAGTTCCCCCATGAGATGAGGAAGCTTCTGTTGAACATGGTCCCTCGTGAGCCACTTGGCCTGGTGAAGGAGTTGGCTTGCTTTGACAACTCGATAGAGTTGGATCTTTTGCTGGTGAGTCTGATTGATCTGCATGTCCATGATCCAATCAGTTGCAGGTTATTCCATGAAATCTGGATTTAACTCTGTTGGTGTGAGTTGTTCTGTAATGTCAAATGTGTCTAGTAATGGTGGAAACCTATGGCCAAAGGTGGTCCACAATGAACATTGGGTTTAGGCAAAGGAATGGGGGAATACTGAGCTCAAATGCATTGTCTCCCACATCCTTAGTAATGGTGTAAGGACCATATCAGAGTGGGTTGAGTTTCTGATAGGATCTGGTAAGGCATTCCTTTTGCAAATGCAACCAGAATTTGCCGCCCACTTGGAACTTGTGTGGCACCTGATGTTTATCATGTCGTTGCTTATACTTGGCATTTGATTTCTCCAGAATTTCATGGACCTGCTAGCGGATATGTTGGATGTGCTCAATGAAATTGTTTGCCTTATATATTTTAGATTGGACATGAGCCGAATCTACCTTAGTAGCTGCAAATGGCATGGCCACATCAATGGGACATAGTGGTTGGAATCCTAAGCACACATGAAAAGGGTTGTGTCCAGTCGAGCTGTGGAGAGCCTAGTTCTAGCTATGCTAAACATATGAGAGACTCTCATCCCATGTGTGTGGATTCTTCAAGTTGTACATGCATAGAATGTGTACGACCATCCTATTGACAACCTATGTCTGGCCATCAGTTTGGGGATGGAAGGCTATGGACTTAGTGAGATTGGTGTCCAGCATCGACTAGAGACTGGACCAAAATGTATTGAGGAACCTGCTATCCCAATCTGAGGTGATGGACTGTGGGACCCCAAAGTGTACCCACACTCGTTCAAAGAAGAGTTTAGTAGTGGCTTCTATTGTGATATTCTTCTTGCAGGCCGCCATAATGGCCATCTTTGAGAACTTATCGACAACCACAAAAACACAATCATTTCCATGCTTAGTAGAAGGAAGGTCTAGCATTGAATCGATGGAGATGGATTCCCAAGGTCGACTAGGGGTAGGTAGCGGAGTTAGAGGCCTTGATTCTTGATGGTCGATTTTGGAATGGTGTAGGGAGTGTAGGATCTGATGTACTTCCCGACATCATGTCTAAGATTCGGCCAATAGAAATACTTTTGTAGTACTGCCATCATTTTCACGACACTGAAATGCCCAGTAGCCCAACTCTAGTGTGCTTCCAAAATCATCTTACCACACTCGCTTGAAGGAACACAAAGGTGACCCAGGTGGCATAGCATGACATCATAGAGGTAAAAATATGGAAAATGTTGACCATCCAAGAGTGTCTAGTATATGTGGTCGATTTCTCAATCACTTTTGTAGAGAAGTGGTCAATTAGAAGTCTTATGCCCACAAGGGTGGAGAACAATGTTTAACGCCATGATCAGAGGTCGATTGAGGCAATCTGCAACATTATTGGTGTTGCCCTTCTTATATTTGATATTCAAATGGAAATGTTGCAGGTATGTGGATCACTTCTGATGGCGATCATTCTACAACTTCCCTTACGTCTGTATGAACTGCAGGGGTCAATGGTCTGTGTGGATGAATGTTTCCTTCCCCAAAATGTAATGCTTCCATTTTCGGCAGGCCTGCACATTGGAATACATCTCTTTGTCATAAGTGGGATACTTTGAGACCGTGTCTGAAAGTGTCTCACTATGATATGCTATTGGATTCCCATGCTGAGTAAGAATTGCCACAATAGCATAGTCAAAGGCATCTATCTCGATCTCAAATGGTTGTTGCAAGTTTGGTAATGTGAGCACTAGTGCCGAGCAGGGGTGAAATTTCAACTTTGTGAATTCCTTTTGTTGAGATTCAGACTAAGAGAATTTTTCCTCGCTCCTCCCTTGGTGACTTGACTCAAGGGACAAGTGATATGATAAAATCCGAACACGAACTTGCGGTAGAAGTTGGCAAGACACAGAAAGCTGCGGAGCTTTGCCACAGTGGTTGGAGATGGCCAATCCCGAATGGCTTGGACCTTGGCTAGATCCACATGCACCCCTTATTCATCAATAATGTATCCTAGATATTGAACCGGGGTCATGCCAAAAGTGCATTTCTCCAAATTGGCACATAACTTGTGTTGTCACAGTGTTTGGATAACTTGTCGGATGTGGTGGAGGTGCTCTTCCCAACTCTAGTTGAAGATCAGGATGTAATCCAAGTATACCACTACCAATGAGTTGGTTAATGGCCACAAAATGTCATCCATTAGCCTCATGAATGTTGCAGGAGCATTCGTCAACCTCAAAGGCACAACCAACCATTCAAAAAGGTAATCCATGGCTTTGAAGGCAGTCTTCCACACATAGAAGGGTTCGACTGGTACCTAGTGATATCCCAACTTCAAATCAATCTTGCTGAAATATTTTGCCCCCTTCAGTTGGTCTAGAAGGGCATTAATCCATGGGATTGGGTGCCTATTCTAGACAGTGATCTTGTTCAGTGCCTGATAGTCAATGTAGAGTCTCCAAGTCCCATCCTTCTTCTGTACCAACATGATCGGGCTCCCACTGGGTGATGAACTCGGTTGTATGTGACCTTTCTATAGCAACTCCTAAATATGCCTCTTGATTTCATCGTTCTCCATAATCGAGTACCGATATATTGGTCCATTGGGCAGCATTATACCTGGGGTTAGATCAATGGAGTGCTTGACCTAACAGTGGAGAGGAACCCCTGTGGGGGAGGTAAATATGTCCTCATACTCCTCGACAACCTTGTCCATCTGTAGTTGTTCTGGGGAGGGGCCCTCTCTGGAGGTTGTGGCCACTGTATTCTTCTTTCCTTGAGGGCATATCGTTAGGAAAACAAATTTCTCAGTTTAGGAGATGAGCTTACTGCATTGTTTTGCAGTAACCAAAGAGATGGCAGTAGGTGGTGCTACCTCTAGTATCCTGTACAACTTATTTCCCAAAGTAACAATAACAACACAAGGCCTTAACTCATATAGAGAATGTCGCTTCCACAAGTATGGTTGGCTAATAATACATCACGAACTTCAAGGGGAGTAATGTCGCACAATACCTCATTCGTGAAGGGCTTGATGTTGTATGGAAGGCGACACTGCTGGCTCATGCGAACATCCCATGTTTGGTGAAGCCACCTGATGGTGTATGGTTGTGGATGCACTGTGGTCAGTAAGCCCAACCACTTCACGAACTCTTTCTAAATTAGGTTCTTTTGGCTCTCGCTATTGACAATGAACTGTAGTGGGGAGCCCTTTACCACATCTAGGAGTGGAAGAGGCGCTCCTCCTCCTCCGGATCTTCGGGTTCCTCCTTCTAGGTCTTTGTGGTGGCAACAGTGCCATTAGGCTTGGCATCAATAACTTGCTTCCCTTTGTCATTCCCCTTATTGCGTTCTGACTTAGATTTTGAATGTGCATTTGGTTCCGAAGACTTTAGCTCAATCACCAGTGACTACTTGGCCCAACACTCACTTATGTTGTGAGTGGAGCTCTTATCAAACTTTCACTACTTTCTCTTCTCCTTCTTCGGCTTTGCAGTGCTGTTCTTTGCTTGCGGCTTTGGCAGGTTGTCTTGGGCCACCCCACCTTGGCTTTGTCCTCTATTCAGTAGTTTGGGGTGCCTTTCCCTTACTTCAGATTTGCAGATTTGAAGTATCACTTCTTCTATTTAAACTTCTACTCGATCTTTACAGTGTATTGGTATGCCGTGTCAAGCGAGGAGATGTCCAGGAACTCCATCTCGTCCTGGATGTACCTGTGTAGGAAGCCACGGTATTTGAGTACCAAATGTAGCTTAGAATCCTTGATACCCAAATTTGAACGAATGGTATGAGAAATATTGGTAAACTCTGGCATGATTTGGTCCCTTCCCTGCTGCAACATGGTCCACTTTATGTATTTATCCTCATATCTTCTAACAGGGTAGTACTACTCCTTGATGGAATTCTGGAATGAATTCCAAGTTGGTGTGGCTGAAAATAGTGAGATTTTACTTTCATATTTTTTCTTGCAGTAGGTTTCCTACCAGTCCTTGACATGGGGGGCGGCTTTGAGAAGAGCGAAAGTAATCTTTTCCCTGCTGGAAAAATCATTAATAGAAAAAAACCCTTCTAGTAGATTTAACCATTTATCTACATGAGTTGCATCTATCTGACCCTAAAATATGGGAATGTCAATTTTAACTTGTAGCTTAAAGGGTGTGGTGCTTCCAGAGTAGCTACTGTAAGTAGATGTGTCGCCCCTCGATAGCCATTGAAGGATCTTGGAAAATTTGTCCATCATCGCATTATTTTGTCACTCGAGGGCCTCTTCGGGCCAAACTTTAATAGGGTCTCCTACCCCCTCATCCTTCTTTTCATCTTCCATGGGAGGCTGTTTGGATTTGCAAGGCTAGTCTTGTGAAGTTTCGACCAAGTTAAGTCCCCGAATCCTTATATCTCGAGCTCATTGGGGACATGCAAAGAAAAACAGAGAAAGAGTAGACCGCTCTAATACCACTGATCTAGATTTAAACAAGAACGCAACAAATTACAAATATAACCATAAATATATAGATACAACATAAATAATACTTAATTTCATTAATGTAAAATACCGAAATATGCTTACATACAATAATGGAAATAAACTAGCTCAGGGGATGGTAGCTTATCTCTAAGGAGAGATGTGGCAGCTACATGCCTCTAGACTCTCTTACAATGAGGTTTGAAAACCTATTTATTGTTGAGAAACAATAGAAAACTATAAAAATCCAAAACCCTAACCCTAGGAGATGAAGCACCAAACTATGGGCCCCATTTTGGGTAAATTGGTACATCAACTTCCCAAGGTTGTAACTTTGGCATACAATCTCTCTTTGACATGCACAATACCTCGTTAGAAACATCTATCTGAGGAATACAACTTTGGGATGAGAAAGATCATTCTTTCGACCCATTTTTCTCCCATTTTTCCCAAAAATTATTGTTTCGGGCCTCAAAATGGCTCTAAATGTTGAGGAACCAAAAACCTGCCAAAGATAGTAAATTGTGCTACAAATAAGGAAACTAAAAGACTATAAGAAAAAAAGGTGGGGGTCCAAGTGAAATTGGTGGGTGGCCACCAATATCCACCTAGATCAATACGATACTTCACTTAAGGAAACCCACATGGATATGTGCTTTTTCTGTAGAGAAACCTATGTATTAATCCTAAAATACCAAGAACTGAAAACTTGACTAGTGCACTCTGAAAAGAATAATGAACCAAACTTAAATATACTGCAATGCTCTAAACCATTCAAAAAATTGTCTTTGATATTCAATCACAATCATCAAGTAATATTAAATTTTTTGAACCAATCCATAACCATATTCAACTTCATCATCCATTCATTTTTGCTTCAGACATCATCACTCAACTAAGATCAATGATGAGGACATCATTGATAGACAATAGAGAAGTAAAAACATTGATTAGGCTTATCGATAATTTATGAACATAAACCCTTAATTTGTATACTTTACTTTGAAGAATCAAACTTCCATGTATACGCTCTTTTCTTGAGGCCAACCAACATATATATCTGCACATTTTGACCTAAAATTGTGCAGCACTTCAGGACTTCATACTGACCTAGATCATAATATTCAAAGATAAAAATATGCAACAGTACATAGATCTACTCAATCCATGAGAAGATCATAGAATGAAAAGTATTTTTAGGCCTCATGATCATAATTCATCATTGTATTTATTGGTGCATAATTATTTTAGATCTATTGGATCTTATCCACCATCAAATTCTCACGTTCATACTTAGTTTAGATCAAGAAAAGCATCAAAAACCCATAACATGCATATTTTATTTTGATCTAACTATTCATAATATTTCCATTACTTTCACCTGTCACAAATATTGATCTTCAACATCTCATATAGTTTAGCCTTTTCCAATACGATGGGTCAAAACCATAGTTATGTCAATGGTATTCATTGACTGAATCAATACTTGTTTTCGCGCTCATTACTATGGGAAAATACCATGGTGTTGACAGTGTTGGACCCGCCAAAATCTCAAGGGGATCTCCCTGGTAAGAATTCCAAATTAGACCTCAGACCATTTGGTGTAGGATACTATTGGGTAGCGGAGGTCCCGCGTAACAGTTTTGGGGCAAAAAGCCCAAAAAGTAGGATTAAATTATTGTAAAAACTCTAAAGTATGTGGAGCGCGAATTATAGTTGGATCAAGTCAAAGGGTAGTCCACCTAAAAATAATGTAAATAAATATAAATACAGTTGGCCTGCACAGGGATCGCGGGTCAAGGAAGGGTATAAATAGAGCGCGAGTCTATGAGGGAAAGGGAGTTCATTTTTGGAAAAATATGGAATGTAATGGGTTTTTGAAGAAGATAGTCTGAAAGATTCTGTAAGTCTAAGTTGAGGGTTGGGGAGTAGGTAGAGGATCTGCAACCGTGTACGTAGAGGCCTGGAAAGTTTTCAGCTGTGTACGCGGACCCCTGGAGCTGAGTATGCAGGGAGGATCTATACGTATTAAGGAAAAAGTGGAAATAAAGATAAGTTTCTTCCGAAATTCTGCGTATCTTCTGAGCTGTTATAATATCTGTTTAACTTAATCTACTTATGGTTTGAATGAATGTAAATCTGGGTTCATTTTAATGCGTGAATCAGTTGTGTTGGTTAAATGTTTGCTTAAAGACCTGGTTAATTTGTAACCACATCCTCCAATAGAATAGTGCACTAATAAGAAAGATATTATCAAGCTCGCTCTTTGCGAATATTGAGCAGCACTGAGCTATAAACCAGTGCGCGAAACCTCCAAACCACACCAAGACATCCCTAGTGTGTGAAAGCCTGGTTCCAGCATCCTCCCCTGCTACCTCGGGTGAGACCTTAGTCCGCGCTCCGCAGGCTGTTGCTGAAAGGGCTAGTACCTGCTGGATTTGTTTAGCTAAATAACTCTTCTGACCCTGGGTCAAGCCCATATAAACCAACAAATGGTTCTATTGCCAGGACCAAGATCTGCATAAGGGGTGTCTGGTGTGAAATGCAGGGTCTCGATAAAAAATAACAGGGACTATAGTAGAACAAGGGTAACTATGGCGAACACAATTCAGTTACCAGTGTTCAAAGGAGTCGGAGGTGAAGACCCAAAACAATTTTGGTTTGTACAAACATCAGTATGGACCGCGCAGTAGGTCACGAATGATAATATCCAGAAAGCAATCTTAGTCAGCGCAGTGCAAGATCGAGTGCTAACATGGTACATGAAGTATTCAAGTATCAACCCAATGACGGGGATAGCAGACACCCATACTGAATTAACAAAGGAGTTTAGCTGGCCTAATTCATAAGCACAGTCGATTGTTGGATTCCAAGAGATCACGATGATGCCTGGTGAGACCCCATGGGATTTGGATCAGAGTTCGAAAAGCACCATTTCTCAGGCCAACATGACCTTGATAGATGCAGAACACCACGCTTGGTTCATCGCATCAGTAATGCCATATCTAAAGTTGGCTTTGTCACAACAAAATATCTCAACCCAAGTAGAAGCATTGGAGGCAACACTGCGGCTGCACGAAACCTCAATATAGGACCCAGGGTTGGGAGTTCAACAAATCCAAGCCAGGTCCAAAATTTTTGTTTGGAAATATAGAAGTTAAAACAAGAATAGACACCGCGCCCAGAAGTCTGGGAGGAAGTATGGCGTATAAAGTGCAGGAGCCAAGGACACGATAAAGATCACTGTCTGGTCTCGATGAATTTTGTGGTAATGGGGGGACCGACACCATTGTGACCAGAAGTACAGGCATGTCCGAGCATGATTTCCCCACTCTGGTGTGCAATCTGTTAGGTAGGAGGGAAGCACAACACTGATAACTATGATCTATTGCCAAAATATAACTAGACCCCCAACAGCTCTTTTGCAACTTTTGTAGATTGGTGGGTCACACAGAAAGAGATTGTCGTAGCTATCAAATGTTGATGGACAAAGCACCTGCCTACAGAATGTAGACTGAGGTGCGAGGTCAGGATCCAGCCATGGTGTTTGTGCACGGTGGGTTCCCAGGATGCGGTTGAGGACGAGGCAGAATGGGACCAGGAAGGGGTCATAGGAAGCTAATCTGTTACAACTGTTGAGGGCTAGGAAATTATGCACGGGATTGTACTAATCCAAACCAAGTATCATCTCCTTATTGTGAGAAATTCGATCATGAGCTGCTAGATTGCCCCATTCTGATAGCACAGATTCACGAGAAAAAGGTAGCACCTCCTACAACAATGCAAAACGTGTAGATGATGCGATCTGAACCAGGTGACAACGAACCCAAGGTAAACATGGTATTACGGAGTGGTGCAGCCATAAAAGAGGTCGATGGGGATACTAATATGGAAGCTAGGGAAAGCTTCACGGGCATCTCTACTTGAGGTAGTATGGCTCGCCCTGAGCCAGATAAGGTTCCCTCGATGTTGACTACCTTCTTAAAGACATGCATAAAAATGCTTCGTGACAACAGGGTAGTTAGAGGGTTATAGAAAGTGATTAATAGATGTAGGATGAGGTGAACCTCAAGCAGTCCGGAAATTAGGAAGACACGCATCACGGACAGGTAGGGAGATGCGGTTAATGACGTAGATTGTCGACTACGAGATGGATTATATCATTCTGGACCTAGGTTCGGATGCAAATGTATTACCTAAACAAACTTGGGAGTGCATGGGTAAGCCTACACTACAATGGCCTCCTATCCAATTGTGGATGTCCAATCAATGGAAGATCTTGCCCATGGGAAGGCTGCAAGGAATTACAGTAGATATTGATGGTGCAAGTACCCGGACGGACTTTGAATTTATTGAAATCATGGATGAAAATAGCCCGTACCCTGTGTTGCTAGGGATAGACTGAGCCACTGACATGAATGGGGTTATTGCCCTCAAACAAAGGAAGATAAAATTTGAGAAGAAGTCGCTCCATCTAGTCGTTCCACTAGATCCAATAGATGTACCACACTACACAGAACCTGTGCGCAACGATGAAAGGGACGATGCATTGGATTGCATCTTCAAGATCGCTGCACATAGGCAAAAGGAGGAGAAGAGACCCTTGTGGGGCTACGCCAGCTCATGCACTAACGATTCAGATGAAGAGGACGAGCGATGGTGAAACAGGGTGAAACGGGTAACCACGCTACACTTTGATATGATGACGAAATCCCTGTATTGCGTTATAGCTCAGAACCGCGAACTGCCAATGTATGATGGGTTGATAGAAGTGGATGAATTCTTCGTTAAATGGGAAAGCACAGTACTAGAGCACCAATTATTTGATGCGCTAAAATGGGCATTGTGCGCAACACCAGCATGATGGTGGGGTGACCATGAAGGAACCTTCGAAGATCGGTGAAGCTGCAGGCGCATGATGAAAATAAGATTTGGGAAGCCAACACTATGAATAACGAATAAATATGATGGATGAGAGAATCCGCGCATATACCTGAGCAAATGGACTAAAGCTTATGGTGTGGAGCCTCAACCAGAATGGGTGCACTTATTTTATCACACCCTGGATGTCATTCCCAGGAACTGGTATACGGAAGCAGAGCTCTAATGTGGCACCGGCGAGTGGGATATCTTGCGCGAAGGGTTTCTGTTGACATTTCTCTTTGAAGATCAATGGACGGATACCATGGACGATGCATTACAATAAGTAAAGACTGCCATTTTCAGAACATCGCCGAAACTAGAAGAAGTCATGCCGTCAGACTAGTCGCGACAATTGAGCCAGGCCTTAGCATGTTACAATGTACAAGTAGAAGATAACGAGGATGACCCGCATAAGATCAATATACCAGAATCTGAAGGGAATCGTGAGGTGCGTAGCCCCAAGATAGAAGATCCAGACATCATGGTGCCATTGAAAATAAAGTAGGTAAATATCAAAACAGAGGAAAAGCTGAAGTATGCTACGCTTGGGGACTATTGGGACGATGCCACGATGGAAAAGGTCGTCGAGTTGCTTCGTGAATACCGAGATTTATTCCCTACAAAAATTATGGAGGTAAAAGGGATTCTAGGAGACTTAGGAATGATGAAAATAACTTTGAAGCTAGATATGAAGCCAGTGAAACAACGACCCTATCAATTGAATTCGAAATACAAAGCAAAGGTCCGTGAAGAATTGGACAAGATGCTGGCAGTAGGAATTATTGAACCAATCGAGGAGTCCGATTGGGTAAGTCCTATGGTTGTGCAAGAAAAGAAACACTAGGGTGAGATCTGCATCTACATAAATTTGTGGAAGCTCAATGATGCTTGTGTTAACGATCCATTTCCATCACCCTTTACAGATGAGGTACTAGAAAATTTGGGCAGGAAGGAAGCATACTCCTTCACGAACGGATTCTTCGGGTACCATCAGATCAACATCGCACCAGAGGATCGAAGCAAGACAACGTTTGCTACTGAATGGGGTTTTTTTCAATAAATGGTAATGCCCTTTGGGCTGAAGAATGTGCTGGTGATATTTTCCCGTATTGTGGTAGCCGTGTTCAAAGAATTTATCCACAAGTTCTTAGAAGTCTACCTGGATGACTAGACCGTACTTGACTTGGTTAAGAAACATGTCACGAGCTTACAATTGATGATGGATACCTGCCACTAGCACCCGATTGCGCTCAACCTAAAGAAGTGTACTTTCCTCGTCCCTTTCAGGAACTTGCTAGGCCATGTGGTTTGTAAGCAAGGACTGATGGTGGATCTGCTAAAGATCGTTGTCATAGTAAATCGATAAGCACAGCGAAGTGTAAAGCAGTTTCGCGCTACATTGGGTCATACGGGCTACTACCGGAAGTTTATAAAAAACTACGCCTAGATCACAGCTCCAATGGAACAGTTACTGAAGAAGGATGCTATGTATTGCTGGAACAAGGAATGTAATGAAAACCTGGAAACGCTTAAGGAAAAGATGGCATCTACCCCTATTTTGGTCATTCCAAAGTGGGACGTTGAATTTCATGTACATGTCGACGCGTCGCGTATTGCGTTGGGTGTGGTACTCTCTCAAGAAGGAACAGAGGGAATTGATCACTTGATTGCATTCACAGGTCGCAGGTTGTCTAAAGTGGAAAAGAATTACTCTACTACTGAGCGAGAGGGATTGGCGATGGTATAGGCACTCCAAAAGTTCCGTCACTATCTGCTCGAAGGACATTTTAAGATGTATACTGATCACTTTGCATTCAAATACCTAGTGAATAAGCCTGTGTTGGTGGGGCGCATCTGTTGATGGTTGTTGTTGTTTCAAGAATATGACTTTGAGGTTGTTGTAAAGGTGGGATGTCTAAATGCAGGTCCGAATCAAAAGATCTAGAGGAGGGACTCACGGACGCCCAGTTATATGCCGTGCGTGTTGCAGATGGCCACTTCGAAGATATTGTTGACTTTTTAACTACGGGCACTATGCCACAGGGGTATTCTGTCCAGAAAAAGAAGGAATTAGTGATAGCCACAACAAATTTTACCGTAATTGCAGGCCACCTCTACAAGATGGGCAACAACGAAATATTCCATCGATATGTACTAGAATTCGAGTGCGGACAGATCCTGGCCGAAGCACATGGAGGTGTTGTTGGCGGACATTACACAGGCTGCGCCACAGCCCAAAAGATTCTTCACGCCAGATTATGGTGGCCCACTCTACATCTAGATTCGAAAGCATACTATCGGGCCTGTGATGTATGTCAATAGAAGGGAAAACCATCGCGAAGGGATGAAATGCCACTTCGGCCACGAATAATGCTACAGCCATTTGAGAAATGGGCGATCGACTTCGTGGGACCTATTGAACCGCGAGGAAATATGGGCGCTCATTATATCATCACTACGACGAAATATTTGACCCGATGGCTAGAGGCACATCCAGTTAAGGATTTCACGGCTACGACAACAGCAAAATTTTTGTTCAAGAACGTTCTGACCAGGTTTGGTTGCCCCAAAATTCTCATGAGTGACAGGGGTCACGGAGCAATTTCAGATATATCACCAACAGAGTACGCCCTACCATCCGCAAGCAAATGGGACCGTCAAGGCCTTCAAAATTTTTTTGGAGAATGCGTTGACTAAGGTCTGTAATGCGCGACAAATGACTGGGACTTGCACATCCCTACTGTGCTATGGGCATACCGAATGACATGCAAGAAGCTGACAGGCCAAACACCGTTTTGCTTAGTCTATGGCAAGGAGGCCATTATGCCTATGGAATATATTGTGCCTAGTCTACGGATCACGACAATCATAGGTATGGTAGACCGCGAGGAATTTGAAGAGAGGCTCGAACAACTAGAAGAATTGGAGGAGGAGCAGTTTTTGGCTGGATTCCATCAGCAGGTACAAAAAAATTGTGAGAAAGCATGGCATGATTGCCATATCAAGGTGCGCACCTTCAAGGAGAACAATCTAGTATTGCTTTATGATAGTAAGCTCGAAAAATTCCCAGGTAAGCTCCACATGCACTGGTTGGGACCCTATGTCGTCAAAGCGCTTACTGATGGGGGTGCAGTTCAGCTGGCTAAACTCAATGGAGACCCCTTCCGAAGAAGAGTGAATGGCAGTTGCCTAAAGCTCTACATGGGTGGGCGGACCACCTGACGAGCCATTCAGAAGAGACTCTCACCACTCCACCCAATTGAAAGAGAGCGTGGGACAATAAAGTAGCCTGGGGGATAGATGCGCGAGTACTACGGTGCGCATACATTTGACCAAACACAAGGGTCACTGTCACGCGAGAAGGCTCATGCAGATGCGCTGATAAAAGGAATGATGACTGTTGATATCACTATTCATGACAAGATGTATGCATTATGACAAAAGTGAGCGGGCAGCAGGAAATTAAGAGAAATAGTACGAGCCAGATATGGAATGAGCTGCCACAGGCTTTACACGCGAAGCTTACATGAACTGGAATAGGTGGCAATCAGTGCATTTGAAATTCATATGGTTTATAAATCACTGAAGGGAATCCACTAGGTGGCCTACACTTCAGAAAAATAGATGGAGTTGTTCATTATCTCTGTACAAGGCATGTGGTCGAAGGTAGTAATCTGGCTGATGCAGAAGCAGCACTCTCTAAGGAGTATGGGGGTGACAGTTGCAGGAATTGCACAGACTGCAGCATCACCAGTAGTGGATGTACCAGAAAATAGGGAACATGAAGCAGAATTGGTCTGGATGTCATCGCCTTGCCTAGCGACAGGCCAACACACTACAACAGAGCAACAAAAGGATGAATAGATGGTTACCATGGGTAGAAATGTAGTTACTAAGTCGTCTTTGATGTCCCTTGAAGATTGGGATCTTGTGGACAGCAGACAAGGTCTTGAAAAATTGCAACACAAGCTACGGAAGACAGTGCGAAGAGAAGATATGAAGGTTCGAAGTGGCTGCGGTGGTACCAGGAGCTCCCATATGCGGCTCCCCCGCTCGGGTTAAAATCCTATGAGGGGGTGTTCTATGTTAATTGAGTAGAGAAGAATGAACATCATCAGTTGCGAGACATGGTAGAAACACTGAAGCATGAGCCGGACAAAGTGTTGTAGGAGACAATGAAGGAGCAGCAGGACGATGAGCGCCACTCAAAGGGAGGTGAACCGTGAAGCCAAGGCAGAGCATCTAGCCGTGCTAGCGAGTGACTTGAGACAAGTCACAATGATTGTGTTGGGGGACTGTTGGGTAGCGGAGGTCCCGCGTAATGGTTTTGGGGCAGAAAGCCCAAAAAGTAGGATTAAATTATTATAAAAACTCTGAAGTATGCGGAGCGCGAATTATAGTAGGATTGAGTCAAACGGTAGTCTGCCCAAAAATAATGTAAAGAAATATAAATAGAGTCAGCCCGCGTAGGGATCATGGGCCAAGGAAGGGTATAAATAGAGCGCGGCTCTATGAGGGAAAGGCAGTTCTTTTTTGGAAAAATATGGAATGCAATGGGTTTTTGAAGAAGATAGTCATAAAGCGTCTGTAAGTCCGAGTCGAGGGTTGGGGAGGAGGTATAGGCTCTGCAACTATGTGCGCAGAGGCCTCAAAATTCTATAACTGTGTGCGCGGACCCCTACAGCTAAGTGCGGAGGGTGGATCTTGATGTATTAAGGATAAAGTGGAAATAAGGATAAGTTTCTTCTGAAATTTTGCGTTTCTTCTGAGCTATCATAATATTTGTTTAATTTAATCTGCTTATGCTTTGAATGGATGTAAATTTGGGTTCATTTTAATGTGTGAATTAGTTGTGTTGGTTAAATTTTTGCTTAAAGTCCTCGTTAATTTGTAACCACATCCTCCAATAGAATAGTGCACTAATAAGAATGATATAATCAAGATGGATCTGTGTGAATACCGAGCAACGCAGAGCTATAAACCAGTGCGTGAAACCTCCAAACCACACCAAGACATACCTAGGGTGCCGAGACCTGGTTCGAGCACCCTCCCCTGCTACCTCGGGTGAGACCTCAGTCCGCACTCCGCAGGTTGTTGCTGAAAGGGCCGGTAGTTGCGAGATCGTTTTTGCTAAATAACTCTTCTGAACCTAGGTCAGGCCCATATAAGCCAACAAATACCCAGCAGTGGGTCATAAGGTAATGCCTTGACCGCGATGCCGCACAAAGGCAAGTAAGATAACTCTATTAGTAGCAAGGGTGTGACTCCTGCAGTGAGTTAAGGAAGGCGAATGAGAAGTTCTAACACATGGAGGGTGAGATGAGTATGTTGCTTGGCAACTTGTAGTAGTACTAAACTGAGAAGGGAACACATGAGAAAAGATCCATCACAGGCTGCAAAGTAGATCAGGTGGGAACCCAAAGTGATGGTTAAACCAATAGCACATCTACAACAAGATTCATATAATCAGATACAAAGCTGTTCATACACAACTACGTAAGTTAAACAACATACATTTCTAAGCAACTAGAACAGTCCAACTACAATAACAACATATGCATGAAAATGTGTTGGCTCTTATTATATAAATAAGTGTAAGTTCCAATCATATAATACATCCATTTAAACTTGCTAGCCCCAACAGTGGAATGTTGCAACCACTTGTACCTGCTCCTCCAAAGAAATGAACTAGCTCCCTGTAGTGGAGAAGCCAAGACATGTTACACTACTATCCAATCCTTCTCCAAGATAATTTTATCAAAAGCTTGGCTGACCAAAAGCCCTTACAATGAGTTATGAGGGACTATTTATAGTAAAGGGTTGTCTGGCCCTTGATGTTTCCCCTTTGTGACTGTTTAGCTACCCTCATGACCCTTAACCTACTCTATGACCATTAAATCCACTATTGACACTTGAATTACACTTGACATGACTCAACATTACAATGCACATGTACCAATGTGAACACAAGGGCTTCAGCAAGCCAAACTAGACATGACTCAATATAGAACTATAGAAGTCCAATTTCTCAACATATAGTCATGTTGATCAACAGTAACATATTGATTCCAAGCTCTATAGTCTCTGATAGTGTCTATGTATTTTGCGATGACATCCATATGAAACCTGAACTTTTCAACTATAGCATCTAGGTACACTACTTGGGATCCTCTATCCAACTCGTCTGAAACATGCATATCATTGTCTTCAATGTGGCAAGACTAACAACATACTTTTGCATGACGTCTCAACTAATAGGCAACTCTGGGCTAGTGGCAATGCACATCAATGCATTGAAGTTCGAGTCAAGATCTTGTCATACCCACTTCTTTATCTTCGCTTGGGTGATTGTCCCAATTGATGGGATCGCATACGTGTGCACCACAACATCCATACTCTTGAATACTCATGCACGGGAGGCCTCTATGCTAGTGATGAACTGTGGGAGCTCTTCATAGTTCTGGATCTAACTCTAGATATGTGCCTTCAGCTTGACCGCACTGACCCTCATCATCTTAGGCAAGTGAAGAGAGGATCCCTTGTAATTCATAGTGCATGTTTTCATGTCATCAACAACAACATGCACCTTCAACAAGATGCATGCTCTTCTAGCACATCATTTCTACCGTCTATTGAGATGGACCATTGCCTTGTGAATGGTACCATACTTGGAGTACAATGCTCGCATGAATGTGTCAAGAGATAATACTTCATCTAGTATTTCCTTCTTTAGTTCAGCTCGGGCAAACATTGTTACCAAGTCTCCTCCTTGCTTTGCCATTTGTAAATCCTTTGACATTCACTGATTCTCAGCTCTGTGGAAGTGAACACTTCAGCTAGTGGCTTTAATGTACCCCCTAGTTGCATCGGTGTTAGAGATCCATTTGGGTGCATCACTCCCAACATTTAGATCAGTAATCTTAGGTCTTATCAAACCCTAATTCAGTTACTACATGCCCTAGAGAAGTCATCACTTTGGATGCCTCCTTCCCTGAGAGTTTCCTAGACTTAATCCCTCCAGAAATGCCTCCATGAGGGATCATGGGAGCCTTGGTTAGGGGTAAGTGCATTTCAGTGCTTTTAGGACCATGTTATGGTGCATTTCGGAGCACCTATCTCCACTTTCACCCCCGTTGGGCGAGATTGAGTGAAATCCTCATAGGGTTCTGGGAATATTCTTATCTTTTGGAGCTTTCTAGCAGATTCCCACACTTATCATCTCTGATGAGCTCGAAATTAGATAGGGAACGAGTTAGGTAACCTTCTATCCTCTCATCCCTTCCTCCATGGAAACTAATGCTGATTTTGGAAGGTCATTAAATACCCTCATTTATAACCAAACCTCCTCCATTTTCCTATAAATTGAGCACTCATCTAAGGGATCAGGGACTGGACATTGAGAATTTGTAAGGAGATATTGTTGGTGTGAGCATTGAGATTGTGAGCAAGTATTGTTATGCTGCCAAAGTGTTGTGCTTTTGATGTGATGTTGGTTGGAACCCAAGCTAGAGGAGTGACATTGGATCGGACTTGATGGTTGTAACTCTTCCTTCTACTTAATAAAGTTGTTTACACCTTTTCTGATATTCTTGTGTTTATGTGTGATGATTATATGTATAAATGATTTCGATTCCATTTGCTTATAGTAGATAGATCTCTTGCTTAGATTGGCTTTTTCCCTCTGTTTATGATTGTAGGTACTTGTGGAGCAGATTAGGTTCAAGAAGGACAGACGAGAGCCATACAAAGGAGATAAAGGGAAAGTGAAAGATAACAAGTAGGTCCCTTGTCTTATTTATCTTCTATAGAAAAAGGATAAACACTTTAAATCCGTTGTTCTAGGTGTAGCTACCCACCAAGGGAAATTGTATTTATCCGTAGATGAAAAATTCCACATAACAAATTGGCGACTCCACTGGGGAATGATCAATGTTCCGGGTTGTTTTCCTAAATACTAGTATGCCCTAGTAGACTTTAATTGTTTCCATTGATCTTGTTTCAGCCCTTTTGAAGTGTTTTTTGGTAAAACTTGTGCTTGAAAGCTCCTAGGATGGCCTCTCTGACAGCAACGCAGGCTTGGTCAAGACACAAAGTGTTGTAGAGCACCCTTGGCTTGAGGAGGGTTCTCTGAAGCACATTGTCTTCCATTCGGGTCTACATTGATCCTCCTTAGGTAAAAAATCCCACGTTTGACTTGATGTTTCCCAAATTTCCTTATGTTTTTGCTTGCTAAAAGATCAATGATTTTTGTGTCTCTGAAATCAATTCATGTTTCCTTTCCTAGCCTTACTTTGGCCTTGATTTTTTATTGTTTCTTAAATTATTTCTTTATCACTATCAATTCATTGTCAAAGTTAGTTTATAGTCGACTAATATTTGCTCCAAATAAAGTGTCCTAAAATCCTTCATTTCTTTCGAAAAGGAACTGTCGTAAAGTCTTCATTCTTGTAAAAATATTGATTGATTGTATGTGCATTAGTTTCCTTTTGTTCATCTCAACATTAAGGGAATTGAAAAGAAAAACTTGCATCGTGCATTGCAATTTTTGTGTGTTCTCATAGGAATAGTTTAGGGAAATTGCATTAGATGTGCTCTATGCTCTTCGATTAAAAGAATCTGATTTCTCTATCCCTATTAGATAAGGTTTTCATTGTTCAAATTGAATGAAAAGAATGTTTCTCATGTTAGTTTCATTCTAGGAATTGCAAACATATATCATGCAATGAACCTTGAAAGGAAAATTATCAAGAATATCAACTTAAAAGTTATCTCAATTAACCTAATGGAGCATTGTAACTTAACGCATAACATTTAGAGGTCTAGTCTAGAGACATGTTCCGACATCGTTAAGCATAGTAGTTGTCGCTAACTTGTCTGCGATACATTCTGAGTGCCGTACCTCATTCCATGTATGTAAGTATATCGTAGTTCATACATGTACCTTAGGGTATATAGGGCAGTGTTACAGTACGTAAAGTATAAATGAATGCTCTCACTATGCAATTTAGCATTAGATAACGCTGACACGAATTGGGCCTCCACGTACTTTCGGGTATATATGGGAGGACTACATTAGGTTTCTATCCATCATTAGGTAACCGAGTTGGCTAACTTATACACTGTGATACACCAATCACAACATTCAGGGGGTTTCCCTGCACGTATGTTAAGTCCTTGGTTTACTGAGGGAGTATATTGCAGTTCATAATTTCTTGGTAATCCTTTTGCCTAGATTATCCCTCTTTTGTTTTGTTCTATTATTTTTATTAAATTAAAATTAATTGACTATGGATAGCATCCTCCACACTCACTCCTTAGTTGATCTTAGGTTGAGACATATGGCAACAACTTTGGATTCCACTGATAAAGGAATTCCTTTTGATGGGAATCCTTGTCCTTTTCCTCCTTTCAGAAATATTGGTGCTCTTTATATGGCTACATTGTCCCTTTACGGATTTACCATTGGCTTGCTAGTATGGTTGTTTTCAACCTCCTTGCTTCAAAATGTCATGATCTCTCCACAATTGAGTACTCCTCCAACTGGACAATATCAACCTCGAGTTCATCCTAAAGTTGACCCTTTGCCTTCTTCATGGGTTTTTTCTTCCTCCCCTTCTTCCTCTTCGCCTGTTGAAAGTATTGACACTAGTAACCAGGTGGCTAAGAAAAAAAAAAGCAAAGAAGAAGAAGAAGAAGCAAATTCAACAGGGTTGCAACCAGGCAACCACTACTTTTAATGCAACGTCTAACGAGAAATCATCTGATAAGCCTCACAAAGTTAAATATCCATGCAAAATTTGTACCAGAGACCATCTTATTCGACATTTCCCTAATATTCCATAGATCTTAGAGCAATGGTATTCTCGTTCACATGGTCCCGTGTAATCAACTTTTGGATATCATGTTGGTGACACACCATCAACGAGCGATAGTAAAGTTCATGTAAAGAAGGGTAAAGTTAACTTTCCCTGTAGGTGATATGAATGGAATCACCCAATTCACCTTTGTCCCTATCTAGATGAAGCCAAGAAAGTGTTGGATAACCATCCTACTTCATCGCAGCGACTTCCATCTAGTTACAGGAGACTCTCCCTTAATCCTTCACTGGTTGATGTAGTGACTGACCCAAATCAACCATCAGTCAAACCCACTCTCTCTGAATGTGAATCCCATGAGTCTATACTTGACCAATCACAGGCCGAAGAAATAGTTGACCCCATTTAACCTTCATTTAATCATACCTTTCCTGAAGAGAGTAAATATGATACCACTCAAGTTCTTTTCATTTCTTCAGATTCCAATGAGCTTGGAGGCAACCCTCCTATTCCATCAAGACAGGAATAAAATCCTCCCATTATTGCAACTCAAGGGGGTAATTATCTCATTCTTACAGTACCCTCTCCAAGTAGCCTGGTCACTTCCTTTGATCGGAATTGACTAGCAAGATGTCATCTTCCTTCTTATGTAACTTTCCAGATCATAGTACAGGTTTGTAATATGATTGTACGTAGCACTATTATGGATGAAGGTGCATATGTGAGTATCCTTATCTCCACTACTTAGCAATTGTTCAGTTCACCGGCACTTGTGCCTCTTACCTAGAATCTATTGGCTTTTAACAAAGGAACCAGCCAACCATTAGGGATCCTTCCTCAGTTGCTTATTATTTTGGGAGGAAAAATTGTTTATCTCAATGTGATGGTATTCCTAGGCCCTTTAGATTACATTATAGTTTTTGAGCACGACTATTTTTATGACATGGGAGCTATTGTTTCAACACTATTTCCAGTGATGTGTTTCCTGCATGAAGGCATAATTGTCACCATTGAGAAGATTTCATTTCCCGGTCCAAATATTGCTTCGAGTCAACCATATTCCCTAAATTTTCCTTTTCTTCCAATGGTATATTCCCCTCCACGGGTCAATTATGTGGCAACCTGTTCCATGCTTGCATCAATGGACCATCAATTCCATGATGTTGTAAATTATGTACTGGGGACATTTGAACTAGATCTCTCCTTCCATAGCATTATTCTTGCATATGATGAGAACCTCTTGGAATTCATGACCTCTTATGGGTCGTGATATGAGCATAGTTCCTTGTCTTGCGTCAATCTCGTTAAAAAATGAAACAAGGAATATGAGGATAGTTCCTTGTCTTGTGTCAACCTCATTAAAAAATCAAACAAACGTTATCAGCATAGCTCCTTGTCTTGTGTCAAGCTCGTTAAAAAATGAAACAAGGAATATGAGGATAGTTATTTCACTCTGCCAACCTCATTAAAAAATGAAACCGGTCTCGGAGCATAGTTCCTTGTCTTGTTTCAATCTCGTTAAGAAATGAAACAAGGAATATGAGCAAATTTCCTTGTCTTGTGTCAAGCTCATTAAAAAATGAAGCAAGGTCCCCTGGAGAAAAGTTCCAATTTGAGTCTTTGATTAGATCTCGTAAAATCCCAGATGAGTCTTTCACTTGATCTCATATATGAACCTTTATTCCATCGACTTCATAGCCATGAGTAGTCTACTTAGGTGAATGCGATGAAGCTTGGGGGGCACGTAAACTAAATCCAAGCATAGCTTTTCTTTTTAAGCTTGTGCAAAAATGAAAATGAATCTAACCATAACTTTTCGTTTTAATCTTGTGCAAAAATGAAACTGAATCCAAGCATAATTTTTTGTTTTAAGCTTGTATAAAAATGAAACGAAATCCAAGCATAGTTTTTCATTTCAAGCTTGTGTAAGCATGAAAGTGAATCCAAGCATAGTTCCCTATGGTTCAATCTTGTTTAAAAATGAACCCATCTCCATTTCAACCCTCATGATTGCCATTCTATCAGCCTCTTCCATCATATGAGTCTTGGTTTTTCTCCTTCCATCATCACTATCTGCATGGCTGATCATAAGCTTTCACCTAGTTGTTTTACCCTTTTTGTGGAAAATTTGCAATGAGTGGTCATATTAGCTAGCCTATTCACATAAATCAATAGGTTTTGAGAAGTTCCAGCATCACCAGAACCAGTTCCTATCCTAGACACCATTCATTCCTCTAAGCGGAGTCCTCTTTAATCTCTTTTCGGACTGTTGAAACATGAAAAGATTGTCGAGCGCCTGTCCTTTTCAACTCGTAAATAGTTTGTAAATGATATCTACTCAGTATAAGTTTAACCCTTTTCTGGACTAAGATAGATTACTTAGAAAAAAGGAATACATTGATTGAACATGGTCAATAGGTTCTATCTCATATTATTTTATGCTTTTTCAAACTCGAGAGGAAAATCTACGAAAATGAACTTGTCGAGTTTTCTTTTTGCCCCTTTTCAAACTCTCTCAACATGAAAAGGAACGAGTTATCACTATCGTTAAATTCATTAAAACATCAAATAGTGACAAACTTGTCCATCACGACAAGACCGAGTTTCACCTTTTCTAGACGTGTTAAAACATCACATAGAGATGAATTCACCCGAAAGGTGGAATTATACGACAAGAATATGTTGTCCTCCTCAATATTGATAAAAATAAAGAGGTATTGGTCAGCAATGACTGGGGAAAATGGGAAAAGGGGTAAACCAGTTTATGGTAGCAGGTCTCTCTTGAACATGACACTTTCACTTCATCTTTGTGACTACATGGGTTGGGTTATCTGCTTGATGGTTATCCTACCTATGGTCTATCATACCATCCATTACTTTGGTTTTGGGTCAATGCTACCAATTGATTTAGTGTCTCTGACATGTTCAAGAGAAGTCACTCAGTTAAATTCATCCTTTGCAATACTCATAAACCTTCATTTTCATGAATTCCATTCCTGAACCTTGTGTCATCAATCACATTCCATCTCCAAAAATCATTACACTCGTTTCGTTTCGTTGATTTGGGATACATCAAGGCCCTGCTATGACGAGTCACTTCTTGTCAACATCAGCACATTATCCAAGAAGTTGACTTAGAAACAACCTTCCAGTACCTTGAGGCTTGCATACATCAATGGCACGTTTCTCACTTCCGGTGATAGGTTGACATCATTGGACTTTGACCGAAAGACTTTGTATGGTGTTCGACATCAAAACATCCATTCACACCATGCAAAACGTACTGCAGTACCTTAGGGATCATTATCATTATCGATGATTTCTCTCGCATTTGTTAACGACTTACATCATTGGCTGGTAATCAGATAGTTTCTTCCCATGCTCGAATTCAAATCACATATTCATATGCTTAGACTTGTACTTGACTGAATGATTGAACGAGATAGAAGACCCTGGATCTAGTTTCATCCATCCAGGCTACGATTTTAGGAAAGTACTAAATCATATCTACAATGGCTTTACGCAAATGGTCATCCTAGCATGGGCCTATATATGTAGACAACTATCTATGTACATGTAATGAAAAGTTTATATGTTGAGCAATGGTATTCCTTCCCTCAACAATTCATTAAAAATCCAAAATATCATGATATTATGTATTGTAATTGATGCAGATCACCATCCACTTTGGAACCTCCTCATCACATCATAAAGCATATCACTCGACATTATCATTTTCGACTTCATGCTTTAGGGGGAAGCTGTTACAGATCCATTTGGGAACATCACTCCCAACATTTAGATCAATACTATTAGGGCTCATCAGGCCCTAATTTGTTTCTACATGCCTTAGACAAGTCATCACTTTGGATGCCTCTTTCCATGTGAGTTTCCTAGCCTGAATCCCTCCAGAAATGCCTCCTTGAGGCACCAACGAAGCCTTAGTTATGTGTAAGTGTGCTTCAGTGCGGGTAGGCCCATGTTAGGGTGCATTTAAGAGCACCTAGGCCAACATTCACCCATGCTAGGTGAGATTGAGCAAAATCCTCATAGGGTTTTGCAAACATTCTTATCTTCTGGAGTTTTCTAGAAGATTCCCAAACTTATCATCTCCTATGAGCTAGAAATTGGTTAGGGAATGATTTAATTAACCTCCTATCTTCTCATCCCTTCCTCCATGGAAACTAACTCTAAGTTTGGAAGGCAATTCAATACCCTCATTTATGACCAAACCTCCTCCATTTTCCTATAAATTGAGCACTCATCTAAGTGATCAGTGGCTAGACTTAGAGAATTTGTATGGAGATACCGTTGGTGTGAGGATTGAGATTGTAAGCAAGTATTGTTACACTGCAAGAGTGTCATGCTTTTGATGTGATGTTGGTTGGAACCCAAGCTGGAGGAGTGACATTGGATCAGACTTCATGGTTGTAACTCTTCCTTCTACTTAATAAAGTCGTTGACACCTTTTCCCATATTCTTGTCTTTATGTATGATGATTGTATGTGTAAATGCTTTCGATTCCATTTGCTTCCAGTAGTATATCTCTTACTTTGATTGGTTTTTTCCTTTGTTTATGATTGCAGGTACTTGTTGAGAGGGTTAAGTTCGAGAAGGAGCGATGGGAGCCATAAAATCGAGACAAAGGGAAAGTGAAAGATAACAAATAGGTCCCTTGTCTTATTTATCTTCTATAGAAAAGTATAATCACTTTAAATCTGTTGTTCTAGGCGTAGCTACCTACCTAGGGAAATTGTATTTATCTGTAGATGTAAAATTCCATGTAACAATCAGCCAAGTCAGCTAGATGTTTGTGCACATCAGTCATGATCACTCGTTCTTCAACTTGTGCAGGGGATGTTTCATCCTCCAGAGCTGACACTCTACAAGACTGCATAACTCTATGTTGGGATTCATCAAATGCGATGTTGTGCATCTTTTCTTCTAGCTGGTAACCAAGGATCTTAGTGCCTCCTTGGTACTTTCTCATCATTTGGATGCATTAAACTGGGTGAGTTGACCTCCTTGTAGTGAGGCATGAGGTCAGTGTCCTATTCTAACTCTTGCTGCTCCATGTCTGCATCCAACTGTTGAAGTGCCTATCCTATTTCATGAGCAAAGTCTTGCCCTTGCGATGGTTCACACTGTTTCCGTGATGCAAGCTATTGAGATGAATCAACTACTTGTATAAGCACTACCTCGTTTGTTTGCACATGTTGTGACCCTTGTCGTATCTATTTTTGTTGTGCTTCCATCTCCTATTTGCGTAGCTCTTGTTCCTTTTGTAGTTTCTCTCTTAACTCATGCAACTCCTCCTCTGCTTCTTCATTTCTCTTCTTGTCCTTCTATCTTCGCGTGATTCACTTGTCGCACAACTGCCTCATGCCTCTATAGCTATAACTGCTTTCTCTACAAGTGGACCTGCTCAAAAATTGCAGCTTTACTCCTCCTCCATGCAATCGACAATCTTCCTCCCTTTGTCCTGCACTGGTATGCTTGGCTCTACTGCCACTACTGTTATTGATGTTACTATTGTTGCTCTCTATGATGCTGCTTCATGCTCCCTTGCTAAACACTGCACAGCGAAGCCAACCGGTTCACTGGGTCTGGAGAAATTGTAGCAATATCTCATGGGTCCTCCCCGGCCCAATGAAATGCCCCGTAGATCTAGTTAAACTGAACTCTCATGCCATGATCGTTCACAATGCAATGTGGGTCATACAAATTGTAGCTTCGGAGGTCGAACAAGTACTTCTTCATCAGTTCTACTTCAACGTTCACTTGCTTGATACTCCAGATTTCATATAACCCAATCCGCAATGGAAGAGTAGGCTAAGGCTCCTTCTTCTTCCGCTATAGTCTAGCTGCCAATCCTACCAAGGTGTGATATGCTACTTCCTACAGGAAAAATATGTCTAAGGAAAAATTTTGCAGAACCAGTGGAAGCTTCTCCGCACAAAAAATTAGGATGAAAGTGTCAGACAGTGAGGTATACCAATATGCAATTCCTACCAATGGCTCCATTGCTTAATTTGAAATGTAGTGTGGATCCAGTTTGAATATCATCCTATACATAGGGGTGACAAAATGATCAGGAAGTCGTGTGATTACGCCTTTGAAGCTGCATTCTGACAACAACTTGAAATATGTGTTCATAACAATCTCTGTCAGTGACCATGCCCACTCCAAGCCTAGGAACTCATGTCAGGCATAGACTGCATCTAAGATATATGTAGACATGTAAATCTCTTCATGCATACTTGCGGATGACTGTTGAGCTGTCGTTACTTGCTCCTTTAACCGATGAGCCAGTACGCTGGACCAGTTGCATGGTTTTCCTTCTCTAGCCAATTGGTCCAATGAAACCACCAAAATATGTGGGAAGGTTTCCATGCTTGCTTGGGAATATAGTTTAGAAGAAAATATGATCAAGTATCGGTACTCCTTCCTTAGTATCATTGTCTTGTAGACCTAGCTAGGTGTCATCCTGGAACAATCTGACTCCTTTACCCAATCCTTCTGAATGTTTCTAGAGTTAGCACTGCTATTGGATAAGATGAATAGAGTTTGTATGAAAGTCACAAGATTTGACATTTGATACATCTCATCATAATCCTTTTCCTAGAAGGTCGTAAGCTTCGTCCCACTTACACTACTTGATGCAAGAAACCATGATCACATTGATATTTCCCTCCATATACAATTATCATAATCCTAAACTATGGTTATGGTCACATATCTCTATCGGAAGCATTATTGTTGTTTTCCTTTAAAAACTTGACCTATATAACTTTATTCAATTACAAAGGAAGTACGGGAAAAATCCGCTCCGAAACTCAGAAGCTGAAACTCAAAACTTATACAGCCGAACTATATATATCATCAGGTCCACACACTTTAGTCACTCCATGACACTTTCCTTTATATTTTCCGATCTAATCACATAACCCAGACTTCAAAATGAATTCCAATCCACTATATAATCCCATCGGGTCTGGATTGGGAATTAACTTTCACGCTTATTTGCGCATGAAATTCATCCAATTTTCCATTTGATGGATGGCCCAGACAACCCCAAATTTCAATTTAATTAAACCACAACTCATTACCTCATCGGGTCTGGTTTCTGGAAACCACTTACAGCTTTTGAGGCCACTTGATAACTGCTTACCACCTTTTGGAAACCACTGTCTCGTTAATGCACACGTCTTATCTCCACCATTGATCAAGTATATGATCCAACGATCCACAAAATATCACAATGTTGCAATTGGAGTTTGGTAAGTGTTTAGGCCCGGTCCATTCACATAGACTTCTGCCGATGCCATATATTGGTGTGATTGCAATCGTAACTCCTTAAGGCCTGAGTCTGTCCCCCTTATAACAATCTTTGCCAATGCGATAAAGTGCTTGGCTTTCTCTGATTACATCTGGTCCATTGATCTTACAGATCTAACAACCACTGTGCATCGATCCATCTACTCTCTCTTGGACTTGGTCTCGCTTGTTTTTAATTGATTCTACATTATAAATGATTCTCCTCTATACTCTATTCCGATGCAAGACTTTTATATATAATAGTAAGCTATGATCTATTTGAAACGTTGAGCCATGGCTATAACAATAAAGACCCAATCATGCTTTAATGTTGTGATTCATCACTGAAGGAATAAAACAGAGAAGAATGCTTCATTTGTTCCGTAGCTAAATGTATAGATAAAAGCAAAGGATTTCAATACAAATGACCTATTAACACACACATGCAATCATTTATTCATTATAATGAATTTACAGAGTCTCGTCCGTCTGGCTCGATTACATAAATAAAAGGCCTTGTTTCAATATTGAAACCCTCGCTCTCTCCTCTCAGGCTTCTCTCAATCCTCTAACTAACCTATCTGACTTCTCTAGTTTCTCTCTCGCTAACCTATCCAACCCCTGAATTATACAAAAGGATCACAATTTATACAAAAGTGGATTCATGAACCAGAATTGGTTCAGATCTAGAAATCTCTCACTCTTTCCTAAAGAATCTCTTCAACTCCATTCTTTTCTAAACCAAACGGTAAATTAACCTTTCAAATCCTTCATATTCTATTCAAACCAAATAAATCTAATTGTTTGGCCTGATCTCCACTCAAGGAGGATCAATCGGCCACATATACCCTTTTCTCATATTTGACAATAAATAAACACTCTCACACATTTAAATAAATAAAATTAACTAATCTCCTATCTTCCAACCCCTTGTTAGTCACAACATGTGATCATGCCATCACATTGTTGACTAGGCTTGAATGCTCTTGCATCAGACTCCCAAAGTTGAAAGTTTTCATGACCTCCTGGTTGTGTGTTCCTTCTGCTGTCTATCTAGTATCCCAAACTTTACTTTGTAGCTGGTCATAAATTTCATCATGCGGCTAATTCAATTCTTCTACCACTGTCACTTCTATTCTTCCAGGTTTCAAAATATTGTTTTGCTGTTGTCCTCTTTCGTTGTTTATACAAATTCCTTTTGTTAATTTCTCTTCATTGATGTCCCTCTTTTTAACTATATTCATCTTTGACAATTTCTCAGCTTCCTCTTTAAAATTTGTTCTCAACTGAACTCCACTAACATATGTCTACTGTACATTCTCCTTTACCATATAAATTATAAAAATTTTGTCCAAATCTTCTTTACCTCTATCATTTAGAAACTGTTGTTTGTATTCTACAGCTTCCCTTCCATTATCATTAAAAATAATCCTTTCCTCCATGTTATTAGGTTCATCTAATAACCTTTCCAGAAAAATAAAAATTCCTTCATATTCAATAAGCATGTCATTTTCATATGATTCCTCCTTCCTGTATAAAATAGAATTTCCATCACAATTGTCAGACTCATAATAACTATGGTTTTCACTTTGCATAGATAATCCTGCCATCAACTCTTATATTGTCCTTCTGCAAAAGTTATAAAACTGTCATCAATTCTCATTCCAATACTTTCCTCTGCAATACATAGTGTTCCTTGTTCTAACACAAGATTATCATTCAATAGTTCAATAGCTAGGATTTCTTGGAGTATATCATTATGAAGTATCCTTTCATCTTCTACACTTATACTATTGCAACAAGATGATGTTGTCTCATCTTATCCTACATCAAAAAAAAAATTGGTTTTCTAAAGCTTCTTCATGATTTATAGATTCATCAAATAATCTACTTTAAAATCACAGAATTCTTGAACTTGTGCACCTATCAACATCATCTTATATTCCTTCATAATTTCCATAGTACTTTCATTCTGATTCTCTACTGAAGATATTTCATTTTTATTATCATCACAAACTTTTAATTGCTTATCTTCATCTTCTTTAATCATGACAATTTCCCTGTCAATACCATCATTCTCAAGATTATTAAATACATGCTCAACATATCTTTCTGTTTCAGCCATCTCTTCTAGTAATCTCACTTCTTCATCAACATGCATAAGCACATTGTCCAATTGTTGTTCATCACTTGTCAAACATGAAAACATACACAACATGTTAGTTTCAAAAATACAAAGCTCTTCATTTGAAGCCTTAGTGATCAGCTCCTCATGCCCCTCTGAACTATTTGGATATTTCACTAAGTTATTGACAAATTCTTCCTCAACATCTTTGACTTCTGCCTCATTAAATAAAACTTTTGGGACTGCAACTTCTTGACTATGCTTGGCAACTTCATCATAAGTTTGTATAATACCTTCCTATTCTACACAATTTCTTCCACCACTCAGTTTGTCCAAATAAGACAACAATGCCTCCTCCTCTTCTCTGATAAGACTTTGATCTCTCAAATATTTCCTTGGCTTAACTTCTTTAGCTAAGTTCTCTGTGTCAGCTTTCCCTCTCTTCACTTCACAAATCTGTAATGAATTTATTTCCTTTCGTATTTCCATTTCCCATTGGTATTTTATCCATGCTAAAATTCCTTCAAATATGATCCAATAGGTTTTCATTAAGAAAAGACACAACCATTCAGTCATACCTTTTATTTTCCTCCATCTTTTGAAGTCTTGAAATTCTTTATGCATCTGTTTTTGTGTTTGTCTTGCCTTTGCCTCTTTCACCAACACATTTCTCTCATTATGATCTACATAGATTAGTTATTCATCACTGTCATCATTGTCTTCACTGTCTCCTTCCCCAAGGAGAGATCCTTTCTCTAGTTCACAGATGTATTCTACTCCATTCTCAACTATTTGAAGTATTACTTTCTCAGTAAACAATTATCTGACAAGCCATTTAACTCTTCTTCCCACATAAAGTCCTTGATTCCATTTTTCTCTAATTCCTTTCAATACCAGCTTCTCCAAATGACTGGGATCTGACTTCATCTCAGCCAACTCTATGTCCCTTTCTTCTTTATTCATTCCTTTGAGTCTAACTGCTTCAGCACTCTTTTCCCTTTGTTTCTAACTTTCCTCTATATCCCTATCATGGCTATCAACAATCAATTCCATTTCTTCCTCTAGTGAACTTTCCTTGTTCACTAGTGAGCTGCAACTAACCTTTTTCATTTAATTTGTAAAAAGTCTCCTTCACACCTCACCAAAATTTCCTTAGTTCAGCCTTTTGCACCTATTGGTTCTTTCTTTGAACCTTACATTGACTAACAATTCTACCCAACACTGCTCTTGTTGGAATTGTTATCTCCTATCGACAATCACAATTGTGGAGCTACCACAACAGCTTCTACCAACCACAGTTGGAAGTTTTTTTTAGCTTCTCTTGAACACTCCTTGTTCTAGGCTTTGCATCTTCAATTTCTCACTTCCTTCTCCATTTAGTAATTTCATTTACTGTTGGGTATTATCACGTTTAATCATCTACGATTTCTTCTTGCTCTATCTTCTTTAACATGGCTCATATGCTATGATGATGGTACAATTCATTCTATCTTTCAGCAATTCTACTGCTTCTATTGACCTACACAATCTTATCTCAAGATACATCAAAGCACCTTTCAAACCTGCAATATTTCCTTCAAAGATGTCTTAAAACTAATTACCATTCCATCAGTTAAATCTTTGCAAAGGGATTCATCCGTTCACTATTTCATTTAGAATTTCCATTCAAAAGACTCCATACAGCCAACAACTATCTCCCATTTTACTTTTCATAATAGACTCTTCAGCTTTGAAGATTAATTAAGCTTAGATCTGAATTTCAATTATATTTACCAATTCATGACAGACACTACCAATTCATCCTGATAACCTAGTTGTAAGAAAATCTTTTTTTGCTTCTACAAATTCCAGAATTCATTCTTTGTAGTGGTTCTTCTTTCAGTCCTATTAAACCTGATCTTTGTTCTCTCAATCATCGATATCATTGCCCTTAGCAATACTTCAAACAATCCTCAATCATTCTCAGTTTTCCCAAAATTCTTCAAATCATTTAAATGACTTCAGTGCCATAGCAAACCACTCTTCTATTCAACTTTTACCTCTAAACCTTTCATTTCAATCAAATCAATCATGCAATCAACTTACATGGAAAGTTCATTTTCCTGAAAGGAAAACACCTTCTCCTTTGAAATTTCAATCCCTTATTGTTCTTTAGACATTCAAACAAATCTCTGCAAAATTATCAAATTTAAAAATTCTTACCAGACCTTCCTCAGATGTTCATTGCTTCCCCATTCTGATCTCAGTATTATTTATAGTCTGATCCCCATCTGTGTCAAATTCACTTTAGTGCAAATTATACATATGCTGGAATTAAAATTCAGTCTCTAAACTAGTCTTTGCAGAGTGTTAATCTGCTTTGATACCACAAATGATGTAGGAAACCCCAATCACATTGCTATTTCCCTCCATATACAACTATCAGAATCTAGAATTGTGATTATGGTCACATATCTTTATCGGAAGTGTTATTGTTGCTTTCCTTTAAAAACCCAACCTATACAACTTTATTCAATTACAATGGAAATACGGGGAAAACCCGCTCCGAAAATCAAAAGCTGAAACTCAAAATTATACAAATGAACTATATATATCGTCGGGTCCACACCATTTAGTCACTCCACAACACTTTCCTTTATATTTTCTGATTTCTGACCACATAACCCGGACTTCAAAAGGAATTCCAATCCGTTGTATAGTCCCTTTAGGTTCAGATTGGGAATTAACTTTTACACTTATTCATGCCCAAAATCCGTCTCATCATCCATTTTATGGATGATCCTATTGACCCCAGATTTCAATTTAACTAAACCACAGCTCATTACCTCATCAGGTCTGGTTTCTGGAAGTCGCTTACAGTTTTTGAGGCCACCCGATAACTGCTTACATTTTAGAAACCACCATCTGGTTAATGCACACACCTTATCTCCGTCGTTGACAAGGTATATGATCCAACGGTTCACAAAATATTACAATGTCGCAATCGGAGATTGGTAAGTGCTTAGGCCCGATCCATTCACACAGACTTCTGCCAATGCGATATATCGGTGCAATCGCAATCACAACTCCTTAAGGCCTGAGTTTGTCCCCCTTATAACAATCTTTGCAAATGAGATAAAGTGATCGACTTTATCCGAATAGATCTAGTCCGTTGATCTTATAGATCTAATGGCCGTTGTGCATCGATCCGTCTACTCCCTCTTGGACTTGATCTCGCTTGTTTTTAACAGATTCTGCATTATAAATGATTCTCCTCTATACTCCATTCCCACGTAAGACTTTTATATATAATAGTAAGCTATGATCTATTTGAAACACTCAACCATGGTTATAACAATAGAGACCCAATCATGGTTTAATGCTGCGATTCATCATTGAAGGAATAAAATAGAGAAGAAAGCTTTAGTTTTTCCACAAGTAAATGTACAGAGAAAAGCAAAGGATTTCAATACAAATGGCCCATTAACACACACACGCAATCATCTATTCATTATAATGAATTTACAGAGTCTCTTCCCTCTGGCTTGATTACATAAATAAAAGGCCCTATTTTAATCTTTGAACCCTCCCTCTCTCCTCTCAGGCTTCTCTCGATCCTCTAACTAACCTATCCGACTTCTCTAGTTTCTGTCTCTAACCTATCCAACCCCTAAATTATACAAAAAGATCACAATTTATACGAAAGTGGATTCATGAACCAGAATTGGTTCAGATCCAGAAATCTCTCACTCTCTCCTAAATTACCTCTTCAACTCCATTCTTTTCTAAAGCAAACGTTAAATTAAGCTTTCAAATCCCTCATACTTTATTCAAACCAAATAAATCTAATTGTTTGGCCTGATCTCCGCACAGGGAGGATCAATTAGCCACATATACCCTTTTCTCATATTTGAAAATAAATAAACACTCTCACTAATTTAAATAAATAAAATTAACTAAGATCTTATCTTCCAACCGCTTGTTAGTCACAACATGTGATCATGTCATCGCATTGCTGACTAGGCCTAAATGCTCCTGCATCACTACGTGAGGTCATTGTCTCGGGATAAGTGTGAGAGATGATCTAGTGTATCATGTTCATGCATGGGAGCATGAGATATTTGCATGCATCACGTATAATTTAGACTTTTGAATGTTCACATACACGTGGCGGTCTTCGAGGTATTCCCCAAAAGTGCCTATAGTTGTCTCATTGACCTCTTTCCACATCGATTCAATGTCCTTTTCTAGATATAACTTTGTATCTTTGTAGATTAGCAGACTAGAGAACACTTTCTCAACTGTTGCTCCAAATGCATTTCTATCAGTTTCTCGAGATCCTGTTCTCTTGGAAGCCATTTAGATATATGGACACTTGAAATATCTAGAGACAAGCAACATGCATGGTAAGAAATCTGTCAGTGAAAACAAAGAGAATTTTGGGGAATGACATAGCCTGCACATGGGAAGCTTATGAGAAAGATTGCATAATTTCTTCTGGGAGGTTGGGCGTCTCACTACCATAACTATGCAAAAGGAAATTTGGGCTATCTGGGAGGTAGGACTGGCTGCTGGATGTGAACATTATGCAATCCAGGCTAGATGATGGCTTCTACGATTGTTCAATGTGCGATTCCAGCTGGGAAGGACTGCAAGCCCAGGGATTGTATTGCGTAATTTCATGGGCAAGTAGTCACTATCCTCCAGAAATGTGAAAAAAATACTAGAGGCCAATGCTAGGAAAAAACACAAATTTCTGGAGAGGAAGGCAGAGCCTTCCTTCCCTAGATTATGCAATGCAGTCCCAGTGAAGGGAAACTCTGGGCCAAGGTTGGCCCGACTCGCCGATGGGAAACTGAAAGTAAATAAGAAAGTGAATGCATGGTGACACTAAGTTATAGTAGAAGTGATTAACAATATGTGAAAAACATGAATGAAAGATTCAGCAAATAGATGAACATACATGTTGGTGAAGCAATCCATCGATTCAGTGAACATTTGTGCAAAACTGTTTCATGCATGCAACAACAGTGAGATAGAAATGAAAAATGAAATAGAGATAGGACAAGCTAGTATACATGTAAACAACAATAGGTGTTCAAGGAAATCAAGAAAAAATCACTCACACAAGCGAATACAGAAAAAGCGACAAAAATGTTCAAAAAGACAAGTTGAGGCAACTTACCTATGGATAGCTGAGTCAGATGTTTTGAAGAGTCTTGGATGTGTTGTGGGATGTCAAAGCTCCAAGATGCATGTGAAAGAATGAGATATGATGCACCGAATAAATCAATTTGGGTTCATGACACGCATGCCACAAATCTAGGAAAAAGCGACACTTTGAGGGTAACTTCTAAAACAAATTTTCATGTAACGTCCGACTACCGAAAATGGCTCCCTGAATCATGAGATTCCTTTTGCACATCACCTTTTTCTATTCTTGGAAGATAAATTCATGCATTCATGCAAGTCAAGTTTCCTTGGTAATTGGTGGAACTTGTCAACTAGACTGCTTATGCATGGAGCTGCTCAACTGCTTGACAAAAATTCACATTTCTAACTGGGAGTTGGGTTGACTGGCCAAGAGTTTGCACAATTTTTGGGCAGAGTAGATGAATTCTACCCATATTTTCACAAATTATTGGCTGAGCAACCATGCTAGAGAAATTTGCACAATTTTTGCTAGGAGTGTTTGCTGGAAGAATTGCACAATTCTAGAACCCAATAGGCTACTAGACAGAATTTCCCAATTTCTAGAGGGAAGGTTGTTTTCCCTCTGGAAATGCATAATTTTCTTGGGGAAGCTACTGAGCCTGTAGCTGGACCAAGTTCGGGTGATGATCCTGTGAGGTGAATGCATCAATATGTGCTTGACATGCTACCTTTGTGCATGAAAAACACTGAAGCTTCTGTACTTGACGAAGCAAGACAAGTTGCTGCGAAAGGTTGGTAGGGAGGCTCCAAACTAGGCTAACATAAAATTTTGGAGGGTGGTTGTAGTTGCTTCAACACATGGTAAGGATCCTTGGTATTTAGAATACTATGGTGCTGAAACCATACACTACTTTTCTTCAGTAAACTCGGGTGCATATGCGAATGGGCTTAACAAAACATACATATAATTCCTCAACTTCCAATTTTATCATTCCTATCAAATGATTCCTCTGAACTGCCATGCATTCTATCACATTTGTAAACACATCATTAACAAGTATATTTTCATCAAGAGACAACTTATCAAGTAGGATTCCATTCATCAAATAGGTTGTGATGAAGGACAACTCATAACATAGGTTTCCATCAAGGAAAACACCTAATTCATAATGCTAACTATTTCACCATGTCAAAATTATGATTCTGATATGTAAAACTTTTACCCATCATTATGGTATTATGTTCCATCATTCTCTCACCTCTAAACTAACCCATGGATTCATCTATTTATGATATACTTGTTTATTACAAGTGATTTTCCATCAAGGACAACACATGCATCATAACTCCAACAATCACCCCCTTTGGACTTGATGTCAACCACTTTAGTTTTTGTTCACTACAATCTATCAATAAAATCAAGCTAGACACTGAGACTTTCAAAACATTAAGCTACTCTCCTCCTTTGAGATTAAGGGCAAAGTGCTGTCTATTTTTAAATGAATACGTCCATATCTACACTACTGAATATAAATATTGACCATGCTCCCCCTAAGCACATGCGGAATTCTCTGATCATGCTCCCCTTGAGTGCATGCCAAAATCTCTGACAGATCTACAATGGAGTACATGACTCTATGACAGATAGAACTTGTCCTATCACCAAAAAATTGCATCAATCACCCAACCAAGTGGGGATACATATTTTACATCATTATTAAATCAACTTCCCAAACATAGTAGGGTTTCAAAATTCATCATATATCCAAAAGGACTTGACCACAATAGGCCATACATGGATTAATTTTATAATGACTACATCATAGGTGTTTACATGGCCTTTACATGAAATGATATACATGATATTTATAACAACTACCAAAGGCATAAATAGGACGATGCTAGTTATTGGTAACTATCATACACCATATATGATATGCACCATAAGCATTTGTCAGTAGCATTAATAACAACAACTTGTATATGTTCATCATCAATTCGCAAGATAAGACAATGTAGCATTAATATCATCAACATGTGACTAAGTATGCCATATATAGATATCAACTCATCCTCTTGACCTTATCTCGATCAAATTTCTCCTCTTCCTTTGTAGAAAAAGCCTTATGTTCACAAAAAACATATCCTTCCATGAATCAACCAGGCATATGCCATATCTCCAAGTAGTGATACAAAACCATTCACATCATATCATATACATGTGAGAGGACCATAGTCATCATCCATGACCACAACATCATCATCAAATCATCGTAGCAATAAACCCTCAATATATCAAACATGTATCATCACTAGGGAGTTTTCTAGCATCCCACATGTCATAAGCATCAACCATGATAAACAATACAATCCTTTCAACATAAAGTAAGATAGGAAGAAGTATTCATCATTCCTTATCATTATCATTATGTGACTAAGTAAGACATGTCTCCAAATGGCCATGTCTTCATGAAACCTACAATAACACCATTCTCTTGGAAAATGTTCTTCATACAAGAAGATATTTTATACCAACATCATTTACCAATGTGCAATTTAAGTAACCATCCATGTGATTCTTATATGTAATGTATCCATCGTAGAGATAGCAATATGTTTCTAGCTTCTCATCAATTTGAAAGGAAAACCATGAGCTTAGAGTCATTTCTCAAAATGTCTTGATACCATCAAGAGAAACAATCTTCACACAATATACCATGTTAGAGCCAATAACTATAGGAATCCTCATTCATAACTGAACCATATGAAATTTATGCATCTTTGAAGGCATGATGACATCAACATAAAAGAAATGAGTGACACTTATCATCCTAAAATAATGAAGTTGTGTACTCAAGCTTTTTTCTTATCCTTGAACTTATGAAAATCACTAGATAAGAAGCATAACTATATGCATCATCAAAAGAATCATCCATAGATCTGATCAGAAGCATCAAAACAACTATGTGACTGAAGAAATATAAGTATTATCTGTGATTTCGTCATAGGAAACCCATGACTACAACATAGTATGATGCATCATTTAAACACTTTAACAACATAAGCATCATCATCATTGAGAATAATTATTACGCACCAAGGAATTCTAAAGAAAACATAATCCCAACAATGCATTATTAGGAGCATAGCAATTGTTCCCCCTGAACTTGTGCTAACTTTTCACTCTCAGATCACATCATTTCATATATCAATAAGAATCATCAAGGGGTCATCATCAACCAGTTATGGATCAAAACATCAACAACTTATGAGGGCCAAAAGAACTTTTAAATAGCATCAACATATTGTAATCATAAACCATCAAAATAGAAAAGATAATTGATCCTTCACTGAACCATATCAGACCCTTTTCCTGATTTGTCCCACAATTTCTTCATCAAACCAAAGGATACGTTACTATGCAGTTTATATGTCACGTATACATGTGACTTCTATTCATAATATCCATGTATTGAAAGTTGAATACGGAAGTTTCACACATTCAACTCCCCCTAAGTCTGCTTTGATTGTACCTTCTCCTAAAAATTTTGTTGAAACATCAGTTCCAAGGATACCATTACCATAATGGTTCTTTATGGGAGACTCAATTTTACTCTTTTATCAATTAATGTGATGAGAGAATCCACTATCTATGTACCATTAATCTTCATCTTCGAATGAGAAAAGAGAAAGACCACACCTTATCTGATCTTATTTTTATTGCTTATTGGTGGATCCATCTTTTCTAGATTTTCTAATATCAATGCTCTTATTTAGTTTCTTACCATATGTCTATGGCGATCCTTAGACTTGTTCCTGCATTGTTTTTCTACATGTCCAAAATTGTTACAAGCATAAAATCTTATATTTTTCATACTCCTATAGAAATCAATGGATTTACGACAAGACATATTGCAACAAAAAGAATCCCTGAAAGAACTTGGAAGTTGTTGATCTTTCTCTGAGACAATTATTAGCTTCAAACATTCGACTTCATTACCTAGCTAGGACATATCCAAAATTATGACGTATAGAACATTCAACATTATCGACCAAAGGAAAGAATCAATTAATGCCTATAGATTTAGGATTAAATTATTTTCTTTGAATACTTTATTTCCTTGGTTGTTGATGGGGTTGACTTCTTATCTCCTTATTGATCATTTCATATTTTGTGCTAGAATTTATTGCCTCATCTTGTGAGCTAGATTGACCTTTAACAGTTTCATGAAAAACAAGACCAGATTTGATGGTAAGAGACGTTGGACTACTAAGAATATTATTGAAAATATTAGTATATCTTGAAATTGTAAAAGTTTATCCTTTTATTCTAATTTACGTTTTATGATATTTACCTCAACCTGATATTGCTTTTATTTTTCTAGATACTGCTTCTTCATGTTTTGTTCAACTTCTCTTCCTTCCTCCACTTGATGTTTAATTTGTGATTCTCATTTTCTTGTTCTTCAAATTCTTGAAGTAGTTCTTCATTCTTGCTATTTTATTTTTCAAGATCTTCTTCTACAGAGATGACCTCATCTTCAAGGCTTTCACAGTAACTGGTTCTTTATCTACCTTCCTTGGTTATTGTATGATTTTCATTCACTCGATATCAAAATTATTTTACTTCATCATGTAGCCATTGACATTGGCCTTCTGTTTCCTTGTATTGCTTCTTTATTTTGTTTCCTTCCTCCAACTGAGTTTTTAACCTAGAAAGCTCTTCTTTTTAGGTACATTCCCCTCTATCAAATAAATTTTGTTGATCTCTAATTTTATCTGTTAGCCTTTTAACTTCTCCCTTTATTAGATAGCTTTCACTTTCACCCATGGGAGAAGAATTAGATGTTTCATTGTCACATTCATTACGTTCAATGTTGTATGAACAAAATATGGTATCACTAGAGGACCAAAAATCAGTACCTCATAATATTTTTGCTTGTTCATCTTCATTCTAAAGTGATTCTGAATCTGAATATTTTCTTAAAACTAATAGAAAATCATCTCTAACACCCTCACTATCTCTTGTAGATGTCTTCTTCTTTTGACATGATTTCTTCTTTTTATTCTTTCCCATTTTCTCGATGAATCTCCTTAAAGCGATCAAGCTTCTGCAAAAGGACCTACTCTAATTCCAATTATTTGGAAAAATACTAAGAGTGGAGTGAATTAGTATTTTGAAATCAATAATTTTTTTCAATTCATATTTAGATTTATATACGCGACTTTACTGAAAGGAACCCGCGTGTATACACAACTCTTCTTAAGACAACTGGCGTACATCCAGTAAACTTATGATTCTGTTAATTCATCATATATTGGTGTTCAACTAGTGCATCAGTACTTTATTAAACATTAGATAAATAGTAACCATATGCTGTAAGAACAAAATAAACCATCACACATAAGAAACACACATGAACAATATGATTTAAGATGGAAACCCAATGTGGGAAAAAAAAACCACCTGTTGTTGTCGTCTCTATCTTCTTTTTAGTATAAAGAAAGATATTTGTACAATCTTGTACTGGTGCAAAGTCATACAAGTACGTAGGTACCCACGTGTAAAAGGATACAACATTCGATCATTCTCCAGCTCCTATTGGAAGGGAGTTCAAACCCCCTTTTTCTTCTACTAGTGTAAACTTGTACCAAGACACAAGCACCAACATGTCGAAGGCTACAACCTTCGATCATTCTCCAGCTGCTACTGGAAGGGAGCTCCAACCCATTCATCTGATTACCAACCACTACAGGAAAGAAGCTCCAACTTCCTCACCGAAGGCTCCAACCATCAACATCCTTCATGGATCACGTTTCATAAATTTTCACAGTAGATCCACCTACTACTGTTATCACCAAAAAAATTATCATCTAGCCTAATTTATTAGATGGATTGAAGTACACCATGTAAAGCCAATTTACCATAGCAAAATTGCTAGAACTATGGGAAATTACTTAATGCACCACCTTTGTTAAGTAATTTATAGTTAAACCCATCAAGAACAATTAAATCAATTACTATTTATTTGATTTTCTTCTAGGAATAAATAATTAAACCATTGTTTTATTATCATTCCTTCTCAAATTTGACCAAATCATGAAAAATTTACAGATAAATCATTATTTATATTATTTGTCTCTAAGAATAGCTAATCAATCACTAATTAATTATTATTCTTTGTTAAATTTGACTAAATCCCTTAGGAGTAATTAAATAAATCCTTATTTGTTTATTATTCCTTTACTGATTCCTTCAGATAATAAATAAATCATTTATTTATTTATTATTTCTAAATAAAAGTTTAAATACTTTTTCCCTCCTCAACAAATATAATAAAATATTCCAACTGGTCATTCCAAGAATGGGATCGACAATATTTTATTCTTGCTCATTATTCGAGGATAACTCAATATTTTCTTATAAATAGAAGGGTTTTCCATTCGTTATTAAATTTTGATTATTTTCATTGTTGCACTCATTGTTGTAACTCTGATTATTTTCATTGTTGCACACCATATTTCTATTGGGTTTACACATTATAGAGGAGAGAGACTCTACACAAGCTGAAGACATTTGAGGATAGCCAAGAACCCATCCCATAGAGGGGGACTTGTAACATTTATCTATTCTCTTCATAGGTGTTATACTAAAATTATTATTTACATATTTGATTTCCATTGGATGATTGGAGTTATTACTGTTTCTTTTTTTGTTTAACTATGATTGTAGCATAGATCTGAACTTTCGTAGGTTTTGTCTCTGTCAAGTTGAGATTGTTGAGATTGTTTGTCATCCACAATCTAAAGTGGGTTATTTTCGTACATCATTGAGAAGAAAACACTACAACAAAATTGACGACTCCACTGGGTTTTATACTTTAGATCTAGAAACTTGGGTGACCTTTCGTTTTCAACTTAGGGTTTTTTCTTTCTTCAATTCTCTTAATGTTTCCTAGTTTTATAACCCTAGATCTAATAAATTTTGGACTTCCGCAAGATTTCTGGTCGTTTCCGCAGGTCACAGGAACCAACAGCGACAAAGGCTACACTTTTTTCCGAGATTTGTCGACTAGGATCCTTGGAACAAAAATCAGAGTTTTTAGACCAAAAAGTGTGATCTGGCTTTAGAACACACCTTTCAGCCCAAAAAGTGCGATCCCTACAGAGAACCAAGTCAGTACCTGCGATTTTTGGGTTTTAGGGTTTTTGTCAGATCTGTTTCTAGGTTTTTCTTAGAGTTGTCTGCGCAGTGTTTGACCTCTATCTCATCCCACTTAGGCCTTGATCCACTATGTTTTACTCACCGAAGTTGAATTTATCCAAACCCTATGGATTCTAGTACACTTCCACCTTTCTAGGAGGAGTTTAGATGAGTAAGTAGTCTGAGTTTCTCCATCACTTTCAACCACATTTTCCATATCTTTAATCTTTTGTTTTAGATCTATTGAGGTAGGTTGCTTCCATCTGTTTCACATTTAAACTTTTTTGGTCATTCCCTTAGGGTCCCATTAGTTTCCCTAAGTGTTTCACCCATCTGCCTATATTTTTGTAACGATTTTCCTCACTAGTTTTTTGTTGTTGTTGACCACTTTCGAGCAGTTTAGTGTCACTTGATCCCAGTCACATCGAAATTCATATATATTGACTATTTCAATGTATTTCCCATCGGTTTAGCCACCAAGCAGTACAATGTTTGCAAACCCAGTTTCGGTGGGGTTTAGTTAGTGGTCTTCCTGTTCATTTTCTGTTATTTATTTCAGTTTAGTTTCAGCAAGATTTTTTATTTTTTACAAACATGATCCGAGCTTAATCAGTTAATACACTTTCACACAGAGGCATACCTTAAGTGAAGGGTGCTTGGTTTACACCACCAAGCCATGACATAACATAATAAATTTATCTCCTTGCATCAAGAAAAAAGATATATTGTTGATTTCCCTTCACCATTTCTGTGTTTCGTGTGTCTTACCATGATTGCGCCACCAAGGCGTGTGTCACAGCGACTATTAGGCCTTCACCCCCAGTGTCTGCCTGAGCGCATTACCCCTCCCTGTCGGGTTTGAGTTCATATTTGTACGAGTACCCATACCGACTCTTCTCCTAGTCCTTCTGATTCCTCATCTGATTCTTAACCTCCTTCACCGCATATCATCACCATGTCTAGACCGATAGATGGTGCAGGAACCCAAACTTATTTTTGCTTCAGTTCTATACCAGTGATCAAATCAGGTGGAACAATTTGAGGAACTGTTTTGACAGCCCCATGGTCCCCTTTATGGTTGGCTTAAGTCTACCAAATCTTAACCAGTTGATAAATGACCCCATACACCACGATGCTGGTCCGCCCTCTATGTCGACTAAGCTTCCCTCAGACATCACCAAGTTCGAGGGTATTGCTAGAGAGGACCCTACCAACCATGTTTGATCCTTGCATATGTGGTGTTCATCAAACTCCATAACCAATGACTCTCTTTGTCCTCAACTCTTCCAATGCATGCTCATTGGAGATGCCGTGAAATGGTATGTAGACCAACCCTCCACCTCTCTTTCCAGTTTAGTAAGCATGGGGGATGCTTACTAAACTGTTCCTTTCATATGTCCAGCTACCTCTCCATATGACGTTGGTACAAAGTTGTTGACAACATTCTGTCAATCCTCTGCCAGGCACCTTTCTGACCATGTTCAAGGGTGGTGTCGAAGGAGAAGCACAAATCGTGCCCCACCTTTTGAAGACCATGTCTATCTAGGTTGGTTTCTTAAGAGCCTTTTATCCCCCATTGGAAAAATGTCGCGTCCCATTTTCCTCAGACCAAGGAAGAAGCTCTCCAAACTGCTTTGAGATATGGTACGACTTATGTAGAACCTTCTTATGTCTATACCATCATGCCAGACCTCCCACATCCTGGAAGTTCCAATGCACTGGGGACATCTCACGTCGTCAACAAAATCGTTAGATCCCTTTCACACTCTTCCCCATACACTCAGGAGAGTTATGGCTACTCGCAGGGGGGCACTAGTTCCTCCAACATTTATGCCCCTCCTTCTAGCAACATGTTCCCATGGTGCCAACCCATCTACCAAAATATTTCTCCTTCTTATTTATAGCATCCTGCTTGAGCCCCTCAAGCATTAGCGCTGTAGCATCCCATGCATCCTCATCCCCAACAACCACTACCCCCTCAAGGCCAGGTGTTGTCACAATAAAGGGACACTAGTCCCCAAAATTCAAAGAAAAATAATAAAGGGAAGGGTGATAAGGGTAACCAGGGTAACCAAGGTAACCAACCTAGTGAACCCCAGGGGAACCAGCCTAACACCAACAACCAGCAACAGGGCAGCCAGCCCAAGCAGAACAACACTACTCATATGAATAAGCCTTATGCATCTTGTGGTGTACATGGCCACTATACACATGAGAGTCATCTTTTACCTCATATGCGCCAAATGTGGGAAGCCCAAGTAGCTTCTTGAGGTCAACAATCACCTCAGAATCCTGTGCCATCTCAACAGGCCATGCTCACAAATACTTTCCCTCGGCAAGGATTTTTTTCTCGTCAACCACAACTAGGTCAAGCAGCTCACCTTTGCCAACCTTCCTATCCCAGTGACTTCTAGATCCTTATGATGAACTGTGATGACATTAAACCCTCCAATATCAACCTACAAACTTGGCTGTGCTATTATGACAAGCCCTCCACTTTGTCTGCTACCGAGTCCAAAACCAAAGTATCCACTGAGCCTCTTATGACATCGTATGTTCCTTCATAGATCCGTCAAGCTAAATTTAAGGGCATTCCCAAGATCCCAAATGGACCATTATGCCGTAATGTGGCTTCTAATAGAGTTTCCCATACATACAATATATTATACGACTTGGTACAATCACCTACCGCCATGTCGACACTGGAAGTCCTCCTATTGTGCCCTTCCCAAAAGAAAGATCTAATAACTACCTTAGGTGTAGTGAATCCTTCTGAAAATCGTTCGATTTTCTTCCTGGTTGATACATCATAGCGCTCCCCACTACCTTCATTGATTGCTTTCTAGATACCAGTTAGAATCCGTAATGCCATCATCTCCTGATACATTATTGATGAAGGTGCATTCATGTGTGTGATGTCTACTATTGTTTGAAAACAACTTAAGTCACCTGAGTTGTCCCCCTCTACTATCACTTTGTGTGCTTGGGATCGACATCCCTCCACACCCCTTGGCATGTATGGCTTCCCAACTATCAAAACCCCCGATAATAATTGTCTTAATGCCTTGGTCGCACCCTTGAGCTTGCTTCTATGTCACTGGGAGGCCATAGTTGCACCTATAGGCATTCTTCCATGAAACTGAGGCTTAGAATAAGAGAAAACTCTCTCACCTTATATCAAAACATTGTTGAACATCAAAAATGTCATATATTTATGTATTCTTGTGGATAAATCATACTTCAACAGTAAATACTATATAATGCAAATGAAAATAGGATAAGGGATCTTATGGATAGATTCTGCCTCTGAATTGGAATCCACTTCAGTGATCTTCATTCATTCCATAAATATGTTTATAATATTGTCATGCATTAGCAGGTCTATTAGATCATAAATTAGACTATATCCACATATTCATCATGGTTGTATATTTTAGAATCAAGGGTTAGTGTCAAATAGATAATAGGACCATATTTCAAGAATCATAATCACAACATTACTTCTTTGTCACATACCTTAATCCAATAATTTAGGACATTCATTTTACCATATGTTGAAATCACTAGGAAAATAAAATAAAACCATCATCTGAAAAATATCATGAATATCAATATTATTGTCACACTTCTATCATCATGGCTACTATGATTTTCACAAACAATATCAATATTACCAAGTTACCATCTACTAGATCAAGGAGCTATCATTTATGGAATCAATATATCAAAAAATGATATATGATGAAGTATACCAATATATCAAAGATCAATATTAAGTAGCCTCATAGAATCAAGAAGTTAATAACGTAAGGTACTTGTTCAACATCAAGTGCACCATTTCATCATAAGAATTATTAATTCAAATAACTTTCATGTGCATGCATGAGCCATTTGAGAAGAATACAATCTAATCATGCCTTAGGGCTTACCTTGCCATTAAACATAACACTAAAATAATATATCATGAATACCTTGTACTATTCAATTACTTCTGCACCTTTTCATTTGACATAGGTATCCTGTAGCACTTATTCAACATTTCATGAGGTTCCTCCTTACCTTTTCGAACTCTAGCTTTTCTTTCATGCATTTCAAATGATCCTCAAGAAGAATCCTCTTATTACATCTAATAAATGAGGTTAGAAACATCAAAATACTCAAATATACATTATGGAAGTATAAGTGATGATAAAATAAATGATCATATCAAAAGTAAAGACATAAAGGAGCATCATAGGTCAAGATATACTTATCTTGAACTAGAGGTGATCCTCTCCCTCTTGAACCAACCTTCAAGAGTCATCATTGTACATTTTCCATATAACAATGTTGCCTTTTGAATATTTCAAACAACTTTATCAACAAGGCCTACTAGAGTCTATCCCATCTAGGGCTTCATGAAATTTGTCTAAGTACTTGACCTCATAATATCAACAAACCAAGGTGTCTCTCAAAACTTAACCTCATAATATCAATAAAACCTTAATACAAAAATTTCCCAAGGTTATATTCAAAACGTATAATTATTTTATGTTTCCTCCATTCTTTGTTTCTCCCATTAAAGGTGTCTACATGGGGGTGATTTGCATGAATTTCTTTAGCCCAACTATGAAAGAATGTTAATTTTTCATAGGGCTATATTGTTCTTTGCTTTGATAATTTTATTTCTTCATTAACTAGTTAAGTTCACCCCATAAGATCATGACAAAATTAATATTTACATCATTATTCATCATCATATGAAACTATGCAGAAAGAACAATATCATCATCATCAATGCAATGAAACTGAAGGAGCAATAGAATAAAATCATTCACACGTAGGGAAACCTCCATTGGTGGGAGACTAAGGAAAAACCCACTATGGGGGAAACCCTTTCAAATTATTCTTCTCATTTGATTATCCTCAGATGACTCAACAAGAGAGAGTACAATAATATATATCTTCATCTATACAACAAACTAGAAAAGCAACTACCATCCATGAAATGAACCAATCAAAGTATATGCTCAAAAATCTGATTCTCAAGACTGTGATGAACTATCACTCACTGCATTGAACTTCTGAACCATCTGGTCATTGAGCGAAATATTAAAAAGACTGAGATTTCACTTTTTTAGATATTGATCACATGGAGGACGTGTCATGCGAGGGACTATATATTCCCCTGTTTCTCCCCCAAGCGTGACATGCAAGCGACTAGGGTCAAATTTGGACTATAGAAACCCTAAAACCCCACTTGCATGGATGGAGAGTTTTGAGTGTGACTAGAAGACTCTAGTCACATAGATGAGCTTTTGTGCGTCTGACTATAGTTGAAGCCTTCTAGTTTTGTGCCTGCAAATGGGTCCAGAACCCTAAATAAGAGATGCGAGCTTTAGACCATGCAATTTCACCTCATAGTGAACATGATCCTCTCCAAACGAACCTCAGTCATATGCAAGCCCAAAAAGGATTGAAGAGTGTCTCATCATTCTGTCTAAATAAGGTAAAGTGAATTTGTATTTATATCTATTCAAGGTAGTCCGCTTTTCTTTAGCACTGACCTTATCAAATATGGACATGTGGGGTTTTCCTCATAATTTCACTTTCCCTTATCTAATTTGAGTAATATTTAGAATGATTTTGGTCCTCTCAAAAAGCAGAATTCAATGAAATCATTCTCTACATCAACTAATATGTCTAAGGTGGAATATGAATGCAGTTGCATATTTTTAGCAATTGCATAGAGTTTATGTCATCGTGATGTTATTGATATGTTATGATGTTGATGTGTTGGCTAGATGAAGCAAGAGATGTATATTATCAAAGGAAGGTTGCAACACTACACCTCGAGGTAAGAAAATATCATCATATAGGTTTGTATCATGGGTATGAACTTATGTTTGTTGGTTTATAAGAATTAGGGTTATGAACATGGTTGTCATTATATTGTTGTGGTTACATACATGATAGATGTCAGTTAATGACTACGGTCATATGCACATGCATCAGATAGTCATCAATGATAGTAACTTGTTGTTACATGTGTTTCTTTAATACACATGATGATTATGGTCATTACATTTATGATATTCATGTTATTATGTGTCATGCTAATATGGATTGGCCTGTGCACATGGTTATGGTTATGATATTTAGGTATGTGTCGATATGTTTATGATATTGTGTCATACTAATTTGGAATGAATTGTGCATACATGATAGCCTCCATTGAGATACATTGAGGTATGACTTTGAATATGTTGTATACTAGGTGTTTGAGTGTTTGGTGTCTATTATGTTATCTATCTATTGTTTGAATTTTTTATTAATCACATGGTATGATTATGTGTCTATAAGATTGAATGAAGGAATGATATTGTCTCAAGATAGTTGTACTAGCACATTATGTGTTGAGACAACTGATATGTAATTGAATGCAAGTTGGTGTTAGTTGTAGTATTATGATTAATGACTATGACTTGAATGTTGATTGTGACATTTCTCTTAGTCTTCTCAAAGGCTGATTTCAGTTAATAGACATGATGTCTTGGTGTTTGGAACACGTGACTGACATGTGTGACAATACATAGTAAGACTCAATTGGATCATGGAAAACTAATAAAATGAAGGAATTGGGTAAGAATTCCTTTTGCAATGTTTGTGAATCATAGTTCTAAATGAATGAGAACTTGCATGAGTACATGAAGTCTTCTTAACCTTGATTTTTTCTGAAATTATGTGGACGTGTGCTATATTCATGAACATGTATTTCATAATTATAATAGTTGGTCTCTTGTTATGGTTGGATTCGTCAAGGACTTGGAGTCCCTTAACAAATGATATATTTATGTGTTAATTTACAAGTCTGCGTGATGAGTAAAATAAGGTAAGGTAACTAGTATATTGGTATATTTATTTCTGCATTGATAGTTATGTATTTATGGAAGTATGATGCAAGAGATTCCATGCCAAAGAGACTACCATGGAATCTTGAAGAAGGTTAAGGTCGGAATTTCCTTTGGAAGCATTGGGAACCATGGAGTTAAATCATGGTATATATTTCTTGTTTATTTCTTTTGGTGTTTGCGATTATTTTCTGCTTGATTCATGGTTTTGATTGAATCTAGTGCATGCTCACGACACATTGTTTATGGTGTCGTATTGTTATTGGTTTTGATGGTTTTCTTCTTTTTTTTCCTTCTTTCTCCTGTATTTTATATTTTAGGGGTCTTGGGAATTGGTTGGGGAAGAGGGAAGTTAGTCAAGTTGGGGGAGAGCTAGATCTAACCCAACAGGTAATCTAGGACACAGAGGAAGCTTGTTGCATGTATATGTGAAGTTGAAGGTAAGAATATGAGAACCAGTCAGATTGGTTTGGTCCATTGGCGTAAATGGACGGTGGGAGGACAATCATGACAATGGTAATATGAAAGATAAAGTAAATGGATTTGAGGCATCATATGGCTTGGCTATGTTGGGAACAATTGTTCTCAACATTTTGCATGTTTTCCATGGATAAATGGTCTTCTCTTAACCTTATGATATATGGTAATCATGTTGTAATTAGGACTATACTGATGCCTATATATGCATACATGTATGTACGTATGTCTTTGTTTGACAGATTCATAAAGTATCATGATTTTTTTATGTTAGTATTTATATGCATGTGTGTCATTGTCTTACATGGTTATCCGTGATCATTCTTGTCGAGGAATGATTTCTTATGTAAGTGAAGGAATGAAGAAGTTCATAGAATCAAGTGGACATAGTAGCCAAGACAAGTCTATGAGGTTAGTATCATGTGCATATGAATTGATATTACATGTTCATACTATTCACATGTTTATGTTATAGAAGGTAATTCTAACGAATACATCAATGGAATGAAAGTAGTGCAATATGCGACATGTTGGGACAAGAATAGATAGTGGAAAATACACCATAAGTAACATTATCTACTGGATTCAGTTTCATTTTAGGATGTGTAATACTATTGTTGTGTATATGTTGTACATGATGTGCCTATTGTGTTGTGTGCATGTTTCAAATATAGTGTTGTGTGGCTCTTGCATATGTAGTATTGTGTACATATAGCATTGCATACATGTTGCATATATGGTATTGTCTACGTATAGAGTTGTATATGTGTTGTATATACAATTGTATGGTATTTTCTATGTGTTTTATAATAGTGCTATGTACATTTGGTTTTTTGTATATCTTGCATATGTTGTGTTGAGTACATATGGTGTCATGGGCATGTTGGCCATTTGGCACTATGTACATACAATATTGTGTGCATGTTGTACATGTGGTCCTGGGTACATATGGTGTTGTGTGCATGTTGTACATGTGGTGCTATGTATATATGGTGTTGTGTGCATGTTGTACATGTGGTATCGTGCATACGTGGTGTTGTGTGTGTGTTGTACATGTGCCAATGTGTGCATCTGGTGTTGTGTACATGCTGTGCAGGTGGTGTTGTGTAGAATCAGTGTTGTGTACTAACTATGGAAGTGGTGCTTTGTACATTTGGTGTTATTTAGGTGACATTTTGTATATGTGGTATTGTGTATAGGTCATACATGTTGTGTTGTGTATATTTGGTATGGTTTTATGGTTATTGTGCAGTTTGTGTATCGTGACATGCATATTCCTGATATTGTGCGATGTGTATGCATATGTATTGTGTTATACATTAGGTGTAGGTTTATGTGTGGCATTGTACACCAAGTGTAGGTATATGTGTTCTGTTGTACACTAGGTGTACGTGTATGTGTCATGTTCTACACCAGGTGTAGGTGTATCTATTTTTATGTACACCGAGTGTAGGTGTATGTGTTTTGTTGTACACAGGGTGTAGGTGTGTGTGTTGTGTTGTACGTTTGGTGTAGGTGTATGTGCGGTGTCGTACATTGGGTGTAGGTGTATGTCTTGTATTGTACGCTCAGTGTAGGTGTATTTGTTGTGTTGTACACCAGGTATAGGTATAGGAATATCTATTGTGGTGCACTCTATATGTGTATTTGTTGTGCGGTGCGATGGGATAGACATGTATGGTATTGTCTGGCCCTTGATTTCAATATTGAGGGTTGAGGTGGTTTAGTCTCGAGATACACTTGTTACTATTGAGGGTTGAGGTGATTTAGTCCCTAGATGCCCATGTTGGTTCTAATGAGGGTTCAGGCAGTTTAGTCTAGAAATACAATTCTTTCTATTGAGGGTTGAGGTAGTTTAATCTTTGGATGACCTTGTTATTGATATTGAGGGTTCATGTGGTTTAGTCTTGGGATATCATTGTTTCAATTACGGGTTGAGGTGGTTTAGTCTTTTGATGCCCTTGTTGTTGCTATTGAGGGTAGATATGGTTTAGTCTCGGGATACACTTATTGTTGATATTGAAGGAGGAGGTAGTTTAGTCTCTGGATTCCCTTCTTTTTTAAAGAGAAGGAAAAAGGTGGTTACTGGGTTATGAAATGTATTCAGTGTGTGTATGAAAATAATAAAGAACCAAGGGAGAAGAAAAGAAAAATTCAAATATAAGTATAAATATTTTATTTCAATTTTTAATAATGCATGTGATCTATGACTCTGATTTATGATGGTTACATGTGATATATGATTTTGATTATGATCATTGAATTTTGAGCTAATAGGATGTGATATTTTTATACATGATGAATTCAGCAAATAGCTATATTGACTTGCTATGATAGGATGCAAACAAAATTGTAAGTGTATCTTATTGATGGGCCACCATTGAGGTAGGATTTGAATTTATTTTAATTCATTTTTAGTCTAATGGAAATTATGTGCTAGGTATAGGAAGGAATGGAAATTCCCAAGTTGGGTGGTTGAAACTAACTGCAAGAATTAGAAGCAACAACAAAGGGAATGGGAATAGATAATAGTATGTTGGTTAAATACTCAGGAGAAGGGCCATTATGGGACACTCATACCCAAAAGTGTCTAGTTATTGCCATGAGAATTTTATGAGTGGTATGATTGTTTTTCAGTAGGGATGAGCCTTGGTTCTTGGACCTTCTAATGCAAGGAAACTTTGCTAACATATTGATTTCCTAGGAACTTGGCAGGTGAGTGACTACATGAAAGGGGGTCACTCGATTGCATAAGGGACTATGTAGGAGAGAAGGGAAGGGTGAGGAATGGATTTTTTCTTCTCAGTAGCATTTCCAGATGGAATTAGATTCACATTGTTAGTGCACCATAGAGTAATCAGTCGGTAAATGTTCATTGACGTAACAGGTAGTGCAAGGATCGTATCACTCGACATTGATATAGGTTGAGTTTGGCTGGGGATTCTAGTCTTCCTGAGAAGGACGTGAATCCTAGTATTACTTTAAGGGTGGAGGTGTGAGCCTCTAGATTCCTAAGGTACGGATGTAGGCATTGTATCCTTTTATTTTATGATTAAAGAAAATATGCATATGGACATGTGTATGTTATTGTAAATATTGTATCGAGCTAGATTTATGTAACTCCATGAACAACATGGTTATTTGCTGTTTGAAGCAAAAGTGTATAAGTATATATGATTGTTATTGCAAATATCACAATGAGATTTTTTATAAAGCTCCAATAAGTTGTATGGTTGTCATATTGTCCTAATTGTCATGATGGCTTTTCTTTTGAGAAAGTTGTTCATTGTAAATAATTTAATGAGCTAAGTTATAAATCTTGATGGGAAGTATGTTTTGGTTTCCCATTCTCTTTCTTGTTTTAGGTGTCATAGAACATTGAGAACATTGTTCTTGAAGGGGGAGGGGTCTATAACAACCCCAGGTTAAGCGTTCATGTAATAAAGGTAAATAAAGGGAAAATAAGACCAAGGTCATGGGAAACATATTTGAAGCTGAATGTTGGGAAAACCATCATTGTCGGTGTTCATTTGGTTTATTATAGCTAAGGGGAAATTTCCAAAGGCATTGGAAAAGGAAAAGAGGCATTAATTGACATTTGTTTTTATGAAAATAAATGAAAATAACATAAAAGGGTGGTGAAAAGTCATAGGTTGCAAGTATTATTTCATAGCTTATTTTGGCATGCATGGTATGTGCTATATTTAGTTTATTTTTTGTCGATGACATTGATTTTTCCATGTTTTGACATTGATTTAGCTAAACCTTGGCATTTTTGAATAGCCATGGTGTGATGGGATTCGTTCTCGGTTGAGATTTGGATTTTATGGAGGCTTTGGATCTAGGTGAGGTAGTCTAAGGAAAATCCCAAGGGTTTGGAGTGGAGATAGTTTTGTCCTAGAAGCTCTCAACAAGGGGTGGAGATAGTAACATTCGTTAAGTGATGGTCAAGGAATTCTGAGGCATCCAAGCTTAGTTTCTTTTTGTAATCTTGGGACTAGTTTAGGTGAGATCACAGTATGGTGAGTGTGGAGGTGGTTTAACCTTTGGATTCCATTGGTTATTTATGAATTGAATTATCCCATGAGATTCCACATTAATGTTTCTAATATGGCATGGTGATGATTGGATGAAAGAAATATTTGGTTCAGCATGATCTATAGTTGGGTGGTAGTGGAAGTCCCTAAACTGTTTAGATTTTTCATATGGTTAATAAAAGCTAACTTTCTCTTTCGTTTTATGAGTAATTATACTTGTCATTATGTGGCTTTACTGGTTGTTCTATCATTGTTATTAGTATGGTAATATGGTACTTATAAGCATGGTCCATGACATACTTTGGTTATGGATCTTATCATGTTTAGTTGATAAATGGTTTGTTAATGAACACATGACTTAAATCATATTATGGAAGCTATTGGGAGAAGGAATCAGTCCTTCTCGGTAAAACATATATAAGTTTCAGATCTCTACGTTCATGTACACATTCATGACCTGTAGATTTCATTTTCATCATGTGTTTGACAGAATACCTGTTATGGTTAGGTTTGGTTAGTTGAAGCCCTTGACCAAGTTTTTTGTTGGAGGCTTTGTCTTGGTTTCATCTATTGTCTTGGAAAGTCTCATCAAGTTATGGGAATTGGTATGGAGACTAGACCTAAAAAATGTCACTTAAATATCACAATCTCTAGCACACAATTAGCTAAAAAAGACTGTAGTCCCTCCATTGTAGGATTTGGGAGAAACTTGAGGGTTTGATTCACATGGAGTCCTTTTCATGGAAGCAACTAGGGGTTTAGTTCAGTGGAAGGCTATGTTAAATCAAGGGTTGGACACCTAGAGGTGTTGGGTTGCTCATGGAGGTCCTCTAGCATAGAATGGAAGTCAGTAAGGTCATAGGTTGTTGACTCCACTTCCTTAAATAGACTTAGGGAGTTGAATCCTATTATAATAGTTCTATGGTCATGTTTACTCTGGGAAAGTGACTGAAAATGTGTAGGTATGAGAGGTGGTTCTACACCATCATCTAAATAATATGTGTGATGGTACTTATAGATGAACCTGAGTCAATGATAGTACGGCCCACATTTCCTTATGCATTCCAAATATTGAGGTATTCTAGAAAGTGCATGTATAGGGTTTGAAAAATAGTAGGGATACTAAATTCTCTATTCTTCTCTACATGGTTCAAATCTAAGGCTAATTCCATCCAATGCATCCTATTTCAGTACCTGATACTCCTAGAACAATGCTCGAGGACATTTTTTTGGAATTTTATTAGCAACTTCTTAGTCGTTGGATACTGTCACGTCCTCTTATATGCCAAAAGTACTATTTGGGTTGGCCCTAGTTCATCTCCAATGAAAAATTTCATAGCCTCTTCATTTTCTATTATAATGGTACAAGAAACCTTCCAACTAACCTTATTATATAGAAATGGTGTGAAGGGCCTTATTTGAAGCTTATTAAAATTAATTGCTCCAAAACAGGCACAATCATGGAAATATGACTCACATAGTAAATTTTTCCCTAGAATGTTATCTTTCTAGAAAGTCCCTAGAAAAGCTTGAAAATCCCTTACCACATATGGTTGCTCCTCTTTTATTTTTGTTAGTTGCCAAAGGAAATTTTTTCCTTGTCAATACAAAGGGTAAAAAGGAGAAGGGATTATAACACACAACATATTTTCTAGTAGGTGATACATCTTCTCCTTTCATTCGTATATTAGCTTTATCATTTTTTTCAATTATTCTTCCTATAACATTGCTTTCTATCTTTCTACCTGAATCCCTTCCAAATCCCAAAACAATGAATTTTCAATCGAGGATATTTTAGGATTGTTGGAAACCTCCTTATTTTTCCTTAGAGGGGTTACCTAACCTTACGGTGACATTGCTAGCCTTTCCTATCTGTCTAATTCTTCAAGAAAAACCATTGATTATGGTCATTTGAGTCCAAATGATGTTGTGTTTGTTTATGTTACAAAAAAAAGTTCAACAACTCCCTATAATCCTTCTCCATATTTCTTTTTATCTTGTTGTGCTATCTCGAATAATGGTTCTTGTATAACAACAATGTCATCAATATGTTCTTCTAGATTAACAATCTCATTTTCCCTAGTCCACTCTACTTCAGTTTCTAGTTCTTGTGTAGAAACAATATTGTCAAGAACTTCTTGTGGATTAGTAGTTTTAATTTTATTAGTCTCCCTTACTTCATCTATTGGTCCTTCTACAGAAACAATGCTATGATCAGGTCCTTGTGGGTTACCAATATGAAATTCCACATCCTAATCCTTTACTTGTATCCCCACAAAGATAGTTGTGTGTCCTTCAAAACCTGTTTCCTTACGAATTTTTTTACAACCCATACATAACCTGTTAGCTATGTCAATAGGTGACATTATTCCTACTATCTCTGCTAGAGTTTATAATGTTATTTTCTCCATAAATTGAAAATTTTCTTTTACTATGGTAGGTTGTCTCTTCAAATCGTGAATTCTTCTTTCAAATCGTTAAATTGTTGGGTAAGAGAGTCAATTTAAATCTTATTTGGTGGAAGAATTCCTTCCTTCTTCTGCTTAGATTCACCATCCATTTCTTCACTCAGTTTTTCCTACAATATGAATAACTACTCTTGGGTTCCCAAGATATTCATATTTTTTAGGTCCATTAACCAATAACATTAGTGCTAATATTTTTCTAATTACACGTATAGTAGGCTGATGCCATGGTTTCCTACCTAGATTTTTGACAAATAGTTCTCTAATTGTTTTATCATGGATTAAAATATCTCATATCACTTGAGATGAGAAAATTCGAGCATCAAAATTTTTCAACTCGTTTATGAAATTAGATTCAGATTGAGTATTTTTTACATTAATTAATCTCTCGGGATAAGGGGGATGCAAAGAAGTCTCGTTACTAACAGTTGTTGAAGGTCTCACAACTAGATTAACATCAACTATTATGGTGGGATCAAAAATATAATTAGTTGTTATAATGGTATTAATAGGATTACAAACGATTACAAATTCATTCATGCCATCAATTATTCAAGTTCCTGTACTAACATGGGAGGTTACAAACTATTTTTCCTCTCGAAAAAACTGAATTCGAATTTCTTCTCATGCCAAATTATGTTCCACATTTTCGATAATGATAGGAGAAATGTTGGGGTTTACAATATTTCTTGAGTGTAATTTTATGTCATTGCACTCAAAAGGTGAGGTACAATAATTGGAGAAACTAGTGTTTCAACTTGTTCCACTATGGTATTATTAGGTTATTATGATTATTTTCTATAAGGGTAAGCTTGTATAAGTAGTTTGGGTTGTAATGGAGGAACAATTCTAAGCACATTGGAAGGAACTTGTAATTTTTTTGTTGCATCCAAGTCTTAACATACATTTTCTTGGGGACAAAAATCCTTCTTGATGGCTAAGGCCATAGGGGCGAAGGCCAATGGGGCCAAGGAGTGAGATATTGAACCAGAGGGGGAATAGAAGGTTTTGATCAGGGAACTAGATATTTCATTTGATGGGGAATTCATTGAGGACTATACATGTTACAAAAAATATTAAAAGAAGAGAATAGTTCTTGTACCATACTTGATGGCTCAGGCCCTCAATGTTGGTCAGTGCCAATGAAATACACAACTTGAGTGTATTCCCCTATTTCCTTATATAAAAAAAATTAGTCCAACAAATGATGGGAAATATGTTTTAGAATGATCCCCCTCACACATATGACAATATTTTGAGTGGGAACTCACTCAGAGGATGTTTCTTCTTGCACGAAGAGAGAAATATAGCCAAAGATTGTTCTACTTCAATTTCTTCCTCCTTCACCTGCACCACATCATGCCTAGAGGGTAACAAGCTCATAATTTTAGTTTTATAATTCTCCTTCAACTTCCCAATTTTTGCTCATTTTTTGTAACTATTGGCTGATTTGAAGGTCCTAGTAGAACAATCATGTACCATATTCTCGTTTTTTGTTGATTCCCTATAACTTATTAGACAAAGTTGAATAATTATGTCATATGTTTCCATGGATATATCTCCTTTGCCAAGAATATTTAGCATCTCAAGGTAGTCATCCCACATTCCTCTGATATTTTTTTTTTAAGTATTTCCTTGTAAAAATTACAATGATAGGATATTCACATATTGTACTCAAGGTGTTGAACACACTCTTATGAATTTCGATCTGTTGTTTGAGTTATCCTAAAGTTCTCTTCCCTATGATATCTTGAATGGTGATAATCCTGGTACTTCTATAACAATGTTTTCTTCATTCCATTAGAGAATTTAATGAATTCCCATCCTCATTTGATAAACCATCTTAATGTGACTCCCTCTAAAGTAGATGTGAACAAATTTAATTTATGCTAATGTGTGGTGTAATCATAAATCCCGTTGAGGACGTTAAATTCGAAGATAAATGTATCTATATCTTTAGTAATTGTACCCCGAAAAGTGGGAACTATTGGCCTAGGGATGTTTTACATTGGGCCCTACTCTTGGACATTTACAATGGGGAACTCAAAAGTTGTAATCAAGATACTTTCCATTTGGTTCTTCCTAGAAGCTTGAGGGTTTTGTACACTTGTTATAGGTGGCCCCATAATGAAGGATATTCCACTCATTTTTATGGTTAGGGTTGTTTAGGATATTCAAGATGTTCACGTTTTTCAAACTTTTTAGGTCGTTCAGGTGATCCCAGCGTTCCACAAAACCCTCTACAATAGAGTACCAAATAGGCTTTTCCACAACACTACCTAAATTTGGGATACATTGGTCAAGTGGTAGTTCTTTTGAACTTGGCTCTAAATATTATTCGTCCACATCCCCTTTTCCTTATAGAAAACCTTGATATCATTCCTATGTTGATACAAATGGACTAGAAAATCTAAATATTGTCTTTAATATCAAGGATTCATAAATATCCATCTCCTTTATATGTGTACTGAACAGAGATGACTCAAGGGATGCTAATCTTTGCACTGATGCTTTACCTGATTCCTTATTCCTATATTTTTCTTCCTAGGTGGATGATTCTACTTCAACCTTTGAAATGATCTTCTGTATATATGTTACTCTTCCCAAATATTTATTCCTCTTCTTTCTCCCACCTCGTCTTATACCTACACAGTTAGTTTCTTTAGGGCCACTAATTTTTCTTCTTCACTATTCATATAATTCCATGCTATGTTCCCTAATTCCTTATGACGTGTCACCCACTTAAGTATGTTGAAGAAGTCTATGGGTTCTTACCTCTTGTCTAACTGCCCAGAAGCCTCAGAGTTTGGAAAACATCGAACAAATTTCTAATCAATTCATGTAATACATTCTTGTCAGACACATGCACTTTGAATAGTCTCCTTCACAGCGACGCCAAAATGATGGGTGTATTAATTATCCTTTTGATTCAAAACAACAAATCCTCCTCACACATAAATTTTTAATATGAGTATGCCTCTTTATTTCAAGGCTATTGTGAGGAATATATGAAGGAAAAAAATGGAAAATGGCACTAATAAAATATCAAAACCAACCATTATAAATATCACTCTCAACACTCCATATACAATGTTGTTACATTCAAAATATTGGTCAAGATTGAAAAATAAAAGACACATGTTGTAGAGAAAATCACACTCGGTCACACAATCACTCGTATTACAAGGAAACAACACTCTTAGAAACCATTCAACACTCATACAATAAAATAACAATTAGTGTAACACCCATTAAATCAATTAAACATACCAAATAGTTATAAAAGTATTCAAACAACCATCACACCTACTAAAGTGAGTAGTCTACGACTTACAATGTTACACAATTATATAAGTTACAATCCTACAATTGTTCAATACATAACCAAGATATGTAATAGTAATAGTAAACCACACATAACTTTTAACTAAGAGGAAATAAATGTACAAGTACAATACCTCTCTAACCAGTGATCCTTTCTATGAAGGAGGTCCCTTCCTCCCTAGTAGGGGCTATTGATTTACACAACATGCAAGAGAATCACGAAAGAGATATGAAGCCATGAATGATAAAGAGTTGTAATGATGAAAGTTGCAATACAATATTGTTTAGGATGATGTTGTTGTCCTTATAACCGATATCTATACATTCCCTATTGGAAGGAGGTATAACCTTTTACAATTTCATATTACATTATTTTATGAAAAGTAGTATCTTCATGAGAATCTTTGAATTCTCGTCCTATCCAAATCGGTATTAGACAAAATTTTCTTTTAACAAATTGTCCTAATTAAAACAAAGCTATCATATCTTTATAAAGTAAAATGTATTATCATTTGAGAATATCAATTGTTTCAACTAAGTTTTCTTTGTTGTCAATGATTGTCTCACTTCATTGGTCAAAATAACCTTGACTATCTTTCTGTCAATGTCAGACTTTGTTGCTAATCATGGAAGAAGAGGGTATCAAAAATAGACCTTGATGTTGTATCAACAACACCAACAGAGCCTTCATTCCATCTTTAGCAAGAAAATACTAGGGATATATCATGTTGTAATAACATGTCAATAAGCTATACTACCTCAAACAACATTTTGTTAAGTCATTATTAAAATATCATAAAGAAGTTATATTTTGTATCAAATTGCAAGCACATTTGAATAACAAAGGTGACATACAAAGAAATGTGCTTGGGCTGTTAATGACTAACAAATTGAGGAGGTATGGTGCTTTGGGTTCAAAATGGTAGGAAAATATAGGGAGAATACGTACAAACAAAATGCTTATTTTGCATTCCAATGCTTGAGCTAAACTATAGTAAAAACTAATCTTATTTTCTATGTTGCCTTAATTTTTCACATAGTTAGTTATTTGACATTAAATATAGATGTGAATAAATTAACATAGAATTTCTTTGAATAAATATTTATTTTTTTCCAATAAACCTATTACTTTTATAATTAATATAATGTACATGAACATAATGCATGATCTTGAATCATGAACCAAAATTTCAATATGAGTTAGATATATGGATAGTTGATATCAAATAATAGTGATGCATATATGTTTCTAATATTTAAGTTTTAGATTATATAATTTTCATAGGTTATTTTCACAATTAACATAATACCAACCTATGCATCATTCATATTATTAGCCTTTGTGATGAAAAATTATCATCAAAATAAAATCTTACTTATCAAAGGTCATGGTGAACGGAAGATAAAAAATACACTGATATATCATTTAATAAATATAACAATTATGTTTGTTTATCACTTTAATTTTGAAACATGGGCTCTTCAACTTAAATTTAATTGGTGTGTGGTAAGAATTGATGTTTTTCCTTTGTAATAAAAAAAATAAAAATTGTATTTATATCAAAATTAGTAATAACCTTTCTATCTTAGATTTCAAGCTACTGTGGAAGTTTTTTTTAGCATGATCCGGATTATCCTTTTAATTAAATTTATTGATAAAAAAATATCATTCATGGATTTTTAACCATGTAGTATTACTCCATGATATTATAACAAAGACTATTTTATTAATTCTATATATTTTTAATCTCACATTATAACATGTATTATGAAATAAGTTTTTTGATACATATAAGCATTGTCTCTCTAACATAACTTAATATTAGAACTAGCTACAATAGAAGACATTAAAGATATTGATTGGATAATCATACTAGAATAATTAATATAGTTTCAACATTATTGCAAGCATACACTTTTCCTAGAATGATGAAAATGTTGTCTCTGCAACTTGTTTTGCACGAATTCATATCTAGGGCTTATGATTTCTTCCACCGTAGCCCTGTGATATAGCCTTGATGAATCCCCCATTTGATACAAATTCAATGGCCACCATGGGAGGAGGGGTCTTTGACACCTCCAACCCCTCTTACAAACCTTTCTATTCATCATTGATCCTTCTCATGTGGAAATCAAGTGATGCGATGGATACCAATAGACTTGACACCTCCCTCCCAGAATCGTGAGGAGCACAAAATCACTCTTCCCTAACGACATGCATTATAAAGCTCCTAGAGATCCTAAGGTTGCATATTTCTCAGTCCAGGCTAAATGGTAGAATAGAGAAAATGAGGACACACACCCAGATCTACAACTTAACTAACATCTAACATACTAAGAAAAACCTTTTGTAGTAGATTACGATTAGGTCGATATCGAAATCCCGCTATGACATCCAACTTAGATCTAAAGTGTTCTTCACTATGATATTTTTTCATCTTGAACATCTTTATGTCATAATGGAAGGAGTCCCTTAATTCTTCAACTATATCAGCCTCTACATGTGTCAATGGATGGAAGGATCAGCCTTGATAAAGATAAATTGTCATGGGCACTGATCTAGATCTTCCTGTTCTCTCTCCCGAAAGAGTATTGGCATCAAAAAACCCTAGAAAAAATTAGAAACAAGCTTGGAAAAATAATTTGTTTCTCCAAGGAGACCCAACAAGGAACGAAAAACTCCTACACTAGGATTTCTATCTATATGAACATATCAGACACTCTTTAGAAGCCATAATAATGGAACCAAATGACATTGTTTGAATCCAAATGTGTGGCTATGAACATGTCCCATTTAGATGTTAAAAATGCCATCAACAAGGCCATATCTTGCATGACTACCTACTAACCATCCCAAAGAACTCTCAGAAGGAGGAAGTGGCCAAAGATGACAATTGATTCACAAACATCTCCTCCAAAAAGGTGGCATACTAAGAATCCCAATGGATCCAATGTGTCCAAAAAACAAGCCACTAGGAATAGCTTTGAAATCATCACATATCTTCAGGAAAGTCCAGAAGAACCAACCTCAACCTCTCGTTTGAAAACCTATGATACTAATGACCGATCCAAGAACTGGCTCGGGAAATATAGTCATTAACAAGGTATTGGTCCATGGGAATATTGGTAGCCAACCAAATATTCCACTTGGATCCCGAATGTTGCTTCTTTCATTTTATTTAATTTTAGCACAACTTACTTTTTTTGGTAGTTTCTCATGTCGTAAACTTCCAGAGTCATTTTGAGGCCCTAAATGACATTGTTTTTGGAAAATTGAGAGGTTGGAAAAGTGCAAGCCCAATTTATTTGTATTTTTTAAGCCTCATCTTTTATATTATATAATCCAAACAAATATCATATGCCAAATTTATGAACCTAGGAAGTTGATGTTCTAACTAAGCCCAATAGGTCCCACAAGATTTTGGTGCTTCATCTACTAGGGTTAGGTTTTTGGATGTTTAGGGTTTCGCATTATTTTTTAATGATACAAATGCCTCTAATCCTCATTGTAACACAATTGAGAAGGAATGTAGCTACATATATCTTCTCATAGATGAGCTACCATTGCCTGAACTAGTTTATTTCCATTCTGCATGTCACAGTTTTCAGTACATTATTATTAATGAATTGAAGTTCCATTTTCATTGTATCTCTTAGTTTGTGCTCATATGTATATTTCATATCATTCATTATAAATATATATTAGTGGTATGAGAGTGGTATGAGAGTGGTTTCCTCATTCTCTTTTTTTCTATGCATGTCCCCAACGAGGTCAGAGTATAAAGATTTAGGCCGCAAAATGGTTGAATCTTTGCAAAACCGGCCTCATCGACCCCGACAACCTCCCATGGTAGGAGAGAAGAAATATGAGGGAGTAGGATATCCTTTCAAAATATCTCTCAAAGAATCCCTTAAGCGACAAAGGAAGATAATGATGGAAGCGTTACTTTTCGATCTGTAGTTTCTCCAATAGGGAGAATATTACTTTTTCACTACTTAAGGTATCTCACCATATCAAGGATTGGTGGGAAACTTACTATTAGAAAAGGGTCGAGAAACCCTATCTATTTATAGTCTCCCCCTCATGGAACCCATTCTGAGAGGGTCCTCCAACCATTAACAACTCTTCACCTTTGACTTTTGAGGTCATCAACCTTGTCTAGTCATAGATTTTGGTTGAGAAGGCCATTTGTGGAGTTCATTGTACCACTGGATATACATTAACAAGAAATAACAAATTATTGCATTTTTAAAGGATTTTGGGTTGATCTTTTGATGCGTAAATATCTCCAAAATTATGGTTTCCCGACCATCATAGTCATATTATTATATCTTCTTCAATAATACTACTACTACAATGGTTCTCTAACAAATACTGTTGAAACCGTGGGACTCCATCTTAGATTGAAATAACAAGCACATCCATGATAGCCTGGTCGACATCAATGTCAACACACTTTAGAAATGATAGACCATGCCAACCATCCAACACTCTCTTGCATGCATGTTGACATCAATGCAAACACGCTCACTACCACTAGCCATCCTATCAATGCAAACTATAAAATTTAAGTGAGGAAAAGTATATAAGGAAAAATAATTGGGGAAATGGAGAAATGTAGAAAAAATGTGTTGAAATATTTTAGGTCTTTTCATAGAAGTTACCCAGGGTTACATGAGTGCTCCTTAGCGGTGAGCGCTCTGGTTCGCTCAACCCCATAAGTTTCCTCATCTCTCTTTCCACGTTTCGAAAAAGGCCAAAGGTAGTCTCCCTCATTCATATAGTCATTGAAAGGTTGTGTTATCAAACTACTACCCCCAACATATAGCATATTACCTGTTTCCCTCACGTTGCGGTCATATACAAAGAATGCCTCTACTTTCTATGATAATTCCCATTATGTCCCATTTCTCTTCCCCAATATATTCTTATGCCATCGTGGACTAGGTTTCTATTAACCATTGGTGTCCCTACACATTAGGTTTAATACTTATTAGTGTGAATTAAACCTACCAAGCTCGACTTGGAAGTAAACCACCCTTCACGGTTCAAGACCCCCTCATCGCATTGATAGTGTGCCTTCATATCTCAGTTAGTTGATACATGATCACACAAAGTTATGAAATTTATAGAGGACATGATGCCTTGTCCCTGTGCCTATTGTTCAATATGGAATTTGTAGGGGGTTCCATGAAATGGCCCCATACATTTTTTTAGTTGGGTCGATGTCACACCGTGCTCTCACCCCTCCCCCTTCCTGTCCATTAGTCACTCCAAAAGGAAAATTATTATGAATAATTATTTTTCATATTTAAAATAATTAATATTGATCGATAGTAATTAAATATAATTGATTATTATATTATAATTTAGAATGTTTAGGTGTTATTAAGCATGTTTTATTTATTAAAATGATCATGTATTTTCATTTAATATTAACATTATTTTTTTACATATTTTAGGACAGTGTTTCATATTTTCATTATAGTTTATATATCTAAATAAAACAAATTAATGTTATTTCTTAATTATGAAATTCCCTTGAAGGATTACGTGCTCAAGGGTATGACATATATATATATATATATATATATATATATATATATATATATATATATATATATATATATATATATATATATATATATATATATATATATATATATATATATATATATATATATATATTAATAAAATTTTAAGAAAATACTTTTTTCAAGCTAAAGCAATGGATTTCATTAATAAGAAAAGGTTATATATAGTGTGGTAGCCTCAAAATAGGTCATTCTAGACCATGATTAGAAATATTTATTACATATCTAGTCATATTGAGGTTATATATCTGAGAACTGAGACACTCAAACAACTATGTAAAAAGAGCTTAAACAAATGAACAATATTACCGATCGATGAGGCGTTTTGATACAGATAAAAATACATAGTAATAACATGATATGCAACATCACGATTTTTTGAAGACAAGTGATGCACAATAGGAACAATGTTCCACCCCTGCAAAAATAATTTCACCATGCCAAAACCCAAACACGTAGTGTGTCATCCCTATAGAACATACACATTTTGTAGGAGCCATAAGAAAATATCAATTTTTGGTGTATGAGTGGTAATTCTAGGAGCTTGACCATATAGTGCTTCCAAAAAAAATAGACCACCTGAAGTATTTTCATATACCACCATGGACCAAACCTCCAAAATATTGGGAATATTTGAAGAATGAAAGCCATGAAGCACAAAGACATAAAAACCTAAGGTTTTAAACCTTTATCAATGAGAAAAATTCATTGTGAAATTAAGAGTATTGTTTAGATATGAACTAAGAGGATCCTCCAAAGGGTAATAAGCCTTCAAGAGTCTAAATTTGAGAGAATGTAGTTGTTGGCATGGTGTAAATGTGAAGCAATATTATCCAAATAAAAATGGACTTCCCTGAGCATGAACTTTATATCTTCTTGATGAAAAAAAAGTTTGTAATTATCAACTTTGATATCCTGTAAAACCATACGAATGATGGTATCCATTCACTAATTAAGAAAGAGAGAGAGAGAGAGAGTGAAATTAATATAACCTTCATTACCTTAAGCTTCTTTGGTTTAGGATTCATTGGAAACCATTGCCTCCCACTTTGGAGTTGGAGAATTATGGACGGTGTCCAAACTTGCTCAACTCGAACTATCGATTTTTCTAATGGGCATCTAGTGGGACAAAATCAAAATAAGAGGCAACCGATTCCCAAGTAAACAACCCAGGATGATAAACCCTAGAAGAACTCTCTCTGCCTCTATGACTAGTCTTTGTTGTTGTGGAGGCATAGTGAGTGAAACAAGAAAACACAGACAAAAAATAGAGTGAAACCTAGCACCCATGTAACACACTAGAGGATTGATGATATACTTATGAAGATCCGATAAGAATACAAAGAAAATTACCCCCTATAGTCAACAACTTAGCTCAAATTGAACCAGGTTAGACAATTTTCCCCATGAGGGACAATAGAGATATACTCCTAAAAATCTTGTAAAACACTTCCAGAAATTAAAGACTACTAAAACTAAGAGAGGAGATACCAATGGGACAGGAGATACTAATGGGACACAAATACTAAACAATAAAATATAAATTAAAGGAAACCCAAGTCCTCCAAGGATCAAAATAGAATGGAATGTAACCAAGACAACATCAGAATGCCTAATTTCAACTTAAACTCCATAGATGAAAATGAGAGGACCCCAAACTACAACTAGATTGAGAAACTCCAAGGATTCCAGTATCTACTAACTAGTACAAGTTAGGAATATTAAATAACTACAAATTTGTGATCCTCGAGGTTGGAGTTTGAAAGGACAATGAAAAGTTCGAGCATAGGAACATTTGTGATTTGATTTAAAATATTAGATTGTTGTGGTAAGATCCTGCTCAAATTATACACAAAATTCTTTCATTGTGCTTCAGTATTCATGAATTTTTGCAAGTGAAATGATAAGTTTTTATGTTAATTTTATGTGAAATTTAACTTAAATAAGAGACTGAAAGGCAACATAAACATGTGTAGAACATCATCAAAACACATTACAACAAGAACATGATAAAGGATTTCACCATTTCTGGGATACATCTCCTTGTTCTAGCTTCCAATTGGCGGTCCTACTAAAGAACCTGTCTATCTCACAGTTAAGGCTGAGTGGTCACATGCAAGGTGGTTAGGTCTAGTGGTTAAGGTGATAGTTTTGGCTTGTGGCAGTAAGGTGGCATTCACATGTCATGGTTAGGGAGGCTGGCTATCAGGATTTGCGGTTGGCAGTGTAGTTACTGTGGCAGCAACATAACTATTGCGAGCTATGGATGAGGTGGTCACGTTGGAGGTCTATTGGTAGTTACAATGGTGGTTTCCCCCCAACCTAGCAGTTAGTTCATAATAATACAAACTTTCCTACATTGACAGATTATTACTATCACACAGGCACAACGGTAGGCCTTGGCACTATGAAACAGGAGGTCCGAGGATCAAGCCCGGCATATGACCTGTCTTTCCAACCAATATTTTAGTCGACCATTAGGAGGACGCATGGTGTCCATAAACTATAAATGTTGATAGTTCCATGAAAAATTGAAATCGGCAGGAGTAGGGGTGATTCTCCATTACGAGTTGTTGTTTTTTGCGATATGTGATTGCGATATTGTAATCACAACCTAATTTTGTTGGGGAAAATTATCTAAATGTACTTGATCCATGTGATATGCAATTGTAATTTATCTTATCGCACTCTGGATTTTATCTAGGGCTAATAATTAAGCATTGACCCACCTCTGATATGCGATTTCGATATCGCAAATTAGAACCCGGTAGTGTTGGGGTCTGATTTCCTTAACTGAGAACCTCTTCCTTTTGCGATCTATGAAATGCAAGGCCAAATGGTAGGCTTCCACTTGGCGCTTCCCCATTTGCTTAAAACTCTACCATGTCATTTCCTCTGCCATTTTTTTACCTGATTGAGAAAGTGAATAAATCACTTTTCTAGGAGCATACGATGTTTCTTTCATGTGAATTGAGTTGCGCGAGATTCATGATGATGAGCACTACGTGATCTTTTAGTTTCCATACCATTTCGACAACTTTGATTTTCAAGCATAATTTTTAGCACCTGATCACTCCTCCCCATTGGAATCCCCTTGAAGCCCAAAATATCACTTTCATTTGTTCAACAGGTGATGGTACATTTCCCTTACCTTTCAAATATTGATCCATTTAAGACTCACTTGGAACTTGTAATCTACACGATGCTTGTCATGCCTTACTTTGTACTTTCCTTTTCCCTTTTCAAGCTAATGTTGCACTGTTTGATGTATCATTTGGAGTTGTTGAATGAACTCTTTGGCTTTGTCCATGTTACTATTAGTAGCAACATCTTTCTTACCAAGATCATACAACAGATTATGATGAAAATTGTAAACAAATTCCTCTACTTGATTCCTATGCCTCGAGCTTGAATATACATTTTGAAAGTATGTATTTTTCTGAGCATAAATTTGATGTAAAACAACATGATACTTGAGGAAAGTAGTTATACAAACTATAGGCCTAGAAGGTACATCAATTTTTTTTTTCTTATAGCTTTCTTATGCCTTTTGTTCCAGTGGAATAGTAAAAGAAAACCCATCCAATGGAAGTGCCTTTGTCACTGTAGCTTAAAGACTTCACTATTGAAAATTTATGAATGAAAAGAAATCATCTTAGCACATTGCATAAAATTGCACCCATGGCATAGTCACATACATCAACCTAAAATATAAATGGCTTTTTCAAGTTTAGAAGAGAAAGTACAAAGGCTGAACTCATATTTTTTCTTAAATTCTCAAATGTGAATTGTTGTTTTCCTCCCCATTAGAAGACATTTTTCACAAGTGCCAAATAATGAAAATGAGCTACAATAGAAGAACATTTATCAAAATCTTTCCTCCCACATTGGGATGCTCCTAAAAAACCCCTTATCCAAATGACTATCTTGAGCATTTACCAATCCATAATGGCATAAATCTTGGAGACGTCTAACTTCATCTCACCTTCTCCAATATCATGGCCCAGGTACATCAAATAATTTTTATCCAACATATACTTTGACATATTAAAAAAAAATGTTCTTTACATAATACATCAAGTATTTAATTCTCATACATGGCATGCTCATAATGAAATCTTCTGAAAATGAAAATGTCTTCCAAGTAGACTATCATGTCTAGAAATGTATTCAATACATCTTGCTTCATATGCATGAAAGTGGTAGGAGCATGGAAAGGACCAAAAATCCTAACAAGCCATTCAAGAAAACCTTGGTTGGTTTTGAGTGTCGTCTTCCATATGTCTCCTTCAACAATTCTACTTTTATGAAAACCACTTCTTGAATCCCATTCAATGAAATTCTTACCATACTTCTTGGGCGCCAAAACAAGAGATGCAACCCATGGTAAAGGAGAAGGTTAAATGATCCTTTTATTAAAACATCCCTGGATTTGTTTTTTTATTTCTGCACTTTCCCTTATTGACATCTGATGCATGTAAATATTAGAAAGAAGACACTTTTGCTGCAATGGTGTTCCATTTTGGATTCTCATCTTTGAACAAAATCCCTTTGCTTTCTGAAACACCTCATCAACATGGTTAGAAACATCAACCAAATCAGTTTTATAATTTTAATTACAGCCAGAGAATGATTCATAATCAACGTCAACATTGGTTTTGATAATAAGAAGCACTAAATTCTTGCTTGAATTTACTAGTGTTTTCATTTTCCCGCATTAACTAATGAAATATTTAGTTTCTTGCAATGATCTCTCACAATATACTCCACACCATCCATGAGCAAGTTGTACTTGTTTTCATGATGATAAAAGATTTATTTTTTACAATATAGGTAAGAAGTACCCAAAACAATTGCTAATATATCAAGCAATACAACATATAATTCAACTTCGTCAATGAAGTTTCTTGTGACTGCAAACTGAAGAATACATTTTCTTGTAACTTCTAAGCTTGTGTCCTCTCATATCCAAACCAATGGATATGTATTGGGATGTAAAATGGTTTCAAGATTAAGTTGTATGACTAATTTATCAGATATCAAGTTAGCTTCAGATCCACTATCCAAAAGTGGGTCAATTTTTGTATGTTTTGAGATTACTTTCACATGAAATAATTCAATCCTTGTTTCTTCATTTGGATTACTAGTGTGACAGTTTGATATAATAGTGCTAGCAATGGATTTTTTTCCTTTTATACCCATGGCTGTAATTTAAGTTTCATCACCCGAATCGAATCCCAAATCCTCTTGAATGATGATAGATATCTTTTCTTTTTCCTTGTTGTTGATTTATTTTTGGTTTCATTTCAGGATAAAGCTTCCAACAATGACCTTCATTGTGACCCTCTCTGGAACAATGTCTGTTTCCTTTCTAATGGGTGCATTTTTCTTTCCCTTGGAACCCTTTTCTTTCTCTTTACCCTTAAATGGATTTTTACTACCTTCTTCTCAATATTTTTTCCCTCTTGCCTCAAGATGAGTGGCTTTCACACACACATCATCTAGATTACTGGGATTAAACAATAATATAGTATGCCTAAGGCAATTGTGTAAACCCCCTATGTAGTTCAAAAATGTGTCCTGTGATTGCAAATCTACACTTAACAACGAAGACCATTTTTTGAATTATTGGGTGTAATCTTACACATATTGACCTGTAAGTTGTCTAAGGTTCTACCAATTCATAATGGTTGTCATCATATAATATAGATGGTATAATTGTACTTTTATTGCAGCAATGAAATGAGTCCAATAAATAGAGATCTTGCCATGTTTCTTAATCTTCCCTTGCCACCATACCAGTGATGCACGTCCATTCTCAAAAAAGCTAATTGAATATTTATTTCATCCTCTTGAGTTTTTAGGCCTACAATATACCTCCAACTGACAAATCCAATTATCAAGCTTCTCTGCATTCACTTCACCATTATACACGGGCAGCTCAGCTTTAACATCAACTTTTCAAAAAGGTGATTTATGAATAGTTCCTTGTGAAGTGTGATGATGAGTGTGAGTAAGGGTTGTGTTAGTGGAAGAGGGTGAAGGTGCTTGTGAGGAAGAAGGGGAAGAAGATGGTGGAGAGGGTGGAGGTTTCTCTCTAATTCCATTACATCCTCCTAAAGAGTCTTCTCCTTTAGAATGTTTGGAACATTCCCCTTGCAACCTAGTATTCCTCTCTTCATAGGGGACCTTTACCATCTCTATCATTTCAAAGCAAGCCTTTGTGAAGGTCTTCTGATATTTTGTCAAGTTTCTACAATCTCCTTCATAAGACATGATCTTTGGAGTATCAACTGCAACTCAAGGCTGAACCAGTGTTGGAGATTGTGGCAACCTTGCCCTCCTTGCCCTTGACCCAAATTCAGGGATTCCAATCAGTTTCCTTTATCCTCTTTTGAGTTTTAACCTCGTAAGCATGACATATACTTGCAAAAAATTAAATCCTTATTTCACAAATCAAGACTAGTGCTCTGATACCAAAATGATCTGATTTGGATTATTAGATTACTGTGCTAAGATCCTCCTCAGATTAGAAACAAAATTATTTCATTGTGCTTAAGGATTCATGAATTTTTGTAAGTAAAATGATGAGTTTTTATGTTAATTTTATGAGCAATTTAGCATAAATAAGACATTGAACAATAACATAAAAATGTACATTACATCATCAAAACAAATTACAATAGGAACATGATAAAGGACTTCACCCCTCCTTGATTGCATCTCCTTAGACCAACTTCCAATGGCTTGGGCCTCCCTATTATGCTCAAAAATGTAAAAAATGTGTTTAGAATTCTCAAATGCTTTTGAAACCTACTTCAATGAGTCCATAAAACTCCAAAAACTAGTACCCAAGCCTCTTTCTGCTCCCCATTTCATCAAAAATTTCCTCAGTTATGGTTCTTTCGAGTCTTTCTACAATTTCCTCCTCCAAATCTGGCTAAGTTACAGTTAAATTCATTATCGGGAGTTAATTCTGGTAGTTCCACCGAAATTACTGGTCCTGTCAACTTCTTCACCAATGAACCCATCTATCTCATGGTTAAGGCCAAGTGGTCACATGCAAGGTAGTTAGGTCTGATGGTTCTCGCTTGTGGTGGTAAGGTGGTGTTCACATGTAGTTGTTTGGGAGGCTAGCTCTCAAGACTGGTGGTTAGCAGTACTATTACCAGGGCTACAACATAAATGCTACGGATGAGTTGGTCACATGCGAGGGTGGTGGGCTGTTACACTGCAGGTCTCCCTCAAACCTAGTGGTCAATTCATAACAATACAAACCTACCTGCATTGATAGTTAACAACCATCATGAGAGCGTAATGGTAGGCCTTGGCACTGTGAAATGAGAGGTTGTGGAATTGACCCTGACCTCCGACCCATCTTGCTAACCAATATTTTATCCGACCATTAGGAGGAAATGTGATGGCCATAAGCTTTCAATGCTGATAATTCCATCACAAATCGCAATCGGCCAGAGCAGGGGTGATTCTCCATAATGAGCCACTTTGTTATGCGACACCACAATCACAATCTGTGTCTACCGGGGTTGATTCTATAAATGTGCTTGATCCATGCGATTAGTGATTGTGATTTATCACATCAAACTCTATCTTTTCTCTGGGGCTGATTCTTTACCACCTACTTGCCTTCGATTTGTGATTGTGATATTGCAAATTGCAACTTGGTAGTGCTAGGGGATGATTTCCTTAACTGCGAACCTCTTCCTTCTGTTATCTACAAAAAGTGAGGCTAATGGAAGCCTGCCACTTGGAACTTCCCCATTCGCTGAAGACTCTGCCATGTCATTTCATCTACCATTTTTTTACCTATTTGATAAGGTGAACATATCGCATTTTTGAGGGCAGATAATGTCTATTTCGTGTGAAATGAGTTGTGTTGTATTCAGTATTATGACAAAAACGTTGTCATTTAGGTTCTACACCATTATGACAACTTTAATTTTTGAGCATAATTTTGGGCACCTGATAAATTACCTGAGTGAAGAAACGAGAAGAAAAATGTTGGGCCAATGCTATCATGGGTATGAAGGAAACTACGAACGAGGGTAGCATGCCTCCATAAAAACCCAAAAAAATCCACAAGGCATCTAAATATGAAGAAAAACCTCCAAATATACATATAAATTCTACCATAGAACACCAGAAAAGGTGAGCTGAAGACATGACCTCACCAGCACCAGAGTTCACTACATACTCTCACCAACTTCTACCAGCATCCATGCATTTATAATGACTTCATTTTATTTGATGTCAAAAATTTGAAATGCATTGCCATAACCGATTTTATACAAGTGGAGGGGCTGCATGCCTTTTAAAATAGGGAAATAAAAAAATTCCTCTAGGATTAAACCCCCATTAGGGACCCTCCAATTTTAGATGTGATGTCTATATTGACTAAACCTAATAGGCTATCCATTTTTTCAAATTACTCATTGAGGGGCTAGGGCTCACCCAAACGTAAATGCTTTCTCTAGCATCACATATTAGCCAAAAAGTCTAAAATTTTGTTCCTCGTCCATTCTGTGTGTTACACAATAACATAGTTGATGTGCTCGAGCAAGCTAATCATATCATTCACAACCCTAAAAAAGCACAATCTCTAAACAATCTTAGAAACATAATGCCTATGTAGGAGTTCCTTGATACACTGAATAACCATCTGAGAGTCACCATCCACATGTAGCAATTTCAAGCCCTCCCGGAGAGATATCTTAAGGGTTATTGTTACCAGGAAAACTAGTGTCTATTCAGAACTGCTAGTCCCACTAAGACGGGTAGCTATCTTAGAAACAAACAAAACTAAAGTCACTTGTGCTTTCCTTTACGAGAGATAGATGAGAAAGAAGGAGAGAGTACCAACCTTAGTCTTTCGCTTGGCTCCTTGATTGTTTCCTTTCCCCTTCAACAGAATCTCGTCACTGCTTCCTTACTTGTCCCGCTTCAAAGAGCACTTGTAGAATCACAACAGCATAATACCATCAAAGCATAGAGATCTATCACTGTAAACATTATAGGATCAAATATATATTGACCATACAAATGCATATATCAACACAGATACAGAAGAATATGGTATAAAACTCAAATAGCTTTATTGATAAAAGTAGTAGAAGAGAGGATTACAACCACTTGGTATGACCCAGTGCCATCCTCCCAGCTTGAAAGCCCTCTTCACCTCATACAAAGCAAGATTACCCAACAATGTCTTCAAAGAGAAGCCAACAACACTTATTTGCAAATTACCAAATTCCAACCTCTAGATCTCTCGGATTAGGGATCCATATATAGATATTTGCAGGGGGTGAGTCAGCTTCTGGGATTTTTATTAGTGTCATCTCTCTGATAGTTCTTGGTTCCACTTGGAGATTTCATGATCTCTTACTCATCCTTGGTCGAATTTAGGGAGGCAAGTGTCAAATGAGCAGCTTCTAGAAGATTCTGAGTGTTTCCACCTAGCAAACTGCTTGTGCCATTTGTTTGCTCTCGCTCATCACACCCTACAAAGGAGATTTCCGGTATGCATCACACTTTTTTCATGTGGCAGGTGAGATGCATCGCACCCTTAGCATTGGGCAGTCTGTATGGTCCTGCTTTGACCAGTTATGAGTGGTTTTTATGGAGAACTGCTGGTAGATGATGTAATCAGATGACCTTGCTCCTTTAGGGTATGAAACAACACTTTTAGGGACTTATAAGCCCTTGGTTTATGGACATATGTGATTGGAGTTGCAGTGCCCAAATATGTATATAACAGTTTCCCCCTAAAGCATCAGGTCATAAATCTTTTGATGTCGGGTGAAATGCTTTATAATGAGGATCTGAGGTTTTTCGAACTGGAAGGTGACCTGTAATAAGATAGAATATAATACATTATCTTCATAATATTTTCATGATCTAGTTGAGGCGGGAATTCCCATGCTTAGCTTGATAAATTCATTTTCATGTACATAGGATAGACAACCGTCTGTGTTCAGATTGATGATTCTCGTAGAGCCATCATTCCTTAGTTTGGATGATTATCTGTGTAGCAATGATGTACATTTGATTTCTTTATTTTCTTGAATATATCACAGCTTGGACGGATGAAACTAGATCTGGGGTCTTCAAAACTGGTTCAATGTTCACCCGAATGTACAAGTCGATTCATGTGAAAATATGTTCTAATGTCGAACATGGAAGGACATCGTCTGATTACCAGCCAATGATGTAAGTTGTGAACAAGAATGAGAGGAATCACCGATGATGATGATGACCTCCAAGGTACTGCAGTACAATTCACGTGGTGTGAATACATGAGTCGATGTCGAACACCACACAAAATCTTTCAGTTGAAGGCGATTAACATAAACCTGTCGCCAGAAGTGAGAAACTTGCCATTGAGGCATGCAAGCTTCAAAGTACTGAAAGGGTTGTCCCTAGCTCAGCTTCTTGGATAATGAGCTGATGTTGACAAGAAGTGACCCGTCATAGGAGGGCATTGATGGATCCCACATCTATGACACGGAACAGAGCAAATGATTTTTTAGAGGTGAAAATGATCTGATCATACAAGGTTCAGGTTGGCGGTCATGAAAGAATGAAGTGCGAAGGTATTGCAGTGGATGTTGAGCTAATTTGTGGACCTAAATTAACACAATTTCTTTCTTATCAATCCGGATTGTTTATGCTTTGAGGCAAGTTCACTGTATGTGAAGATCAGATGTAATCAAACCTTGAAAGATAAGTTATTCAAAAGCTAGAAGTAATACATTCTATAACTCTAATTCAATCAGCTTAAAAAGAGGAAAAACATTGAAAGGGTTCTTGACTTCAAGAAGTCCACCTTCACCTCAATTATCAATTAATGAATCAGAGATTGAAACCAAAAGCTTAAGATGGATAAATTATTAATTAAAGAAGCTATTAACTTAAGAGACACATAAGGTATTCCATCATAATTCATTTATCTCAATATCAAAATCTCAATGAGAAACTACTTGCATGCAAACAAAAGAAACTAGTTTTGATTCATCATTTTAGCAGAAGGGATGCCCAACTTGAACACCTGTTTTTCCAACTCAATAAAGTGATGAATAAGCTATTAACTAATGAAATCAATCACTGTTCATAAACCATAAAGCAAACTGAAATAAAGCTTTGAAAAACTAGTGCTACAATCAACCAGATTACAAGGAAATGAAACTAGTTAACAAGGAAGTGTACTTAGCTTGGAATGTGGGCCCTCCACCCTTGCCTTGCACACTTGAGAGGTGATATCAGAAGCTTAAACTTAGTCACACATCCATAGCATTGAACAGAAAAATAATAATAACACAAGTCTTCAAATTAACTCCTCAATCCAAAGATGTCACAACATAAAAGTATATCATAAAATCAATATATAAGCCATCAAAGTTTTGGCTTTAAATAAGAAGTCTCATGAACAAACTAATCTATATTCACTCAAACAAACCCATCTACTCTCATCCACCTATCTAAGTAGAATTCATTACTCCCATCCCAAGAAAGATGACCATTCCTATGAAATCTCAAAACTGCCCTATTTCTATGGGATTCCTGAATGACTAGTCATGGTTGACTAGCACCAAATGGGCCTAATAAAGCTTGTTATGTTGGAACTAAGCATTGCTAGCTTAGTCCTAGTTTCCAAGCTTTTCATCCATGCATTCCATTCGTGCCCAAGTGTCCTGCAACCATATCAACCATAGAGCTATTACGGGAATTTCTGAATCTCCCAATTTTACACTAAAAACCAAATTTTCATAAAAACTTTAGAAATTGAAAAATTAAAATTAAATACCTAAATGGATATCAAATATACATCAAAATGGGATAAATGAAGGGAAAATGGATGGAAAATAGATGGATAAGTAAGTTTCTTTGAGAAAAAATAAGACCAAAACTAAGGCCCAACATCTCTCCCTTGCTTATCATCAAGCATGTCCCCATGCTTGCTTGCTCCTCTTTGACCTCCGTCTCTCTGTACTAGATGTTGTACCTGTAGATGCTTCTTATTGTGCTGCCCTGACCAAACAATCTAGACATGTGTCATGTCTCTCCCTAAACAAAGCTGCTTTGACCTTTTGTTTTTCATACTTTGCCTGCCACATGTTCTTTTCCTTTAGCCATTTAAATGCTTGCTTAGAAAGTAGATCATTTTTCCTTTTCAGCCTCCCCAATTCTTCATTTAATTTTTCATTTTCCTTAACCAATTTAGCATTATCTTTCTTATTTGCCTCATTTCCATCTTTTAATTGTTTCTCCAAGATTTTGCTAATTTCCAATTGGTCAGTTAAATCCCTGATTCTTCCCAAATTGATTTCTCTCTCAAAATCTTGTGTTGTTTTCATTAGTGATGCTGCTGCTGCATCATCATATGAAGAATCCTTCTCAAATACCTCTTGTGCAATATCATTTTCTTCTTGTTATCGTGGGGAATATGTTTCTACTTCATTGTCTAGATCAATGGGACTTTTATTCCTAAATCTTCTAGGAATAGACATAACAGATGTTTCATTTTCTTGCATAGCCATGCTATTCTGTTGTTTGGCTCTTGTTCTAGGATACAAGGGTGAGTTCATCAATCCTCTATTTTCCTGCTCTGTTTTATCCTGTACCTCATTAACCTGTTCAATGAATTGATTTTTAGACATGAATTCTCGCCACACTATGCCCTGTGATCTCACCTGATACTCAACTAGGATTTTGATTAATCCTTGGTGGTAAATTTGTCCTGCTTTAGGCCTGTGTTCATGTTTGATTGTTTCAATCATTCTCAAAAGCATCCTATGTAGGAAATAAGGCAAGTTAATCCTATCCTCCCCTTTTATATGCTGCAGAAGTCTGACATGATACAAGTGGACAATTCTATATCCTCTATCATAGGTCAAAAACTTTTGGATAACCAAAACCAACTCACCCCATGGTTCATTAAACCATTCCCTGGGTATCCCTTTTGTTCTATCAAATGTCCCTTTCCGGTTCTTCTCAAGAAAGAAAGTCCAAGCTTTCTCCTTGAAGTGCAGGCCTTTGTAATACTTCTCACCTATCATGGGTAGATCTAAAGCTTGGGAAAGATATTTTTGGGTTACAGGAATAATGACATCTCCCACCCGTGTCTGGTCTTGACTGAAATTGTTTATAAAGTCCCTGGTTATTTGTTCAGAGTGGCCATCAAATTTTTGTAGGAAACTTATCATCCCTGCCTGGTAAACTTTTTCTATAGTTTCCTTCCCCTAGCTTTCTATCTGAAATTTTGGCTCTACTCTGACTAACAGTGCTTCTGTAAACCAATGAATGAATTACTCTGCTGTTACTAATTTCATTTTGATAAAAAAGATATAACTATTTGTTTGTTTTCAAAATGAAATTTCGAAAGCGAAGAAGCTTACCTTCCTCCTCTCAATCAACTTAATTCTGACCTCTGCTTGACTCTGTTCTCTACAACAACACTGTTTTAGTTCCCTGCTCAATGCAAACATACACCTGTATACCCCTGTTAATATGCTGCTCTCTGTTTTTTTTTTAAACAAAAATACATATATAAACAATATCCATATATGCTCAGTGCCTTATTTCGTTGCCAAAATTCAAACCATTGTTTTACTGTGTATGTTCAACCAGGGAAACTGAGTAGTTCGCATGCATATGGCTCTCGGCCTCATAAAAAATTCAAGATGCTCTCGGCCTAACCAAAAATATTTGCAAAAATGCTTTTGACTGATCACAAAATTTGGAAAATATGCCTACAGCCTCATCATAAAAACAATTACCAAAAATGCGCTTGGTTGCATCAAAAATATGGGCAAGAAGGCTCTCGGCCTTAGCATGGTAGATTGAGGACTATACACATACACTCGGCCTCACAAACACGAGTGATAAAATAAGAAAACACAGCGCATTTAGCTCAGCAATCAAATATTCGTTTAGCAAGTCAAAATTTCACATGCATTATCTATTCAATCCTTAGGCATTTCAATCCCCTGTTTTCGGTGCAAACAAAACAACAGTGCGCAGCAAGGGTTATGGACGCATGTCGTTTCATAACAGTTTGACTGTTTGTTTTAACGTTTGAAACGGTGCGCAATCAAAACAATGTATGGCAATAAACAAGCACAATGCGCAGTCTATAACACTCACATTTTAATACCCACTCACCGCCATTCAATATAACATGCGATAACAACTAAGTTTCGTGCCTCCTCTATGTATAGTTTCCAATGTTAACACGACACACCATAAAAATTCCTTATAACAATGCCAAATCCTAAACGTGTTAACCATGCAATGCATTGTCATTTAAGGGAAGCATGATCCACTAGCAGTGCATACCAAGATTCACGCAGCGAATCAATGGATTTGAGGCTATCGTTGCGGCTTACCTGTTATCAACGAGCGCTTTGAGGAATATCCGGCGCTCCAAATCCTTGTTCAACTGTGCAAATGACTGGTGGCAGGGACAAAGCAATCGTAACCATTAATTCAGATAGTTCATGACCTTAACTCACTGCGTGCCGAGCTTTAAACAACTAGCGCCTTACCTGATTAAATCCCGAAAATCTGCTATCCCTGAATGTTAAACCCGGCATGATTTCCTTCTTTAAATCTGCCCCAATTCAATTCACTCTTCTTTTACTATGCTGCGGCCTGAAACACCATTTCTCTGAGCTATTTGGCAATGAAGATTATGGTTTAAACAATGCAAGAGCTCGGTTGGTTCATGACTATTTGAGGGTTGTACTGCGCTTTGTGTCCATTGGTGTCTACAATGCATGGTTTACATGGCCGTCCTGTTTGACCAGTCGCCCGACTGTGTCATGAGGATCGCCGAATCATTGTTTTCATACGCATGACCCCTGCGCAGTATATTGTCCAATGACCATGAGTTGCCATGCCACCGTGTTAAGCTCGTACCTGTGTGCTGGCCAGTAGTTGTTTGGGGTTAATGTTTTGTTTATTGCGGTTGTTTTACCATCATGCCCACCGTCATGCGCTTGCAATGATATACAACCATTGCTTGTTTTGCAATGATTCGCATGTAATGATATTTCAACCTCCCCGCCGTAATGTTTCAATTGTTGGTTTGCATGCGGCCGTCCACCATATATATCATACCATATTGTATGCATTGTGTTATGAGCCTTCACTTATAACTATATCATATACCATATGTTGTGCACCACTTATCATATGCGCGTTGGGTGATATAAATGATTTTAGCGCATTCACACATTTTGTTTTGAACTATGGTATATGTTGTATGATATATAATAACTTTTGATTTCCATATAGCGCATGGGGTTTATTTGACCTGTATAACATAGCTTTATAATTTTAAAATGACCATTTGGGTCATATTTAAAATTATCACCATCACTAATGCTTTGAGTTGTATGTGCAGGTTGAAGGTTGTCCCAGTTTGGTCTTTCTAAGCTCTTAAAGAAAAATACTTTAGGAGTAATAGGGAATATGTATGGAAATGAAAGGGAATAGGGTTATGATGTATAAGGGTTATAGGAATATAGGATATGAATGATAATGAATATCCTCAGGTACTAATTTCAACTTAACAAAAACTAAAAATTTCTAAGAAAAAATTGAATTTTTAAAGCACAAAATGAATATACATATACTCCCCTGGATGATGGCTGTACAAGCGAGATGAAATCAATTGATCAGATGTTGTAAATGGATCAAAATGTAAACTTTATTGCTACTCCTTGTTCTTCATGTTCTGGTTCTTGAATTTTTAATCAGGTCCCTCTGTAATGATTCTTTGTTTCAGATCCCTTTTATTGCTTACAAAATATGCACATGTTGTTTTGACATTGGCAGGTCTTTCGGGTCCCTTGGCAATGATTTTTTATGTCAGGTCCCTTTGTTGACAATACAAGTTCTGTCTATACTTCAGCTTTCCAGCTAAAGAGCTGATGTTTGCAACTTCAGCTGTCCAGTTAAAGAGCGGATGGAAGTCTCCCCCATGTTGAAGATATGACTTGTCCTCAAGTCGTTTGGTGGTGGAGAGTGCCTGCAGTAATAGTATCAGAGAACAATAGAACAAGTTGAAGGAATTCATAGAGTCCAAGTTGCCCTGGTTTTCCCGTATGAATTCGTGTTTGCAAAGTGCCAGTTGCCCAGTTTTCACTTGCAAACAAATTATTTGTTTTTTTTTTATGTTTTTTTTCTATGTTTTTTTTTTCTTTTTTATATATATATTTTATGTTTTTTATTCAAATACTAGACTGGAATATGGCTGATATGGTGCCATGAGTTCCAGTTCTGTATCTTCGAACAGTTGTTTCATAAATGCTTCTTTACTAATAGGCCTATTGTAAACTTTGAGCCTATGTCCATTCACTATAAACGAGGTGGAATCCTGGTTGATTGTCTTGATCCTGACTGCTCCATTGTCAAAGATTTCATCAATTTCATATGGGCCTAGCCAATGTGTTGTGAATTTTGCTTTGAAGCTTTGAATTTGGAGTCAAAAATCAATGCCCAGTCTCCCTTGTGAAATGTCTTTGTTTTGATATATCTGTCGTGCCACTTCATTCTTTGTTGTTGCACCAATGTAGTATGTTCCATGGCTTGTTGACGATGCTCATCTAATTGATTCAGTTCCATGATCCGCTGCTGTTGTGCTTCTGTCAAGTCGAGTCCTAGTTCAGCTGCTAGTCTGTATGTATGTATTTGAAACTCTATATACAGTAGGGCCTCTTTCCCATATACTAACTGGTATGGACTGAAACCAGTTGTAGTTTTCCATGTGATCTTGTAGGCCCATATTGCATCTTTTAATTTTTCAGACCAATCTTTTCTATTCATCTCTACTGTTTTTGTCATGATATTTTCTAGGAGTTTATTTGTTAATTCAACCTGCCCATTTGCTTGTGGATGATATGGTGTATATTTCCTGTGTTTGATATTGTATTTCTCCGTTAGATCTCGTACCAGCATTGATGTAAACTGTGTGTCTTGATCTATTACAATTTGTCTAGGTACTCCATATCTGACAAAGATTTCTTCAAAGAGAAAGGTGACCACTGTATCTTCTGTTGCTCTGTTTACTGCTTTTGCTTCTGTCCATTTGGTTACATAGTCTGTACATACTAAGATGTACCTCTTCCCATTTGATGGTGGATTGATAGGTCCAACAAAGTCAAGCACCCACTACTCAAATCGTTCTATGAGAACCTGTGGCTTCAGCGGCATTTCATCCGATGTTATTGGTCGCCCTATTCTCTGGTAGCTGTCACATTGCTTGACATATTTCTTAGAATCTCTGAAGATGGATGGCCAATAATAGCGCAGTTGCAGCACCTTATATGTTGTTCGTTTATCTGCAAAATGGCCACCCCATGGTTCATCGTGACATGCTCTTAGAATGTCTAATATTTCCTCTTCCCGTACACATTTTCTAATTATCAAGTCTGAGCCAGTATAAAATAAATCACCATTTACCCAACTATATCTAGAGCTTGCTCTAACAATTTTGTATTTTTGCTTTTTAGTGAATTAAGCTGGAAACTTCCCAGAAGATAAATAGTTAGCAATGTCTGCAAACCATGGTTTTTTGACTGTGATGGCAAATAGATGTTTATCTAGAAAGTTATCTGCAACTGGATTTGGATCGTTGGGTGAGTGTATGCGGGACAGAAAGTCAGCCACTTGATTTTCTTTGCCTGGCTGATCTTGTATTGTGATATTAAATTCTTGCAATAACAGTAACCATCTTGTTATTCGTCCATTGGTGATGGGTTTATTCATCAAGTATTTGATTGCTGAATGATCAGTATGAATGAAAACTTGATATCCTGTTATATAGTGCCAGAATTTATTTACTGCATGTATAACGGCTAACATTTCTTTTTCTGTAACTATGTAGTTCATTTCTGTAGGTGTTAGATTCTTGCTTATAAAGTATATTGCATAAGTGAACAAGTTCTCTTTCTATCCAAGAGAGGCACCTATCGTGGTATCGGATACATCAGTTGATATATGAAATGGTAAAGACCAGTTGGGCCCACGAAGAATGGGGGCAACTGACAATTTCTCTTTCAGAATTTGAAATGCATTTTGACAATCATTTGTCCATTGAAATTCGATATCTTTTGCTAATAGTTTGAACAGAGGTTGGGATATTTTACTAAAGTTTTCAATGAATCGTCTATAATAGCCTGCATAGCCTAAGAAGCTTCTTACCTATTTCTGTGTTGTCGGAGGCATTAAGTTTACGATGACTTGGATTTTTGCTGGATCCACCTTTATTCCTGAAGCAGAAATATGGTGTCCCAGAACTATTCCTTCTGTCAACATCATATAGCATTTCTCATTGCTTAATGACAAATTTGTTTCAATGCATCGTTTCAAAACTTTCTGAAGGTTGTTTAAGCAATCATTGTATGTGTTTCCGTAAACTGTGAAGTCATCCATATAGACCTCTACACATTCATGAATTAGATCAGCAAATATTGCAAGTACTGCTCGTTGGAAAGTTGCAGGTGCATTGCATAGACCAAATGGAAAAACATTATATGCATATGTTCCCCATGGGCAAGTAAATGTTGTCTTGTCTTCGTCTTCTGTTGCTATTCTTATCTGGTTGTATCCGCTAAACCCATCTAAGAAGGAGGAAAATTTCTTCCCAGCTAATGAGTATAACACTTGATCAATGAATGGTAGAGGAAAATGATCTTTTAGTGTAGCTTTGTTTAGTTCCCTATAGTCCACACATACCCTCCACTTTCCATTTTTCTTTGGTACAATAACCAGTGGAGAAACCCATTGACTATTTGATATAGGATAGATGAATCCAACTTTTAACAATTTTTGCAGTTCTTCTTTCACTATTTCCTTCATCATGGGATTCATTCGTCTTTGAGGTTGTCTTACAGGTTTAAGTTGATCATCTGTATAGATGCGGTGGATACATGTGCTAGGATGGATTCCTTGCATATCAGTATAATCCCAGGCAAAAGATTTTGAATATTTCTGTAATAATGCAATTACCTCTTGCTCTTGTGCTGATTGCAATTCGTTTCCAATGTTTAGATGTTTTCCAGGATGAACCTCAATTGTTTTTATTGTTGGCTTGGAGATTGTGTTTACAGGAAAGATGTCTATAAAATATTTCTACAAAGTGTGAATTGTACAAGTTTCCTGAAAGCATTGATTCAAACGGTTACTTGCAGCTTCATATTGAACTTTTCTAAGCTGCTCTGAAATACTTGGTTCTGAAATGAAAAGATCCATTAAGTCTTCATTCTCTTCTTCTTCTCCAAAATCAAAGAATTGGTTTATACTTAAAACTGATTTTGTTTGCTGTTTTTCTTGAGTTTCAAGTATTGATTCTAAAGAAGTTGATTGTGCAGATGAATAAAGAGTTATGTGTTTCCTTTCATCTCCATGTGAAATAATCATGCTTCCAGATCTGCATCCTATGAAGGCATCAGCGGTAGTTAACCATGATCTGCCTAAGATTAGAGGATGTCCTCCCAAGTTTGTCTTTGGTTGCAAGATCAGGAAGTCAACAGGATACTCCCATGAATCCAAAGAGACTATGATATCTTCTAATATTCCTTCAGGAACAACTTTAGATCTATCTGCCAGTTCCAAGATTGTAGAAGTTGATCTAATGTTGTTTAAATGCAAAGTTTTCATTGTCTCCATTGTCATTATGTTTATAGCTGCTCCCAAGTCTATTAATGTGTTTGGTACTGAGAAATTATTTATTGATATAGTAACCATAAGGATACCAGGATCAATATATTTCTCTACTATAGTTTGTGTAGACATGAGGCTTGCTAATTTACCAATGACTTGGATTGTAGTAGGATCCTTTTTCTTTTTCTCTGATTTTTGAATGCACAATTCCTTTATTGTTTTAGCATATATTGGTATTTCTTTGATTGCCTTCAACAAAGGAATTTTTACATAAGCATTTTTTAACTTATCTAAGATATCAAATTCAGGAAGGATTGTTTTGTTTTGTCGTTCCACTAACCTCTCAGGATAAGGTGGTGTTTGTGTTGTAATATTTGTTCCTTTCTGATTTTGTATCTCAGTTTGGGATGTTTCAGGTGATTCTCCTTGTTCAATTGGTTCTTCTATGACTGGAGGAGAATCCTTTTTAAGCACTTTTCCAAACCTTAGATGGACATCATTAAGAGGAAGAATCGAATATGTAGGGAAACATGCCGCTTCCTCTACAGTGTATGCAGATTTGTCCACCTTATTATTATGATTGGCCATTGGTTGGGCTGGTAGTTGTGTTGGTCTGGGTTGATTTGTGGGTAGCTGTAGCTGTTGTGGTTGGGTCAACAACGATGGTGGATTCTGTTGTGGAAATGGGATGGATTGCGGATATGCAGAATGTTGTTGTTGAAAGAGTATGGATTGCGGATATTGTGGATATGAAAATGGTTGTTGGTATTGTTGCTGGTATTGTTGTGGATACTGTTGAAGTGGCTGGTTTCCATAACCATATCCTCTCCAACCTTGTACAGGTTGTTGTGAATATTGTTGTGGAGGCCAAGCTTGCCATGGCATTGGAGGGGTCCAAGGATTGTGAGGTGGATAGGGATAATTTTGTTGAGGGAATTGTTGTTGATTTTGTTGAGGCATCCTAGGTTGCCATGGTCTTCGTGGTGCTACGTAATAGAAACATTCTATCCCTGGCACTTCTTCCATTGAGTTCATTTGTAATTCTTTCAATCTTAAACAATTCTCTGTGGAATGATTTTCTGTACAAGGACCGCAAACCTGAATACTATCCAAGGGACATTCTCTCAAGGGATGTTTCTTTTTACATTTGGAACAAAAGATTGCTAGAACTTGTTCTTGTTCTTCTTTCTTCTTGTTTGCCTTTAGCACATCTACTTGTGTCCCTAATGTACTCAAGAGATCTGTTTTGAAATTTTCCAGTAAGCTTCCTATTTCAGCTCTTGTTATCCCTCCTGCAGCTGACTTTGCTGCTTTTGAACTTACTTCCCTTCTTCCGGTTTTTGATCTTCCTCTAGAATATTTTTGACATAACTCAACAATTTCATCGAATGGTAGGTTTGAAATGTCTCCTTTACCCATCAAATTCAAAATGTCAAGGTATTCATCCCTTACACCCTTGAGAAAGATCGTGCGAATGGTTTCTTGATTTAGAGAGTGTTGTTTAGATTTCTGTAGATTATATGCAAATATTTCCAAATATTCTTCTGAACTTTCATCTTCTTCCTGTGTCATTCTGAAAACATCTTCCTTTGAATCTCTAGATCTACAATAAGCTTGATATTTCTTAAGGAAGACAGATCTCATATCATCCCAAGAAGCTATTGTTTGTTCTCCTAAACCCATAAACCATTTCAAAGCTGCTGCTTTTAATGTTGCAGGGAAAAGACGAAGTTTATGAACGTCATTAGTATATCCATATGTTATACATAGAATATCAAATTCAAACATAAATGCATCAAGATCTTCTGTGGACATTCCATAAAAGTTTGGCAATACAGAAGGTGGAATATTTTTCATTTTTACTTCTTCTCCTAATATTGCACTTGTGTCTACTATTGGAAAGCCAAAAGTAGTTTCTTGATCATTACCATCTTCTTGTCTTTTCCGATCGTTTTCTAGTTTCTTATCATTTTCTTGTTTTGCCTCCTCTTCTCTTTTTCTTCTCCATTCTCTTTGTTGTCTTTCATATTCAGCCCTTTGTTGTTTAGGAGTGAAAATAACGGATCCATGTCCCTCTTCTGCCATTGATTGATTTGTTTCAATTTCGAGTGGAATTTCAGGTTGTTGGAAGATAGGAGGATTTATGGATGGAAAGACAGGTTGTTTTCCTTTAATAATTTCTTTTTTTTTTCTGGAAGTGGAGAATTGTTTTTGTTTTTCTTCCCAAGCTAAAAATGTTTGCCTTTCAATTAAGGTTAATCTTTGTCCAGTTCTTTGTTTTTCAGCCAATTCCTCAATTATTGGGTTACCAGTAACTGGGGTGTGTGATGTTCCTATCTCTACTTGTGGGGGGTTTTTGATAAATCTACCTTGAGGATCTCTATATCTAGGCATAAAAAAACATAACTAAAAAGGAATGTAACTAATGTTTTTGTTGTTTTGAAATTTATCTTTCTATTGACTACGCCGATATTTGCCTCCCCGGCAACGGCGCCAAAATGTTGAGCTAATTTGTGGACCTAAATTAACACAATTATTTATTATCAATCCGGGTTGTTTATGCTTTGAGGCAACTTCACTATATGTGAAGATCAGATGTAATCAAACCTTGAAAGATAAGTTATTCAAAAGCTAGAAGTAATACATTCTATAACTCTAATTCAATCAGCTTAAAAAGAGGAAAAACATTGAAAGGGTTCTTGACTTCAAGAAGTCCACCTTCACCTCAATTATCACTTAATGAATCAGAGATTGAAACCAAAAGCTTAAGATGGATAAATTATTAATGAAAGAAGCTCTTAACTTAAGAGACACATAAGGTATTCCATCATAATTCATTCATCTCAATATCAAAATCTCAATGAGAAACTACTTGCATGCAAACAAAAGAAACTAGTTTTGATTCATCATTTTAGCAGAAGGGATGCCCAACTTGAACACCTGTTTTTCCAACTCAATAAAGTGATGAATAAGCTATTAAATAATGAAATCAATCACTATGCATAAACCATAAAGCAAACTGAAATAAAGCTTTGAAAAACTAGTGCTACAATCAACCAGATTACAAGGAAATGAAACTAGTTAACAAGGAAGTGTACTTAGCTTGGAATGGGGGCCCTCCACCCTTGCCTTGCACACTTGAGAGGTGATATCAGAAGCTTAAACTCAGTCACACATCCATAGCGTTGAAAAGCAAAATAATAATAACACAAGTCTTCAAATTAACTCCTCAATCCAAAGATGTCACAACATAAAAGTATATCATAAAATCAATACATAAGCCATCAAAGTTTTGGCTTTAAATAAGAAGTCTCATGAACAAACTGATCTATATTCACTGAAACAAGCCCATCTACTCTCATACACCTATCTAAGTCGAATTCATTACTCCCATCACAAGAAAGATGACCATTCCTATGAAATCTCAAAACTGCCCTATTTCTATGGGATTCCTAAATGACTAGTCATGGTTGACTAGCACCAAATGGGCCTAATAAAGCTTGCTCTGTTCGAACTAAGAGTTGTTGGCTTAGTCCTAGTTCCCGAGCTGTTCATCCATGCATTCCATTCGTGCCCAAGTGTCTTGCAACCATATCAACCATAGATCTATTACAGGAATTTCTGAATCTGCCAATTTTGCACTAAAAACCAAATTTTCATAAAAACTTTAGAAATTGAAAAATTAAAATTAAATACTTGAATGGATATCAAATATACATCAAAATGGGATAAATGAAGGGAAAGTGGATGGAAAATAGATGGATAAGTAAGTTTCTTTGAGCAAAAATAAGACCAAAACTAAGGCCCAACAATGGATGCGATACAAGCTTGGTAGGTTAATTCTCTGAGCGACTTCTCTTGAACATATCGGCAACACTGAAATGGATTGGTAGCGTTAACGCCAAAAGTGGATGGTATGGTGGACCAATGGTGTTATGACCGGTGAACGGAATAACCCAACTCGACTCAATCATGGTGATGGATTGAAAGTGTCATATTCAAGAGCGACCTGCTACTAGTAAAGTTTCTTCAAGTTTTCTTCCCAATTTTCCACAGTGATTTCTGACTAGTACCTCTTTATTTTTGTCAAGCTTGAGGAGGATAACATATGCTTGTTCTATAATTTTCCCTTCTGGAAAACCTGTCGCTATGTTTTAACGAGCTTAGCGACAGTGAAACTCGCTCTTATCTGAATGGACAAATTTGTCGCTACTGTTTTAATGAGTTTAACGACAAGGGTAACTCGGTCCTTTTCAATTTTAGAGAGTCAGAAAAGAGATGGAAAGGGAACTCCAATATTCCTTTTTCGTAGTATAATCCCTCAAGTCTGAAAAAGTATAAAACAATTTGAAAGGGATGACTTTTCAATAGTTTTAACGAGACGAACAAGACAAATGCTCGATCTTTTTGTAGTAATCCCTCAGGTCCAAAAAGATTAAAATCTAGAGGAGGGATGACACTTCCAATCACTTTAACGAGCTGGAGAGGCCAATTGCTCGACAATCTTTTCATATTTTACGAGTCAGACGAAAAGAGCTTAAAGGAGACTTGTTTTTGAGGAACGAGTGATATTCTCGAGTAGCAGCTGGTTCCAAGTAAGGGTTAGAACTTTCCAATCACAGTAGTGTTAAGAAGATGGCTAACAGAATCACTTGTCGTAGATGTTCCTCAAAGGGCTAAACAATCAAATGGAGGCATATGATTGGCTAAAATAGAGTGGAGGTGACAGTGAGAACATGACCAAGGCTCAAAGCTGATGATAATGCATTCGCAATGGTTATTTACCAGAGGTGCGTTAATTTTTTAATGAGCTTAAACTCTGGTGTAACATATGCTAATTGCTCGGTTTAATTTTCAACAAGCTCTAACTTCGCGTAAAATTGCTCATGATAATGGTCATTGATATTTGATTCATCATTAACACTCTGTTCTTTTGATTGTCATACTACCTGTTCAATTTCTCAACCAAACTAATTAGAAACGAGGACATATGCTTGAAAAATGAGTTAAAAAACTAATACCCTACTTAAATTACCCCTCATTTTACCATTTCATTTGGAGTTGTGACTGTTGGAGCTCTAGAGGTGTTTTCCCCCTTGATTCTCATTAGCTGACTCCAGGATATTCCACGGACGATTTTCGGCGTTGTCTAGACTATGTAGGAGCTAAACTTGAGCTCTTCAATTGCATTCTTTCCTTTTTGAATTCTGATCAGGTTTTCCTTCTTTTCTAGGCCCTTGGGGTTTGAACATTTCATTCTGTCCCCATCGCACCTAGTATACATAGAAAGGTGCGATGCATCCTAGGCTAGCCACTGGCCAGTTAGGATGCATCTCACCTAGTACACAACAAGGGTGCGATGGGTGGAAGGAGGAAAACTTTTGCACTGATTGTTCATGGAACTTTTGCCTGTTTTTTGCCAAAGCAAGATCCTAATTCTTCTCTTGTTCACTTTTTTAGAGATTCATTGGAGAAAAAAAGGTTGTTACATGGTGTGAACACGAGCATTAAGCAGATGACATGATTTCCCTATGTGATCTGGGTATGGTAACTGCATTATGGAACTGTGGCTTGGTCAAGTTCTTCCGCATGTCTAGCATGAGGCAACAAATCAACTTGTTGCAATATTTACTCTATGCATGGGATCCTACCAACCAAGTGTTCCATCCCCATGACTATTAACGACATCTATCTCTTGACCAGTTTATCGAGGCGTGCTACCCTTCTCTCATTATTAGGTTCTGCCCACGAGGATGAATCTGTGAGGGATTATATTCGTCGATACTGTAGAGAAGGATCTCAGCCGAGCAGGGATGGCAAGATCAGTATCTGAGATGTCACAGACTGGTCCTTGAGGACTATTTTATTCACCTTTGCTAGATTGGCTGGTAGCGTGGCCCTTTAAATCGCCAGCAGGTACTATATGCAATACGCCTTGGAATGCCTCGAACCTAAGGTATTCAACTGGTGTGATGCAGTACTTCAAGTGATCAAAGAATAGCTTACCAAGGTGAAAAATGGAAGATCTAAGAACTTTGGCTATGGTTCTATTCTGACCGCTTTCACCTTGGAGAGGATCCCACTGATGCAGCCCCAATACATCTCACTTGGCCTACCACCACCGACTGAGCCACGAATGCAGAGATGGGTCGACCTTATGGCCCGACATGCTGGTCAATCGCAAGTTCCATTCTCTGATGCTTTCTTCGAGTGGTTCAACCGTCAGTAGATGGCTTATGCCGAGTATCCATATGTTGGGATGGATTTCCGGGATGACCCAGATTTGGTGCTGCCGGCTGGCGAGCAGTGGGGTGTCATAGGTAAAAATCTCTAACCATATCTCTGTTTATTGTTTTTATAGTGTTCTTATGTTTTTCAAATGTTCATCAAGACTAATGAAAACTCATGTGCTTATGCAGATATCGGGCCAGTATGACCAGCGGTGCGTCCAAGAGTAGTAGCTGTCGTTCCAGCAGGAGAGGCTATAGGGAGGGCCATTCTTCATGACTTGGATGTATCCGAGACCCTTGTAGTTTTGCAGGATTAGATCGAGGGCCTCACCCTCGTTATTCCAGATGTGAGGACCTATGAGCTACCCCTGAGATTACAGCACCATACCACTGGCATGCTGAGCCGATGGACTAGGCTCTTATGCATGATTGCACAGGCGGTGACTAGTTATCATCAACACCACTAGATTAGGGTGCCCCCTTGCATTCTGAGTTTTTGGGTCATATGAAAGATTTTGTCTTGGTCACGAACACTATGTACAAACTATAAGCAGTTATATATATATATATATATATATATATATATATATATATATATATATATATATATATATATATATATATATATATATATATTATTTTCGGACCTTTATTTTTGTTAAGTTATATGATCCTGATGCAGTTATTGATAAAATGCTTTTCTTCCGCAAAGGTTGTAAATGTCTATCTAACACATAATTTGCTAATGAATCGGTTAATGTGTTTAAGTTTCTGGAAATATGTTGATATTGAATAGAATGGAACTACCTTTCCAAAATCTTAACCCTTAGGAACATGCGATAGATAGCTGGATTCCGAACGAAATAGATGCCCATAAGCTGTAGAATGTCGAGTTGTGGGTCTTGGCTGACGACAAGTCGGCGTATGCCATGAGCGATGGCACGGAGAGGAGTTCTATCAATGCGCTATATTCAGCAACGTTATTTGTTGATTGACCAATACACACCCCTCTAAAACTCACTAACTTGCCGCTTGGATCAAAGATGGCCCAAGCTACAGAAGATAGCTTCCACGTACTACGATGTGCCCCGTTGGCATATCCAACAGATGATTCCAATGGATTCGACATCTACAACAAAATGAAAAAGTGGATTACCTAACCAAAATGATCACTCTTAACGAAAACAAAAATTTAACAAAAGCATATGAAGAGGTTACCATGCTGAGTCAAGCATAGTAACGTTTAAGGTACAACCCGTTTCGGGGTTGCGACAATGGGATCCCATCATAATCTACTAACTCATAGGCTCCTTTTTCTAATGAACGCTTAATAATGTAGGGACCCATCCAAAAAGACTAGAACTTATCTGCTCCCATTTTATCGGATCCTTGATCATAAAGCAAGACCAAGTCACCTTCTAAGAAAACGTGGGGTTTGACATTCTTGTCATATTGTGATTTGACCTGTTTCTTATGTGCTTCATTGGCCAAGGTGGTGTCATGATGGGTTTCATCTAGTTGGATTAACTCTAAGAAACGATCCTCTTCCTCTGAAGTTCTGGGGAGGAGGTCAACTACGAGCTTGAGAGATGAAATTTCACACTGAACTGGTAAGATCGCTTCCAGGCCATACACCAGCTGAAAGGGTGTAAACCTAGTCGCATTTCTTACCGATGTCCGTATGCCCACAAGGCTGAGTACAGGATTAGGTGCCAACTCCATTTATGGCCTCCAATCATCCTTTGCAGCATGCGTTTCAGGACTTGGTTGATCGCCTCAACCTGCCCGTTAGCCTGCGGATAATACGGAGTAGAGTTGTTGTGGGACAGTCCTAATTTGGCGGCCAATTCAACCATCATGTGATTGCGGAAATGTGATCCATGATCTATGACTATAGCTTGTGGAACACCGAACCTAGAGACTACATGATTGAAAAAGAAAAGAGTGGTCGTTTCGATGTTGTTGTTTAATGTAGGCATCGCCTCAGCCCATTTTGTAAAATAGTCAACTAAGACTATGATATACCCATGCCCCCCAACTGAGGTGGGGTTACATTAGATGAAATCTATGCCCCATTGCATGAATGGCCCAACAAAAACTACTAGCTGCAGAGGTGCGGGTGGTATTCTAGTTTTACGGTCAAAGATTTGACAAGCATAGGAACTTCTGATTGTAGTTATGCAATCTCTGAACATTGTTGGCCAGAAGTATCCTGCTCGTAAAATCTTCTGTGTTGTAGCATAACCAGATTGATGTCCCCCACATGCACCTAGATGACAATCATTCAGGACTTTTTTAGCCTCCTTGTGGGTGAGGCAACTTCACAGAACTGTATCGACACCATGATGGTAAAGTGTATCACCGACGGTCATGTAGTATTTTGCTTGGTATTGAGTACGTCGCTGTCCTGAGTGAGAGGTATTAGACCTATACATTTGTGTTTGGAGATAAATGACTATATCTCCATACAACGGATCGCTTGAAGATATCAGAAACAAAAATTCATCCCCGATTGTCGCTTTAGATGTTGAATTGTTGGACGATGATGGGAAATAACATAGTAACTCCGCGAAAACTAGAGCTTTCTTTGATTTGTATTTTACGAATTCCAGATCAAACTCTTGCAAAATTTTTATCCACTTTGAATATTTTCCCCCAAGCAACTGTCATGACAAGATGTAAGTCATGGGGTTGTAATCTAACAAAATGATAGTTTTTCGAAAGAGAACATAGTGTCGAAATCCCTGTATTGCTTGAACAACTGCGAGAGCCAGCTTTTCAAGATAGGAGAAATTTCTTTCGGTATCATTTAATTTTCGACTCAAATAATAAAGAGGATGTTTGATTCCATTGTCCTCTTGAACTAAAACAATTGCGATGGTCATATCTAATGCAGCCAAATACAGGTTAAAGTCTCTTTGATAATCAGGAGCATACATTAATGATTCTTTTATTAGGGATTCCTTTAGAGCATCAAAGGAAACTTGCGTGACCTGATCCCAGTCGAAGGGTACTTCTTTTTTCAAAATATGTGTATAACCTTTAGCAAGTTCGGCGTAGTTTGGAATGAACCTCCTCAGAAAGTTTGCTTTCCCTTGGAGTTTCTGAATCTAAAGAAAATTTGAAGGTGGAGGCAAATCGATGGTTGCCTGAACCTTGCACGGGTCAAGACGAATTTCATCCTTTGAAACTACAAATCCAAGTAAATGACCAGAACCGATGCAAAACACACACTTGTGTGGATTGAGTTTTATTTTGTAGTGTCAGCAACGTAGAAATATTGCTCTCAAATGTTGTGGATGATCAATCCGCTTTTGCAAGTGAGCCGGAAGATCGTCGAGGTATGGCTAAATAATGTTCTTGATGTCATGGAAGGCATAATTCATTCCCCTCTAAAAAGTTTCCCCTGCACTCTTTAAACCAAAGGGTAGCTTACAATACGCGAATGTGCCCCACAGATAGATAAATGAAGTCTTTGACTGGTCCTATGGGTGGATATTTATTTGATTATACTCGGAGAATCCATCCATAAACGAAAAGATTTCGCATCCGGCGTATTCATGAATTATCTGGTCGATGAAGGGTGTAGGGTAGTTTTCCTTTAGACAAGCTTGATTTACATCCCTGTAATCGAGACACACTCTAATTGTTCATTTCTTTTTCATCACAGGAACAATGTTGGATACCCAATCAGTTAGAGGAACTAGGTAAATGAAACCAACATGGAGAAGTTTTTCAACTTCTGCCTTGATGGCAGGGGTTTTCTTTGGGTGCACCCGCCGAAGCCATTGTCTTACTGGTTTGACATCTGGATACATCTTAATTTCATGTTCAACTATGCTTGAGTCAATGCCTGGCATTTCTTCTTTGGGTGCACCTGCCGAAGTTGTTGTCTTATTGGTTTGACATCTAGATACATCTTAATTTCATGTTCAACTATGCTCATGTCAATGCCTAGAATTTCTTCATATGACCATGCAAAGACATCTATGAACTCACGAAAGAGAGCATAATATAATTCTAGTTCTGAAGAAGAACAAGATTTTCCGAAATGAATGTTTTCTACAATATCTGGTTTGGTCGAGATATTTATGCCAATAGTTTCTTCAATATTGGACAGATTTCACTCAGAATCCACCGTATTTATAGTATTTGATAGAAAATCAAAGACTGATGGATGATTAAGGTCGTCGGAGTAATCTTCGTTGTAATCTGAAAGATGGGAATGATGGTGGTAATCTTCCCATGGAGCCCCCTCTATGTTCATTGACTAAACAATTCCTTTGTCTGTAGAATGTACATGTGACCAAGGATCTGGAGAGGTACCATACTCTTTAGACCTATCTACCCAAATGCTTGATGAGCGTTCATTTGGGTTTGCCTCCCATGCCGAGAACATTGATTTCTGCAATACTTCAATACTACTATTGGGCTTGGAGGCAATACTTGGTGATGATCCATGCTAATATCGTGTTCGGACATCTTCTGAATGGAGGATAACATATTGTAGGTTCCCACCGTGGCTACTTCCACCAGGCTGTTTGGAGGTGGTAGGGCAAAAGTACACATCAATGTAGGGTCTTTTAGCATGCCTACTCCGATATTCTGAAGCAACTGAGAGCTTTCGTGGATCATCTGGATGCTTCCCGTAACTTGTGAACTGTTTGGGAGAAAGGTTTGTTGGTCAATGATTGTAATTCCTCCTTCAAAAGGAAATGCAATCTTCCTGAAGTACGTTGACATAACAGCGGCCATAACATAAATCCAAGGCCTTCCGAGTAGGATGTTATAATTGAGATTTCCATCGATAACTTCAACATCAATTTCTACATTTTTGACCCCTAGTTCAACTTGTAAGTTACTCAAAATCCCGTATGGAGTGTATGTTCGTCCATCGAATGCTTTCAATGTCATTGATGATCGTGACAAGGGTGGTGATCCTAAAGTTTTCTAGCAACTCATTGACATAATACATGTAGATGCCCCCTCATCAATAATTGTTTGATGAACAGTTTTTTTGAGGGCTTTCACTTGAATGAGGAAAGCGAGTTGAGCTAGTAACTAAGGTTTATATCCTTTATGATTAAAGGCCACAAGATTGGAATCCTTTGGGTCAATCCACTTATTGCTGATAATAGAGCCTGCTTTTGGGAGGGGAAATTTTGCTGTACTTCTAGTGTCGACATAGCGAATGGTGATTGGGCTAGGTCCTGTACTACACTATAATTTTGTGCCTCTCTCGCACGAGGATTAAATGTTGATTTCTATACTACTCCCTTTGGCAACTTTATCATTAGCTCAGGAATGATGGGTGGCACAACTTCGGTCAAAGTTGTTGTTAAACTACTAGGTTGATCAGTAGCCTTGTTCTTCAATAGTTTTGGATTCCTGTAATCTTTATTCCTTGTTGATATCAAAGCACCATTTTGCTGTTTTGAAATGGACAACATAAGAACTTGGGATGGGGAAGCATTGTCGCTAGCAACCAGATTGGTTCCTGGGTTAGGAAATGGGTCAGTCAATACTACTGAAGTTCTTGAATTCTTAAATATTTTCTTAGCTTCAGCTTTATATGGACAATCTCTTGTCCAATGATCCTCATCACATATGATACATGGTTGACTAGGTTTCCTTTTCCCAGAGGGGTTTGCAAAGGATTTTTCAGGAGATGAATCGTTCTATTTCTTCTTTTTTCTTTTCCCTTTCTTCTTTCCCCCTCGTTGCTTCAGTTCTTTGCCTTTGTCGGTTGAAATGATATTAACCTCTGAGGTGAGAAGTTCTTCATTTACATCTTGACCAAAAACCTTACGGGCTTTTTTAGATGTAACCTTTGTTGATTTCGTGCTTGTCATACCTATCACTCCATCGCTAGCATGAGAGTCCTTGTTTGATTTATGAGGAGGAGGAACGAAAAATTTTGGTCTTGGAGTATCAGGTATTTTTTCATAAAGCGTGCCAGACTGAGTATATATCAAGTCTAGATATTGGACACAAGCAATGACCTGCTCTTTAGTGACGACTCCTCCCTTTGCCACATATTCTGTAATAGAAGGTAACAAGGACTTAATAAACCATTCAGCTAGTAGCTGATCAGGGACATATGCTTTTACCATTCTATGACGACGTCGCCATTCATGAATATGATTAGATATGTGAGTGGTCGTCGTCTATTTGAAACTGGTAAGAAGCTTTGTTCCTATTACGTACCTTATTGGTAACTAAAAATGGGTTAAAACGGTGGTGGCAAGGGTGCCGAAGTTGTCAAATGAAGCTCTAGCCAATTCGATGTACTATTTTGCTGCCGGAGCAGTTAACGTTCGCTAAAAAAGGTGAACCCTAATCGAATCACCATTTAAAGTGTTGGAGGAACACCATAGATGAAAGGTCATCACATGATTCGACGGATCTTCACTCGGATTTCCATTGAATTTAGTAATATCTGATGGAAGTTTATGAGGAATCACTGGCCACCAAGGGGTAAAAGCAATTGGATTGTTCATTAGCCGATTTAGATCTGGTAACTCTAAAGTTGCCACGAAGGGAAACTGTTGATTTAGGTTCGGCAAAGTGTACCCAAGATAAGATGGGATCGCCTGAGCAGTGGTTCTTTGCATACCAGTATAATGCATTTGATGTTGATAACATTGATAAGGTTGCTAGGCATAACCAATTTGGGATGACTAGTGATATCTGTTTCAAATATACGGCTGCCCATTACCTACAAAGCTTTGTTGCTCAAGTCCTTGGTAAGCTTGTTGGAATTGCAATTGTTGATGTTGCACCAGCCATGGTTGTGAAACCATTTGCTGTTTCCCAATACTGGATGTTTGACCAAGATGAGGGGTAATAGTACCCATTTGAGCCTGAGTCGCTCCAGTTAAGGAGCCACTAATTGGCGATTGCGATTGTGTCATGGATACAAGAGGCTATTGTACTACGACCTGAGAAACTTGAGGCTGGCATACAACAAGCAACGCTTGTACTTGCGACACTGTCACAATAGCTGGTGTAATGGGGATATTCGACACAGGTAGACTTGGTTGCATTGAGTATACAACTGTTGGTTGTTGAGGCAGTATTGGTACCCAACCACTGGATGTGATTCCAATTGGACCCGAATTTGGTTGTGAACTCTCATATGGTTGTTCTCCCGAAGGGAACAATGAAAGGGTATAGTGCCCCCCATATGGCAGCAATCCCATGCTTAAATGAATTATTGGTCTTTGGAGACTAGACTGCCCAAACTAATACTGTTGTGAAGGATAAATTTGTTGAGATTCAACATAAGACATTCTAGATACTATTCTAAACGAACAAATGGGAACAAACCATACTGTCGAAATAGTCCCTGGGTGGACTCCCTCTACCAGTTGAGAGCTAGTTGGGACAAATGGTATACCAGCGAACATTGTCGGAGTGGTGGCAGGAGGTTCTTCTACCACTATATCGGATGACACAGTCCTAGATGTTGATGGTTACCCAGACATATCGAGTCTATCCAAAAGACTTCTCAGCAATTCTACAGGAACTTGCGATGAAGGAGCTCTAACTTTTGAAGTAGAAGGATATAGGTGGATCCCAGTTCTGAAATGCGATGGAGTACTGGATGGAAGATCCTCCGTAATTTCTTGTATAGCAATCAATCCGAGTGGAAGAGGCAGACCGTCAGGTCCGTAAAATATTTTTGGTGCCGAAGAAGGTATAGATTCTACAGTGACAGATGCTGGAGGGGTAACACCTTATGAATCAACATTAGATGGAGTTGGTTCAGGAATAGAAGTGTTTACTGTTACACTAGGATCAGTTCTAATGTCCTTTTGTAATTGCGGAACTTCTTCTGTGGAGGCAGGGATACCAGAAATGGTTGGAGTATTTGGAGTCTCAGAGGATGTTCAAACACAAGTTTCAAACAAACGAGGAGACTTTGACCCAGTTAAACGAGTTCGCTTGCCCCGGAATGGTTTCGTTTCTAGAGTCAAAGATTGTTGACTCGTCTGTCTCCGCAAATGATGGGGTTTTGATTGACTTTATTCCACGATTGTGGATTATTTGATCAACTCAGAATAAGAGGGGAAAATGTTATTTCGAATTAAATGAATTTTAGATGCTTTGACACAACTTGATTTTTCAATTTTTAAGAGTCGAGAAAACACTAAAGATGACTCTAGTTGCCTTCGATTTTTAATGAGCATGATGTGACAAGTGCTCAGATGGACCTTTTCCTTTAAGGAGTCTGAGAAGGAATGAAAGAGACTATTCTGTAGATCTAGACAGAGGGATTACAAAACCAATCGCAAAACTGCAGAATGCCTTTTATGGTATGGCAGTCAATCTTCCCGAATGTTGTGTTCAGTGCATTGTGATTGATAGGGCAACAAAAATGGCTTCCTAAGGATAAAGGATATAGCATATTGTGGTCTCCCAATATATACTCGATGGTACGTGGGAGCAGAAGTTTGTAGTGGCACTTGTCGTCTCAAAGAGGACGAATCACCCAACCTACGATGAAAGCGACAGTTACCAGGCTTTACTACCCCAAAATACGTCTCTAGCCTAGACTTCTAGATGTTGTGCATTAGGTTCCAAAGCATTTTTATGTTCATTGAATTTATTTTACAGTTGATCCTTCTTAAGAAGTTTGCCTTTAAGGTTTAGCACATGATGTAGATATACAACTCCTAAATATGCAATCTAAGATGATAAACAGTCGTTTACTCTTCTTTTTGCAATGAAAATCCCAGCAACTAAGGAAAGAGGAAAAAAATCCTTTCAACATAGAGCAGAGAGCACACACTAGACACACTGTCCTAAATAAAAATCAACAAGCAATCTAAATGCAAATGCACATGCATGTATTTTTTTCCGCTTTCTTAATGTGTGAATGACAAAAAGAATGCTAAGTACAAATCTAAATTATATCTTTTTTCAAAGCGACAGTACTAACGATTTTCTTTTCAAAAAACGAAAACTACTTTCACCAATTGAAATACTATTAATTTAGATCAAATACAAGAGTAATCATGTAATCGGCTATCAAAAAGAGAAGGATTCTTTTCCTTTACTGAAAACGACACTTGCGACACTTTCAAATCAAAAGACGACAGTCTGATTAAGCTACCATTTTGTAAATGAGAACTGTGAATGGTGAAAAATAAATAAAAAACATTCACAAATCTTTGTAGAATGGAGGCTAGATGATGCAAAGGAAGGGGGTTTCAACCGTGGTCTACTCATCATACACAGCAAAACTCCTGAATAACGCTGAAGATAATGAAGAAAAAACCAAAATATGGAGGCGAAAACAGTCTTATCTGATCATCGCACCTGTAACACAGGGAAACAGGGATGCATCTCACCTACTGCACATGGGAGGTGCAATGCATCTAGATTGCCAAGAAAAGAAGGTGCGATCGTCAAGGGACGAGACTTTAACTTGGTTTTTGGTCACAGTTCGCAGCTTAGTTCATGGATTTGGGCCGAGCTAATGATAGTTAGTAAATACAGAGTATAGGGGCTGATCTAATGAGGTTACATGAGCTACCTCTAGGGCACTTAGGATGTTTTCAAGTCAATTGTTCAGTTCATAAACAAACACAGAGATTGACTGAACCAACATTGATCTACTTTGCACTTGCATAGAAAATGCAGTTCGAAGGCTAGCTGGCTTAACTTCAGGCTCCATCTGTGGTTTATGAATCAAACAAATAGAGACAAGTAATCAAACTAATTCGTCCCTAGTGGAGTCACCATTTTGTTACCAAGAAAACTAGTGTCTATTCAGAACTGCTAGTCCCACTAAGACGAGTAGCCATCTTAGAAGCAAACAAACTAAAGTCACTTGTGCTTTCCTTTACGAGAGATAGATGAGAAAGAGGCAGAGAGTACCAACCTCAGTATTTTTCTTGGCTCCTTGCTTGTTTCCTTTCCCCTTAGTCAGAATCTAGCCACTGCTTCCTCACTTGTCCCACTTCAAAGACCACCTGTAGAATCACAACAACATAATACCATCAAAGAATAGAGATCTATCACTGTAAACAATATAGGATCAGATATATATTGACCATACAAATTCATATACCAACACAGATACACAAGAATATGGAAGAAAACTCAAATAGCTTTATTGATAAAAGTAGTAGAAGAGAGGATTAGAACCACTTGGTCTAACCCAGTGCCATCCTCCCAGCTTGAAAGCCCTCTTCACCTCATACAAGGCAAGATCACCCAAAAATTTCTTCAAAGAGAAACCAACAACATTTCTTTGCAAATTACGAAATTCCAACATTTGGATCTCTGGGATGAGGGATCCATATATAGATATTTGCAGGGGGTGAGTTAGCTTCTGGGTTTTTTATTAGTGTCATCTCTCTTATAGTTCTTTGTTCCACTTAGAGATTTCATGATCTCTTACTCATCCTTGGGAGAATTCAGGGAGGAAAGTGTCAAACGAGCAGCTTCTAGAAGAGTCTCAGTGTTTCCACCTAGCAAACTGCTTGTGCCATTTGTCTGCTCTCACTCATCACACCCTACAGAAGGGATTTCTAGTATGTATCGTACTTTTTGCATGTGGCAGGTGAGATGCATCGCACTCTTAACACTGGGCAGTCTGTATGGTCCTGCTTTGACCAGTTCTGAGTGGTTTTTCATCGAGAGCTTTTGGGAGATGATGTAATCAGCTAACCTTGCTCCTTTACGGTATGAAACAAAACTTTTAGGGACTTAGAAGCCCTTGGTTTATGCACATATGTGATTGGGGTTGCAGTGCCCAAATATGTCTATAATAGTTACTTCTATGGAATGAATTCAACTAGATTATTATTAGAAATCCTGCAACATATCGCAAAGACCCTCGGAGAGGACTCATCAAGAAAAATACCTCCAATACCTACTAAATGTTTGTTTCCCTTTTAGGTCCCATCAAAATTTAGTTTGATTAAATTCCTAGGAGGGATATAACAAGTATTAACAAAATAAGCAATTTCCTATTGGGACCAAAATGATGAAAGGGTGATTACCTTTTTGAGTTTGAGATTATGTGAAATAGTCAATTCTAACTTATTTTCATCCCATTCCCTAGGGCCCCACCTTGCAAGAAGTATGATTTTTGTCAAATTTGAAAAAACAACCTCACAGACCATTTCAGCGAAGCATTTATTTCTTTTGAATATCCTAACATTTTTCTCCTTCCATATGTACCATAATATATATCTAAATTGTAATTGCCAAGCTCTATGAATAATACGTTTTTGAATTTAGGGAGAGATCCTTGAGCTAACATAATTTGTATGTTAACAAAATTAGGGCGCTCAACAACAAAACTACTACTACTACAAGGATATCTGAGACTGGTAGAGAAAATACATAGTCCGGAAATAAATGGTTTGTAGTTTCAACTACCTTAGAACAAATAAAGTATTTAGAGGGTCCTTCATAAACATTCCTGTGAAATCAATTCCCACATAAGAATTCTATCCGAAATAGTAAACCACAAATAGGTGGGAAGCGTTTTCCCCTAGAAGCTTGACCAAATCCAACTCCATAATTTAACCTTCTCCATGGCCATGTGATTCACCTTAGTGAAGTATTCTTCTTGTACAAAGAAGGAGCCTTGCAGAAGTCATACCCAACGTAGGATATCACAACCGTCGGAAATTTGGATTAGTGTTAGTCCCACTAACCGATGCAATAACGCCCAAGGTAGAGCCCAAGGTAGATCCTAAGGGTATGGGGATTGATTGTCATTATATGTATAGAACCTCCAAGATAAATAGTTCCTGATACATTTCCAAAAATACACAACAATGACTCTAGCCAAATTTGTTGTAAAATATTCAAGGGTTGTGAAAGTTTCATTTTCTTACAACTCTGGCATCTGCTACCATTCCTCATCCCAAAATCTAGACATATTTCCTACTTTGACAACACAAAAGGCATATTCTCGCACACTATCTCTATTATCTTGCACCCATTACGAGATATTTGAACCTCTTATTTGCGAATCTAGGTGTAGTCTCTCTTCATGTGTCTCTAGGGGAGCATATTTTCACTTCCAAATTTGTTTTCATAGCTTGTTTCCTCCCTGCATTCACAACCACCATAAATTTTTTCTGAACCCTTTACTAATTTGTTTAGGACTGTGAAGGTCCAAACCTCCATAAGATTTTATTTTAACTAATTTATACCAACATAATAATATCCAACACTTTGTCTTATTTGATATTCTCCATAGGAAATCACACCATAGCGCTTGCAAGTCACATCATATAATCTTATGAATGGGAATAACAAGAAGCTCATAAACGTGGATATCCTAGAAGACAGTTTTTTTGAGAGTTCATCTCCTTACAAAATTCAAAGCATGAAAATTCCAATGGTGTAATCTCGTGGAGATTTCTATTAATAAATCCTGCCATCAAGAATGACATTTAGGGTAAAACACTATTGGAACACCCTAATACTTTGGTGGATGTAGGTCTCTACAAAATTCTAACACCCTTGTGAGATGAAATTGAACCGTATATTTATAGCTAAATAAAAAATACTTTTTTTATCCTTGTTGACAATGCTACCATAAGATTCCATAAATATATGTAATATAATTTGAATTCCTTTGACTTCCCTAAAAGTTGAAGGAACAAACAAAGAAACAACATTGACAAATGGTTGATGGGTGAGAGAGAGGAAATGACCATATAGGTGTAAATGTTTAATGAGACCCAGATCACCTACATCGGAAACCAAATTATTGATATCTTCCATTTCTAATATAAACAAACTTGAAGATAGGGGGCCACCGTGTATCAAACCTCAAAAATATATAAATGTAGGAGAGGGAGAACCATTTAATAGGATTAAGAAAAGATGGAGGAAATAAGAGAGATGGTCCAAGAGAACACTCTCAAGAGAAATGAAAAAAATATAACATCTACACAAGGTAATCCCAGTTGAGTCTGCCATAAGATTTTGAACATACCATGTTTCTTTAAAGTTTTCAAAGAGTGAATAAATCCCTTTACTGTAAAGATACAATCAGATATTTTTATTCCCTCCACAAACACAATGTGCTTTGGTAAAACTAACATAGATAGTAGAGGTTTCATACATTTCACAATAGCAGTTGAAATCAATTTCTAAAAAACATTAGATAAAGTTATTGGTTGAAACCCACTAGAGTCTTAGAAATTTTGTGGTTTGGGAACCAATATAATAAAAGTAGCATTAAGGTCACCCCAATTCGACTAAGTTATTATTGATTCCTCTACAGGCTCATGAATCTCCCATTCATGAAAGGAGCAACATGGTTGAAAAAAGTTGGAAGTATAACCATCTGATCCTCATGTTTTATCACACAACATTTCCATTACCATTGATTCTATCTCTTGGAAAGATCTAGGCTGCATCCATGCTAAGTTCTATTCTTGACTGATGAGTGAAGGAATAGTCTCCAGAATCTTACTAATATTAAATTAATTGTTTAAAGAAGGTTCCCATAATATGTAAGTTCTGTAATCAACTAGTTCATGTACTCTATCTGAATCATGAAGCTTTGCAATACCACATTGCCTTAAAAGGGAAAAATTATTGTTATTATGACACCGTTGGAGCATAGAGTTTTGAAAAAACTATTAATTTCATTCACTTTCTTTTAATGGTTGAATCAAATTTTTTTGTCTCCATAGAACTTCTTCTTGTTGTTAGTCATGCTCCAATTTATGTAAAGTGTGAACTTGTTAGATAATTAAATTTTTTATAGTCTCTTGTTGTAATTCCTGCATCCTGACTTCCACCTTCAATTTGTATTCAAAAATATTGCCAAACTATTCGATATTCCATAATTTACTCTGGGCTTTGAGTGCTTTATGTCTTAACTGGAATGATTGCATTTTATTAGTACCTTGAGACTTTAATAGCATCATACATTGAGCCTAACAATAAAGTTAGGTTCTTGCAAATGGAAAGTCTCGAACTGAAAAGGGAGATTCTTGGGCACTTCCTTCAGATCAATTTCTAATCTAATTGGCCAATGATGTGACCCAAGACAAGGAAAAATACTAGTTTCAACAAATAATATTTCTGCATCACCTATTTTGAAACCAAGAAATTACTTAAGTAGCTAGGTATCTCATGATTATCACCTCGTCTATTATTTGAAGTCAAAACATTATTGATAGTAGGATTTCCAGTAGGTGCAATTGTTTTATAAGCTCATCAAATTCAGTACAAATACAATCTAACTTACATAACCCAATTTTTCTCGCTTTCATCTTCTTTAAACAATGAATTATATTGAAAGCACCACCAATATCTCATAAAGCGTGTAAGAATACTCTTTCATTGCACAATATTTTGTCGAAAAATGATTTTTTTCACGAGGGATTGGAGGTCCATATACACATGTTAAGAAAATATGTTGCTTTGTACCCACGTAATAAAAGCATAAATTTAGGATTTGCGTGCTTCCCAACCAGCCCTCAAATGCTACCTCCAAAGGGTTTTGTAGGATGGCAAACCCACCCAAACTACCTTCAGCATATAAGGTCATAAATTACATCCTTTTCAATAACTATCACAAATAATAGACATTTTATTCCAATCAATTTTGGTTTCTTGTAGAATAACCATTGTCGGTGCTTCACTCTTTATTCTATGTCTCAAATTGTTTTACTTCCCATTTCTATTTATACCCCTAATATTCCATGAAAGAATCTTCATGATTAAAATTATAAATTTTTTAAAAAGTGGCAGAATGTTGGGATTACAGTCGCTTGACTTGACTTAACCATGTTCTCCCCTGTAAAAATTATCACTTCAACTTTCTTCCCATATGCTTTGGATATTTCACTGTACCTTTAATTATTAAATCCTTACCTTTCTCCTTCAACTCTTGAGCCGAGCTAATAACATGTCTGTCTTTCAAATTTTTCCTTTAACACATTTTCCAATCAAAGAATGTCATTTCTGACTGCTCTCACCAACAATGAGAGAAATTGTGGAGAAAGGATTACTCTTCTCAATATTCAAAATGAATAAATAGATTACATTGTAAACATAAACAATAAATGACTAATGTATAAATCAACACATATGGAATAGAACTTCATTAAAACTAAGTTGTCTATGACACCTAGAAGACAAGATAATCAAATATTATGATACCTAACGCACAATGAGATTACAAATTCTCCTCCTAATTGTTATTGGTAGAGACACTTAAAATGCCTAATTGTTCTCTTTGAAATTAAAATACATTCTTGCCCAATTGCTTTGTGAAAATATCTACTAGTTCATCTTTGGAACCACAAAAGGAAAGTAATATGGCCCCATCATCGACAAGCTCACACATGAAATGAAAACGAGTGTCAATGTGCTTTCTCTTTTTGTAGAAAACATTATTTTTTTAGAAATAAATTGCTTAATTGTTATGAGAGCAGATTGGAGTTGGCTTCTTTTGAATATTTGAAATATCTTTCAATAATATCCTCAACAACACAGCTTGACAATTGGTTGAATTTGATGCTAAATATTTTTCCTCTAAATAAGATATTGAAATGATTTATTGTTTCTTGGATGCCCATGAAATCAGATTGCTTCCAAGATGAAAAGAATATCGTAAGGTGTTTTTACAATCACGTAACCTCCTTGGATAATCGTAGTTTATATAACCTGAAAGTGAACAATTTTCAGAATGTTTATAGAGAAAACCATATTGTATTGCCTCTGCAATATATCTTAGGATTCTTTTTGGAACCTTCAAATGAGAAATCCTATTTGAATGCATAAACATGGAGACAAAACTTACTGCAAACATAATATCGGGTCAAGCTGAAGTGAGATCTAACAAGCTACCATGTAGACTTTTATACGATTTGGAATCAAATATTAGTGTTACATATTCTTTTCTCAGCTTTGTGCCTTGACCAATTGGTGTATCTGCAGGTTGGAAATTGTCCATTCTAAATGTTCGGATGATATCAATGGCATATTTTTGTTGACCAACAAAAAATTTCATTAGGGAATTGGCGAATGTCACTTCCTAATAAGTATTTCATGACTCCTAGATTCGTCATACCAAATTTTGTTTGCATTGATGCTTTGAAGTATTCTAACATCATATTTCCTCTATAGAGAAGATCCTCTACACAAAGGCATACAATAAGAAGTTTACCTTCATGCATTTTCTTATACAAATTTGGCTCATGGCTACTTCTACAAAAACCACTTTTTATGAGATAGGTGTTAATGTGACTATACCAAGATCTTGGAGCTTGTTTCAAACCATACAAATATTTCTTCAATATATATACCATATACTCCTATTCTAAAACTTGAAAACTAGGAGGCTCCCCTAGAAAAACTTCTTCTTGCAATATGCCATTTAGGAAGGCAGATTCTACATCAAGTCAATAGACTTTCCATTTTTTTTTAGTTGTTATGGAAAAAAACATTCTCCCAATGTCTAAAATTTTTACTGGAGAAAATGTTTCACCATACTCAACACCCAACTGTTGTGAGAATCATTTGGAAACCCACCTTGTCTTATGTTTCTCATTCCCTCCTTTTTCATTCATCTTTGTCTTATATACCCATTTTACACCAATTCTCATTTTGTCTCTTGGGAGATCATCCAATTCCTAGGTCTGATTATTCTCTATGGAAACAATTTCTTGGTTCATTGCATCTAGCCAATGATTTTCTTTAACTACTTATGTAAAATGAGTTGGTTGAGATGAAAGAAATGAAAACATATTATGTTGGTCAAACTCATGCTCCTTCTCATATATTTCTCTCATGCTTCTCGTTTTATGATTGTCTTGTGAGGATGTTGAATCACTCACAGATTCATTACTTGAAGATGTAGCATTTTCAGAATGGTATGTCTCTTCTTCAACCTGCAATCTTGGTGGCTATGGTGGATAAAAAGAACACTTGAAGCTTCATTAAATTTAACAGACCAATATTTATTTTGAAAATTTTTTACATCTCTTCTTAAAACAATATTCTTGGCAACTGGATTATAATATCTATAGGCCTTTGACTACTCACTATATCCTACGAAAATACATCTTTCACTCCAATCATCATTCCACTTTCTTAGCTACTCAAGAACATGTGAGAATGCTACTGACCAAAAATTCTAAATTAAGATACATTTACCTTCTTATCATCCCATGCTTCTTGACGTACTATATCTTGGAGACTAGTTGTTAGAGATTTGTTGTAAACATGCACTATCGTTGAAACTTCTTCAACCCAATAATTGTTTGACAACTTCTTCTTATGAAGCATACATCTATCCATGCTTATGATTCACTGATTTTTCATTTCTACTACTCCATTCTATTGTGGAGTATATTTTTGTGTTTTTCATTATGAATCCTTATTGTTGACAAAAAGATTTGAAGACATTAGAGTTGTACTCTCCTCCTCTATCGAATCTAAGGACTTTCAAAGGCTTTCCACTCTGGTTTTATACTTCTTCTTTGAATTATTTGAAGCTTGAAAATGTATTTGATTTATTTTTAACAAAATACACCGATGTCTTCCTATTATAATCATCAATGAATGTCGGAAAATAAAGACTACCACCAATGGACTGTGTCTGCATTGGGCCACATATATATGTATGGACAAGCTATAAAAGCTCTTTTTATCTAGAGGTAGATGTGAGAAATATCTCTCTTTTATGATTGGACATAACATAAATTTCACAATTACAGTCTTTCTCATTCATAGTAGAGAGACCAGTAATGATTGATTGTTTCTAAAGTTGACTTAGACTATTGAATGGCATGTGGCCATATCTAGAATTCCATAGCTGAGAGAAATTGTTGACAAATTGTGAACAAAATACTATGAGGGATTTCAACTTCTAAGAGTAAAAGGGAACATCCTATTCTTAGTTTTCAAAGCTTTTATATCAATCTTCTATTGGGAGGTTTTTCATAGATATAACATGTGTTCCCTTGAAATATTACATTATAACCATGTTACACTAATTTTCATACACTAATGATGTTATGCATCACATTTGGAACATAATAAACATCACGAATGTATTTCTGTTGATTCTGTTTATTAACAATAGGGAAAGTACCTTTTCCTTCAACTTTAATGAAAGAACAATCCCCAAGAGTAATTTCTGAGGTTACGGAAGCATCAATATAAGAAAGAATATTTTTCTTGCCTCTCATATGATTGTTGGAGTCACTATCCAACAACCAAAGGTCCTTGTTGTGAGTGTCTTCATAAAGATGGCATGAAAAAAACATTGTTTCAGAGGATTCTCCTTCACTGTTGGAGAGATATACATTGCCTCTTCTTTGATTTGATTGTTTCTTTCTACATTCATGTTCATAACGCCAAAATTTCATGGAGTAATAAAATTGGACATTAAATTTACTACTACATGTGGGAGGGTTTTAAGAGAATATTTCAAACAATTTTAGATTCAATTGTCTTAACTTGAGACAAAAAGAAACTTGTGTATTCTCTTAAATATTGTCTTCAAGTGGGTGTCTCAAAATTATTGTCCTAAAATTTTTCTCTATAAAGACAATATAAAACCTATATTATTATTGACATGGGCATTATTCTATCTTAAGATAAAATTTAACTTTTCTTTGTAGAGACATTTTCAGTCTCTTTAGAGAAACTTACATTTATTTCTCTTGAGAGACAATAGCTCAGATTAAAAACATATTGTCTCTATAAAGACTATATCTCCATAATTCCAATTATTGTCTCTATAGAGCCAATATGAAAAAATATTTAAAAATAAATAAACAAAGTCATTTTAAATGTTATTTTAAGGTGGTTTGAACATTTAAAGTTGCCAAAGAGTGATTTTAATTACCTTAAATCTCTGTTCCTTATCGACAAAAAAGGAATAAATTCCATTTTTTTAAGCTAAGAGAAAAGTCATTTTAAATCTAAATGAAAAAACAATTTCTAAAACTTAACAATTGTGGAATGCAACCTAGAAAATAATAAGGAAACACACTTATATTTGCTGAAAATATATTCATGTCATGAATTTGAACATGCAATATCCTCAGTTGAAACTTCATTTCATGATATCCTAGGAGGCAAAAGAAAAATGTTCAAGATTTCTCCATCCTAAAAGAGAGTTTACTCTCTCACACATAAATCCAAAAGATTGAATCGCATTAAATGGTGGAAAATTTAATTCATACCCTTTTATAATTGGAATTAGCTTCATTTATAACAAAAAAAATGTAAAAATGTATATGTATTAGAATCTACAATTGATTCACAACCTTCTCTTCATGAAGACTTTACAAAAGATGAAAAATTGACAGAGGCCCTCGCAACATGATATAGGAGAATTCTCAATTTATTGGTGACCTACAAAGTTATCTCCTCCATCAATGTCTTTCACAATTCAAAATTCATTGATGCAGTATTTATTTAACATTCTGCAATATGTGTAAACTTGCTCACCAACATAAAATTGACCTAGTTGTTGTTGAGAAATATTGTGGGGAATTTTTGGGCTCTCTAGTTAAGGAAGAGGTAATGAAATATTCTTTAGACTCAGGGTATGAAATAAAAGAAAAAACAATTAAAAACAATAAATCCACATTTCCTTAGTTTATTATCATCCCCTAAAGCCTAGTAGATTGTAGCATAGAATTTAATTACAATTCCCCTAATTATTTTCGTTGGAGAGTCATTATATTAATCCAATGAGTTCCATAAATTTACAAGCAACAACTTCATTTCCTACTTGACATTGGTGCTAAGGGCATATTGAAGAAGAATCCTAACAACTAATAATTCAGATCAAGATATCAAAGATTTCAAATTCGAATAAGCTTTTGAAAATAATAAAAATAACAGAATTTACTAACCCAAAACTAAAAATTGAATAGATCATGTAAAGAATTCAAATGCAGCAGTAAACGCGACACAATAATTCCGAAGGTCACTTAAATAATTACACAACGAAATTTTTCGTTGAAGCGTTATGCAAAAAACAAGTATTAGAAAAGAAAATCATCAGGAAAATGAAAACGATGCACTTCCGCACTAATAAACAACATAAATCCAACAAAAATACAAATGAAAAGTAACTCATGGAACGGTCTCAATTAATAACCCTGAAGCTTACACAACGCAGCAAAAAAATGCATAGGAAAAATCTTCTCTGACTATCAATAAACACACCATACAAGAGTTAGTATCAAAGACCATTCCAACTGTGAGATCTTTAACAAATCGAGAGGAAATCACATACTTAGAGAGAAAGTGGACACAAAGAGACTATGGATGGCCCTTAGTGCAATCTCTCAGGCCTCGGTACTCTCTACTTTTTCCAAAAATAGAACAAGCAATTCAACCCACCTTCTCTGCATATCTTCTACCTCAAGTTTTCATCAAGGGCTCCCAACAAATGCCAACATTCTGTAGAAGTCTTCTGTGCAAGGGTTGTATGATAATTCACAAGATTGATCAACATAGGAATTTCTCCTTCCTCTGCCATGAGACCTCTTATTTATTCCACAAAGGCCAAGTTCCTCAACACTGTCGACGCAATACCCTGCCCTTGATACCCATTTCCGCAGAATTCAACCAGAGCTGAGATTCCACCAAATGTAGAAACCGCAGAGGTATATTCCCTATCAATGTGCAGACCATCATTACAATGATAGATACCGAATATTTTATTCAGCACGGCATTAATACTCTCCTCCTCAAAGTCAACAGTCAATCCTTGTGGAGCCTCGACTGTTTTTTCCTTGCACAAAGGAGTTTCAAATTCTGACACCCTAATCAACGTGGCATAACACTTTCTACAACAACACAAGCCTTGAAGGTATCAAACTAGTGCGCCAGAATCGATACTGCAACAGTTGCATATTCTCTGATAGCACATTATGAGAATCGAGGAAACGCACTAGGTAAAGAATATCCACTCCATATACCGCAAATAGAATATTCATGCCATCCTCCTTCGAAAAATATAGCAGAGAAATCAAGGCCTATATTTTTAGTTCAGTATTACCAATTTTAATCCTTGCAAACAATCCCTTACCAAAGTAAACCAAGGCATCCCTACCGGAATCTGGACTTGCTACCCTGAAGCCATCAATATATTCCCTCAATAGTCCACTCTTTATAAGAATCTCCGAATCACGCAGGTTACGAACTTATGACTGAGTTTGTTGATGAGCACATCTATGTTTCTCGACATCATAAGCTTCCCACTGAACGAAAGTTATCTCCAACGCTTTGCAAGCTCTCTAGCCTCTTGCAAAGTCACCAAAACATTGGGCACAAGCTCCTTCAATAATGAATTCTCGGCCCGATAACTATAATCATCCTTAAGAATACTCATGATGGTCTGATTCGGTATTTGCAACCTAAATTTGATAGTATATACGTACAAGGACACAAAACACGAAAAATCACTCCAGTTTAATTAATGAAGAACAAGACACAAAAAAACACGGTTGCCTGAAAGAGATGTATAACAAGCATGAAAGGAGCATCAAAAAATAAATAGATGTATAACAAGCATGAAAGGAGCATCAAAAAATAAATAGAGTAGCATAGTCTCCATCTCAAAATATAATTATCCATTAAATATAAATATAATAATAATTAGGTCTTCCTTCCACCATCTTAAACCGTTATGTTTTATTTTTCCCTTAACTCCATCCGTCTGATTTTTGCACAAATTCCATAAATGAAAAATGCAACATTAAAAGGAATTGAAAAATAAATTTCCGTAACGGAAAATGATATTCTCTTTCCGCGAATATTTTCTTGACAGTTACACACATGAACAAAATTTTAGATGGTCCAATTTGTGGTAAGTGGCCTGAAATGATAACTTAGATTGGATTTTACATTGTATCATTAATTTAGAAAAATCAAAACATGTGGTCATGATAAAATTACAATGGATAGAAACAAACTTTTGAAATATGTAGTTGAATCATTTACCCTAAAATAGCCTCTATTTAATTGTGAGTTGTATGCCTAGGGATGGGAGAAAATTCAAAAACTCTAATTCCCAACCCAAAAAAAATACTTTCGTTTTCCTTTCTTAGCTATCCCATTATTTCGATTTGAAAAAATATGGGGTGATAAATTAGTTTGACATATACCAAATAATATATATATATAGATATGACCTTTAGGCATTTGGGAGGATAACTTTTAAAATAAATAAGAATAATAAAATTTAAAATATTTTTTTAATTTAATGTAACATAGCTAAATTAATTTTTTATATATTATTATTGTTTTTAAATCATACAAGAGTCTTTTGCTTCGCAATTTCAATATATTTATTATATTTATTTTTATAGTTTGAACAAAAAGTAATAAACAATATATTTAGTCCACCGGGTCTTTGATAAACGATGATCGGGTAAGGCACTCCTTGATGTTAGGTCAGTGGAAGATGTAGCCCTCCCAAGCCTACAGAAAAAAAAACAACAACAATATATTTAAGCATAAAGGTCAATATTGATTTATTAAAAAATATCTTATTATAGTTAGTGTGTGATTTCAAAGTCTATTACCAATGATTATATTTTCTTTTTCCCTTAACTACATCTGCTTTCTTTTTGCACAAATTTCATAAATGAGAAATGCAGCATTAAAAGGAATCGAAAAAGAAATTTCTATAAAAGGCAAATGCTTTTGTAAACTAAGTCACTCTCACATTGACATCTCATCGCTCTCATGCCAAGTACTTCATATTAATCGATGAAAACATTATTGCGCTGAAGGCTATTTTTTTGGGGATGTTTTCTTTAGAGGCCTTCTTCAAATGCCTATAAGAGGGTCCCAAAAATAATCACTAGAATGGCCAGCACTACACTCAATGATGCATCACTTTTCTATGTCATTTTTGATATTTGATAGGTGGCCTCTTTAATTGCTTATCATGTGCACCATGTTGTAAGCTTTTTAATTTGTATTTATCTCTTTCTTTAGATCATCATGTGATTCTTTTAGTTTTAGTTTGGATACCTTCTTGTTGGCTTCTCCTTTCACACTTCGGTCAAGTCTCTGCATGTTATCACTTGTACAGTTTCACCCTATTTCCACTATTATTCTCTCTCTCTTAGTGTGTAGATATATTTCATTTTTACCTTAGCCTGTAATAAGTCCCTTGTTCTAGGTTATTTACTTGCAAGCAACTTGGGGAGGTTTTGTTTGTTTTACAGACACTCAGGGTATTTTTCTCCATTTCGAACTCAACATTTATTAGGTAATCCACTCCTACAATGCCATGCCAAGGGGATCACAGTAGGAGAGGTGTGTCCTATTTTAGAGAGTGGGAATTCATGTTTATCTATCCATATATATATATATGAATGACTAATGAAGATTTATATTAGTAAATATGTACTGAAATATCTATGCAAAGAGTTTACAAAAAGGGCTTCTTACCCATAAGAGATATAAACATCCATATAAAATTTTGTCCTTTTTATTTCAAAGTATATTACTAGTATACCTATGTTTGAAACAACATTATTACATATATATTATAAAATTATTGAATATAAATCATATTTTGTAATATATTTGAAAAATTGAAAAGGGAGAGAGAGATATGGCTTAGTGCCTCCTTCAAAATGTGTTCTTTATCGATCCAAGAACTACTTGTTTCCTAGAGTTCTATTGTGTACAAGGGTAGCCTTCCTTTGGCTAGACCATATATTTTTGAGGGGATTTCTCTAGATTGGTGTCAATGATTCCGAGAAGAGGTGAACTAGAGGTGAGGAAATCTGATATGAATGAGGAGAGGCATATCCTCTAGCTAAACCAAGATAAACCTCAGATCATTTTGAAGAGAGAAAATTAGCTGCATTTGGAACACTAATAAATTGATAACAACTTTTTTTCATGTGTTCTGAAAGTTCTTTTGTTCATCATCATTAATGCTCCATTGCAGCTCTAGTTCCTTAATTTTCTCCTCATGGATTTCTAGTAACTTACTCATGCGTCATAGTTCTAAATAGTTAATGTGGAGGGGTGGAATTGATTTTGTTAGATGATAGGTGACCACTGGGATGTTCCAATTGATTACCCAAATTGAATTACAAGATGGAGACTGCAAGGAAATAGAGAAACCCACAAGGATGAGCTTCAAAAGAAACCAAAGGGGAGAATCTAATATAGATGCATTGGATTTGATTCTTCGATGATGTGGGTAGAGATCGGAAACACTATCTCAATACATTTTGAAAGAAGAGAAAATTTTAAGAGGTGGGATCTCAGAGGAAACATTCTTAGTGCTCCAGGCACTAACCATACAAAACTGAATGAGTGGAAGGTGGATAAGACTAGTTACATGAAATTGCAAGGAAAACTAAGTAGGAGTGTGTTCAGATGGATGGGCTTGAGATGTAATAGAGTTACAAAAGATATCATAGTGCTAGAAGGATACACTAGATAACTAACTAAGCTGATCACCATGCAAGAAATTCCAAATGGAATAAGTGGGAATACAATATGGTAATTATAACCATGAATGGGAGTTATAAGCATGCAAGATGAAGGGGGGTATTATTGATCATCCATCACCAGTAGCCAATCCTTATAACATGTCACATTACACTAGGTACCTCACATTCATGAAATAAATAAGGTTGATAAAAGGCTTAGGGGATGCGGTGGACATAGAATTAGAGTCATGTGAGGAGGTGCATGTCATCATCCAACCGCGTATAATGATAAGAGGATGGTTCATATTCAACCCATGATGTTGTAATCATTCCATTAAAAACTCACGTATATAACCACTCCGTTAGATGAATTTTGGACGAAGCTTCACATTAGTTCATGCATTGAGTTAATGCTTGGAGAAAAATGGAGGTATGTTATGTTAATTATATGTGACAATGGAGAATAGTAGCCACTATATTATGTTAATTATTTACTCATATATTTCATTTTGACCTTAGCTTATAATCATTACCTTTATCTATGTTCTTTACATGGAAGAAACTTGGGGAGGTTTAACTCGTTTTACAAACACTTGGGGTATTTTTCTCCACTTGGAACTCAATATTTATTAGGTAACCCACTGCTACAATGCCATGACAAAGGGCTAATAGTAGAAGAGGTGTATCCTATTTTAGAGAGTAGGATAGATCTCATGCTTAATTCAGATAGGAGATCTTAGCTTAGCAATTAAAGACCAATATTCCACCACATGTTCAAGAATAAATCGCTCAAGCTAAGAGAGAAATTTCTGGAGTATGAAAAATGTTCGATAGACTCAAAGGTATTAGAGGAGATAATTGATCAGGTACATGATGTATCAAATGCCCATGGACATTTTAGTGACACATATATATTGGAAATCTATTTCGACTTGAAGCTTCTAGTTGGATGAGTTATGTATGATCGTCATGATGCAAAGAAGGAAATTTACAAGTTTTATTGTGTGAGTTGTAGTTGACAACGAGGAACTTGGATCAAATTCTTGGTAATATTTCTATAGCCCATTTTTCCACCTTATGTTATCTGGTTCACTCAGAATTAGGTCATTTTGACTCAACTTGGTGACGAAACAAATTGAATATGTCTAATGACTTCACAGAAGACATGTCAACAACTGACCCGGTTTGGTTTGACTCATTCTACCCAGTCACATAATGACTTTGTCAAGTCAATGTTAATGTTATAATATTATTTTCCATCCTAAGGGTCTATCTTAGATACACCTTGATGAAGCACCATTTTTCTGCTCTTCGAAACAAAGCTTAGCAGGTTCATCACTCCCGATACATTGACAATGAGTCATGATTGCTTAATGCACTTTACCAAAAAGTGACGACCTCGTCAAGCTTCTATATTTGCTCATTTTCAAGGGGATCATTTTGAAAAGTTTAAATTACCTTATCTAATGGCTTGGTAACTCATACTGGACTCTGAATCTACGAAGACCTAGGGGTCTAGATTCATCCTCTCCGCACCAAATCTATATAATGAAGCTAGACCAGAGAGATATATGTAAATACATAGAGAAATATATGTAACTACATACTGCTAGAAAAACATACAAAGAGCTTTCTTTTTTCCATAGGAAAACTCATGGCAACACGAAAGCACTCTCTAATATTTTTTATCAGCATGTAGTTACATATGTCTCTATATCTCTCCCTTAGGAATGACTTCACTACATAGACTTGGTGAGGAGGGGAAAGGATGAATCCATACCATTACGTCCTACTGAATTTAAAATCTAGTTTGAGTTCTGAGGCCATTAGATGAGGTAACTCAAAACTTTTCATATTGATCCCCTAAAAAATGAGAAAATCTAAAAGCTTGACCAAGTCGTTGCTGTTATGAAGGAGTTAAGCAATCATTGCTCCTTGTATCAAGGTATAGGAAGATGCATTTCTTACAAAAAAAATAGAATCTTTAGAAGGAAGAAATGAATCCCTTTCAAACAATTGACACCAATAATTAGTAAGCTCCAACTTGTGAAGGGAAACACACCATTACTCTACAATTTCATTTATTCAAGGTTTCCCTCCACCTTTAGACATGTATTTCAACAATTCCTTTAAACAACCAAAAGGAAATAAGATACAACTAGACCAATATTAAGTATTTTTCCATCCTCACAAGTAGGTACACCCAAAGTCCTCAACAACTATTGCCGCTTCCCTATACGGTTGCAGTGTAGGCATGAAAAAACTTTGTCTTCACAGAGAACTTAGCAATTGTCACTTCTCCATAAAACAGTCCCGCAAACCTACAACTCAGATAACTTGGGATTTCACCCTCATAGCTGGTCTTGTAATTTGGGTTGATTTCGGCTTGAGTCCAATCCACAATAATGACTAGATTACACCTACAACTCGGCCTTGAATCCAAATGGGACTCGGCTTATAACTATTATATGTAATGCTAAAAAATGCTTCAATACCATCTTAAAAAGGGTGTCATTATACTCTTTAATAAATTAGATATGGGTGTATTTTTATTTTAAAACAAGGATCATCTTCTTGAAGGATTTGGACCTTATTTCAACCTGCTCTAAAGTACTCAAAACACAAGTCTAAAATTGTCCTAAAATGTCCCCAAAATAAAAATTTGAAGAGATCCTCCTACAACTAAAGTAGTGGCATAACTTTAGTCTCTCTAACGCCAGATATGCACATTGGAAAGTAAGAATTAGTACCATAAAATATTGGCATAGATGATTACACTAGTCATCATGCATTCTATTAAGTATTATGTTTCTTAAAGCTATTATTAAACTATAAATGATCTATAGCTATAGAATGAATGAGGAATTTTAACCCAAATATATTGTAAATTTTGTATTTATCATGCAAGGAGTTGTCGATTTTTGCTTCAAAATTATGGATACAAAGTATGCATGTATTATCATTGTTAGCTTGGAAACAACCTTTTGTAACATAACTCACATCTACAATGAAAAACAACATTGAAGGAAACATCATTGATGGCATAAGATCCTTGGATAATGAAAAATCTCTGGAAAATAAAACAATTGTTGTGTTCCTTGATACATCTAGCTCAGATGCTACTAGTGCATTTTCTTTGTGCCTAGGTACTAGCTAAAATGATTCTCTAGCTTTCTCTAAACAAACATAGTATAAAACCTAACTACAAAATCACATTGGAAGCCCCTACATATATACACTGAAAAATTTTGGCCCAATGATGTGTTTCCTGCTCTATACCAAATAAGTTTCATTAATTTCACGTAGGTTGTTTCCCACTCCCCACTTCATTCGGTGGCCCTGTGTCACTTGTTGTTTATTATACATTTTGGTAATTGTCTTGATGAATGAACACGTTAATAAGTTGACAAAGAAAATTCTATAATATAAGAAGTAAAAGTGCATCACAATCAATTATCAAGTAGAGAAATTGTTAACATTGAATGCCCTAGATTTATCAGGAAGGTATCAAAGATTAGGTGTTGAAGGAAAGAAAGGGCATTCAAATGAAGACGACACACAAGAATCGATCTTCATAGAAGGCATCAATGAAAGTTGAAGTTTATAAAAAATATCTTGGTCTACAACAAAGAAACCCTAGGTCAAAGAAAGAAGGAAGAAACAATGAGTGAAAGGATGAAGGGATATCATCATGTCTCTCTAAGGCATCTAAAATAAAAAGTCAATTGAAGGATATAGGAGAGATAGTGTCTGATAATAGGAACTTGGAAACTCCTAAGAAGGGAGCTTATATACATTCCTCTGTAATAGGAATGAGTACATTCCTTTAATGGAATAAAACCTCCTAGTTTGAAAAGGATAGATAGACATGTTGTTTTGTTCTTCATCTCGGATGATAGAATGGAGGATTGTGTAAGTATTTGGCATCTAGTGCTCTTAGGGGATGAGATAGGGCATCCCATGAAAGAATAGTCATGGATGACTGGTATTCACTGTGGCACTAGGGAGTCCAAGAAAATAATAGTGCTTATAGAGCATATCCTGAGTGAACCTGGGTGGGATATGTTACTAGAGAGACAATGATGAGTTTTTCGATAAATCATTGGTCTCGCTAGCATTATGCTACGATCTTGTGGAGAGATAGAGTTGTTATTTAAGGCCTTGCTATATAACAATGTTGGCTGGTATGATGCTATAAAAATGACTTACATATATGAATTCTTCATATGAGAGATTCTTCAGATTGTTTCCTCTCCTTGAAATGTAAGAAATACCTTGAAATTGTTGCGTTATAGTTGAGCTAACCAAGCATAAAGTTTTCTTATTCTAAAGTGGTCCATTCCTACAATTCTCAATGAACTCTACAACTATGAAAGACATGTTTCATTATTTCGTCTTTTAAAATGTAAGCAAACCACTGGTTAACCTTGTTTTAATATTTTATGAGTTGCATCAACAACAAGGGACTGATTGATTACCAACTAGCCTAAAACTTGGAACTTGAAAGACGTTTTGATTTCAATATGGTTTTACATTGTTTTATCCATATATTATCCTTATCCTATTGCTTGATTCTAGCTAAGCCTTCATGTTATCTGACACGTAATTCATATCTCTTAATGTAGTTTGTTGGTTTCATAGAAAATAAGTGCTTATCATATACCATTTCCAATCCTTCTGAGTATGTTTGCTAACCTCTATAGTTTTATATTAAAGATACCACATTTTGGAATAATAACTTACAAAACTCCATCACAGTAATGTTCCCATAGATATAAAGCATTTGGAGTTATTTTGAAGATCTATTTTGAACTGAGAACCCTTCTTCCTATTCCATGGTCACATTGAGTCTTATCCCTTTCTTAGAGAATTTTTTTGAAAAAGGAAGAAGCAGCTTAAGGAATGAGTCCCCAACATTTTCGATTCACGATTGTGATATTGCATATCACATATCGGAGGTGGACAAGTGGTTATGAACCGACCCTCGCAATAGCTTTGTTGTTTTGTGATATATCACATATCAGAATCACAAAAGCAGTTGGGGTTTACAAAGTGGCCCCAACTATAAGCTCCAATTGAGATTTTTGATAGGGCACCTAATGCGATATTGTTATATGTTGTGTTTTATAATCTTGACGGTCCGTCCTATCGTAGAATGCCTGTAAGTTGATGGTTCTGTTAATTGCTCTTGCGATTTAAGGCCCAAGACTCCATCGATTGCGATTTGTGATAAAACGGTCGATTGAAAGATAATTTCATGCCACGTGGGAAAATTTTCTCCTAGTCAGTGCATTTTTGGGGCTAATTTGTAGGATCATGGCAAAAATGGGACATTTTGTGGAACGAATATTGGGAGAACAAGAACTAGGAGAAGTCATAGCTTCTTTAACTTTCCACCAAAATGGTTGCGAAGAGAGGCTATCTGGCCATTTTTGGAAATTCTGGACTCACTGGAGCAGGTTTCAAAAGCATTTATGCATTGTAAACACATATTTTTACACTTTTGAGCATAATAGAGAGGCCCGATCCATTGGAAGCTAGACCAAAGAGACGTCGCCCAAAAGGGGTGAACTCCTTTATCATGTGCTTGCTGTAATTTGTTTTTGATGGTTTCCTATACATGTTTATGTTGTTCTTCACTTTTTGGTTTATGTTAAATTGTTCATAAAATTAACATAAAAACTCTTTATTTCACTTGCAAAAAATTAATTAATCCTTAAGCACAATGAAAGCATTTTGTGTATAATCTGAGGTAGATCTTAGCACTGCAAACTAATATTCTAAATCAGATCACATAACTATCTTTGAATTTAAATTTGGATGACAACTTCCTCGAAACAATGTCTTAAGCATACACAATTCTTGCAAAAATGGGCAATATTGGGAATATAAAGGGCTTGTCTTATCTAAAATCTCAAAATCCGTTGTGGAAAATATTTAGAAGAATTTTCTTCATCTATTGTTCATCCTCAAGCATGTTCATGGATCAACATAAGCCTACTTTCTTAGATAATAATGTCCCTAATCAAATTATCCATAATATTGAATCAATGCTATCATATAAGATGACTCCCTGTGATCATGGTATTCTATACCTGGAATTTTTTCTCAAGCCAAAATACTATCATATGGAGGATTGGAACTAGTTAATAAAGTGGATTGAAGGCAAAGTTAACAACCGATGCCATAAAATGGCTTTCAATTCGTGGCAGAATGATTTTGATTAAATTGGTTTTTGATAAGAATCACCATGTATTGGTTTTCTCTTCCAAAGATTGCAAAGTATACCATTCCCAAGATTTGACAATGTATGAGTAATTTCTAATGGAATGATAAGATCAGTTGCACATATCGACATTCGTTCGAGTAGGAAATTCTTTCCCATCCCAAGAACCATGGTGGTTGGGGATTCAAGAAACTCCACTCATTTATTCTTGTGTTGGCCATGATAATTGAATGTCAGGTAATGACAAGGGACAGCATTTGAAGAAACATGCTTTGGGACAAACACTTGCACAACCCACTTGTTCAGGATTAGCTCTGGTCCTATAGATCAGCGAAACGCATTGCACGATTGAAAATTTGGATGGGAGTGATGACCATTATACCTTGGATGAATACATGGATACATGGTTCACCATATCATAGAAGAAACACCAAAGGAAATCAGGGTATAATGCACAAATCTTACTCCAAGTCCAAGGTTTGTTAATGTCATAGTCTCTCGTTTGGATGCCATATTCATTCCTCAATTTCATACACATATTAATAAATGAAAACCACTAAACTAATGTGATAATGCATTTGCCATTTTCTTAAAAAAAAAAAAACTTGTTGTTTGACCCTTTTCCATAGTGAAAGAAGATTCATAGGGACTATTTAATTCAATGTCACTACATTCAAGAAGAACAGAATGGCATTTACAATGACAGATGTAAAGAAGGGAGCTATTTTTTTATTACACAAAGTACAGATGACAAAGCTACAACTATGGTTAAAATTATATTTATGAACATTCACCTTAGAATTGTTGGAAAAATTCAACTAAAATAGTTTATTTAACTTCCAATTACTAGAGTTCAAGTTGTACCTATTGCATTTGCATGCATGGCTATGAAGGATGGAGTAAAGTCACTATTCAAGAGCCTTGGTCAAAATTTTGGTGGAAGCTTTAGTAAAGAATCGTCTCGATATGCAAATTATTAGATATCTACGATGGGGTTACCAACCAGTTGGATTCCCCTCCATCTGTGAGGCCTATATCTTGAAACTGTGATTCAAATAACTTCTAAAACATTCCATTTTGAGTAGCATCTATCAGAGAAATGTATGGATGAAAATTTCCATTTTCCTATGGCCCCTAGTTAAATGGAAAACATTAACATGGAATAACATTGGGAAATGAAATCACACAGACATCTATTTTATGTCAATGACTATTTTACGTCTTGTTTTGATAAGCTAAGTATGCAATGGCTTCTAGGTTTATAATAAACAATCCTTAAATGTGGATATATATAATTTTCTACTCATCACCTCAAATTTTCTCATCAATTTCCCCCTTTAAATACGTTACAATTCCTACAGTATTTCATTTAGGATAGCTACTAGCCCCATAGGTGCACCTGTCATTGTAATGATCACACCATAGGGCCTTAAAAATAATGCAGTGGATTACCACCGTCTCTTGAAATGCACCCTTGACTAACATGATGTATGCAAAGGATTCACATTTGGGAAATATGTCAAATCCACCTTCGAGGGCTGAGATAACAGAACTGGATTAATATTGGAGTGTGTCCACTTTGATGTATGTGGACTATTTTCTACAAACTCTATAACAAAACAAAAGTATTATGCTATTTTTATTTATGAATTTTCAAGAAAATGTTGAATATTCTTCATGTGGAATAAGGTTGGAGTTTCATCCAAATTTTTTGAATTCAAAGAATTGGTTTAAAAGGATACTAGTGAGAAATTGGAAGTCCTCATAATTGATAATGAATGAGAATATGTATCTATCACCTTTCATGACTTTTGTGCCAAAGAGGGTATTAGAAGAGAATTGGTAACATCCCATAACCCACAACAAAATGGTGTGGTTTAAAGGAAGAACAAAAGAATAGTGAAAGTAGAAAGAGCCATGTTGCATGATCACATTATGTCATTACACCTATGGGCATAATCATGAAACAACGCATTTTATTTGCATAACCAGATTTGTCATACAATACTTGGCATGATCACTCCCAAAGCATTCTATGGGAGGAAGGGAGTTGTATCTCATTTCAGATTTTTTGGAGCTACTATGTGTTGTCACGTTTCCAAGGATAGTAGTAATAAGCTTAAGCCTAAAACTAAGATGTGAATCTTTATAGGATACATAGAGACACCACCTAATTATAGGGTGCGCTTGATGTTACCCATGGTGATAGTAATGGGGAGAGATGTCAAATTTCATGAGGAGAAGGCTATGAGATTCTCTCTAGAGTGAGAGTTGAGTATCCCACCATAGGTGGAGAATATAGTTACTAAGGAGGAGCCTCATGTAGAGATTTAGGAGGTTTTGTAGTAGCCATATGAAAAGGAATAAACAAGAGGTTGAGTGGAGGCATCCACTCAACTAGAATCTTCAATAGAGGGGAAGAAGAGAACCAGAGAAGTTGATTGGTTAGTACAAGATGCACGAAAGCATGTGGGAGCTGCTTCATATTAGTGACAAAAGAGGAGGTCTCCAGATAGGTATGTTAGGTATATGGCTGTCATTACAAATCTCATTGATTTAGAGCCTTCTTCATTTGAGGAAGCAGTTTCTAAACCTATGTGGGTTGATACCATGGTGGAAAAGCATGACTCCATCATGAATAACATTGTATGGAAGGTGGTGCTGAGGCCAGAGAAAAAGTAAATAGGTTGTTCTAGAGAGATCTACAAATTGAAGCATGCAATTAACGGAACCATAGAGAAGTACCAAGCTAGATTTGTGGCCAAAGGCTTCTCTCAAGTAGAGGGACTGGACTATGGGGAAACATTTGCACTTGTAGAAATATATTGCTCGATCATAACCATTCTAGGATTAGCTACACATATGGGGTGGAAGATCCACCAAATGGATGTGAAGACCACCCTTCTCGATTGTGTTGTTTAGGATGAAATTTACATAGAGGAACTAGAGGTATTTGACACATATGACTCGGAGACGTATGTAGCCTCAAAAGAGCCATGCATGGTATCAAACAAGCACTCTAAGCATGGTACATGCAAACTTGTACATATCTCAGTGGACTGGGATTCACTAGACGTGAAGAGCTACCATCCTTTATCACATTGTTTTATATGGAAAGTTAGCTATATTGGTATTGTAAGTTGATGACTTGATACTTAGAGGAGATGAGCAGTTGGTCTGGTCTTGTAAGGAGGAGTTTGCAAGATAATTTGTGATGAAGGACATGCGATTGATACATTACTTCCTTAGGCTGGAAGTATGGCAAGGTGCTGGTGAGATGTTTGTGATATAGGGGAAGTATGCCTTTGAATACTTCAGAGATTTTACATGAAGAAATGCAAGCCTATGAACACACCTCTAGCTACAAACTAGAGGAGGGAGAGTGCTTCTTCATGAGAGGTAGTAGATGCTACCATATATAGACAACTTGTGGGATCCTTGATGTATTTAATGAACACAAGGCCTGATATTCGTTATGCAGTTAAACAATTCAGTCAAATCATGGTGAATATTACCAAGCTTTATTGGAAGGCGCGAAAGGATTTGTTGAGGTACATCAGAGCCACAATTGACTATGGGGTATGGTACATGAGGATAAAGGGAGTGAAGCTCCAAGTCTTCACTGATGAAGATTAGGCAGGGAATCCACCAGACAAGAAAAACACTTTGGGTGTTATCTTGATTGTTGGGTAGCAGCTATTTCCTCGCATAGTAGGAAACAAAGGTATGTGGCACTTAACTTAATAGAGGTTGAGTACATGGAAACAAGTGAAGGAGCATGTGAGGCCATATGGATGAAGAAAATATTTGTCGGTCTTTTCAATTATCAAATGGACTTGACAATGATTTATTGTGATAGACAAAGTTGTATGAAACTCTTTGATAATCTAGTATTTCATTACAAGTCCAAGCACATTGATATCAGGTACCATCACTTGTGAAATTGTGTGCAAAGGATACTTATGATGCTACATTATATTCCAAATAAGAAGCAAGATGGAGATATAATGAAAAAGGCACTTTAAAGAGGAAAATTATAACTCCACAACTATAGGATATGGGTAGTGCAAAATCGATTTCTTGCTAAGAGGGAGTGTTATAAAATGTAGGAAGAAAACCTAAATTTGACTTGTTCCTTAGTCAAATTTAGTAATTTGATTTACCAAATCGACAAGATAACTATGATGGTATTTAACTTGTGTGACATCGATTTGTCTACTTGTTCACTCAATAAATTTGAGTTATAGGCTAGAAGTAGAGTTATGCGCATAGGGCTGCTAAAATTTTCCAATTTAATTCAATTATTGTGAGTTTGACCTAGTTAGCTCAGCTCAAGCAACTAGTTGAGTCAGCTAATGGATAATTGATTAGTAGAATTGTTGGTAAATCAATGATATCTCAGTGAAACTAATCAATTAACTAAAATTATCCTAGACATGCATGGAATTCGAATTTTCAAATTGAAGTGGAGGAAAAGGCACATTTTAATTATTAATTGTATATTAGTTGAGTATACATGTTCGGTACTGAGGCACACAATCAATTAACTGGGATTTTCATAATGAAATGGTGAATCCTCCTATTATTTAGGGAATAATTTCCTCAGGAACTGTGTAAGAAAATAGGAGAAATGTGGGGCCTTGAATTGACTAATTGTCATCAAGCGCAGGACAATTAGTAGAGGAACATGTTTATACTACAGGGTGTTCTTTAGAATTGAAGCAAGACATTGTAATAGTTTCTCTTTCTCATACAATTAATGAAAAGAAGTGGAAGGGTTTTTCCCTACGGTGTTTCCCTATAAATATTTTTGTTCTTTCGTTCTTTTGAAGTTTTCATGCCATTGCATGTGTTTCTAAATTCTGATTTCCACTTCACAGAATAGTAAAGAAAATTTGTAATCTCTTGTTTTCAGTTTGAATACAATGGTAGTAGTAAATTTATATTAATTTATAAACTCTTAGGGTGTTGTAGGGTACCAATATCTTAGCGATGGGTGACTAGAAATGTTCCCAACACTTCATGTTCTGCCTAGACCACTCTCTTGGTTAAGGCTTGTCACCCAAAATAAAACAACGTTTGGCCAATTGTACAAACCCTTCCCTTACCTAAGATTTGATCATTGAGGTCGATGGATTATGGTCGGTGTCTATACACACAACACGGTTCCACTAGGGCATGGTTTCAACAACACCGATTAGGTGTTGGACCTACGAGCATGTCAACAAAGTCATGTTATCCCACTTACTTTCGACCCGGAAAATATAGAATATATGGACTAAAAGAAACCTAGGATAGGTTCATAAAGAAAAAATACAACTACTCTACACCCACCCTCTTGTAGTTTTAAAGCGACTCATAGACGAAATCTTGATACCTAAATTCTTAGTTTTGACATTATATCTAGCGTAGGGTTTGGTTAAACTAACTATACCCATGAATTGGCAAGTAAATTTACTGAATATGAACACATAATTGCACATTCACCATCCACATAATAGTGAATAACATATTCTAGGCACACTTTAAAATTCATGTGCATACATGACACCGTTCTAATCATGAAGATACGATGAGAATCAAAACCAAAACATTCTTTTACATTTAGAAACATACAAGATCTTGCAACATTTATAATATAACAAGGTTCATCACACTCCATAAGAAAATACACATAAGGAATGTACACTAATCTGTGTGTTTAATGATAACTGAAAAATAAAGGAAGGACTTCAACTTTCCACGAAATTATAAGCGAGCCACATTGCAATCTTTCTTACAGTTGATTAACCTCAGCTAGATCTAAATTCTGAGGGGATGCATATTAAGGGAAATTAAAGTTCGAGGCTTAATCACATAATGAGGAGAAGTAGTCCAATTTTTAGTTATTTCATCAACTTCTTTGCAATAGTAAGTAGGGAAATGACTGAATCGCCAAACGCAGTGACATACATGTCGTCTCAAATCATACTAGCAGAGATCGAGAGGACAAAAGTGGAATTAATGTCTAGGAAAAGTTTTTGCATTCTTCAATGTCGGTTATCCCCACAAAATGAAGAACCAACAAATCATTGTCTTTATATAAGGAAACGTGAATGGTAAGTGAAATAACAACTTTGATATAGGAGCCCCAAGAGTTAGCTCAATCGGTCAAATCAAGTGCCTCGCCAATGGGAGGTCACAGGGTCCAATCCCGAAAGCTCTTGGGGTTAGGTCAGTAAATAGGCCGAGGGGTGTTGATGCCCTTCGGGTGGCGTCCACTCAGTGTTTAAAACCCTAGACATAGCGGCTACCCACTGACCCGGGTATCCGTGAACCAGTAAGTGAAAAAAAAAAAAAACAACTTTGATATAGGCACGGGAGAGTAGTAGCTTACAAGCTCGTAGACTTAGGGCACATTTTCAAAGTCAATTTTAGAGTTGTTAGATAATGTTGTGTTAAATTGATATGTATTTGTATTAATTGTTAATTGTCTTAAATGGATTTCGTCTAAAGTGGTCATTGTCTTAAATATAAAGTTTTGTCTTAAACTTTTTTTGTCTTAAATATAATGTTTTGTGTTAAAAATATTTTTGTCTCAAATTGTTTTTGCCTAAATATAAGGTTTCATCTTAAAATATTTTGTCTTATAATGTTTTGTCTTAAAATATTGATTTTGTCTTAAATATAAAGTTTTGTATTAAAATCATTTTGTCTTAAACTGTTTTTGTCTTAAATATAATGTTTTGTCTGAAAAAAAATTGTCTAAAATTATTTTTATCTTAAATATAAATTTTTGTCTTAAATAAAGAGTTTTGTGTTAAAATATTTGTTTCAAAATAATTTTTGTCTTAAATTTAATATTTAAGAAAATTCAATTGATATTAAATTTTAATGTAAAATAACTAAAATAAAAAGTGACCTTTTAAGACAAAGTATTTCTTTTGTCTTAAATTGGCGTTGGTGTAGTAGTGATTTTCTCAATGGTTTTCTTCTCTTTGTTTGGAATAATGGAGATATCCACTACTCTGTTGCATGGTGATGTTCAGGTCTACCTCTGCTTCTCCCTCTCCCTCCCATGTTTCCACTTCTATATCCTCGGCCTTTGCCTCACTTGTTTCTGCGTGTATATCCTCATCATGATGTTCAGATCTACCTCTCCTTCGACCTTTGCTCGCTTCTTTCTACTTCTATATCCTCGGCCTCTCCCTCACTTGTTTTTGCCTCTATATCGTCTCCCTCTACCTCTGCTAAAAGAAAGTTGTGCTTTGAAAGCTTGTTCCATAGAGTCTTCTACCAAGTTGAGTCTTGTTTAGTGTGCTAGAAGTGATCGATTCAATTGTTCTATTTAGAAAATTGTAAAATATTTGGAATCAAGAATGGCTGTTACAATATTAAAGTCATCTATCACTTAAAGCGACTTGACTTCTTACTCAACACTCAAACACTCAATCAATAAGCTCAATCAATGAGTTAACTAACTCTCTATGTTTAGCCAACTCCTCATGAAAGAGTAGTTAGCTTATTTTAACAATTTCAAATATTTTATGAAATCTGCTAGTCCTAAATGATTACCAATACCTTCCAACATTTCATAGATCCAAAACCTTACAAGAGTACCCAAAAATTCATTTTTATTTTGGTTGAAGCATTCTTCCCACTGGGGTTTCAATATTTCATGGATTCAAAACCCTTAAGCCAGTACACAAAAATTCCCTTTTATTTGGGTTGAAGCATTCTTCCCAATGGCTTTTATGTATATACCTGCATTGTTATAAAAATAAGTACCACTTTCAAAAAGGCTAACTCTATCTTCCAAAATAGAGAAGATTACATTAAAAAAAAACCTTTTTACTCTATTTCTCCTTTCTGCTGCCATTTTTGTAAGATCGACCTTTCCAATTCCCTTTCCATTACCCGGCCTCTAATAATTTTGGAGATTAACGTATGATCCTTCATCCTCTTAGGATAGTCTTCGAGACGTTTAGGAGAAATGAAAAAAATTTGGATTTTGAGGGGCTGTAGGAAAACATTTGCCCAGGAGATTCGCAGATTTGCTTACTATTTCGTTCTTTACCCGGGTAGGTCTGACTGAGAAACACCACTGCCTGTCTTATCTTCTTTAATTGAACCTGAGTCAATTTTCTTGCCACCACATTTGTGGACGAGCGGATTGGAAGCAGGGGTGTCGAATCCCTTTGCGGAAGGCTCATCCTTAAACTAAAAGGAGAGAAACGAGACAACTGAAAAAAACCCTAAGAAAGAGAAAAACCACAGCGACCATTGTCCTGGGAACTTGGTTTGAACTTTATCCTATCAACAAATAATATGATAATATAAATGTAAATAAAGAATTTAATAAAACTTAAAACGTTCATTTTACCAAAAATTGAAATGTATGTTATCTGTTGTTGTTCTCCCGTCTCTACTCCTATAGTTTCATCAGTCTTCAAGTTTCTTTTCCTGTTGCATCGCACAACTTGCCTATGGGAATCGCATCATTCAATTTGATACATTGTTTGATCGCAGCTATCATACTTTAATCCATTTCTAAATTCTAACACCATAACCGATATCCAGAGGATTTGTCGTGTAGTCGAGTATCTTTTCCTGGATCTGTTACAAAACCCTCGAAAAGGAGGACATTTTACAAGCAGCGGTATGAACTGTGTTGTTGTAACAGCAAATGACCCCGACTGAGAAGACGGGTAGTCCTACTTCTTCAGAAAGACTGAACAATATGAACGCAGTCTATCTGAGTATTTATTCTCGTTGCTAAAATTTCTACGAAGCTTATGAATTTTTGAGATGAAAAGACTGATACCGATTAGATCCAGTCACATACAAGATGAAGGTCATTCCCAGGCACTGACGCAAACAACTTTCTAAGAACGGTGCTCTCCATAGTGGTTAATAATGGATTTGAAGGATTTGTTATGAAAAGGCCCTTCACTTGTATGTTTCAAGGCCGGGCGTGTTGGTAGGCAGTTTCAGTACAGGTACGGTTATCTGAAAAGTCCTTATAACTGTTACAGTGACAGTTACGAGCTTCTATCCTCTACGCCATTTTAAATCTCAGCAGAAACTGCAACAACAAAGAATTTATTCAGTTTCATTCGCAACACATACAGGTTAACTAGATATTATATTATGAAGAGCTGATACAACATCCATCGCTACTCTTCCAGTTGAGATTTAATATTTACTTCGCAGCAGCCATTCATGCTATCGAAAAATGACTCTCACTTTACCAAAACCAAGGTTAGTAGAAAGCCTCTAACGGATTCGCGAGATAGATTATCAACAATTCTATCGGATATACGCTCTAATAATTCTATCGGTTCTACGCATCGATTCTTTCTCCTTGATTTTGCGACAAATTTACTTTAATTGTCGTAAGTTAATCTTCGATTAAATTTAGTGAAACAAACCATTTTCCGAATATTAATATTTAAATTTAAATATATAAAATATTAGTATTTAAATGCATTCAGAATTACAAGTATATTCTTCATCATATAAGTTGATTTAAAATGCGAAAAAATCTTGAGCGATATTGTTTCATCATACATAAATTATGCATCATGAGGCAATTTCTGCGAAATTCTTATCTTATCTGTAAACATAAATATGATTAGTTGGTTACCAGGTTACCATATGCTCTATTGAGAAAACTTGTTTTTTTTTTTTTAATTATTCTAATTATTCAAAATTATTCAATTTTTTTTTTTAATTAATCAAAATGCTAATGAGGATATGATACATCTTTCTTATTAGATATTTGTGAATTAATGTTTTTTAATAAATAGTTTAATTTTATAATTAACGTATTTTCTCAATTTTTTCAATTTACCATTTTAAATTATAATTTATTCACCATTATGATTTTATTTTTATCTTACATAATTATAAATTTGAGACGCCGCTTAGTGATTACCAAATATCAAATCAAGGAGAAGTAAAATGCCTATAGACGGTCGAGGTAATAGGAAAATAAGTAAAATACTTTTCTATTGTATTAATTAGTATAGATTTATGTTAAACACCCATTTAATATAATTAGAGCTAAAAACTTATATATATATTTAGAGTTTAAAATACAATGTGTTATTTTTATATATGTTTAAATATATATTTTAATAATAAATATTTAATTTTTTATGGTATATATATAATTTACATTAAAACATTTTAAATAATATGTAGATCTAGTTTAAAATGGGTTTTTATTATTAATATATTTTTATTTATTTGTCAATATTAAGTTCTATTAAAATATTTTATTGATAACCTATATTGAATACTTTTTTATCTCCAATATTAGAATATTTTATTTTAATATTTTTTTCATATATAGACATAAATTAGCTAAGATACATATTCAAGTAGTTTATTTGAGTCTCTTGTTTAAATATTTTAGAAAAATATAAGATTTAAACATTTTATATACATACTTTTTTTAACTTGTAATTACTTTATAAAATGTTTTTCTATTTTTCTATTTTATAATTTTTTCTATTATAGCTTACGATATTTTTCTATTTACAACATAATTTTTATTTTTATTTGAAAGAGGAAGATGTCAACTGAACTCACTCATAGACAAACTTACACGATACCTCATATTGAGATGTAGAGTGAGTATTTTTATTGAATAAATAAACTATCCAATATTAGATCTTAATTAAATTTTAAAGTAAATGTGGAAATATTATTAATGTTAATATTAAACTAATAATGTAATAAATTATTACTAATATTAATATTACTGAATAGATAAATAATATTAACATTAATAGTCATAATTACTATTTATATTTTTAATATTAATAATAATACAATTAATATTGTTGGATCTAAGGCTTTTGTGATCCATAATGTATATATCAGCCTTTTGGATTAATCACATCGTTGAGATTGGGTCAAAGTTTTCGAAGCACCTAAGGTGAGAAATGAGTAGAGCTTAGAGAATAAATAGAAAGGATGCATCACTACTAAGAGTTAGCCTTCAGAAATTCGGTGTCAGTAATTTGTTAAATTGCTTAATTATTTTAATTGTTATGTAATAAATAAATATTATGTTTCAATATTATAATTTGATAATATAAATTTAGTTGGAAATAGCTTTTGTTTGATAAATAAATATTATTAACCTACAAAATAGCTTTTGTGTGAAATAATGATTTTAATATTATATTAAATATTATAATAATATTGTTAGTTAGGATTTCACCCATCATATTAGAAATTAGCTGTTATGAAGAAATCCTAAGTTAAATCATCAATAACCAATTGATTAAATAATGTAATTTATTAATAATTTAATATTATTAGTACGTGTAATAATATTAAATCTAATCAATAACCTGTTGATGGTATTATTATTATTATGATTATAGAGATTTTTTTAGTTTAGAACTATTACTCTATAATTTTAAATAAATATATCAATTTCTATAATAATAAAATATAATTATTTTAATCTATTATTTTAATATCTATAAGGATAAAAATTATATAATTGGAATTTGGTATTCATATTAAAATTATTAATTTACAATTATTATAATATTTTGTATTGAGTTAGGATGCAAAGAATGGTATTCTTATTATTTTAAATCCGATATCTTAATTATTTTGATATTTATAAAAATAAAAGCCCACTAGGCTTTCGATTGGCAGTGAATGGGTGCACTGTTATGGGCTTTGGATTGAGGGTGAATTGTTATGGGCTTTGGATTGAGGGTGAATCGGTGCACTATTATGATACTCCTTGCGATTGGATTGATGTTGAATGGGTGCACTATTAAGGCACTTCTTGCGATAGGTCACTTGTTCAAATCCCGAGTGGGTTCTTACCTACCAAAAAAAAGATATTTATAAAAATAAAAATTGTATATGGAAGGAGGAAATCTACACTACCAAATAAAGAAAAATAATACTAGATCAAGGGGGATAAAGAAAAAAGGTGAGAAGGGAGACCCAAAACGAAGGGAAAGGAGAGAGGAGAGGGAAGGGAAGAAGGGTCAAGAGGAGAGCACTGAAATCCAGCTTTTACTTAATTTCCAACCATCATCCCTATTGAGGTTTTCGGCATGCCTCTCTATTTCAATTGCCTCTCTGAGTTTCCTATGATGGAAATGGTCAACCCTAGCGAGACTTTGGATACTTCAATATAGACATGGTTTTTCGATTTCACATAATGCTCAACAAGGGCTAATATGTGAGAGTGATGTGTTTATTGTCACCTACATGCTCACCTATTTTGTGTTTAATAGACCTACATGTTTGGTATCCCGTACATTGGAGAGATGGGTAGGTCTATTAAACAGAGAATCAATGACCATGCACGCGACATTAGACACAATCGCTCTCACACAACAACCTTTGCCGAGCCTTTTACTTAATTTCCAACCATCATCCCTATTGAGCTTTTTGGCATACCTCTCTATTTCAATTGCCCCTTTGAGTTTCCTATGGTGGAAATGGTCAACCCTAGTGAGACTTTGGATACTTCAATGTAGACATGGTTTTTCGATTTCACATAATGCTCGACAAGGGATGATGTGCGAGAGTGATTTTGTTTATTGTCACCTGCATGCACACCGATTCTGTGTTTAATAGACCTACATTTCTGGTATCCCCTACATTGGAGAGACCGGTAGGTCTATTAAACAGAGAATTAGTGACCATGCACGTGACATTAGACACAATTTCTCTTGCACAACATCCCTTGTCGAGCATTCTATGAAACCGAAACACCATGTCTACATTGAAGAATACAAAGTCATCGCTAGAGTTGAATAATTCCATCACAGGAAACTCAAAGAAGAAATCGAAATAGAGAGGCATGCCGAAAACCTCAATAGAGATAATGACTTGAAATTAAGTAAAAACTGGATTCAAGCTCTCTCCTCTTCACCCTTCTACCCTTCCCTCTCCTCTCCCCTTTCCATTCATGCAGGGTCTCCCTTCTTGCCTTTTGGCTTTATCCTCGTAGATCGAGTATTATTTTTCTTTGTTTGGTAGTGTAGTTTTCCTCCTTCCATATACAATTTTTATCTTTATAAATATCAAAATAATTAATATATGGAATTTAAAATAATAAGAATAGGATTCTTTGAATTATAACTCAATACAAAATATTATAATAATAATTCTAAATTAATAATTTTAATATGAATACCATCATTACATTATTTAGCAAATTACCAAATTCCAATTATAGTCTTTTTATCCTTATAGATATTAAAATAATAGATTAAAACAATTATATTTTATTATTATAGAAATTAATATATCTATTTAAAATTATACAATAATAGTTCTAAACTAATCAATCTCTATAATCATAATAATAATAAGAATACCATCAACGCATTATTGATTAGATTTAATATTATTACAAGTATTAATAATATTATATTATTAATAAATTACATTATTTAATCAATTATTTATAGATGATTTAGCTTATGATTTCTTGATAACTTTGACTTTCTAATATTATGGGTCAAACCCTAACTAGTAATATTATTATAATATTTAATATAATATTAAAATTATTAGTCCATCTATAATATCGAGATATAATATTTATTTATGAGACAACAACTATTTTCTTTAAATTTATATTATCAAATTATTATATCGAAACATAATATTTATTTATTACATAACAACTAAATTACTAAACAATTTAACAAATTACCTCACCACTAGCTTCCAATGGCTAACTCTCAGTAGTGATGCATCCTTGCTATTTATTCTCTCAAATCTACTGATTTCACACATTGTCTTGAAGATGAACCACCTTAACTCATTCGAAACATCGACCCAATCTCAACCGTGTGATTAATCCAAAAGACTAATATATAGTATTAATATTAATAACAAGATAAATATTAACCATAATAATGTAATAAATTATTACTAATATTAATATTACTAAGTAGATAAATAATATTAAAGTTAACATTCATAATTACTATTTACATTTTTAATATTAATAATAGTACTATTAATATTAATAATTTAAGTATAATAATATAAATATTAATCATAATGACATTGAAAAACTAACATTAATATTAATACTAAAAGTTATATTATTATTAACCTCATTAAATCATTATCAATGTGAAATTAATAAATTTGGTTAATATACATTAACTCTAGCCATTTCTACCTTTTATACGCCATTTTCATCGTGAAAATGGCACCATCCATCTATTTAAACAATAAATTTACTAACATGGTTGTATAGTTTAATTTTTTCCCACATCTTTGAAACAAATTGTTCTAACTTTTAAGCGATTTACAAAGTAATCTGGTATTCATCAGATTGCAACAAACCTCTTTCCGATTATTTGGATTTGGATGAACTTATTTAGAATTATAATGGTTTTTTTTTATAATATAGGATGAATCAAAATTTGAAAAATTCTTAATACTCTTTTTGGTTCCATCTATCTATTTAAACAATAAATTTACTAACATGGTTGTATAGTTTATTTTTTTCCCACATTTTTGAAACAAATTGTTCTAACTTTTAAGCGATTTACAAAGTAATCTGGTATTCATCAGATTGCAACAAACCTCTTTCCGATTATTTGGATTTGGATGAACTTATTTAGAATTATAATGGGTTTTTTTATAATATAGGATGAATCAAAATTTGAAAAATTCTTAATACTCTTTTTGGTTTACAATCAAATATTGTTTTTCCTTGAAAAATATCTTGTATCATAATAGAAATTTACTTTTTATTAAGATTTCTCTTCAACATTCTTATTGTATTTGTGATAAGAAAAAATATTTGTTTCCTACCAATTTATGGTATTTGGAATCATTTAATCTAATAAATATAATTATAATAATAATTACATAGCTTTATAAAATAATTTTTTCTCTATTTATACAACATATTAAGAATCTACTAAAATGTTTAGCCATGCTTAGAGTTCTACCATAATTTACCATTGGGGAATAGTAGAAGAATATCTATTAAACACACACATGGTAGCAACAGAATATTAAGGATAAGGAGAGTACATCTATTATTTGACAATGATATACATATATAGTATATTCATGTGGCCGTTGGGTTCCACATCCCAAGGTCTTTTGGACTTCCTTAGTCTATTCGGTTTCCACACCAACCCTTAGAGGATTAGATGTCCAACTCCCCCCCCCCCCACCCTTAATCTGAAGGGTTATGTATGAGTCCAGGAAGAGAGCTGTCATACAAAATGTACAAAAATGCATGGCAGCACTAGGCTCAATGTGCTCTTTGAAATGTTGGTATAAAGGGAGGTGGTTTAAGGATGACCACAAACACTGCAATTCTTAGTGTAGTTCCGAGAACTCTTCCAAGTCTGGCATGAAGCTCAAGTCTTATGCTAGAGGAAGTGCTCTTGATGTTTTGAAGAGGGAAACCTTCAACCATGAAAGGGACGTCTCACCCCAAATAAAAGGGAGAACCTCAACATGAAAAGGATGTCTTAACCTGTGGTTTAAGGATGACCAACAACTCTGGAATGCTTAATGTAATTCCTGGAACTCTTCCAAAACTAGCAAGAAGCTGAAATCTTCTTCTAGAGGAAGTGTCCCCAATTCTTTAAAGAGGTATCATCGACTGAAGGCATGCTTAGGGGTATATTTGTCTCTAGCTAGAACTCTGAATCTGCTATGTAAGGTTGTGGCTCAGGCTCGCTTGATGTGGCTTTAAAGCTTGTAGATGACCATCATTTCCTCCCTGTTAGATACAAGGTGAGCAGATGAAGTGATCTTAACTGCAAGACTTTTCAATATTCAAGAATAAATCCTCTTGTATGAGTGAAATATTTTCTTGTTTGTTGAAGCCCATTGCCAAGAAGTTATCCATCCAATATGAATCCTTGTTCTTACAGGAGGTTTGTTTCTGAAGCATTTGTTTGAAGAATGGGTGGTTTTATGACAATGATTACATGGATGAAGATCAAAACAGTGATCTTTCATATGGCCAACTCGGTCACAGTGTTGGCATTTCACAATCTATTTTTGCTATGTAAGAGGAGCATAATCTAGAATAGTTGAAGGTGGATTGTCATGAAGGAATCCAACACTCTGAAATTGGATGGGCTTTGAGTAATATGGAATATGAAAGGACACGTCCTTGTCATATTCAAGACCAGTTTTGTGCTTGTTGTGGGAAAGCTCTTCCCAAAGTCTGATGACCGACTTGGGAAGTGCAGACCAAATTTTTGCCTCTGCATGTACAACTACTGCTTCATTGGGTACTAAATCTAGATGAACTTCAACAATATTGGCTTGCTTCTGATGGGATTTTATCTCAATTTTTTGAATAGAATGATGCTTATGATGTTGTAGCTTTCTCTTAAGCTGCAAAAACTCAATATTCTCTTGTGGACTTTACAGACACATTTTAATATTGAAAAGAAAGGTTTTGTTGATCATAACCATCTCATCAATAGTGGAATGTATTAAATTATTCAGTAGTTTCAATACATGATCCATGCGATCCATTTCAAACCAATATAATCACAAAAATGATGTTATCTTCAACTAGAAATTGACCTATAAAATGATAAATAGTTGTAACTATTATATGAGTAACAAGATACCAATACCACCAAGTCAATGAAGCAGATAGCCCAATACCAATTTCAACACAGAAAATGACTTGCTACTTCAATGCACTTACTTCTCAAACTACTCACAGTATGAAAAAGAAGAGCCAATATTCGACTTTCTTTACAAATGAAATTTATCTGATAGTTCTAGAGACTACTTAAAAAACATCTTTTCATTCAAGATTCACAAATGAAATCATATATATAACTTACTATCCACAAAGCTGACACACACCAAATCCAACATTGATAATGTGAGTAATAGCATCTGTAATAGACCGAGTCTTGGCACGCAATCTCGTTAGCTCATCAAAGCTATCCCTGGTTGAAAGAGTAGCATTCACTGCATTAGAAAATTAACATGGTTCTAATATCAGGAAAAATTATATTTGGAGAAGAAAAAGCTTGAAGTCGTTGGTACAAGCCACTCTTCACTTGGAAAACAATTCAAGTCCAGCCACTTGATAATACAACAACTACTCACAACTTAGTGATGACAGATCCAACAACTTAATGTACTCACTGTTCACAAATTTCACACTCCAAATAGGAACATGGGCAGTCCATCATTCATACATCCACAGGTTCAATGTTAACACACTGCATCTCCACAACATTTAACCATTCTTGAACAAAAGCAACAACAATTTATTCACATGCACTCTGCCCAACAACTATTTCTTCATGACACAATAATGATTTCTCAAATTCTGTAAGCCTCAACTGGCATATTCAACTTTTCTTGTACAAATTTAGGAAAATTAAATAATAGCACCATTACATCACTAGAAAATGCTACTCACAGAACAGTCATCGTGGACATGCCAAATAGTTTCACCGAGAAGGTTTGTAACAGACAAAATTGTCAATTGAGGAAAGTAGTTCTCCTCTTTAACAGGTACCGTATTTGTGATAATAACCTCCTGGAAAAGACCTCCAAACAACCTTTAAAGTGTAGGAGGACTAAAAACAGCATGTGTGTAGCATGCATAGACTTCTCTGGCACCCTCTTCATGTAAAAATGTGACTCCATTTGTAATTGTCCCAATAGTATCAATCATGTCATCAACCATGACAACAACTTTCCCTTTCACATCACCAATCAAATTCATAACCTTAGAAACATTGTGGCCTTGACGCCTTTTATCTACAATAGCTAGAGGAGCATCAGATAGTTTCTTTTGGCAAAAGCATGAGCACATTTTGGAAAAGGCACGAGCATGGGTAACACCACCAACATCAAGTGATACAACCACAAAATCGAAGATCGCAATGGAGATTGAAGTCTGTAGTGGAGAGCAGTGACAGACGATTGCTTGCAAAATATAGGCAATTGATTTGAAACAAGATCTTACTCTGTACTTGTTTGATGAAGTTGCTTTCAATTTCAATGGTGGGAAGGACTATGATTTTTCTGCATCTTCTACGGGCAGGATATGGTTCTGGTGAATTTTAATCATTTGTGACATAGACAATTCACTTTTGCTTCAAAGAGTTCCATAAATGAAACAAGCTCGGAAATAACAAAATCAAAGCCGCCTGAATCTGATCCACGCATTAAAATCTAAGATCTTATATTTTCTAAAAGTTTTTCTTGACAGATGGGAATAGGAACCCGATGCCAGTGACTACTGGAAATACTGTTATATACTCGAAATTTGCTGGTAATGAATTTAAAAATGGTGATGGATCTGAATACGTAATATTGAGGGTGTCAGATCCTTTGATGCCAGTTGTAGTGACTGCTAGAAATACTGTTGTATACTCAAAATTCGCTAGTAATGAATTTAAAAGTGGTGATGGATCTGAATAAGAATCATTGAGGGTATTAGATCCTCTAATACCAGCGACGTAAAGTTTGGCACACAAAGAGGATTTTTTTTAACGACAATTTCAAGGAGTTCTAAAGAAGTTCTCTTGGAGTTGAAGAGTAATTACAGAAAACCAAGCTTTGTTGTGAAGATGATATATATAGCACAATCGATTGACGAATTCTCATAGATAATAATTCTGAGCAGAAGAGACCAGCTTTATGTTTCTCAACATCTTTTTGGCAGAGAAAGGAAAAATTTAATGTCGAAATGGATATCTTAGGATGATAGATAAGGCATATGAGTGTTTCAAGCAAAAAGGTACATAGAGGAGAGGCAACAGATCTTTGATAGACAGTAAATTAATGGAGCATTAGGGATAGTGGGCAGAAATGTGATGTAACACATAGGTTGACAAGAGGGAAAATGGGTCAGGTTTCAAACCAGAGGAGCACCTAAGTGGAGCATATTAACATCATTTCTATAGCTGGATGGCTGACCACATAGAGAAATGATAGACAAATTCTGGAAGGAATGCAGTGCTAACAAGTTTTGAAAATGTCTGGGCCTAACCTGTGCTCTGGTACCATGTTAAACACACACATGGCAGCAAAAGAATATTACAGATAAGTAGGAGAGTACATCTATTATTTGATAATGATATACATTTATAGTACATTCGTGTGACCGTTGGGTTCCACATCCCAAGGTCTCTTGGACTTCCTTAGTCTATTCGGCTTCCACACAAACCCTTAGAGGATTAGGTGTCCAACAATATCCTACTGAATCTATCCAAATCATGAAGAACCTGATTAGAGTTGGACAACAGAAATAATAACTTTATATATCACAATATTTCAAAAGTTTGAAGAAAGTTTCTTATATGATTATACAAATTAGTACCAGGACCTAATATTTTAATAAACACCATCTTTCCAATCACAAATCTAAAATCTGGGTAGAAATTTTAGATATGAATAGTGTTCATTCATGTTTGAAGGTGTATTCATGGTGGAATGGTACTCTTGAGTGTTTTTTCAAAATTCAAATTAATACAGATCATAAAAAAGTGGATCATAATTCTCATCAACAAGATATCAAACTTGTATATCATTAGATTCCAACAGCTGGAGTGGAGTTCGCAAAAAGATTGGATATATTTGGAAGGGAACCACAAAATCTTCTTGTAAATATCTTTCCTCTTTTCATGTCTATGTTATTATTCTTATCAATTTAAAATTCTAATCAATTTCTTTTATGACACTCATCAATATTGGTAAAAATACACAAGAACAATGTTTTCCCACACATTTAGTCTATATCATAGAGTTTTGCGCATGCTAAAATTTTTGTCCAAACTTTATAGGTTTATAGAAGGAACATCTACATGTTTGATACACAATTACATACAACCTTTCAATGTTCTCAAATATGGTAGAAGAAATCCTTCTGTAGATATAGAAGGCCACGCCTCCCATGGACCCAAAGTTATGGACAACGTTTTAATATGAGGGACATTTTAGAATAGGGAAAAAGCACTTAGGTATTTTTTAATATGCAAGATCATGGATAATCGAATAAGTACATGTGTCTACTTAATATTTTTGTAAAATTGTTATAAGTTTTTTTATTAGTAAAAATATTTCTTTTCTAAAATATTATTTTATCATATTTTAACACCATATAATTTTATAACAAACCCTCTACAATTATTTAAATATGTCAATAATATTGTTCTCATGTATTTAGCGATCTAATAGAATTTAAAAAAAAAATGATTGATTCATAATTAAGTAAAACTTTTAATAGTATAATTTCACCATACATCAGGTTTTGATCATGGTACTACTTGAGCAGGCATAATGGTTAAGAATATATGTTTTCTCATGAGATCAAAAGTTTCAATCTAGAGGGGGATACGGTAAGACACCTCCATAAGCCGTATGAGTGAAATTGTGACATAGAGAGGGGTCCCTTGTCCCAGAAATATGGTTGTCTAAATTAAAATCCTATAAAATTGGTTGCGATCTTAAAATTAGGTTGTTATTACTATAACATAGATTTTACTAATCCATAAAAGTTTTATGACACTATTATCAACTTTTCTAACAAAAGAAATGATTTTTTCGTTGTAAGGTTATTTGTATACCCTTAGGAAATTGTGTAAAGATAACATCAATTAAATGGAATCCTTTGCGAAGATTCTATGGTATTATAACATCATAATATAATCTTGTATAAAATAGTCATTTTTTCAATTACAAACTTAGTGAGAAACTAATAAAAATGTCAAGCTCAATGTTCTACCATTATGCAATGTACATGGATGATTAAACAATTATGTTAGGTGTTTTTCCCAATTCATAATGGACTCATATCATTAAATATTTGATTAGAGCTTTATATTGATAATAATATTTCCAATTGTTCTAGTAAGTAGGGACTTTAGAACATAGTAGAACTTTGCTCATGTTCTGAATTTCTCTCAAAACCTTATAATATTTGTGACTAGAAACAAAGTTTTTATATGGGAGTATTTTAAGACCTTTTTTAGTTGTAAAATATTATAGAAATTGTTCCTATAATAATTTTACTAATATAAGAAGTAAATGTTGCCATTAATTCAAAAATCTTGTTGAATTTTTAATGATTTGGTTATGCCCGTGATTATAAAACCTATAATGTCACAATGTAAGGATATTGGATCATCATAAAGCTCTACTCATTATTTAAAATTCTTCTGAGTTATTATTAATTTAATGAGTAGAGAAAGACATTATTTACCCTATGATTAGCATAAAACACTACAGAGTTGTCTAATCTTGTAGAAAACTTCCTTCTAATTGTCATAATAATTAAATGAAACCATAAGTCTATAGTATAATATTCTATAGAATATATCCCTATAATTTCACAAATCTAACAACTAAATAAAACTATACAGAAACTTTTCTAAATAGAGATATATAAGGTTGGTGTTCCCATTAAAAAATTTTATGATTTAAATTTATTTTAAATACAGAAGAAACACTAAGGATTTTGTTTCACGATGCATAGAACTTGAATCATGTTATAATATCATTCATTCTTGAAACCTCTCTTAGATTCCTATTAAATTGCAATTTGAAAAATAATTGTTCAATACAAAATTATACCATGGGAATCCTGGATATTGAATATTGTGTAAATATTCCTCTAATATCGAAGATATTTAGATGGTTCTATATGGTTGATATACTCTTCTAACAAAAAAATCACTTTTCAATTCAAAAAACTAATGAGAAACTAATAGAGAATTTTAGTGATGAACAAATTTCTACCACGATCTAGGATCTATCCATGGTGAAAACACACGTTTAGGGATTTTTCCTAATTTCAGTTCAATCCAAAGTGTAATCTATTTTATTATAAATAGAAATAGGGAACAATAAGGCACTCAACTGACATGAGGGGCTCTTAGGATGGGAGAGCGCCGAACACTAAAGGGAGAGGACTTAAGTAAGATCTCTACTGATTGACAGGAGAGCACTCAACCAAATAAAGAAAAGACGGATAAAATTCCATCAACGCTTCAAGTTTTATATAGGTGTGTTATAAGTGATCATCCTCGACCTAAAGTACTCTCTATATGAGTAATGGGCACTCAATTTTTCTATCTATAATATGAAAAGGTCATTTATGCACTCGCGTATGGCGGACTCTTATTAATTGAAAGCTCTTAATCTTTGAATTTGAGCTCGAGCCCAAATGAGAGGCTGAAGTGTTTTTTATAAGTGTGTTAGAAAACATGCATAGATGAATCTAGCTAGTAAAGGTTGAACACACAACTTTGCAGAGAAAAACACTAAAAGAATCGAAAGAACAAAAAGAATGATTGATTCAGAAAATAGGTTACAATGCTCATGATGTGGCACTACTAGGTGAAGATCCCAAGGTAATGTGCCATAGTTTTGAACCATGAGAGGACTCAACACCTACAACAAGTTCCAGAGAGAACTAGCCAGTTGTGGAGTGAAAGGAGGAGAAAATCAGAGAGTAAATCATGCAGAAAGGATCTTGCATGTAGTCCCATGCTCTTATTAAGTTTCGTATGTGCCAGTGATGAAGATCCTAGGTGTGTAGTACCTCCAACACCCCCCATGAACACCACTATGGGGAAAAATAGAAAATGGGCCCTGGAAACTAAGGCTAAAAGTCACCCAAAATACAGTGCAACTTGTACTAAAATTGAGGAAAGAAGGAAAACCTTGTGGGAACCCAACCCCCCCTCCCCCCTCAAATTACAATGTAATCGAAAGGAAAGAGGAGGAAGAGACAATTGCTATGAAATTGTGTCCTTCACTCCAAGACGATCACACAAAGAGTGAAACTTCTACCTAGTCAATGTCTTGGTGAAGATGTCTGCAGTCTATTCTGCTGGAGGGCAGAACTACAAATCAATAACGCAATCATGTACTAAGTCTCTGATGTAGTGCATATGGATCTCTATGTGCTTCGTCTACTACCGATGTATTCGATCCCTGCAAAATTTGACAGTGGGCTGGTGAAACTAGACGCCCAACTCAATGAGAAAGTATTGTAGCCACAGAGCCCGAATGGTGATGTTGAATACTCCTTTGTACTTGGCCTCAGCCAAAGAGAGAGCAATTGCATCCTGCTTCTTACTTGACCAATAGATAGGGCCAGACCCTAGACTGATTGAATATCCAAAGGTGAACTTGTGATCAATGCTATCATCCATGCAATCAGACTATGTGAAGCCAAGGAGATTTAATGTACTGCCTGCTGCATACTGAATCTTGAAGGTGATGGTGGCCTGCACTTATCGGAGGATGCGCTTTGTAGCTTTCTAGTGTAGCTCATGCAGCTACCACATGTATCTGGAAATTGCCTCTGCTACATATGAGAGATTTGGTCTATAGTGGGTAAGGTATAGTAAGCTCCCCACTAGCTTTCGGTAGAGAGTAATGTCATCTAATGGAGTGTCACCTCCATCCTCAAGGCGGAGCCTAAAAAAAAAATGAGTCGGTGCTGGCTTGCAGTTAGTCATGTGAAATATCATGAGGAGATCCCATGCATACTTAATTTAAGAGAGTTTGTTGCCTCTGGCATCCTGCCTAATCTCAAGACCAAGAAAGAAGTGTAATGGACCCATTTCCATCATCAAGAACCTATCATGCAAGGTCCTCTTGACTGCAGCAATGTTTGACGTCTAGCTACCAGTGATCAGGAGATCATCCTCATACAAAACTAAGATAAGAAGAGAATCATGTGTCCTGAGCATGTGAACATTCAGATCAGACTTACATCTTTCGAATTTTTGTGATAAGAGAAAAGAATCCATCTTCACATACCAAGCTCCTAGGGCCTGCTTAAGGCCGTAGAGAGACTTCTTCAGTCTGTAGACCAAAGATGAAACCTGAATGAAACCATGTGGTTGCTCCATGTAGATCTCCTCAGATAGTTCTCTATGAATAAAGGAATTCTTCACATCCATCTGATGTACTTCCCACCCCTGGGCAGCCGCAACGGCAAGTGCAAGGCGTATGGAATCCATTATTGCTACTAGAGAAAAGGTCTCATCATAATCAATTGCATGCACTTGCTAGAAGCCTTTGGCTACTAGGTTGGCTTTATGTCTCATGATTTTCCCATTTGCAGCACTCTTTGTCTTGTAGACCCATTTGCATCAAACAAGTTTCCTTCCTAAAGGAAGGGGGACCAGATCCTAGGTCTAGTTCTCGAGGAGGGAGTTGTACTCCTCCTCCATGGTAGATTCCTAAGAGGGATGCCCAACAGCCTCAACATAAGACTGCAGATTGAAGACTGAGCCAAATGACAATGCCAGGATGGTGTTGTTCAGTTGTAGTGAGGGTAAGAGGAGGCTCAATAAAATGTAAGCTAGTCCTCTGCGGATCAAAATTATCCCCCACAAGACCGTTTCTAGTAGCTGGGTGGTATTTTGCATATATCTCACTTAACCTCCTTGTTCTCTAATTTATGACAGGGGAAGTTTATTCACTGTTGGAAACTCGATTTGCATGCACTAGATTTGTATCTAAAGACTCTGTCTCTGCATCTGAAGGCTCTACCTCAGCATCTGCATACTCTGTATCTGCATCTAAGGGTACTGAGTCATCATCTCAGTCATGAGGTAGATAAAAGGTGTCTGCATGTGGCAATTGAGGTGCATGCGAGAGGCTTTCCTCAAATTGGACATTTCGCTCAATGATGAGCTTGTCTGTAGTGGAAATCAGGAGTCAGTATCCCTTCATACCATCAGGGTATCCAACAAAGATGAACTCAATGCTTTGTGGATCAAGAGCTCTCCTATTTTCAGAGGGGATCATGGCCCATGCTCGGGAGCCAAAAACATGGAAGTGGGTGACCCTCAGTTTAGTGTTGCCTCAAACCTCAAAGGGGGTCTGATCCTTGACAGATCTTTAAGGAGATCTCCTATGGATGTAGTTAGCAGAATTAAGTGCTTCAACCCATAGCTTATGAGGTGGTGACTTAGCATGCAACATGCAAGAAGCCATTTCTTTGAGATTTCGGTTGTTTCTCTCAGCAACTCCATTCTGCTGTGGAGTGTATGGAACTGTGTGCTGCAAATGTATGCCAAATTGAAGGCAAAGCTTTTGAAGTGTTGTGTTAACATATTCCCCCACATTTTCTGTATGGAGGGCTTTGATATTTCTCTCTCACTATGTCTCAACTAGTGCTTTGGAATCTGCAAAGTGTAGAGAAACTTCAGATTTTTCCCTCTGAAGATACACCCAAGTATACCATGAGAAATTATCAATAAATTTAAGCACACACCTTTCTTTGTTAATGGAAGGATGATGAAAAGGCCCCATGAGATCACTATGGATCAGATCTAGAGGAGAGGATGCTCTGTGAGTCTTGTCGCTATCAAAATTTTCTCTAGGATGTTTGCCAAGGACACACCCTTCACAAAATCCATTGGAGAAACTGATATTTGGCAAGCATTCCACCAGATCATGCTTGCTTAGCTAATACATATACTTGTAATTTAAGTGACCAAACCTCTTGTGTGAAAGCCTACTATTATCATCAATATGTGTAAGCAATAAGGAGGATTTAGATTCAATAAATTCAGAAAATATATACACTCTAGTTCCATTGTTTACCTCATCGGTTGCAATTTTGGAGCTGCTATGTAGGTCATATATGTTCACTGCAGCTAGAGTGAATACAACTCTCTTTCTTGTGCTGGAATGAGTGATCTGATAAACTAAAAGCAAGTTTACTGAAAGTTTTGGAACATGAAGCACATCTTCAAAGCTTCCATGTAAAAGTTCCACTATACCTTTTCTGGTGACCTTAATTGGTGAGACATCTCCCATGAGGATGGGACATTCTTTGCATGCATCCAAAGGGGAATAGACTTCCTTTGCAGCAGCCATATGGTGTGATGCACTAGAATCTATAACCCATGCATCAGGGGAAGAGTTAATTGCAACTAAAGCATGAAAATTGTTACCTTTCCCCTGTGGTACATCCTTAGTTTTCTTCTTCCCACCCTAAGAGATGTGGTCCCCAAGGTTGTGCTTCATAAGGATTTCTTCCATTTTGTCAATTTATTTCTTCATGCAAGAGGATTCTGGATGGAATCCTCAGTGACAGTAGGTGCATTTGTCTCCTTTCTTCCCTTTCTCATTTCTGGAGCGGGAGGAGTCGTTGAAGGGCTTGGTGTACCCTTCCTTCTTTCGATGGGAACATGCTTTTCCCTTGTCTTTCTACTGCTAATTTTTCCAATTTGAATCAGATCTTTGATTTTTATTGTGGCTGCAATCATGCACAGCAAGTGTGTGCGCTTTTGGAGGTTTGATTTTCCCCAGGCCAATGAGTTTATCTTGATCAAAAGTGAGGGACTCCATGAACTCTTTGAGAGAAGGCATAGTCTAGGATTTACCTATTGCGAGCCTTACTGAATGAATGTAGACACAAAGATGAATTATTCTGGTCCGAGCTTTGACATAATAGGGAGAACTTGGCAACTCTCCTCCATGGATTTGTTAATTCCACAACCCCTGGATTGCAACAATAGATCATTATATTTGGTGAATAATTCTTGAATTATGTCATAGTTTCGTGGATATAATGAGAGCAACTCCAGTTCGAGTAGATGCCATTTCATCTCATCCTGTTTCCCGTAGAGTTATTTAACCTTTTTCCAAATGTCATTGGGAGTATTGCAGGCAGATAGATGAAACTGCAACTTTGGGGAGATGCACATGCATATGGATCTATGGGCCTCATCCATGTGGTTGAGGTACTTGTATTTCTCTATAGGTAAAGTGGGTTCCACTTCTACAGCCATGGTAATCCTATACAACCCTTTTTTATGAAGGTATCGAGGCATTTTCTCCATCCATTCGTAATAGTTGTATGGTGTTAGGATCGATGCTTTGGAAAAGTCCTTTTTTTTGTTGATCTTCGATGTCCAAGCTGCAATACCAGCAAAATAAAGTACTGGTGCACCTTTTATCTAGCAACCTATGGGCTCTGATACCATGTAAATGTGTCAGAAAACCTGCACAGATGAATCTAGCTAGGAAAGGTTGAACACACAACTTTGCAGAGAAAAAACACTAAAAGAATCGAAAGAAAAAAAAGATTGATTCAAAAAATAGGTTACATTTCTCATGTTATAGCATTACTGGGTGAAGATCCCAAGGTAATGTTCCATAGTGGTGGTCAATGAGAGGACGCAACACCTACCACAAGTTCCGGAGAGAACTAGCCACTTGCGGAGTGAAAGGAGGAGAAAATCAGGGAGTAAATCATGTAGAAGAACTAGCGAGTTGCGGAGTGAAAGGAGGAGCAAATTAGGCAATAAATCATGTAGAAAGGATCTTGCATGTAGTCCCATGCTCTAACTAAGTGTCCACATGTGCCAGTAATGAAGGTCCTAGGTGTGTAGTTCCTCCATCATTTTTTGTATAAGGGCTATATTATATCATAGATATGCAGGTCGAGGGAGAGCCCAACTACTAGCATAGCTAACCGTTGGGGATAGAGTCTCCCACTTGCTGCTATATAATTCCTATCGTATGGCATTCTGGCTATTAGGGAGTTGGAGTTTAGGGTATGAAGGACCTTTCCCATGACCATTCATGCATTACCGGAGACATGCCCTCACTCTGATCTACCTTTGACTTCTATTTTCTAGATTTAGGCATTGCCCCTTAGGATTTGGTAGATTACAAGTTGGTGATATTGTAACTACTACCCCTTACCTTGCACCTCATAGGGTCACTAATGTGCTAATGTTGGTCGATGGACATGACCGACCCGACTAATGCATCCATTAGGTCCCCATTTTGGGACTATTGGTTATCGACCTATAGTTCTATTTCACTTTGAAAGTCTAGAGTCTACAATTAGATCTATCCATGGTGAAAAAACACGTTTAGGGATTTTTCCTAATTTTAGCTCTACCCAAAGTGTCATTAATTTTATTATACATAGAAATAGGGAACAATAAGGTTTTATATAACTGAGTCCACTAATTGTAGGGTACTAGTAAGTGTATAGAGTCTAGTAATTGTAGGAAGAAGTTTTTAGAGATTATAAGAAATTATCATAAAGATCTAACCATCTAATCTTGTAGCAAAATTTCATTGGATAATTTAAATATTAGATAGCTTCACAACATAGTCATATGATCTTACAGACATCCTTCGGTCCACTTTTTTCTTTAGACATATAAAAAGTTATTTTTCCATTAACCCATACCTCTAATTTAATTTTTATGATATGGTTCATATCAAAATTGGCAAAAAACCCTAAAGTTATTATTTCCCAACTGTAAGTTAGTTGAGTCATGGTATAACTCTACTCAACCTTGAAATTTCAATAAGGTTCTTATTACATTCGTAACCATTAAATGAATATATTCACTACAATATTATCTTATGTAATTATCAAGCTCTCTAATATTGAAGAAAATCCCATCCAAATTGCTAAAATATAAGGATATAGAAATCTAGTCTTTCAATCCATCCTAATATTTGATGAAAATTTTGAATGTGTAATTTGACTCATAAATTAATAAAATACCTAATTATATTGTTTCACTATGAAAAGAGCTACATAAATTTAGAACTTTAGCCATGTTTAAAATTTATATCAAAATTTCAATATGTTGACGATGAGACAATAGATCCATTTATGACCTTGCACAATCATGTAATCTCATAAAAATAGTTCCTACCATTTTATTGAAATATAAAATCAATGCTCCTATTCATCTAGATCTCGAATCAAATGCTAGCAATTTTGGTCAATTCTAAATTGGTCGAATCAAATCTTTTAACATTAGATCATCTTAGAATTCTAAACATACATGAAATTTCTATAGGATTCTTGTAAATTATGTAACAAAAAAAAAGAATTCGTTGCAATATTAGGTAGCATCCTTTCGAATTATCAATAATGAAATAATAAAAAGTATTGTTTCACTGTACACACATACTAGATAATGGTACAGATCCACTCAACCCAAATTCCTCTTAGATTTCTTATAAAATTTTCCACTAAAAAATTGTTTTTTTACTACAAATTATCTTATAGCCGGATGTAGTGATCAAATATTCTAGAAACCTTCTCTATGATTACAAAATATAGAAATATTAACACAAATTGTTCCCATAAAATCATAAATACAATATAATTTATGTTAATATGAATTGACTAAGAATTTAGAAAAAACTTTTCAAATATGGTTTAACCTTGCACAAACCTTGAATCATGATATAGCTCTACTCAACCCTTAAATTTCTATCATGTTTTTATTATATTTTTGAATAGAATAAAAATCTATTTTCCACATTATTAACTTATATCTTCTTCAGAAATCTAAGTTGAATCAACCATAAACCTATGGTAAAGAAAGGACACATACCAATATCTCATAAATCTATTGAATTTCCTACAAAATCGTGCGATAACATAGCATTATTAGACACACATAAAAATGGAGGGCATATTTTGATAATCATGTGATGCATTTCATTATGAGATAAAACTATAAATATACTATTGTGACCCTTGGTTTCATCTTTTGAGAGGTAATTTTGACTCCAGATAGTATTCGAGTTCCCTTGTGACTTTTCATCTTCCTATCCATTTAAGAATACGAATTGAGATGATTCCTCAGTATCAATTTTCCAACGCATTTTTATTTTTATAATGCCACGTTCACATTTGAAGCGTGAATAAAAAACTTCAAACTTACTTAACCAACTTTGTGCAAGATTTCTTTCACGATACCTTGATTTGTACCATTATTTATGAGGGACACATGGAGGAACTTAAATACGTACAACTATACGATAATTGTATGTTACTAATTTTATTCAAATTCACTTTTGAAGCTACTTAAATGGAGTATTTGTGTCACATAGTTAATAACATAAAACAACAAATGAATCACAAGAAAATTGTGGAAGTGAGTAATTGGACATGCCGTATTACTATGAATATATAATATGATTTCTTTATACTAACCATATATTATAAGAAGTTCATTCAATAATTATTTAAAAGTTGAATACAATTAACCATCTTTCTAAGGGAGATTACCTACATGTGGACTATTGTAGCACAACGATTATTTCATGCTTTAAAGAAATCCTTTGTGTGTTGCCTTAGTATTGGCAAATCCTAATTTTTGTAAGGCCATTTCCTAGAATTTGATTCATTTATAGGTTATCCTACGGTGGTATTTCTTTAAGAAGGATACCCATTAACATTCACTAATAAAAAATTGTGTGATCAAAATTTTGAAAATTTAACTTATAAGAAATAAACGATTTTCTTGATTGTCACAAAACGTTGGCTCTTTTACCATGTTCAAATGAGTATAAAAAGAGCTAACACAAATAATACATAATGTTCATCAAATTTTCTATAAACCATTAATGAGATACCAAGGGAAGTCCTCTAACTACATCTACCTTCCAATGAGCTGAATGAAACATCCCTATTATTCGTGCATGAAAATTTCATGCCACGAGGTAACTCCTCGAAAATGAGATTATATTATTCATTTAAGTAGTTCATTAAATACAAGAGGGAGTGACTGTTCAGTTTCATCTCCAATGACTCTCTATTTCCTCTATTATTTATTTACACTAATTACAGTTGTTCACCAAATCCCTATGATTAGGTTTCAACCTTCCCCCCTTTAATCTGAAGGGATGTTGGTGAGCACAAGCATCGCTCTAAATCCTTCAAGCCTTTCTCTTCCAAGTGCTTTGGTGAAGATGTCTGCAATCTGCTCATTAGTGGAATACTTGCAAAGATGTATTGTGTTGGCCTCAACATGATGTCGATTCACATGATATTTTGTAGTGATGTGCTTCGTTCGATCATTGACCTTTCGGTTCTTGGCCAACTTTATTTCCGAGGTATTGTTAATCATGACTGGAGTCTATTGTACTTGTTTTATGTGCAAATCTTCCATAATTTTCCTGAGCCACACAATTTCTTTTGTTGCCTCAGTTGCTACCACATATTTTTCCTCAATTGTGGAATATGCTGGAACTAATTTTTTTCGTGATCTCGAGGAGGAAACTTCTGATCCAAGACACATAGCATAACCCAAAGTAGATACCTGAGTTTCTTTATCTCCATTGAAGTTTGAATCGGAGTATCAAATCAAGCTGAAGTCGCCCGCCTGTGTATACTTTAGTCCAAAGTCTTCAGTTCCTTTCAAGTACTTTAGAACTCTTTTTGCAGCAGACCAATGTCCCTCACAAGGTTTTTGCATAAACCTGGAGAGGATTCCAACAACAAACGAAATGTTTGGTCTGGTAGTAGTCAGGTAGTTTAGACTTCCTATAAGTTGTCTATACTTTGCTGCATCCTCAAATTCTTTTCCTTCAATGGATGTGAGCTTTAAGTTTTTCTCCATTGGAGTAGTCAGAGGATTGCATTTAGTCATGCCAAACTTTTTCAACAGATCTCCAATGTACTGCTTTTGATAAAGGAATATGGAATTCGGATGTTGAGTTACTTCAATACCAAGATAGTAATGAATATATCCCAAATCAATCATTTCAAAACCTTTCTTCAATATCTTATTTATGGATGCAATGTAGCTCTCATTGTTCCATGTCATCAAAAGATCATCTACATATACCACAAGATATACAATTGTTTTTCAAACCTTCTTGACAAACAAAGTTGTGTCATCAAGATCATAATGTTTGAAATTGAGTTTCAGACGATGATCAGTTAGTTTTTCATATGAGGCATGTGGTGCTTGTTTGAGGCCATACAAGGATTTCACAATTTTTGCATACTTTATGCTCATGTCCTTTCATGTAAAATCCCTCAGGTTGGGACATAAAAACATTCTCTTTTAGTTCTCCATTCAAGAAAGAATTTTTTAAATCCATTTCATGGAATTTCCAACCGTTCTAGGCTACTAGGGAAAAGAGTGTTCGGATAGTAGCCCATTTTGTTGTGGGGGAAAAAGTATTCTTATAATCAACACATTCCTTCTATGAAAAACCTTTTACCACAAGCCTAGCTTTGTGCTTGTCAAGTGATCCATTAACTTTATACTTGTTCTTGTGGACCCACTTGTAGCCAATTGGTTTTGTTCCCAATGGAGGATCAGCTAGCTTCCAAGTGGCATTCTTTATCAAGACATCATGCTTCTTTTGCATTGCTTCTTTCCATCCATCATGAGAAGCAACTTCTTTGAAGGAAGTTGGTTCAAAATCTGTAGACAAATTCAATTCAAAATCATAAGAAACACCCATATCAACAGGTGAATCAAAGTAATCTACATCACCTCCATTTTATTGGGTTGAATTTCTAGTTCTTGTCTTTCCAACCTCATCAAGATGAACACTTTTAATTGTCTTTGTGAGCCACTTTGGGGGACCTTTCTGAGATGGTCGAGGTAGCTCTGTTGATTGAGTTGGGACTAAATCAAGATTGAGTCTCCCAATTATGTCAATCACATCACTCAAAGTATCATCTGTTGTTGGAGTTTCATGCGAGGGGGAGGGTTCTTCAAAAAAACATTCCACAGGCTGATCTACTATAGGAATCCCCCCTTCAAGATATGGAATCTGATTATCAAATTCCTGAAATTATTTTGAATTTGTGAATTTGTCCAAGCGATCAAGCTACTGCTCAACAACATTGTCAGTTTTGGATGATTCAAGAAAGATTACATATCTAGATATAACAAACTTTATATTGACTTAATCATAGAGATGGTATGATTTGGAGGTGTTTGAATACCCCAGGAAGATACACTTGGGACTTCTTGCACCAAGTTTGTTCCTATGTACCTTTGGTACGAAGGCATAACATGTGAAACCCAAGACTCTGAGATGCTTTATCAAAGGGATGTGCCCATACCACATTTCATAAGGAGTCTTGTTTCTAAGAGCATTAGATGTACATCTATTCTTTACATATACAGCACATAGAAATACATCGGCCCAAAACAACAATTTTACATTTTTGAAAAACATCATGGAGCGCACCATATTTAAGATTGTCCTATTCATTCTTTCAGCTACTTTGTTCTGTTGGTGATTATAAGGCACAATTTTTTGATGTTTAATCCCATGTTGGCGAAGATAGTTTTAAAATTCATTTGAAGTGCATTCTTTTCCATTATCAGTGAAAATAGAGCCAATATGAGATTATGCGTCATTTTCAATACATGTATGAAATTTATTGAATTTTTGAAAAGCATCAGATGTTTTGTTCAATAAATAAACCCAACACATTCTGGTGTAGTCATCAACAAATGTCATCATATATTTATTTCCATTTGCAGAAGGAATAGGCATTGGACCACATAAATTTGAATGAATGAGTTCTAGTTTTCTATGTGCTTTGGAATGTGAATCATGAAAAGATTATTTTCTATGCTTTCGTAGAATGGAAGCATCACATTGCCTAGGTTTTCTAGGAATTGTAGGCAAACGGGTAACACCATTTATCTTCAACAGGCGGAGGCTGTCATAGTTCAAATGTCCAAATCTACCATGCCATAATAAACTTGATGGCAATGTATCTTCTTCATAATGAGAATTGTTTGACAAATTTTGTTCACAAGCAAAGGTACCCTGCAGCTTGAGAAGCCTTTCTTCTTCTATCCATGTCATGACAAGTTAGTGGTCTGATGCTTTTATCACCTCAAGCCTGCCATCAAACATATGAATGGAATTTCGTTGCCGGCGGAGGTGGACCAAGGACAACAAGTTTCTCCTCAACTGTGGGAGATTTAAAACATGATGTAGAAGAATGTGTGGAAGACCAGGCAATTTAAGCCTGATTGTACCAAGCCCTAATGGCTTGAGTTTTGATCTGTCTGCAAAGTATACTTCTCCATCAACATTGTCATTAAATTCTTCAAAAAAATCTATTCTAAAATTCATGCGGCAAGTCATTACTGAATCAAACAACCAATCATTTTTCCAAGAAGCAAATGAAGCATTAAATAAGTCTTCATTTAATCCAATATTACAGTGTGCCAAAACATAGTGAGTGGATTCAGGTACTTTACCTTTCTCTCTTTCATTAGTTTTACCTTTCGTTTGGTTTCTTTCCTACTCAATTCTTTCCCAAGGAAACTTGCATGTGGATGCATCATGTGATCCATCTCTTTTGCAGCTTATCAAGTGCAAATCTGACTTTTCTCCTCGAGAATGTCTGCCCACCTATCTCTGAAATTTCTTCCTCTTTCTATTCGCCCACCTCTTCCTTTGGAAGAATCTTGAGCAATAATCTTCTTTCTATGTGCAGGACACACACTCTCTTCAGAAAACTGAGGTGGTTTCTTCTTCCCAAAAGCTTTCTCTCTTTCAACAATTTTTTTCACAAGGGAGTCAAAGGTAATAACTTTGAGGTTTCCATTCGCTTGTAATGACTCAAGATAATTTGAGTAAGTGGGATAGAGTGAATTGAGAAAAGCTATTAGATGAATGTCTAGTTCAACATTAGTGACTTTGATATCATGCATAATATAAATTACTTCTGATGCAAGAGCAAGAGAATCATCATTTTGTAATTGAAGGTTGTACAATTTAATCATGAGTTGAACAACTTCAAGTGTAGAGTGTGGCTCATAGGGTTCCTTCTAGTTTTGTAAGGATTCAAAAGCATTTGAAAATGGTGAAATATGGTGATTCACCTCTTCATTTATTGATGCTGCAATCAATACATAAGCCTTGCTGATCTTATTTTCTCAAATGCTGAATTCCTTGTTTGAGGTAGGTTTTTCAGGCTCTTTGTCTCCGTCTCCAACACACACTCCTTTCCACAGCTCATTAAAAATGAGAGTGTGTTTTATTTTCTGAAACCACTGAGGATAATTTTCCCTACCTGTGAGAACCACTCCCACTATAGATATCAATGAATGCATTTTAAAAATCTGTGTACTATAAAAAAAATGTATTGCTACTACCAATATATATAAAAAAATGCACTTTTGTTGGTTTTTTTTTTTGAAACCATTCTCTTGATTTAAAGAAAATGTAGTAAGGGCATTTTTTTTAAGAGTTGGTATGTGGGTCATTTAATGTAGGCAATGGATATATAATAGTCAGGAGAGACCATATGTGGAGAGGCTGCGTTGCAGGAGGAACATATATGGAGGACAGTGTACTAGAGAAGGAGGGGTGGTATGTGGAGAGGTTGAAATTTGTCTATCAAGAGAAAGTGTTGTCATGGTAGAAATACTAGCAGTAAATTTTTCTATTAAATCATCCTCTGTGAGATGAAGAACCTCTGGATCAAATACCGATCAATTGCCATATACAATCTTCACAACCAGTCCATATGAAAATGCTCTAATTCCAAGCTTCACAAGCAAAGCTGCCTCGGAAGAACCGACCTTGTCTCCTTTCTTAATAAGCTCCACAAGTGTTATAATTTCAATAGTACCCTTGTTAATCTTTGTGAGAAGAGTTAACACTTGGAAGAAAGATAGAATGTGGAACAACTTACCACACCAGAGGTATCACCACGCTCACCGCATGAGAGGTATCACCATACTTCCACTTCATCGCTCATCACATTTTTGTATAGGGCTCGAACCAGGTACAACTGAAGGGCCTACGGAAGTTGGAATGTTCGCAGGAAGAGTAGTTGCCAGTGGAAATTCTTCATCAGATTTAATTCAAAGGCATGGAGGTCTACTGGAGGCTGAGCACAGTGGTATGGAGACCTGGAGGCCAAGCACTGTGTGTGGAGAACACCCTCTAGGACTACTCCAAGCACAATAGAAAACACATATGAGATTGGAGACTCGACACACGACGGTGGAATGGAAAATGCATCTGACGGTGTAGGTAAGATGGGTTTAGGCTTCAGGGTATGGTAGAGGTGTCAGTTCTGCAAAATAGGTAGAACATAGGTAGGAGGGAGTTACAAGGGAAAGAATGCTAAAAATAGAGCTCGCTCTGATACCATGTGAGGCCGAGAGGTAACTCCTCGAAAATGAGATTGTATTATTCATTTAGGTAGTTCATTATTATATACAAGAGGGAGTGACTATTTAGTTTCATCTCCTGATGACTCTCCATTTCCAGTATTATTTATTTACATTAGTTACAATTATTCACCCAATCCCTATGATTAGGTGTCAATAGAAAAAAACCCTAAAATCCATCTAACATTTTCTAAGTAAAAAGGAAATTACTTGTCGCACCTAAATTCCCAGATACAACTCAAGTGATAATGTGGTAGTGAATTCATCGATCGAAAAACCTCATCATGGGTCATTCATTATAACACATCAACCTATCATGCATTCAATTTAGGTTAGAATTAACGCATAGCAACATAGTTGTAAATATATAAATGTAAGGATTGAGGAGAACCATAGAATAGGGGAACTTTATGTATAATTATATGTTTTGGGATCCATTTACAAACAGATAAAGATCCTTTTCTTTAATTTATTCTCCTTCTCGAATAATGGATTTGGTGATAATTGGTGGTCCTCTATATCTTGTGACCATCCGTGAAGAGTCATTTTCCACTTTCATCTATCCAAAGGGAAATTCAAAAGATAGGCATGCCAAAGGATCTCCCAACAAAGCCTATAGATTAAGAAAATGCAATTTTCTCTTGTTATGTTACTAATTACAATTTTTAATCATATTTCCATTGGTTATCCTTCAATAATGAATCACTATGAGAATGAATTACTTGGAGAGAAATTAAAACATATATCCAAGACACATTTTTCATGGGGAGAAATTTATTCCAGCTTCAATATATCATAAGGCTAAAAAAGTCACAATTGTATTGCTCCTACAGTTCATATTAACTAGAAATATAATAGCTCAAGAGAATTACATTAGAGTAATTTCATTAAAAAAATGGAGTAATATCTATAATAATATGAATAGTGGTAGAGGTATAAGTACTAAAACTGCAACGGTGCCCAACTTTGTTGATTTGCAACCACCCCTTATTGGACATATGAATAGTTAAATTTATTTTGTTAAAGGAGAAATCAAGAGGGAAAGGGTCAAGGCTACCCTAATCACTTAGAAAAGTGGTCTAGAGAAGAAAAGTGTGTGGGGAGGAGAAGGGAGGTTCCAAATTTCCCATACTATATACTATAGGGAGGACACATAGAGAGTAATGGAGGAAGTTGAGGGGTATTGAATTTGTAGCAAGTCCACAATTGTGATCAAAGTTAAATTCATCAATGACACACATGATTCACAAAAGTCAAGAAATTTCTTAGACAGAAATCGAAAGGGATAATGTACGAGTATCAAATATTACTCATATTGTATTCAAATATCCTTAAAGGATACCTCCATTAATAATAATGGATTATTCCCATATGTAGCTAAAGATAGCTACTATATTTGGGAACATAAGAACATACATGAGCTTTCAACCTACAAGTGTTCGCTATTTGGAAAATGTAGTAGTGGAAAATAATAACACTAACATTTCCCATATGTGAAATGTAGTGAGAAAGAAAAAAAATGGAAACTGGAAACAAGGTGAGATGATTACAAACTCTCATGAGTGGATAAAAATAGAAATGCCTTAGAAAAAAATCCTCTCAAAAAAAGGAATGTTGTCAATTTGCTTAGGACATGGATGTTGAAATTGTATATAGTAAATTTATCAATTAAATTGTAATAATAGGAGACCTATAGATGATAAATGAATGAATCAAGAAATTTCAACATTGCCAAAACTTTAGTGAACTTAGTTGATATTTGAATTAAAATATATTGCATATGCACAAGATAGGAAAATGCTCAAAACCACCTCCTGAAACAATTAAAATAAGTAGGCAATGGTAAATAGCTAGAACAATGGATTTAAATAGAATAAAGAATTATCAACCATAAAAGAAACAACGGTTCTTGTCGTCCTTGAGAGGTACAAATAGGAATTATGGAAATCCTAGAAAAATAGATTGGAGGAAAAACAAATTGTATAGCATAGTTTTTCCGTTGATTTATTATGACTAGGGAATTTTATCAAGAAAGGAGTAATTCTAAACAATATCCCCATCATTAGTGATCAATCATGGGTAATCAAATATAATCAAGCAAGCCAATATCAAGACAACAAGACAACATGATATAGTTGATCAATTGGCTAGACAAAAAATTAGCAACTACAGTCCCTATCATCATCAAACCTCACCCCCTTAATGAAAACTAAGGGAAAGGCAATAATCTCAAACAAGAAAGAGGAATATTGTATGACTCATAGAAAATGATGCAAAGTAATATGAAGTCGAGTAACACATATAAATGATGTCATTACCTCCATGAATCCATCCCAAAATCCATCTTGATGGTTGATACTCAACCATGATTGAGATTTTCTTCTCATTTTTCTAGTGATTTGACTGCATAGATTACATATTTTTTATTCTTGGGTAAGCTTCCCTCTTTTGTATGACGATGTTAACGTGGCATATATTCTTTTCTATAGACTAAATTCTTGGTGTGGTAAAAATATCATTTACAATTAATATATCAATCATTTTCTTGGCATAGACAACATAATCATTAAGGGGTTACTCTTCTAGTAATATAGTATGAACTCCACCTACAACAAATGAAACATTCCCAAATTCAGCATGAGCATTGGTAGGAAGGGATTCATTATCAACAAAATCTCTAGGGTTTCCAATATGTTTTCACTTCAAGGGAAAGATAAACAATGATTTTTTGTCCATTTTTTCTAGGTCCTCCATTACATTCCATTTTGCATACATAGGATCCAATTCTGGTGATGTTACTTTCAAATCTAGGTGTAATTAAGTCATGTGATGAGACATCAATGATGCAATCAAATATCATCACAATTGGAAGAAGGAATTGGTGAGCCTAATGGCTAGAAAAAAACAATTTACATCTAGGTAACTGCATCCCAATTCAAGGTTCTATTTGCATCCTTGGTAGCCAAGAATAATCTCATATTTTAGTCAAATGTAGCAAAAATGTGGCATAATCTTCTTACAAGCCCTAAAAGTTATCAAAAAAAACTTATGTTATGTGTTTGAAGAGGTTAGCTTCTTCATAAAGCATTTCTTTTGACGCTTTTAAATAGAACACCACTTGTGTCTACCAATATTTTTCTCCTCCAACATGCAAGTGTCACTCTACAATATAGCATTTTTTGAATGACATATATTCTCAACTTCCTCCTCCAAATCATCAATAAGGTCAGCCTTCATCTCAAATTCATCTCAAAGATTTGTAAAAATATTTCCATCTTTATTTGAATATTTTTTTTTCTTAGAAATAATGGCCCGTGAGTTTAGAATTCTATTTTTGCAAGAGATAAAAACATAAGAGCAAGGGAAATATTTTGAAGCTAATTAGTTGCCCTCTTTCTAGAGATATTCTGTAATATTTTACCCACATTGAAGATTGTTACAACACTAAGTTGAGTATGTATAAATCAAACTTTCAAATACATAAATGCGTTATAAATTGACTAGCATAGAGGCATGATACATATCATCCCTTTTCACAAACAAAACTATGGATATGCGGATATGTCGTGGGACATTGCATCTGTAGCAAATAGTAATGGAGACATCTCGAGGGACATTGCATCGATAACAAATACGACCTTGTGATCAAAGTCTAATTTATCAATGATACATATTATGTGCAAATCTTTAAAGACAATCGAAACAAATATCGGTGGAGTCAATGAACCCACAAAGCGTCGTGATGGGGAATTGGGGGAAGCTATGTTTCTTTACTCCACTAGCTCATCTCGACCAGGTAGAACAATACAGCTTAGTCATCAAATTTTCTTGTCTTGTTGTCTGTATACTTGTAACAACTCACTGATGAGTATATCTATTATATAAATGGAATGAACAAGGGTAGCCTCCGCAGAGCTTTTTGTCTCCATATATTGAATCGATACTTGGGGCAGATAAATTTGACAAAGGAATTGGAAAGGAATACGAGCGCGAAGCCATGTCACATTTGAAGACGATATACCAAAATTTAGTGTATTTTCATATTATCCATGGCAATAGATATTAATGATATTAATACCGCCACAAGTGGTGTTGAAGAGCGAGTGCCTCTGCCATAGATGGAGGTAGTGGCCCAAGGCGATAAGTGACCAGCACTCCATGCCTGTTCTTGATTTTTTCTCCAATACGTTGAAGTTCGAGTTCTAGTAGAAAAAATGTGCAGAAGAGATGTTATATGCAGTCACGAATTTGAGGTTCGTGTTGATGCAGCCAACATCCATTGCTTTTTCCAGAAAGACTAAATCAAGTTGCTAAAGAATTTGTCGAGAGGGACACTATATGCATCCCCGTTTCACCACGCTTACCTATATACATTTATTAGGGGATCCCAAGGATATGGAAAAAGAGTGAAGCTGCCAGCGGGATTAGTTAACCTTTTGACAATTTTTGGCAGTAGAAGCCTCCAACACTATTTATAGTTATTTTACAACACTGTCGAGTTCATTTATCTACATCAAATCGAAGAAAAAAAATTAACGAACGCAATCTACAAAACCTATGGCCACACTTTGGTCTATATGTTGAAAAAATTGTTACATTAGCACAGTTTTTCAAAAATATTATGCATTGTAGTGTGTTTATAGATAATGAATGTAAAAGCGAAAATACATGCAGAAATAATTCAAAATAATTCAAAACTTTAATGGAGCATTCAAAATTATAGGGAACAATGAAACAAACAACAATAAATGAGAAGATTCCAATTAAACTCAAGTGAATCAAAATTGACTATGACAGCTAGTGGACTGTGAGATTAATCATGTGAATACCTTCTTTTAATCTCAACTCTTAGAATTATTGGGACTTAAAATTCCCAATTACTCTATTTGAAATTCAAATATACTTTTGCCCAATGGCTTTGTGAAAATATCTGCAAGTTGATCTGTTGAATCACAAAAGGAATGTAAGATATCTCCATCATTGACAAGCTCATGAATGAAATGAAAATATGTTTGAACGTGCTTGCCATTTTTGTGGAAGACATTATATATTTATCAAGAAATTGCAGAATTGTTATCACAGTATATAGGAGTTGGCTCCTTCTAAATATTTGAAATATCATTCAATAGTCTTCTCCCAACTACTTGACAAGCTACTAAATTTGAAGCTACATACTCTACCTCTGCAGAAGATATTGAAATGATGGGTTGTTTCTTGGATTCCCATGAGAACAAATTGGTACCAAGGTTAAAAGCATAACCTGAGGTGTTTTTGTGATCATCTAAACTTCCCACATAATCATTGTCTGTATAACGTGAAAGTGAACAATTTTTTAAATGTATGTAGAACTAGTCATAGTCAACTTTTCATGCAATATATCTTAAGATACTTTTTTTGACCTTCCAATGGGAAACCTTGGGTCATTGAATAAATGTGGAAACAAAACTAGCTGCAAACATGATATCAGGTCTAGTTACAGTGACATACAACATATTACAATCACTTTATTAAAATGTGGTATCAACTCGTGCTCCTACATCTTGTTTTCTCAGCTTGGTGCTTCGAGAAATTAGAGTGCGAGTTACTTTACAATTGGTCATTTTGAACTTTTGGGGGATGTCAGTACCATATTTTTTTTTTACAAACAGAAATTTCACTAGCCAATCCTTGAGTTTCAATGACTAAGTATTTCATGACCGATATATGAGTCATATCAAACTTTGTTTTCATTGTTTCTTTGAATTTTTCTAACATCATATTTTCTATATAAATAATATCATCAACATAAAGGAAAACAGTGAGAATATTAGCTTCATGAACTTTGGTGCTGATGGCTTCTTCTGCAAAAACCACTTTTAAGAAGATAAGTGTTAATGTTACCATACTAAGCTCAAGGATCTTGTTTCATGTCATATAATGCTTCCTTCAACCTATACATCTTATGCTCTTTTCCTCTAACTTGAAAACGAGGATCCTACTTCACATATTTTTCATGGATTATACCATTTAAGAATGAAAAAATTACATTAATTTGAAAAACATTTCATTTGTGTTGATTTGTTGTGGGCCATAGTTTTCAGACAATATCTAACACTGCTACTAGAGAAAATGTTTCACCATAGTCGACACCAAATGCTTGTCAGAATCCTTTCCTAAGCAATGGTTCTTTATGTTTTTGAATTTCTCCTTTTTCGTTCAGTTTGGTCTTATATACCCACTTGACACTAATGTTGGTTTTCTCTCTTGGGAGATCAACCAATTCCCAAGTGTAATTCTTTTCCATGGTAGTGATTTCTTGATTCATTGCATACACCCAATTTTTTTCTTTTACCTCCTCTTGAAAATGAGTTGGTTTAAAAAGAGGAAAGGAAAGCATATTTTACGAGTCAAAATCATGCTTCTGCCGATACATTTCTTTGATACTTCTAGTTTTCTTATTGTCTTCTAAATGTAAGAAGATGTAACATTTTCAAAGTGATATGCATCGTCCTAAACATGAAGTCTTAGCAAATGTGGAGGATGAATAGAATGATTTAAAGCTTCTTCAATTTGATCAGACAAAGATATAGTTTCAGAAAATTTAACATCTCTGCTTAAAACGAACTTCTTTGAGACTGGATTATATAGTTTATAGGATTTATATTGTTCACTAAAGCTTACAGAACTCATTTTTCACTTCTATCATCAAGCTTATTTTATAGCTACTCAAGAACATGTGCAATGCTACGGATAAAAAAATGAAAAAGTAAGAAATATTCACCTTTTTGCTATCCCATGATACTTGAGGTATTGGATTTTGGACACTCGTTGCTAGAGATTATTTGAGAATCACTACAGTTGAAACTTCTTAAAACCAATAGTCATTGGACATCTTCCCTCACAAAGCATTCACCTTGCCATATTCATTATTAACTCATTTTTCCTTTATTCTACTCCATTATGCTATGGAGTGTATCTTGTAGTGTTTTGCATGATGATTATTTTTTGTTGACAAAAATATTTGACTTCATTGAAATTGTGTTTTCCTTTTATGTCTGACCTGAAAATGTTTAAAGGCTTTCCACTTTGTTTTTCATCTCCTACTTTGAATTCTTTGAAACTTGAGAAAGTATCAGATCTATTTTTCAGAAAATAAACCCATATCCTCGTGCTATAATCATCAAGGAAGATTAGAAAATGAAAACTACTACCAATGGAATGTGTTTTTCTTGAGCCATATATGTCTTTATGGAATAACTCTAAAGGTTGTTTTTCTCTAGCGGAAGATGTGAGAAAGCTATCTCTTTTATGTTGTTCTAAAATATAGATTACACAATTACAATATATTTCAATCATAACGAGGAGACCAATGACGATAGAATGTTTCTGAAGCAGAATTAGAATCTTTATGGGAATATGCCTAGACCAAGGATTTCCTAACTATGACACATCTATTCTTGATGCATTGTTTGCAAAAGACTGTGAAAGATTTTATCTTCTAAGAGTCAATTGAAACATCCTATTCTTGGTTTTTTCAACATTGGATATCAATCATCTATTGGGAGGTCTGACATATATATAACATCCGTTCTCTTGGAATATGACATCATAACTATGTCCCATCAATTGGCCTACAATAACGAGGTTATACTTCAGATGTAGAACATAATAAATGTCACGTATGTATTTCTGCTCATTTTCTTTAGTATAAATAGGAATAGTACTTTTATATGAGAATGTTTTCCAAGAGTAATTTCTAATGTTATGGAAGCATCATGTGAACAAAATAGTTTTTTTTACTTGTCATATGATTGTGGCAAAAACTATTTAGCAACCGAAGGTCCTTACCATGACCGCCTTAAAAAATATGAGAGGAAGGAGACATTGTTTGAGATTCTCCTTCACTGTTGGAGAAATGGACAATACCTCATTGTCAATCTCACTATTTATTTTTACATTCATGTTCATAATGACCGAATTTTTTGGAGTAATAACATTGCTCATTATATTTGGTTCAAGATCTGCTTTTGTGTGTTTGGCTTTCTGTAGATCTCGACTCCTCTACTTAATGATGATGTTTTGATCTACCACTGTCTCACTTGTTGTTCCCTCTATATGCATTGCCTCTACCTCTACCAAGAGAAAAATATTCTTTGAAAGCTTGTTCAATGGAATCTTCTTCTAGTCTAAGTATTGCTTTATGTGTGAGCAGTGATCGAGCCAATTGTTCTATTGAAAAAGTGGTAAAATTTTTGGATTTGAAAATTGTTGTTAAAACCATGTCATATTTCTTTGGCAAGCTTCAGAGGACTTCTTCAACTATCTTCTAATTTGTAATGGTTCACAAATAAGTTTCAATTGATTGACTATGCCCATGAATCTAGTCATGAACTAATCAACATTCTCCATGTGAGTCATCTTTATGGTTTCGAACTGAGCCTGTGATGTCCATAATTTTATAGTCATTATTGTATCATAACCGACATATGAAACTTTCAAAATATCCCAAGCTTCTTCTTTTCTTCATGTGTTGGTTACCTTAACGAAGATAGAGTCATCGAGTGAATTATTTATCTGACAATTGGCTCGTTTCTCTTTTTTTCTTAGTTCACTAGTTGCATTTCTTTGATTATTGGTCATGGCTACACATGCTTCTTGTGTTGGATCTACATAGACATAGTGAAGTGTATCTGAGCACTCTTAGTCTCGAAAAAATGTCTCCATCGGACCACGATTCATATTTTTTGTCAAACAAGGCATACATTTGTGGCAAAAAGCTCGAAGAAACCATTTCTTCAAAGTACCAAAATGCACCTTTTTTATTTTCAAAAATCTCCCAAAATAAGTCTCCTTAAAAAAATTGCACCACCCTTTATAACACAAATCTCCTCTTCTTTATAAGGTAGGCTATTTTTTTTAAATATAAAATACTTTTTTCTTTAAAATCCCTTTTTTGGGATAAAAGAAACCCTTTCTATTCAGATTTTGAACCTTTGTTTAAAACATAGTTATGCTTTTTTTTCCCTTAAATTTATCGAAATTCTAGGGATTTTTTTTAATCCAAACAAAAGTTGTCAAACTTCATAATTTTAGGTGTCCTAAAGGTTTTTGTTTTTGATGGTGCTCAATCCATTTCCACTATCAAAAACATGATTCAAACACTACATCTACAAAAATAATTTGAAATTGTTTCACCTAATTCTAACCACCTTTAACCGTATCCGCAATTTCTAGGCCTCCCTACAACACTCCAAAAATATAATAATAACAAAAGAGCTTTCAGAATTAAGTAAACAACCTTCTTTTTGTTGCAAACAAGCGTTACGAATACCCTTTTAAAACTTTTTGGACTTTTGACTCGTGCTCCTCAAGATCGTTTATGGCTCGACTTAGGAAAAGAAGGTGTTCGTCGAGGTGTGTTTCTCACCGACCTGGCTTTCACTTTAACCTCGGAGCTGGTGTGTTGTCGTGGCAATTCACGACACAACGATGGTGCGATGTTTCGCTGAATGTCACAGTTTCATAAGTGTTTGCTGACCGTGCCACTTGCTCTTTTTGCAAAAGTGCAATGGCACTCCAACTTTCTTTTCATTAAAGAACTCGCTATCTTACAGTGGTTTAGAGGACTTCTGTCTTAAGTCCTCCAGGGCTCCTATCTAGTATTTTATTAGAAATTTCAAATGTTGCTCTCCTTACAGTTAATTAAAATGTTGTTTTTCTTGGACTTTTGTGCAACTTGGTTTCGATACCATGACAGAGAATGCAAACTCGGAAATACAGCTAAAAACTAAATTCAATTAAACTGAATTGAATCAAAACTGAGTATGACACTGAACAAAAAGGTGTTCAACTTCTTGTTCTGTTTTGTCTTCACGAAACCTATGAAACTGTCTAGTTAGCGGACCTTGCAATGTATTCACAATACCTTCCTAAGAATTTAAAGCTAATCTATGCAAGGAAAATTTTCAAAGATGAAGCAGCGGATAAAACCTAGACACGTGGAATGGAGGACCAACTCAACAAATTGATCAAGCAAAGTCTATAAAGAATGAGCTAGATTCCCATAATCAAATTGCTCATATTAAATGCGATGGCAAAGGGACATATTGATAATCCATTTCCAGTCAATAACTTCAACACTGAACTCGAGAATTAGAGTGGAGAAGAGATTAAAGTTGACTATGAAATAGCTCAAAACGCCTTCATATCAAAACCGTGTTAGATGCAATGGCAAAGAGACATACTGAAAATCGATTTCCAGTCAATGGCTTCAACATTGAAATGGAGAATTAACTTAGAGAAAAATATTAAATTTGGATATCAGACATATCAAATGAGCTTGATTATGGGTTCCATGCTTCATGAAAACCATGGCATCTCAAAAAGTGACAACATAAAGATGCTCTTGCCTTTTTGGTTCCAATGCTTCATTAAAAGGGTGTTAAGCTCCATTGATTTTACACAAAAGCTACCTTGATTTATGGAATTGTAGCTTTTCTTAACTTATGGAAACCAACTGCAGTAGTTTCCTTAAGTTAAGAAAATCAACTGCAATTACTAAATTTATAATTGGGAGCTACTAAAGTGGTCCATCATTTTGATCTGATCTCTACCTTGATTTGTGGTTTTTCTAACACATAGCTTTTAGAAGCTTGATGGAAGCTTAGCTATATGTTCATCTGTTTGGTCCCCAAGCTCATATCTCAATCCCCTTTAGTTCTACACCATCTAGCTGAGATAGCAGAGCTTGGAAGTGCCTTCAGATCAGCTGTCTTCTTTCCTTTTTGCATGTGCAGCTGGAGCGTGGTGTTTCAGAAGGAAATTGCATCAACAGTTTCACCAATGGCTGGAGGTAATCCGTATCCCTGGGTATTAAGTTTCAGTGATTCTTTTAAGTTCTTTCCGCATGTGGAATTGCTGTTTAAGTTTATTAGTTTTCTAACAGTTGGTATCAGAGCGTTTATTTACCTCTGCCTTGGTGTGGATTCGAATATTTGAAGTGATTTTTATTTTCATTTATTCGACTGAATCTCATCGTCAGTTCTGTATTGCTTCGTTTCATTTCATTCGCTGGTGTTGTTTCTGCTGTTTCGATGCTTTCTCCACTGCTGTTCTTCTTCTCCCCTTATTGTTTTAATGGTGGAGTTAGTTTCGAACCTTCAATTTCTTCACGCAATTTTCTTATATTGATATGCACATACATCATAAAGAGAACGTACCTATCAGCCATGAATTTTGGGAAACAATCGGTCTATTTTGTCAGAGTAGTCAAAGCATGCTGACGAGATATGGTCTGCCATACGCATGGAATTGCATTGGACATATCTCGCATTTAGCTATAGGGCGAAATGTTTTTGGAAGACCAATTGATTATTCATGCGATTTTAGTGGCTGTGTGAGACTGAAATTATGCTTTATACCCGAGATTTGAATTCGAATGAGGCGGGTAGTGATCGAGCTAGCAGCTTAGAATCGTATAAAAAGTTTCCCAACACGGGAACTTCAATTTTTTTTTTAATTAATGGTGCAATTAAAATTTTTAATTGTATATATGTTATATATATATATCGATACAAGTACGGGCAAAGATTTCGCGATGGTGAAGATAAGTGACCTGCCATTCCACGGGAATGAGAAATTCTTGATAGACACTTCTGTTGCGGACGCCAACAGAAGGATCCCAAAGAGATCGCCAAAAGATATCAGCTACAACTATGCGAGAAAGCTAAGGAAGAGAATATCATAGTGTACCTAGAAACAGGGTGCGGAAAGACTCTCATAGCTGTTCTGCTAATCCAAGAGTTCGCCCAGGCTATAAAAAGGCCAGGAGGAATGTCTGCGTTTTTCTGGCGCCTACCGTGCCTCTCGTTGAACAGGTATGGGCTAAATTTAGCTAAGCTTTTCGAAGTCTTACTAAATTCTATGCACTTTTTAAATTTCTGCTATTTTTCCATAAGTTAAGGAATAGCACCGGAGACTAGGTCATATCTCCATAGATAGAATTAAAAGATTGGTAAATGAAGGAATACTTAATACTCTAGATTTTGCTGATCTTGAGACTTGTGTGGACTGCATAAAGGGAAAGCAGACCAACAAGTCAAAGAAAGGTGCCAATAGGAGTTCAGACATATTAGAAATCATACATACTTACAGATTTTATTGTCCATCTCACAGCACTAGGATTGTGGAATCAGGAAATGCAAAGTTTCTTGAAAATGACTTGATCAGTGGGAGCGATCAAACCAGAAACATAGTTTCTGAGAAAGATCATTCAGAATCTCAACCTTCCACTTCAAGTGAAAGATTGGTTATTATTCATAGCACCCCTCAAGTACAAACTGGTGTTGAACAACCAATTGTTGAAGTTCCACAAGCTGCTGACGATATTCCAGTAGATCAAGGAGTTCAAGAGTTGCCAAGAACTTTTGAACAACAAGTTGAACCACATACTTCTCAGGAAGATGATGGTACAACATTAAGAAGATCTACTAGACCTAAGAGATCAGCAATTCCTAATTTATGCTCAAGTCTGCACAAGACCTGACATTGCATTTGTTTTGGGAATGTTGGGACGATATCAGAGTGATCCAGGTTTAGACCACTGGAGAGCTGCAAAGAAAGTAATGAGGTACCTCCAAGGGATCAAAGACTACATGCTTATGTATATCCTATTTTGAGGTTGCTTTACATGGTGTATGGCTTAAGAATTTCATTTCTGGGCTTAGAATTATGGATTCTATATCTAAGCCATTGAGAATATATTGTGATAATTCAGCTGCTGGTTTTATGGCTAAAAAAGTGGGAGTCGAAATAAACACATCGAAATTAAGTATTTAGCTATAAGGGAACGTGTTAAAGAAAAGAAAGTGGTCATTGAGCACGTCAGCACTGAGTTAACGATCGTTGATCTTTTGACTAAGGGCATGCCACCGTTTAAATTCAAGGATCATGTATTGAATATGGGACTTGGTTCCATCATGAAGTTTTTCATTGTATGGACAATGATATTTTAATGAAATTCTTAATTATTGTGATGTTTTTTCTCATATATATGTGCGCCTTAAGTTGATTTGAGAAAATTCATTTAAGAAGGACTAAGAATAAACATAAGGTTTATTCATTAAGATATTGTTGCCACATAAATTATAATAAGAATAAATGCATAGTAATACATGGAAGATAATACTCGTCATAAGAGGAATTATCGCCATGATTCATGTATCTATTAGTTAATACAGATTGTCAATGGTTTTTGAGACATTAAGTTTGGAAGTATGGACCAAGTGGGAGAATGTTAAGCTCCATTGATTTTACACAAAAGCTACCTTGATTTATGGAATTGCAGCTTTTCTTAACTTATGGAAACCAACTGCAGTAGTTTCCTTAAGTTAAGAAAATCAACTGCAATTACTAAATTTATAATTGGGAGCTACTAAAGTGGTCCATCACTTTGATCTGATCTCTACCTTGATTTGTGATTTTTCTAACACATAGCTTTTAGAAGCTTGATGGAAGCTTAGCTATATGTTCATCTCTTTGGTCCCCAAGTTCATATCTCAATCCCCTTCAGTTCTACACCATCTAGCTGAGATAGCAGAGCTTCGAAGTGCCTTCAGATCAACTGTCTTCTTTCCTTTTTGCATGTGCAGCTGGAGCGTGGTGTTTCAGAAGGAAATTGCATCAGCAGTTTCACCAATGGCTCGACGTAATCCGTATCCCTGGGTATTAAGTTTCAGTGATTCTTTTAAGTTCTTTCCGCATGTTGAATTGTTGTTTAAGTTTATTAGTTTTCTAACAAAGGGTTCATCAGACGGCCTTGATTATGAGTTCTATGCTTTCATGGAAAAGGGTGGCATATCATTAATAAGGGAAAATATAAAGATTATCTTGCCTGACCATGTGTTTGATGCTTCGTCAAAAAGGGTGGCATCGCATAAAAAAATCGAGAGTATAAAATGCTCCTGATATTCTTGGCATGTGATAGAAACACAAGGGACCATATAAATATGCTTTTGATATTTTTGATATTTTTAACATGTGAAAGAAGGTGTTTTCTGTTTGTGCTCGAAAAGGTAATCGAGATGACAGTGCAAATAGGCAGTGTGATATTATTTGATGAAGTGAGACATGGTTGGCTATCGTTGGAATATGATTAAAAAGCCCAAAAAATTGCCCGACCATTGCAATGGTGCAAAGATGGAAACGATTAAGGTTTTAGAAGTAGAATTTTGTCAAAAAGTCGCTACATAAATGTAACTTGAATTTGCATAAGGTTCTGCATTGGACTAACAACAGGTTAAGCCAAATATCTACAGCATCAAATCTCCGATGAATCTTTTTAACACTTCTCAATATATATTTTACAACGAAACAATCGAAAAAGGATTTAAACAAATGAGACCAAAGTGTTGAACGTGCTGTAGAATTCTACATTGACAAAAAGAGCAAAAGCCGAAAGAAATTTATTACGTTCACATGAGATACACGTGTACAAAGAAGAGCGGAGAAGATATCGTAAATAAGCTAATTAGGGATTTAATATCATACTACGGCACTGAAGTTTGAAGTTAATAAAAACGAGGAGGAGGCCATGGTTAAGAAATACATATTTAATGGAAGTTAATGAAGAAGAGTATATTATAGTTCAAATATTTATATATTGAAAATAGATGGAAATAAAAAAATAATATTTATTTTCTTACATCTGAATTAATTGTAAGTAAGACAAATGAGAGACGAATATAAAAGCTTAGGTGTAATTGTTAGAAAAATGCATGGGTACTTTCAGTATTATAAAAATCATTTCCTTCATTTTAAGGTATGAAGTTAATATTATGTTTGGGTAAAGTTGAGTAGAAAGAAAGGTTAAGAGTAACATGGTTATATATATAGAGAAATTTATGTAAAAGTTGGAGCATGAATATTTGGAAAATGAAGTTTACCACCGTCTTGAAAATAATTTTAAATTCATAGCGTGCACTAAGAAAGGGTGATGACAATCATCTATGTAATTTGTTTGGACTTAGTAAATATGAGCTTAGAAAATGTATATTTAAAGTATCTAATATGGTTTAATGATTTAATACAGAAAAAGTTATTGTTTTGAAAGTTATGTGTTAATTAGATTATAAAAAAGGGAAACATAGATATGTGAGCATTGTCATGACATGTGGTGCACTAGGATGTTGGATCTATCTCAATCAATATCAAACACTTCAATATGAAAATGCTTAATAGTCTATGCCAACATTATGACCAAGTACAAGATAGATGGATTGAGATTTTGAAAGAAAAATTTTCCTTAATACAAACACAAGTTAAGAGATTTCTTTTTCTACATTAGAAGTATGAAGAAATATTTTACCATTAGTGAATGTAATTTCGAGTAAATTTATAAATTAGACCTAAAAACATAAAGTATTCACTATCTTCCTTCAATTTATATACGCTTTGAGGATGAAGCATTTCAAGAGGGTATTGGATAACTTACCATAAAATAATAATAAAAGTATAATGCAATAATAGTCCTAAGAAAATTATTATATCTAATATGTAATAATTCTAAGTATGACGATTTGACAAAGACATCGCATATCACCACTACAACCTATATTATATATGTACACTCTTATGTAACTGAATGCCTCCTTCACCACCACTTGTCGTGAATCTTACATGTCAAACGGGATCCTTTGTGGACATGTGTCCAATTCGTTGTTGGTGAGTGTCTCAAGTTTGGGATTCATGTCAAGAATGTCTTTCATTTCTGCCGAGAGAGAATCATAATTTTTGGACACATATCCACCGAAATTCGACTGCATTTATCCATTTGCATTCATTATTTGGGTATTTTGGGACTATGGGAGTGATCAACAAGGAGATAGGAGTATTTTGGATTATGACGATACTCTTAAGGGCTTATCTTCCACACAAACAAATGTGTAGATTAGATTGGAAACAATGAAGGAGGATGCAAAAGAGAACAATTATGGTACTAATGCCAAGTTTGATGGTGATGAGCTATAGGCATAGGCTATAGCTTGTTGGTAGTAACCTATGATATTCTTCCTTCCTTGTCTATGGTTCTAGGTTGTAGTCTCTACCTTGTTTTTAATTTACTATTTTCCATTGGCATTCCTCAACTTAATGAGAAAACTGTAGTCTATGGTAAATTTCTTGTGTTTTTCCAATGTTAATTTATCATATTTGTCATTGATATAGTATTATGTGCTAGTTATAAACTTGTATCATTAACGAATTATGATTGTATGCATAATGTTACAATGTACATGCATGATCGAATGTCTATGGTCATGATAATTTTTGTACTAACTATTATTTTTTTTAATATAGATATATATATAGTAGTGTCTCCTATGTGTCATGTTCTCGGGGGTCTCTATGTCCCATGTGAGACTCTCGTATTTGTGTGTCATCCTTGTGTCATGTCCCCACGTCTAGTGACTTAGGTACACTCTTTGCATTTCAAAACATGTTAAGGATAATAATATATTTTTATTTTTATTTATTTATATTAATTTACTAGGAATTTGTCCACATAGCACCTCAAGGAAAAACCAAACTCCCTATTAGTTGTACTTCCTAGTAGGAGACATTGTAATATAAAATAAAATATCCTTTTTATGCATAATTCCACTTTAAATGAGTGGATGTTAGAAAAATGCATTCCTATCCAATCATGCGTTATATAGGATTTTTGAAAACTTATAACTAGGGAAACTAATTATTTTTTAGGAAGATATACAAATAGACATCCACCTATTTCTATATGACTATGATGCTTATGAAAGGAACAATGGTGAAATATCGAAGACCATAGAAAATTATAGCCATTATAGATCCATGCCACCATTTAGCCTAATATTTCCATGGGTTTATAGTTGTTCTCAATAAAACTAAAGACAAATCTGTCATCATGCTGGTAGTTGACGACCATTCGAAATATGCTCATTTTTTTATTTACGACATCCATTTTTCTACCCTCCTTTTATGAGTCATCATGCATAAAATTTTTAAATTACATCATATTTATCATTAAATTATGAGAAATTAGGATCGTAAATTGATAAAATAAAAATTACCATGAGTTACCTCAAATATAGGTCCCATAGTTGAAAATCAACCTTGATTATCATCCCCAAATAAAATATCAAATAGTGGTTTCCAACATGTTTATAGAAATATATTTGTGATGCTTGACATAAGATCAATACTACCAATTGGTTTGATGCTTACTCCTTATAGAATGGTGGTATAATACCACCTTCAACATGTCATAGAATATCTTCATATGAAGCCCTCTATCCCCAAAAACCTTCCTCAATGGATTTATATTTATTGGCAGAATGAACGTTTAGGAAGTATATCAAAAATTTAACATTAGAATGGCCATTCTTAGTAAATTAAGGAAAATATGGCTTTCACACAAAATTGAACGAGGTGGGAGGTTTATTAAAGTCACTCTTTAGAAGTCAAGGTTGGGTGTGTCGTTATCATTAATCCTATAAGTAGGACAAGGGAGCCTAATAGATGAAACCATCTTTTTATGGATGTTATTACTGCAAAACATAGCACCCTATTACATAGGTCCAAAAAAGAATCTAGCTTGAGAGAACAATGACATTAGTTACGAGTGTCACCTTAGGAACTAGTCCCCTACTTTTATGGTTTAGTGCATTGCCCACAAAGGAACACTGCTTACAAGATCTTAAGGATTAAGAAACCCAAATGATTTTGGGATAAATACTGCTTAAGTGTTCTACTACAAAATTTAGATAGGGATAAGTATGAAATATTAGGGTTTTAATTGATTTTAAGGTGTACTTTCAAGAGAGAAAGTTCAAAGGTTCTTATGGCTAAATATATAGGGCTTTGTTAGATAGTTTCTTAAATTGTTTTATTGACACTTATACTAAGGTGGGGGATGGGTAAGGGGCAGTGAATTATCATAAGGCAATTTCCTACTTGTTTATAAATTCATGAATGATAACTAATTAATCTCGCAAATGGAACATAACATATCAATAACACATCCTTCTAGGAACTAACCTATTATTAAAAACCTTATATGTGCTAACCTACAGAAGACATGAATCCTTACATTTTCAATATTTGTAGTAACCAACATACATGACACAATAATACCCCCCTCTTGCCAGATTTGTAGGCACAAAACTATGATATGCATCAATATTCTCTATTACAACATTTTCATAGGAACCAACCTACTCCAATGAGTATTCTGGTTACTTCTTCCTTAACTAGATCTCTTAGCTGCTTCCTCTTTCATTGCATCTATTCAGTGATACTTCCTTCATGGGGTCTATGTGCTATTGAGTGAATTGATCATCCTTTTAATTAAGAACAACTAATCCTACTCAAACATAAATTTTCAATCGACGTATGCCTTTTTGTTTCAAGGTTAGTATGAAAAATAAATGTAGGAACAAACGGAAACTAGCACAAATAAAATATATAAAAATAAATAAAATTTGTAAATATCACTCTCGACACTATAGATGTGTTTGTTGTTACATTCTAAATCTTGTTCACACCTCAAAAGGAAAAAAACATGTTGTAGAATAAATTACACTATTACTCAGTTGCTCTTATTTGAAAGAAATAAATTTCCTAGAAACCATTCAACACTCAAATAATAACATAACAATTGTTGTAGGGCCCATAAATTCAATTTAACATACCCAATAACTGTAACTATAACCTACATTATCACAGAATGATAAAGGTTACAATATTGCAACTATTCAATACATGAAGAAGATCTATAATAGTAACAATAACTCACAATAGAAAGGAAATGAATGTACATCTACAATGCCTCTCTAACTAGTGATCCCTGTTAATACGGAGGGCCCTTTCTCCTTAGCATGGGCTAGTCATTAACAAAACACACAAACTAATCCAGAAAGAGACATGAAACCATGGATTATAAAGAGTTGTGTTGATAAAAGTTGGAATAGATAATTATTTACAACAATTGTGCTCTCCCTCCAATCTTTTTCTATGCATACCCTACAGGAAGGGAGTACACTCTTTTATAGTTTCATATTATATTCACTTTCAAAATGTAGGATCATTATAAGAATCTCTCAATTCTAATGTGATTGAAATTAATATTATAAGAAATTATCTTATAACAAATTATCTTAATTGAAACAAAGTTGTAAGAACTTTCTAAATTAAAATGTATTATGATTTTAAATTTTCAATTGTTCCAACTTAGTTTTTTGTGCTATCCATGTGTGTCTCACTTCAATAGTCAAATTGACTTTTACCATTTTTCTTTGCATGTTGGTATTTGTTGCTAGTTGTAGAAATATAGAGTATCTAAAATAGGCTTTGATGTTATAGTAGAAGCATTACCAGAGAGAAAAATAGGGAGATAGCATCCTAAAATGGAATCTCAACAAGAAATACCACCTAAAATGACCCTTCAACGATTCATTAATAAAATAACCTAAAGTAGTTAATTTTTGTATCAAATTACAAGGAAATTTGAATAACAAAGGTGTATTCAAAGGAGACATATTTTGTCCAATAATGACCAATGAATCAACAAGATAGAAAATTTTAAGGTCAAAATCATAGGAAAAGATAGGGAAAATGGGCACAAAAAAATGCCAATTCGATGTCCTAACATCTTCCACCAAGATAAGAATCTGGATGTTTTCATGGAGACATTTGTAACTATTTTTATATGTGTTGTGAATGAAACTCTAAAACATTATATGGTCATTTTGTATCTTCTGTGGATGCTCTTCCTTCTTAGGAGACAATTAATTATACTTCCCACAATAAATTTGTAATAGCCGTAGGTTAAAAGTTCATGTAATATAGGTAATAAATAAAAAATATGAACAAGGTCATGGGACACATATTCCAAGCTGAATGTTGGGAAAAAAATCCGAATGGGTGTTCATTTCGTTTATTATCACGAAGGGCACACTGGAAAAGGAAAAAACACATTAGCTAGCATTTTATTTTATGAAAATAAAGCAAAATAAGAGAAAACAGAGGTGAAAGCTCACAAGTTGCATGTATGATTTCCTAGTTGGTTTTGGTATGCATGCTATGTGCATGTGTATATTAGGTTTATCTTTTGTTGGTGGCATGGATTTTGTTGCATTTTGAAAGTGATATAGCCTTTCCTTTTTGTTTATGGATATCAATCGTGTGATGGTATTATTTCTTAGTTTATATTTCGAGAGTTGGAAGGTTTGTTATCCAGGGGAGGTGGTCTCGGGAAATTTTCAAGGGAAGTGGGTGGAGACAATTTTCACTAGGAATACCTCAAAATATGGGTGGAGACAATCAAATTCCTTAAGGGATGGTGACAGAATTCTGGGGCATCCAAGCTTGGTTTGGTTTTGTGATCTCATGACTCGTTTAGGTGAGATCATAGTATGGTGAGGGTGGAGGTGGTTTCACCTATATATTCCCTTGGTTGTTTATGGTTTGGCTTATCCCATTAAATCTCACATTCGTGCTTGGAATATGGCATGAGAATGATTGGTTGAAAGAAATATTTGGTTAAGCTCAATCTATGGTCGTGTGGTATGTGGAAGTCCCTCACTTGGTTGGATTTTTCATATGGTTAATAAGAGATAAGTTTCTCTTGTCTTTGATGATTAAGTATACTTGTTATTATGTGGCTTTAATGGTTTCTCTATCATTGTTACTCTGATGGTCATATGCTCCTAATAAGTAGGGTTTAGGAAAGACTTTGGTTATGTCTCTTATCATGATTAGTTGATAAATGATGGGTTAATGAATGCATGACTTAATTTTTATTATGGAATTTATTGTGAGAAGGCATTAGTCCTTCTTGGTAAATCTCATATAACTTTCAAATCTCTATCTTTAGATATGAATTCATGACCTATAGATTTCATGTTCATCATGTGTTTGACAGAAGGTCTGTCATGGTTAGGGTTGGCTAGGTCAAGATATTGATAAAGTTTTGCGTTATAGGCTTTGTCTTGGTGTCATTTATTGTCTTGGAAAGTCTCATCAAGTTATGGGCATTGGTGTGGAGACTATGCCTGAAAAGTGGCTTAAATCTCATAGTCTCTGGTAGAAAATTAGCTAAAAAAACTGTAGTATCTCCATTGTAGGATTGTGGGAGTGACTTGAGTGTTTTTTTCAGATGGAAGTCCTTTCATGGCCATGATTAGGGGTTTAGTTCAGTGAAAGGCTAGGTTAACTTAGAGGTTGGACACCTGGACGTGTTGTGTTGCTCTTGGAGGTCCTCTAGCACCTGAGGGGAGTCAATGAGGTCTAAAGATGTCGACTCAACTTCCTTAGATGCACTTAGGGAGTTTAATCATATAATAGTAGTAATTCACTCATGTTTACCCTTTGCAAGATGATGAATGTTCATAGATATGAGAGCTGGCATTACAATTTCGTATTAGAGCATGGTTGAAATAATTGGACTTGATGGGCTAGATTTGTTATGCATGCATTATCGCATTAACGTTGTCATTCATGAGGGGATTTCTACTTATTTTTCATAGGGCTATATTGTTATTTTCTTTTATAATTGTATTTCTTCATTAACACATTAACTTCACCCCATAACATCATAAAATTATTCATATTTGCATCATTATTCATCATCATATGAAACTATGTAGAAAGAAGAATATTATCATCATGAATTCGTGAAACATAAAGGAACAATAGAAGAAAATAATTCACACATCGAGACATGAGGATTGGTCAGAGAACAAGGAAAAACACAATATGGGGAAACCCTTTCCAATTCTTATTATTAGATCATCATCAAATGAATCATCAGAAGAGAGTACAATGATCCATATCTTCATCTATGCAACAAACCAACAAAACAACTACAACATCCATGAATGAAACCAATAATGTATATGATTAAAACTCTGATTCTGAAGACTATAATGAATTTTCGTTGTCTCTAATCAAAAGTGGAACCCTACGATCAATGGGAGAAATATTTGGAAGATTGAGATGTCATTTTTTAGATCCTTATCACATAGAGGAGGTGTCATGCAAGTGATTGTAGCTTTCCTAATCACTCCCTTAATCTTGGCATGTGAGCAACTCAGGTTAGATCTAGATTGCAGAAACCCTAAAATCCCAATCACATGGATTTTTTTGTGCAAATGGAAGGCTTCAATCACATGGATTAGCTTCTATGCATGTGATCATAGTTGAATCCTTCTGTTTTGTGCATGTGAATGGGGCCAAAAACCCTAAATAATATATGCTAGCTTCAAACCCTTCAATTTCACCTCAGAGCGAACCTGATCCTATGTAGAGGAGCCTCAAACCTATGTGACCTAAATCAATATAGAAGAGTGTCTCATCATTGTGTCTAAATAAGTTAGAGAGAGTTTTTATTTATAGCCTTTCGAGGTGGTCCAATTTTATTTTTGGACAATTTTATCAAATATTCACGTGTAATTTTCTTCATAATTACACTTTCCCTTATCTCATTTGAGTGACCTTTAGGTCTATTTCAGTCCTCTTGAAATCGCAATAATTATCTCCATCAGGTGAGCTTTCTAAGGTGGAATTTGACTAGAGTTTCATATTTTTAACACTCTCTCTCAACTAGGGATAATTCCACCTGCATCATGTCATCAAATAATATCCAATCTCATGTATCTCATCATCATGTATCATCAATGATGATCTCAATTCCTCTCTTGCTCATTCCTGCTTATCTCTTTATCTTCCCTACTCATATGATGAATATTATTACATGTAAAAAAAGAATATTTTTTGCATTGGAGGGGGTCTCAATCTGCCACCCTCTATCCATAAAGTTACTACCTCGAATCTCTGCCAGCGGGCTACTACCCAAAATTTCTACCAGTGGGCTACTATTTGCATCAACATAGGATATAATATAATCATGGAGCACATATAAACCTAGAACCACATCAAGGAGCTAGTAATCGACCCATAATATCATGGGAGATCTACTACTATGACCCTGCCTCGAGAAATAGGTGATATAGAGGAGTTACTAGTCGACCCATCATATTTCCTACTGATCTTCCGAACAATGACCCTCAATAGGCATGTTATAGAACACTTGCATCATAATATAAGCTTGGACAAGATAACCAATTTACCAAGAGGTAAGGATCACACACCTCCAATCCTCCTCAACCCATTGGTGAGACAAGGATGAATAATCCCAACAAACCCTGCTTGCGGGCATGATGACAACTATGGTATACTGTGCAAAGACAATGATGGGGTGAGCTATTACTCTAAACTTTTGGGTAACATATGGGTGTGATAGTCTATTGTCCATATTTCCCTCAACCCCTAGAGATCTCTAACACAATTCCACACTAGGAGCTCAGACATGGGAGGAAGAGTTGGCTCAGGGTTCTCGATCAGTAATTCTCTTTGTAGATCAGAAAGATATCATCATTCTCATATCTTGTAATCATCATGTCTCAATAGCTTTTGTTTCATGTTCATATAGGAAATCAAATCAGATATCATATTAGAGCATAAATAATCATATATATCACAAAAAGGATACCATAGTCATCTTCCCTCTCAAGGTGGTGCCAACCACAAGCTTGAACTTGTTTCATATAATAACACTCACTCAATATATGAAGGTATATTAGTCCCATATATATGAGAGATTCTCTGCCAGTCAACTCCCAATTTTTTTCATCATAATGTATCCGTGTTATATCGAGATGCTTCGCAGACATCTCTCCAAGGAGCCTCTTAATCTTTCCACATGGATAGTTATGCTAGAAACATTGTACTCAACCTTAGTCGTGTTATGGACCTCTCATCAAAAATACCATGACAGACCTCATAATAAGTTAGAATCCAAATTTGTTCATCAATAATAATCTAAAACATCATCATTACGTTCATGCAACCTCATATCATAGGAGGATCGTCCCATACAAGTAATTTCAACGATGCTAGGAAACAAGTCAAGGTGAATGAAGCGACTCAATCATGAATCCACTCAGGTTCTATGCACATCATATATATATATATATATATATATATATATATATATATATATATATATATATATATATATATATATATATATATATATATATATATATATATATATATATATATATATATATATATATATATATATATATATATATATATATATATATATATATATATATATATATATATATATATATGAATGGATGCTCAAAATAGAACATCAATACTTCAATCATCTATGAGATTCCAAGTCATGTTCAACATTATGTCTCCACAACATCTTGAAATTCGATCAAAGTCTCCAAGGATTTGCATTTCCACTTTCCAATACTTATTCAATATCTTTGAAATATAGAATTTCTTTTCTCAACCTCAAAAATAAATTCTTCATGCCATGATTCAGTATTCTGAACCTTGGAATCCATCACCCTCTTACTTTGATCATCATAGGCTCATTTACTATCAAGAGTGAACCATCAATATAAAACCAAATTCAAAATCAAAGTCATACCTTGGAACACTTATGAGCTAGAAGTTTGAATCAACAAATGATCATGAATTCACTAGATAACTATCAATGCAAATATATTTGGATGGAGGAGATTGCTTCATATAGCTCTCTTTGCAGACATAATACTTTTATAAACCAATATGCTCAGACTGACAATCTTGTACAATCAAATCAACTAAGTAATCTCGTTAAATATTAGAAGTGAGATCAAAGTTAATATCAAATTCATCAATAACACAGTATCAATTCTTTAGACCAGGAGACATGTAAAGCTCTCATCAAGTCATGACTTCATATATTATCATGATGATAAGGTGTCATATTAAATATTTTATCAAGGCATCCTCATTATCATCATATAATTCACTAGATCCAAATGAATGCACCAATAAAACCTTATGAAGGTTCTATCCATTCATTGTTATATTACTTCACACTAAATCACAACTGTCAATACTTCGGCCATTGTGCTAGGAACAAGGAATCCAATACCAAACTATCCATATAATTCCATCCAAGTCACTATTGTCATAAGGGAAAATCATCAGTCATCAAATCAAATCATTTTTCATTAGGTAAAATCCAAGTTTTCTATCATAGAGAGATCTATAGTCCAAAAGATATCTCAATATGATGTCAAAGTTATAATTCATATTCAAGCATCATGTTAGAACACGAAATACTTATCTTTATATCAATAAGCTAAATCATGTCAAAATCTTGTAGTACAAACTTTAAACATCATGACGTATTTGTATGCGTGTCCTGATCACCTGCAAACACAAGGTGAGTATATATATTCATATTATACAATGCATTAAAACTTTCCATCTAACATATCTTTCTAATATCTTCTCCACATCTGTAGGACCACCAACCTTGAGGTGAACATTTGATATCATCCACAAAACTTCATTTTTGTGTCTAGCAGGCATAGTCTCGCACTTCAATATGTTATGCAAGTGAATTTGGCTTCCCAAATATCAAACCCTAGCTCAGAAGTATCTCAATGCCTCAATCGCATCCTTGATATTGCTTCTATGTGACTGCGAGGCTATAGTCGCACCTGAAGTATTTCTTCAATGAAACTAAGGATTAGAACAATATAAACCTCTCTCACCTTAGATCATAAATTTGTTGCACATCAACAATGTTAGATATTTATCTATTCTTGCCCATAAATCATACTTCAACATTCAAGAGTATATAATTCAAATTAAAATAAGGGAGTAGATCATATGGAGAGATTCTCCCTCTCAATGGGAATCCACTTCACTCATCTTTATTCATACCAGAAACGTGTTTATTATACTATCACGCATTAGCAGTTCTATTAGATAATAAAGTTAGAAGATATCCACATATTCATCATGGTTTTATATGTAAGCATCAACTATGATATCATGACATCAATATTTCACCAAGGGTTACGGTTAAATAGCTAAGAGGAGCATATTTCAAGAATCATGATCACAATATTACTTCTCTATCACATATCTCAATTCAGTAAGTTAGGGCATTCAATTTTACTATATGCCACAATCACTTAGCACATAAAAAAAACCATCGTCAACAAAAGATCATGAATATCATTCTTATTGTTACACTTCTATCATCATGGCTACTATGCTTTTCACAAAAAGTATTAATATTACCAGGTTACCATCTACTAGAATCAAGGTGCTATCCTTTTATGGAATCAAGATATCCAAAAATGATAGATGATAAAGTATGCCAACATATCAAAGATAAATATTAAGTAGCCTCATAGAATCAAGAAGCTCATAATGTAATATACATGTTCAACATCAAGTGCACCATTTCATCATAAGAATCATGAAGTAAAATCACTTTCATGTGCATGCATGAGCTATTTGAGAAGGATGCAATATAATCATGACTTAGGGCTTACCTTTGCATTCAACATAAATTTGAAATAATATATCATACATAACTTGTAGTACGCAAATACCTCTGCACATTTTCATTTGACATAGGCAGCTTGTAGCACTTGGTCCCACTTTCATGAGGTGCCTCCTTACCTTTTCCATCTCTATATTTTCTCTCTTGCATCTCAAATGATCCTCAAGAAGGATCCTATTATTACATCTAATCAAGGAGGTTAGAAACATACAAATACTCAAATATACATGTAGGAAGTATAAGTAATGATCAAAATAATAACCATATCAAATGTAAAGACATAAAGGAGCATCACAAGTGAAGATATACTTATCTTGAATTAGAGGTCATCCTCCCACTCTTGAACCAAACTTCAAGAGCCATCATTTTCCATTCTCCATATCAAAATGTTGTCGTCAATATTTCAACCAACTTCATCAACAACAAGGCCTACTAGAGACCATCGCATCTAGGGGCTTCATCAAATATATGTCAAGTGCATGAGAATCTTCACATTGATGATGGTAGATTTCATATATACAATAGTTTCCATAAACTAGGGTTTCTCTCTGACCATAACTTATAATATCCATCAAACCCTAGTACACAAATTTCCTAAGGTTATATTCAAACTATAGAATTATTTTTTGTGTCGTCCATATTCTCATTCTACCATTAAAGGTGTCTCCATGGGGGTGATCTCCATGACTTATATTTAGCGCAAATTTGAAGCCATGTTAATTTTTCATAGGTCTAAATTGTGCTTTTCTTTGATAATTTAATTTCTTCATTAACACATTAAGTCCACCCCATAACATCATAACATTATTCATATTTACATCATTATTCATCATCATATGCAATTATGTAGAAAGAAAAATATCATCAATGCCCTGGAACATAAATAACAATATAAGAAAAACATTTACACATCGAGACACTATGATTGGTGGGAGAACAGGGGAAACCCCACTATGGGGAAAACCATTTCAAATTATTCTTCTTATTAGATCATCATGAAATGACTCAACAAAAGAGAGTGAAATGATCTATATATTCATCTATGAAACTAACTAGCAAAGAAACTACAACATCCATGAAATGAACCCAACAAAGTATATGCTCAAAACATTTATTCTGAAGACTATAACGAACTCACATTGTTTGCATTAAACTTTCGAACCGTGTGGTCACTGAGTGAAATATTTGGAAGAATGAGATTTAAATTTTTTAGATATTGTTCACATAGCGTAGGTGTCATTTAAGGGACTATATCTTTCTCAGTCTCTCCCTTAAGCCCCGCATGCAAGCGACTAGGGTCAAATTTAGACTACGAAAACCCTAAAACCTAAGTCGCATGGATGGAGAGTTTCCCATGCCACTCAAAGGCTCCATTCACATGGATGATCTATTGTGCATGCAACTATAGTTGAATCCTTAATGTTTTTGTCCTCTGACTTGGGCCTAAAACAATAAGTCATAGATGTGAGCTCCAAAACCTGCAATTTCACCTCATAGAAAACTTGATCCTCTGTAGACGAGCCTCAGGCATATATGAACCAAAAACAGGATGGAAGAGTGTCTCACCATTTTGTCTAGATCACGTAGAGGGAATTTGTATTTATGGCCTTTCAAGGTGGTCCACTTCTCTTCAAGACCACCCTTATCAAATATGCACATGTGGGATTCTCTTCATAATAACACTTTCCCTTATCTGATTTGAGTGATCTTTAGGTCAATTTCGGTCCTCTCGAAAAGAGGAATTCAATGCAATAATTATCTCCATCTATTGATATGTCTAAAGTGGAGTTTGACTGCATTTTCATAATTTTAACAATTGCATAGAGTTTATTTCGTCATGATGTTGTTGGTTTGTTATCATGCTGATGTGTTGGTTGATATGAAGCAACATATACAGATCATCAAATTGAGGTTGCATCACTTGAACTCAGGGTAAGATAAGATCATCATATATGTTTATATGGTTTGTATGAAGGTATGTTATTTAATGTATAAGACTTAGGGTTATGTACATGTTTGTCATTCTACTGTTGTTATGGTTAAAAACATGATAGATGTCAGTTGATCACTATGGTTATATGCACGTGCATTAGATAGTCATGAATGATAATAAATTGTTGTTAAATGCATTTTTGTCATACACGTGATGATTATGGTCATTACATTTAAGATTTTGATGTTATTATGTATCATGCTAATATGGATTGGCCTGTGTGGATGGTTATGGTTATTATATTCAAGTATGTGTCGATATGTTTATGATATTGTGTCATACTAATCTAAACTGAACTGTGTAAATATGATAGCCTCCCCTCAGATGCATTAAGGTATGAGTTTGAATATGTTGTCTATTGGCTATTTGAGTGTTTGGTGTCTATCATGTTATCTATTTTTTGTTTCAATGTTTGATTAATTACGTGGTATGAGCATGTGTCTATAAGATTGCATGAAGAAATGATCTTGTTTCAAGATGGTTAAACTAACACATTATGTGTTGAGACAACTAATATGTACTTGAATGCAAGTAGGTGTTAGTTGTAGTATTATGATTAATGATTGTGACTTGAATGTTGATTTTTACATGGTTGTTAGTCTTGTCAAAGGGTTATTTCAATTAATAGACATGATGCCTTTGTCATTGGAACAGGTGAATGACATGTGCTAACAATTGTAGGGAAAGATACTTGTTATTATGATCACAACATAACACTTTATTTGTCTATATAACTAACAGTGGGTTGATGTGACAATACCTAGTAAGTCTCAATTGCAACAAGGAAAATTGTAAAAGGAAGGAATTGGATAAGAATTCCTTTACCAATGCTTGGGAACCGTAGTTCCAAATGAATGAGCACTTGCATGAGTACACTTGGTTTTTTCTAACATTATATGGATATGTTCTATATTCATGAACATGTATTTAAGAACTATGATACTCAGTCTTCGATTATGGTTGGATTCCGTCAAGGACTTGGAGTCCCTTAAGAGATGATATATGTACGTGTTCAGTTACAAGTAAGAATGATGGGTATGATAAGGTAAGGTAATTGGTATATTAGTATATTTATTTATGCATTGATAGTTATGGTTTATGAAAATGATCTAGGGGATTGCATGGCAAAGAGACTGCAATGGAATCTTGAAGAAGGCTTAGGTTGAGCTTCCCTTTGGAATCATTAGGAACCATGGAGTTGAGTCCTGGTGTCTATTGCTAGTTTTGTGCTTTTGGTGTTTGTGGTTATTCTCTGCTTGATTTGTCATTTTGATTGTATAAATTTCATGCCCATGCCACATTCTTTATGGTGTCATATTTTTATTTTTTTTCATGGTTTTCTTCTTTTTTTCATTATTTCCCTTCTATTTTATGTTTTAGGGGTCTTGGGAATTGGTTGGGGAAAGAGGAAAGTTAGCGGAGTTGGGGGAGAGAACAATGGAACCCAATAGGTAATGTAAGACTCAGATGTAGCCTGTTGCATGTATAAGGGAAGATGATGGTAAGAATATGACAGTTAGTTGGATTGATTTGGTCCATTGGGGTCAATGGACGGTGGTAGGACAGTCATGAGAAATGTAATAGGAAAGGTAAATTAAATTGATTAGAGGCATCATATGCCTTGGCTATGTTGGGAACTATTGATCTCAATGTTGTGCATGTTGTCCATGGATAAAGGGAGTTATCTTAACCTTCACCTTATGATATCTAGTAATCATGTTGTAATTAGGATTATACTAATGTATATATATGCATACATGTATGTATGTATGTCTTTGTCTGACAGGGTTGTTGACGATCATGATTGTTTTATGTTAATATTTATATGTATGTATGTATGCATGTGTCATTATCTAACATGGTTATCAATGATCGTTCTTGTGGAGGAATGATTTCTTATGCAAGTGAATGGAATGAAGAAGTTCATAGAATCAGGTGGACATAGTAGCCCAGACAAACCTATGAGGTTAGTATAAAGTGGATATGATTTGATATTACATGTTTATACTATGTCCATGTTTATGTTATAGCACATAATGCTAAGGGATACATCAACAGAATGAAAGTAGTGCGATATGCAACTTGTTGGGACAAGCATGGATCATGGAAAAGACACTAAAAGTAAGGTTATCTAGTAGAGGTGTTATTTCTGGATGTGCAATACTACTGTTCTGTATATGTTGTACATGATGTGCCTATGGTGTCGTCTACATGTTGCATATATAGTGTTGTGTGGTTCTTGCATATGCAGTACTATGTACATATAACATTGAATACATGTTGCGTATATGCTACTACGTAGGTATAGGGCTGTGTATGTGTTGTATATGTAGTGTTATGTACATATGTGCTGTTGCGAAAAGTATCTATTCAGAACGCCCCTATCCCACTCTAAGGTGTGATAGTGCCTTAGCAACAAACAAGGAAAACTACTTGAGTATTCTTCTTTATGAAATGTAAATGAGGAGAAAGGATGTAACTAACCTGTGTCTTTCGCTAGTTTGTTGATCCAATCGCTCCTCTCTTCAATATCTCCCAGCTCCCAGCTCCCTTACCGGCCCAGCTTCACCGAATTCATGCAAGATCACAAGAGAGAGAAACTACACGAAGATATAGATATACATTCATAAAAAGCTCAGGATCAGATTAAGCTAAACATGCAAATATAACAAAACATCATTGATACACAGCATGTAGGAGAAACTCAAATAGTTTATTGATATGATAATAAAGTCCAAGAGGAGATACAACCAAGTGAGTCCCGATCCAGCATCTACCTCCCAACAAAGAAATCCCTTCCTCTCCTCCAACAAAGCATAAATCACCCAATGTACTAATCTCAATCTCAAACCAACACCAATTCTCTGTAAAGTACCAAATTCCAGCCTCTGGATCTCTGGGATGAGGGATCCATATATAGATGTAAGCAGAGAGGATGAGTCAGCTTATGTTTTGACTTGTGGCTTCTCTCTGTCAGTTCTTGCTTCCACTTGGAGACTGAGAGCCTCTTACTCATCACTTGGTCGAATTCAATGAGGCAAGTGTCATTGGAGAAGATTCTGGAAGCTTCCATGGTCTTTCTACCTCGTTGAATGACTTTGCCACTTGTCATTTCCCGCTCAACGCACCTGGGTAGTGCATTCAAGTGCGTTGCAACGCACCTAGCCAGTGTACTTGGGTGCTTTGCAACGCAGGCAGCTAGTGGAGCTTCTGAATTGATCCTGATTTGACTAGTTCTGAGTGGTTTCTAGTGGAGAACTTCTGGGAGAAGCTATCATTGGTTGACCTTGTTCCTTTAGGGGTAGGAACAACACTTTTAGGGACTTTGGATCCCTTGGATTATGGACATTTCATGCTCAAAGCTGTAAGGCACAAAAATGTCTATAACAGTTGCCCCCTAAAGTATGAGGCCGTTTATCGGGTGAAATGCTTTATTAGGAGGATCCGAAGTTCTTTTAATGCTGGGAGGAGACCTGTAATAAGATACAATACAATACATTATTTTTCATACTGTTTTCATGATCTAGCTGAGGCGGGCATTCCCATGCTCAGCTTCATATATTCATTTTATGTACATAGGAGAGACAATCATCTTATGGTAGACTGATGATTCTGATGAGATCATCATCCTTTTGGTAGGATGATTATCTGTTCTGCAGTGCTCTACATGTCAATGTCTTTACTTTTCTTGAATATATATCGCAGCCTCGATAGATGAAACTAGATCTGGGGTCTTCAATCTCGTCCGATCTTCAATCTAAGTACAAGTCGATCCATGTGAGAAATGTTTTGAAGTAGAACATGGAAAGACATCGCTTGATTACCAGTCAATGATGTAAACTGTTAACAAGCGCGAGAGGAATCACCAATAATGATAATGACCCTCAAGGTACTGCAGTACAATTCACGTGGTGTAAATAAAGGACTTGGCGTCGAACACCACGCAAAATCTTTCGGTCGAAGGTCATTGATGTATACCTCTCGCCGTAAGTGAGAAACTTGCCATTGAGGCATGCAAGCTTCAAAGTACTGAAGGGGGTGTTCCTAGATCAACTTCTTGGATAATGAGCTGATGTCGACAAGAAGCGATCCATCAAAGGAGGGCCTTGATGAATCCCACATCAATGACACGGAACGGAGCAAATGATTTTGATGGAGGTGAAAACGATCTGATGATATATGGTTCAGGGTGGCAGTCATGAAAGAATGAAGTATAATGTATGGTAGTGGATGGGACACGGTTGACTTCTCTGGATGACTTCTCTTGAACATATCACCGACACTTATATGATGGATTGGTAGCATTTACCCCAAAGGTGGATGGTATGGCGAGACCATGGTGATGTGACCGGTGAATGAAACAACCCAACCTGACTCAGGCACGGAGTGGAAATGTCATGTTCAAGAGCGACTTGCTACTAATAAAGGTTCTTTCAGTTTCTTCCCAATTTTCCCTAGTCATTGCTGACCAGTACCTCTTTATTTTTGTCAAGCTTGAGGAGGATAACATATGCTTGTTCTATAATTTTCCCTTCGGGCAAACCCATCGCTATGTTTTAACAAGCCTAGCGATAGTGAAACTCGTTCTCGTCTAAAGACAAGTTTGTTGCTATTAATGTTTTTAACGAGTCTAACGACAAAGATAACTCGGTCCTTTTCATTTTTAGAGAGTCTGAAAAGGTACGTAAAGTTAACTCCGGAATTCCTTTTTCGTCATCTAATCCCTTAAGTCCAAAAAAGTATAAAACAATACAGAAGGGATGAAATTTCGATAGTTTTAACGAGCCGAACAAAACAAGCACTCGATCTTTTTGTGCAATAATCCCTCAGGTCCAAAAAGATTAAAATCTAGAGGAGGGATAGCTCTTCCGGTCGCTTTAACAAGCTGGAAGGCCAAAACTCGGCAATCTTTTCATATTTTACGAGTCAGATGAAAAGAGCTTAAAGAAGACTCCTCTTTTGAGGAACGAGTGATAAAATGGGTAGCAATTGATTCCAGGTAAGGGTTGGAATTTTCCAAGCACGGCAGTGTCACAAGGATGGCTAGTGAAATCACTCTTCGTAGCTGTTCCTCAAAATGGGTAAACAATCAAATGGAGGTGAATGATCGGCCAATGGAAAAGTGGAGGTGACGGTGCAAACACGACCAAGGCTTTAATGGCTGATAATGTTACATTCACGGTGGTTATTTACCGGAGGATAGTTCATTTTTTAACGAAGTTAAACGCGGGTTGAAACACTTGCTCGATCTTATGTTTATTTTTTAACGAGCATGAACTATGCGCTAAAACTGCTCGATAATAAGCTTGTATGCCCCCAGCATAATAACGCAAAACGAGGTGCATGCCCCCCAAGCTTCATTGCATTCAACTCGGTGGTTGGAATGAAGGTTTACCTTTGAGACTTGGAAAGGGGATTTGTTTCATTTTTTAACGAGGTTGACACGAGATAAGAACCGTCCTCGGAGCCCACTGTATTTACAGTATTTGATAGAAAATCGAAAATTGAAGGATGATAAAGGCCATCTTTAGTATCTTCTCCACAATCTGGGAGAAGGGAACGGTGGTGGGAATCATTCCATGGCACCCCGTCAATTACCATTGATTGAATGATTCCTCCGTTTGTAGAATGTACAAGTGACGAAGGATTTGAAGAGGTGCCATTTTCCTTAGACCTATCTATCCAAACACTCGATGAGTGTTGATTTTGGTTTGCCCCCTAGGCCAAGAAAATTGATTGCTACAATATTTCTATTAGGGCGATGATCCATGCTGACAAAATGTTTAGGAATATTCCGAATCCATTAGATATAGAAGATTTCTTATTGTAGGTTTCCACTGTGGCCACTTTTGCCAGATTACTTGGAGGCGGTAGGGAAAAAGTACCCATTAAGGCAGGGTCTTTTAGGAGGCCTATTCCAATATTTTGAAGCGGATGATCGCTTCCATGGATCATTGGAATGCTTCTCGTAACTTGTGAACTGTTGGGGAGAAATGTTTGTTGGTCGATGATTGTAATTCTTCCTTGAAAGGGAAATGCAATCTTCCTGATGTAGGTCGACACAACTGCGGCCATGGCATATATCCAAGGCCTTCCGAGTAGGATGTTGTAATCGAGGTTTCCGTCGATTACTTCAACATCAACTTCTACTGTTTTGCCCCCTAGTTCAACTTTCAAGTTATTTAAAATCCCGTATGGAGTGTATGATCGTCCATCAAATGCTTTTATCATTGTTGAAGATCGCGACAAGGGTGGTGAGCCTAAATTTTTCCAGCAACTCATCGACATAATACATGTGGATGCCCCCTCATCAATAATTGTTCGATGAACAGTTTTGTTGAGGGCTTTCACTTGAATAAGGAAAGCTAGTTGAGCTGGTAATTGAGGGTCATATCCTTTATGATCAAAGGCCACAAGATTGGAATCCATTGGGCCAATCCCACCTATTGCTGATAATAAAGCTTGCTTTTGGGAGGGGCAATTTTGCGGTACCTCAAGTGTCGACATAGCGGATGGCAATTGGGCCAAGTCCTCTACTATATTATAATTCTGTGCTACTTTTGCACTAGGATTAAATGTCGATTTGTGTACTACTCCCTTTGGCGACTTTATCATTGGTTCAGGAATGATGGGTGGCACAACTTCAGTCAAAGTTGTTGTCGAACTACCAGGTTGTTCATTAGCCTTGTTATTCGACAGCTGTGGAATCCCGTAATCTTTATTCCTTGTCAAAGCATCATTTTGCTGCTCTGAGATAGACAACATAAGAACTTGGGATCGAGAAGCATTTTGATTAGCAACCAGTTTGGTTCCTGGGTTTGGAAACGGATCAGTTAATACTGCTGAGGTTTTTGAACTCTTAAAGAGCTTCTTAACTTCAGCGTTATGTGGACAATCTCTCGTCCGATGATCCTCATCGCATATATGACACCCCGCAGGGGGTTTCCTTTTCCTAGAAGGGTTTGTAGAAGCTTTATCGTGATTCTTTTTTCTCCCTTTCTTTCTCTTCTTGCCCCCTGGTTGTTTCAGTTGTTTGCCCTTGTCGGCATTTACTTCTGAGGCGAGAAGTTCACCTTTTGCATTTTGATCTGAAATCTTACGGGCTTTCTTGGACGTAGCCTTTGTCGATTTCGTGTTTGTCGTGCTAATCATGCCATCGTCGGCGTGAGAGTCATTGTTTGATTTAGGAGGAGGAGGAATTGAGAATTCTGGTCTAGGGGCATCAGGTATTTTGTCGTAGAGCGTGCCAGACTGAGTATAGACCAAGTCCAGATATTGCGCACGAGCGATGACTTGCTCTTCTGTTACGACTCCCCCCTTTGCCACATCTTCCGTGATTGTATGAAGTAAGGACTTGATGAACCATTCAGCTAATAGCTGATCGGGAACGTATGTTTTTACCATCCTACGACGACGTCGCCACTCATGTATATGATCAGATATGTTAGTGGCCGTTGTCTGTTTGAAGTTGGTTAGGAGTTCTGTTCCCGTTCCATACCTTATCGGTAATTGAAAATGGGTTAAGAAAGTCGTGGCTAAGGTACTGAAGTTGTCGAATGAAGCTCTAGGCAATTCAATATACCATTTTTCCACTGGACCCATTAACGTCCTCTGAAAAAGGTGAAGCCTTATCGAATCATCGTTTAGGGTGTTTGATGAACACCATAGATGAAATGTAATCACATGATTTGATAGATCTTCACCTGGATTTCCATTAAATTTAGGAATATCTAATGGAAGTTTTTGCAGAATCGCTGGCCACCAAGGGGCATAAGCAATTGGATCATTCGTCAGCCAGTTTAGATCTGGTAATTCTAGAGTTGCTACAAAGGGCAACTGTTGATTCAGGTTAGGCGAAGCATACCCAGGATAAGATGGAATCGCCTCAGCAGTGGGTCTTTGCATACTAGCATAATGTATTTGATGCTGACAACTTTGACAAGGTTGATGGGCATAACCATTATAGTATGGTTGTTGATAACCGCTTTGGAAATACAGTTGCCCATTACTTACAAAGACTTGTTGCTTAGGTCCTTGATATGATTGCTGGAATTGCGGTTGTTGAGATTGAACCAGCCCTGGTTGTTGGACCATTTGTTGTTGTCCAATATTGGATGATTGACCAAGATGAGGAGTCATAGTACTTGTTTGAGCCTGAGTCTCTCCAGATAAGGAGGCACTAACCTGAGGTTGTGATTGAGTTTTCGAGACAAGAGGTTGTTGTATTGCAACCTGAGAAACTTGGGGTTGACATACAACAGGTAGCGCTTGTACTTGCGACGCAATCACCATACCAGGTATAGTGGGAATATTCGACATAGGGTGGACTGGTTGCATTGAATATGCAACCCTTGGTTGCTGAGGCATTATCGGTACCCAACCGCTGGATGTAATTCCAGTTTGACCTGAACTTTGTTGTAAACTCTCATATGGTTGTTCTCCGGGAGGGAACAATAAAAAGGCATACTGCCCTCCATATGGTGGCAATCCAGTACTTAAAGTGTAGATTCGCCTTTGAAGACACATTGGATCAATTTTTTGAGTTTCAACATAAGAAATACCAGATGATAATCCTGATGAAGAAATAGGAACTAACCATGTCGTCGAAGCAGTCCCTGATGGGACTCCGGCTTGTTGTTGATAACTTGCCGGGACAGATGGTGTACCATTGAACATCGTTGGAGTAGCAGTAGGAGGTTGTGCCACTGCTGTGTCAGACGACACAGTCCTAGATGTCGACGGTTGTTCAGACATTTGGAGTCTATCCAAAAGATTTCCTAGTGATTCCACAGGAACTTCCACTGGTGGTAGACTAACTTCTGATGTCGAAGGAAATAGAGTGACCCCGACTCCAAAATGTGTTGGAGTACTTGTCTGCGGATCTTCTACAATTTCCTCTATCACAATCAAACCAGGTGGAAGGGGAAGACCGTCAGGTCCGTAAAATATTTCTGGTGCCGACGAAGGGGTTGAATCGACAACGACAGATGTTTGAGGAGCAAGACTTTCTGAACCGGTTGCAGATGGAACTGGTTCAGTAACACAAATGTTTTCTCTCAGACTAGGATCAGTATCACTGTCCCTCTGTGGCTATTGAACTTCTTCTGTAGAGGCAGGGTTTCCAGAAATGTTTGGAGTAACCGGAATCTCGGATGTTGTTGGAACACTTGTTCTAACTTTAATAGGAGATTTCGAATCGGTTAAACGAGTTCGCTTTGTCCGTACTGTTTTCGATTCCGGAGACAAAGACGGTTGACTCGTAAGCCTCCGCGAACGACGGGGTTTCAATTGACTTTCTTCCACGATTGCGGATTACTCGATCAACTAAAATACAAAAGGGGAAATGTGTTTCCGAATTAAATGAATTTTAGATGCTTTGGACACAACTTGCTTTTTCAATTTTAAAGAGTCGAGAAAAAGAAAAAGATGACTCTAGTCTCCTTCGATTTTTAATGAGCCTGAAGTGACAAGTGTTCAGATGGACCTTTTCCGTTAAGGAGTCTGAAAAGGAACGAAAGGGACTACTCTGGAGTTCTAGGTAGAGGGTGTGCCAAACCAATTGCAAAACCGCAGAATACTTTTTAAGGTACGGGCGGTCAATCTTCCCGAATGTTGTGTTCAGTGCATTGCGATCAGTAGGGCGGCCGACACGGCTTCCTATGGATAAAAGTTTTATGCCTATAGGGGTCTCCCAATATATACTCAACGGTACGTGGGAGCACAATCCGTACTGGCACTTATCGTCTCTCAGGAGGAATCACCCAACCATCAGTGAGGCCGACAGTCACCAGGTTTTACGACGCCGGAACACGTCTCTAGCCTAGACCTCTATGTTGTGCGTTAAGTTACAAAGCGTTGTTAAGTTCATTCAATTTATTTTAGGTTGATCTTTCTTAGAAGTTTGCCTTTTTGGATCACCACGAGATGTAGATACAATTCCTAAATGCAGTCTAAAGATGATAAGCAAGCTTTTATCTCTTTTCAACAATGAAAATCCTAGCTACAAGGGGAAAAGAAAGACACAATCTTTTCTCAAAGAGCATAGAGCACACTGTAAATGCACTTTTCCTAAATCAAACCATACAAACTATCAATATTCAAATGCACAAATGCATGTATTTGTTTTCACTTTCTTAATATTGATGCCTAAAAAGAAAGTTGTTGTACAAATTTGAATTCGATTTCAAGTGAAAAAACAAACAAGTTTCTTTTTGAAATCAAAGAGACGATTAGGACACGTTATGATTTTGAAGTAAACACTTGTTTCAACACTAGAAATTCACAAATTCAAACCACAAGACAAAAGTAAAAGCGCAATAAACTGTCAACAGCAAACAAACTTACTCCTAAGATCAAAACGACACTTACGACAGGTCTAGATCTAAGGGTGACAGTATGACTAGTTTACTTTTGTAATGGGAAACTGCAAATGATGTAACAAATACACAAAAACAAATACAGTTTCTTTTATACAACTGAGGCGGAATTAAGGCAGAGAAAAGGGGTTTTTAGATAGGTACACACACTGATAACAGGCTGCAAAAAACAGAGATAAAACTGAACACAAGGATGCAAAGAACCACAACTGCACAGGGCAAAGGCTGATCAGCGCACCTGTTGCACAGAGAAACTGAATTGCAGTGCAGGTAGCCCTCTCAGGACCTGCGTTGAAATGCAGAGTCTCTTCACAGAGCCTGCACTGAAGCAGAAACGAGAATTGTCTCTGGGTTCTGGGTCACGGTTTGCAGTTTGATCTGAGGTTTTTGGCCGGATAAAAGCTATCAATAAGGTACAATTAGAAGGATGATTTAAAGGTGGACTAAGAGCTATCAAAAAGGGAAGTTAGAGAATTTGTGGATCAGCTTGTTCAGATCATAAACAGGCCCAGTGAGTGGACTAGAGTGGCAGATCTCTACTTTGCATTTGCAAATGGCGAATGCAGTTCGATTCGCCACTCCCAAGTTTATGAGAAGAACAACAATAGAAACACAAATAAACTAACTAGATACGATCCCCAGCGGAGTCGCCAATTTGATGTTGGGAAAATTATCTATTCAGAATGCCCCTATCCCACTCTAAGGTGTGATAGTGCCTTAGCAACAAACAAGGAAAACTACTTGAGTATTCTTCTTTATGAAATGTAAATGAGGAGAAAGGATGTAAATAACCTGTGTCTTTCGCTAGTTTGTTAATCCAATCGCTCCTCTCTTCAATAGCTCCCAGCTCCCAGCTCCCTTACCGGCCCAGCTTCACCGAATTCCTGCAAGATCACAAGAGAGAGAAACTACACAAAGATATAGATAGACATTCATAAAAAGCTCAGGATCAGATTAAGCTAAACATGCAAATATAACAAAACATCATTGATACACAGCATGTAGGAGAAACTCAAATAGTTTATTGATATGATAATAAAGTCCAAGAGGAGATACAACCAAGTGAGTCCCGATCCAGCATCTACCTCCCAACAAAGGAATCCCTTCCTCTCCTCCAACAAAGCATAAATCACCCAATGTACTAATCTCAATCTCAAACCAACACCAATTCTCTGCAAAGTACCAAATTCCAGCCTCTAGATCTCTGGGATGAGGGATCCATATATAGATGTAAGCAAAGAGGATGAGTCAGCTTATGTTTTGACTTGCGGCTTCTCTCTGTCAGTTCTTGCTTCCACTTGGAGACTGAGAGCCTCTTACTCATCACTTGGTCGAATTCAGTGAGGCAAGTGTCATTGGAGAAGATTCTGGAAGCTTCCATGGTCTTTCCACCTCGTTGAATGACTCTGCCACTTGTCATTTCCCGCTCAACGCACCTGGGTAGTGCATTCAAGTGCGTTGCAACGCACCTAGCTAGTGTACTTGGGTGCTTTGCAACGCAGGCAGCTAGTGGAGCTTCTGAATTGATCCTGATTTGACTAGTTCTGAGTGGTTTCTGGTGGAGAACTTCTGGGAGAAGCTGTCATTGGTTGACCTTGTTCCTTTAGGGGTAGGAACAACACTTTTAGGGACTTTGGATCCCATGGATTATGGAAATTTCATGCTCAAAGCTGTAAGGCACAAAAATGTCTATAACAATATGGTGTAACTTGTGTACATGTGGTTTAGCAGTGCTATGTATGTTTTGTGCTTTGTACGTGTTGTATATGGAGTGTTGTGTACATATGGTGTCATGGGCATGTTGGACATGTGGAACTGCATATATATGGTGTTGTGTGCATGATGTACATGTGATCTTGGGTACATATGGTGTTGTGTGTATGTTTTACATGTGGTGCTATGTACATATGGTGTTGTGTTCGTGTTGTATATGTGGTATTGTGTGCATGTGGTGTTGTGTGAATGTTGTACATGTGGCACTGTATGCATGTGGTGTTCCATACATGTTGTGCAAGTGGTGTAGTGTACATTAAGTGTTGCGTACTTTTTGTGCAAGAGGTCTTGTGTACATTTTGTGTAGTGTACACATTGTGTAGGTGATGCTATGTACATGTGGTATTATATAAACATCGTACATGTTGTGTTCTATATATTTGATATGGTATTAAGGGTATTGTCCAATTTTTGTATTGTGACATGTGTATTCATGGTATTGTATGGTGTGAACATATATGTATTGTGTTATGCATCAGGTGCAGGTCTATGTGTGGTGTTGTACATTATGTGTAGGTGTATTTGTTGTGTTGTACACTAGGTGTATGTGTATGTATCATGTTGTACACCTGGTGCAGGTGTATCTATTGTGATGTACACCACATTTAGGTGTATGTTCTATGTTGTTCATATGTTGTAGGTGTATGTGTTTTATTGTTCATTGGGTGTAGGTGTATGTGTTATGTTGTACATCGGGCGTCGGTGTATGTGTTGTGTTGTATGCTGGGTGTAGGCATATGTGTTGTGTTGTACACAAGGTATAGCTGTATCTATTGTGGTACATTATGTATGTGTATTTGTTGTATAGTGTTATGGAATAGCCATGTATGGTATTTTTTGGTGCTTATTGTTGATATTGAGGGTTGAGGCAATTTAGTCTTGGGATACCCTTTTTACTATTGAGTTTTGAGGTGGTTTAGTCTCTAGATGTCGTTGTTGTTTATATCGAGGGTTGAGGCAGTTTACTCTAGGGATACCGTTGTTGTTACTCAAGGTTGAGGTAGTTTAGTCTTAGGATACCTTTGTTGGAATTGAGGGTTGAGGTGGCTTAGTGTCATGATGCCCTTGTTGTTGATATTGAGGTTTGATGAATTTTAGTCTCGAGATACACTTACTGTTATTATTGACAACGGAGGCATTTTAACTCCTAGATTCCCTTCTTTCTTAAAGAGAAGGCACTAGGTGCTTACCAGGTTATGAACTTGATTCAGTGTGTGTATGAAAAGAATAAAGAGCAAAGGCAGTTCAACAAAGAATCATTGACACATAAGTATAAATATTATATTTCAGTTTTTAATAATGCATGTGTTATATGAATCTAATTTATGATGGTTACATGTGATATATGATTTTGATTATGATGGTTTAATTTTGAGCTAACCAGATGTGATATGGTTATACATGATTATTGACAACACAACTATTTTGACTTACTGTGACAATATGTAAGCAAAATTGCAAGTGTACCTTATTGATGGGCCACCAATGAGGTATGATTTGAATTTATTTCAATTTTTTTTTAGTGTAGTGAAAATTATGTGCTTGGTACATGAAACCATGGAAATTCCCAGGTTGGGAGGTTGAAACTAACTGTAAGAATTAGTAGCAACAATAAAAGGAATTAGTAGATAACAATATGTTCGTAAATAATTCATGAGAAGGGCCATTGTATGAAACTAGTAGCTAATAATGTTGTGTATCTCCATTAGCATGCTCTGAGTGGTATGATGGTTTTTATGTAGGGATATGGCTTGGTTCATTGACCTTCTAATGCAAGGAAACATCGCTAATGGATTGATTTCCTAGGAAAGGGTATGCCTGGGAACATGGAAGGTGAGTGACTATGAGGAAGGAGGTGATCACATTGCTCGAGGAATTGTGTAGCGGAGAAGGGAACGACAAGGATCAGATTTGTTTTGATCATTAGAATTTGCAGATGGAATAAGATACACATTGGTAGTGTACCCTGCAACAATGAGTTATTAATTTTTCATTGAGGTAATGAGTAACACAAGGATCGTAGCACTAGACATTGGATATAGGATGACTTCTCTTGTGGATTCTGGACTTCTTGAGAAGGAGATGAATCCTGGTATTACCTTGATGGTGTAGGTGTGAGCCTATAGATTCCCCTTTTTTAGATGTATCCATTGTATACTTTTATTTGTTGGTTAAAGAAAAAATTCATATGGATATGTATATGTTATTATAAATATTGTATCAACCTGGATTTATATATCTCCATGAATAATACGGTTATTTGCTCGTTGAAGCAAATGTGTATAAGTATATGTGGTTGTTATTGTAAATACCATAATGAGATTTGTTATAAATCTTTAATAAGTGGTATGGTTATCATGTTGTCGTGACCATCATGATGGTTTTGATTTTGAGCGGGTTGTTCATTGTAAAAATTGCAATGAGCTAATTTATAAATCTTGATGGGAAGTATGTTTTGATTTTCAATAGTATTGCTAGTTGTAGGTGTCCTAAAACATCGAGGACATTGTTCCTGTAAGGGGGAAGGGTCTATAACAATCTTGAGTTAACAATTCATGCAATAAAGGTAAATAAAGGAAAGATAAGTCAAAGGTCATGGAACACATATTCCAAGCCAAATGTTGGGAAAAACATCCTAGTGGGTGTTCGTTTGGTATATTGTATCTAAGGGGAACTTGGAAAAGGCATTGGAAAAGGAAAAAAGGCATTAATTGGCATTTTTTTTATGAAAATAAAGAAAAATATGAGAAAGGGAAGGTTGAAGGTTACAGGTTGCATGTGTTGTTTCCTAGCTGGTTTTGGCATGCACGGTATGTGCATGAATCCTGGTATTACCTTGACAGTGTAGGTGTGAGCCTATAGATTCCCCTTTTTTAGATGTATCCATTGTATACTTTTATTTGTTGGTTAAAGAAAAAAGTCATATGGATATGTATATGTTATTATAAATATTGTATCAACCTGGATTTATATATCTCCATGAATAATATAGTTATTTTCTCGTTGAAGCAAATGTGTATAAGTATATGTGGTTGTTATTGTAAATACCATAATGAGATTTGTTATAAATCTTTAATAAGTGGTATGGTTATCATTTTGTCGTGACCATCATGATGGTTTTGATTTTGAGCGGGTTGTTCATTGTAAAAATTGCAATGAGCTAATTTATAAATCTCGATGGGAAGTATGTTTTGGTTTTCAATAGTATTGCTAGTTGTAGGTGTCCTAAAACATCGAGGACATTGTTCCTATAAGGGGGAAGGGTCTATAACAATCTTGAGTTAACAATTCATGTAATAAAGGTAAATAAAGGAAAGATAAGTCAAAGGTCATGGAACACATATTCCAAGCCAAATGTTGGGAAAAACATCCTAGTGGGTGTTCGTTTGGTATATTGTATCTAAGGGGAACTTGGAAAAGGCATTGGAAAAGGAAAAAAGTCATTAATTGGCATTTTATTTTATGAAAATAAAGAAAAATAGGAGAAAGGGAAGGTTGAAGGTTACAGGTTGCATGTGTTGTTTCCTAGCTGGTTTTGGCATGCACGGTATGTGCATGTCTATATTTTGTTTATTTTTTGTCAATGGCATAGATTTTGTTGGCTTTTGATAGCGATTTAGCAAAACCTTGCCATTTCCAAATAGCCATGGTGTGATGGCATTCTTTCTCGGCTGAGATTTGGGTTGCAAGGAGGATTTGGATTTGGGTGAGCTGGTCTTAGGAAAATCCCAAGAGTTTGGGTTGGAGGTGGTTTTCTATGGGAAGCCCTAAACGGGTTGGAGGAGATAGTAAAATTCATTAAGGGGTGGCGAAGAAATTCTGAGGCATCTAAGCTCAGTTTGATTTTGTGATCTTGGGAATAGTTTAGGTGAGATCATGGTATGGTGAGGGTGGAGGTGGTTTAACCTTTGGATTCCATTGGTTGTTTATGGATTAGATTATCCCATGATATCCCACATTCACGCTTGGAATATGGCACGAGGCTAATTGGCTGAAAGAAATATTTGGTTCAGCCCAATCTGTAGTCACGTGGTACATGGAAGTCTCGGAATTGATTGTCTTTTGTATATGTTTAATAAGAGTCAAGTCTCTCTCTCCTTGAGGAGTAATTATACTTTTTATTATGTGGCTTTAGTGGTTATTCTATCATTGATATCCAGATGGTTATATGTTGGTTATAAGCATGGTTTATGATAGACTTTCGTTATGGATCATAACATTTTTGCTTGATAAATGACAGTTAATGAATGCATGAGTTAACTGGTATTATGACAGCTATTTGGAGAAGGAGTTAGTCATTGTTGGTAAAACTCAAATAAGTTTCAGACCTCTGTGCTCATATATTCATTCATGACCTGTAGATTCCATTTTCATCATGTGTTTGATAGAATATCTGTTATGGTTAGGCTTGGTTAGTTCATGTCCTTGACCGAGTTTTGTGTTAGAGTGTTTGTCTTGGTTTCATTTATTATCTTGGAAAGTCTCATCAAGTTTTGGGCATTATTGTGGATACTAGCCCTGAAAAGGTTGCTTAAATCTCACTGTCTCTAGCATAGAACTAGCCTAAAAAGATTATAGGCCCTCCATTGTAGGATTTTGGAAGAAACTGGAGGGTTTCATTTGCATGGAGGGCTTTTGATGGAAAAAACTAGGGGTTTATTTCAGTGAAATTCTATGTTAACTTAGGGTTTTGACTCCTGGAGATGTTGGGTTTTTCATGGAGGTCCTCTAACACATCAGTGAAGTTAGTAAGGTCTTAAGTTGTTGACTCCACTTCCTTAACTGCAATTAGGGAGTTCAATCATATGATAGTATCTCTCTTCTCCTGTTTACCCTAAGCAAGCTGATTAAAATGGGTATATATGAGAGGTGGTGATACACCATCATCTAAATAATACATGTGCTGGTACTTATAAACAAGAGGCCAAATGAGCAAAAATGTGAACCTGAGTCCATGCTAGTTAGGCCCACATTTCCTTGTGTATTCCAAATATTGAGGTACCCTTTAAAGTGCATTTATGAGGTTTGGAAAACATTATGGATCCAAAATTCCCTATTCTTCTATACATACCTCCAATCTAAGGTTGCTTCCTTCCAATGCATCATATTTCATCACCTGATACTCCTAGAACAATGCTCGATGAATTTTTTTTGAATTTTATCTACAAACTCTTAGTTGTTGGATACTTCCACATCCTAATATATGCCACAAATACTATTTTGTTTAGCCCTATTTCATCTCTAGTGAAAAGTTTCATAGCCTCTTCATTTTCTATTACAATGTTATAAGAAACCTTCCAACTAATCTTATTCTATACAAATGGTGTGAAGGGCCTTAGTTGATGATATCGCACATTGGGTGTACTATTAAAATTCATTTCTCCAAAACAAGCATTATTATGAAAACTCATTCAAATAGTAAATGTTTCCCTAAAAAAATATCTTTCTAGGAAGTCCCTAGAAAAGCTTGAACATCCATCACCACATGTGTTTGCTCCTATTTTATTTTTGTTAGTTACAAAAGGAAATTGTTTCGTTTTAAATACAAAGGGTAAGAAGGAGAAGTTATTCTAACACTCAACATATTTTCTGCTACATGATACATCTTCAGATTTTGTTCCTATATTAGCTCTATATTTTTCTGTAATTATTCTACCTACAATATTTCTTGCTATCTTTCTTCCTTAATCCTTTCCAGATCCTGAATCAATGAATTTTCAACCCAGGATCCCTTAATATTGTTAACAACCTCATTATGTTTCATTAGAGTGGTTACCTAACATTGAAATGATATTTCTAACCTTTTCTATTTGTCTAATTCTTCCAGAAAATGTATTGATTATGGTCATTCAACTCCTAATTATGTTGTATTTGTTAATGTTACACTAGAAAGTTCATCAACTCTCTACAATCATTCTTCATATTTCTCCTTATCTTGGGGTGCTATCTTGGCTAATGGTTCTTGTGTAACATCCATGTCATATTATTATGGATCAACAATCTCATTTTCCCTAGTCCACTCCACTTGAGTTTCTAGTTCTTTTGTACTAACAACATTGTCAACAAGTTCTCATGGATTAGCAATTTGAATTTTATCTGAATACTCTATTTCAGCTATTGGTCCTTGTGTAATAACAACACCATCGCCTGATCCTTTTGGGTTAGTAGCTTCAAAATCCACATCTTAATCCTTTACTTCTATCCCCAAAATGATAGGTGTTCGCCCATCAAAACCTATTTCCTTACGAATTTGTTTACAACCCATACATAACCTTTTAGCTATGTTAGTAGGTGACACCATTCCTACTATCTCTGCTAGGGTTTATAACAATATTTATTTCTTAAATTGATATTTTTCTTTTAGTGTGGTAAGTTTCCTCTTCAAATTCACATTTCTTCTTTCAAATCATTAATTTGTTTGGTAAGAGATTCAATTTAAATCTTACTTGGTGCAGCAATTCCTTCCTTCTCCTGCTTGAATTCATCTTTCCTTTCTTCACTTTGTTTTTCCTCCAATATGAATAACTACTATTGGGTTCCAAAGATATTAACTTTTATTGTCTATTATCCAATAACTTGAGTCCTAATAATTTTCCAATTACATCTATAGTAATTTGATCCCATGGTTTCCTACCTAGGCTTTCAACAAATAATTCTATAATTTTTTTAGCATAAATTAGAATCTCTCAGATCACTTGAGGTAAGGGAATTTGAATATGAATTTTTTCAAATCATTTATGAAATCAGATTCATATTGAAGGTCTCACAACTGGATTAACGTCAACTATTAGGTGACATCAGAAATATCATTAGTTGTTACAGTGGAATTACTAGGATTAGAAATGATTGCAAATGCATTCATGTCATCAATTATTCTAGTTGCTATTGTAATATCGGAAGTTACAAACTATCATTTCTTTAAGGAAATTTGAATTGGACTTTCTTCTCATGCTAAGTTATGTTTTGCATTTTCTATAATGATAGGAGAAATGTTGGGGTTTACAATCTTTCTTGAGCATAATTTTGTTTCATTGCAATCAGAAGGTGAGATACAGTAAGTAGGGAAATCGGTGTTTCAACTTCATTCACTATGTTATATTTGGGTTATTATTATTATTTTTTGTAAGTGTTAGCTTCTATAAGTATTCGGGGGTGTAGTGGAGGAACACTTATAAGAACACTAGAGGGAACTTGTAATTTCTTTTTTTGCATCAGAATATTAAATTGTTTGGGGAGAAAAATCCCCGATGATGGCTAAACCCATAGGGCAGAATCCAAATGGGCACAAGGAGTGGGATATTGGACTAGAGGGGAATTAGAAGGTTGTCATGGGGCTAGTAGATATTGCATTTGATGGGGAATTTGTTGAGGACTATACATGTTACACCAAAAATTAAAAGAACTGAATATTTCTTGCACCATACCTGATGGTTAAGGCTTCCAAGGCTTGTTGGTGCTAATGAAATGCGCTACTTGAGTGTATTCCCCTATTTCCTTATAAATTTATTTTAATCCAAGAAATGATGGGCAATATTTTTTAAAATGATTCCCCTCACATTTGTTACAATCTTTTGAGTAGGCACTCATTTAGAGGTTGTTTCTTCTTGCACCAAGCGAAAATATAACCAAAGAATTTTCTACTTCAATTTGTTTTCACTTCACCTACATCACATTAGGATTAGAGGATAACAAGCTCATAATTATAGTTTTAAATTCTCCATCAACTTCCCAATTTTTGCTCATTTTTTATACCATTGGTTAATCTTAAGATACTAGTAGAAGAATCATGTAGCATAGTATTGTTTCTTGCTGATGCCCTAGAACTTCTTCGACAAAGTTGAACAATTATGTCATACCATGGATATATCTCCTTTCCCAAGAAGATTTAGCATGTCGAGGTAGTTTCCCAGATTCCTCGGATCAATTTTTTTTAACTATTTCCTTGTCTAGATTACAATGATAAGATATTTTCATATTGTACTGAATGCATTGAACATACTCTTCTGAATTTCCATCTGTTTTCTGAGTTATGCTAAGTTTCTCCTCCCTGTAATCTCTTGAATGACGATAATATTGATACTTCTATAAGAATTTTTTCTTCATTCCATTATAGAAGGTAATGGATGCCCAACCTCATTTGATAAATGATATTAATTTGACTCCCTCTAAAGTAGATGGTAACAAATTTAATTTAGGATCATCTGTGGTGTAATGATAAATCCTTTCGAGGGCATTAAATTTAAAGAGAAGTGTATCTATATATTGAGTAATTGTACCCCAGATATTGGGAAGTGTAGAAAAAGGGATTTTTAAATTGGTCCCTACCCTTGGAAATTCCCAATGGGGAACTCAAAAGTGCTAATTGAGATAATTTCTGTTTGGTTCTTCCTAGAATCTTGAGGGTTTTGTACAGTTGTTATAGGTGGCCCCATAATGCAGGATATTCTATTCATTTTGATGGTGAGGTTTTTTCAATATATTCAAGATGTTTAGATTTTTCAAAATTTTGAAGCTGTCGAGATGATCTCAATAGTTTCACAACACCCTCTACAATATAGTACCCAATAGGTTGTTTCACAACACTACCTAAACCTGGGATACATTGATCAAGTGTTAGTTCTCTTGGAGTTGGCTCCAAATCTTATTCATGCACATCAACTTGTCCTTACAACAAGCCTTGATATCATTCGGTTGTTGATACAAATGGCCTACAAAATCTAAAGATTGTGTTTGATATCAAGGATTCATAAATTTCCACCTCCTTTATATTTGTAGCAAATATAGATGCCTCAAGAGATGCTATCCTCTGTAGGGAAGCTTTACCTAATCCTTTATTCTTATATTTTTCTTCCCAAGTGGATGATTCTACTTCAACATTGAAATGATCTCCTGTATGTATGTTACTGTTCACATATATTCATTCCTCTTTTTTCTCCCACGTCTTCTACCTACATGGTTAGTTTCTTTAGTGCACTAATTTTTTATTCTTCACCATTGTTGTACCGTAGTCCTATGTTCCCTAATTCCATATGATGTGGAGCCCACTTTAGTATGTTGAAGCAATGTGGAGGTTCTTACCTCTCATCTAACTGCCAAGAAACCTCAGAGTTAGGAATACATCTAACAAGTTTTTAATAAATGCATGAAATATATTTTAGTCATACTCATGCACCTCTAATAGCATCCTTGACAATGATGCCAACACGTTGGGTGTATTAATTATCCTTTTAATTCAAAACAACCAATCCTCCTCACACATCAATGTTTAATACGGGTATGCCTCTTTATTCAAAGGCTATTGTGAAGAATATATGAAGGAAAAAGTGGAAATTACCACCAATAAAATATCAAAACAAATCATTGTAAATATCACTCTCAATACTCCACACACAATTGTCTTTACATTCCAAATATTCGCCAAGACTGAAAAATAAAAGCCAAACGTTGCAGAAAAAATCACACTCAGTCACAATCACTCTTATTTGAAAGAAACAACACTCTTAGAAACCATTCAACACGTAAAATAAGATAAAAAATAATGTAACACCCATTAAATAAATTAAACATACCAAATAATTATAAAGGTATTCAAACAACCATCACACCTAATAAAGGAGGTAGTCTAGGACTTACAATGTTACACAATTATATAAGTTACAATCCTACAATTGTTCAATACATGAACAAGATATGTAATTGTGATAGTAAATCACACATAACTTTCAACTAAAAGGAAGTAAATGTACAAATACAATACCTCTCTAATGAGTGATCCATTGTAATAAGGACGTCCCTTACTCCTTAGCACGGGCTACTGATTTACACCACATGCAAGCCAATCATGAAAGAGATATGAAGACATGAATAGTAAAGAGTTTCATTGATGAAATATTCAATACAACATTGTTTCGAATAATGCTTTTTTCCTCCTAACGTTTATCTATGCATTCCCCATGGGCAAGCTCTCCTTCCCTCAACAGGGTTCAGGTAATCGTCATTTTTCTTCTTCTTTATGAAAAGTACAATCTTTTATAGTTTCGTATTACATTCCTTTTTGAAAAAAAGGATCATCATGGAAATCTCTCAATTCTCATGTTATCCAAATCGAGATTAGACAAAATTGTCTTTTAACAAATTGACTTGATTAAAACAAAGGTGTAATATCTTTCTAAATTACAATGTATTATCATTTGAAAATTTCAATTGTTTCAACTAAGTTTTCTATTTTTTTTTGTTAGTGTCTATCGATGTCAGTGTTTGAAGTGAATCATGGAAGAAGAGGGTATACAAAATAGGCCTTCATGTTGTGGTAACAACACCAATAGAGCCTTCAATCCATACTTAGCAAGACAAAATGAGGGATATATCATATTGTAATAACATCTCAACAAGCCATACCACCTTGAAAAACCCTTCGTTAAGTCATTAATAAAATAGACTACATAAGTAATCTTTTGTATCAAATTGGCTATTAATGACTAACAAAGTGTACGAAAATATAGGGAAAATAGGTACTAAGAGAATGCTTATTCTGCGTCCCAACACATGTGCTAAGCTATAGGAAAAACTAATCATATATTCTATGTTGTATTAATTTTTTACATAATTAGTTATTTGATATTAAAAATAGATGTGCATAAATTAAAATTTATATTTTGTAATACATATTTAATTTTTTTCCAATAAACCTACCAAAAAAAATTATAATTAATATAATGTACATGAACAGAATGCATCATATTGAATCATCAGCCAAAATTTTAATATGACTTAGACATGGCTAGTTGATATTAAAAAATAGTGATGCATATATGTTTCGAATATTTAATTTCAAAATTATATAATTTTCGAAGGTTATTTTCACAATTAACATAATACCAATGTATGCATCATTCATATTATTACCCTATGTTATGAGAAATATATTATCAAAATAAAATCTAATTTATGAAAGGTCATGATCAATTTAGGATAAAAAAAAAATTGATATATCATTTAATAAATATAAAAATTATGTTTCCGTATCACTCTTTAATTTTGAAATATAGTCTATTGAATTTAAATTTAATTGGTGTATGGTAATAATTTAATGTTTTATCTTTCTAATCACAAAAATATAAAAATAAATAAATAAATTATTTATCTCAAAAGTAGTAATAACCTTTCTATCCAGAGACAATTCCAAAGACTATTAACCGAAATTAATTTCAAATATTCCAAAGTCTATTTTATTAATTCTATATATTTTTAATCTCACATTATCACATGTATTACAAAATAAGTGTGTTGAAATGTATAAACAACATCGTTGTAACATAACTTAATATTAGAACTAGGTACACTACAAGACATTAAAGATATTGATTTAACAATAATATTGGAATACCTAACATAGCTTCAATGTTATTTCAAACATACACTTTTCCTAGAATGATTAAAATGTTGTGTTTGCAACTTGTTTTGCACTAATGCACATCAAGGGCTTACGATTTCTTCTGCCTTAACCCTCTGATATGGCTTTGATGAGTCACCCTTTTGATTTGCAGTCAATGGCCATGATGGGAAGAGGGGTCTTTGACCCCTCCAACCCCTCATATCTCAAGCATAAACTTTTCCTAGAATGATGAAAATGTTGTCTCTGCAACTTTTTTTTCCACGAGTGCACATCGAGAGCTTATGATTTCTTCCGACTTAGCCCTTTGATATGACCTTGATGAATCCCCATTTTGATTCACAGTCAATGGCCACCATGGGAGGATGGGTCTTTAAACCCTCCAACCCCTCTTACAAACCTTTATATTCATCCTTGATCCCTCTCATGCACAAATTAAGTAATGTGATGGATACCAATAGACATGACACCTCCCTCCTAGAATAGTGAGGATCACAAGATCGCTTTTCCCTAAATAAATGCATTGGAAAGGCACTAGAGATCCCAAGCTTGCATATTCCCCTCTCCAAGCTAAATTGTAGAATAGAGCACATGATGACACACGAGCTAATCTACAAGTTAACTAACATTTAGAAAATTGATAAAGAACTTTTGTAATAGATTTCACTTAGGTGGATTTGAAATCCCACTACAACATCAAAATTGGCTCTCACGGGTTCTTCACTATGATATTTTATAAGGTTGAGTATCTCTATGTCGTAATGGAAGGATGCCCTTAATTATTCAGCTATGTTGGCCTATACATGCATTAATGGATGGAAATATTCAACCATGATAAAGTGAATTTATCATCAGCATTGATCTAGATATTCATGTACTATCTCCAACAAGAGTATTGACACCTCAAAATGCCAATAAAAATAAGAAACAAGCTAGGAAAAATCATTCACTTCTCCAAGGATACCTGACAAGGAATATATGAGGCAATCTTTTAGAAGACATAATAATGGAAAGAAAGGACTATATTTGAATTGAAATGCATGAATATGAACATGTTCCCTTCATATATTACAAATACCATGAACAAGGCATTCTCTTCCACGATTTACCACTCAACGCCGAGAAGCAATCTAAGAAGGAGGAAGTGGTGAAGTAAGAAAATGGATTCACAAACATCTCCTTCAAAAATGTGGCATACTAAGAATCCTAATGGATCCAATGTGTCCAAAAAGCAAGCCACATGTAATACCTTTGAAATGGTCATAGATCTTCTGGAAATTCTAGAAGAACCAACCTCAACCACTGAAATATAGTCGTTAACAAGATATTGGTCGAAGCGGATATTGTTTGACACCCACCTATTCCACATGGATCCCCAACATTATTTCTTTCAATTTCCTTAATTATAGCACAACTTAATTTTTTTGGTGGTTTTTCAAGTCTTCAACTTCCAGATTTGTTTTGAGGACTTAAATTGTATTATTTTTGGAAGACTAAGACACTGGAAAAGTGCAAGGCCAATTTCTTTGAATTTTTTCAGTGTCCTCTTGGAGATTTTCAAAACAAGGTATTTTATTATCCAAACAGAGATTGTATTCCAAAATTACGATGCTAGGAAGTTTATGTTCCAACTAACTACAACAGGGACCACAAGCTTTTGGCACTACATATTCTTGGGTTAGCTTTTTAGATGCTTAGTGTTTCCCATTCTTTTTAATGATAAAATTTGTTGGAGCCTCATTGTAACAGAGTTGAGAAGGCATGTAGCTAGATATACCCTCTCGGAGATGAGCTACCATCTTCTGAGCTAGTTCATTTCCATTTTTCATGTAACAATTATCAGTACATTGTTATTAATGAATTGAATTTATATTTTCAATGTACCTCTTTCTTTATATTCATATTTTTATTTCATATTGTTCCTTCATAAATATAGATTAGTTGTATCATAGTGGTTTTCTCTTTCTCTATTTTTCTAGGCGTGTCCCCAGAGTGGTCAAGGTATAATGATTTAGGGCATGAACTAGTCGAGCCTTTGCAGGACTGACCTCGCCAACCCAAATAGTATCCCATGGTAGGAGAGAAGAAAGATGAGGGAGTAGGAGATCATTTTAAAATATTTCTCTAAGAAGCCCTTAAGGACAAAGGAAAACAATGATGAAAGGTTACTTTTTTCTCTGTAGTTTCTCTAAGAGGGAGAATACGTTTTCACTACTTAAGGTTGTTTTCCATATAAAGGATTGGTGGGAAACTTATTGTGAGAAAAGGGACAAGTAACCCTCTCAATTTATAGTATCCCCCTCTTGGAACTCTTTCTGAGATGCTGTCAAGTAACAATATTACCCTATCAGTATCTATGAGGGCAAGTACATGCAATAGTCCACACTACGACAATAGAAGGATGAGGATGTGAATGAGCTCACAAATATTTTTCATACTCTACGCACAACTTTGGCTATCGAAAACATGCGACTTCTGGTGCTTAAGTACCATGAGTGTCTACACAAATACATTCAAGAAGAAATGGAGTTCTTGGAAATCTTCTCGCATGGTGCAGTATAATGATACATAACCAAGATTGAACAAAAATTTTAACAATGGAAGCCAAAATTTGGATCTACAAACCAAAATTAGGGTAAGTATTCTCCCAAACCACAAAGTAAAGGACAAAGAGAACGTTGCATGACCCAGGATAAGGAAGAACATTGGAAAGTTTTGTGAGTTTAGTAAGAGCCCCACTCACGACACAAGTGAGTGTCTAGCCAAGAAGTCATCGGCGGCCAAGTTAAAGGCTTCAAAGCTAGATGCATGTTTGGACTCTGAGTTAGAACTTGAAAAGGGGAATGAAAAATGGAAGATGATTATTAATGTGGAACCCAATGCCATTGTTTCCACCACCAAGATCCAAAAAATTGACCCTAAAAATGCAGAGGAAGGGGAGTGTTTCTTCCACTCACAAATGTGGGTGAAGGGGTCTCTGCTACACTTCATTATTGATAGCGCGAGCCAAAATAACCTCATTTTAGCATTCTTATTCAAGTGGGTGGGCCTATCACCCACACCACACTCATAGTCGTATACCTTTGGGTGGCTTCACCAAGGCAACATGTCCACATCATCAAGTTGTGTCATCTTCCCTCCAACATCAAGACCTTCACAAATGAGGTATTATGTTATGTTACTCCTATTGAAGTTTCTATTGTATTATTAGGAAAATGATACATGTGGAAGAGTCATGTTGTGTATGAATTTAGGCCTCATATATTATTATTACTTTGGGTAATAAGTTATATAGAATATTATAGGTGGCCCTGCCAACTGACATTTCTTTCATCCCTGTTAAGAAATTTAGTAAGATCATCTCCCAAAATAAGAAATTTTTTTCCTTTTTTATTCATTGTCAAAGTAGGGGGGAAATCATGGCCACATCCATTTCCCCTATGAAGGGTTCCACCATGAAAAAAAAGAAGCTGGATAAAGTCGTCAAATAATACAAAGACATATCCTTACCCATACATGTACCCTTGCACTGTTAGGTCAAGAATTTGATCAATATGGATCTTGAATCACCTCTACCTAATGGGTTGATATACCATCACTCCATTCTAAAAAATTAACAGATAAAGTGAAAAATATAAGAGTTGTTGCAAAAATAGACCATGTGATCAAGTTCCTCATCTTTTAGGAGCCCAATTGAGGTTGAACAGAAGAAGGATATGACGTAGAGGATCCTGATTAATTATCGAGCATTATATAAAATCAATGTCAGAAACAGGTATCCAAGCCCATGGACTAATGAACCTATGGACCAGATTACGGCGGCCAAGTATTCAAGAAATATTTATTTGAAGACTAGTTATCACCAGGTTCTAATAGAACCCCGCAATGTATATAATACCACCTTCAAATCCAAGGCCTTTTTGAATGGTTAGTCATGCCATTCGGGTGAAAAAATGTCCCTACTACTTTTATCAAGCTAATGTATGACAGCTTGTGGCCCTTCGCCAACTAATTCATAGTTTTTTAGTTGGGACAAGAAGTTACAACATATTCAACAGGTCCTTTAAACCCTATGGCAACACAAAATCAGTGCCAATTTGGAGAAATGCTCCTCTTCCATGATCCAGGTCCAATATATTTTCTACCTCAATATGACTTAGGCATGCATGTGGAACCAACTAATATCCAATTCATTTAATATTGGCTAGCCATGAGCACTCTAATAGAGCTTTGCAACTTTTTGGGCCTTGCCAATTTTTATCGGATCTTCATGTTGGGATTCCCCTATATCACTTGGCCTTTTAGTCAAATTACCAAGGCCAAACCAAAAGAAAGTTTTCCTAGTCCAAGACCCAACAAAAGGCATTCATTTAGGTGAAGCACCACCTCAACTCTACACCTGTACTCACATTTACAGACCTGTAAGAACCCTTTGAAATTAATACAGATGCCTTCAACTATGATATTGGTGTAATCCTCACCCAACACAGGCATCGGGTGGCCTATCATATTGAGATACTTTCTGATATAATTTGGAAGTACACCACCTATGACAAAAATATGTACTTTATCATGTAGGATTTCTCACAACAGAATCATTTCATTCTAGGGAAGGGGATGGTCATATACACAGATCACCAACCTCTTTAGCTTATACAGATACAAGGGAGCTTAAGTAACGATCATCAAAACTTGTCTACATATATGCAAAAATTCCACTTGAATAATAAATACAAAAAGGGAAACACCAATCATGTTGTAGATTTCCTCAGTGAGCCCCTAGTTTCACCATTGAATATTGTTCTCAAGTCTTGTGGGCACAAGACCTCTGGATGGTGTTAATTCTACAAAAATGATGTAGATTTCACCACCACATACAATATGCTAGTCGATGGAAAGCTAGTTCCATAGATCCCCCTCTAGGATAGATTATTATGCTATCTAGGCCACCTTTATGTTCCTTCAAGCAAATGTGCCAAGCTAATTTGGGAAACACACTATAGTTCGGTCGCAAGACACTTTGGTGATGAGAAAAGTGTGGTTGACCTATAGAAGTATTTTTATTGGAAGAAACATGAATAAGATGTTGGAAAATATATATTAGATCTTGCACTCATTGTATCATCATCAAACCAAGCATAAAGAAGCAAGGTGTGTACACTCCTCTGTTAACTCCCTACTAGGTCTAGGAATCTATCTCCATGGACTATCTATATGGCCTCCCTTCTACGAACCATGGTAATGGTTGCATATCTATTATCATGGGCATATTTTCTAAGATGGATATATTAGTCATTTACAAGAAGAGTATCATAGAATAAGACACTAGAAAACTCCATTTTGAATGAGTATGGTTGAATTTTGGGATCCCGTAGACCATTATATTATATCGGGATAGTAGGTTCCTTAGCACATTCTGTTTGAGCCTCTCGACACTAGTGGACATAAATCTCACTAGTTGACTGCATTCCATGCTCGAATTAATGGTGAGACATAGGTTGTGAAAAGGATGATAGTGCACATAATTTACATTTACAAATCCAAGTGTATATGAGCTTGGGATGAGAGTCTTCCCTAGATGCAACACATTTCTAACCAATCTCTCCATAGCTTCAATTGTCACAATCACTTTCAAGCAGGTATGATATTTCAACCATTGTGTCTGATTAAATTTGTCATTCCTCATGAAACTACATAGATCGAATCCACACATGTATAATATGAGGTTGATAGAGAAATTAATTTTATTGAACTCATTTGGTACATCTTCTAGCAGGTTCACGGAATCATGGAGAATTCGAATCCCAAGTACAAGCAATAGACATGATCAACATTGGGTGCCACATACGTTTCAAGTGCTCCACAAAGTTTGTTTACATTTGCAGAAAGAATTCCTTGCTGAAGTTGATCAGAATATCTAGCCATTTTGATATAGGCTTTACACAATCACCAATTTTGTGGGTGGCAACGCTTTCTAGCTAAACATTCTCATATTCATTGGCCTCCACTAATTTTTCAAAGTGGATTTCCTTCAGCCATACTTTCCACCATTTTTGGACACATGAGACACTGCAGAACAACTAAAACCAACATTTCTCAATCTATACTGCATGGGAAATGTCAAAACTTAATCAAATTATGGACACAGGGATCATGACCACTCCCAAAAATAATATCCATCTGTATCAGGTTGTCAAAGATGGCCAACTCTTGCACCAAGGCAATAGGCTCACGAAGGACCAAGTTCAGCAAAAGCTTTCCCATCTCATGGAGGCAGTCAACACAATGGGAACCCTTTGTTCCTAAGGGGGAAGGAGTGAACTAGGTGGATATTCGTGGCCACCCAATTCTACTTGTACCCCCACCATTTTTTCTTTCATTTTCCTTAATTTTAGCACAAATTACTATTTTTGGTTTTTTTTTGCGTCCTAAACTTTAAAAGTCATTTTGAGGGCCTAAATGATGTTCTCTGGGGAAAACAGAGAGATTGGCAAGACATATTTACTAGAGCTTTTTTTACTTGCTCTTGATTATATTTGAAGTGACGTATTATGGTAGAAAAATACTATTGAGATGCCAAAGTTACGACACCCAAGAATTAAACATTCCAACTAACTCCAATGAGACCCACATAGTTTTGGTGCTTCGTCTCCTAGGGTTAGGTTTTTTTATGTTTACTTTTTCCCATAATTTATTAATGATAAAATGGCCTCTAAGCCTCATTTTACTAGAGTTGATAAGTCATGTAATCACCACATCTCCTTTCACAAATGAGCTTCCATCGCCCGAGCTAGTTTATTTCGATTTTGCATGTAGTAATTCTACGTACTTTGTTATTAATGAATTAAATTTATGTTTTCACTACATCTATGTGTTTCTATTCATATATGTATTTCATTTCATTCCTTCATAAATATATTTTAGGTCTAGCATCAACCACCATGGGAGATTATGGTGTCCCAACCATGAAAGGGTTGGAGATATCCTCAACAAAGACTAATGATGTTGATTTGATAGAAAATACATATATCATTTACTTAGAGGGATTTATTATGCTATCCTTGAATCAAAAATGAAAAAGGAATGCCATGAAGGATATCCCCCAAAGGAAAATCCACCTACTAACAAAGGATCTCCAAAATAGCTGACATATCTCATCAACTCAGGGTTCAGTGTTCAATCTCAAAATATGGCAAAAATGGCCCAAAATATTCTAAGAAATGGGGTCACAAAGAGGATCTTCAAAATCTGGAATCGTTGGGCATAATTTTAGTGGACTCTAGAGAGTACAATCATATCTCAAATATCTTCACCTCCTCTGCACCTCTTTTCTCATGAATATAACTTCCTGGAATGTTAGGGCTTTGAACAACCCGTCCAAACATCACATCCTCAAATGGATAACCAACATGATGTTCCACTTATCATTCTCATCCAAAAGTCCAAATTATTTAGTAGTGTGTTTGAAAAATTCAACAATCACATCTTGTGAAATGCTTAGATGATTGCGGTAGATGCTAATAATTCCTCAAGTGGGCTAGGCATTGCATGGAACCCTTGTGACATCACGATAAATGAGTTAGATATCCATTCTTCTATGATTACATTTGATTTTGTAGGAATTTACAGGGTAAGTTCCTCAGACAGAACACCAAAGGACACCACTCACAAATAGATCATAGATCAATACACCAGTACTTTTAACGTGGTTAAAACCCTCAAAGAGGGAAACAGTCCATGGCCTGAGCCAACGTGGCCACTTCAGGTAATTTATTAATAAAAGAATAAAAATTTACATAAGCTTCTCTCATGGATAGTTAACCTACAAATGACCCTCCATGCTCTTTAAATACGGATCATGGACCAATCGGGTGTTAAGCCATGGATCAAGTGTCGGTAATATTGAGGAGAGAATGAACTGTCGGATCACTACATATCATGACTGTTGGACTCTAAGTTACAAAATGTACATAGTAAAGAAGCACACTTTACCTAACTCTATACTAGACCAAGTTATACTTAACTATTTCCTATGTGTCAGAATATACTAACATCCCCCCTTAAGAACAACTTGGGATAGGATTGAAGGATTTACAAATATGACACAATAGGAGAAGGAAGGAGGCACTAGAGCCTATCCCCCATTAGTGACAACTTCCTGAACTCCAACCATAAATCGAAGTTTAGTGAACTTCGCCTTTGTGAGAGCCTTTGTAAAGATGTCTGCAACTTGATCATCTGTTGAACAATATTGCACCTCAAGAACATGGTTGTGAATGAGCTTTCTGATGAAGTGCATGTGCAATTCAATGTGTTTGCTACGCTGATGTTGGACTGGATCTTTGCATAGTTGAATGGAACTTTGATTATCACACCAAAGTGTAGTGGATGTTGCTGCGGAAAGCCAAACTCTGACAGGATCTGATGAGGCCACAAGGTTTCCTTACTAGCTTCTATGGCACCATGATACTCTGCTTCTACTGAAGAAAGAGAAATGGCACCTTGTTTCTTGCAAGCCCATGTAATAGGTCCTAAACCAAGAGTGAACACATAACTTGCAGTAGACTTCCGATCATTAGGGTCACCAGCCCAATCGGAATCAATGAAACCAACCAATAGAGGAGATGCTTCAACACTGTAATGAATCCAAAACTGAATTGTACCTCGAACATAATGAAGTATTCTTTTAGATTCTTTCCAATGACATTCACGTGGGTTTTGCATAAACCGAACAACAAGGCCAATAGCAAATGAAAGGTCAGGACGAGTATGGGTTAGATACAAAAGTTTTCCTACAAGTTGACGGTATAAGGTAGCATCAACTTCAGGAGAAGTACAAGTGACTGAAATTTTGACTCTAGACTGAAAGGGGGAAGGGGTTGGCTTACAGTCTTCCATGTGAAAATGGCGTAGAATATCACAGGAATACTTGGACTGGGAAAGGGAAATACCTCCCTTGGATTGCAAGACTTGAAGACAAAGAAAATAATGTAAGTGTCCTAAGTCTGTCATTTCAAACTTCCATTTAAGGCTAGTCTTCACATGGTTTATAAGGTTGGGATCACTACCAATCAGGATAAGATCATCAACATAAAGAACAAGAATGATAAGGGACTTTCTCACTTTCTTGGTGTAGACAACATTGTCATAATGACACCTAGAAAAGCCATTTTCTAAAATAAAGTTATCCATTTTGGCATACCAAGCTCGAGGATCTTTCTTGAGACCATAAAGGGATTTCTTAAGCCGACATACAAGGCTGGAGTCTATTTGTATAAAGCCAATAGGTTGTTCCATATAGATTTCTTCATGTAAGTCCCCATGCAAGAAGGCGGATTTAACATCCATCTGATTGACTTCCCATTTGAAAGAGGCAGCAAGGGAAAGAACAAGGCGGATAGAGTTCATTTTGGCAACAGGGGAGAAGGTTTCAGCATAGTCAATGCCTTCAACTTGTGAAAAACCCTTAGCAAAAAGACGAGCTTTATGTTTATCAACTTTCCCATCTGGTCCATACTTGGTTCTGTAAACCCATTTGCATCTAACAACTTTTCGTCCCTTTGGTAGAGGAACAAGATCCCATGTATCATTTCCCAATAATGAATGATATTCTTCACTCATAGCTGCTTCCCAATCTGGATGGCCTGAAGCTTCTGCAAAGGTGTCAAGATGATAATCCACTTCAACTTGAGATAGTAAAGAATAGGCTCTCTCAAACTGAGAACGTGTACGTCGCTGATCTGTAGGATCACCGACACGATTACCTGCTACATCCCGAGTAGCACAGACCCATTTTGGAAGCTGGGGAGCTGAAGCAGTATCCTCATAAGGTGGGGGAGGATTTTCATCCTCGCTTTCATCATCTGAAGAAGAAATATTTTCAAAAGTAGAAGAGATAGGGAGAGGTGGCACATCCGCCGAACTAGGCTCGTAGGCCGATATATTTTCAACAAACTTTTCATCTCTTCTAATGATAACATTTTTGGAATTAAGTGGAATAATTCTATATCCTTTGACATCTTCGGAATATACAACAAAAATACATTTTTCAATCTTAGGTTCTAAAGCTTTATGTTTCTCATCTAGAATATGGGCCCATGCTTCACTTCCAAAAACACGAAAGTGACTTACATCTAGTTTAATTGAGCTCCATGCTTCTTCTGGAGTGATATTCTTTAAAACCTTAGTAGGAGTGGGATTTATTATGTAATTTGCATAGTTAATTGCTTATGCCTAATAATTAAGACTAAGTCCTTTAGATTGAAGCATACAATTAGCCATTTCTTTTAAGGTGCGATTCTTCCTTTCAACTACACCATTTTTCTGTGGAGTATATGGAACAATATGTTGCATTTGAATTCCATTCTCCATGCAAAAGTTGATGAATTTGTTGTTAACATATTCTCCACCATTATCAGATCTTAGCTTAAGAATTTGATGTCCAGATTGTTTTTCAACAAAGGCCTTAAAGGCCAAGAACATGTTAAATACTTAACTCTTGAGTTTTAAGAAGTATACCCAAGTGCGTCTCGAGAAATAATCAATGAAAGTTAAGAAATACTTGTAGACAGAGAATGAAACAAATAGAAGTGGACCACATAAATCACTATGCACGAGTTGTAAAGGGGCTGAGGCATGCCAAGGGGCACGTTTTTCAAAACTGTCCCAATGATGTTTTCTAAGTACACATCTGGAACAAACACCATCTCTGCAAGATACCATTGGAAGACCTGTCACCATATTTTCTTTACATAGATTTTGAAAAGAGCGATAGTTTAAGTGACCAAATCACTCATGCAAAAGTTTGCTCACTTCATCATTGTGAGAAACAAATACCGAGGGAAGATTTGATGACCCAAAGTTGTGAAACTTATACAACCTTGTAGAATCATCATCAATGCCAGTAGCTAAAATCTATCTAGGACCTCTTAGCCTTAATTACAACATTGTGAGGTGAAAATTCAACGAAGTTACCTTCACCTGAGTGAGTTATCTGATATACAGATAGAAGGTTGCAGGATAAGGTTGGAACACATAATACATCATTAAATTGACCATTGTCTATATGAACAGTTCCAGTCCCTACAACACTAAGAGACCTATCATCACCAACATATATATTTTTGGTGCTACAATCATTTAAAGAAGAAAACATGGCTTTGTTTTTGGCCATGTGATAAGAAGCTTCAAAATCAATGAGCCACTCATGAGAATGAGAAGAAGAAGATACATTTAGTGCATAGCCAGACCGAGATGCTTGACAACCACATGCAGAAAGTGACATTTCTGAAGATGAAGTTGAAGTTGAAGAGTGCTCCAAATGGATATTATGCTTCTTCATTTCTGCTTCCAAGGCTTCCATCTTCTTAAAGCATTTGGATTCTATGTGGCCATTTCGATTACAAAAGTTGCAATGTCTATCAGTCTTCTTCCCTTTGTTTTTATTTGTCTTAACATTTTGTTGAAATGATTTTTCATTTTGAGGCTGAAATTGCTTAGGACCCTTGTTTGGTTTAGGACCATTCCTTTTAGGATACAACTTCTTAGGATTATTTGAATTTGGTTGTTGCTGGATGGCTAACCCTTTCTTAGAAGAGCTTCCAAGATTAAGAAGACCAAGGTGTAAGAGTTTTTCTTGTTCTCTTATTAAAGAATCACAAAAGGAATCAAAGGAAGGGGACTTGTAGGCTTCTCCTTGAGAAATGAAGGCTTCTCTTGTAGAATGGAAGGTGGAAACAAACATAGAATAGGCTGGTCCCAACTTAGTAAGAATGGAATAGATAAGGCTACTGTCTTCTTTCTTAACCTTAACACCTTCCAAGAGAAGTCTAAGGGTCTTGAACTTGGACAAAAAAATCTTCAATGCAAGAAAAATTATTGGGGTCTAATGTAAGCAACTCATTTTTGATTTGATGGGCTTTAAGTTCATTTTTAATTCCAAAAACTTTAGTGATCTATTTCATTGCTTCTTCAGGAGTATCAAGTTCTACAATATGGAATCTAAGATCTAGAAATAGACATTCCTATCAACCCACATACTTGATCTTGCCTATTTTCCCATCTAGCTACCTTATCTTCATCTTTCAGTTTGGTTTCTTGGCCTGAGGCTATTCTGTAGAGACATTTACTTCTAAGTAAATCCACAATGTAGGACCACCATTGAATGTAGTTGGTGCTGTCAAGAATAACTTGGCATGGACTTTCCATTTTAATAGAAACTGAAGCTATAGATGCTGAAACTAAGTGTTCCAATGGAAAGATCTCGAAAAATTAGGCTGGTTCAAAAAAATGGCTCTGAAAACAACTTCCAGATGACGAAGTTCTGGCTTTTTGAAGAAAATTTGATGAAGATGCCGACGAAGTGCGGGAATGTGCGGAAATGAAAAATCCACCCCCACAAAAAGGAGACTTGAACTTAAGACCTCTACTCTCATAAATTAGCTTTGGACCAAGTGAGTTAAACAAAAAGTTTGAGAGAGAGAAAGAGAGAGAGTGAGAGAGAGAGAGAGAGAGAGAGAGAGAGAGAGAGAGAGAAAATACCTCAAGATCTTAAAAATGACGTAGCTAGGGCTACCGGAAACCTTTTCGCATGAAATGAAAAGGTTTCCTCATTGGAACAGATGCTCCCAACACGATAGAGTAGTCCTCTCAGCCCGAATGTAGTCAGAAATAGTAGAACTAGGAAACGACAGTCGGATGCAGTTCTACCGGCTTCAGATTTGGATCATGAAAGGACGCGGCCCTCAAATAGCTCCGATACCATGTAGAATCTACAGGGTAAGTTACTCAGACAGAACACCAAAGGAGACCGCTCACAAACAGATCACAGATCAATACACCAGTACTTTTGACGTGGCTAAAACCCTCAAAGAGGGAAACAGTCCACGGCCTGAGCCAACGCGGCCACTTCAGGAAATTTATTAATAAAAGAATGAAAATTTGCATAAGCTTCTCTCATGGACGGTTAACCTACAAATGACCCTCCATGCTCTTTAAATAGAGATCATGGACCAATCGGGTGTTAAGCCACGGATCAAGTGCCGGTAATACCAAGGAGAGAATGAACTGTCGGATCACTACATATCGTGACCGTCGGATTGTAAGTTACAAAATGTACATAGTAAAGAAACACACTTTACCTAACTCTATACTAGACCAAGTTATACTTAACTATTTCCTATGTGTTGGAATTTCCTAACATATTTTCATTTTCTAATAACTAGAATGCATGGATCCATATCTAATCTCTATATACCAAAATCTCCAGCAAATAATATCTTCATGTTGCGACATCTATCCTCTGCTAAGTCAAAACTAGACATAGGAAAATGGATCGTAGGCAGAAAGCTTGATAAGATAACTTAAATTTAACAAAAAAATTAAGGGAGATGACTTTTGGATGAATTGTTAGTAGACATGAAATCCTTAACTGAGGGAAAAATGTTGGTAGACAAACATACCACCAATGGCCTCTTCACATTGAATAATAAAAAAAGAGGAAAGTCTCAAATTTCTTTTAGGCTTGATCACTTTATATCTTCAAAACACTTCTCATGAAAGGGAAAGAGGTCATTACTAGGATCCTACCTACTATAGTCTCATATCATTGGTCAATATCCCTTCCTTGGCACAATATGGGTCGATTTGCTTAAAAAGCCACTGAGGTTTGAAAAAATTTGGCCCAACGATGAGCCTATTATTAGTAAAATAGAAAATTGGTGGAAAAAAATAAGGCAAAAGAGTGCTCCATGATGTACATTTTCCAAAAAATAATAGAAGCAAATGAAACTACATCTTAAGAAATGGAGCAAAGAAGAGTTTGACAATATTTTCCAGAAAAAAATTCTAACTGGAAAGAGAAATGGCCAATCTCTAGTGGGCCATCATATATAATGGTAGGACATAGGTATCCATAAAAAAATAATTAGATCTACATGAGAATTTAGAATAAATATACAAATAAGAAGAGATATACTAGAAGAAAAAGTCCAAAATAAGTTGGCTTAAGGAGGGTGAGCAGAATATGTAATTATTTCATTGCTCAACCATAAAGCGTCAATCCAATAGTAGAATAACCTCTCTAAGGAACAAGGATGACTCTTATATTGAAACACATTAGGATCTTGAGGACACCTTAGTGGATTTCTGTTCAAACTTCCTCACTAACCCCTAGCCCTGCCGATAAAAAGCCATCAAAAATATTACAACCAACATCCCTTGACTCGTCACTGAAGCCCATAACATAAATCTAATGTGGACCATCATGAAAGGATAATTCCATGAATCCCTTCATCAAATGGTGAAAGGAAAGGCCCCTAGTCTCAATGAATTCAAAATATCCTTCTCTAATCACTTACGACAAGCATCAAGAATTCATAGACCTCATGACAAAATCCCACACTAGTAGGAGTGTTCTTCTAGCCCTCAATGCCACCTTCTCAACTCTAATTCCCAAGGAACCCAATTCAACCTTCGTACGTAAATCTAACCCCATAATTGCTTGCAATTTAATTAAAAAACTTGTTACCAAAGTATCTTCCAATAGACTAAAATCCACTCTTTCCATCCTGTTGCCACCACAGAAAACATTTTAAGTCGAAGGGCATAAAACCCTTTATTGGATTATTATTTCCCATCATACAATCCACTCTCTAAAAGTCTTAGAGAAAACTAGTATGCTTCTCAAAGTAGAATTCTTCAAATCCTTCGACCGGTTAAACTAGTCCTATATTGAAAATTGTTAGGTCCCTATAATACTAGTGATTACCCCATTACTATTGTAGTTGCACCCCTTATTAATATTTTTGTGCCCCTATTATCCCCATATTGTTATTAATGTGCCCCATAGAATCCCTCTATTGTTATTTTTGTGGCTTTATATTATTATTGTTAGGTCAGCTGGGTTATATTGTGACTCCTTATACTCCTATATATAGAAAAGAGGTTTTGTCATTTGAATCATCAAAGAATTTTTCATTTATGTAATGTAAAGGAGGTTTCCCCCTTGAAGAGGCTGAATTCTAAGGCGTTGATCTATCTTTTCTATCTTTTTCTTGAGCTGGTTTCATAACATTTGGTATCAGAGCTTTGGATTCTAGGGTTTCGCTGCTCCAAATAGGTCATCGTGGTATTTTTGCTAGAACTGTTTTTCTACAATGTTTCAGAAGCTAAACAAAAAACCCATTTGATAAGATGTCGCGCTGAATCTAGGGTCTGAATTTTAGAGATTTTTACACTATATTTGCGGAGATATGATCTGAGGAATTTGGTCTTTTTGCAGACTCCTGAATTACATTCCAGACAGGTGACCTGGGGAAAATCGTCATAACTTTCTCTCTGAGCATCGGATTGAAATTTCATAAGCAGCTACAGAAAGAGGATAGATTTTAGTTTCTTTTACATCTTTTTTTAGAGCCAAAGGTCGAAACTGGGACCCGTGGCATGTCGTACAAGTTCGCTCTACTGAACTAGTCTCTAATTAGGTCACTGTGGGAGATTTGGCATAAGTCTTCCTTGGAGAATCCAATTGGGATCAGACTGGTGGCATTGGAAAGAGGACACAGAGGGCTAATACAGGTTGTAATTTTAAAACTGGATGATCAGAAATTACAAAGACACATCAGAGGCAATATCGAGCTCCTACAAAGTGAAAAAAGGTGTGTACATTTTTTTAAATTTTTTCTTAAGCTTGGTTTGAAAAATTATTCTGAAGGAATTCGAAGGGCATAGTAGAGAATTGTTATTAGTAACTGATGCCCATAGGAAAGAAAATGCAAACACCTAGTAAGCAACCTGGAAGCAGTAGCATGACTCATGAAGAAGAGGAAGAAATTCTACATGATATATCAAAATTACAAGACCAAGTGCAAAAAATGTCAGTCTCACAAAAGCTCACAGAAGCTAAGATAAATGGCATGGAATCTAAGATAAAAGGCATGGAAGCTGAGACGAGTGGCATGGAAGCTAATATGGATGATTGGAATATAGATTTGAAGACAGACATGGAACAATTGAAGATAAATATGAATAAGTTGCTACAAGAAATGGTCACTAATGGTGAAAGGGTATTAAAGGAAACTCATGATGAGAACAAAAGAAATGTTAATCATGATTCCATAGACACTAATGTTGGATTGAAGACCCACCATATTCCAAAAATCAATATGATGAAGTTTGATGGCAAGGATCCCGCAACATGGATATTACAGATGGAGCAATTTTTTGATCTCAATAATGTGCAAAACACACAAAAGGTACGTATTGCAACTTTATATTTGGAGCCAAATCAGTTTGTATGGTATCAATGGCTTTTCTCTCATAAACAAACTATCACTTGGGCAATTTTTACGGAAGAATTGACAGCACATTATGAGGATACAGAAAGCAACACATTTTTTAGCCAATTGATAAGTCTCAAACAAAAGGTTTCAATAATGGAGCACATTGAGGAGTTCCAAAAATTGAACATAAGGGTAAAAAATATTCCAGAGGAGCATAGGATTGATGTGTTCATAGAGACTTTAAAGGATAATATCCAACATGATGTTCGCCTTTGGAAACCTGATTCATTAGAGAAGGCATTCAGGTTAGCAAGAAAAATGGAAAGCAAAATTATGGCAAGCAGGAAGCACACCACTCACAACTATAAAGATGGAAGTGTTGTTGCCCCTAGTCTTCCAAAACCTATAAGGTTGACACCACAAAAATTGGAAGAAAAAAGAGCAAAAGGGATTTGTTATAGTTGTGATATCAAATACACTAAAGGTCATAAGTGTGCTGAGAAGAAATTATTCTACATAGATTGTGAAGAGGAAGAAGAAAATGAGCAAGAAAGGTCAAAGGAAGAGGATATACTCCAGGAACAAAGCCTAGATAAAGAAGAAATGAATCCAACGATATCTTGTAATGCATTGGCGAGAATTACCACTCCTCAAACCATCGAGATAGAAGGACAAATCAATAAGAAAAAGGAAATAGTGTTGATTGATTCAGGAAGTACCCACAATTTTATTCATTGTAAGGTAGTAAAAGAATTGAATTGCTTCTTATATCCAACACCAGAGTGTCAAGTGATGGTTGCAAATGGAGGAACAATAAATTTCTCAAGAAAGTTCCATAATATCAAGCTATCCATGGGAGAATATGTATTGACTAGCCCAGTGCTTTCCATTCCAATGGGAGGTGTTGATGTTGTAAAAGGAGTCCAATGGCTACAATCCTTGGGTACAATAGCTTTTAATTATCAAGAACTTTTCATGAAATTTTCTGTGGAAGGAAAGGAAGTTGAATTAACGGGTATTGCAGGGAAATCGGGAAAGTTAATCAGCTCTAACGGTGACAAAGCTTCTAAAAAAGGAACAAAGAGGTGTAATTGCACAATTATGTTCTCTAGATGTTTCCACATTGGAATCATCTATTTCTCTAGATCTCCAAAAAGTCTTGGACAATCATTCCAAGGTACTTGAGACTCCCAAAGGTATCCTACCTATTCGTGATTATGATCATGCTATTCATCTGATTCCAGGAAGTGTTCCTCCAAACACCAGGCCGTACAGATATCCCTATGCCCAAAAGAGTGAAATTTAACATATGGTTGCAAAAATGCTAGAGGCTAGTATAATTCAACCGAGTCAAAGTTCTTTCTCTGCTCCAGCAGTATTGGTGCACGAGAAGGATGGATCATGGTGCATGTGTCCAGATTATAGGGAGCTCAACAAGCTCACTATTAAAGATAATTTTCCCATTCCTGTCATTGATGAATTACTGGATGAATTGCATGGATCAATTTACTTCACCAAGTTGGATCTTCGTTCAGGATATCATCAAATTAGAATGAAGACTGAAGACATTCCGAAAAAAACGTTTAGAACTCATGAGGGTCATTATGAATTTTTGGTCATGCCTTTTGCCCTTACCAATGCACCTTCAACATTTCAAGGTTTGATGAATTCAATTTTCAAACCATTCCTTAGAAAATTTGTGTTATTATTTTTTGATGATATACTAATCTACAACAAGTCTTGGAAGGATCATGTTGAACATGTTGATAGGGTGCTACAACTATTGGAGGAAAAACAATTATATACAAAAAGATCCAAATGTTTCTTTGGAGTACAAGAGGTGGAATATCTAGGTCATATTGTATCTGATGAAGGAGTTAAGGTAGACCCTAGCAAAATTAGAGCCATTAAGGAATGGAAAATTCCCACATCCATAAAGCATCTGCGAGGATTTATCGGGTTGATAGGGTATTATCGCTTTGTTAAGAATTATGGGAGAATAGCACAACCTCTAACAACATTATTGAAGAAAGATGCATTTTCATGGACTCCAGAAGCAACAAAGGCATTAAAACATCTTAAAGAAGCAATGTGCCAAGCACCGGTCTTAGCTACACTGGACTTCACAAAAACCTTTATTGTGGAATGTGATGCTTTAGGAAATGGAATTGGTGCTGTTTTAATGCAAGATGAAAGACCCATTGCTTTTGAAAGTCATCCAATCAAGGGAAAGTTTTTACACAAAGCTATTTATGAGAAGGAAATGTTGGCAATACTCCATGCACTTAAGAAATGGCGACCCTACCTAATGGGAAGACACTTTAAGGTAAAAACGGATCATGATAGCCTTAAATACTTTTTAGAATAAAGATTATCCTCTGAAGAGAAACAAAAGTGGGTCACAAAGATGTTGGGTTATGACTTTGAAATCATCTACAAAAAAGGGAAGCAAAATGTGGTGGCAGATGCACTCTGAAGAAAGGATGAGGATGTGGAAGCATTGTTGTGCGCCATTTCTATTATCCAACCAGATTGGATAAATGAAGCAAGGGAGGAATGGAAGAATGATGAAGAAGTGTGGGCACTTATTCGAAAGTTACAACAAGATTCCAGTATGTCCGATACATTTAGCTGGAAAAATGATTCTTTATGCTACAAAGATCGCTTATACCTCTGTAAGAATTCCTAGCTAAAACAAAAGATTATTATGCAACTGCACACTTCTTAGTTAGGAGGGAACGCAAGTTTTTTGAAGAAAGGATGACGATGTGGAAGCATTGTTGTGCGCCATTTCTATTATCCAACCAGATTGGATAAATGAAGCAAGGGAGGAATGGAAGAATGATGAAGAAGTTTGGGTACTTATTCGAAAGTTACAACAAGATTCCAGTATGTCCGATACATTTAGCTGGAAAAATGATTCGTTATGGTACAAAGATCACTTATACCTCTGTAACAATTCCTAGCTAAAACAAAATATTCTTATGCAATTGCACACTTCTCTGTTAGGAGGGAACCCAGGATTTTAAAAAACATAACAAAGGGTTAAGAAGGAATTTTTTTGGAATGGCCTTAAATCAGATATTCAAAAGTTTGTGGCGGAATGTTTGGTTTGCCAACAAAATAAAGTTGAAACAATTAAAACACCGAGTCTATTACAACCTTTATCCATTCCAAGCCAATGTTGGGAGGAGGTTTCAATGGATTTTATCAAAGGTTTACCCAAGTCTGAGGGAAAGAGTGTCATCATGGTGGTAGTTGACAGACTTACCAAGTATGCACACTTTTGTGCATTATCACATCCATTTAAAGCCAGTACAATTTCTAGTGCATTTATGGAAACAATTCAAAAGTTATATGGAAACCCAAATATTATTGTAAGTGACAGAGATCCCATTTTCACTAGAAACGTTTCGACATAATTATTTTCTTGTCTTTGTACTCAGTTAGCTCATAGCTCATCTTATCATCCGCAATCTGATGGGCAAACTGAGATAGTAAACAAATGTTTGGAAGGATATCTTTGATTCTTTGTATCTGATAAACAGACACAATGGGTCAAATGGTTGCCTTTGGCTGAATGGTGGTATAACACTTCCTTCCATTATACAACAACAAAAATGACCCCATTTATGGCACTTTATGGGTATCAGCCACCATCCATCACATCATATTTAAGAGAAAATTCTAAGGTTCAAGCAATGGAACATCACATCGAACATCAACAACAAGTCCTCCAACTCTTAAAGGATAACCTCGTGTTGGCATAGAATAGAATGAAACAATAGGCAGATCAACATCGTAGAGAAAGAAGTTTTGATGTAGGTGATTGGGTATTCCTACGACTACAACCATATAAGCAAATGCCCCTAAAGCAAGCTAAGAAGGATAATAAATTATCACCAAAGTATTATGGTCCATACAAGGTGTTGCAAAATATTAGTACTATGGCATACAAATTGGAGCTTCCTGCCGCTTCTCGATTGCACCCAGTTTTCCATGTTTCATGTTTAAAGAAGGTTATAGGCGACAAGCTCCCAGTTCAAACAATATTGCTAGAACTTGACGAGGAAGGAAAAATTATATTAGCACCGGAAGCAGCCACAGAAACAAGAACTCGATAGCTACGAAATTAATCAATTTCGGAGTATCTTATCAAGTGGAAGAACTTATCTGTTGAAGATTCCACATGGGAGGATGAGAATTTTATACAAAATCATCTAGAACTTCTCAAACATTGAGGACAACAATTTTTTGAAGGAGAGGGGCATGTTGGGTCCCTATAATACTAGTGATTACCCCAGTACTATTGTAGTTGTACCCCTTATTAATATTTTTGTGCCCCTATTATCCCCATATTGTTATTACTGTGCCCCATAGAATCCCTCTATTGTTATTATTCTGGATTTATATTATTATTGTTAGGTCAGCTGGGCTATATTGTGACTCCTTACACTCCTATATATAGAAAGGAGGTTTTGTCATTTGAATCATCAAAGAATTGTTCATTTATGTAATGGAAAGGAGGTTGCCCCCTCGAAGAGGCTGAATTCTAAGGCGTTGATCTATCTTTTCTATCTTTTTCTTGAGCTGGTTTCATAACAAAAAACATCATGAGTTCCTTCGAGTTCTGTGAGGATTTGATTTCCTAGATCTCTTTTCATATATCCTCGACCTTGTTCTGAATTCTCGTCGATAATGTCATCCCTCTTCCCTTCTCTCCTTGTCATGGTATGGGAAAAGGTGATCCACTCTCTCCCTTTCTCTTTATGATAATGGCACAAGGTTTAGGTTTATGCCCGAAATCAACATGCAACACGATCCTCCTTAGAGGCACCTCTCTATAGGAAAACCATCCTCTTAATCACCAACAATTTGTCGATGACATCTTGTTCATGGATCACCCCTATATGAAAGATGCCAAAGTCATTAAGTATAATATGGATCTCTTCTCCGAAGTTGTAGACATGCTCACTAACAAAGAGAAATACTCCATATTCGTCTTCAAAGTTCTTCCATCACTCGTCGAACATTACCTAAAATATTACATTCTATGTTGCCTCTATTATGAAACTAGCTCACAAAAAGATAGAGAAGATAGATCAACACCTTACAAATAAGCTTTTTAAGGGGGAAACCTCCTTTACATTACACAAATGAATAATTCTTAGATGATTCAAATGACAAAACATCCTTTCTATATATAGGAGTCTAAGGGGTCACAATATAACCAAGTCGACCTAACAATAATAATATAAAGGCACAAAAATAATAATAGAGGGATTCTATGGGGCACAATAATAACAATAAGGGGACAATAGGGGTGCAACAATAATAATACGGGATACAATGAAAATAGTAATGGGGGAATCACTAGTATTATAGGGACCTAACATTCCCCTGTCCTTAAAAAAAGTGTTGTCCTCATCGCTTGAATAGTTTTGGATGCTTTTGTATAAAAATCTCATCCTCTCATGTGGAATCTTTAGCAGATAAGTTCTTCCGCTTGATGAGATACTCTAAAATTGATTGATTTCATAGTTGTTGAGTTCTTGTTTCTGTGACTGCTTCTGGTTCCTATATAATTTTTCATTCCTTGTCAAGTTCTAGAAATATTGTTTGAACTGGGAGCTTGTCACCTATAAGATTCTTTAAACATGAACCATTGAAAGCTGGGTGCACTAGAGAAGCTGCAGGAAGCTCCAACTTATACGCCATAGTACCAATCTTTTACAACATGTTGTATGGACCATAGTACTTTAGCGATAATTTATTTTCCTTCTTAGCTTGCTTGAGGGACATTTCTTTATATGGTTGTAATTGTAGGAATACCCAGTCACCTTCATCAAAACTTCTTTCACTGTGATGTTGATTTCCCTGTTGTTTCATTCTATTCTGTGCCAACATGAGGTTATCCTTTAAGAGCTAGAGAACTTGTTGTTGATGCTTGATGTGATGTTCCACTGCTTGAATATGAGAATTTTCTCTTAAATACGATGTGATGTATGGTGGTTGATATCCAAAAAGTGCCATAAATGGGCTCATTTTTGCTACAGTATAGAAGGAAGTGTTATACCACCATTCATCCAGAGGCAACCATTTGACCCATTGTGTTTGTTTATCAGATACAAAGAAACAAAGATATCCTTGCAAACATTTGTTTACTATCTCAGTTTGTGCATGAGATTGATGATGATAAGATGAGCTATGACCTAACTGATTACCGATACAAGAAAATAATTATGTCAAAAAAGTTTTAGTGAAAATTGGATCTCTGTCGCTTACAATAATATTTGGATTTCCATGTAGCTTTTGAATTGTTTCCATTAGTGTAGTAAAAACTTTACTGCCTTTAAATGGATGTGATAATGGAAAAAAGTGTGCATACATGGTATGTTTGTCAACTACCACCATGATGACACTCTTTCCTTCAGACTTGGGTAAACCTATGATAAAATCCATAGAAACCTCCTACCAATGTTGGCTTGGAATGGATAAAGGTTGTAATAAACCTGGGGTCTTAATCATTTCAAGATTATTTTGTTGGCAAACCGAACATTTGACCACAAAATTTTGAATATCTGATTTAAGGCCATCCCAAAAACATTCCTTCTTAGCATAGTGGTAATTTTTTAAAAATCCTGAGTGCCCTCCTAAGGGAGAAGTGTGCAATTCCATAAGAATCTTTTGTTTCAGGTGGGAATTCTTACATAGGTATAAGTGATCTTTGTACCATAACGAATCATTTTTCCAGCTAAATGTATCAGATGTACTAGAATCTTGTTCTAACTTTCGAATGAGTGCCGACACTTCTTCATCATTTTCCCATTCCTCCCTTTCTTCGTTTATCCAATCTGGTTGGATAATAGAAATGGCGCACAATAATGCTTCCACATCCTCATCCTTTCTTGAGAGTTCATCTGCCACAACATTTTTCTTCCCTTTTTTGTATATTATTTCAAAGTGATACCCCAATAGGTAGGGTCGCCATGTAGCATTGCCAACATTTCCTTGTCATAAATAGCTTTGTGTAAATACTATCCCTTTATTGGACGACTTTCGAAAGCAATGGGTCTTTCATCTTGCATTAAAACAACACCAATTACATTTCTTGAAGCATCACATTCCACAATAAAGGTTTTTGTGAAGTCCAGCGTAGCTAAGACCATTACCTGGCACATTTCCTCTTTAAGATGTTCGAAGGCCTTTGTTGCCTCTGGTGTCCATGAAAATGCATATTTCTTCAATAATGTTGGTATAGGTGCTACTATTCTCCCACAATTCTTAACAAACTTGCAATAATACCCTGTTAACCTGAGAAATCATCGTAGATGATTTATGGATGTGGGGATTTTCCATTCCTTAATGGATTTAATTTTTCTAGGGTCTAACTTAACACCTTCATGAGATACAATATGACCCAGATATTCCGCCTCTTGTACTCCAAAGAAACATTTGGAGCTTTTTGGATATAATTTTTTCTCATCTAATAGTTTGAGCAGCCTGCCAACTTGTTCAACATGATCCTTCCAAGACTTGTTGTAGATTAGTATATCATCAAAAAATACTAACACAAATTTTCTAAGGAAGGGTTTGAAAATGTAATTCATCGAACCTTGAATTTTGAATGACCCTAATGAGTTCTGAATGTTGTTTTAGGAATGCCTTTAGTCTTCATTCCGATTTGATGATATCCTAAATGAAGATCCAACTTGGTGAAGTAAATTAATCCATGCAATTCATCCAATAATTAATCAGTGACAGGAATGGGAAATTTATCTTTAATAGTGAGCTTGTTGAACTCCCTATAATCTGGACACATGCACCATGATCCATCCTTCTTGTCTACCAATAGTACTGGAGCAGAGAAAGAACTTTGACTAGGTTGAATTATACCAACCTCTAGCATTTCTGCAACCATATGTTCAATTTCACTATTTTGGGCATAGGGATATCTGTATGACCTGATGTTTGCAGGAACGGTTCCTGGAATCAAATGAATAGCATGATCATGATCACGAATAGGTGGGAGACCTTTCAGAGTCTCAAATACCTTGGAAAGAATGTCCAAGGCTTTATGGAGATCTTGAGAAATAAATTATTTCGATGTGGGAACCTCTAGCGAACATAATTTTGTAATTACACCTTCTTGTTCCTTCTTTAGAAGGTTTTTCATACCATTAGAGTTGATTATCTTTCCTAGTTTCCCTAAAATACCCCTTAATTCAACTTCCTTTCCTTCTGCAAAAAATTTCATGAAATGTTCTTGAAAATTAAAAGCTATTGTACCCAAGGATTGTAGCCATTGGACTCCTAGTACAACATCAGCACCACCCATTGTAATGGAAAGAATTGGGCTATTCAATAAATATTCTCCCATGGATAACTTGATATTATGGAACTTTCCAGACCAATTGATGGTTCCTCCAATTGCAACCATCACTTGACACTCTGGTGCCGGATATAGGAAGCAATTCAATTCCTTTTCTATCTTACAATGAATAAAATTATGGGTACTTCTCGAATCAATCAACAATATTACCTTTTTCTTCTTGATATGTCATTCTATCTTGATAGTTTGAGGAGTGGTAATTCCAGCCAATGCATTACAAGATATGGTCAGATTCATTTATTCTTTATCTAGGGTTTGTTCCTGGAGTATATCCTCTTCTTTTGGCATTTCTTGTTCCTTTTCTTCCTCCTCTTCACAATCTATGTAGGATAATTTCTTCTCAACACACTTATGACCTATAGTGTATTTTCTATCACAATTGTAACAAATCCCTTTTGCTCTGTTTTCTTCCAATTGTTGTGGTGTGAACCTTGTAGGTTGTGGAAGGTTAGGGGCAACAAGACTTCAATATTTATAGTTGTGAGTGATAGGCTTCCTCATTGTCATAATTTTGCTTTCCATTTTTCTTGCTAACACGAATGCCTTCTCCAATGAATCAGGTTCCTAAAGGCGAACCTCATGTTGGATATTATCCTTTAATGTCCCTACAAATGTATCAATCCTATGCTCCTCTAGAATATCTTTTACCCTTATGTTCAATTTTTGGAAGTCCGTAAAGTGCTCCATCATTGAACCCTTTTGTTTGAGATTTATCAATTGGCTAAAAAAGGTGTTACTTTTTGTAGCCTCATGATGTGCTATCATTTCTTCCATAAACATTTCCCAAGTGACAATTTTTTTATGAGAGCAAAGCCATCGATACCATACAAGCTGATTTGGTTCCAAATATAAAGTTGCAATACGTACCTTTTGTGTGTTTTGCACATTATGGAGATCGAAAAATTGCTCCATCTGTAGTATCCATGTTCCATGATCCTTTCTATCGAACTTCCTCATATCGATTTTTGGAACATTGTGGGTCTTCAATACAACATTAGAGTCTATGAAATCATGATTAACATTTCTTTTGTTCTCATCATGAGTTTCCTTTACTACCCTTTCATAATTAGTGACCATTTCTTGTAGCAGCTTATTCAAATTTATCTTCAATTCTTCCATCTTATCGTCCATGACATTCACCCTATTGTCCATGCCATTCATCTTAGCTTCCATCTTAGCATCCATTCCATTCATCTTAACTTGCATTCCATTCATATTAGCTTCCACACCATTCATCTCGGCTTCATTTACCTTTAGTGAGAGAGGAATTTGTTGCACTTGGTCTTGTAATTTTGATATATCATGTTGCATTTCTTCCTCTTCTTCACAGTCATGCTAGAGCTTTTAGGTTTCTTACTAGGCATTTCCATTTTCTTTCTTCGTGGCATTAATTAATGCTAATAATTCTTCACTATTCCCTTTGAATTCCTTCAAAATATTTCTTCAAACCAATCTTATGTAAAAATAAAAAAAACTACACACCTTTTTTAAACTTCGTAAGAGCTCGATATTGAATCTGTTGTATCTCTGTAACTGCAGATCTTGAATATATGAAATCTCGAATTGTGGTAGCCCTTTGAGTCATCTCTCTAACCCCACATGTCTGATCAACACTGGATTCTGCAAGGAAGCGTTATGCCAAATCTCCCATGGTGAGTTGATTATAGACTAGTTCAGTAGATCGAATTTATATGACATGCCACGTGTCACAGTTTTGACCTTAGTACCTAAAATTGATACATAGAAAACTACAGGCCATCCTCTTTCTAAAACTTCTGATGTAATTTTAATTTGATGCTAAAAAAATGTTACGACGATTTTCCCCAGGTCACCTGTTTGGAATGCAATTCAGAAGTCTACAAAAATCTTAACTTCCTTAGATCATATCTCCGCAAATATAGTGAGACAAGATCTGAAATTTGGACCCAAAGTTCTAATTATTTCAACTCAAATGGGTTTTGTCTGTAGCTTTTTAAAAATCACAAAAACAAAGTTATAGCTAAAGTGCCACGATAACCTGTTTCGAGCAGAAAAACCCTAGAATACAAAGCTCTGGTACTAAATGTTATGAAACCAGCTCACAAAAATATAGAGAAGATAGATCAATGCCTTATAAATAAGCCTCTTCAAGGGGGAAACCTCCTTTACATTACAAAAATGAATAATTCTTTGATGATTCAAATGAAAAAACCTCCTTTCTATATATAGGAGTCTAAGGGGTCACAATATAACCAAGCCGACCTAACAATAATAATATAAAGACACAAAAAAAACAATATAGGGATTCTATGGGGCACAATAATAACAATATGGGGACAATAGAGGCACAACAATAATAAGGGATACAATGACAATAGTAATGGGGGAATCACTAGTATTATAGGGACCTAATAGCCTCTCTTCCCTATAAATATGTGGGTGCTCCCCTTATTTAATCCTTCATCAGGAATCCCCCCTTGCAAGAGAACCTTGACAAGCTTCTCCAATGCATAGATAACTTGACCTTCTACTTCCTCAACATTTCAAGCAGACTTGTTATTTTTAAATATATTCTCCAATCCCCACCTATATAATTATTCTTAGTGTTGGTTGTGCCCAAAGTGGTCCTCAAAAGTATAAAAATACATAAAAAAACCTTTTGTCTAGACTGGAAATGGCCCCAAGAAAAAATGATCCTTAGTCAAATGGGACACACACTAGGTCACAAAGGTAGAAGGGGTCGTAAGACTTCATAATCCTGATTTAGACAAAAAGGTAATGGGAGCCAATATTTAGTGGGAATGGGTCACACACATTAAAAAACCATGGGCTCATCTTTGGCACACAAAATACAGTAGGCAACCTTAATAAGTAGTAACTCATTCACATCACTCACACAATAAGGCTCTTTAGTATGGAACCTAGCCAACTGCAACAAAGAGATCGTAAGGCACCAAAAAATTTAGGAGATTGCTAATGAAAAATAAACTTAGCTTTAAGAGGTGTCCTTGCAAAAAATTCCTGTCATAGAATCCTGCATTCGTCTCCCATCCATTAAAGATAAGGCACAATAGGAATTTCACATACATGTCAATCATTACTTGAAAGAGGATGACACAGGGTGATGTAGACAATGGATCCATCCTAACACTTGGATTCAACACACAATGCACTCCCCCTATGCACCAAACTCAATAGAAGGATCATAACAAAGGAAAAGGGCCCCCATAAATTCTTAGATGTTGATACAAATCATGAGGTTCCTTTTCAGTTAAAGAGGCTTGTTGTGCAGCCATATTAATTTTGTTAACCGAACTAGATCCAACTTGGAAAGAGTTATGGTCCACAAGATTTTTGCCCAATGAAAATATGTTTCTGTGGATTCTTGTCATAAGTAGGATAATTACTTGGGGGCACCTCGTCAAGAAGGGATTTATGGGAACCCCATGGTGTGTTATTTACAAGCAATGGTAAGAAACAATTGACCACCTATTGGGCTCTTATTTCCTTGCTTCCAGTCTCTCAATCCAAATTCCCTTTCACTTTAAAAAAATTGTCCTTAATACTAAGTATGTCATCACCTCTCTTAAAACATGGACAAAAGATCCACTCCAAAGCCCCTTCCTCAAAAAAAATTCAATTAACTCCCAACCTTCTTATTTAGGACATTTAGAAAGAACACAACCTAAGTATTTTTTCCAGTCACTACAGAGACTATCACAACATATGGATCATACTTCATAAGCAGCTAGAGGAAATCACTTTCTTATTGAGTTTGGATTCCAAGTACATCCCCACTCTTCTAGATGAGAAACCCATCTTCTATTGGTGGAAATTCTCCAAATTCCCAATAATCCCCAAAACCCAATCACTATCTTAATTTAACTAATATCCTTGATTTATGTTCCCACTCCCGAGCCCAAATTTTGAAGCTCAATTTGGATGGTGTCTCAATATCCAACCTGGGAGAAACAAGCATCGGGTGGGTTCTAAGGAAACAAAATGATTCCATCATCATTATATATTGTTGCTACATTTTTTACAACACCAGCAATGTTGTATAATTGGATTCTCTCATAGAGTTAATCATCATAGCCTAGCACCAGAGCTTTCTCCCCCTCATGGTAGAAGGAGACACACAATTAGTGTTGGAATTATGATACAGGTGTTGTCCTTGATGGCAACTCATTTGGAGGTATGATACATGTATTGTCCTTGATGAAAACTTGCTTAGATGATAGATCATAGTGCAGCAGGTCAAGAGAGAGGTATACGCATGCTAACCTTGATGAAAGTGTGTATACACACGCGTTAGTACGAGGAAAGGTGCATATACATACACACGCAGGTTCACAAAAGGAAAGGTGCATACACGTTGGAAAATTAAGTTTTGGTCCATGGTATTTGGTTCGAAGTGTTCACCCTCGGTATTGGGTCCAAGGTATTGGTCCTACATGGTTTTGGACACTAGTATTCAAAGAGGCCTAAACCTATATAAGGATAATATCATTAGGCCAAGAGTGCAAGAGTGCAAGTGATGAATATCTGATGAAGTGTGACATCTAGTATGTTGGTTATGAGTTTCTGATGCTTTTCTTGATCTAAACCAAGGAGGCACCTATACAGTTGATAAAGGTTGATGGGCTGGGATCTTGAAGACTAAAATGTATTATCATTATATGGTATGATCATGAATAGATATGAATACTAACGCATGTTTTATCATTTATATCTTATGGTCTAGGTATATCTGAAGTTAGAAATTGCAGCAAAGGTATAAGTAATTATTTTCGGATATGTACACAGGTTCTCCTTAGTGAAAGGGCATATACACGCTGGTTTGACATAGTCAAGTAGCATATACATTATGAGATTTCATATTTCAGGTTGCTATTGGTTCTATTGGTTTTTGCATAGTTTTGGGCTCTGGTCCGTGTTCTGGTGACTGTATTTGATGACAGGGTTTCAATGATTCAGTTGTTGGGTGATTCAAAGTTAATGATTGTATTGCAGTAGTGATTGTTTTGTATTTATGGATCTAGTCTGAAAATTTATGAAACATGGTCCCTGGAAGAGAAGAGAAGGTTGTAGCCTTTTGTAGGTTAGCACCTACGTAATAGTGCATCAGCTAGTAAAAGAGTTAAGGGGGTTGTATCTCCCTTCTAGGAGAAGCTGGAGAATGAGAGAAGGTTGTAGCCTTCTGCAAGTAGAAGCCTACATGCTAGTATAAGACTGTACCAATACAGAATTATTGTAAAAATAAGTTTCTTATCAAGGGAAGATAGAGAAAAATTGTAGCAGGTGGTTTTCACCCACATCGGGTTTCCACCTTATATCATGGTGTTGATGTGTGCCTCTTATGTGTGATGATTTGTTCTGTTTTACTGCATTTGTTTACTATTCATATGGTTAATAATGTTCTGATGCACTCATTGAAGATCAACTAACTAAATCATAATTTTATTGGATATACACTAGTTGTATTAAACACAGTTGCGTATATACATGGATATCCTTAACTGAAGTATTGTATATGAATCTGATAATGGAAATGAAAATATTATTGATTTGCAAATATTGATTCACCCCCCCAGTATTATTTCCAATAATTGGTATCAGAGCAGGTCCTTTAGAAGAAGCTTGATCGCTTGAAGGAAGATCCATCAGGATGAGTAATCATGAAAGAGAGGGATCCATCAAACCACCAATCTTCCATCCGAGCAATTTTGTCTACTGGAAGATAAGAACCAAAACATATCTACAATCACTTGGAATAGTTTTTCTGGGAATTGTGGAAGGAGGATATACATATCCATCCGCAACTCCTACATATACAACAGATAGAAAGCAATATGAACTCAATTCCAAGGTTGTTACTATCTTATTGGGAAGTTTGTTAGGATCAGAATTTTTCAAGGTCATGCAGTTCAAATTAGCCAAAGAAATATGGGACAAAATCATTCTGATCTACGAAGGATACGATCAGGGAAAAGGGATGAGCTTCAAACTCTCAGAATAAGGTATGAAACTCTTAAGATGCATCATAATGAAACCATATCTAAATGGAAAAAAAAAACTTAGTGAATCAGGCTACATTTTAGAAGAAGAATATGAGGTAAATTTTTTCAAGTATCTTGAACAAGGATCTAGAAGGTTCAAAGGTAAGCTACCTTTCAAATGCTTTTCATGTGGTAGAGTTGGTCACTACGCTACTAGATGTCCTCATAATAAAGGAAAGATGTATGAAGAAGGTAATAGAAGTTATTATACTCATGATAAAAGTAACGACTCAACCAATAGTGATGAAGACATTAGACTTCTCATCGCATATGAAAATAAGAACTTAGAAATAGAAGAAGTGACCAGATGAAAAGAATACCTGGAGAGAGTAACTAGAGTAAGGGAGCAGCTGCAGGATGTAGTAAAAGATCAAAGCATAACAATTTAGAGACTTGAATCTAAGATCCTCTCTCTAAAACAAGATCTTAAAGAATCAAAGAAGTATAATAAATAAGCTCTTGAAGAACAAGAACATGAAGTGATCGAATTAAGGCAAAAAGTGGAAGAAGGAAGAAAAGCTGAAGAAAACATAAGGAAGCAATATCTGGAAAAGGAAGAACAACATTAGGTTGAGGTAAATATCTTAAAAAGTAAATTAGAAGAAAAGGATAAACTGTTATGATTTCAAGAAAATACTAAAATTTTGGATGATATTCTTAGTAGTCAAAGACCCCCTGCTATCAAAACTGGTCTTGGTTCTTATGAAACTGTCGAAGGTGAATCTAGCTCACAGGGTGAGGAAAGGAATTCTAATGCAAAACCTAAAATGATCAATGAAGAGATAAGTGGTCAACCCCAACAACAACCAAGAAAAGAAATTCTTCAAAGAAGATCTTTCCCTCCTAACTATGGAAGTGATAGTCGGTTATTTCCTCAAATGAATAATGTTGAATGTTATGTATGTCATAACTTTGGACATATTGCAGCTAGATGCAGAAGAAAGATGGGTCAAGACCATCACACAGAAAGACCATCATGTTCCAGGTACTTCAAGGGATATTGTTTTGCTTGCAATATGTTTGGTCACAAGGCCATTGACTGCTATAGGAGTAACATGAAATATGTAAGATGTTATGCATGTAACAAGTTTGGACATAAAGTAAGGGAATGCATGAGCAAAATTCAAACTCCAAAGAAAGAGGATCATACATCATCACAATTCCAAGTATTGAAGAAGACAAAATTAGAGACAAAAAGATGTGGCATAACTCAATTAGCTAACATAATAGGCACAAGGGAAACTGAAAGTGTAGACCTTTAGTAAATTCCAATTTTCATACGCAGATATTATGAGGATAAGTGACATATATACGCAAGTTATAGGTTGCAGAGTTGCGTATATGGAGCTCTGAAGAAAAAGCAGTAGAACAGACTCAGCAAATGGTTCGGTCATGGTATATGATGGTTGGCACAGGCTCAAGGGGAGAATATGCTTCGAATAATGCATTGTTAGTAGTATGGTTAGAAGTCTTTGGTGATGATGCTTATTGACACATCTTACTTGACCAAGAGAATGGATTGTAGGTTACAGGTCTCGATGCTAGTGACAGATGCTTATGGTGTATGCTAGATGTTGATAACTATCATGGTCTTGTTTAGGTCCTTAGTCTTTGTGAGTCATATGATGTATTTTGTTACCCCACTATGCATGGGATAGATGATGTAATGTTTCTTGTTTTTGAGTCGTGTACAAACATTCGGTATATCCCCACTTGGACAGGTGGATGAGTAAAAAATGGTGTATTCCCACTTGGTTAGGAAATTGATGTATGTATAGAGTCATTTTATGCTTTTGCAGAACTTGCATGTGCTCAAGGGGAGCATGGACAGATTGGAACATCTTGGCATGTACAAAGGCAGAGCTCAATTAGAGGTTTCAGCAAGTATTCAGGGGGAGTATAGATAGCAGAAGGTATACCAAAGGAGAGAAAATATTGGTCTGCCCTTTTCCCTTGATGTCAAAGGGGGAGAGTGACTTGGTATGGTGGTTGCCATCAAGTCCAAAGGGGGAGATTGTTGGTATTATGATACAAGTGTTGTCCTTGATGGCAACCCACTCAAAGGTATGATACAAGTGTTGTCCTTGATGGCAACCCACTCAAAGGTATGATACAGGTGTTGTCCTTGATGACAACTCGCTCAGATGATAGATCATAGTGCAGCAGGTCAAGAGAGAGGTATACATAGGTTAACCTTGATGAAAGTGTGTATACACGGGGTTAGCAGAAGAAAATGGGCACATACATACGCACGCAGGTTCAGTCTGTGGTATTTGGTCCATGGTATTTTGGTATTGGTCCATGGTATTTGGTCCGAAGTGTTCACCCCAGGTATTGGGTCCAAGGTATTGGTCCTACATGGTTTTGGACCATGGCATTGAAAGAGGCATAAACCTATATAAGGAGAAGATCATTGGGCCAAGAGTGCAAGAGTGCAAGTGATGAATATTTGATGAAGTATCAAATCTAGTATGTTGGTTATGGGTTTGTGGTGCTTTGCTTGATCTGAACCAAGGAGGCACCTATGCGGTTGATAAAGGTTGATGGAGCCGGATCTTGAAGACTAAAATGTATTATCATTATATGGTATGATCATGAATAGATATGAATACTTACCCATGTTTTATCCTTTATATCTTATGGTCTAGGCATATCTGAAGTTGGAAATTGTAGTGAAGGTATAAGTAATTATTTTCAGATCTGTACGCGGGTTCTCTCTGGTGAAAGGGCGTATACACGCTGTTTTGACACAGTAAAGTAGCGTATACATTATGAGATTTGATATTTCAGGTTGTTGTTGGTTCTAGTGGTTCTTACAAAATTTTGGGCTCTGGTCTGTGTTCTGACGTCTGTGTTTTGATGACAGGGTTTCAGTGATTTAGTTGTTGGGTGATTCAGAGTTAATGATTGTATTGTAGTAGTGATTGTTTTGTATTTATGGATCCAGTCTCAAAATTTATGAAACGTGGTCCTTGGAGGAAAAGAGAAGGTTGTAGCCTTCTGTAGGTCAGCACCTATGTACTAGTACATCAGCTAGTACAAGAGATAAGGGGGTTTTAGCTCCCTTCCATGAGAAGTTGGAGAATGAGAGAAGGTTGTAGCCTTCTGCAGGTAGAATGCTGCATACTAGTATAAGACTACACCAGTATAGAATTATTAAAGGGAGATAGAGATGAATTGCAGCAGGTGGTTTTCACCCACATTGGGTTTCCACCTTATATCATGGTGTTCATGTGCGCTTCTTATGTGTGATGATCTATTCTATTTTAATGCATCTGTTTATTGTTCATATGGTTAATAATGTTCTAATGCACTCATTGAATATCAACTAACTAAATCATAAGTTTACTGGATATACGCTAGTTTCATTAAACGCAATTGCGTATATATGCAGGTATCCTTAACTAAAGTATCGTATATGAATCTGATAAGGGAAATGAAAATATGATTGATTTTCTAATACTTATTCACCCCCCCCCCCCGCAGTATTGTTTCCAACAATTAGTAATGTAGATGGATGGAAATTTACATGTAGGCAGAGAGACAACGAAAATCTCTCTAGGATGGAGATTACAACATGAACCTCAACATTTACTTCATCTCATGGATTCCCAAGAGATATCATCTTTTCACACATTATACGCAAAGCTAACTCGCTAGTGAAATTTCTCACACATAAAGGAATCGAGGAGTTATCACTAGTGAAGGGATCCCCTACCATCCCCATTCCTTCCCAAACATGATCTCTCAGTTTCATGCCCTTACACTCTGAGACCTCCAACCCGAGATCCCACCAAATGATATTTAGCAAGGAGAAATAAGGGAGGTCCCACACTCATCCTTTCGAGGCAAAGTCATGTCATATGATTTGACAGTTCACAAAGGAGCTAGGTATATCAACTACATTCAAGGGTTCAAATTATAGTTCAAAAGGTGAAGGAGGTGTGCCTATTATGTTGAAGAATGTAACTAGGTTCAGTCCTCATAAATATATTTGAGTCGTTGTGTAATGTACTTGGAAAAAGAATAAAGAAATGATTATTACTAGTGTACCAATGACTTATTAAAGCATGAGTTTAATTCTTGGGTCATCATTATATTAGTCACAGTCCCCATTATGGACTCCTGCAATTAATATTGAGAAAATAGAGTCATTGTACAATTAAATAAATCCTTCTTGTGCTTTGGAATCATGTAAAAAGATTTATTATTGAGTAAAGCATGATTTATGTAAGCTCGACACGAAGTTGGCCAAATTATGATCATGCCAGCCTAAAGGAATCTCAAGCATATTTGATATCTCTAGTGCAGCTAGAAAAAGTGTGAAGTGGGTCAAGGAAGCAAAAATAAGTCAATGTTTTTATGGTACTCTCTCTCTATTTCGTGTCCTAGTTTGGGAGATAGAAGTCTTTCATGTGTTGCTACTACTAGTTGTTTCCTAATTCAATTAGTTGCTACCTAGTCAAAATTGTTAGGGTGTAAGTGCTGCTACAAAGGGGTCAAACATTTGGAAGGGCTAACTTGGTGTGGAGGGAAGATTTGGTCTATGTCTAGGTTGAAGAGTCTCAAAGAAAACTATTGAGGGAAGATAATTTTTTTTACTAGGGTTTCCCCTCAAGAGGGGTTTTTCCCTGGCATAGTGTCTATATCTTGTGTCCTTTTTTTTTTATCTTCATACACACATAATATGGTAATTTATTAAGGAAAGATAAGACAATAAATAATTAAAAGAAGCCAACATAAATAACAAGTAATTATGAAGAAAGAGGAATATGTTATATACCTAGGGGAGATAATATGGGGTACCAAGGGAGGTACCCAAGGTAATAATGTAATAATGGGATGGGCCATAGTAATAAAAAAGGTGGTTAACCCACATCACGTAAGGGACCACAAGTAGTTAGTAATAATGTAATGGGCCCATGGTATTAGTTGATGGTATGAGGGAACCATGGTAATGACCCATGGTATTGTATGCATGAGGCCTATATAGAGGCTAGAGACTCCACTTGGAATAGAGTGAAGGAATATTGTATGAACAGGCATATGGCTTGTGGAGTGTTCTCCTTCCTTAAGGAGTGAATGTATGGTGTTGCCCTACCTTAAGGGTTTGATATCAATAAAGGATAATTTCATATTATTTATGGGTTTCTTTGTATTATCTTAGATTTTCATATCAGATCTATAATATTTCTGGGTTAGATCTATAACAATTGGTATCAGAGCACTTTCTTGGGCACAAAAGTGCAGATTTTTTTTATTTTTTGCAGGGTTTCGGGGGCGGCGACTTTGCAGGTCAGATCTGTACATTTTGGTGCAAGATCTATGAAATATAATTATAGATCTGGATTCTTTGTGCAAAAATAGTCGAATTAAAAAAAAAAATGAGTTGAATTGGAGTCCGAATGAAGGAGATATCACTGATTTAAAAATCAGTGGGGTTGCAGATAATTTTTTGGGGCAGCGAAATTGCGGCACAGATCCGGACATCCTAACAAAATATTTGCAAACTCTAATTGTAGATCTGGATTCTTTGTGAAAAAATACCTAAATTCAAAAAAAAAATCAGCCGAATCGGAGTCCGGATGAGGGAGATATCGCTTATTTAAAATCAGCTCTTTTTTGCAGAAATTTTGGTGACGGAGGGAGAGTTGCAGCACAGATCTGAAATTCCAAGTGCCTGGATCAAGATTTCTACCACATGGGTAGATGAAAAATAATTGTTCCATTTCTAAAAACAGGTTATAATAGGGATTCTGAGCAATATTGACGGAATTGTGACCATTTCAAATTTTTGCCAATATTTTTTGTGATGGCGGCCCTAGATCGGGCTTTGAGGGACTTGTATAAATTTGATGGCTCTCATCCAGCTAGATGGATAGCACAAATGGAGAAATATTTGGAGCGCGTCTATGATAATGAGACTCAGCTTATGGTGGGAAGCATGTACTTGGACTATGAAAGACGACAGTGGTGGCAAGAGCATCAATGTTCCAATGGAAGGTTTTTGACTTGGGATGCCTTCAAACAAGCTCTTATAGAGCGCTTTGACCGTAAATCTAATCTTGTGGATAAGCTCACACAGACAGACACACAGCCTAGCAAAGATTTTATTTTTACAGGAAAGAAGGAAACCAAGGAACCAAAAGGGTTATTTTTTTCTGGTATCTCTGTATTGCAGGTTCATGGATTGATTCAGAAAGAGAAGATCATTGTTTCTATAAATCCTAGTTGCAAGCATAATTTTATCAATGTTAATTTGGTAAAAAAATTGCAAGTTCCAGGAACACACATTGAAAACACACAGGTGGATGATGAGGATGTTCTATTGTACAAGGATTTGAAGATTTCTATGGATAAGTATGTGTTGCATGGTGATTTTTATACGTCAGAGATGGATGATATGGATGTTGTTTTGGGATATCCTTGGATGGAATCTGCGGGTACTATCAATATTAATGTGCAGAAGAAATTCCTGAAGCTATGGTATAAAAAGAAGAAAATTACATTACAGGATATTTCCATCCATAAACAGGTAGAGCACATGGAGGCTGAAGCAGAAGATGTTCCAGGGACTGACATATCAGATGATGAGCCTTTGATGATCAATAATCAAACACAAACAGAGGCTGAAGAAGAAAAGATTACAGGTGATGATACATCAGAGGAGGGCTCAATGGTTGAAGTCATATTGAAAAAGAAGACACCACAATAGCCACCACAGCAGGGTGAAGTAAAGAAAAAGCCATCGTGGGTTAAAACTTCAACATATCATCACCCACATCACCCCGCAAGACAACCATCAAGATGGCAACCAATTAGCCACATGGACAACAACCCCCGCATGACAGATCGAGAGAAGCGAAGATCCACCTACTACACATCCACACAGAAGAGCTACCATGGTCAACTTCCATCTTAAGCGAGCGAGGCACCAGTGAGATCGAGGGTTCACCTTTCTCTTGGATGGCTAGATGCACATGCATGGTACCAGTGGACTACTCTTTTGAGTAGATCTTATTATTTGTGTTCTTCCCATGTTTCGGGGACAAAACATGCTTAGGGGGGTGGAATGTTATATACCTATGGGGGATACTATAGGGTACCAAGGGAGGTACCCAAGGTAATAATGTAATAATGGGATGGGCCATAGTAATAAATAAGGTGGTTAACCCACATCATGTAAGGGACCACAAGTAGTTAGTAATAATGTAATGGACCCATGGTATTAGTTGATGGTATGAGGGAACCATGGTAATGATCCACGGTATTGTATGTATGAGGTCTATATAGAGGCTAGAGACTCCACTTGGAATAGAGTGAAGGAATATTGTATGAACAGGCATATGGCTTGTGGAGTGTTCTCCTTCCTTAAGAAGTGAATGTATGGTGTTGCCCTACCTTAAGGTTTTGATATCAATAAAGAATCATTTCATATTATTTCTGGGTTTCTTTGCATTATCTTATATCTTCATATCAGATCTATAATATTTCTGGGTTAGGACGTCTAGATTTGCGCCGCAATTTCGCTGCCCCAAAAAATTATCTGCAACCCCACTGATTTTTAAATCAGTGATATCTCCTTCATCCGGACTCTGATTCAACTGAATTTTTTTTTGAATTCGACTATTTTTGCACAAATAATACATGTCTGTAATTATATTTTACAGATCTTGCACCAAAATGTACAGATATGACCTGCAAAGTCGCCACCCCCGAAACCCTGCAAAAAAATAAAAAAAAATCTCCACTTTTGTGCCCAAGAAAGTGCTCCGATACCACTTGTCGTAGATCTAACCCAGAAATATTATAGATCTGATATGAAAATATAAGATAATGCACAGAAACCCAGAAATAATATGAAATGATTCTTTATTGATATCAAACCCTTAAGGTAGGGCAACACCATACATTCACTCCTTAAGGAAGGAGAACACTCCACAAGCCATATGCATGTTCATACAATATTCCTTTACTCTATTCCAAGTGGAGTCTCTAGCCTCTATATAGGCCTCATACATACAATACCATGGGTCATTACCATGGTTCCCTCATACCATCAACTAATACCATGGGCCCATTACATTATTACTAACTACTTGTGGTCCCTTACATGATGTGGGTTAACCACCTTATTTATTACTATGGCCCATCCCATTATTATATTATTACCTTGGGTACCTCCCTTGGTACCCCATATTATCCCCCCTAGGTATATAACAGAGCACATGTATGTGCAAATGCTATCTAATGCTGAAGCGAATGACAACTGCTAAGTTTTAAAGACGTCAGAATACATCTCTAACCTAGACCACTAGATATGATCGTTAATGATTGAAATTCTCCTTAGGTTAATTGATAGATTTTAAATTTGATCTTCTAATTTTGTCTCAATTTCAAGGCCTTAATGTCGTTTGTTCTTCCTAAAGTGAAAACTAAATGATGAAATGAAATATTTCAATTTGATGAAGGCTATTTATGTAGGGAAGAGAATCACTCAAATTATGCATCAAACCAAACATGAATATGCATCTATAACCATCTTCAAATTCCAAATGCAAAATATGAAATCTAATCTTTCATATGATAGGCAAATGCAACACCAAAACAAATGTTAAAGAAAAATTCCTTAAGATGTAACGATGATTTTTCTCTTTTCAAAATGAAACAAACATAATCTAGTGCAAAGGGAAAGAGAATGCAAGCAAACATAAAAGTATGAAAATCACTTTCACATCAATGATTTGAATGCAACACAAAAATGTTGTAAAAACTAGGGAAATAATAGCACTTACACTTTCAGTTCAAAACATAAACAACTTTAATGAAAACACATTCTTTTGATCCTAATGAGACGGTTGAATTGTAATCTATCGTTCATCAAATGAAGCTTAAGAAAATTTCACTATATCATGTAATGAAAAAAACTTAAGTCAGAAGAACCAAAAGTAATCTACAAGCACGTCTGAACACACAAAGGCTTTTGAATGCAGGCAATCAATATTTGATCTCTGATTGGAAGATCGACAAGTGTACTAAGGTTGACCTAGAAGACATAGAACCCTAAACAGCTAATAAAACTTCAAGAACATTCAAAGAAAGTCAAAAGGAAATTACAAGAAGATAATGAAACAGTCAATGAGTCAACACACTACTAAATCACAAGGAGAAGACAACTAGAACCAAAAAACAAAGAGAAAACCATAAATTTATAAGTTTCCTACAATCATAGCACTTGTAAGTAGTAAAGTAGCGACCATCGCTACTATAACTAAAACACCTGCTATATCATGGCGACTGTTAGGTTCATATCCGCGATGGTAAGTCTAAAATTTTAAAAAAGAGCTCCAGTTAACAATCTTCAAATATCTACCAGGTAATGACACTATCTGCAAGTAGGCAATGAAGCCTAAAAATAAATAGTTGACCAAACTCGTCAAAAGACAAGGTTAAGGAGAGGAAGGAAAAGGTCATAGACTCCCCGACGGAGTCACAATTTTGTTAACAAGGTTAATCCTCTCTATGGATAGAGATGATCCCTCTAGCCCAATGTGTTGGTCTAGAAACTTGAGAGGACAATCAACTAGACATCGTCCTAGATTATTATCGAAAAATAGAACAAGAGAGAACACCTACCTTGCTCTGATGCTAATCTGATTTCCTTTGTTGAAATCCTCGAACTGCTTGTGTCAAGGTCGTTCCTGCTTCTTTCTGTGCTTATGTATGTACATAAAAAACCAAGATACAATGAAGCATGTCAAAACCAATAGCAAATCCATTGATAATCTATTTGGCCAATCAAGGAATTCTAAACAAGTACATACATGAACATATATATTGGGAAGATGAACCAGCGGTTGTGTTATTATTTAAAGAATAAAGGAGAAGCTTACAACCTAGCCTTGATGTTGAAAGGATCTCCTTCAGTGGTAATCCAAGTCCAAGCCAAGAAACTCTCCAACACTCCTTCTCCGAGTCTAATTGTAACCTCTAAGCACAAGCTCAACATAGGGGTGCAGATGGAAATAGATCAACGATTTGGGAATAGTAGAGGGGAAATTTATAAGCTCGGAGAGTGAGTTAGACCTTCTCAAAAGATAGGATTAGGCACACATATTAAGGACATAGCTCATAGGTATGAGATAAAGAGCTCAAATTAGGAGGATTCGACCTCATCTATGCAAAACTACATCCAATTTTCCGCTTTGGAAGCTTCTATATCATGAAGCTTCTCATTCTCTTTGGGAAAACTTCCTTTTTGAGACCATCGCAAGCATGAGAGAGAGCAGTGATGCCATCACTGGCTTAAGAAGGTACAATAGGTGATCATCATGGTTTTAAGCTTCATAAAAGTGATTATCCTCATTTTAGGGTTTCATGAGCTATCTCTTCGGGGAAAGCTCTAGATATTTTCCAAGAAAAGTCAAAGGAGGGATGTGAGTTGTATACATTAATGAGTATATTGTATAATGATCATGTTTTGGCCGCTTCAGGGTATGTCACAGGGAAACGCAGGAGGCATGAAAAAATATTGTGTAACACCATCCTAACTGATGTTGCTTCCTTCATACCCTGCAAGATTCTCTAACCCCCATTACCATCACAACACTCAATGGCTTTGTCATAGTAGTCGAATTTGGTCCTATGAAGATATAGCCAGTCCATACCCAAAAGAATACTATATGGCCCAAATGGTAATATGTTCAAATGTGTTGAAGTAGGCATACCATTCAACTCAAATTCATAAAATCTTATCCAATGTGTAACTCTCTTATTGGTACCTATAGCCAACTGCACTAACCATTATTATCCAAGAACTTCTTTATTCAACCACACTTCTCAACCAAGTCAGGTTTAAAATAACTATAATTAGATCCAGGGTCAATCAAAATAGAGACAACTTGATCATAAAGCTTACCATCCATCTCAATGACAGATGTTTGATGATCTGCTCCCTATTATCTAGTGTTGCATAGATGAGAGTGGTTCTCTTCCCAACATCCATGAGAGTACATGCCTCCTTTCCACTATAAATATGAGGCGTACCACCCTGATTATGTGGAACATCCCTCTTAAGATGCCCCTTAAAATATTTCCAACACTCCAACCATATTATACCATCACCAAGTATATTTTCTTGTTGTGTCACATGTCTGTGTCTAGCTGCATTGAACTTCTTATGGAGAGCAACATTCTCTTTCTGTTCTACATTTTGAGGCCTTGTTCTTTTTGGCTACAATTTACCTTTAATTTTAGCTTTCCCTTTCCATCCTTACTAATATTTTGTCTTACACTTTGATTGTTCATAACAATGCTTTAGTTTCCCAATAGCTTTCTTAAGTGATGGAGGCTCATCATACTCCATTTGATCTCTAAATTCTAATGGAAATCCACTGAAAAATATATGAAATTTATCCTTTTCATATTTAAGAATTGGTACATACCTCAATAGCTCCAGGAACTTTGTTTTATAATCCTCATTTGCCATTAATCCCATTTTGAGCTCATAGAATTCATTGGCTTTGTTGTTGTAGTACCTTTCAAACAAGTACTTCTTTCTGAAGAGTCTCTTGAATTTATTCTAACTCAACTCCTTTGTCTTGATATCTCTCATCCGGTCTACATCTTCCCACCAAATATATGCTTTCCCTTTGAGGCTGGAGATAGCTTTTATGGCCTTCATATTCTTTACGTATAGTCATGCAATTCAAAGAATTTATTCACCCTAAGTAACCAAGCCTCTCCATCCTCACGATTATTAAAATCTCAATCAAAATTAGGTGGCTTTTCTTTGTTAAAATCATCTGGAAAGTATCCACTATCACTCCTGCTATAAGGTTCATAACGATGATGATCATAATGGATGTCAGAACTAGAACTAGAATATTTAATCATATCATCTCCATATGACCTGTGACCACCATCATACCAACTTCCATATTCCCCTTTAGTCCCATCCTCCTATCAAAAATTGATGTGGAGTGCTGCATGTCTCTGCAATTCTGAACAACTTTGAAGAGTTATTGCATTGTCTTCTACTGTTTCTTCTGTGCATGCATGATTCTATCGTTATATGATTTAAAACTCCTTATTTCTTCCTTCAAACTCGTCAATGTTTCTGCTAAGTCAAAATAGTGTCGAACACTACACTGCTCATATAATTCATAGGGAGAATCTTTGTATTCTACCATCTTACTAATGATCTTGATCTCTTCCAGCAAGGTGTGCTATGTCACCTAAACAAAATCATAAACAAATTAACAGACCTTAATATAAATCGGGGAGGATATTTTATCTGCAAGACCGACTAGATTAGAAAAATACATATATAAACATAATCATACAAACATTTAATCATCATCTCAACCATTATCTAGTCATCAATGCATGACCACACCCAGCACACATCATGACCTCATGCATGAAAACTCTAACCATATGACTAGATGCATAACCACATATGTATGAAACACACAAATACACATTAGAAATAGACATTTACATGCATATCGAGTGACTAACCGACATAAACTCATGATAAACACTTCCAACAACAACACCATTAACTTTTCACATGGTAACACCACTGCAACCATAACCAAAACCATGCATACAAAACAAGTAGATAGACCAAAAACATGAGAACACATATGCAACTAATATGAATGCATGACCAACACACCTATCATCAATTCCAAGGGGTGAACCATGTTTTGATACCATTATGTACAACCATCCGACTACATCTACCCAAGTAATTGGCTGACCGAGGTAAACATGTGACAAGAGGCTACTATGATCTAATTCAACCTCCTAGGTCACCTTAAGAAAGTAGAATAAAAGAAACACAACCAAATTGGCCATCCACACATCCTATAGAACCTCTAGGAGCTCCCCCACCTTTCTAGGTGACCAACCCCTGAGGAAAGTGATCAATTCAAGGACCTAGAGCCCCACTCGCCCCTTTTCCAGGTCATCCAAGTGAATGATGGTCCCAATGAATCCCATGATCTTACCAGAGTTCGATTGTATCCTTTTGCTACCATTTTTATGCCAATGACTCTGATATTTAAGGCTAAATTACATGGCCATGAACCGGTTATTGCCAAAACTTCATGGTATTTATAGAAATGAAAAGAAAGATAGAGACAATGATGCGAATTTAAATTCTCGAACAAAGACTTGACTGGACCCCTACTAGCGATCATAAGCATTTCATCAAACATGTTACAAATATGCATTTTGCAGGTCCTAAGAACAAGTCTGAGCATAGGGACCTTATCTTTATCTAAGAATCATTAAGAAGCATTGATGCCTTATCAAATTAGCTTCATTGTCATATATTATGTGATAGATTCATTTCTCGATATTTTAAAATCAAAACATGATGAGAACCCTACATTTTCATTTTCATAAAACATACTCATAAAGAACATATAAATAATAGAAATAATGACAATACAACAACCTTGTATATGACTACCACGTTCCACACGAGCATAGATTGGCTAAGCCAAATATTTGTTCAACTAATCACCCTCGTGCCATATTCCAAGCATGAATGTGGGACTGAAATGGAAGTAACCAACCAGGGCTTCCAGAGGCTAAAACACCTCACCCTCATATATAGAATCAGGTTTTACCACAATCCCCACCAAATCCCTAGGCCATAAACAAGCATGGATGCCGCAACATTTCTCCACCTACCCCATGAGGTATTTTCTTACCTCCTAGTTTTTAGGCCTTACCACAATCTACAATATCATCCACGGCCTACTAGGCCATAATTGAGACACCACCCTCAAGGTTTTACTATTTATCCTACCATTCACCGACAAGGATTCCTAGCACTAATCAAGGGAAAACACCTCTAGGATTTACTATATATCCCTCCATTCATAGATCAAGGATTCCTAGGCCCATAGAGGTATGTAATACTTGGATTTACAATAAACCATAGTATGGTTCAGGCGTCACTCTGTCAGTGGCTTTACCGGAATCCACAATCTCATTTAGGCATTACTTGGCCATGTGTTCTCTCAATCAAAGATGCACCTTACTCAGGCTTGAATCCGTCTGACAATTCAGCTCAACCAAAACATTAGACCTCCATCACACCATGGCTATCCAGAAATGGAAAGGCAAGGTTGAAGAACACTGTCAAACCTCACAAAACTCATGCCCATGACAGTAAGAGAACCAATAACACACATGCATAACCATGTAGGCCAAATCTAGCAATGAAATTGCACATGAAAATTGATACCTATAAGTAAACATGTTGTAGCTTCTAGATCATGCTCTACCTTTCTTGATATTTTTACTTCATATTTCCTTCTCTTCCTTTCTTGATCCAATGCTGAAGTGCTCCAAGAAAACTCTAAGTGTCGAAGAGTGTCAGAGAGGGAGAATAGAGAGAGAACTCCAAAAATAAACTAACCAAAGCCATGAACTGATCTCCAGAAGACTTTTAATTAATGTGGTCTATATTTTCTTTATTTTCCATTATTTTCCTTCATTTTCTTCCTCACGTGCAACCTGTGACCTTTCACCTTCATTTCCTCCTAATTTCCAACATTTTCATAAATAAATTGCCAAAAATGAAAATTTTCCTTTCCAAAGCCTTTTCCATTGCCTTTGCCAATTTCCTTAACCATAACAACCGAAATGAACACCCACACTATGGTTTTTTTCCACCATTCATCTTGGAATAAGTGTCCCATAAGCATGGTTATTATTTTCAATTTATTAGCTTTTATTACATGGAATTTTCACTAGGGTTGTTACACACATTAAGGGCTTGATCGAGGGTTTCTGAAACACTTGATCGAGCTATTTGAAATTTTCGTTTCAAACAATGGATTGAGTTGTTGAGGGCCTAAAAAAAAGAGTTTTATCTCCTCTTATCCAAATTTCTCTGCAACATCATTTTGTACCGTACCAGACTCTACAGAGGATTTTTCCTTAAGTTCTGGAGTTCATCATGTTGGATTTGGGAAGCAACCCTTATATAATGGCATATGATTTTGACATTTTCAAATTTATATGATATTTCTTATCTAATTTATTTGAAACATAATTCTTCAAATTTTTTTGGACAAATTGAAAGGGTCTAAATAAAAAATCAATAACATAAAATACACACAACAAAAAAATTGCAAAAAATACCACTATCTTCGTTTCCGAGTCCTCTTCCAAATGGTACTCTTGGTTTTTAAATTTATTTAAAGAGTTAAAAAAAATCTTATGTGAACATGTGTCTCCAAAATGCAATTGAAATATTACTTCTCCAATAATAAAAAAAATAAAATCATTTTGCATAAAAAGTTATCTTTTATTATGAAAAATTTAGTTCTCTCCATATATATATATATATATATATATATATATATATATATATATATATATATATATATATATATATATATTAAAATTACACTTTTTAGTCTAAGTTATGCTACATAAACACATGCATACCTCTTATGTTTTGTCATAATTTGCAAGAACAGATATTGCATTTAATGGAAAATTGAGGTATTATATGAAAAAAAAAATCTAAAGATATCATTAGGTCAATAACATAATTATCCACATATTGTATTTTTACTCTGAACCAAAATTCACAATTCTTATATGAATTTTGAGGGTTGCAATTCGATAAAAGAGGAAAAACTTAAAATTTCATCACCACGTTTGGCCCAAAATTGTACCCCATATCGATTCTTTCACCCGTGAATTTTGCATAAAGCTTTTGACACAATCAATGATCTATGAACATGCATTTTTTCAATGCACATGCTTCCTCCAAACAACATACTCCATTGTGTGAAAAAATCTATCAAGCTTTGATTGTATGAACCTCTACAATCCCCATAATCTATTAATAATAAAACAAATATTGCTATTCTACACAATCTACTAATATCAAAACACATTACAATTAGAATATCCCTATGCATTTCCCTTCTTCCACGCAAATTATGCACATGCATTTTTTCTCTGCATAACCTCCATAGTCACACAACCACCTCAGCAGAACTACTTCAACACTCAATAGCACCCTTCAGTTAGGCATTAACATTTGAAGGTAAGATTAATTAATGGGAATATTTTTTTAAATAAGTTTCTAAATAAGAATTAAAAAATATATTTGTATTTTTATTATTTTAATAAAATTTGTAAAAATATTTTAGTAGAAGAAAAACTCTGCACACATGCATTTTTTCCCCACACACACTTCCTTCAAATGACCAAATCTACACAAGCACCATCACACAACTCCTTCTACACATATACTTCCAAAGTTGTGAAATACATTCCTAAATAATAATTAAAAATATACATTTGTATATTTATTATTTTAATAAACCTTGTAAATCTTTCCACGCATTTGGAGAACCAGGAACTCCACTAAAACTAAGGACTAACATGTACTAACTCTTTTCAGTGCAAAGATTGAATTGACTCAGTTCATTTGATGGAAAGGAGTACCTTTTCTCCCACACATCGTCCTTAATAATATTAATTAGATATTTTTTCAGCCCCACCACCCCCAAGGGCCTATCCCAAATTTTTGCAACCACATTAATTCTCATATCATTGAGAATAGCACTAACATAAAAGTGTCCCACAACCACATGTCACACAAATTGAAAACGTAGTTTGTTAAATATTGTGTAATAAAAGTAGATTTTATACTTCAACCATTACAATAATTGCTTAAAAAATTACATTGTCTACCTATGGTCCCCAATTGGTGTCAGAGCACTCTTGTCTATGCAAAGGACCCCCAACTCTCCTACACGTACCCCATCCTCTGCATAGTAAAAGTTCCACACAATGAAACCATGCTAGTTATCTCATTGTTGATGAATGTAGCAACACTCAGTATGCAAAGGAAACCATATCTCCCGCACATACTCCAACCTCTACATAAGGAAACATAATAATATTTATTCGACATTTTTCAGTGCCCCCACCGGGCACTATGCAAATAACTTGCAACCACATCAACTATCACATTGAACTGAGCACTAATATAATTGTGTCCTGCAACCACATCAATCCTCTTGTCATTGACCATAGTGCTAACATGACAGTGTCAGTATAAGAGCACTCACCAATGTAATGACCACTCACAAAATTAATTTTATTTTAATTTAAATTAAAATGCCATCCACCAAGGGAAATATGTCTCATCAGAAAGTCCTTAATGAATGAGAAATTATAATAACATTTACTGGATATTCGAAAATGATTTTTTAATTTATGCAAAATCATAAATATTGAGCATTTTCCATAAACTTTCGTTAAAATTATAAAAACATAGTCAAATAATTAACAATCAATGCAACTTGACCGTGAGGAAAATATTATGTTCTTTAGCGAAGTAGAGACTAATAAGATTGAAAAGAACAAAAAAAAATATATGATATATTGGAGAGCTCAAATTTATTCGTTTATTTTTTTATTTTTTCTTTTAAACAAAATGTTGCACTATAACAAGAAAACATTTAAATTTTATAGATTACCTGAAAAAATGTTATGATCTCATTATAAAATGGCACATTCAAGATAATGCCAATAGATTTTGTTTCTTCATTCTCTTAATTGACCCCTCTATCCTTTCCAAAACACTTGTCACTAACGATAACTATACATATGTTGAGTTTGAAATACTTTACCATGTGATCCCGAGAAACAACGTAACAAAAAATATCTTAATGAACTTGTTTCGTGGAATGAAACATAGTAGTTATATTCATTTATTGTGTGTATATGAGATTCAATTATTGTGTATATATGAGGTTAATGGTTTGATAAGCATAATGGTAATATTGTTGCACTAGTAGCTGTAGATTACTAACAACCACTCGAAGATTAATTATCTATTCAAAATAATATTATGGTTTTAGCGACTTACTTATATATATAAATTCTAATACAAACATTAAACCCAAATTCGGTCCCTAATAACATATAAAGTATAAAATATTTTGATTATTTAACCATTTTTTTACAAATATATATCATTGTGTGCGCATTGAAAATGTCATGTTTGTTGCATCATTGCAGTGTGATAGCATAATAGTTGCTTCTTTACAAATAATTAGACATAAAATTTATAAAAAAAAAATCACATGAATCAAATGGTTAGTGATTCAGATGAAAATTTCACCACCTGTTTTTCAATCATTAATAACTGGAGATATTTCTTCCAATATATTAAAATATTTAACTAAAAATATTTCTTTTACAATACATAAAAAAATACAAACCATGCAACAACAATATCAATTAATCACATAATGTACCAATCACTCTCAATCTATGTGTGGAACCCATCAATAAGGTCAACCATCTCGGTATGACATAAAAATAAAATCAAGAAATGGTTAGTATGCCCTACTTTGAGTTATCCTATACTTTTTTGAATGAAGTATTGTAGTAATCCTAGTGAAATTTTATAAGTTTGACATGTGGTTGAAAATATGAAAACTTACAAGTGAACATTTTATGAGATTCTAAATATTTATTTATATTAATAAAATAAAATTATTTTATTCATTTTTATTTCTGGAAATACAAGAGGAGCCACCATGTGAGATATCAATTATGGTCCAAGAAAAGACATGAAACAAGGAAAAAGGAATACAATGAAAGGTTTTAGTTGAACATATATATATATGATACAATGAAAGGTTTTAATTTTATCAATATTATAACTATAGCAATGTAATTATTTAATATCTAGGTCTTACTAATGGGTTTTACGGTTATCATGGGTCCTTTCTTAGTTATAAACATGCCCTACCCTTGAAAAAAGTGTTTTTATCAACAATTAAATAACTATGACTGTTTATGCATAAATATACCATATTCCTATGTATCCTCTTCAAGTGGTAGGTTCTTCCATTTCATGAGATACTTTGTCAATCCTCAATTTAACAATTTCTTAATACTTTTCTCAATGATTTATTCATTTTCTATTATTATTTTTCCTTCTTGATTAATCTATTGTAAAATTCTTTGGATTGGGATATTTTCAATGATTATATTCTTTAAGCAAGAAACATGAAATATTGGATGTACCAATGAATATGTAGGAAACTTCAATTTGTAAGACATAATTCCAATCCTCTGCAAGACCTTATAAGGGCCATAATATTTGGGTGTTAATTTATTTTCCTTATAACATTTATTGAGTGACATTTATTTGTAAAGTTGTACCTCAAAAATACACAATCTCCTACATCAATTTTCCTTTCACTGCAATGTTTATTGACTCTTTTGTCTCATTGTATTCTACACTATAGTTGGGTTATCCTTCAACAACTTGAGAATATCTTGTTGGTGCCCTATGTGTCTCTCCATTGCTCAGACCTTTGCATCCCTTTCAAAGGTGATGTGATGAATGGGGGATTGTATCCATAAGTTTACATAAATGGGGACATTTTTTATGAAGTGTCAAAGGATTTTTTATACCACCATTCTACTAAGGGAAACAACTTAACCCATTGTGTTTATTTATCATTTTCCACACGTCAAAAATTTTACTTACAATCTCAAATTTCCAACTAGACTGAGGGTGGAAGGAGGAGTTATGATCCAATTGAGTACCCAAAAAATAAAAAATAAAAATCTAAGTTTTTCTAATGAAAATTGAATTTCTATCAATTATAGGTATCATTGGAATTTCATGTAGCTTTTCAATTGTTTCCATCATATCTTTAATTTTTCTGGGATCTACCTTCACACCTTCATGAGATACAATATGACACAAATATTCATATTCCTCAACCAAAAAGGCACTCTTCCAAGGATTTGGATATAATTTTTTCTCTTTGAATATAGTTGAGACTATGTCAACCTATTGTACATGCACTTCCCAAGGTTTTGTTGTAGATTACTATGTCATAGAAAAATACTATCACAAATTTTCTAAAGAAGTGTTTCAGAATAAAATTCATTAAATTTTGAAACTTTTGAAAGCATATTATTAAGTCGAAATGTAATAGTTAGCAACTCATAATAATCTCCATATTTTCTAAAGGAAATTTTGTGAATGTATTTTTGCCTCATTATGCTTTGATCATAGCATAAACAAAGATCCAACATGTTAAGTAAAATTTCTCCATGGAATTAATCTAGTAATTCATTAATGATAGTAATAGAACATTTATCTTTGATTGTAATTTTTTTTAGCCGTCTATAGTTTGGACACATACACCATGAGCCATCCTTTTTAAAACCATCACCACTAGTTAATGAAATACACTCTAACTAGGTTGAATGATTCCAAAAAACCTAACACTTCTTGAATCATATGATCAAGCTCACTCTTCCATGCACATGGATACTTGTAGTGCTTGATGCAAGGTGTTATACTTCCTAGTTGCAAATGAATAGAATTGTTGCGATCTAAAATAGGAGGAAGACCCTTAGGCATATCTCCAAACATCTTCAAATTATTTTTGATAAATTTATGGAGATCTAATGGAGAAGTGGATATATTTGTTTAGACATACAATGAAAATAATTGTACAATTACACCATGGTATCCCTTTTTTAGCAATATTGTCATGTTATTAGATCTTACCACATTAAAATGATTCTATTGGATACCTCTAAGATTAAATCCTTTTTCTTCTTAGGAAAATCTAATGAAGAGTTATTGAAAATTAAGGGCCATTGTTCCCAATGATTATTACCATTGGACAACTAATACAACATCAACGTCACCCATTTATATTGCAATAATGGGATTATCCAATAAAAATTTTCCCATATGGAACTAAATATTATGGCACTTCCATAAACAACATATGGTGCATCCATCTGCAATCATTACTTGAAATTCTAGTTTTGGATATACAAAGAAATCGAAGAGTTTTTCCACTTCGTAATTGATGAAGTTATGGGTAGTACCTAAGTCAATCAACAATATTACCAATTTATTTTTTATATATATGTATGTCTTGAAGTTTTTTGTAGCATTGATGCCACCCAATGCATGACAATATATTGTTGTAGTGGTATCTTCTAGTTGTAGATCTTGTGATGACTCCAATTCTTGATATTCATACACTTCATTGTATATGTAGAATAATTTCTTCCCATGTAATTTATGCCACTTATTGTACTTTTTTTCATAATTGAAACATTATCCCTTTTATCCTCTTTCATCCATTTCCCGAGGTATCAAACTTGTCCATTTAGTGATGTTAAGAGAGGGAGAATTATGTTCTTTATAGTTTTCAATGACCACTCTACTAGTAGCCATATTTTTACTCAACCTTATTTCCTAGACTAAAAGCACGCTCTAAGGATTTAGGATCAAACTGACACACCTGATTCCTAATTATTTCCTTTAAATCTCTCATAGATAGGTCTAAAAAATCATCCTATGAAATTTTATTTACCCTAAGACACATTTTTGTAATTACTAAATGTGCTTGGTAACTAGTGCATTTTGTCCCAAATTTACCATTTGACCAATGAATGAATTTCTCTTAATATACCCATAATTTGATATCAATTTCTCCATAAAAATGTGTTAATAAATAATATAATTAATTTTCCTTTCATAAATCCATTTGTACCATAGAAAATGGTATTGTTCTAAAAAAATGGATGCAATATTTAGCTTTTGTAGGGTTGTCACTTGGTGTAGATCAAGGTATTGTTCCATCTAAAATATCTATGCTATTAAGCATTCTTACCACAAAACTTCATTATATTCATCTACGTAATGAAGAAATTCCTCGATGACACATTGAATCCCTAAGGACATGGACCTTGAGGTGATGAAAATCATGATTTGGGAACTCAAAATTTATTTCTTCGACATTTTCATGATTCCATTGTTTCTTGGTATCTCCTTTAGGAAGTTTCTCCTATTGCATGTCTAATAAGAGGATGGACACAAAAATTTTCAAATCTTTCATATTCCTATATGTCTTCTTTTCTATTTCATTCATTTTGTTTAGTAATTTCATCTTCACTTTTTAAATGTAGTGAGAAATTTATTCTCTTTGTTTCTAAGTCATATTAGGCCTCTCTATGGATTTAGATGGTGAAGTATATTTTGAAACACATGTATTAGTCATGTGAAAAAATAACAATTCTCCTATTTTATGTTTTATTGCAAATTTTGTAACACAAAAAATGGATCTTCCATGAAAAAGTTAAATCGCTTGTAAGTTACATACATTTGAAGCCTTAATTTGGAGACTATTGCGATGACTAAAATGTATCTCAATACATCTCTAACACTTGATATATTTTAAGTCTAAAATTTGATCCTATAGTACTCTACTATGTCTTCTTTATAGGTCCACCAATATGACCAAATGTTTTATGTTCCAAGTGAAAGTTATGGTAACATTCCCAAAACTTGTAGATATTTTACATGTTCCCAAGAGTGAACTTGTAAAGTGTGCCACGTCTCCAATTTTTAAAATATGATTCTAAAATTTTTATTTGAAGTACCTTATTATTCTTTTTTAGATATTTAAAAAATTCACAATTTGAAGTATTATGTAAAAAAAGATATAATTAAAATTCGAAGATCTCTTGTTTCAAATTGTTTTTAGAACCACTTGGAAACCTTAATTTCCGTAGAGTACATCTATGACTATATAAAGAACTAATATCTTAATTTTTTTAATATATCCACCCTATTATTGTTATTATATATTATCAAACTTTCATGGTTAGAAACTTACCACAAAAAATGTTATAGTGAAAATGAATAGATTACTTGTTTGAAACTATTTGAATGCAAACCAAAAATCCCACATTCCACAATGTATATCTATAAAATTATGTCAAACCCTAGTATGAAATTTGTTCTAGATATTCTCAAAGAAAATTTATCAATACACTCAATATTTGTTTTCTGAAACATGCCAAAATATTTGTCTTAGACAAAAATCTAAGTTAATATTTTTTAAGTAGAAAAAAGCTAGGTTTGTATGCCTTGATGCCAAACGCTATGAAACATAAGCCTTCAAAATGATAAGAAACATATAATTGTAGTCCAATTCAAGTGAGGATATAGTTTTACAATGCATCTGATGTATAGGACAAGATATGGTGTCCCTAAGACTATGGCTACTTGATATGTATGTGTGCATGTGATAAAGGGTGCAATAATGATGACATGATACAATTAAAGGTTGTGACCGACCTAATAATATAACTTTAAAATTCAAATTACTGAATACATAAGTCTTAAAAATATGTTTTAGGGTTAACATGGTTCTTTCTTAAGTGATTAACACCTGGAGATCAAGAAAATAATTCAAAAAGCCATATTTTTTAGGGTAAGAAACAAGCATTTAAAAATCTTTCACTAGAACTAATTGATCATAGAACGGGTGGGTAAGACTCATCATAAGCCAATAAAGTGTAAATTATTTCTAGCTTAGTTGAAACCAAATTGGGTTCCAAATGGTGAAAATTCTCTTATAGGAAGCCAGGTAGTTGAATGCATGGTTTGTGCATGATCACTAGACTTTAATGATTCCTTGAAGGATCTAAGATTCCTTCACTTTTTGTTCTCTTAAAGTAAAATAAATTGAGGTTTCTCAGACATGATAAGAACTTTAATATTCTTAGCTTGTTTTTACTCCACAAACCCTTGTAGTTTGAAGAGATGATCTTCATCCTTTATTTAATATTTTAAGTGTTATCCCCATTGGGAGGATTATATCCAACATGGGTCTTTATTAATTTACAATTTTTCATTTCAAATGATTCTAATGTAGTATGAGTGCGAGAATCATTCTCTTTATCTATAATCACTTCGCACACGTGTTTGTTTTTTTCGGACCTAATTTTCTTATTGGGTTGTCTTGAGTTATTTCTTTGTTAGTATCATCTTCTTCAGAGTTTTATATCATGGACTCTTCCCCTCAAATTGTAAGGGGAGACAGGTTTGGGGACATGTTTTTTAGAGAGAACGTAACTTCCTTAACATGGTCTAGGACTACATTTTTTAATATAGGGACAACTTCATAGAGGCCCTTTAAAATAAGACGGGGTTTGCTTCAAGCTTGGTGATTAGAGAGACATCAATTGATTTCATAATGTATGGTTCCTCTAAATGGGAGAATGGTTATCCATGTTAATACTAGGGGTATTTTTATTGCAAGATGTTCCGTTTTTGGAGGAGGGAGAGGAGACCACATGAGGACCAGGACTAGGGGCATTTTCTTAAGAATGAACAACCTAGGTTTTCTTGGGTTGACTTGAGTAAACTTGCTTGTGTTCTTTTTCTCATTCTTACCAAGTTTATACCATTGATCAGTGTCTTTAGAGGTGCATTTATCTAATCCTAGTTTGGGAAAACTTTTGGAAAATAATTTGTATTCATGTAACCTTTTTCCCTTAAATCAAATCTATTCATAATCAACTAGTAATAAGTAAGACTAGGAATCTAGAGTTAAATGGATTGCTTATAGCAAGCCATTAGCATGGTTCACACCCACAAACATGCGAGCACAATATTATAGACTATACTTGGTGTCTAAAAGGTCTATATATTTCCAAACCTATCACTTTCATCACTCCAACAACGGAATTAGATGTGTGACATTGTAACCCAAACATGAACCTTTATATAGATGTCATGCTCAATATTGAAGTTTTAAATCCAACAATTGAGGCTAATTAGGCATGAGCCCATGTGATATGAACCATTGAGGAATATGAGATATCTATATTCGTTTTCCTTCAATGGAAATGCAAAGAATCTATGATTGTAAAAAGTTGAGGAGAGATGTTCCTTGATTAAGGCCTTCATGATCTTATTGAACCATATAAATACTACCTTTGGGAAATGTAAAATCATGGTATACTTATCAATAAACCCATTTTCAATGAGCCATAGAGCTAGGCTATAAGAATATGAGGGATCAACAAGGATGTTAGAGATACAAAATTGTAAACTTGAAGCAATCGACAACGAAGTCCTTCAAGTTAGTGGGAATATGCCATAGACAATCTTAACCTATAGGTTTCCTTCAATCTATGCTACAACATTGAGAATCAAAAGAGTACGCTATATGTACAAAGAAAATGATCTTGATTACCATTTATTGAAATAAGTCTCATAATTGAAAGATCATGCTACAAGTATGCCACCAATGAACTTGGATAGTTTGAGGCCTCTAAATTAATCGATTCAAAATAGATAAAAACATGTTACAAGTGGTCTCTTACCATAGTTTGTATTTACTACATAATTTAATAATTTGTAACTCTATGAGTATGCCATTAGAAGTTGTTGACTATAGTTGCAAAAAAATCAAACTTATTGGTCGAAATTGAGACGTCTATTATCCCTATTCCAAACTCATATTTTTTTTTGTTAGATGACACATGTGATTTGAGCCGAACACTTCATGGGACATAACTCGTAATTATTGAGGTGATAATTGATTGAGTGATCTCCTATGGGCTTACTAACCTCACAATTTACCACGAGCTGAGTGGAAAACATTTAATTAGAGTCTTATCATATAGTGTGTAAAGAATTATTTAGTCTTTGATTTGTTAGAGAATAATGTCTCATGTTAACTAAATTCATCAAACATAGTTTGCTAGATAAATTTAACAATTTTCATTCATGTTTCTGTCACATGTGTGATCTAATATTACCATGAGTATTCTTAATAGTTTTGAGTCTTTATAAGTTTGTAATATTGAGCAATTGAATCAAGAAATTCACTAAGTAACATCTCACATTTGAGAGTGTTATTTAGTTTTTTCCTTCTCTATCCAACAATCAGATCGATATCATAGCTAGAGTATTCAAAGAGCCAGAGTATTAAATAATCTACAACCACATTGAGTAACTGATAAGTAACAACTGAAAGCCATTAAAAAAAAATTGTTCCCACTGAGTGACAAGCCTAATACTCATTAGTTTTTTATTGGAGGAGTCATGAGGAGTCATTTCAAAAGGTTATACTATATCTGGGACATAAGCTTTGAGCATATTAAGTGAGTGATACCTATGAACTTCACCATTTGAAAAACACTAACTCGATCCATACCTAAGGAACCCATTGATAAACTAATCATATGTTGGCAAGTTGTAGCAGTTACCGCATTGAGTGGAATATTAGCCGTTAAAGTGAGTCACCCTTCCACAACGAGTTACCCAGGTTTTGAGCAGAGCCACCGCCATTCATGGAATGGTAGTTGTTAATTTTTTTTAACAAATAGAGGGATGAAACCCTAAGTGTATAAACCTCCATTATTCTAAGCCCCCATAACTGAATGAGTTAGCATCATGGCTAGTTAATGCAAGACAGGACGATTTTAGTCACTGCAACTATAGGTTGTTTGAAGTGGAATAATTATATGATACCATGAGATTTGAAAAGTTGGCCTACCATTGGGAATTATCAATATTTCAATAAAATATTTTTTGACAATTAATTCTTTTGGAAATTAGTTCGGGTAAATGTACAAGAATTTAGTTATAAGTTTTGAAAAGTGTTAATTTTATGCAATAAAATTGGTATGATAGAAGTTTGATATTTTTATTTTAAAAAAGAAGGAAGAATACTGGAAAAAATTAGAAAAGAAGTGTATATTTTAGGCCATCGCAAAAGAATAAAATGTAAAATAAAAGGGGAGATATAAGGAAAAAGAAAATAAAAATTATTTGCTTTAAGAAAATTTTTAATTATATATATATATTTTATTTATATTCATAAGGATGGATTATAGTGCAACATTTAGCCTCCTCCTATTTTTACTCGTAAATATTATGAGTTTTGGTCCATTAAGATCAAAACAAAATAACAAATGGATGAGTGATGGGATATTGTATTGCATGGGTTTGAAAAATACTCAAGTCGAGCATCCTATGATGCTATGACACAAGTTAAAAGGGATAAATTTATAACTGATAGGAAGGCTGATGGAACAACATTGTCTCTCACTTGACAAGGTTTGGATGATAACATTATTCCAAAGATTGCAACAACAACCACATCTAGAGAAGCTTCCAAAATTATAGAGAAAATATATAGTGAATTGGGTAGAAAAACTTATCAAAATCGAAATGAGGCACAAAGAAATGCAATTATTAATCAAGTTCCTATTATAACCAAATTAATAGGAGATGTTATAGAAGAGCCAATCGAAGAAGAGAAAGATACATAAGACAACGAGTCTATATTTATTATAGAGAAATTTGTTTAAGAAATTGAAAAATAAAAATTGACATCGCAAAATTAATTCGAGACTTCAAGGAACATTTTGGAGTAGAAGAACGTAAATAAGACTTGAATGCCATACTTGTCCTAGGTAATACAATAAATACAACTGAATAAATTGTACAAGAAAATAGTGATTTTGTACAAGAAACAATGCTTCAACATGGTAAAAAGTGTGAAGTTTAGTACACACATATATGTGTCAAGTCTAAGATTAAAACGACATTTTCAACAACAACAATAGTTGAGGAGAAATTATTAGTGAATGTTGAAATTGATTATTACGTCGAGTTAGCTTTTCTTGAAAAGTTCCTTATGATGCCTGAGTATAATAATGATGAAAGTGGTTATGGAAAAGATACCATAAATACATCAAAAGATGAAATAGGATTGATAAACACAACCATAAAATTTGTTGAATGAATTGTAGTAGCGGAAGATATGCAAGAAAATAAAGTTGTTTTTTATCTTATAGGGATTGAAGAAAAAGTTAAGTGAGAAATAGTTGTGGTACAAGCAGATGAAAAAATAAATTCGACAAACAATACAAAGAAATACTGAAGAAGATGACGAAAATAACACTTAAGATAAATAACCAAAAAAATACATGTAGAATTCATTTTTTGTAGCAAAAGGAATAAAAAATGTTATACAACACAAAGTTGAGAACAACCTGTACCGACATGCAGAAGAAAAACAATATTTTGACTTAATCTTAAGTATTGTAAGCCTAGTTGAGATTTAGACCAACACACATTAGTGGTCGAGGCCATGGGGGAGTGTTAGAGAATAATATATTGTGTTAACTAAAGTAATCAAGTCTAATAAGCTAGCTAAATCTAGCAACCTTGAGTCATTTGTGTGTGAACTAAGATTAGCATTACTATTCCTAGAGATTTTGATTCTTTATAATATTGTAATATTAACCAATTAAATCAAGCAATTCCCTAAGAAGTAGCTCATGTTTCAGTGTGTTATTTATTGGTTTGTATGTTTTAACCTCGTACAGAAATTAACTGCATACGAATTCTAAAACACAGAAAGTAAACAATGCGAGAGCATAACACATAAAAGACATGTACACAGAGATTTTCCCCTAGATCCCAAAATCGGGACTACCAGCTTGATTTTCATTATGTTCCTTTCAATGTTACAATGCATATTTATACATGCCAAAGCATCCAATAACACGAACGCAAAACCATTGTGTCCAAAACCATGTGTGAAAAATCATGCACAAAACCATAGGTAGGTCCACCCAACCTAATATAGGGTCGAAAAACAAAAAAATTTGGGGCGCTACCCCGGACCCCGTAGAGTGGGGTTACCTATACCCCTCAAACCCCTTGTGACCCCCCCACCCCCCCCCCCCCCCCCACGCTACGCAATCGGCGCAACAAAATGGGGGCCCTGCCCCCCTTCTAACCCCCCGGTTAACTACATGGGCTAGTCGAAAGAATATTACACAACCCAAAATTCTACCATGTGTTGTTTTATTTCCACAAGGGGCCACAATAGAGCTTATTCATTTATCCAGCCCTCCAATGCCCATTGTTTCTCTATACCAAGAGAACTTCTCAGAGCTCACAAATTTTGTCAATTCATCTGCAGTATTCTTCAAAGTGTCCACCTTTACCAGCAACACCTTTTTGTCTTCTATCATATCCCTCACAAATTGATAATGAACATCAATGTGCTTTGTATTTGAATGATATGAAAGGTTCTTTGCCAAGAAAATTGCACTTTGGCTGTCACAGTATATCCTTATAGCTCGCTATACTAACCCCATACTTGAGCACAATCTCTAGAGTCGGACTGCTTCCTTACTTGCATGAGTGGTTGCCATGTATTCTACCTCTATAGTTGATAGTGCCACTACAGATTGTTTCTTACTCATCCAACTGACTACACCTCTAAATAGGTTAAACATATACCCACTTGTAGATCTTCTCTGATCCATATCTCCAGCCCAGTCTACATCAACAAAGCCACGAATATCCAACACTTTTTCCAATCCTGGTCTTCCTTGCTAGCACAAACCATAATCACTAGTGCCACACAAATACCTTAAAACTTGCTTCACTGTTGGCCAGTGCTCCTTCCCTGGTTTTGAAATAAACCTGCTCAATGCTCCCACTGCATGTGCAATGTCTAGTTTAGTACAGACCATTGCATACATCAGGCTACCAACTGGACTTGAATATGGAACACAGGACATGTCCTCTTTCTCTTCTTATGTCTTGGGACACTATTCAGTAGATAAATTTACACCTATAGGAATAGAAACCTTGACCGGTTTACTATCCTACATATTAAACCCCTTCAATATTGTCTCAACATACTTCCTCTGGTTTAACCATAGTTTCCTCTTTGTTTGATCTCTTTTCATTTCCATGCCCAAAATATAGTTTGCAGCACCAAGATCTTTCATGTCAAATTTGGAGGACAAATGGGTCTTCCAATCCTGGATTATTTCTTTGTCATTTCCAACCAGCAACATATCATCCACATATAAGATGAGATAAATAACATTGTCACCAATTAATTTAAAATACACACAGTGATCTATTTTTCTTCTGGTGAAGCCAAGTCCCCATGAAAATGTATCAAATTTCTGATACCACATCCTTGGTAATTGTTTCAACCCATATAGAGACTTCTTTAACTTGCATACCAGTTATTTCTTACAGTTCAATGGAAGGCATTTAGGCTGCTTCATGTAGATTTTCTCTTCCAGATCACCGTGAAGAAATGTTGTCTTCACATCCATCTATTCTACCTCAAAATGAAAAGTAGCAACAATAGATAAAAGTAATCTCATAGAAGTTAGCTTAGCAACATCAGAAAAAATGTCACCAAAATAAATTCTTGACAATTGGGAATAACCTTTTTCTACCAACTGAGCTTTGTATTTCTACACCTTTTCTTCTGCATTTTTCTTCTTCTTAAACACCCATTTGTTGCCAATTGGTTTCCTTCCAGCTGGAAACTCCACCATATCACAAGCCTCATTTTTGTGCAAAGATGTCATTTCATCAACCATGGCCTCTTTCCAAAGTTTTCCATCCTTTGTATCTACTGCTTCCTTCATAGTTCTGGGATCATCATCAGTAACAGATAAAGTAAAATGTGAATGGAAAGCATATGGACTATACCTTTTTAGATGCCTTCTTTCTCGAACTGATCTTCTCACACCTGGAGTTTGTGGCTCTTCATCTTCTGATTCCTCCTATGTTGTAGAGTCTAATTCTTCCTCCTTAAGCTCAGACTCTATCTTCTCATGTTCCTTTGGTTGGACTTCATGTTTAATAACATATTTCATTCTCTGAATACCACACCTCGGCTCTACACAACCTTCCTTGTTACTAGGTTCCAAAGCTTATAACCCTTTAAACCATCCTTATACCCAAGAAATATGTACTTTTCAAATTTACTGTCCAAATTGGTTCGTTTCTCCTTTCGAACATGTAAATATGCATCACATCCAAATACCCTCAGATGTGAAAGAGAGGCTCCTTACCAGTGTTGGGTGTGGAGCTTGGTTATCTTCTATATTCGAAGGTATCGCCACATAGGACCCCGGTTCGAAATGGGGGTGGCAAAGCTGCCCGTAAAATATTCACTGCAGGGGGGGGTCTAGGGGGGGGCGGCTGTGACCTCTGGGAGCCCCCCCTGGTGGGGGGTTTCGAGGGCAGCGCCCTCGAAGCTAAAAACAGCTGTAAAATTGCCTTGTAAAAGTATAGTAATTTCTAGTTAATCTGGGCCGTTCATTAGGCGGATGATCTGACGATAGAACGTATGTTTAGTTTTGGGTTTTTTGCCCTAGAAGGCAACCCCTCTCTTTGTATGAGGGTATTGTATTTGAGACTGTGTGATAGATGTGTATTCTGTGAGCGAGAAATAGAGAGGTGAGACTGTGAGAGAAAACAGAGGATATTACAGCGGATTTGTTGCAGGTTGTGTCTCTTCATTTTGCTGGATAATAGAAAGGAAGGACTAGATGTTCGGGGTGGACGTAGCCCAAACTGGGTGAACCATGTATATTTGTGTCTCTCTTGTTTTGTGTACTTTCTGTGTTTATATTTCTGCAATACTTTATGTGTTCCATTGCTCCGTAATATATAATTTTCTAACAACTGGTATCAGAGCCAGGTTTATTTGGTTGATAAATTCGCAGGAAAGAAGGGTTCCTGGTTCGAGTGGGAGCAATGGCGGAAGATGGTAAGTTTAGGGTCGAGATATTTAACGGCAAAAACTTCTCACTGTGGAAGATGCAAATGGAAGATTATCTGTATCAAAAAGATCTATACCTATCATTGGGCGAAAAATCGAATATGCGGACGGGTATGACAGACGAAGAATGGAACTTTCTTGATAGAAAGGCACTCGGAACAATACGGTTGTGCCTTGCTGCGTCAGTCGCCTTCAACATTTCAAAGGAAACCACGACAAAGGGTTTGATTCAGATGCTGTTGAAACTATATGAAAAACCCTCGGCCTCAAACAAGGTATTTCTTATGAAACGGTTATTTAATATGAAGATGTCGGAAGGTGGATCTGTTGCAGACCATTTAAATGATTTTAATACAGTTACAAGTCAGTTTAGGGTTTTTTGCCCTAGAAGGAAACCCCTCTCTTTGTATGAGGGTATTGTATTTGAGGCGGTGTGATAGATGTGTATTCTGTGAGCGAGAAACAGAGAGGTGAGACTATGAGAGAAAATAGAGGATATTACAGCGAATTTGCTGTAGGTAGTGTCTCTTCATTTTGCTGGATAATAGAAAGGAAGGATTGGCTGTTTGGGGTGCACGTAGCCCAAACTAGGTGAACGACATATATCTGTGTCTCTCTTGTTTTGTGTGCTTTCTGTGTTTATATTTCTGCAATATTTTAATTGTTCCATTGCTCTCTAATATATAATTTTCTAACAACTGGTATCGGAGCCAGGTTTATTTGGCTGATAAAATCACAGGAAAGAAGGGTTCCTGGTTCGAGTGGGAGCAATGGCGGAAGATAGTAAGTTTAGGGTCGAGAAATTTAACGGAAAAAACTTCTCACTATGGAAGATGCAGATGGAAGATTATCTGTATCAGAAAGATCTATACCTGCCATTGGGTGGAAAATCAAATATGCTGACGGGTATGATAGACGAAGAATGGAACCTTCTAGATAGAAAGGCACTCGGAACAATACGGTTGTGCCTTGCTGCGTCAATCACCTTCAACATTTCGAAGGAAGCCACGATAGAGGGTTTGATTCAGACGCTTTCGAAACTATATGAAAAACCCTCGGCCTCAAACAAGGTATTTCTTATGAAACGGTTATGGTTATTTAATATGAAGGTATTTCTTGTAAGGACTCTGGACACCACATATCTCCACAATGGTATGATATTGTCCACTTTGGGCCTAATCCCTCATGGATTTGTTTTTGGTCTTTACCCCAAAAGGCCTCATACCAATGGAGATATTTGTCCATCCTTATATACCCATGATCCTCCCCACTTCTAGTCAATGTGGGACTTTGGTCGTATACCCAACAATCCTCCCTTCGAACAAAGGACCATCGAGCCTCCCCTCAAACGATTATCCATTCATCCACTCTCTACCAACCAGGATACTCCGCTCCAATGCGTTGGAAGCACACGCCTTACATGGAGCACCACCTGCCTCGAGAGCTTGCTCTATCCCAGGTCAACTCCTCTTCACCATGTTGGGACTAGGACACGTCCACGAAGAATCCGGAGCACACTGCCTGTCTAACTGAGCTCATCCACGGATCCCATCGTGATATTACCGGGGCCCACCACCTTCGTTCTGCATTCCAAGGATTCATCCGCTTGGCTAACTTCAACCCTAGCTCAGATACCACTTGTAAGGACTCTGGACACCACATATCTCCACAATGGTATGCTATTGTCCACTTTGGGCCTAAGCCCTCATGGATTTGATTTTGGGCTTTACCCCAAAAGGCCTCATACCAATGGAGATATTTGTCCATCCTTATATACCCATGATCCTCCCCACTTCTAGTCAATGTGGGACTTTGGTCGTATACCCAACAACCAGTCCATAAATCTTGTGGAGTCTTATCCTCCAATGCTGATGAAGGTGATATGTTGACCAGGTAACACGTTGTCTCCACCACCTTTGCCCAGAATTCCTGTCCTAACCCGACACCACTGAGCATGCTTCTTTCCCTTTCCATCAACATCTTGTTCATTCTTTCTGCAACTCCATTTTTCTCAGGTGTGTATGGAGTAGTCTTCTGCTGTGCTATACCACAATTCTTATAGAATTCTTCAAATTCCTTACTGCAAAACTCTCCACCGTTATATGTCCTCAACAACTTTATCCTCTTCTCTATTTGGTTTCCCCCAGAGCCTTAAATTCCTTAAACCTATCAAAGATTTTAGATTTCTTCTTAAGGAAACATATCCATGTATTCCTTCAGAAATAATCTATAAATGATACATAGTACACAGACATACCCAGTAATGGAACCTTCACAGGTCCAAACACATCACTATGCACAAGCTCTAATATTTGTTTCACCCTCTTACCACCAGAGGTGGAAACTCACCCAATTCTGCTTCCCATATACACAATTTTCACAGAAATTAAAATCCAAAGAGCTATTACTCATACCTTCTACCATATCTTTACCATGAAGTATTCGAAGGCCCTTCTCTCTAATATGTCCAAGCCTTTGATGCCACAGCAAGGTCTTCTCTCCAGAGACCACTAGATTTTCTACTCCACATTCAGGAACCACAGAACTGTTACACCCATCAACAATAGTGCTACCTTGTGGCTTGTACAAAGTTACAATTTGAAATCCCTGCATCAATACCAGTTCCACTCGAGCCATCTTGCAGGTATCATTCTCGAACACTGCTTTTACACCTACATCATCCATCTTGCTTACAGAAATCAGATTTCGGGCTAATTCTAGAATATGCAAAACACCTGGAAGTGTTCTAACCTTTCCACCCTGCAACTTCAACTTTACTTTTCCACGACCAATGATTCTACCCTTCCTGTCATCCCCCAAGAAGACATCACCACAATCATATTTCTCATACTTGAAGAACCACTCTCTATGGGGAGTGAAGTGAAAGGATGCACCTGATTCAATCAACCATGCCTCATGATCTACATGTGTACTTGAAGAAGCCAAGTACACATCCCCACCTTCATCTAAGGTGGTTTTCACCTCTGCAGAAGGAGCATCATCAGATCCCTTTCCTTTATTAGGAGCTTTAGATTTATAGTCCCTTTTGTAGTGCCCTTCCTTTCCGCATTTCTAGCACACCACCTTTACAGGTTTTCCTGGAGATTTATATCTCCCTCTAGATTTAGATCTCCCACTCGATGACATTTTTGTTTCTATTCTCGGACCGTCCTCGTAAAGACAAGGCATCACCATTCTGGCTCTCCATATTTTTCCGTCTCATCTCCTTCGTCGGCAAGGATGAGACTGTTTCATCAAATTGCAAGGTAGTTGCATTGTTGCCTATTGCGACAACCAATCTATGCCACGAATCTGGTAGAGAACACAACAAACTAATGCACTTATCTTCATTTGAAATTTCAATATCAACAGATAATAACTGACTTACCACAATACTAATTGCATTGAGATGTTATATCACCGAGTCTCCAACTTTCATCTTCAGCTTATACAACTTTTTCCGTACGAACAGTTTATTCACCATAGTCTTAGATTGATACAAAGTCCCTAACTTGTCCCACAAAGCCTTCTCCGTAGCTTCCCCTGATACATTCAACAATACTAAATTTGAGACACACAATTGTATTGTTCTCTTTGCCCTCCTATCTAACTTCTTCCATTCTTCATCAAACACTCCTGTTGGTTTAGTACTCGGATCTACTGCGATCCACTGATATCTATCCACCAACAAATCCTCCATCTTGAGTTTCCACAACTCAAAACTTTGACCATTAAATTTCTCGATCTCTATCTTTCAACTACTCTCCATCCTCTTTCACCACCAAAATCGATCCTACAGATCTCCCAACAAACAGGGTCTACCACAAGCCCGAGCAAAACCCCTCAGCAACAAAGGTATCCCCTTGAAGCCAAAACATCTCTGATACCAAATGTAGGTTTTAAACCCATACAAAAATTACCTGCATATGAATTCTAAAACACATAAAATAAACAATGTGAGAGCATAACACATAAAACACATGTACACAAAGATTTCCCCTAGATCCCAAAACCACGACTACCAGCTTGACTCTTCATTATGTTCCTTTCAATGTTACAATACATATTTATACATGCCAAAGAATCCAATTCCATGGACCGAAAACCATTGCATCCAAAACCATGTGCGAAAAATCATGGACAAAACCATAGGTAGGTTTGCCCAACCTAATATAGGGTCCAAAAACAAAATTTTCCGGGGTGTTTCGCCTAACCCCATAGAGTGGGGTTACCTGCACCCTAAAACTTTCTATGACCCCCCTGCTATGCAATCGGCGCAACAAAGGCTAACTACGTGGGCTAGTCATGGAAAGAATAAAACACAACCCAACAGGTTTCGTTTTGTTTCCATATCTCATGATTATTGTTGTTCTCTCTATGTAACACAATTTAATAATAATTAATTGGATCTATATATCTATAAATGGATTTATGTGATTTGATCAAGAACTATGTAATATTATCCTTATTTCGATTAGTCACCTTTGGTGAACTAAAGATCGTAGTATATAAATCCATCTTCTATTGATTGATGCATTGCATTTAATCTCAATGATGAATGATATTGGCCATCAAAATAATATTTAAAAAAGATATATAATACGTAGGGCATTTTGGCTAACAAAACTTTTGATCGCCTTGAAATTTATTTATTTACATATATTTTTCAAATTACACCATTCAATTTTTGTATTCCAAAATTAAAAAAAAAAATCATAATAAAACAAAAAATTCACCTATTTATTAATTATAATAAAACTAACAAATATATAATGTAGAGAAAATTGAAATAGCTAGGTTATTTTCAATGTAGTCACTACTATCACAAGATGACATTTTACAATGTCATTCTAAAAATCCATACTCAACGATCATTCCAATAGTTTTTGTTTCTTCATTGTCCTAACCACTCCGACCCTTCCAAAACATGTCTCACTAACATTTTGGGACTACATTACGATTTCAACTACAATAATCAACTTCATTTATATTGTGTATATGAGGTTAGTGATTTGAGAAAAGTAACGTTGTCATTTTTTCGATTAACAATCCTTCTTATGAGAATAGATAATGTGGACTAACTGTCACTCTAAAACATGGTATTAGCTACCAATTTAAACTAAAATTAATCTTGTAAAAGTAATTATCATTGTAAGTACATTTAGTACAATCATATAAATTAAATCCTCTATAGTCATCAACGTGTAATGTATATATCAAAACACTTAAAATTATAAAAATCATAATAATTAATTAAATTATAACTTCATTTAAAATAACAAAAAATATTATTAATCATAAAAAAATTAATATATAAGTAAAACATATATACGTTTTAACAAAACATGTAAAATGTAATAAACCATAGAGGTTCACGATCACTTTCTCATCTAGATTCCTAATTTGTAAAATATATTTTGTAACAAAATCATAGGTCAATACCATGCCCTATCAATACAACATGAAAAACCATAACTCATGTTACATGACACTTGTTCATATGGTACTCTTTCTAATTAGAATTTAATTAAAACACCTAAAAATAAATAACTACTTTGAAAATATAACTAGTATACTACTAAACATATTCTAGAATATTTATGAATATTAAATATGTACAATCTTCATAATAACTATTGATCCTTAACTTAGAAATTTGGAAACCCTTCCGCAATGGTGGTTTAATGGAAGATGGAACTCGGGCCTTAGGCTATGTGCACCCCACCCTCGAATACATAAAAGGGATTTAAGGTTGAGGAAACAACGTGCCCTTGCATGCATGAACATGCATTTTTATAGTTGGATTTAGGTTTAAATCATTTTTTCGATGGGTGGCGAAAAAAAATGCAGTAAATGTAAAGTAGTGGAGTGATCAAGGTGGCTTGAGACACATGCAAAAGTCCAAGAGGGCTCATAAATTTTCAAAATTTAAAGTCGTCAAATTGCAACAAACTCTTCATGAAATCAGAGTTTGTGTTGCCCTGATTCCAACAGTGCCCACGAAACTCAAATCCGAGCTTGCATGGAGGAGATAGGACAAGTCAAAGTTCATGGTTGACTAGGCCAAGTGGTAGGTTGAATGCTCCTATAAATTGCACTAGTAGTGGTTTTCAGAATCCACCCACCTATGGTGGTGAATTTGTTGCTTACTTGAATTGTCAAATCGCCCTTATTTTTGGTAAAATTAAAAATAAATAACCATTTGGATTTTAAAAACTAAAAAATATTAAAAAAAATTAATGGGGGTGGGTTGTCACACCCGCCACCCTCACTCCAAAGTACAATGGTTATACATATATGGGTTTGGGGTCCAGCTAACCGGGAACCCGGCCCCGTGGCCCATGTCATCAAAGTCAACATCGCGGCTAGCAGGGCTAGAGCCCGCCAGGCCCATGTGGGTCGGCCCCCACTAGGCCGCACCATGTGGCAATACGCCAACCACACAACCATATAATTGTCACACAAATGTTGAATGTGCCATTTAAACAAAAATGTTAAAATAATTTTCCAAGTGCAGGGGTTGGTGGGGATTGGATCCCCTACCTCTCGCCTCATTGCCTCCACCTTAACCAACATGCCCAAATATATTTTTTGGATTATCTGCCCACTTAAATGTATTTAAGCTCTCTCATTTAGTCAGACAGGGAGGAAGGCAAGCGACGAAGGGACAAACGCAGCATTTTGGAGGCAGAACGGTGTGGAGGAACCAGTAGCCAAGGCCGGAATCACGTGGCATGAATTTCAGGACAAGAATATTTTTAGAATCATTTGATACTTGTGAGGAGTCTTTGAAATTCCCTAAGAGGTAAATTTTCATTTTCTCACAATGATATTGTTGGGTCCCTATAATACTAGTGATTACCCCATTACTATTGTAGTTATACCCCTTATTAATATTGTTGCGCCTTATTTCCCCCATATTGTTATTACTATGCCGCATAGAATCCCTCTATTGTTATTTTTGTGGCTTTATATTATTATTGTTAGGTCAACTGGATTATATTGTGACTCCTTAGACTCCTATATATAGAAAGGAGGTTTTGTCATTTGAATCATCCAATAATTGTTCATTTATGTAATGTAAAGGAGGTTTCCCCCTCGAACAGGTTGTATTCTAAGGTGTTGATCTATCTTTTCTATGTTTTCTTGAGCTGGTTTCATAACATTTGGTATCAGAGCTTTGGATTCTAGGGTTTCGCTGCTCCAAACGGGTCTTCATGGAATTTTCGCTATACCTTTTTTTCTGTGACATTTCAGAAGTTGAAAAGAAAACCCATTTGAGAAGAAATCGCGCTGAACCTCGAGTCCAAATTTCAGAGCCTTTCATGCTACATTTACGGAGATATGATCTGAGGAAATTGGTCTTTTTGCAGACTCCTGAATTACATTCCAAACAGGCGACTTGGGGAAAATTGTCATAACATTCTCTCTGGGGATCGGAATGAAATTTCATAAGAAGGTACAGAAAGAGGACGGACTGGAGTTTCCTGTATGCATTGTTCAGATCCAAAGGTCGAAACAGTAACTCGTGGCACATTGTACAAGTTCGCTCTACTGAACTAGTCTATAATCAAGTCACTGTGGGTGATTTCGCATAAATCTTCCTTGGAGAATCCAATTTGGGTCAGACTTTTGGCATTGGAAAGAGGACACAAAGGGCTACTGCAGGTCACAAATTTAGAACTAGATGATTGGAAAATACAGAGATACATCAGAGGCAATATGAAGCTCCTACAAAGTGAAAAAAGGTGTGTAGCTTTTAATTTTTTTTGCATAAGATTGGTTTGAAAAATTAGTTTGAAGGAATTCAAAGGGCATAGTAAAGCCTTATTTTTGGTAATTGATGCCCCGAGGAAAGAAAATGCAAACACCTAGTAGGCAACCTGAAATCTCTAGCATGGCCCATGAAGAAGAGGAAGAGATGCAACATGATATATCAAAATTACGAGACCAAGTGCAACAATTGTCACTTGCACAAAAAGGAACAGTATCTAAGATGGATGGTTTAAAGAAAGATGTAGAAGCTAAGATGGATGGTTTAAAGAAAGGCGTAGAAGCTAAGATGGACGATTTGAAGATAGATCTAAAGACAGACATGGATGAATTGAAGATAAATATGAATAAGTTGCTACAAGAAATGGTCACTAAGGGTGAAAGGGTACTAAAGAAAACTCATGATGAGAACAAAAGAAATGTTAATCATGATTCCATAGACTCTAATGTTGGATCGAAGAATCACCATACTCCAAAAATCGATATGAGGAAGTTTGATGGAAAGGATCCCACCACATGGATATTACAAATGGAGAAATTCTTCGATCTCAATAATGTGCAAAACACACAAAAGGTACGTATGGCAACTTTATATTTGGAACCAAATCAGTTTGTATGGTATCAATGGCTTTGCTCTCATAAACAATTTATCACTTGGACAATTTTTACGGAAGAATTGATAGCACATTATGAGGATACAAAAAGCAACACTTTTTTTAGCCAATTGATAAGTCTCAAACAAAAGGGTTCAATAATGGAGCACATTGAGGAGTTCCGAAAATTGAACATAAGGGTAAAAGATATTACAGAAGAGCATAGGATTGATGTGTTCGTAGGGTCTTTAAAGGATAATATCCAACATGATGTTCACCTTTGGGAACCTGATTCATTACAGAAGGCATTTAGGTTAGCAAGAAAATGGAAAGCAAAATTATGGCAACCAGGAAGCATACCACTCACAACTAGAAAGACGGAGGTGTTGTTGCCCCTAGTCTTCCACAACCTATAAGGTTGACACCACAACAATTGGAAGAAAAAAGACCAAAAGGGCTTTGTTACAGTTGTGATAGAAAATACACTAAAGGTCATAAGTGTGATGAGAAGAAATTATTCTACATAGATTGTGAAGAGGAAGAAGAAAGGGAGCAAGAAAGGTCAAAAGAAGAGGATATACTCCAAGAACAAAGCCTAGATGAAGAACAAATAAATCCAACCATATATTGTAATGCATTGGTGGGAATTACCACTCCTCAAACCATCAAGATAGAAGGATAAATCAAGAAGAAAAAGGTAATAGTGTCGATTGATTCAGGAAGCACCCACAATTTTATTCATTGTATGGTAGCAAAAGAATTGAATTGCTTCCTATATCCAGCACCAGAGTGTCAAGTGATGATTGTAAATGGAGGAACAATAAATTGCTCTGTAAAGTGCCATAATATCAAGCTATCCATGGGAGAATATGTATTGACTAGCCCAATGCTTTCCATTCCAATGGGAGGTGTTGATGTTGTACTAGGAGTCAAATGGCTACAATCCTTGGGTATTGCAGCCATTAAGGGGTATTGCAGGGAAACCAGGAAAGATAATCAGCTCTAATGGTATGAAGAAGCTTCTAAAAAAGGAGCAAAGAGGTCTAATTGCACAATTATGTTCGCTAGATGTTTCCACATCAGAATCATCTATTTCTCCAGATCTCCAAAAAGTCCTGGACAATCATTCCAAGGTATTTGAGACTCCCAAAGGTCTCCCACCTATGCGTAATCATGATCATGCTATTCATCTGATTCCAAGAAGTGTTCCTCCAAACATCAGGCCGTACAGATATCCTTATGTCCAAAAGAGTGAAATTGAACGTATGGTTGCAAAAATGCTAGAGGCTGGTATAATTCAACCGAGTCAAAGTTCTTTCTCTGCTCCAGTAGTATTAGTGCACAAGAAGGATGGATCATGGCGCATGTGTCCGGATTATAGGGACCTTAACAAGCTCACTATTAAAGATAAGTTCCCCATTCCTATCATTGATGAATTACTTGATGAATTGCATGGATCAATTTACTTCACCAAGTTGGATCTTCGTTCAGGATATCATCAAATCAGAATGAAGACTAAAGACATTCCGAAAACATCATTTAGAACCCATGAGGGTCATTATGAATTTTTGGTCATGCCTTTTGGCCTTACCAATGCACCTTCAACATTTCAAGGTTTGATGAATTCAATTTTCAAACCATTCCTTAGAAAATTTGTGTTAGTATTTTTTGATGATATACTAATCTACAGCAAGTCTTGGAAGAATCATGTGGAACATTTTGACAGGGTGCTACAACTATTGGAGGAGAAACAATTATATGCAAAAAGATCCAAATGTTTCTTTGGAGTCCAGGAGGTGGAATATCTGGGTCGTATTGTATCTCATGAAGGAGTTAAGGTAGACCCTAGCAAAATTAAAGCCATTAAGGAATGGAAAATCCCCACTTCCATAAAGCATTTGCGAGGATTTCTCTGGTTGACGAGGTATTATCGTAGGTTTGTTAAGAATTATGGGAGAATAGCATCACCTCTAACAACATTATTGAAGAAAGATGCATTTTCATGGACTCCGGAAGCAACAAAGGCCTTTGAACATCTTAAAGAGGCAATGTGCCAAGCACCAGTCTTAGCTACACCGGACTTCAGAAAAACCATTGTTGTGGAATGTGATGCTTCAGGAAATAGAATTGGTGCTGTTCTAATGCAAGATGAAAGACCCATTGCTTTTGAAAGTCATCCAATCAAGGGAAAGTTTTTAAGCAAAGCTATTTATGAGAAGGAAATGTTGGCAATTCTCCATGCACTTAAGAAATGGCGACCCTACCTAATGGGAAGACACTTCAAGGTAAAAAATGATCATGATAGCCTTAAATACTTTTTATAACAAAGATTATCCTCTGAAGAGCAGCAAAATTGGGTCACAAAGATGTTGGGTTATGACTTTGAAATCATCTACAAAAAAGGGAAGCAAAATGTGGTGGCAAATGCACTCTCAAGAAAGGATGAGGATGTGGAAGCATTATTGAGCGCCATCTCTATTATCCAACCAGATTGGATAAATGAAGCAAGGGAGGAATGGAAGAATGACGAAGAAGTGTGGGCACTTATTCAAAAGTTACAACAAGATTCCAGTACGTCTGATACATTTAGCTCGCAAAATGATTCGTTATGGCACAAAGATTGCTTATACCTCTGTAAGAAACGCCAGCTAAAACAAAAGATTCTTATGGAATTGCACACTTCTCCCTTAGGAGGGCACTCAGGATTTTTAAAAACTTACCACAGGGTTAAGAAGGAATTTTTTGGGATGGCCTTAGATCCTATATTCAAAAGTTTGTGGCGGAATGTTTGGTTTTCCAATAAAATAAAGTTGAAACAATTAAGACACCAGGTCTATTACAACCTTTATCCATTCCAAGCCAACGTTGGGAGGAGGTTTCAATGGATTTTATCACAGGTTTACCCAAGTCTGAGGGAAAGAGTGTCATCATGGTGGTAGTTGACAGAATTACCAAGTATGCACACTTTTGTGCATTATCACATCCATTTAAACCCAGTACAGTTTCTATTGCATTTATGGAAACAATTCAAAAGCTACATAGAAACCCAAAGATTATTGTAAGTGACAAAGATCCCATTTTCACTGGAAATTTTTGGACAGAATTATTTTGTTGCCTTGGTACTCAGTTAGCCCATAGCTCATCTTATCATCCTCAATCAGATGGACAAACTAAGATAGTAAACAAATGTTTGGAAGGATATCTTCGTTGCTTTGTATCTGATAAATAGACACAATGGGTCAAATGGTTGCCTCTGGTTGAATGGTGGTATAACACTTCCTTCCATACAGCAACAAAAATGACCCCATTTATGGCACTTTATGGGTATCAACCACCATCCATCACATCATATTTAAGAGAAAATTCTATGGTTCAGGCAATGGAACATCACATCGAACATCAACAACAAGTCCTCCAACTCTTAAAGGATAACCTCGTGTTGGCACAAAATAGAATGAAACAACAAGCAGATCAACATCGCAGCGAAAGAAGTTTTGATGTAGGTGATTGGGTATTCCTACGGCTACAACCATATAAGAAAATGTCCCTCAAGCAAGCTAAGAAGGATAATAAATTATCACGAAAGTATTATGGTCCATACAAGGTGTTGCAAAAGATTGGTACTATGGCATACAAATTGGAGCTTCCTGCAGTTTCTCAATTGCACACAATTTTCCATGTTACATGTTAAAGAAGGTTATAGGTGACAAGCTCCTAGTTCAAACAGTATTGCCAGAACTTGACGAGGAAGGAAAAATTATATTGGAACTGGAAGCAGTCACAGAAACAAGAACTCGACATCTACGAAATCGATCAATTTCAGAGTATCTTATCAAGTGGAAGAACTTATCCGCTGAAGATTCCACATGGGAGGATGGGAATTTTATGCAGAAGTATCCAGAACTACTCAAGCATTGAGGAAAACACTTCTTTGAAGGACAGGGGCATGTTGTGTCCCTATAATACTAGTGATTACCCCATTACTATTGTATTTATACCCCTTATTAATATTGTTGTGACCCTATTGCCCCCATATTGTTATTACTGTGCCCCGTAGAATCCCTATATTTTTATTTTTGTGGCTTTATATTATTATTGTTAGGTCGGCTAGATTATATTGTGACTCCTTAGACTCCTTTATATAGAAAGGAGGTTTTGTCATTTGAATCATCCAAGAATTGTTCATTTATGTAATGTAAAGGAGGTTGCCCCCTCGAACAGCCTGAATTCTAAGGCGTTGATCTATCTTTTCTATATTTTCGTGAGTTGGTTTCATAACAGATATGAAGCTTATAGTTGGTTTAACATGAATTTCATAGATAAATGCAATTCTCATATCAGAATCACCATCTCAGCAAGAGATTTGCAAATTTCCAACAAAGCAGAATTTTTGAAGAATCTTGAAGGAATCTTTTAGATTGCTTGGAGGCGGAAATTCACAAGAGTGAGAATGTAGCAAAATTTATACACAGAAGTCTGAAAATATCTCTAAGATCATGATGGTGAGATCAGGTTTGTGATTTCAGTTGCAGATCTCCAGCCAACCCAGAGAAGGTAATCTTTGGAGAATCACGAGAACCTAAAAGATTCCTATAGGCCTAGATTTTGACGGTGTTATAATTCGACAAATGGATAATCGATTTTATACCTCTCAATGATAGAAATTTAGTGGTATAGTTAGTTTTTGCAGCTAAACCTTCCATTTTTTTGCCAACTTCAAAGGTGAAGGTACCTGAATTAGTCATGTCATGTTTTCCTTCATAATTGTTGAGATGATGTATTATGTTTTGAGATTCGTGTTTGATTTTATGTTGTGGGATCAATTTTGCCACTTTATATGCGATATATTTAGCTTTTCATGTTATGTTGTTGAGATCCCTTTGTAACTATGTTGAAGGGATACTCAGTGCCACATTTTTTGAGATCATGTTAAGTTGTCATACTGAGAGGAAGCCTTCTTGAGTGAGAATTCCTACAAGTGGAATGTCTCATGAAGGGACATGCCACTCTTGTGTGAGGGTGTATGTCCCTTCTATGGCAAAAGAGTCTTCCATGTACATCATCATAATTCACAACAGTATATGAAGCTGCCTCCATGATTTTGACACCGGGTCCGAGGACATAGTCCACCATAGATGAACGTCGTTATCAAATGTCTCGTGTTTTGATTTGCTGATCATTGTCATGTTTTCTCTTGTTTAAGCATGCACCTATGTTATTTTATGCTCTTTAAAATGAAATTCTAGCAAACCCACAGAAGTAAAAGATCTTGGATGATTCCATTAGCTAAAGGAACCCAGATCAAGTTTGGTATCAGGGCGGTCTTCTTGTTGATATGAATTGCGAGTGTGAACAATTGAACATGTGGAAATGGAGGATGAAAAAGGCATGTACAAGGCCATGCTCAAGATGTCCGAAATGGTGGACATTTTGTATGAAGCTTATGTGAGATAGGACATTCATCGTCTTCTTGTCATTCAAATGGGGAGATCAATTCGCGTCTTGCAGAAGATAACGTTGAATTGAAGATGCTTCTACAAGAAAAGAAAGAGGAGAAACATTTATTACATATTTAGTTGCGAGCCAGGGAAGAGGATGTGGAAGAATTGAAGTGCAATGACTAGTGTCTTCAAGCAGAGTATGCTGAATTAAGGAGGCTTCTACAAGAAGAGAAAGAGGAGAAGCGGAGAATGCAACTTCAGCTACTAGACACAACATATGCTTTGGAGGATTTGAAGCAAAGATAAGGCTTAGAAAATCCCCCATCACCTATTTCAAAATTGACATCTGAGATAAAGAGTTGTGATCATTCTTTAGCTTCATCTTAACATGTTATTATTTATGTTTTGAAATGTGGAGAGACCGATTAGAGGAACCTGCATGAGATTCCTTACCAATATGGGGTACAGAGGAGGAGGACTTGGTGTTAACGGCCAAGACATGATTCAACCATTAGAGGTTGTGTAGAGACCTCAATTTGTAGGCTTGGGATATACTAAAGGAGAATGCTCAAAGGTGTTAGTTCTGGAGGAACAAAAATTATGGAGTCATTGCAATGGAACTCGTCATCAAAGAGCCACATGTTGGAAGCTCCATCCAGAGCAGTGCCTTAAGGACAAAACGTCTATGTATGAACCAGTTGAAAAGGTTGATCGATAAGCGAATTCACCACAGGGAGGTGACCTGTTCACTTTGATAAGTGAGAAATGGCTTTTCTATATGTGTTAGCTTGTCATGGCATCATCTTAGTAAATCATGTGTTGAATTTTAAAATGTAAAAGTGATGAGGTGTTTTCCATCACTTGTTAAGAAAATAATGGTATTTTGGCCTTGTTTTCATAGCTCGGGTATTATTTCCATTTTGATGTAAACTTGACAACAAAGTATGTGTTATAAACTCGTGGCAGGTACATGACGCTTGGGTCATTAGTTGGGCATGTAGATAAGCATGTAACTTGAAAAAAAATTGTACCTCAGGTTTGCAGGGAATGCAGTTGCCAACTCATCACTTAGGTCTCTGAAGGACAAAGGTGAAGTTGAATGAAGGGTGACCTATTAGGACACTTGTGGTGGAGATGATTTACAAAGAAGTTGCATATTATTTTCATGCTTTTGTAGGACCAAAAGCTCCTCAATGGGGAGGATTGATCCAAGTGGGTCCAAACACATGCAGAAGTCCAAGAGGGCTCAAAAATTGTCAAAATTCAAAGTGGTCAAATTGTGACAAACTCAACATCATATGAAAGTTCTCATCACCCTAATTCCAATAGTGCGAATGGCACTCAAATATGAGCTCATATGGAGGAGATAGGGCTAGTTAAATTTCATGGTTGAGTAGGCCAAGTGGTGGGTTTAATGATCCTACAAATTGCACCAGCAGCAGTCATTAGAATATTGCCACCGGTGACGATGAATTTTTTTCTTACTTAAATTGTCCAATGACCCTTATTTTTGGTTAAATAAAAAAATAGCCTTATGGCTTTTAAAACTGAAAAGTATAAAAAAAAATATGGGGGGTGAGCTCTCATCCCTGCCACCCCTCCTCCATAGTACAATGGTTATACACATACGGGGTCGGTGTCTAGTGGACCGGGAACCCCGCCCCATTACCTATGTAACCGAAGTAAACACCAGGGCTATTGGGGTTCCAACCCGCCCAAACCACATAGGTCGACCCCCACTGGGTGGGCCATGTGGCAATACGCCGACTACACAACCATATAACCATTACACAAATATTGAATGCACAATTTCAAGAAAATGGTTAAATTCTTTTCCCAGTTGCGGGTGCTGGCAAGGATTGAACCCCCGACCATCCACCTCATCACCTCTGCCTTAGCCAATGTGCCTAAATAGACTTCTTGGATTATCCGCCCACTTAAATGTATTTAAACTCTCTCATTTAGTCAGACATGGGGGAAGGCGAGAAGCAGAGAGACGAACATAACATTTTGGAGGTAGAACGGTGTTGTGGAACCAAGAGCCAAGGCCAGAATCATATTCTATGGATTCTGAGATAGGGACATTCTCATAATATTTTGATGCTTGTGAGGAATCTTTGAGATTCCCTAGGACACAATTTTTCATTTTTTTAGAATGATATGAAGTTTACAGTCATTTTAACTAGAATTTTGTAGGGAATGCGATGACGAAATCATAATCACCATCTGAGTTACAGATTTGCAGATTCCCAGTAGGCAACAATATTTGAAGAATATTGACAGAATCTTTTGGATTCCTTGGAGGCTGAAATTCACCAGAGTCAGAATGCAACCAAGTTTACTCAAAAGTCTCAGAATATCACAAGGATAGTCATGGAAAGATCATATTTACGATCTGATTTGCAAATCTCCAGTCAGCCTAGATAAAGGAATCATTGGAGAATGACACGAAATCTAAAAGATTTCTACAGCCCCAGATTTTGACGGTGTCAAAATTCGATGAATGGATAGTAAATTTTACACCTATCAATGACAGAAATTCAGTGGTACTATTATTTTTGGTGCAAAAGCCTTCCAATTTTCAACCAAATTCATAGGTGAAGGTACATGAATCAGTGATGTCATGTTTTCCTTCATAATTGTTGAGATGATGTATTTTGTTTTGAGATCCATGTTTGATGTTATGTTGTGGGATCACTTTGACCGCGTTAGGTGAGATTTATTTATCTTGTCATGCTATGTTGTTGAGATCCATGTGCATCTATGTTTAAGGGATAGTCATTTCCACATTATGTGATATCATGTTAAGTTGTCATGCTGACAGGAAGCCTTCTTGAGTGAGAATTCCTACAAGCAGAATGTCTTGTGGAGATTCAAGCCACTCTTGTGTGAGGGTGTATCTCCTTTTTATGGACATCATCATAATTTACAACAGTATATGAAACAACCTCCACCATCTTGACACTGGGCACGAAGACATAGTCCACCCTGGATGAGCTTCATTATCAAATTTATCGTGTTTTCATTTTTGTTTTCTCATTGTCATGTTTTCTTTTGTTTAAGCATGCACCTATCTTCTTTTATGCTCTTTTAAATGAAATTCCAAAAACATCACAGAAGTAAAATATATTGGATGATTCCATAGCTGAAAAAACCTGGATGATGGAGGTAAGATCCTGAGCCTCTTTAAGTGGTTCCTCTATGGAATTGGCATGCACAAAAATACAGGTGCTTTGGATAGTAGTGGGTTTTGATGGTTAGTAAGGAATTCATTTTAGTCACTATAAATGACATGTGGTTGTTTGGGGATTCTCGAAAGCCTAGTTTCATTCATGGACATTGGAATGTTTCACTTAAGAGATCCTATTTGGGTTATCAAATTTCAAGTGTGATGTGATTTCTCATGTCATATCTCTTCTTGTGTTGGTTCCCCTCTTCAAGCGTCTTGGAGGGTCTAGGTGTAAGTGTTTTCAATGAAATTCTTTTTGTATGTATCTTCTTCTTCAGTATAGGGATTTTGTTGTGAATGCATATTACATCAAGGTTTGTATTGGAAATTAAACAGACTAGCAGATAAGATCAATAATATTATGCACGGAAATGTTTGTGAATATGACTACATTGAGGATTAAATCATTTTGACATATCACACCCTTTCTATCAAAGACATGTATCCCCCATTCTCAAAACAAACAAAAAAAAATCTCTTTATTTCGTATATTACATTTAATATTCACCGTGTTAGAAATCTCAATAAAGTAGAAAAATCACAACACCTTCACTTTCTTCTTGTTATCTTTCCAAAAAAATCAGATTTTGATATTTTTTTCGAGATATCCATTTGGCTCATCATCAATGTGAATATGAGCACAAACATATTGTGAATACTCTAAATTCTCATAACTCAAAGAATTATAAGATTGCATTTCTTTCCATGTAACTATTTTTCCATGTTTCAACCCCCAACAAAAATCTTATGTGTACATTCTGCAATCTTTGCAATCTCTACACTGGAAAATGATTGTCTTCAGAAAGAAAAATTTCTTCAAACAATTATAGGTCCCTCGATTCCATCAAGATCTTTTGTGTTATCTGCACAAAGAGGATTTTCTTAGCAGTTGGAACAGTTCACATTTCACATTTCAATGACACCATATAGCATTGCAAACAAGATTTTGGAACCTAAATCATTAACATAACATACTTACATCAAAGCACACAATATTATGTCGAAGAACACAATTTTGCAATTGGAATATTTATCATGCAGTAGATCAATACAATCAAAGCTCTATGGTAATTGCACATAGGATACCTTGTTTTCCAATGTGTGGTCCATCTTGAAATACATTCTTTCATGAATTTATTTAATGATGTCTATATAATGATCACAATCCACATTTAGTACATATGGAGCATTTGTGAAAACTTACAACACTCCACTTGGACTCACAATTAAGACAGAAATTAAATGAGTTAATATCTATGCTTAAAATTCACTCACATAATTAGAAAGAGAAAATTAAAAATAAAAAAAGGATGGAAATTATATCAAAGCATTTCACTAGCCTTCTTATGTTGATTGAATCGAGGCCTCTTCTCACATGAAACATAAAATGGGAGAGGCAATTTATTTGCATTAGTCTCATACCCACGACTATGACCCAAAAATATTTGCAACATGGGAAAGACTTAAATAACAACGTAAAAGGTTTGCATGAAAATAACAAGCATGTGTCCTAAGGAAAGCCAATTATATGTAAGAGAAAACTAAAAATTTCAACTAGATTATATGCTGGGTCTTCCCTAAGTTTGAAAGATATTTATTAAAAGTTTTACGTAAAAATGGCCTCAATCAAACTTTGTTGTGGCAAAGACGCAAGTACAAACTTGTATCATTCCTCGATGGTCTCGCAAATTGTTTCGACACCAAGGAGTTCCATTATGCATTGTCGAACCTTCATTTCGAAGCTTTTGTGCTATAACCACATTTAATTATTCATACTCTCTCTGTAAACCAAAGAGCAAGAGTGGTTTTAGATATTTGCCAAAGAGAAAATTTCCATTGAGTCCAAACATGTTCGGAGCTACAAACCTTCATTGTAGTCCATTTTTTTCATAAACAAAGGTTGTAGTTTGTCCTTTAGATAGTCTGTATTCTAAACAAAGTACCACTATGGCCCATGGGGCTCAACATTAAACTTTTGGTAGAAAGGAATCCGCTTCTTTGCAAACTATGAAGTTTCATAGTGCGCTCCAAATGTTAGAATGGAAGTAGCGTCATGTGAAACATAGCCAGAAACTTTTTCCATAAGATAATCCTTTGAAAGGATAGATAACACCATCTTTGTGGTGATTACAAGAGGTTACCTCATTGGATACACAATATTGTGTCCCTTCCTTTCAAATATTCTCACAAATGTGTTCATTCAATACAATTCTATTTATTGAAGCACACTCTTAATGCTCCAAGTGTGTTGAAAATAACTATATTCTATAAAGTGATCCTATGGGACTTCCTTGATGGTTCTTGTAGAGGAAAATAAACTATAGTTTGTGTAGGGTTTCACTCAACTTGGATAAGTTGTGTGTGTTACGTTTTGGATAAAATTGTAGTCTAGGAACTAGTAACTTTGGTGAGATAAGTTCTTTTTTTCTTCACTTAAATTTGTAATCAATAATCATATTAAGGGAAAGAAGATTTATGAATTTCGATCAATTCGATGATTGATCTGGTCCATGTTATCAATTCCCTCTTTAATTTTGAAAAGTTATTGAAGGATTTAAAAAAGTATTTCCCTATCATAAAATTCCAACATCTCTGTAGGGAGCATAACTTGGAAGCAAATCAATTCTCTAAATCTGGTTTGGATTTAGATGAAAAGCTTTCGAACACTGGTAAGCCTTTTCTTTACTGGCTGTTCATTTTGGTAAATGAAATCAATAGAAATCTTTCGTCCCACTCTCATCTCACTGGTACCATTAACTAGAAACATTGTCCCACCTTTAGCCCACTGCCATTAGGCGTCTACCTAGAGGCTCGAGAGCCATATCGTCGACAACATAGCAACACACTTTTCACAGACAATCCACTACATTGCATTCCAAAAATATATACTCAAGCATTGCAAAAACCACTAAAACAGCCCATTGCAGAAAAGACCTTGGTTCGTGAAAAATAAAGAATGGAATTTAGAAAGGGGCATGCTCTTAAAAGAATGCAAAAAGAGGTCGCATCCACATCACCTACTTGACACAATGCACAAAATGCAAATACACATGGCTATGTAGCATCATGAATCTACAGAGTATTTGAATGCATCACTCCTTCCCTATCTCTACATAATGTAAACCTAATTTAGTCCATGAAATTCTCTCAGGTACGAGTGCACCATGCACATTAGAGATGAGAAGGGTGTTAGAAAATATTTAGGAAATTTAATTTTCATTTTCATGGAGGGGAGAGGCAGAGAGTTATGAGTTTCGCGACGCTACTTTCACGAGTCTAGGTTCGCGCACCGTGAAGCTGATTTCACAGAGCTACTTTTGCGCACCACGACGCTGATTTCCCAGACTTGGATTTCGCACACCTCAGAACTATTCTAGAGACTTAATGAATACTCACAGTAAAAATAACAAGATAGGTTTGGAGAAACACACTAAAGCTTAGTATTCATTTCTTAAACATGAAAATACATTTACATGAGACTGTCGATCATTCACCAAGTAAAATAAAATTTAGAGTGATTTAAACTTACGTGGAATGACACACAATAAAACAGAGTAACTGTTGTTTTCACGCGCCCACCAAAATTTGCTCCACCATTTTCTCCATGGAGACTTGCACTCTTTTTTTTTTTTACCCTTTGACTCTCTAACCTATTACAAAATTATTTTTACATTCATATATAACTCAACATACAATTTTACATTTAATTCATGACAGAGCGAAATTAATATGATGTTGTTGTTGAGTGTGATCAGAATCGCGCAGGTGTTTCTGGAGTGTGGGCAAAGGTTGCTGAATGAATGCTTGCCCATATCTGTTTACCAAAGTACATAACTTCTTTAAATGCCTTTACTGAGTTTCTGAATTGTTCACGTCTAGCTTCGATCCTTCTATCTTCAAGCATAGATGAAACCTGCAAAAATATGTCTGACAGGTATGGATGCTATAAGGAAATTTACTAAGGTGGTTGGGATTATTATTTCCAAAACTCCCCCTTAATCACAACTACTGCCATTGACAATTCTTTAACATTTTCTGAGATAACTAAACTTTCACCTGCCAATGGCTTTGTGAAAATATCAGCAAACTATTCCTGTGTGTTACAGGGAAAAGTGTCTATGCAGAACTGTTAATCCCACTAAGGCTGGTAGCTACCTTAGAAACAAACAAAGTAAAACTACTCTCGTTTTCCTTTATGAAAGATAGATGAGAGAAGAATAAAGGAGACCAACCTCTGTCTTGCTCTTGGTTCCTTGCTCGATTCCTCTCTCTTCTGATAGTCCTTTGCTACTTGCTTCCTTGTATACCCAGCTTCACAGAGTACCTGTAGAATCAAAGAAACATAACACTATATGAGAACATGGATCTATTATCATAAACAATCTAGGATCGGATGTAAATTGACCATAAAAATGCATAAAACATAAATCACACAAGAGTATGGAGGAAAACTTGAATAGCTTTATTGATAATCAAGAAAGATCCAAGAGAGTTACAACCAATCGTTCTGACCTAGCATCATCCTCTCAGCAAGTGAGCCCTTCTTCACCTCATGAAAGGCTTATATCACCCAACACTATGAGCTTGCCTCATGAAACCAACAACAATTCCTTACAGGATGCAAAATTCCAACCTCCAGATCTCTGGGATGAGGGATCCATATATAGATGTCTGTAGGGGAGGTGAGTGAGCTTTTGAGATTTGATTAGTGTCTTCCCTTTGATAGTTCTTGCTTCCACTTGGAGATTGATGATCTCTTACTCATCCCCGGTCGAATTCAGAGAGGCAAGTGTCACAGGAGAAGTTATTGGAAGATTCCATGCTTCTCCACCTCGTGGATTGACACTGCCATTTGTCCCTTCTCGCCCACCGCACCTCATAGAAGGGATTTTCGAAATGAAACGCACCTATTGAGTGTATTTAGGTGAGATGCAATGCCATTTTCCTATGGAGCAGGTGAAATGGTCCAGTTTTGACCAGTTCTGAGCAGTTTTTCATGGAGAACTTCTGGGAGAAGCTGTAATCAGTTGACCTTATTCTTTTAGGGGTTGGAACAACACTTTTAGGGACTTAGAAGCCCTTAGTTTATGGACATTTATGCTTAGGGTTGTAGTGCCCAAAAATGTCTATAACAGTTGCCCCCTAAAGCATGAGGTCGTTAATCTTTTTTGATGTCGGGTGAAATGATTTATCATGAGGATCCGAAGTTCTTTCAAGTTGGAAGGAGACCTGTAATAAGATACAATACAATACATTATCTTCATAATATTTTCATGATCTAGCCAAGGCGGGCATTCCCATGCTCAGCTTTATAAATTCATTTTCATGTACATAGGACAAACAATCGTCTGAGTGTAGACTGATGATTCTGGTAGAGCCATCATCCCGTAGATTGGATGATTATCTGTGCAGCAATGATGTACATTTTATGTCTTTATTTTCCTGAATATATATCGCAGCTTGGATGGATGAAACTAAATCCAGGGTCTTCAATCTCATTCAATCTTCACTCAAAGTACAAGTCGATCCATGTGAGAGATGTTCTGGAGTCGAACATGGAAAGACATCACCTTATTACCAGCCAATGATGTAAGTTGTTAACAGGAGCGAGAGGAATCACCGATAATGATAATGATCCTCAAGGTACTGGAGTACAGTTCACGTGGTGTGAATAAGGGACTTGGCATCAAGCACCACGCAAAATCTTTCGGTCGAAGGCCATTGATGTAAACTTGTCGCCGGAAGTGAGAAACTTGCCATTGAGGCATGCAAGCTTCAAAGTACTAAAATGGGTGTTCCTAGATCGACTTCTTGGATAATGAGCTGATGTCGACAAGAAGCGATCCGTCATAGGAGGGCCTTAATGAATCCCACATCAATAACACGTAACAGAGCAAATGATTTTAATGGAGGTGAAAATGATCTGGTGATATAAGGTTCAGGGTGGCGATCATAAAAGAATGGAGCGTAAATGTATTGCAGCTGGTGAGACACAGGTGGATTCTCTGAGTGACTTCTCTTGAACATATAGGAGACACTGACATGATTGATTGGTAGCATTAACCCCAAATGTGGATGGTGTGATGTGACCAAGGTGATGTGACCGGTGAATGAAACAACCCAACCCGACTTGGATGCAGAGTGAAAGTGTCATCTTCAAGAGCGACTTGCTACCAACAAAGTTTCTTCAAGTTTTCTCCCCAACTTTTCCCCAGTCGTTGCTGACCAGTACCTATTTATTTGTGTCAAGCTTGAGGAGGATAACATATGCTTGTTCTATAATTTGCCATTCGGGCAAACCCATCGCTATGTTTTAACGAGCCTAGCGATAGTGAAACTCGTTCCTGTCTGTTATGGACAAGTTTGTTGCTATTAGGTTTTAACGAGTTTAACGACAAAGATAACTCAGTCCTTTTCAATTTTAGAGAGTCTGAAAAGGGACGTAAAGGAAACTCCAAAAATCCTTTTTTGTCATCTAATCCCTTAGGTCCGAAAAAGTATAAAACAATACAGAAGGAATGAATTTTCGGTACTTTTAACGAGCCGAACAAAACAAGCGCTCGATCCTTTTGTGTAATAATCCCTCAGGTCCAAAGATATTAAAATCTAAAGGAGGGATAGCACTTCCGGTCACTTTAACAAGCTGGAGAGGCCAATGGCTCGACAATCTTTTCATATTTTATGAGTCAGCTGAAAAGAGCTTAAAGGAGACTCGTTTTTTGAGGAACGAGTGATAAATTTGGGTAGCAGTTGATTCCAGGTAAGGTTTGGAATTTCCCAATCACGGTAGTGTTACAAGGATGGCTAATATAATCACTCTTCGCAGCTGTTCCTCAAAATGGGTAAACAATCAAGTGGAGGTGAATGATCGGCCAATACAAAGTGGAGGTGATGATGAGAACACGACCAAGGCTTCAAAGGCTGAAGTACTACATTCACGATGGTTATTTACCAGAAATTGGTTCATTTTTTAATGAGCTTAAACGCTGGGGGAAACATTTGCTCATTGCTTATGTTTATTTTTTAACGAGCATGAAGTCCGCGTTAAAACTACTCGATTAATCCAGTCGTATAATAAGAATGTCTCATATATAAAAATGACATTATTTCAAAGCTTTTCCCCACATCCTTTCTTTATGCAAGTTAGGAAATGACCAATCTTACGAGTTTAAAGGGTTAGAGGACCTAAAAATTTAAAAAATAAATGGTTGCTCTTTGCTTGCATGCCAAAAGGTTTGCATGCCCCCAGGTATAGAGACATAGAGTTTCAAGGTTACCCCACAATTTCGTAGACAAAACATTTGTTTTGCCAAAAAGGCCTACCTCTTTCAGGTTACCAAAGATTGTTCTATTTGTACCACAAACAAAACACTTCTTCGGCGATGTCTACCGGAATAGACAAGGTGAATGGTGCAGACGCCTCCACTCACATAACTTTGAAGGGGGAATCTTGTTCGAGTCCAACCCGCTTTTCCAATTTTGGACGGGAGTGTCAGACTAGTCATATATCTATCGTGGAAACCTATGCTATACCTGAAGATTTCCTGCCGAAGCAGACCAGGGTGCATGCCCCCTGGGTTTCATTCATGTCCCCCGAATTACTCGCGCTCATCCGGTGGACGGACTGGGGATTAATGAGATATTCCTTGTGTGAAAAGACCATTCAGGGATGGTATATGACTATTTGCTATGCGTGAACCAGGGAATGAAAGCTGGTCTACGAGCTTGACCACTCTTCCTTCGTGCGGAAAACACATTACTCTAAAGAGTGATGAGACAATGGCTCCCATGCAATAAATATAGTCTCGCCCAAGGAGTAGATTATAATCCAGGGGTCCTTGGACTACCATTACATTCATGTGAATGGTTTTCCCTCTCAATGTTATGGGCACATCGGGAAGGATCCTTAGCGGTCGACTGGTTCCTTTGTCAAAGCCTGTTAGATTTCTCATCTCAGGCAGAAGCGATGGCGAACCAAGTGCTTTCCAAGCAGTCGAGGAAATGATACTCACAGAAGCCCCTACATCTATGATGGTACTAGCCATAACCATTCTTTATATTTGAGCAATGATTCAGAATGGTATACTAGCCGGTAAACGGGGTCTACCTAGTAGATTCCAGTTAAAGGAAACAACTAGGTTACTTGGAGGTGGGACCGAATAGATGGCCAGATACAACTCTGACGAACTTCCTTCCTGTGGTAAAGGAATGGGTAAATTGCCCCCATGTTCATCAGAGGCTGTGCTTACAAAAAGGATTTGGATGGTGTCATCCTTGTTCTCTTCGGTGACTGTATCATCTGAACATGGGACCTCTGAAGGCAAGACCGGGTGAACTACCGCCTCGACCTTTTGACTTTGGTCTGGTATGGATTCAGATGGTTTTTCTTCAGAGATAGATACTTCGGCTGACCACCTAGGCGGGTCAGCCGAATTTTCAACCAGTGACAGACTTGGCAAGAGTTTCTTATATCCAGGAGGGAGCTGTAACGATGAAACCGGACGGTCGTCCAAAACTCTTTTAGCATCATCTAAGAAGGGACAACAGTGTATGGCGTGATTGCCTTCACATAGTTTACAAGGAAATTTGCTTTTTCCTTTTTGTCTAGGGGCTTCACTTTCACTAGTTGACGGTGTATTTTCAACATGATCATCAGAGGTTGACGACACCGGGTTGTGCAAACGAGGAGACCAGTCCCTCAAGATCTGAATGATGCAAGGACAATCTATATGAAAGTGGTCTCCCTTGCAAATGACACATGGCGATTTAGGCCTAGTCAGTGCGGTGTGTGGATTTTCGCTAGACGACGCTTGGTTACCCCTTTTCGCCTTTGGCTCCTTATTCTTCTTCTCTTTCTTCTTCTTTTCCTTCTTCTTCTCAGGTACTTGATTTTTGGCTTTACCAACCCCATCAAGCGAAGAGGAAGGAGGAGAGGAAGAATTCGACAAAGTGGAGGGTTGGGGATTAACTCTGGAATTGTCAAGTTGCTGACTCGACTGTTCAGGAATCACGGTTCTCTGAACGACAGAGGTTGAGAAAAGCCATACGGGAAAATTGATTGTCAATCCTGGAAGTGACAATGTGGCCATATGGGGCGCACCAACATCTCCCCAAGAGGAGAAGCGACTAGGATTTCCTCCAAGGGGAACTCCTTGGTTGGTGCACTCCATTTTCCTCAACCTAAGACCAACGTAGGAAAGGTGATGATTATTCCGTTTAAAATAAATTTTAGACGCTTTGACACAACTTATTTTTTCAATTTTAAAGAGTCGAGAAAAAACAAAAGATGACTCTAGTCGCCTTCGATTTTTAATGAGCTTGAAGTGACAAGTGCTCAGATGGACCTTTTCCATTAAGGAGTCTGAAAAGGAATGAAAGGGACTGCTCTTGAAATCTAGATAGATGGATTACCAAACCAATCGCAAAACTGCAGAATACATTTTATGGTATGGCAGTCCATCTATTGTTGGGAAAAGTATCCAATACGGAATGACCCTATCCCACTCTAAGGGTGATAGTACCTCAGCAACAATCAAAGCAAAGCTATTTTGAGATTACTTCTTTATGAGATGTAAGAGAGGGGAGAAAGAGATCCACTAACCGTTGTCTTCCACTAATGATTGATCCAATCTTCTCTCTTTGCTGCTTGCTCCCAGCTCCTTGCTCTTTCACTAGCCCAGCTACACCAAGATCCTGCAAAATGGCAAGAGAGGGAAACTACAAGAAGCATACATTCATAATTGATTCAAGGATTAGAATAAATCAAATACACAAGTATAGCAATACACCATTGAGACACATGCACATAGAAGAACCTCAAATGATTTATTAATGGAAGAAGTAAAGTTCAGGAAGTAATACAACCATAAAAGGCCCAATCCAGCATCACCTCCCAGCAGAAAGAAATCTCCTCTTCACCTCCTTCAAGCAAATCACCCAATAGCTCTATAGTCAAACCAACAGCACTTCCTTACATTCACAAGATTCCAGCCTCCATAGACCTCATGAGAGAGCTCTATATATAGGAGTTTTGGAGAAAGGATGAGTCAGCTTGTAGCTGGCATGAAGTTGACTAGTGTCCTCTCCCACTTCAGTTATTCTTCAGTTCTTGAGTCCACTTGGAGGCTCTTGCTTCCACTTGGAGATCTAGACCCTCTTACTCATCACCAGTCGAATTCCCTGATCCAAGTGTCATTTTGGAAGCTTCCTGGGCATTGACACCTTGAAGAATGACTGTGCCACTTGTCCCAACTCGCCCAGCGCAGGTAGCCTTCTTTACAGTTGACATTCAGCGCAGGTAGACAGTGGAGCTCTTGACATACAGCGCAGATCCTCAGTGGAGCAGTTGACATGATCCAGAATTAGCCTGTTTTTGAGTGTTTTCAGGTGGAGAACTGATATTTAGTGCTGTGGTTTGCTGACCTTGTTCCTCTAGGGGTAGGAACAATATGTTTAGGGACTTTGGATCCCTTAGATTATTGACATTTCATGCTTCATGCTGTAAGGCACAAAAATCTCTATAACAGTTGCCCCCTAAAGTATGAGGTCGTTTAGCGGGTGAAATGCTTTATCAGGAGGATCCGAAGTTCATTCAATCGCTGAGAGGTGACCTGTAATAAAATACAATACATTATTTTCATTCTGCTTTCATGATCTAGCTGAGGCAGGCATTCCCATGCTCAGCTTTATAAATTCATTTTGGTACATAGAACAGACGATCGTCTGATGGTAGACTGATAATTCTCTGCTGAAATTATCGTCCTTTGAGTACGACGATCATCTGCTGCAATGATCTACATGTCAAATGTTTTTATATTTCCTAAATATATATCGCAGCCCGGATGGATGAAACTAGATCCGGGGTCTTCAAACTCGTTCGATCTTCACTCTAAGTACAAGTCGATCCATGTGAGAATTGCGCTGAAGTCGAACATGGAAAGACATCGCTTGATTACCGGTCAATGATGTAAACCGTTAACAAGCGCGAGAAGAATCACCGATAATGATAATGACCCTCAAGGTACTGCAGTTCAATTCACGTGGTGTGAATAAGGGACTTGGCGTCGAACACCACGCAAAATCTTCTGGTCAAAGGTCATTGATGTATACTTGTCGCCGGAAGTGAGAAACTTGCCATTGAGGCATGCAAGCTTCAAAGTACTAAGGGGGTTGTTCCTAGATCAACTTCTCGGATAATGAGCTGAAGTCGACAAGAAGCGATCCATCAAAGGAGGGCCTTAATGAATCCCACATCAGTGACACGGAACGGAGCTAATGATTTTAGTGGAGGTGAAAACAATCTGTGAAATATGATTCAGGGTGGCGATCATGGGTGGATGAAGGATAATGTATGGTAGTGGATGGGACAAGGCTGACTCTTTCTGAACAACATCTCTTGAACATATAACGACACTGATGCGATGGATCGGTAGCATTACCCCAAATGTGGATGGTTTGGCGAAGACCATGGTGATGAGACCGGTGAATGAAACAACCCAACCCGATGTGATACAGAGGAAAAGTGTCATGTTCAAGAGCGACTTGCTACCATTAAAGCTTTGAGGTTCTCCCAATTTTTCCCCAATCATTTCTGACCAGTACCTCTTTATTTTTGTCAAGCTTGAGGAGGATAACATATGCTTGTTCTATAACCTGCCCTTCGGGCAAGCCCATCGCTATGTTTTAACGAGCCTAGCGATAGGGAAACTCGTTCTCGTCTAAAGACAAGTTTGTCGCTATTTAATCATTTTAACGAGTCTAACGACAAGGAAAACTCGGTCCTTTTCATTTTTAGAGAGTCTGAAAAGGTAGAGAAAGTTAACTCCAAAATTCCTTTTTCGTCATCTAATCCCTTAAGTCCGAAAAAGTATAAAACAATACAGAAGGGATGAGTTTTCGATAACTTTAACGAGCCGAATAAAACAAGCACTCGACCTTTTTGTGTATTAATCCCTCAGGTCCAAAAAGATTAAAATCTAGAGGAGGGATAGCTCTTCCGGTCATTTTAACGAGCTGGAAGGCCAAAACTCGGCAAACTTTTCATATTTTACGAGTCAGATGAAAAGAGCTTAAAGAAGACTCGTCTTTTGAGGAACGAGTGATAAATAGGGATAGCAGCAGATTCCAGGTACAGGTTGGAATTTTCCAATCACGGCAGTGTCACAAGGATGGCTAAGTGAAATCACTCTTCGCAGCTGTTCCTCAAAATAGGTAAACAATTATATGGAGGTGAATGATTGGCCAAATGGAATGGAGGTGGCAAGTGCAAACACGACCAAGGCTTTTTATGGCTAATAAATTTACGATCACAGTGGTTATTTACCGGGGTATGTTCATTTTTTAATGAGCTTGAATGCTCAATCTTATGTTTATTTTTTAACAAGCATGAACTATGTGCTAAAACTGCTCGGATCTCGCTTTTCTATTTTTTAACGAGCATAAATTCCGCGGTAAAACTGCTCGAATCTTGCGTTTATTTTTTAACGAGCATGAACTTTATGCTAAAACTGCTCGATTATATGGTCAAATTTTGATTTTTTACCATTACTAGCTTTTCTCTTTTCAAGTATAGTACTGCATTTTCAATTGCTGCAACAAACTTTGTTAGAAATGAATAATATTTGCATGAAAATGAGATTATAACCCTAATATTTCACTTTGAACTACGTAAAAAGCCATTAAAAGGTGTTTTTACCTCTCATTTACCATTTCATTTGCATTTGGTTTGTTGGAGCTCTGGAGGTGCCTCTTCTTCCTTGATTTTCACCAGCTGATTCCGGGAGATTCTGCGGACGATTTTCGGCGCCGTCTGGACCAGGTAGGAGCTAAACCTTAGCTCTTTCTTTTCATGGTTTCATTTTCCAGTTTCATGCCTGTTTTTCAGTCTTTCTGGGCCTCAGGGGTTTTGCCAGAGCGCCCTAACTTCAGCGCAGGTTCCCCATTCGAAACCTGCGCTGAATGTCAAGCTGCCTTAAGGCAGCCTAACCTTCAGCGCAGGAGGGACACTCTCTGCCTGCGTTGGGCTCAGAAAACTTTTTCAGGTCATTTTTGATGCATTTTCGCCAGTTTTTCATCAAAATCAGGAACCTACTCCTTCTCTTGTTTTCTTTGCAGGGAACCTTGAACAAAATGTCCCTTACATGGCGAGAACGAGAACATGAAGAGGAGGACATGATTGCCCTCCATGACCCGGTCACGGTGAACGCGCTGCGGAACTGTGGCCTGTTAATGTTTTTCCGTATCTCTAGCATGAGAGCACAGATTACTTTGCTGCAGTATATGCTTGATGCTTGGGATCCTGTTAACCAAGTATTCCAGATCAGGGGAAAGTCCATCCCCTTGACCATAGAGGACGTGTACTTCTTGACTGGGTTGTCAAGACGAGGTGCCCCCATTTCCTTGTCAGGTACGGCCCGGGGGACCGATTCCACCAGAGATTATGTCCGCTAGTATTGCAGCGAAGGTTCTCAGCCGAGCAGAGACGGCAAGATTGTTATCCGTGAGATTACTGATAGGTCTCTCAGGTCTATTCTGTATACCATTGGTAGGATGGCCGGTAGCACAGCTCTACATGTTGCCAACAGATCTTATATGCAGCACGCTTTGGAGTGTCTCCAACCGAAAGTATTCAACTGGTGTGATGCAGTACTTGTTCAGATGAAAAGTCAATTGACCAAGGTAAAGGACGGGAAGTTGAAGAACTTTGGATTTGGTTCTATTCTGACTGCCTTCGCCTTGGAGAAAATCCCACTGATGCAGCCTCAGTACATCATACTCGACTTGCCTTCTCCGACCGAGCCACGCATGCAGAGGTGGGTCGACCACATGTCTAGGCATGCTGTTCAACCTCAGATTACTTTTACTGAGGCCTTCTTTAGGTGGTTCGAGCGCCAAGAGATGGCGTTCTCCGAGTATCCATATGTGGGTATGGATTTCCGAGGTGATCCGGATTTGGTGCTACCGGATGGCGAACAGTGGGGCGCTATTGGTAAACTCTTTGACCATATTACTGTTTACTGTTCTTATTTATAATGTTGTTGTGCTTTATTCTATCAAGACTTTTAATCACACTCTTGGGTGCATGCAGATGTTGGTCCTGTTCGTCCAGCAGTTCGTCCGAGACCGCCGGTTGCTGCCCCGGCAGTGGAGCCTGCTAGGAGAGCTATTCTCCGCGACCTTGACGATACTGAGACTCTTACAGCTGTGCAGGAGCAGGTTGAGAGCCTTACTCTCGGCATTCCCGATGTGAGGATTGATGAGTTACCTTTACAGCTGCAGCGACACACTACTGGTGTACCTAGACGATGGACTCGTCTCTTGCGCATGATTGCACAGGCCGTGACGTGCTATCATGAGCACCACTAGGCTAGGGTGCCCCCTAGCATCTTTTTGAGTTTTAGGTCATATGACCAATTTTGTCTTGGTTACAGAACATTATGTATGAACTATATAAACAGCTTATATATATTTTGATTTTCGAGTTTTATTCTGATTGAGTTATATGATCCATATGTACAATCTTTGATGATGTGTCCTTTTATAAATGTTGCAAATGTCTATCTAACACATAGTTTGCTAATGAATCGGTTAATGTGTTTAAGTTTCTGGAAATATGCTGATATTGAATTGAATCAAATTGCCTTTCCAAAATCTTAACCCTTAGGAAGATGCGATAAATAGCTGGATTGCGAACGGAATAGATACCATTGAGTTGTAGTATTACGAGCTGTGAGTCTAACCTGACGATTAGTCGGCGTATGCCACGTGTGATGGCATCAGAGAGTAGTTCTATCAATGCGCTATACTCAGCGATGTTATTCGTTGATTGCCCAATACATACACCTCTGAAACTTACTAACTCGCCGCTTGGATCAAAAATGGCCCAGGCTGCGGAGGATAGGTTCCGCGAACTACGACTCGCTCCGTCGGCATATCCAACACATGTCTCCAGAAGGTTCGACATCTGCAACAAATGGAAAAGGTGGATCACTCGACCAGAACAAATACTTTATCGAAAACAAAATACAACAAAAGCATGCAGGTTACTATTTAAGCATAGTAACGCTTGAGGTACAGCCCGTTACGGGGCTGCGCCAGTGGAACTCCGTCGTAGTCCATTAACTCGTAGGCTTCTTTTGCTAACACCCTTTTAACAATGTAGGGGCCCATCCATAAGGACTTGAATTTACCTGCTCCCAATTTATCGGATTCTTGGTCATAAAGCAAGACCAAATCACCTTCTGAGAAGACACTGGGTTTGACACTTTTGTCGAACTGAGCCTTGAATCGTTTCTTATGGGCTTCGTTAGCCAAAGCGGCATCACGACGGGTTTCATCCAATTGGATTAATTCCAAGAAACGAGCCTCTTCTTCTGAGGTTCCAGGGAGAAGATCGATTGCGAGTTTAAGCGACGAAATTTCGCACTGGATTGGCAAGACTGCTTCCAGGCCATACACCAGTTGAAAAGGTGTGAACCCAGTTGCGTTCTTTACCGACGTTCGGTAAGCCCACAAGGCTGAGTACAGGATTAGGTGCCATCTTCTTTTATGAACCCCGATCATCCTTTGCAACATACGCTTCAGAACCTTGTTGATTGCCTCAACTTGTCCGTTGGCTTGCGGATAATATGGGGTAGAGCTGTCGTGGGATAGCCCTAGCTTGGCAGCTAACTCGACCATCATGTGATTGCGGAAATGCGACCCATGATCTGTAACTATAGCCTATGGTACGCCGAACCTGGTGACTACATGATTGACAAAGAAAAGGGCAGCTGTTTCACCAGTGTTATCCAATGTAGGCATCGCCTCGGCCCATTTGGTAAAATAGTCAACAGCGACTATGATATACCCATGCCCCCCGGTCGAGGTGGGGTTACATTGCATGAAATCGATGCCCCACTTGGCAAAGGGCCCAACAACAACTATCGGTTGTAAGGGTGCGGGTGGTCGTCTGGTTTTGCTATCAAAAATTTGACAAGCATGGCAACTTCTGACTGCGGTTATGCAATCTTTGAACATGGTTGGCCAGAAGTATCCTGCTCGTAAGATTTTTTGTGCTGTTGCATATCCAGATTGATGCCCCCCACACGCGCCTGAATGACACTCATTCAGGGCTTTTTCGGCCTCCTCATGGGTAAGGCACCTCCTCAGAACTGTATCGACACCACGACGGTAAAGTGTATCGCCGACGATCATGTAGTCTTTTGCTTGGTATCGTATACGTTTTTGTTCGGAGCGAGAGGTGTTTGGCCTGAACCTTTGGGTTTGGAGATAAACTATGATATCTCCATACCACTCATCGCTTGTAGATATCAGAAACAAACTGTCGTCCACGATTGACTCTTCCGATGTTTCATCGTTGGACGACGATGGGAGATCGCACAATAATTCTGCGAAAACTAGAGCTTTCTTTGATTTGGACTTTACAAATTCCAGATCAAACTCTTGAAGGATCGCTATCCATTTTGAATATTTGCCCCCCAACAACTGTCGCGACAGTATATAAGTCATGGGGTTGCAATCTGACAAGATGGTAGTTTTCCGAAAGAGGACATAATGTCGAAACCTTTGAATCGCTCGAACAGCTGCAAGCGCTAGTTTTTCAACATAAGAATATTTACTCTCCGTATCATTTAAGTTTTTACTTAAATAATATATAGGATGTTCAATTCCATCGACTTCTTGAACTAAAACCATCGCAATGGTCGTATCCGCTGCAGCCAGATACAGGTTAAAATCTCTTTGATAGTCCGGGGCGTACATTAATGATGCTTTTACTAGACAATATTTTAGAGCATCAAAGGAAGCTTGCGCCACCTGGTCTCAGACAAAAGGTACATCCTTTTTCAAAAGACGAGTATAACCCTTAGCAAGTTCTGCGTAATTTGGAATGAACCTCCTCAGAAAGTTCGCTTTCCCTTGGAGTTTCTGAATCTGAAGCAAATTTGAAGGTGGAGGCAAATTAATGATTGCCTGAACCTTGCAGGGGTCGAGACGAATCCCATCCTTAGAGACTACAAAGCCAAGTAAACGACCAGAACCGACGCAGAACACACATTTGTGTGGGTTGAGTCTTATCTTGTAGTGTTGGCAACGTAGAAATATCGCTCTTAAATGCTGCGGAAGATCAGTCCGCTTTCGCAAATGAGCCGGAAGATCGTCGAGATAAGGTTGAACAATGTTCTTGATGTCATGGAAGGCATAATTCATTGCCCTCTCAAACGTCGCCCCTGCGTTCTTTAAACCAAAGGGTAATTTTCGATAAGCGAATGTGCCCCACGGACAAATAAATGCAGTCTTTGACTGGTCCTGTGGGCGGATATTTATTTGATTATACCCGGAAAATCCATCCATAAATGAAAAGATTTCACATCCGGCGCATTCATCAATTATCTGGTCGATGAAGGGTTTAGGGTAGTTGTCCTTCGGACAAGCTTGGTTTACATCCCTATAATCGACACACACTCTAATCGTCCCTTGTTTCTTCATAACAGGGACAATATTCGATACCCAATCGGTTAGAGGAACCGGGTAGATGAATCCAGCATGGAGAAGTTTTTCAACTTCTGCGTTAATGGTAGCGGCTTTCTTGGGGTGTACCTGCCGAAGCCGTTGTCTTACTGGTTTGACATCAGGATACATTTTAATTTGGTGTTCAACGATACTCGAGTCAATGCCTGGCATTTCATCATATGACCAAGCAAAGACATCTCTGAATTCGCGAAAAAGAGCGTCATATATTTCCAGTTCTGAAGGGGAACAACCTTTGCCGACATGAATATTCTCTACAACATCTGTTTTAGTCGAGATATTTATGGCTATGGTCTCTTCAATATTGGATAAGTTTCGCTCGGAATCCACCATGTTTACAGTATTTGTTAGGAATTCAAAAACTGAAGGGTGATAAAGATCACTTTGAGTATCTTCTTCATATTCCGGAAGAAGGGAACGATGGTGGTGATCATTCCATGGTGCCCCCTCAATCATCATTGATTGTAAGATTCCTTCGTCAGTCCCATGTACTTTCGACCAAGGATCTAATGGGGTTCCATATTCTCTAGACCTATCTACCCAAACGCTTGACGAGCGTTGATTTGGGTTCGCCTCCCATGCTTGAAACATTGATTGCTACAATATTTCTAAAGAGCTTGGGGGCAAAACCATTGTATGATCCATGTTGACATTGTCTTTTGCGACCTTCGTGGAAGATATCATGTTGCAGGTTGCTACAAACGGTACATTTCCTATGTAAATAGGAGGTGGTAGCGCGAAAGTTCCCATCAATGTGGGGTCTTTCAATAATCCTACTCCGATATCTTGAATTGAATGGTTGCTCTCATGGATCATGGGACTGCTTCCTGTAACTTGTGAACCATTAGGGAGGTAGTTTTGTTGGTCGACGACCGTAATCCCTCCTTCAAACGGGAATGCGATCTTTCTAAAATAAGTCGACACAACAGCTGCCATGGCATAAATCCATGGTCTACCCAGTAGGATGTTATAGTCAAGATTTCCATCAATGACCTCAACATCAATTTCTACTGTTTTTCCTCCTAGTTCAACTTTCAAGTTATTAAGGATACCGTATGGGGTATAAGTCCTTCCGTCGAAAGCTTTTAATGTTGTCGATGATCGCGACAAGGTTGGAGATCCTAAAGTTTTCCAGCAGCTCATCGACATAATACATGTTGATGCTCCCTCATCAATAATTGTTCTGTGAACAGTTTTGTTGAGGGCTTTCACTTGAATAAGGAAAGCTAGTTGAGCTGGTAACTGAGGATCATATCCTTTGTGATCAAAGGATACAAGATTGGAATCCTTAGGATCAACCCCACCAATTGCCGATAACAATGCCTGCCTTTGGGTTGGACAATTTTGTAGTACTTCAAGAGTCGACATAGCGGATGGCGATTGGGCCAAATCTTCCACTATGTTATAATGTTGCGCCGCTCTCGCGTGAGGATTAAATGTCGACTTGTGTACTACACCCTTTGGCGGTTTTATTGTTAATTCAGGAATGATGGGCGGTACAACTTCTGTCGAAGTTGTTGTCGAACTACTTGGTTGATCTTTACCTTTTTCGTTCGACAGCTGAGGATTCCCATAATCTTTGTTCCTTGTCGAAATCAAAGCATCATTCTGCTGTTTTGAAACCGACAACATAAGTACTTGCGACGGGGAAGCATTTCCACTATCAACCAGATTTTGACCTGGGTTGGGAAATGGATCAGTTAACACAGCTGAGGTTTGGGAACTTTTAAAGAACCTCTTTAACTCAGCTTTGAATGGGCAATTCTTTGTGCTATGATCCTTATCATCACATATTAGACATGGATAATTTTGTTTCCCCTTCCCAGGAGGGTTTGAAGAATTTTTTCCAGGGGATGACTCACCCTGTTTCTTCTTCTTCCCTTTGTTTTGCTTCTTCTTGCTTCCTGGTTGATTGGTTTCTTTGCCTTTATCTTCTGATACGGCATTTACTTCCGAAGCAAGAATTTCTTCTTTTGCATTTTGATCCAAATTCTTACGGGCTTTCTTTGACGAAGCCTTTATCGATTTCGCGTTTGCCGTGCCAATCACACCGTCACCGGCATGAGAGTCACTATTTGATTTAGGAGGAGGAGGAATTGAAAATTCTGGTCTAGGGGCGTCAGGTATTTTGTCGTAGAGCATGCCGGACTGAGTATAAACTAAGTCCAAATACTGTGCACGAGCGATAACTTGCTCCTCTGTTACGACTCCCCCCTTAGCCACATCTTCCGTTATAGCAGGAAGTAACGACTTTATAAACCATTCAGCTAACAGCTGATCGGGAGCGTATGTTTTCACCATCCTACGACGACGACGCCACTCATGTATATGATCAGATATATGGGTGGCAGTTGTCTGCTTGAAGTTGGTTAATATTTCTGTTCCTATTTCATACCTTATCGGTAATTGAAAATGGGTTAAGAAAGTCATGGCTAGGGAACTAAAATTGTCGAAAGAGGCTCTTGGCAATTCAATATACCATTTAGCTGCTGGACCTGTCAATGTCCTCTGAAAAAGGTGAAGCCTTATCGAATCATCGTTTAGGGTGTTCGACGAACACCACAGATGAAAAGTCATCACGTGATTCGATGGGTCTTCACCTGGATTTCCATTGAATTTAGGAATGTCAAATGGAAGTTTATGAGGAATCGCTGGCCACCAAGGGGCATAAGCAATCGGATCGTTGGTTAACCGGTGTAAATCGGGTAACTCTAAAGTTGCCACGAATGGTAACTGTTGATTCAGGTTAGGCGAAGCGTAACCAGGGTACGATGGAATCGCTTGGGCAGTGGGCCTTTGCATACCAGCATAATGTAATTGATGCTGGTATGACTGATACGGTTGGTGGACTTGACCACTGTAAAGTGGTTGGTTTTGACCGTTTTGGATATACGGTTGTCCACTGTTCGCAAAGATCTGCTGCTCAGAACCTTGGTACACTTGTTGGAATTGCGGTTGTTGGTATTGCACAAGCCATGGTTGTGAAGGCATGTTTTGTTGTGCTATGCTAACCGTTGGACCAAGGTGTGGGGTAATTGTACCCGTTTGGACCTGTGTTGCCCCACCAGTTGGTGATTGTGGTTGTGACCCATGTTCAAGAGACTGTTGCATTACAACCTGAGAAATCTGAGGTTGACATGTAACAGGTATCGCTTGAACTTGTGACACAGTCACAATAGCCGGTGTGGTTGGGATGTTCATCATAGGTACATACTGTTGCATAGAATATACAACCCTTGGTTGTTGAGGTAGCATAGGTACCAAACTACTTGATGTAATTCCAGTATAACCTGAATATTGTTGAGAACTGCCATATGGATATCCTCCCGGAGGAGGTAATGAAAGGGCATATTGCCCCCCATATGGTAGTAATCTGGAACTCATAGGGATTGTTAGTCCTTGAGGACTGGATGGCCCAAATTGACCTCCATGAGGATCAATCTGTCGAGTTTCAACATAAGAGTTGCCGGGTATTACTCCGGATGAACAAACTGGAACAGACCATACTGTCGAAATAGTCCCTTGGTGGACTCCATCTAGCTGCTGTGAGCTAGTTGGGACAGCTGGTATGCCGGCAAACATCGTCGGAGTGACGGCAGGGGCTTCTGCTGTCGCTGTGTCATTTGACACAGTCCTAGATGATGACGGTTGTTCAGACATTTTAAGTCTATCCAATAGATTGCCTAGCGATTCTACAGGAACCTCCACTTGTGGTGGATTAACTTCTGATGAAGGAAATAGAGTGACCCCGACTCCAAAATGAGTTGGAGTACTTGCTTGCGGATCCTCTGGAATTTCCTCTATCGCAATCAAACCCGGTGGAAGAGGAAGACCGTCAGGTCCGTAAAATATTTCTGGTGCCGAAGAAGTGGTTGTTTCGACAGCGACAGTTGTTTGAGGAACAAAACTTTCTGGACCTGTTACAGATGGAACTGGTTCAGTTATGCAAGTATTTGCCCCCAGACTAGGATCAGTATTACCGTCCTTCTGTGGCTGTTGAACTTCTTCTATAGAGGCAGGGTTTCCATAAATGTTAGGAGTAACCGGAACCTCAGATGCAGTTGGAACACTTGTTCTAACTTTTATAGGAGATTTTGAACCGGTTAAACGAGTTCGCTTTGTCCGTACTGTTTTCGATTCCGGAGACAAAGACGGTTGACTCGTAAGCCTCCGCGAACGATGGGGTTTCAATTGACTTTCTTCCACGATTGCGGATTACTCGATCAACCAAAATATTAAAAGGGGAAATTTGTGTTTCCGAATTGAATGAATTTTATTAGACGCTTTTAGACACAACTTGCTTTTTCACTTTTTAAGAGTCGAGAAAAAGCTAAAGATGACTCTAGTCTCCTTCGATGTATTAACAAGCCCGAAGTGACAAATGCTCGGTTGGACTTTTTCAGTTATAGAGTTTGAAAAAGGCCAAAAGAAACTACTCTGGAGATGTAGGCAGAGGGTGTGCCAAACCTTTCGCAAAACCACAGAATACGTTTTACGGTACGGGTGGTCGATCTTCGTGAATGCTGTGTTCACTGCATTGCGATCAGTAGGGCGGCCGACACGGCTTCCTATGGATAAAAGATATATGCCTATAAGGGTCTCCCAATATATACGTGACGGTACGTGGGAGCACAAGTCCGTATTAGTGCCACCGACTCTCAGGAGGAATCACCCACCTTCGTCGAGATCGACAGTCACTACGTTTAACGACGCCGGAACACGTCTCTAGCTTAGACCTCTATGTGTTTACGTTATGTTTCAAAGCGTTGTTAGGTTCATTCAATATATTTTAAGTTGATCTTTTTAAAGTTTTCCTTTCAAGGTTCACCACGAGATGTTTGATACAAATTCCTAAATGCAGTCTGAGATGAGAAGCAAGCTTTTTCAATCTTTTCGACTTATGAAAATCTTAACTACTGAGGGAAAAGAAAGACAAAATCTTTTCACACAGATCAAAGAGCACACACTAATTCACTTTTTCCTAAATCAACATACAAACTTATCAAATGCAAAATGCACAATGCAGGTATTTCTTTTCTCTTTCTTAATGTTGATGTAATACAAAAAGAAAGCTGTTGTATAACTTTGAATTCGATTTCAAGTGAAAGCAAACAAGCTTGTCCAAAATCAAAAGACACCTTAAGATTTACTTGTTTCAACACTAGAAATATATAAATTCAAACCATATGATGAAAGCAAAAGCTCAATCAGCTATGAACAGCAAACAAACTAACTCTTAAGATCAAAACGACACTTATCACAGGTTTAGATCTAAGAGGTCACAGCAAGACTAGTTCACTTTCATTATGGGAAACTGTGAATGATGTAAGAAATAAAAAAAGAACAAATACAGTTTCTTTATACAACCGAGGCGGAATAGTGGTAAGGAAAGGTGGTTTCAGATAGGTACATTGACAGATAACAGGCTGCAAAAACAAGGGTGAAAATAGGGCAATAAACAGGAGGGAACCCCAGTAGCACTAGGCAAAACTGGTTCAGCGCAGGTAGTACACTGGCAGTTTGACCTTCAGCGCAGGTAGCCCCTTCGGGAACTGCGCTGAAATGCAGACTGCCTTCACAGTGCCTGCACTGAAGAGATAAACTTTCGTTTTTCTCAGTTTCCGGGTCACAGATTGCTCAAAAATTCACAGTTTTTGGCCAAATCAGAAGCTATCAGTCAAGTACACACTAAGGGATGAAAAGGAGGATGAAAAGCTATCACTAAGAGCTATTCAGAGTCCTTGTGGATCAGCTCTTCAAATCATAAACTTGTCCAGAAACTGAGCTAGAGTAGCTGCCCTCTACTTTGCATTTGAAAGATCCAAATGTAGTTCGATTCGGTACTCCCTGTGTTTATGAAATGAATAGCAAAAAACACAAACAACCAACAAGATACGTTCCCTAGTGGAGTCGCCAATTTGTTGTTGGGAAAAGTATCCAATACGGAATGACCCTATCCCACTCTAAGGGTGACAGTACCTCAGCAACAATCAAAGCAAAGCTATTTTGAGATTACTTCTTTATGAGATGTAAGAGAGGGGAGAAAGAGATCCACTAACCGTTGTCTTCCGCTAATGATTGATCCAATCTTCTCTCTTTGCTGCTTGCTCCCAGCTCCTTGCTCTTTCACTGGCCCAGCTACACCAAGATCCTGCAAAATGGAAAGAGAGGGAAACTACAAGAAGCATACATTCATAATTGATTCAAGGATTAGAATAAATCAAATACACAAGTATAGCAATACACCATTGAGACACATGCACATAGAAGAACCTCAAATGCTTTATTAATGGAAGAAGTAAAGTTCAGGAAGTAATACAACCATAAAAGGCCCAATCCAGCATCACCTCCCAGCAGAAAGAAATCTCCTCTTCACCTCCTTCAAGCAAATCACCCAATAGCTCTATACTCAAACCAACAGCACTTCCTTACATTCACAAGATTCCAGCCTCCATAGACCTCATGAGAGAGCTCTATATATAGGAGTTTTGGAGAAAGGATGAGTCAGCTTGTAGCTGGCATGAAGCTGACTAGTGTCCTCTCCCACTTCAGTTATTCTTTAGTTCTTGAGTCCACTTGGAGGTTATTGCTTCCACTTGGAGATCTAGACCCTCTTACTCATCACCAGTCGAATTCCCTGATCCAAGTGTCATTTTGGAAGCTTCCTGGGCATTGACACCTTGAAGAATGACTGTGCCACTTGTCCCAACTCGCCCAGCGCAGGTAGCCTTCTTTGCAGTTGACATTCAGCGCAGGTAGACAGTGGAGCTCTTGACATACAGCGCAGATGCTCAGTGGAGCAGTTGACATGATCCAGAATTAGCCTGTTTTTGAGTGTTTTCAGGTGGAGAGCTGATATTTAGTGTTGTGGTTTGTTGACCTTGTTCCTCTAGGGGTAGGAACAACATGTTTAGGGACTTTGGATCCCTTAGATTATTGACATTTCATGCTTCATGCTGTAAGGCACAAAAATGTCTATAACACCATCTTCCCGAATGCTGTGTTCAGTGCATTGCGATCGATAGGGCAACAGACACGGCTTCCTATTGATAAAGGATTAAGCCTATTGTGGTCTCCCAAAATATACTCGATGGTACGTGGGAGCACAAGTCCGTACTGGCACTTATCGTGTCAAAGTGGAGGAATCACCCAACCAAAAGTGAAAACAACAGTTAACAGGCTTTATGACGTCGGAATACGTCTCTAGCCTAGACTTCTAATGTTGTGCGTTAGGTTCCAAAGTGTTGTTAGATTCATTAAATTTATTTTATAGTTGATCTTGCTTAAGAAATTTGCCTTTCAGGTTCACCGCGTGATGTAGATGTATAATTCCTAAAATGCAATCTAAGATGATAAACAATCGTTTTATCTTCTTTGTGCAATGAAAATCCTAGCTACTAAGGAAAGAGAGACAGTATTCTTTCAGCAAAGAGCATAGAGCACACACTATATGCACTGTCCTAAATCAAACCAATCAAACAATCTAAATGCAAATGCACATGCCTGTATTTGTTTTCAGCCTTCTTAATATGTGAATGATAAAAAGAAAGCTAATGCGCAAATATGAATTATTTTTCAAAACGACAATTACTAACAAGTTTCTTTTCAAAATCAAGATGAAGACAATGACAACACTTTGCGATTTGGAAATGAAAAATTGCTTTCGACACTAGAAAAACTACTAATTCAGATCGAATACAATAGTAACAGGGTAATCGACTATCAAGAACAATCAGATTCTCTTCTATGACTGAAAACGACACTTGCGACACTTTCAAATCAAGAAACGACAGTACAATTACATTACTTCTTTGTAAAGGAAAACTGAAAATGACTCAAAAAATACATAAAAACATTTACAGTTCTTTGCACAATGGAGGCAGAATAACAGCAAGGAAAGTGGTTTCAAACAGAGGTGTGCTGACTACAGGCAGCAAAACTCTTGAATAGATCTTAAAAGAATGAACACAAAAACCAAAATTTAGGAACAATGCCTAGTCTGATCAGCGCACCTGTAACACAGCGAATCTGAAATGCAACGCAACTATTACACTCGAGAAGTGCGCTGAATTTTGAGATTCACAGAACAGATAGTGCGTTGGACCAGGGACGAGACCTTGATTGGGTTCCGGGTCACAGTTTGCAGTTCAGTTCAGGGATTTTGGCCGAGCAAGTGGTAATAAGTAAATCAATCATAGGGGTAGATCTAAGGAGATTACTAGAGCCACCACGAGGGCAATTAGAAAGCTTGTAAATCAATTGTTTAGTTCATAAACAAAACCCGGAGATTGACTGAAGCAACATTGATCTACTTTGCACTTGCATAGAAAATGTAGTTCGAAGGCTAGCTGGCTTGACTTCAGGCTCCGTCTATAATTTTATAAAGTAAACAAATGTAGATAAACAATAAATCTATTCGCTCCCCAGTGGAGTCGCCATTTTGTTACAGGGAAAAGTGTCTATGCAGAACTGCTAATACCACTAAGGCTGGTAGCTACCTTAGAAACAAACAAAGTAAAACTACTTTCGTTTTCCTTTATGAAAGATAGATGAGAGAAGAATAAAGGAGACCAACCTCTGTCTTGCGCTTGGTTCCTTGCTCGATTCCTCTCTCTTCTGATAGTCCTTTGCTACTTGCTTTCTTTTATACCCAGCTTCACAGAGTACCTGTAGAATCAAAGCAACATGACACTATACGAGAACATGGATCTATTATCATAAACAATCTAGGATCAGATGTAAATTGACCATACAAGTGCATAAAACATAAATCACACAAGAGTATGCAGGAAAACTTGAATAGCTTTATTGATAATAAAGAAAGAGCCAAGAGAGTTACAACCAATTGTTCTGACCCAGCATCATCCTCTCAGCAAGTGAGCCCTTCTTCACCTCATGAAAAGCTTAAATCACCCAACACTATGAGGTTGCCTCAAGAAACCAACATCAATTCCTTACAAGATGCAAATTCCAACCTCCGGATCTCTGGGATGACGGATCCACATATAGATGTCTGCAAGGGAAGTGAGTCAGCTTTTGAGATTTGATTAGTGTCTTCTCTCTGATAGTTCTTGCTTCCACTTGGAGATTGATGATCTCTTACTCATCCCTGGTCGAATTCAGAGAGGCAAGTGTCACAGGAGAAGTTTCTGGAAGATTCCATGCTTCTCCACCTCGCGGATTGACACTGCCATTTGTCCCTTCTTGCCCATCGCACCCCATAAAAGGGATTTTTGAAATGCAACGCACCTACTGAGTGTATTTAGGTGACATGCAACGCACTTTGCCTATGGAGCAGGTGAAATTGTCTAGTTTTGACTAGTTCTGAGCAGTTTTTCATGGAGAACTTCTGGGAGAAGCTGTAATCAGTTGACCTTGTTCTTTTAGGGGTTGGAACAACACTTTTAGGGACTTAGGAGCCCTTACTTTATGGAAATTTATGCTTGGGGTTGCAGTGCCCAAAAATGTCTATAAAACTGTGATGTACAGTGCTGCAACACAATTTCATCATTGTTAATCAACTCTCTAATAAAATGATATTTAGCAAATATGCTTGGTCCTCTTGTGGAAGACATAATTCTTTGACAATGCAATTGCTGAGGTATTGTCGTAGATAATAGTTGTCACGCCCTCTTGGTCATGGCGAAGATCCCTCAACATCCTTCTCATCCAAACTACCTGACACGTTGCTGCTGTTGCTGTGACATATTTAGCTTCTACCGTTGATAGTGACACTATTGGTTACTTCTTGGAGGCCCATGAAATGGCTCTGGAACCCAAATGAAAAACATATTCTGAAATGCTCTTACTATCATTGACACTGCCTAGCCAATCACTGTGAGCATAACCAACTAGCCTAAAATCACTTGTCATTGTGTACATAACACCATATTGTTTTTTCCCATTAACATACCTTAGAATCCGTTTCGCTGCTTTCCAATTTGTCTCCTTGAGTGTCTCCATGAACCTTGACACCAGACTTACTGCATACATTATATCCAGCCTAGTGGCTATCAAATACATCAGGCTGCCTGTCATTGTTTTGTATAATGTTAGATTGACATTGCTGCTGCAATCTTCTTTGCTCTATTTCAACCCTATGATAGTTGGAGTTAGTGTGGACTTGTTGTTCTGCATTTTAAACCTCTCCAAAATTTTTGCCACATACTTTGCTTGAGAGATAAAAATGCCATTTTCTGTTTGGTTCACTTCTATACCCAGAAAATATTTTAGCAATCCCAAGTCAGTCACTTCAAACTCACTCTTCATGACTTGAGCGATGAGAAAATCATCACTGCCTATAAATATAAAATCATCTACATATAAGGCGACAATGAGAATCTTACCTTCACTCTCTTTGATTTAAAGAGTAGGGTAACCATCACATTTTTCGAAACCATTGTTTAACATGTAAGCATCTATTCTATTGTACCACGTGCATGGTGCTTTCTTCAACCCATAAAGAGCTTTCTTCAACCGATATACTTTATCTTATTGGCCTTCAATCTCATAACGAGGCGGTTGCATGACACATACTTCCTCTTTTAGCACTCCATTCAAGAATGCTGACTTTACGTCCACCTGATACACTGTCCATTTATGTTGTGTATCAATCCCCACAACTGCGTGCAGTGTCTCCATCTATGCGACTGGTGCGAATGTCTCCATGTAATATCTTCCATGTTGCTACTTGTATCCTTTGACAACTAGCCTTGCTTTGTGCCTTTCAATCTTTCCCTCAATGTTTCTTTTGGTCTTATAGACCCACTTTACCCAAATAACACGTTTTCCTTTAGGAAGGCTCACTAGCTCCCATGTGGCATTCATTTCTATTTCTTATATTTCTTCCTCCATTGCCGCAACCCATTTTTCTTCTTTGACTGCATCTTCAAAGTGAATTGGGTCATCTACATGACAAAATAATGCAAATAAGGAATTCAGACCTACGCTACTATCAACTTCATCTTGCTCATAAATTTCATTTAAATTTATGAATTTTGACCTTCTTGTGCTTGTTGAAGATGGGTTTAATATGTCACTTGGTGTCGTGCTTTGCAGTGTGCTTGGAGAAGCACTTGCTTGGCTGCGTGAAATTGTCCTATTATTTGTTGATGGAATTGATTGTTGCCTGCTTTGTTGCGCTTGGATAGGGGTAGAGGGAGTCACTGTTGAGGAATTACTTGCTGCTATTAATTGCTCTTTGTCCTCACGTGGTATGCATGCTTTGACATTGATTGTCTTTTCTAAACTTCCATCCCATGCTTCCTCTTCTATGAACCACACATCTCTGCTGATTATGACCTTCTTGGTTAATGGATTGTAGATTTTGTATGCCTTACATTCCCCACTATATCCAACAAATATGCATTTCGCCCCCTTGTTGTCCAACTTCTTTCTCAACTCATCTGGGAAATGTGCATAAGCCACACATCCAAAAACTCACATGTGAGTGACATTTTGTTTTCTTCCACTCCATGCCTCTTCAGGAACAATGTTCTGGACGCTTTTGGTTGGACATCTATTCAAGATATATTCTACACAAACGACAGCTTCAGCCCAACAGTCATTTGGCAAATGCTTTTCTTTCAACATACTCCTTGCCATCTCCATAATGGTCCTATTATTCCTTTCTGGCACACCATTTTGCTATGGTGTATATCTTGTTGTAAACTGCTTGTGAATTCCGTGCTCCCTGCAAAATTGAAGGAAATCATTTGAGATGTATTCCCCACCTTTGTCAGTCCTAAGGACTTTGATGTAGTGTCCACTTTTCTCTTCAACAAGAGCCTTGTATTGGCGAAAGCAATCAAACAATTCACTTTTCTGTTTAGGAGAAAGACCCATGTCTTCCTTGTGTAGTCATCTATGAAGGTCAGTACATAGTGACTGCCACCAATTGATGGTGTCTGCATTGGTCCACATAGATCTGAGTGGACAATCTCTAAAGGTTCTTTTGCCCTCACTAAGTTTCTCGCTTGAAATGTCTCTCTTTGTTGCTTGCCCAAGATACATCCTTCACATATGCTATCTAGTTTTTCTATGAGTGGTAAACCCTTCAGCATGTCTTTCCTATGTAGCAAATTCAAACCTCCAAAGTTGAGATGTCCAAATCTCAAGTGCCATAACGAGTGTTCATCTTTTCTTCTGCTTGAAAGTTTACTTGTGTGACAACTGCCTCTTTTCTTCCATCCTCTTGTGAGTTCATTGATAGTTGTGCTTGTGCACCTTCTTTCAAATCTGATCTTATCTTTAGGTGAAGCATTCTATTGTTTGTCATCTGAACCTTTGAAATTAGCTGTCTGCTTGGAGGCCTATCCAAAAATTGTGCACACATCATTTTTGAAGAAGACATTGTAGCCTTTCTGCATGACTTGTCCAACACTCATGATATTATGCTTCAGACTAGGGACAAAGTAAACATCTGAGATGTATTTCTTATCCCACTTCTTTGTTAGGATATTAACTCTTTCTTTACCCATGACAAAGACTTTGCTATCAGTCCCTAATGTCACTTCAGATTTCACAATTTCATCTAGATCGTAAAACATTTCTATGTTTCCTGACATGTGGTTGCTACACCCTGAATCTAGATACCATATATCACTCTCTTGTGCTACATTACAAGCTAAAAACATGCTATCGTGGCTCTGATTTTCTCTTGTGAAATTTACACTTGGTTTGTTACTAATGTCATATTTCTTATTTCTACATTCATTTGCATAATGACCATACTTCTTACAATAATTTCATTGAACTTGAGATTTATCATACCTCTGACCTTGTGCTTGATTTTGGCTTGGGCCTTGACTTGGATTTTGATTGCTCCCTCTTCCATTTGAGCTTGAAGGGCTGCTTCTTCCACCTCTCTGTGGGCTTCTTCCTCTTCCTGCAACATATGATCTTCCTCTGCCTCGACCTTAACCAAATGATAGTTGTGTTTTGAAGGCATGCTCCAATGAAGAGCTTGTTGCTCTATTTAGTCTATGTTCATGAGAAATAAGTGATTCATTAAGCTCATCCACTGAGAACTGTGAGAGATCCTTTATCTCTTCTATGGCCGCAACAATGGCCTCAAACCTTGCTGGTAAACTTCTCCAAACTTTCTCAACTATTCTTCTTTCCTCAAGTGTCTCACCATGAGACTTGATTTAAGTAACCAGCCCACTTATATGTGTTAAAAACGAGTTTGTATTATTAGACTCTTTCATACAAAGTGTTTCAAAATCTCTCCTCAACATTGCAACTTTGTTGGTTTGACTTTTTCCATGCCTTAGTAGGCTGTTTGGAGGGTGTCACATGATTGCTTGGACTTCGTTGCTACTCCAACCCTTGGGAAAATACTTTCATGAAGTGCTTGAAAGATATAAAATAGGGCCCTTAGCACATCTCTTTCTTGTTGAGATAAGGCATTGTATGTTGCTGCATCTGCTCGTTCTTGAAAACCATTCTCCACCAAATCCCAATATCTTGAGAAGAAAAAGGGGCCTTCATTGTAATAGCCCAATAATCATAATTTTTTCCATTAAACTGCAGTATTTGAGGACTAGTCAAACTTGTGCTTGATGTTTCCATTTCTCAGCGTAAAAAAAACTTTCTACCTGGTGGTAAATATGCTAAACACAATCCGTGCTCAAAACAATTTTCACTATTAGTAAAAAAATTTGTTTTTACACTAACATTATTTAACCTACTCTGGTACCATGTCAGAAAATATTTACGAAATTTAATTTTTGTTTTTGCAGAGGGGAGAGGTAGAGAGTTATGACTTTCACAAAGCTACATCTAGGTTCACGCACAACGACGCTGATTTAGCGGAGCTATCTTCACGCAAGGCGAAGCTGATTTCCCAGACTTCATTTCTTAAACATGAAAATACATTTACCTGAGACTTCCGCCCATTCAACAAGTAAAATAAAAGTTACAATGATTTAAACTTACGCAGAATAACACAGTAAAACAGAGTAACTGTTGTTTTCAGGCACGCACCAAAATTTGCTCCACTATTTTCTCCACAAAGAGTTGCCCTCTTTTTTTTTACTCTCTCACTCTCTAACCTATTACAAAATGACTTTTACATTGATATATAACTCACCATACAATTTAACATTTAATTCATGACAAAGCGAAATTAATATGATGTTGTTGTTAAGTGTGATGAGAATGGCACAGGTATTTCTAGAGTGTGGGAAAAGGATGCTGAATGAATGCCTGCCCATATCTGTTTACCAAAGTACATAACTTCTTTAAATAACTTTACTGAATTTCTGAATGGTTCGAGTGTGGCTTGGGTCCTTTTATCTTCAAACAGAGATGCAACCTGCACGTCTGACAGGTATGGCTGCTGTGACACTGTTTATTGCAATGGTTGGAATTATTATTTCCAACAAAAGGGAATCTCCTCGTAAATGTGAGCCCACCAATCCTTCATAACCTGTTTTTTTGGCTGTGGCTGTTCTAGGGAAAGAAAACCATCACTCTAATGCCGAAGTGTTCCAAAAACCACTGCCACTAGAGCTGCCCATTGGAAAGAGTGTCCAAGCCCAGACGAAAGAAAAAACAAAATGCAGCAAGGCACATTAGGGAAAAGGAAAAAAAAATTTAAAAATTAGAAAGGGACATACTTTGGCAAAAGAGAAAATGCACAAAATGGTCATGAGACCTCGCTACACAGCCCCACAAATCTCATTTTCTTTTCCAATGGGTCACTCCTTCCCTATTTCTCATAGTTACCAAGTTCGTCCGTATCGGCGAAAAAAATACGTTAATTCCCCAGTTCGGTTCGGTACGGCGATTAATTCGGTGAATTCCAATTCGGTACGGTGCAATATTTTTGTCAAAGTCCCCTGCGCCAGCTCGCTGTCTCCTGCTTCGTCCCTTAACTTGAATGTGTTTCGCACCCGAACATGACGAACATGAATACTTAATGTGTTTCGTTACACCAAACAATGACCTATGCTTCGTTACACCTAACAATGGCCATACACAAGGTATATGGTAAATAGATTTGGAAGTTTGATATATACCCATCTACATGGTTGACTAAATAAATATGAATTTTTTAAATTAAGGGATTTTCAAATATTGTTTAAATATATTTTATAAATTCAGAAGATGGTGTTGTACGTATTACTCATTTTCTACTTATTTTGTTAAAAAAATAAAATTTATATTTATTTTATTAAATTAAAAACTTAATTTTTAATGGTTGAATTGGTGGAAATAAGTCATTGAACTTACTTTGAATAGGAATTGGCAATGTAGATTTTTAATTCCAGCTTTGCTTTGTTGATGCGTTGGAAGAAATTTTTAATTCCAGCTCTGCTTTGTTGATCTATTAGAAAAATACAAGTTCAGATCTACACAACATTGGTGAAAATAATACAAGGGCAAAACAAGTTTGGAACTAGGCAACCTTAGTGGAAAATTGAAATAATGTAGAGAAAGGCAAAGCTAATGTTAAGATCAATTACCTTATATAAATTTTCTTATAAGAATATATATATATATATATATATATATATATATATATATATATATATTTCCTATAAAAATCATTTTTTTTCAGTAAGAAATATCAACTTTGATTACAGAGGCTTGAATACAGAAAATACCAACTTTTCCTATTTTAACAAATTGATAATTCTTATTGGAAAAAAATAAAAATATATATAATTTTTATAGGAAAAAAATAGTAATTTCTATATTAGAAAATTTTATAAAATGACAAATTGCAATTAAGAAAAAGATAATTCTTATTTTACAAGAAATTATAAAATAGCAAAATTGATTGCGAATCAATAACTTTTATATAAAACATAAAAAACAATAACTTCTATTTTGGAAAAAAATCAACTTATACAACTTTTATATTTTTGTTAAAATTTTGAATATAATGATTGTTTATTTAAATTTATAAAAATAAATAAATATATTTAAGTACTTTGTCGAATTTTTTTCTTATTGAATTTTATAGAGTCAAAATTTTTTCCGTATCCTAACGAATTCGAATCCGAATTCCAATTTGGTAACTATGCTATTTCTACCCATGCATTGGCAATGGTATGTAGGTTACACAAACCCATCCCGATATAAACATGTGATACTACCTCTTCTTTCTAAACTCAACCTACACGATGTAAAATTTTGATGTCTTCTTGTAAGTCAATTGAAATACTTACATCACACAAGCAAGCACACGAATTTTGCCTCACTGAACATGCAGCCACAACACCACTGCGAATGTCGTCTGGCAGTGAATGTCGTCTTAGAATGAAATGCAGGAACACTGCAAATTCAGCGTGCAACTGAATAAATTGGGTTTACTAAGAAAGTATCTGCTTTTCCTTACTGCATTCAACGTATGTGACGCAAAATTTCAAATGCTTTTTTTTTTTTTAATTCAATTGAAATACATACCTAAACCAGCCACACCAATTCTGCCTCACTACAACATACAACAAAAAAAAAAGTTTGCCTCAGGGACCATGCAGCAAAAACACCACGGCCAATGTCATCCACCAATGTCGTCTTCGATAGAAATGCAGGAACACGGCAAAATTCAATATGCAACTATATGAATATAAATTGGATGCACAGAAAACGTACCTGCTTTTTTCATTTTACAAAGCCAATCAAAGCTTGGGGACATTTCATGAACATTTACCATATATTACTCTTTACTATTAATGCCAAATAAGTGTTTTATTATTCTATTGAATACTCTGTGAATGCGTATAAGTCATGGCACCATATACTCCACGACACATCCATTTCATTAGTCTATTCAATGTTCTGTGCCTGAACAATATAATACACATAAGCAATGAAGATCAACAACTACCCTCGCAACTCCATTGAATTAACACGTTTTTGAATCTAACCATGCAATTCCACCATCAGTTATTGCCACATGGCTCTGGTGACGCCCAACCTGGTTTCTGTAGCCCAGGTCATGGCGGCGCACAGACGCTAGGAACTCAACGAACCACCATTATCGTCAACGACGGAATGTTTTTCAGTGAAATTGAAATTCTCGTTAGCTTCATCTGTATTCTTTCCATGTGCCCTCCCATCATCATAGAGCTGAATCGATTTCCTGCTCTCCATAAAGCGCTGAATCCGATTCAGTGACTCATTCACAGTATGATCGGTCATATTGGCAAAGCAAAACCTAAACCACCCAGGCTCACTGCAGTGGCAAGAAGAACCTGGAGAAACATTCAAGCCAATCACTTTTAAGAGTATCTTCCACAGTCTAATCTCCCCTTCTTGGTTACGGGATTGCAATAGATGTCTGAGATCCACCCAGCAGAACAAACCCGCGTTGCTGTTCAGGCAATTGATGCCAGCTACACGTAGTCCAGAGACGAACATTTCGTGTCTTTTCCGTAACCTCTTACTATTCTCTGCTAAATATTTTCTTACAAATTCCATGTCAGATAAAATTGAAGCAACCAGGTGTTGTGTCTGTGAAGAAACCAACGAAAAACTGGACATTCTACGACCAGCGGTAACCACTGTATCATTGTAAGAATAAATGACTCCGACTCGGAAGCCCGGTAGACCTAGGTCTTTCGACAGACTGTAAAGAATATGAACACGCTTGCTCTGATAATTTTCATTGGTGGCCAAAATCTCTGCAATGCTTGTGAACTTCTTTGGAGATGAAAAGATTGATCCCGAATAGATCTCGTCGCAGACAAGATTAATATTCTTCTCAGACACAAAACCAAGAAGCTTTCTTAAAGTGATAGCATCCATTGTTGTTCCTAATGGATTTGAAGGATTTGTTATGAAAAGACCCTTCACTTGTATATTTCGAGACCTGGCTTTCTGATAGGCTGCTTCAAGTGCAGGTATAGTTATCTGAAAATCGTCATAGCTGCTGCAGTGTACGGGTATGAGCTCCACACCTGTGCGCCATCTCAGATCTCTATCAAAACTGCAGTCACAAAGGAGTCATACTCATTTAGTTGCAGTTTCATTTGAGAAGAAGTTAATTATGTGATTAGATATTTAGATTAAAACATAGTTACGAAATTTGAATTTGAATTTCAATAACAGTATGAATTAACGAATGGAAAAAATTTGGAGGGTATATATGTTTAGGATACTGGAATATATTATATTTTTCAATATTTAAAAAAATTAAAATGAAGTAGTATAATATTAAAAATCCCAGAAACTTCTTTAAAATTGTTTTCAATAATAACTTTTACAAATAAAATTATATAGATGAAAACATAGTTTTATATCAAAATGGCGAATTACAGATTATGAGAATATATACATGAAAAAATTGCATACTTTTATATCGTTAGTAAGACCGAATTTTGTAATTATGGATTGAAATATCTAATTAACAACCCTATACCATATCATCAAATTCTAGCACACACAGATTGAGAGTGAATACTCCAGTGATTTTTTCTAAGGCAGCAACCTTATTTCGTGGGAACAGTTATTGGTAGTCATTAGTATTTAGAAAATCTTTTGGAATTTAGAATTAGCTCAAGTTATATTTTAAAATATTTTTGAAATTCGCAATTTAGTTTAGTTATGTTATCTGTAATTTAGTTAAGTTCAGTGCTTAGGAGTACGCGGAAAAAATTATTACAATTGACCTTACTCTCGGCGGTCCCATCAATACTGCAATAAAAATTTGACTTCAATTCACCTCACTCTTGGCGGGCCCGTCCATTCTGGAATATTTATGAAATCCTCAATTCTCTAGAGCTTAGAGTAGTCAGAAAGTTAGTTTCCTTCCTTAACAGCCGACTTACCACCTTTTTAGACAGTCTACTAATTAATGCTTCAGAATTGGAAAGACCAGAGTCAAATATTTTACAAATCATCCTTCTAGATAAGGATCTGTCCCCAGGATTTCAAAGTATTTAAAGGATGGCTATTCATCCTATAAGAGATCTGAGGAGGGTAACGTCGATTAGTGCACGCAGCTTGGCATTTCTAAAACCATTATTCATCTACAGTAATAGAAATGAATTTACCCGGGGTAGTATGGCGTTGGTATTAGAAAAGCTTCTCCAGGATCAGCCAGACAGAATGTCAGCACCTCGTGGGCTGCAGTTGCTCCTGCAGTGAGAACGATTCTATCTCTTTCAAACTTCGCTTTTCTTCCTCGAACTTCTTCCATAAACATGGCAATTGCCTGCGTCAACCATTCAACATTTTCAGTAATATTTAATCACATCCAAAGACACTTAAATAAAGTAAAAGTACATCTTTTGGTATAGAATATTCAAGTTGTTAGAGAACACGTCAAGTTTGGAAGTTAGAGTTTTCAACCTTTCTGCAATCAGGGAGGCCATGGTAATCTTGATAAAGAGCGATTTCCTTAAACCTTGACAAGCCCTCCTCGGCACAAATCGATGCCGTTGGATGCGCAAGTAGCCAGCTTTCCAGCAAGTCGAATGACAGCTTCAAGTAATATCATCCCATTCGAAGCACAATTAATTATTTTCCAGCACAAATGTGTGTGAAAAATGATAGAATATGAATAAATATGTTATGTTGTGTACCTGATTCTCTGCCAAACCCATTTGGATGATTCCCGAAGGGTTGTTTATCGGATGGTAGGGATTAGCGTCGTACTCCTTCCACCCGCCAAAATATGGAGAGTCTTCCCCATGGGCTTTAGACGTTGCCAGCGATGAAAGGTGCACTACTTTTGCAGGCAATCCTTTAGTAGCGTCTTGTTGCTGCTGCATTGCTGGGCCGTCCATCGATATGGCCATGTTGGAATGCTATCTACTTGATCTGCTGTGCTACGGTTGAATGAATGATACACACGCAGAAGTTGAAGCAATCGACGTGCTTGTGTATATGGAGACCTTAGCCTTATATAACTTCTCCAACCTATACCAATATCGTCGCTACATGGCACGAAACGATGATGACATAAGAACTTCTGAAAATACTATTGGAATTAAATGTTCGAATCCAACAACATAGTTTATGTTTCCAATTATTTTCCATCATGTACGGGGCACGTCATTCCAAAACCTCGAATTCTCACACGTAGAGTATAGCTGAACTCATGTGCTTGCAGATTCTGGGAATATTCTCAGAATCTTAAAAGTCAAACTGTTGACTTTCTTGACAGTCAGATTTTGGGATATTTGGTCAAATCTGAAAAGTCAAATTTTCAGATTTTGGGATATTTGGGAAAATCTGAAAAGTCAAATCGTTGAAGTTCCTGATGGTCAGATTTGGGAAGATTTGCAATTGGCATAAAGTTGCTTTCTAATAGGCCACACTAGGATCTGTGGCCGTTTGACTTTCCTGACCGTCAGATTTGGGAAAATTTGCAATTGGCATAAAGTTGCTTCTTAATAGGCCACACGAGGATCTGTGGCGGAAGAGCAATAGGAATTCTTTATGCCAAATATCATTGATTTCTTTTATAAGTCTATCTATGTTGGAATTTTAAATTTGTTTAGCTTGTGAAATTAAAATTTGATAATGGTTATTTGTTTTTCAAGTCTGTTTAAATTTTATAGATACTTATAAATGTCAAATAGCTTTCTTTTATTATATCCAAATTCTAAATTACACCCTCCTAAACTTTTTATTTGGTTATTATATACATATTTCAGATAATAACGTTCATACATAACCTGACATAATTCCGATTAAGTAAAAGAAGTATATTTTACTTGAAATTCACCACTACTTTGATCTTCAAACTTTTATAAATTCCAACCTTACAGTATCATTAAAAAAAACTACATTAAAAAAACTTCTAATTTCTAACCTTGCAGTGACATTCAAAACCTACACTAAAAAACCATATGAAAAAAAATAAATTATATATAATTCTAACATGATAAATATAATTCTAACACCGGTTGATGAGAAATTTAAATACACAAACAAAAGAACAAATCACTGTAACAGAAGCCGATTTTCCTTTAAAAACAAAAAAACGCAAAAAAACTTAAACATTTTTCTCGAAAACAATATAAAATTATCCAAAATTAAAGCCTTTTCCTTTTCGACTTCTAACATTTGAACAATTATAAAGTGATATCTTCCTCCACCCAAGCTACAGTATTAATTTAGGTCAACGAGCAGTGAAGCAGTGGTTGGGAAAGCATGAATCGACCACACCAGGATCGGTGGCGGAAGAGCAGTAAGAATTCTTCATGCCAAACAGCATTGACTTCTTTTATAAAAGATATTTTCTCTCTGCAGAGTTGGAATTTTAAATTTGTTTTATTTGTGAAGTCCAAATTTGATGATGATTACTTGTTTTTGGTTTCATCTTAAAAACTTATACACATATATGTGTCAAATCATTTTCTATAAACATAAATGTATGAGTGTCTAATTATTTCCGCTTCAGGTAGCGGCATCCCATATAATAACTTATTATAACTGTGATTAAGTAAAAGGCTTTCGAAGTCCACTGCTTTGAACTTAAAAATTTCCAAATCTTGAGCCCCCAATAACATTAAGCAATTCCACTGAAAACGACACATGAGAAACTGATTAAATATAAAAGAACTCCACAATAAAATTCCAAAGCTTGAGGCCCACGATAACATTAAGAATCCCCCGAAAATGAAACATGAGAAACTAATTAAATATAAAGGAACTCCACTGAAAATGAAACTAATTAAATATAGTTCAATATATGCCAATGAGAAATTAAACGATTAACAAAAGCTTGAGGCCCACGATAACACTAAGAATCCCCCGAAAATTAAACATGAGAAACTAATTAAATATAGTTCAATATATGCTAATGAGAAATTAAACGATTAACAAAAGCAGAAACCACTGTAGAAAACCCATTTCCTTAAGAAAACTTTCAAGTTTCAACAGAACTTTGATGTAACATTTTTCTTGCTAACTATTTTAAATTATCGAAAAGATAAGCTTGCCCTTCTAATTGAGTTGTAGAGTCATTTTAGTTTATCAACTGCCCTTTGAACAATTATAAAGCGTTATCTTCCTCCATCCACGCTACAGTAGGAATATAGGTCAACCGGGAGTGAAGTTGGTGCGATAGGCCAACAACCATTGACTTGTTGAATACGTAATGTAATGAACATTTAAACGGTCATCTGTGGCGGAATTGCACCACTAGGAATTCTGCAGGCCAACAGCCATTGACTCGTTGAATAGGTAATGTAATGATCATGGATTCTTTCGACTAAACGTCATTAATCTCGTTGACCTTTTAATCTGGCGAACCGCATCCTTGGAAATGTAATGGACAGTGATTTGTGCATGTACGTGGGAATTGCATAACTTAAAATATAAAAAATAAAAAGTCAAATGCTCCATGGTTGAGACTGTACATGACGCTTCCGAGTGAAAAAGATGAAGTTTACTGCCATGGTCAATGTTGGAGTTATCTAGAACGGTTAGAACGGTGTGAAGATGTGACAGGATCGACTTTGTTGTTAGGTGGTCAAACATTTTCATTTGAAGAAAGTAAATGATGGAAAATTTCTTTAATTTGGTGGTAAAACTTTTTCAAGTGAATGAAGTAAATGGTGGAAAAAGTATGGTGGTACCATTTTTTATTTTATTTTCAAAATTTTTTGTATTTTTCCATATTTAATAAGAATTTATTTAGGAGTGTTTTTTTTATTATCACAATAATTTGATTTGGATTTTTTATAATTATTTTTTTAATAAAAAAATTTAGTAATAAAAATTTAAATGATAGAAACTCTTTTATAGTAATGTTTTAGTTTATAAGTAGAGAAATAGGGTATTTTATTTGAAATTTTGATTAAAAAATTATTACAAAATGTTTATAACTAGACCACTAGGGTTTTTGGGCTTTTTTATTTGAAATATTTATTAAATAATTATTACATTCGCGCTGATTTTTTTTTGATGTTACACTTTCAGTTAAATGGGGAATTTTTTTATGGACTAGGTTGTAAGTTTTTTTTATGGAACAAGTTATAGATAATTTCAATTTCCTTTTACTTAAAATTTGTATTGAATTAATTATGTATATAAATAAAAAAAAGTATAGTATTTTTTTATTTAAAATTTTTATTGAATTATATAAAAATATATAATAAAAGAATTATAACGTTTTTATCATAAAATAAAAGTATTGGTATGATATTTCTGTTTAGAAATATTTTTTTGTTTAATAAGTATGAAAAAATATTAATGTTGATTATATTTTTAAATGGAATAAGTAAGTTAATTAAAAAAAATTAAAAAATTAAAAATTTAATTTAATTTAATTTATTGGTATGCATTTTGTTTATAAGATATGTAACCTTGATATGTATTTTGTATATAACATATAAAGGGTAAAGATACTTTATCCTTTGGAAAGAGTTAAGGAGTTGGTTAATATAATAAAATAGTAGGGCTTGCACACAAGATAACATGTGTTGCATCACTAAAAGAGTAAATTCAGAACTATGTAATAGCTGAAGATCATAGTGTATATATTCATCAAAATTTGATTAATTCATTTTGTTACATTCCAATGATGAATGGTTGTAACCATGAAAATAAGGTTATTAATTATAATGTTTCGTAATCATTGCCTCTAATTAATTGGCTCTCCCCTAAAAAAAATTTCCGCAATTACCTATCAACTCATTAATACCTTTTTGTCAGTGGTTAAAATTTGAAGTTATTATTAATTGATATAGATCCCATATATTATATACATTTAAAGTTATTATTAACTGAGGTAGGTCCCATATATACCTTGGTTACATGCACGGTGGTTTAGCAAGGGTTATAAATCTGAGAGTCAGCAATGTCAAATGCATAATACTACCATTAATGCATAATGTAGATAGTTTGATGTTGAATATATGTTGGTTGTGTGTTGATGCCATGCCCGGTTCATTGTGGTGATGGCACACACGATTCTCATTCCAATGTTTCAATGTAAGTATTCAACTATTGATAAGCCAAGAGAATCCTCACGCGAATGAGCTTGAGCTTGGTGTTGGGTGTTTTTTCATTGTAGTATATATTAGCAATTGTTCCAAAAAGTGCAAAGAGAGGTTAATAGATTTTTTAAATTGGAAAAATGTTATAAAATTTAGAAATATGGTCTGAGAATAATATTTTTATATATGTATGCCATATACCTTTTATATTGACAAATTTAAATTTTATATAAATATTGTAAAAAATGATATTTTAGTTTCATGAATGTTTATTATATGTAATAAGTTGTATATATATATGGATAAAACTAAAAAATACTAATTTATATACTTATAACGAAATATTAAAAATAGGGAAGGTTAGAAACCACCATTTAAATTATTTTAATATTAAATCACTATTTAAATTTAATTAAAATGATTCGATTATATTATTATATCATTAATTAATATTTTTTTAATTAATTAAAATTTATTTACAATTATTTTTAAATGTATATCTTGATTGCAGTTTGTCCTCATCAAACTCCATCACAAAATTATAATATATAATCATTATTGATATAATTAAAATTACCGCTTACTTATTTTCAATTATATATATCATAATTACTAATTTAAAAAAAAAAAACATTTTAAAACTTTAAAAGCTCTTATATTATAGAGATTGCAGTGGTTGTTTTTAGAAATGCTATTCATTATAAAAGTGCACACTTGTTTTAAAAATATTGATTACTTATTTTCAATTATATATATCATAATTAATAATTAAAAAAAAAAAATCTTTTTAAAACTTTAAAAACTCTTATATTATAGAGATTGCAGTGGTTGTTTTTAGAAATGTTATTCATTATAAATGTTCACACTTGTTTTTAGAAATGTTGTTCATTATAAAAGTTCACACACCTTGAAACTCCATTGTTATCTAAGTTCACACACCCTGAAACTCTGTTGTTGTCTAATTGAAATGAACTTCATTGCAATTCCATTCTAGTAATTTCATCCTAGATTGCTTTCGAATGTTTTGCTACTAATATTTCCTAGTAACATTATGATATTTTTTGAAAGCTACAACGAACGTTTTTGTGATTTCATCGTAGATTTCTTTTCAATGTTTTGGTACACTAATTATATTTCCTAGTAACATTACCATATTTCTCAAAAGCTATTCAATGCTTGCGCTCAGGATATTTAAAAGCTATTCTATTCCTTCTCAAATAAACAGAATAATTGTTCAGTTTGCATGGAAAAAAAAACTTGAATGACCAGGTGTGAGTCATGTACACTACCGACCAATTGGATAAAACAATTTTTTAATTGGCATACAAGAAGAATATAAGAGGAACAAATTAGCCACTGTAACGAGCTACTGTGAGAACACCAAATTAAGAAAAAATATGATGAAGTAAAGAAATGTTGGTGCCGGATAATTGCAAGAAAGAATCTCAAATTTGTTTAAGCTTAGTCTCCAGCATTTCAAGTTGGCAAAGTACTCATGTATATCCATCCATAAATGCATGCCTCCTGAAGAGGAAGCTAGAAGTGAAACATCTGAACCTTCATTGAGTAAAGGTAACCCCTCACTGTAATCATTTCCAGACTAGTATACCCATACAAAAAAGGTTTCTGTAGAGATGAAGCATCAACATAGACCCTTCTATTTAACAAAAAGGGGTTTACAGCTCAGTCAGTAGAACCCATAAATAGGCAAGACTGTTGAGACTTAAATCCCAAAAATAGCCTAATACTTATATTTTTCTAAAGACTAATGTAGAATTTTCGCAACCACAAACCAAGTTAGTCACTTGCATCAGCTCATACCTTGCACAAGGTTCAATAAAAAAAGGATGGCAGAGACACTCATACAAAAACAAATAAGGATGATTTTAGAGCACCCTTGTAGCCTTGACAAAAATAGTTCATTAGCTAATAAGATGCCACAAGTTGATGCATCAAATTGCTTATGGTGAGCTCATCTTAAACAAAATATTTATGAGTATGCAAGCAAGCACACTCGGTTATCTGACTAAAGCATATGCATAAGCATTTCTAAATTTCTTCCTCTGGGATAACACCAATCAGAAAAAGGTTTTGTACCTACACAGATATACAATTGTTTTGTTTTGGAAAGACGTGAGTTCCTGGGTAGCCACCTGCTCCAAGGGTGCGGCATGAAATCTAAATACTAAATATGCAACAACAAATATACTCAATTGTGTGGAAACTTTGTAGTTTGCCTACTTAAATGAACTCGGCCAATGCCACAAGCTTGTAGCTTACAGTGGCTCCCCACTGGTAAAGATGGTCAAGATAGATGAATTCTTGGGAGGGTAGAATATATGACTGACATTGCAGCCTACAAGCAGTTTGTTCAGCTACCAAGGAAAATGTTCAAAGATGTATTTGTGCTTTAAGAGATTTCAATGTCTCAAAATGTGACTGTGATCAATAAACGATCTCGAATACCAAAATCACCATTAAGTATTAATAATCAATCGCCTTGACTTACCCAAACATGCTTCAATTAACCATTGATCATTAATCCTAACACGTTAACCAGGCAACACATTTTTCTTGTTACTTTCTATATTGGGAATGACAAATAGACCATTTCAGAATGTTTTGATCATATGAGTAGATGGTTTCATTGTATATTTATGCTCATCAATGCACCTATTTATAATCATTGTTCTTCCAACAAAAAACTCTAATTTCAAAACAAGAAAAGTCAAGCAACGAAGCCTCGAATCAGAAAGAAAAGCCATACAAAATGAAGTTACCATGTAAAAGTATCTTCAAAATATTTATAGTATGTAGATATAGCAACTGTTTGTCTTCAACATCCACTATAAATGTATTGTAATAGGAGAAACGTTATTATGGAGCCTCAGACAAACAATATCTTTGAAAGAACCGCTGGCAACGATTCCATTGCAATTTTCATTTTCAAAGTTCATAAAAAACTTAAGAAGATAAGGCATAAAGTGAACAGATACTATGCTCTTGTGCAAGAAAAGAAAAATATGTGGCTTGAGCATGTGCAAGAGAAGAAAAATATAGTTCCAATCTAACCATTGAAGTGTATTTTCTCACTACCTTAGCTTGAGCATGTTTAAGGTTAGAATATACACATGCATGCAAGTAGAAGGAGTTGAACTGGACAACTGCATAAGATAATTTTTTCTATTAAGACATCACATTCAACACGAATGCATGCAAAGTTGCAAACACCAACCATAGAAGGTAAGCTTGATTTGTGCTACTAAACACAATAAAGTTTTATAATTTTGAAATATATAGAAGTCATAAAGCCTGGAGTTCATTTGAGCATCTGCTTGAGTTAGATCTGTTGATGAAGACTTCAACTTAATTTGCATGCAAACACCTAACAAAGAAGTTGAATTGAATCCTTTTAGTTAATCACCATATGCCAGACATTTTTTTGGAGAGTTAAAGGCATGCAAATAGAGCTTGTCACTCAGACATCATGGCAGCCTCATCAACCTCTTCTGAATAGGGTATGTACTGGAAATGTACAAGGCAGTTTGGAGTATATTGTTATAAGTGATACCAAGCCAACATCCACTATTTTTGAGATGAATGGGTATAATAAAGGATACAATAAACACGAAAGGTGAAGATCAAACACTTAGCAAACCTGCACACTGTAACTCCACTAATAAAGAGAACTTAAGCGTAAACATAATAATTGGTAGATATTGGGCCATCAGAACAAAACAATAAGGTTCTGTTAAGGCAAACTATAGATAGAAAAAATAATCTTTTTTCCATGAACTATACAATGATTTAATTCTAAAAGTGTAACTAAAGTTGTGCTTAAAACTTTAACATTATCTGATAAATCTTTATACATGATTTATAGTTACCAGACCCTGCCAGGTCAACTTGGAACTGAGACTTCTACCCAACCTACCACCCAAACCAAGTCAGGTCAGTTCTGAACCACCCAAGCCCAAGTTTGACTGGGATGACCTAGCCAAGACACATTTGACCTACCCATTGGACCAGTTTGATTCAGCTGGGGGCCAATAAATTCTAAATTGAAAGCAAAAAAGTTATTTTTTGTGAAAATCTATAATTTTTCTAGTTTTCTATATGTCAATTCATTTCCAGGATGATTGGCATATCTTTGTCGAGTTTTCAGTCAAGTTTAACTAGTGAACCAAAACATGTCCCAAGCAAAATAAAGTCTAGTAACTTTATAAAAATGCTAGTTCTTTGTTGCATAAAAGATGGAATAAAGTAAGTGAGACTCTTTCAACTGAAAGAAAAAAAAACACCACTGATGTGTGAACTGAACATTTAGAAACATCAATGTTGCATTTCACTTGAATACTTCTAAATATTTCACTTGCTTTTGTGTGTTTTTCATAAGAAATGCTACAGAAGATAGTTGAAGAAGATCAATATTTCAGACATGAAAATTTAATGAAAAATGACAAATATATTGATGATGTCCAATAGGGGACCTTGATTTCGACCTTGATCGGAAAAACCAGATATTCAAAATAAGTTACTATAGATTTTATAAATAATGGCATGAACAAAACATGAAGCATAAGCCAAAGTGAAGAAACACAAATAAAAGTTAAAAGTTACTAATTATTTTAAGAAGAACATCATAAACAACATAAGTGCAGACCAAAGTGAAAATAAAGAAACATAAGAGTAAAAACCTGTCTTCTCGTTTTCCTAGGTTCCTTCTCGTCTTTGTTAACAAATTCTCCTTTGAGCCTTTGGTTTATTTTTGCTGATCAGAGAGTAGTTGCCTCAGTAGCAGATTTTACTGTTGCTGCCCTACTGGCAGCCTGCTGTGATGCCAATTCCTGTTGCATCATCAACGCTTGATGAAACTACAATTGCTTCATGGAAACTACTTGCTGCATCATCACCAGTAAAGAGCCTATTTGTGTAGTATTTCTACTTGCATTAGAAGCCGATGTTACCATCTTTGGAGGCACTACTTTTGTCATCTTAACATTTAAATGTTTCCCACCAACGTCCATATTGTTCAATGACAAAGCACCTTGGGTTTCTTCTGGCTTAGAATACTCTACATGAATCAATTCTTTTGAATCTGTTAGCATGAAGTCAATGAGAGTTCTATAGTAACTCTGCAAGCTAAAAGTTGAATATATAGTGGATTTTCCAGATACTAGGTCGCAGCCTTAGATAATAATTTGCAGAATGTGGAGGATATTGTTAAGGAGGAGGAGCCTTCTCGTAGTTCAGTTTCGTGGATGTTGGGTTTGAAACGTCTTGCGTCACAGCTGAAGCACAACGCACTATGAAACCATACATTCTATACATAATTCAAACTGACTCTTCTGGAAGTCCGGCGGTGCACACATATGTCAAATGGAAATCTTTGTATAGATGCGCACACATGTGAAACAAAAATATCTTTGTGTATAGATGTGCACACATGTCAAATGGAAACATGTGTACAGATGTCAATAAGAGAATGAAAGTGTTGATGACTGAACTGATTCAAAAGAAAGAACTATCGGCCTAAATATCGGAGTTGGCGTTGCAGTATATAATATCAAAGTTTGTGTTGTTGTATATAATATCAGAGTTGGCACCATTGGTCATGCTTGCCTACTTGTGAGTTAAACGTTTTTCACTATGTTAAGAATTTTTTGAAGACTGTTAATCTACGTGAACTCATTTTGAAAATCGGGCATGACATTGAATACAAAGGACAAATATGTGTTGACTATGAGTGGTATATGCGATGACCTCTCTTTTATATGTTAAGGCCATGACTTGAAGTGTATTACGTTAAAGCCTTAAGTTCACCTCTTATTAAGTATATGTTTATGTTATGAAATGCATTCTGATACATACCTTAATATATGGTGATGTATATCATGAAGCACATTAAGTTCCCTTGAAAACAATGGTAGTATTAAAGTTCGCTAAATAATTTTGTATGGTGGTATATAATGACTATATAATGATAATTTTGGATGGTGGTATTTTTGAGAAATGAAATTAGTTGATAATTTTTTTTGTTATATATTATATGGTTTATATGTTGGAACCATGATATAATATATTTGTGAGTGGAGGAATATATGTTACATTAAAGTATTTATATATAGTGAATATTCCTCAAATAAATAGAATATATCAAAAAAGATTGTGGTTGTATTATAAATCAAAAGTAGATAATTCTTTATTTGATGATGTATTTACATATCAATAATAGGAGCAGTTTTCATAGGAAAAGATAAAGTGGTCCCGGAAAAAAAAAAAACCTTTATTTTCAATGAGTGGTGGAAATGAATTTGTGAAGGAGAATGAGATAATCCATGGGAAAAGGTCGCTTCAGATAAGAATCTTACCATTTGGGAAAACAAGAACAACCATGCCTATGCCTTGATTGCACCATCAACAAACTGAGAGGTGAGTCGACGTATTTTTCCATTTTCAAATGCCTTTGAAGCTTTAAAAAAATTGAAGGAATTGCATGGCTCACGCTCATAACTTAAAATTGTTAAATTGATGATTAAGTTTTTCAACCTTGAGTTGAAAAATTATGATCATCTTGTCTTAGAATTAGAATCAAGATTGATTGTGCATGAAATAAAAGGCACTGATGCTGAAATAGTTATTTCTCTCACAACTTATGTCAAGCAACTATATCCCACCTATTCACATTATCTTGAGTCATTGGAAGGAAGTGGTAATCTTAAGGAGATTACCTTTGACTCCATAGAGAAAAAATTGTTGAAAGAGAGAAGGCCTTTGGAAAGATGACAACTCCTCAGTCTTTTGAAGTGGATTTGTTCCTTGCGCAAAAGGAGAAGAATCATACACAAGATTATTCTATAGGAAGAGCTAGCCGAACAGGAAGAGTAAGAAATAATTTTAGAAGTACGGGGGTAGAATTTCATAGGAGAAAGGTGTGATGTTCATTGCGTACAATGAAATAGAGATGGACATGATTCTTCCACTTGTAAGTTTACTTGGGGCAAAATTCCGAAGGAAAGAAATGAAGGAAATGGTAAGACAACTAACAAAGGAAAATGAAAAGCACCTAAGTCTCCTCATTATTTTGTGGCACATTGCAACATTGGAATAACTGAAGACTTATTTAATGCTTCACTTGCTTCACGAAAATATGCTTGGTTGCTTGATTTAGGAGAAGTTTGCCACATGAATTTTAGAAGATATTTCTTTGAATAATTCACTAAGAAGTTTAATGGGGTAGTATACTTTACAGACAAGTCAAACCTCAAGCCATCGCGCCTTGTCACCGTCACGCTCAAGCTACCTAGTATTTCGAAATTTCTTCTACATGATATTCTACCATTTATAATTCATTAGATACTTTTCCTTTAGTTAATTTTAATGTTTTGTTTCATTTCATTCATGTGAATATGAAATTTAAATAAAAAAATTATCTATCACCCAAAATTTCATTTTGAGTTTCATGCAAATAAGTAGTACGCAACGAAGTTCAATATGCATAAATTTAGCTCATTGTCCAAACCTCTGCACATTGAACTACCTTTGATGGTTGCAAAAAAACATATGTGCACGAGTTTTATAAGAAAAACAACTTTTACTTCTTGCAAATTTTTTTAATCCTACATGTAAAACAAAGTGTACAAATAAATGTGTTGCTATTAGTGCTATGATGGCTTAGAGTAATTATTATTGTATAGCAAGATGTTCTTTAGAGAAACATGCATAAAGTTATAAAGGTTTATTAGATAATTTTACTCTAATTAATTTTTTTGTTTCATTTGGTTTATATTGATATGGCTTTAAAATAAAGTAATTCTCTCTCATGAAAAATTTCACTTCGAGTTTTCTGCATGGAAGTAGTGGGGAAAGAAGGTTGTTGATTGAAAGTAATTTCAATGCATGAAAGTTCAGCTCATTGTGCAAACCTTCGCACATTAGATTTATTTCTTCATAACAATCCTTTCGAAGTTGACAATTGCAAAAAAATATAAGTCCGTGATCTTTGAAATAAAAAATTAATGTTTACGTGTTGCAATTTTATATCGTACATGTAAAACAAAGTGTACAAATAAACCCACTCTTACGAGTTCATTTATGGTTTGGAGTAGTTATTGTAAACATAATTATTATTGTATTATAAAATTTTCTTTAGATATATGTGCATAAAGTTATAAAGGTGCATTAGATATTTTTACTTTAGTTAATTTTAATTTTTTGTTTCTTTTGGTTCATATGAATAAGGCATTTAAGTAAATTAATGTCCTCTCACTCAAAATTCCATTTTAAGTTTCATGCAACCACGTAATGCAAGAAGAATATTATTGTGTGGAAGTAAGTTCAACGTGTGATAATTCCACGATCTTTATAATAGAAAAATAAATTTTACTTGTAGATTTTACTAATCCTACATGTAAAACGAAGTGTACAAATAAACATGTTGATATTAGTGCTATCATGATTTAGAGTAATTATTGTAAAAATATTTTTTTATTGTATATTCAATGTGAATAAATTTGTAAATTTTTCATGACTTGATAATAATTTTCATCTTGAAACACATTCAATGTTTTCTTTAAGCTATTTCTCTAGGCACTATCCTATACTATTACCCTTAATCATTTCCTTGTCTATATTTCTCTTCTTCACCATGGCCCTAATTTTCAATGGGATAGTTTCGAAGGAGGAGAACAATCATAATGGTGCATTTCAACTTCCAAGAGTGTTTTGAACATTTTCTTAGCTTTGCAAAAAATAATGAAACTGCTCAATATAAACTTACAAAGTGTTTTTTCTTGGAAAGGATTTAATTTACATCACACCTAACAATTTGAATGTATTTGATTCCCATAAAATTCAACATCATTCATTCTTAGTCTTCTCCATATTCAAACACTATATGAATAATCTCTAAGAAATTTCTCATTAATTGCAAGATGGAAGATAAGGGATTAGTAAAGGATGTGTTTTTCATAATCATATTGTCAGTGGCATGGCTATGGATTACTTTCAATATTGCAATATATTATTATACAACTACAATTTAGTACTTGAGTTGTCATTTTAGTTCAAATCTCTATATTTTTGCCCTTGAATATGTAATATATTTATAGTATTGGTAACGATTCCATAATGGTGTGCCTAATCTTCTTGATTGCCAATAATTTCTAGCATTACTACCAGCGAATATTCTTGTAATTAAAACAAACCACTCATACAATGGTTTAGAGTGTGATGATTATTTATAACCTGTTTTCTTTCCCCTAATATTTGGATAGGATTTGGATGGTGAAATCATCTATTGGATACTGTCTTATAGTATTTTCAAACAAATTTAAGTGGACTTCTACACTCTAAATTTACAAATTCCTTGTTTAATGACAATGTGTTCTTCTTTGCTGCATGTTTCCTTAATGAGGGTGGTTTAAGTTGAAATATTATTGGCTTCTTGTTAACTAAATACTAAGCCTTACTCTTTGGGCCTCTACTCTATTCAAGATGGGATCAAAATCCCTTCACCTTGATATCCTATTCACCTCATGAGCTTAGAACTAATGCCTCTAGTGCTATTTTCAAAGTCATAAAAGGCCTCTTTAGGAAGGATATTTCAAGAAAATTTTTCCACACATGGCTATGTCATGGTGTTAGTTTCTAGAGTGGTAACAAAAGAATATTTCTTGTGGTCTCAAATATATAATAGTAGATTTTTTAATGTCTTTTCCATTGCTACTAATCTTACTATAGATAATAAATCACTTTAGTGAACCCTTCATATTCCTAATTGTTGAGTTTATTTAATTTCTTCTTCAATTTTAAAATTTTCAATTAGCTTCTATCTAATTCCTCCATTGTGGTGGTGAAGGTGCCCTAGCGTTTGGAAAGTTTTTTTCCAACTCACCTTATCTTTACCTCAAGTACCAACTTTCTTATTGTATTTAATTATTAAAGTTTCTTAACTTCTCTAGTTTCTCCCTCTTTCAGGACTTTTCATGGAAAGTATTTATTTTTCATTGATTAACTTGTTTTTATAGCTTATGATATTTAAATATAGTCTTCTCTCACATCTATTTCACCAACATGGATATGTACATGAATAATTAAGTTTCTGCACTACTAACCACCAACAAACATGAAATATTATGACCCTATTTTTTCAATGGAGACTCTCCAAGTCTATTTTAAGATGCAATTTCTTTCCATACATGAGACGAAAGTTTGGGGTGGCATTGTAGTTATACTCTAGTGACCAAATAAATAAATAGTACACAAAGTGATCACTGTTTTATGCAAGATATCAAAACTAATTCAAATTTTGTGTACCCATATAGAACCACCATATAAATGTAAATAACTAAAGGGAAGAAATTGCAATATTGGTTGTACAATGTTATTAAGTAGTTGACCAACAATACATTCAAGTAATTCCAACACTTAACAAATAACTTAAACTACTGCAGGGAAATAGGATTATAATGTTTTTGTATTATAGTTCTCGAGGTTTACATAGAATCAAAGAATAGGTTCAAACTAATGCTACATCAATTATATACAACAATTAGCTAGTGTTACCAACAACTTAGTTTAATAAAATATTTTGATGTTATGATGTGTTGTTTGTAGTCTAAACAATAATAAAATTGTAAAATGAGTTATATGAATATTTTTTTAACATTTTTTATAATCATTGAATTTTGAAAGGCATGAAGGATCTTCGACATTTGAAGAAGGGATATGTAGCTACTCTAGATAAATTTGAATATAGTTAAAATAGAGTGAAAAACAATAAAAACAAACAATTGTATATTATAAAATTTAAAATTAAAATAGCAAGATAATTCATGATATCATTATTTTTTGTTAGGCAAAGATAATAATAACTTTGTTTGTAGATGGTTTCTTTATAAACTTTAATATCATATTTGATCATTTTAATCTATTATTTGTATAGATTTATATGCAAAATTTATATTTTTTAGACAAAAGGTACAACTATGTTCTAAAAAGGCTCTCATGGGAAAGGACACATGTGTGGTGTTAGAATAAAATATAGTTAAATTGAAATATATGATAAGAGTATGGTGGAAAATTGAGTCTACCTAGCCAAATGTGACACAAATGATGATGATGATGATGATGGTTAACGTTCTCTGAGACCTAAAGAAACAAATTATTTAGTTCGATTTAAGATTTTATTCATATGCTCAAAAAGCTTGGAGAGAAGCCTCTCGAGCTCACTATAATTTCGACAATGTAAAAGGCTAGGAAGGTCAATATTGTGACAAATATTATGAAAGTGAGATCTAATGTGGTTGTATGTGGGGCACTATAAGAGGAAGTGGCTTTCATCCTCGATGTTCCTATTCTCACATAGATGGTAGATCATTTCCATCCATGGTGTTTTAGGGACTGCCCAACGACCTGTTTCACTATGGAGCTCATGAGAATTTGTTCTAATCTTTGCTATATTAATTTTCTTTTTTGAGCTAGTTAAAATAGAGAGATACTTTTGGTCTTCTAGGGTGGGGTTGATGACCTTCTTATAATAACTTAATTTTCTTTTAGCGGCTAGATATTTCTCACCTACTTCTTCCCTAAAGGAGCTTGAAGCACTCCAACAAATACATGGTTTTGAATTTACCTTTCTACCTTCAAGTGAATGTGTATAAATATTTTTATTATATTAAATAATTGTATAAATGTTGAGTAGATATTGGTTAAATAAAATTCAAATGTCAAATAATGAATGCAATGGATTTAAAAACTATTCTATAATATTATTCGACATTAGACATTGATCAAGACTAAACCATGACATACTAAATTATAATGCAAATCAATAAAATATGGCTCTCTTTTAAATTCTATTAATATAATTAGAAACTAAAATTAATTTTGATATTATTTATGTTTTATAAAATAATAAATTATTTATATTATATAAAATAATAAAGATAAAGTATTTATTTAGTAACTGATAATCTACTTTGCAATTTTGCTTTTAACTTCTATCAGTAAACATTTATAACACACCTTTTAATAATAATTAAAACATTCCTTTATTCTCAAATACCATATTTTCATGCTAATTACACTTCAACTCATAATGACACACGGGATGCTTAGAAAATGAATGATTGATTGAAAATATGTACTTCTAAAGCCAAAATTGTCTAAATCACTTTTTGCCCAATTTAATGATAAGTAAAAGAATGAGACACATTGAATCTTGATAACTATGATGTTTAGATAAAGAATGAGTGATCATTGAATTTTGATGTATAAGTAGAGAATGCATTCTAACATTAATCTGAGATACTAAAGTAACTTATTCCAAATATCAACCCTCTAATTTAATCTTTAACTAATCTGAGATACTAAAGTAACTTATTCCAAATATCAACCCTCTAATTTAATCTTTAAACGTTTGCAAAGTAAAATTGAAAAATGAAAATTATCATAAGGTCCACCTATATTTTTCAATTTTTCTGTCTTACTGAGGCTCTTCTAGCACCTAGCATACCTAAAGCTGTTATCCGTTCGAAGCTAAGCGAGGAATATGGAACTCGTCCAGCAGGTATATTAAATTGACTTCTCATCTTTGTACATAGGCATCATTGCTAAATAAAAGCTCACCAAAATCAACCGATCACAATTTTAAAAAATAAAATTATATATATATATATATTTTTAATATATAATTTTGATTTTATAAATTAACATTATATTTTTTTTTTTTAAATTTGGTCAAAGCATTGTTTAATAAGCAGTAAAAGAAAAATCGAACACGGCTCCAGCAGGAATAATAATTAATACCAAACTACAGGGTACAGGGTGGCCGCTGCTAATCAGAAGATCATATCTTAAGTCATACATGTAAGTTGTGATATTGATTGAAACCGAATTCCACAAGTTTGATATTGATTGAAACCAAATTCCACAATTATTATTAAAGAGATTGTAAACTTCCAGCAAAAAATATTTTGTCTTGTTAATCCAGGGTCAAGCCATGGGAAACATATAACTTATGAACTCATTTCATGACATGAATTGAACTGGTAAATTTCTTCCGGTAAGAATTCATCTCATGCAGCTTAAATGGGACCATTTTTCCTTTTAACTAATCATCCCGATGGAAAATCCTGAGAGCTGGGTAGATCAAGGCTACAAAGACTCCAAATAAATTTTGGGATTTGAGATTTTCATTAAATTGTAGTCAAGTGGGCCGCCTTTTCATTTCGGTTTCTAGACCAAAAGATTAGGTAACAGATAACAAGCCTGTCAACCAGACGAGAGCCGCAGATGAGATGTACAGGCTTCTGGGGACCTGCCATTAATGTAATTAAACTTTTACCAGTCGCTTTTTGATATCTCCACCATTCTGACTAGGCGGCCAGGCGGATGGATCCATGCGATGACGTCAAGGAAAATTTAAATTTTGAAATTTGAATTCCCTGAAGTATTCACTGAACAACTGATTTTTTTTTGTATTGATTTGTGTTTTCAGGATTGTCTGCTCGACTCTGCATTCATTCAGAGCTCGACATCTTGTTGTTCTTGCACCGCCCGAGATCTTGTCTCTCCTTTCGCCTTAGTCCATGCCAATTCCGCCGGGCCTCAAGTGCTGCAAGACCACTGAGAAAGAACATCAAAATCTTCGAAATAAAACATATTCGCCAGTTTTGGGAGTGCTGGACTTGAATGGGCTGAAGCGCTTTTGAATTCAATTATTTTACGTATCATTTATCCCTCGTGAGAAATATAAAAGACAATTAGCATTTTTAATATTTTTTTTGTTTCTCATTTTAGTAATGAATATTTAGGTAACTATATTTTTAAAAACAAATTTTGGGTAACGATTATTATCATGTGGAAGCGAATGCAATACAGGTAATTGAAAGAATTTTGAATATGTCGATGAATGCATTCAGTTTATGGAAATCAGCGAGCAGCTCGGCTAGTGGATGAGCTGCTCAATGAGATATCAAATCTAACAGACAATATAGCGAAGAATATATAGATATACATACACATCAAGTTGTTTCTCTTTCTGGCAAGTGTCCTAATCACCAACAACCTCATTGCCCTTTCCTCAGTGACATGGGCAACGAATTCACCGATAGTGATGATGGCCCTGGTTCATATATTTCTGGAATTTTAAGATTTCTGAAATATTAAGATTTCTGAAATTTTAAGATTTCTGAAATATTTCATATATTTGTGATAATGAAGAGCAAGAAGAAGAGTTCTTAGAGGAATTTTGATGATAACGGATATGGCAAGGAATTATTACGAAGGCCGTGTTTATTCCATTGCTGGCAGTATATTGGTATATGCAGACAGTGGGATTATAATTATTGATGTGTTTTGAATATTTCTAGAATATAATACATAAGAGTGAAGTCATCAAAGTTATAAAATTTACTATTAAAATCAAAATTTACAATCTAATTGATGATTAAATAAAAAATTGTTAACACAGAGATACATACTATTGACGCTGAAATGAAAACAACCCCTTCCATTTAATTTTTCTTTTTTTATTTTTAATTTATCCAAACATAACGCTTTATGTATCTAATGAAAGATAGTATGGTTTTTGAGTTTTAATTCTTTCATCGCCATAGCATGGTTATGTATTTAATGAAGGATATGTAAAATATCCATAGCTCTAGGTTCAAGGAAACTAAATAACTGTACAAGTTTTACTCTGATAGTCAACCTGCTCTTCGATCTTCTCCCCATCAAAATGACAAACTAACTAGATAAGTGTTTGTTTGTGATATTTTTAAATTTTTTATTTAAAATATATTTCCAGAAATTAAATTATTTTATCCAAGGACATATATACTTTCTCTAGTTGGTCTATGCTTAATAATCCAAACCTCATATCCTGAGTACCTTACTAAATCCACATGAGTACCAAATCCCTGGTCCGTGACTGGTAAAGCAGCAATTCCCTAATCTCAATTTATTGTAAATCAATATGCAATTCCAAACATCTATTTCCTGTCACAATAGCTTACCAGACTTCATTTAGGGTTTGGTATGAGAATGAATTCCCAAGAAGGCTTCTAATGGCACAGTCCATAGGCATCATTGCTAAATAAGAGACTACCAAAATTAATTAATCATAATTTTAAAAATATAATATTAAAAATATATATCTATTTTTGATTTTATAAAATTAATATTATATATTTTTTTTAATTTTTGGCCACACAGTTTTGGCCACACAGCTGTTTAATAAACAGTCAACCGAAAAACCAATACGATCCAGGCATAAAAAATATGTTTTAGGGATTTTTGTTCATTAGGAAATTAATTACAAAATAGGATCCAGTGGTAAAAAATATGTTTTAGGGGTTTTTATTCATTAGGAAATTAATTACAAAAAGGTGAGGGATAAATAGATATTGTGTACTGTTACTCATGGTTTAATAAAAATATTAAAAATATGATCATTGCTTAAGTGCATGAACCTAAAATAAAACAGCGAATGAATCACAACCTTAAGTGCCTTCTTATTGTTCGTTTTCAAAATAAAATATTTTGAGCACCTATCTCAAATTATATTTAATAGTTCACCAACGCTAAGTGGACCTATGTGTATCGTATGAGAAAAAACAACGAATGAATCACAAGAAAATTGTGGATGTGAGTTATTGGACATGCCCTATGACTATGAATATATTATATGTTTTTTTAAAACTAACCATATATTATAAGAAGTTCATCCGTTATTTATTGAAACGTTGAATTAAATTAACCACATTAGCGAAGAAGATTGCCTACATTTGGACTGATGTAGTAGAGCGAGTATTTCGTGCTTTAAAGAAATCCATGTTTGCTTCCTTAGTATTAGCAAATCCAAAATTTTATAAGGCCATTTTCCTATAATGCAATTCATTTATAGATTATCCTAGGGTGGTATTGATGCAAGATGGATACCCATTGACATTTACTAATAAAAAATTGCGTGGTGAAATTTCTTTGAAATTTTAAGTGATCAAAAATAAATTAAAGCTATTATTGTCATAAAAATTTCGGATCTTTTACAATGTTCAAATAAAATTTCGGATCTTTTACAATGTTCAAATAAGTATAATAAGAGATAATACAAATAATACATAGTGTTTATCGAATTTTGTAGAAATCATTGATATGATATCAAGTGAAGTCCTCTAACTACATTTCCCTTCCAATAAATCGAATAAAACATCCTTATTATTCATACATAATTTGCATAAACAAAACCATAAAATCCATGCAACATTTTCTAAATAAAACGGAAAGTCCTTGTGGCACCTAAATTCCTATGGGCAACTCAAATAATAATGTGGTAATGAATTCAAAGATATAAAAACCCCATCATGGATAATTCATTATAACACATCAACCTATAGTGAATTCAATTTAAGTTAGAATGAATGGAGAGAGGGGTAGTTGTAAAGCTATAAAAGTAAAGATTGAGGAGAACCATAGAATAGGAAAACTTTGTGTATAATTAATAATTATATGTTTTTGGATCTATTTAGAAAGAGACCAACATCTTTATTTTTACTCTTTTCTCCTACTCCAACAATCGATTTAGTTCATACTCGGTGTCTTCTATTTATTGTGACCATCCATGAAGAGTCATTTTTCACTTTCGTTTCCCAAAAAGAAATTGAAAAGATAGGTATACCAAAAGATCTCTCAACAAAGTGTATAGATTGAGTAAATCCAATTTTCTCTTATCATATTACTAATTACAATTTTTCATGGTATTTCTATTGGTTATCCTTTAATAATGAATGACTATGAAAATGAATTACTATGAGAGAAATAGGGACTTGTTCCTAGGAACCCAAGGAGGAAAAGGGGTAGGAAAAAACACAATGAGCTGCTAATAGAATGTGGAAAATTGATGATAGATTCAGGTAGGATGAAAGACCTAACTAGTTACTCTTTTACAAATCTTTCTTAATGAAGCTCACAACATGGAATATTAGGGGTCTAGGGAGTAAAAGGAAAGAAAAGAATCTAAGCAATAAAATGAAAGAAGAAAAACCAGATTTGATTTTCATCCAGAAAACTAAATGTTCAGTAGAGAAAATAAGAGAAATACACACCAAATGGCTAACTAAATATGAATTTCTAGAAGTCAAAGCAAACAAAACAGCATGAGGTATCACACATTGGAACACCCAGAAACTATGTATCTTGGATGTTGAAGCATCTAGGAACTACTTATCAGTTTTTATTCAACCTTTGGGGGATAGGGAAGTTTATTTAATCACAAATGTTTATGGTCCACAAAAACGTGAGGACAAACTTACACTGCTTACTTCAATGGATAATTTAAGAGACAAACATTGAGGAATACCATGGATTTTGCAAGGGGACTTTAACATGATCACATCCCCATCAAAAAAAATGGTGGAACCAGATCACTAGGTAGAGACTCCATAGCTTTCGAGAATTTTATAAACAATATGAGGTTAGTAGACACACAGACAGGTAATGGTCTCTTTACCTTGAATAATAATAGAGGAGGAGAGTCTCAAGTAGCCTCAAAGCTAGATAGATTCATTATCTCAAAGGACCTTATACTCACAGGCCTTGACATGTGAGCGATGATACTCCCTTTTTGTCGCTCAGACCATCGACATATTCAACTTCAGGCATCTTGTATAGGAAATCCAAGAAACACACCTTTCACATTTGAAAATATCTGGCTCAGTCATCCAGACTTTATTAGCAATATTGAAAAATGGTGGAAAGAGGATATACACATTCAGGGTACGAGAATGTTTCCGTTGCATAAAAGATTGAAACCTATCAAAATCAGGCTCAAAGATTGGAATAAGAATGAGTTTGGAAATATTTTTGAAGCCAAAAAAGTTGTTGAAAGGAAGATACATGAAATTAATCAGACCCTCATCACCGATGGCTTCAACGAGGGAAGAAACGAACAAGCTAACAATCATCAATAGGAATGGGAAGAATTATGCAAACAAGAGGAAATATTCTGGAGATAGAAATCTAAAGTACAATGGCTAAAAGAAGGAGATAGGAACACAAGGTTTTTCCACAAATCTACCATGGATCACAGGTCTCACAACAGGATCTCAATAATCAAGGATTCTCGAGGAAACCAACTCAACACCCACAAAGATATAGAAGCTGTGCTGGTTCAACATTTCCAAGGCATAGCAGAGGAACCTCTCTTAGATAGATCACAATTCATCAATGACTTCACAAAGCACATTCCTAAGCTTGTGACAAGAGAAGATAATTATAATCTAAACAGGCTTGTGAATGAAGAGGAGGTTAGTGAAGTCATCAAAGATATGCAAAATGGGAAGGCGCCAGGCCCATATGGTTTTAATGTAGACTTCTTTAAAGCATGTTGGGGTATTTTCAAGCAGGATATCCTTGATGTGGTGGAGGACTCCAGGAAAAATAGAACTGTTTTGAAGGTGCTCAATACATCTTTCATTTCCTTAATTCCAAAATAGGACAATGCTATGACACCAGACAAATTTAGATGAATAGCTTTATGCCATGTGGTGTACAAAATAATTTCCAAAATAATTTACAACAGGCTTAAACCCCTTCTACCAACTCTGATTTCTATGGAGCAAACTGGGTATGTGGAAAGCAGAAAAATTCTCAACAATATCATTCAGGCTCATGAGTGGTTCGCTCTCTTATAAGCAGTAGGCAGGCATGAATGATTATACAACTTGAGCTAGAGAAGGCATATGGTAAATTAAATTGGGCCTACATAAGAAAAGTTCTTCTAGCTTATGGATTTGACCATAACTAGGTGAGATGGGTAATGGCCCTTGTAACTACCTCTAGTTTTTCAATCATGTTAAATGGTTTTCCATCAAATCCCTTTAATCCTTCGAGAGGTCTCAAACAAGGAGATCCTCTTTCCCCCTTCCTCTTTATTCCCATGATGGAAGGACTAGTCCTAACTATCAGGTCTACCAAAGAAGAAGGTAAGATCGAGGGTCTCAAAATAACCGGGAACATAAATGCTTTGACCCCTTAAAAATTTGTGATGACACTATGCTAGAGGTCATACCTAAGGTCAAGGAAGATCTAGACTACAAACAAATCCTGAAAGACTTTACAATGGCAACAGGCACAAAGGTAAGCCCCTCCAAATCAAAGATTTGTTTTTTTAACACTAACATTGCTATTCAGATAAATATTTCTAGAAATCTAGGCTTTCAAAGAGATATGCTACCATCCAAATATTTGGGAGTACCGTTTACAGATAAACCTCTGAGAAAGGCAGTCTGGGAGCCTGTAATTAGTAAGCTACAAGACAAGAAATAGAAATGGACAAGTAGGTCTTTGAACTTAGCAAGTAGGCTTGTGCCCACAAAAGCTATCCTACAATCTATTCCCATTATCATGTTCTCAGCCCTTCGAGATCCAAAAAGAGTCATGCAACTATGCGAAAATATCCAAAGAAAATTTCTTTGGTTTTAAGGGGAAGAAAAAAATGGGCTTTGGTAGCCTAGGAAAAGATTTGTAAACCTAAAACACATCGAGGTTTGGGATTGGATGATCCCAGGGTGCTAAACAAATTTTTGGGGGAAAAACTATGGTGGAGATGGCTAAAAGATTTAGCTGCCCCTTGGGCACAAATTTGGAAATAGAAATATGCAAACAATTGTCAAGATAGGGATCACATTAGAATGTCCAGAGACATCAAAGGCTCCCACATCTGGAACAAAGCTTGGGAGAATAGAGCCATTGTTCAGAAAAACAATTTTTGGGAAATTAGAGATGGAAACCTTGCATGGTTTTGGGAGGATAAATGGCAATAGGAACCTAAACTATTGAGAGAAGACTTTGCAAATCTCAAGAATGATACTGACATCAAAGGGTTACTCAGAGTAAATGAATTTTGGGACCAAGAAAATAATAGAGGAAAATGGAGGACATGGAAGGAACTGGATTACAGGGATAATGCCCCCGTGAAGGCACAGTCTGAAGAACGCAACAACATAGTTTTCAAAAATAGAAAAGGTTCTTCCCAGAGCATCATGGAACAAATTTTAAGACAACTCGAGGAGACGGTAGGAATTCTAATGCAAAAACCCCCTGAGAATCACCCTTCTAATGCTGATGTGAAAATACTACTACAGTTGGGTATGCAGGGGCTTATTCCTCAAGGAAATAACAAAAATACGAATCAAATTTTTGCTGATAAAGACTTCTGCAACCCTCCCCCTCATGGATTTATGAAATGTAACATAGATGGGGCCTCAAAAGGAAACTCAGACATGGCTGGTTATGCGGGAGTGATAAGGGATGAAAAGGGTTGCATACAATTCATCTTTCATTGTAATTTGGTGAAAGCCACAAATAATATGGCGGAGCTCATGCCCCTTGAGCAATGCTTATAAATCGTGAGGGACAAAAAACTTCATAAAATCATAATTGAAGCAGATTCTAAGTTGATTATCAATTTGGTCAAGAGAATATGCTATGTCTTTGCTCCAAAAAAAGTGTCGAGACATTGGAGGCTTCTTCATGTTTATCAAAGGATCCAATCCCACCTTCAAAACATGAGAACCCTGATTTTCACACATGTAATCAGGACAACCAACAAATTGGTGGACATTTTAGCTAATGAAGGAGCACTCTGTGCTAAAAGTAACAATAAATATAGATGGAAAGAGGTCCCCCAGGGTAGATTGAGGGATGAGTGTCTCAGACAGGTGAATGTGGACCGAGAGCTCTATCAGAACAGGGGATTCTAGCAGACTGGAGAGTTATGAAAATAGTTGATGTATAGTCTACATGATGCAACAATCCAGGGATATTTATGAAAAGAATATCCAGTCCTTTGTCCGAAATATCAGCCCAGAACAGTACAAACATAGGTTTGTCGGGCGGGTGGTGATTGACAGCATAGGGATATGCATAAACTTGTATTATACCATAGATCACCTTCTCATTGGCTCTACAGGGAGTTGGGATAGCAAGCGTGCATGTAGAAAAAATTGCGGCATTCTAATCAAAGTTGCGTGGCAATGACACAAATGTGTCTCGCAGCCGAATGGTTGGTAGTGGGTGCAGCGAATCCACGGTAATTTGAATTATGCTACAGTTAAGGCGGTTTTCGAGTTTTCAGTCATCCTCAAAACCCAGAGTGGTTTTCTAGAAATGAACCTGATGCCACTAAATTCTCAACACGTGGCTCGAGGAAGAGAGAGAATACCGCCTTCATCGCGCGAGTATTCCTCCTGCTTCTTCTCAGCTTGATATTCCTCTCAGCCATTGGATCAAGTAGTTGCAGATCAATGGCCTAGGTTCAATATGCATGTTGTTTGGTCTGAGATATCTTCTTGGCTTCCCTAGCAGACCTGAAATCTTTATTCTATGGTCTCTATTTCCTCTTTGGATCTGTTTTTAGTTTTTTCAGGTTCACATGTTTTCGTGCCATTTTGATCCATGATTGTTAGATCTCGGATGATGGTTTGAGGGGTTTCTTAGGCCCTAGGTCCGATTTTCGAGGTGTTGGATCTTTTCCAAAATCTCAAAGTGATAGACAAAGTCTTTGGCCATCATTTCCATTGGGTTTGATGTATTTTATGTAAACTATTTTATACTTATAAGTTAATATAAGGACCCACTCTTGCTTTAGCAAAAAGAATTACTCTGAGAGAAATTAACATCAATACTAAAGACATTTCTCCATGGGGACAAATGTATTCCAACTTAAATATATCATAAATACAAAATTCACAATTTTATTGCTCCTACAGTTCATATTAAGTAGAAATATAATAGTTCAAGAGAAATACATTGCAGTAATTTCATCTAACAAATGGAGTAATATCTATAATAATATGAATAGTGGTAGAGGTATAACTACTAAAATTACAAAGGTTCCCAACTTTGTGAATTTTCAACCACCAATTATTGGACATATTAATACTTAAAGTGATTTTGTTTAAGGATAAATGAAGAGGTAAAAGGCTCAAGACTCCACTAATCCCTTATAAATATGGCCAAGAGAAGAAAAGTGTACAGGGAAAAGAAGGGTGGTTCCAAATTTCTGATGCTATATAATATAGGGAGGACGAAGTTGAGGGGTATTTCATTTGTAGCAAGTGGACACTTGTGATCAAAGTCATATTCATCAATGAGCAAGAGGCAAAAAATTTCTTAGACATAAATCCAAAGGAAGAATGTAAGAGTATCAAATATTACTCATATTATATTCAAATATCCTTAAAGGAGACCTCCATTAATAATAATTGTTTATTCCAATATGTAGCTAAATATAGCTACTATATTTGGGAACATATGAACATACATAATATCTTTAAAGGAGAGCTCCATTATTAATAATTGATTATTTCCATATGTAGTAAAAGATAACTATTATATTTGGGAACATACATGAGATTTCAACCTACAAGTGTTGGCAATTTGGAAAATGTAGTAGTGGAAAATACTAACACTAACACTTCCTATATGTGAAATGTAGTAAGAAAAAAAAATAGAAACTGGAAACAAGGTAAGTGTTAGTTATTTGGAAAATGTAGTAGTGGAAAATACTAGCACTAAGACTTCCCATATGTTAAATGTAGTGAGTAAGAAAAAAAATGGAAACTAGAGACAACTTAAGATGATTAGAAACTCTCATGGGGGAATAAAAAGAGAAAAATATTTAGAAAAAATATCCTTTAGATAAAAGAGAAAGACGTCAATTTACTTAGGACATGGAAGTTGGGATTCTATATACTAAATTTATCAATTAAATTGTAATAGGAGCCCTATAGATGCTAAGTGAATGAATCAAAAAGTTCAGATACTGTCAAAGCTTTAGTGAATTCATTTGATATTTGAAGTAAAGACAGGAAAACACTCACAACCACCTCTTCAAACCATTAAAAGAAGTAGGTGATGGTAAATATCTAGATCAACTAATTCCAATAGAAGAAACCATTATCAACCATAAAAAAAAAGATGCTTTTAGCGCTTGAGAGGTACAAATAGGACTTATGGAAAACCTACAAAAATAGATTAGAGGAAAAACAAATTATATAGCATAGCTTTTGCATTCATTTAATATGTCTAGGGAACCTTATCAAGGAAGGAATAATTCTCAGCAATATCCACATCACCATTGATCAATCATTCAACCATATATTATCAAAAATACACTATGAAGACAACCAGAAAACATTATATAGTGGATAAGTTGACTAGAAAAGAAAAATAGAAACTAGAGTTTCTGTCATCATCAAACCTTACCCCTTTAAAGAGAACTAGGGGAAAGACAATAATCTCAAACACGCAAGAGGAATATTGTAAGAACTCATAGAAAATGATACAAAGTGATATGAAGTCTAGAAACATGTATAAATTATGTCATTACCTCCATGAATCCATCCAAAATCCATCTCTATGGTTGATACTCATCCATGATTGAGCTCTTCATCTCATTTTTGCAGTGATTTGAATGCATAGTTTACATGTTTTTAATTCTTGGGTAAACTGCCCTCTTTTGTATGACGATGTTGACTTGGCTTCTATTATGTTCTATAGACTAAAATTTTGGTGTGGTAACAATATCCTTTACCTTGAATATACCAACCATCTTCTCGGCCTAGACAACATAATCATTAAGGGGCTACTCGACTAGTAATATAGCATGAACTCCACCTACAACAAAGGAAACCTTCCCACATTCAACGTGAGCATGGGTAGGAAGTGATTTATTATCAACCAAATATCGATGGTTTCCATGATGTTTTCACTTCAAGGGAAACATAAACAATGATTTCTTGTTCATCTATTCGAGGCCCATCCCCATTATCTTCCATTTTGCATACTTCTATCCAATTCTAGTGATGTTATTTTCAGATCTAGGTGTAATGAAAGCATGTGATGAAACATCAATGATGTAATCAAATATCATCACAACGGGAAGAAGGAATTGGTGAGAATAAAAGCAAGAAAACAACAATCTACTTGTAAGCAACTAAATCCAAATTGAAGGTTCTTTTTGCATTGTTGAAAGCCCATAATAATCTCATAGTTTAGTCAAATGCAACAAAATGTGGCATAATATTCTTACAGGCCCTAAAGGTTATCAAAATACATTTTTTTATATGTTTGAAGAGGATAGCTTCTTCGTAAAGAATTTATATTGAGGCCTTTAAATAAAACACCTCTCTTGTAGCTGCAAACATTTTCCTCTTGCAACATGCAAGTGTCATTCTACAGTATAGCATTTTTTGAATGAGAGATATTCTCAGCTTCCTCCTCCAAATCATCATTTAAACATCATTAAGTTTAGCATTGGTCTCAAATCCATCTCTAGCATTTGTAAAAATATTTCCATTGATATTTGAATATTTTATTTTTGGATAGCCATAATGATCAATGAGTTTTGTATTCTATTTTTGAAAGAGATAAAAACATAAGAGAAAGAGCAAGATTACGAAGTTAATTAGTTTCCCTCTTTTCACAGATATCGTGTAATCTTTTACCCACATTAAAGATTGCTTACAACACTAAGTTGAGTATGTATTAATCAAACTTTGCAATAGAGAAATGCGTTATAAATTGACTAGCATAGGGGCCTGATACATGTCATCCCTACTCACAAACAAAACTATGGATATGCGGATACATCATGGGAAATTGTATCTATACCAAATAGTCATCGAGATATGTCGAGGGACATTGCATCTATAACAAATATGGCCTTCCGATCAAAGTATAACTCATCAATGATACACATGATGTGAAAATCTCTGAAGGCAATCGAAACACATAGAGGTAGAGTCAATGAACCCACAAAGGGTTGTGGAGGGTGATTGCAAGAAACTATGTTGTCTTGCTCCAGTAGCTCATGTCAAATTTTCTTGTCTAGTTGCCTATGGACTTATAAAACATTCACTCATGATATTATATAAACAAAATGAACAAGGGTAACCTACATAAGGTTTTTTCTCTCGATATCTTCAATCGAAAATTGGAGCAAGATGAATTTGATGAAGGAATTAGAAGTGAATACAGGTACGAAGCCATGTCACATTCGAAGAGGAAATATCAAAATTTAGGGTATTTTCATATTATCCATTGCAAGAGAAATTAATGATATTAATACTGTAGAAACTGATGTCAAAGAGTGAATGCCTTCGTCAAACGTGGAGGTAGTGGCCTAAGGTGAGAAGTGACCAACATGCCATCACTGTTGTTGATTATTTCTTCAATGGCTTGAAATTCAAGTTCTAGCAGAAAAAATGTACGGGCGAGATGGAATATCCAGTCATGAAGTTCAAGTTCATGTTTATGTGACTAACATCCATTTCATGTGCCATGAAGAATAAATTTTGTTCCCAACGACTTTGTCGAGAGGGACATTGTATGCAACGCCTTCACGTTGTCTACAACCCCATTTCACCATGCTTACCTCCATACATTTATACAGGTATCCTAAGGACTTCGAAAAAGAGTAGAGCTTTGAGGGGGGTTACTGAACCTTTCGATACTTTTGGCCGTGCAAGCCTCCAAGAGTCTTTATAGTTATTTTTTGAGACTGTCTAGTTCGTTTACTACATCAAATCAAAAGAAAATTAACAAATGCAATCTACAAAATCTATGTCCACGCTTTGCTCTATATGTTGAAAACATTGTTACAGTATTACACATTTTAAAAATTATTATGGATTGTAGTGTATTTAGTGACACAGAGTGTAAAAGTGGAAATATAGAAAGAAAAAATTCAAAAATAGAATGGAGAATTGAAAATTTTAGCGAACAAGGAAATAAACAACAATAAATGAGAAGCTTTCAACTAAACACAACTAAACTCAAGTGAATCACAATAGACTATGACACCTAGTATAGAGCCTGGTTAATCATGAGAACACCCCCTGCTAACATCAACACTAAGAAGTATTGGGATTTATAATTCCAAATTGCTCTCTTTCAAATTCAAATACATTTTTTCCCAATGGCTTTGTGAAATTATTTGCAAGATGATCTCTTGAACCACAAAAGGAAAGTAAGATATCTCCATCATTGACAAGCTCATGAATAAAATGAAAGCTTGTTTCAACCCGATTGCCCTTTTTGTGAAATACATTATATGTTGATCAAGAAATTTCAGAATTGTTATCATAGTAAATAGGAGTTGGCTCATTCTAAATATTTCAAATATCCTTCAACAGTCTTCTTAGCCACACAACTTGACAAGATACTAAAGTGGGAGCTACATACTCCACCTCTTCACAAGATATTGAAATGATGGATTGTTTCTTGGATGACCATCACAGAAGATTGGTTCCAAGGTGAAAAACATACCTTAAGATTATTTTGTGATCATTTAAACTGTCCACATAATCATTGTTTCTATAACCTCAAAGTGATCAATTTTCTAAATGTATGTAAAACATGTCATAGTATGTTGTTAATGCAATATATCTTAAGATCCTTTTTGTTACCTTGCAATGCTAAATCTTGGGTTATTACATAAACGTGGAAACAAAAATAGCTGCAAACATGATATCAGTCTACATTGAGTGAGATACAATAGATTACAATCAGTTTAATACAATGTTGAATCAACTAGTGTTGCTACATCTTGTTTTCTGAACTTGGTGGCTGAGTCATTGTAGTAATTGGAGTATCTGTTAGTTCGCAATTGGTCAGGATGTGAGTGAAATATTTTTTTGAGAAAGAAAAACTTCATTAGCAAATTGTTGAGTTCTAGTAAATAAATATTTCATGAACCCTAGATGAGTCATATCAAACATTGTTTGCATTGGTGCTTTGAATTCTTCTAACATCATATTTCCTCTATAAAGAAGATCATCAACATACACAAAAACAATTAGAATATTACCTTCAAGAATTTTGGTAGATTCACTTGGCTCATGGATGCTTCTCCAAGAACCTCTTTTGATGAGATAAGTGTTGACGTTACTCTACTAAGCTTACGGAGCATGTTTCATGTCAGATAAGGCTTCCTTCAAACTCTACATGTTATGCTCCTATCTTGGAACTTGAAAATGAGGATCGTGCTTCACATATTGTTCATGCAATATACCATCTAAGAAAGAAAAATTTACATCAATTTGAAAAACATCCTATTTGTGTTGAGTTCTTGTGGCTAGAATTGTTTTGTTAACCTTGCTACTAGAGAAAATGTTTCACCATTGTCAACACTAAACGGCTGTGAGAATCCTTTCGCAAGCAACCTTGTTTTATTTTTTTCAATTCCTATTTTTTCATTTAGTTTGGTCTTGTATACCCACTTTACACCAATGTTGGTTTTGTCTCTTCGAAGATAAACCGATTCCCAACTGTCGTTCTCTTCCATGGCAGTGATTTCTTGATTCATTGCATACACCGAATTTTTTTCTTTGACTTCCTCTTGAAGACAGGTCGGTTGACAAGAAGGACAAGAAAGCATATTTTCCTTGTCAAACTCATGCTCCCCTGCTATATTTCTCTAATATTTGTAGTTTTATTATTGGATTCTAAAGATGATGAATAACTATTGTATTCATTTCTCGAAGATGTAACATTTCCATAGTGATATGGCTCTTCCTGAACATGCAATCATGGCAGCTATGGAGGATGAAAAAGATGAGTTAAAGCTTCATCATTTTGATGAGACCAAGACTTAATTTCAAAAATTTAACATCCTTTCTTAAAACAAACTTCTTTAAGACATCATTATAGAGTCTATACGCTTTAGATTCTTCACTGAAGCCTACAAAAATACTTTTTTCACTTCCATCATCAAGATTATTTTATAGCTACTCAATAACATGTGCAAATTCCATAGAACAAAAAATGTGAATGTAAGAAATATTCACCTTCTCACCATCACATGGTACATGAGGTGCTGAATTTTGGACACTCATTTCTAGAGATTGTTTGAGAACATATGTTGCAGTTCAAACTACTTAAACCCAATATTGATTAAACATCTTCTCTCACAAAGCATGTATCTCGCCATATTCATTATCAACTTATTTTTCCTTTATGCTACTCCATTCTATTGTGGAGTGTTTCTTGTTGTGCTTTGCATGATGATTATTTTTCATTGAAACAAATCTTTGAATTCATTGGAATTGTATTCTCCTCCTCTGTCCAACCTCAGAACGTTTAAAGGCTTTGTACTTCTTTTTTTTATGCTCTTGCTTTGAATTCTTTGAATCTTGAGACAATATCAAATTTATTTTTGAGAAAATAAACCAATATCTTCTTCTTTTAATCATCAAGGAAGCCTAGAAAATAAAAACTACCACCAACGAAATCTGTTTGTATTTATCCACATATGTATGTATGGAATAACTATAAAGGCTCTTTTTCTGTAGTGGAAGATGTGAGAAAGATATCGCTTTTATGTTTTGTATAATATATATTTCATCGTTACAATATTTTTCATTGAGAACATGGATACCAGTTACCACCTAACATTTATAAAGAAGACTTAGACTTTTTATGGGAATAATCCGATACCAAGAATGTCATAATTGCGACTCATCTATTCTTGACACATTGTGTGCAAAAGACTATGAAAAATTTCAACTTCTAAGTGTCCATGGAAACATCCTATTCTTAATTTTTTCAACCTTTTCTATCAATCTTCTATTCTCAAGTCTGTTATAGATATAACGTGTGTTATCTTGGAATATCACATCATAACCATGTTCCATCAATTGACCATAATAATGAGGTTATACTTCAGATGTAGAACATAATAAACACCACATATGTATTTATGCTCATTTTTGTTTAGTAAGAATAGGGATAATACCTTTCCATTAAAATTTTATAAGAGAATGCTTTCCAAGAGTAATTTATAATGTTATGGAAGCATAACTTGAAGAAAGTAGATTTTTGTTACCTTTTATATGCTTGTTGGAACCACTATTTACCAACGAGAGGTCCTTACAGTGACTCTCTATAGAAACATCAGACGAAAGAAACATTGTCTCAAATTCCCCTTCAACATTCTAGAGTGGACGCTACCTTGTTGTCAATATAACTATTTCTTTCTACATTCACATTCATAATGCCCAAATTTCTTGTAGTGATAACATTGAACATTACATTTTCTCCAAGATCTTCTTCTTTGTGTTTGGTTTTGTGTAGGTCTCGACTGCTCTAATGCATCATGATGTTCTGATTTGACTCTATCTCACTTGTTACTGCCTCTATATCCTCTCCCTCTCCTCTACCAAGAGAGACTCGTTCTTTGAAAGATTGTTCCATGGAATCTTCTTTGAGCCTAAGTCTTGTTTCATGTAAAACAAGTGATCGAGAATGGTTGTTACAACCATGTCATACTCCTTGGGCAAGATTTGTAGGACTTTTTTTAACTATCTTCTAATCTCTAATGGTTTCACCAATAAGTTTGATTTGATTGACTATGCCCATGACTCTAGTCATGAACTGATCAACATTATTTGTTTGAGTCATCTTTAGGGTTTCAAACTCAACCTTTAATGTGTGCAATTCTATAGTCTTTACTGGGTCATAACCCAAATACGCAACTTTCAAAATATCCCAAGATTATTTTTCTATTGATGTGTGAGTTACCTTCACAAATATAGAGTCACTGACTGAGTTCTGTATGCAACAATTGGCTTGGTACTCTTTCTTTGTTATTTCAATAGTTTCATTTCTTGATTATTAGCCATAGCTTCCCATGCTTCTTGTGTTGGCTCTACATAGATGTTTTGAAGTGTATCCAAGCACTCTCAGGTTTGTAAAAATGTCTCCAATGGTAAATACCACAATTCATAGTTTTTTTCCAAGGTGGGAATTTGTGACAAAAAGCATGAAAAAACTATTTCTTCAAAATACAAAAAAAAGCCTTTTTCTTTTCGAGAATATCCAAAAATAAATCTCTCTAAAAAAAATTTCACTCCCCTTTGTAATAAAAATATTCTATAATAAATTGCACCACCCATCCTAATAGAATTCTCCTTTTGTTTATAAGATAGGATATCTTTTTAATATAAATTGTCTTTTTCTTTAAAAATACCCCTTTTTGGGGTTAAAAGAAACCCTTTCCACTCAATCCATGAACCTTTATTTAAAAAATAATAATAATAAAGTAGCTTTCTTAATTACGTAAACAACCTTCTTTTTTTGAAAACGAGCCTAACAAATACCTTTTTAAAATATTTTTGACATTTCACTCATGCTCCTCAAGATCATTTATGGTTGGACTCAGAAGAAAAGGTGTTCGTGGATGTGCATTTTTCACCTACCTTGATTTGACTTTAACACTAGTTCTTATGTGTTGTGTGTTGGAAAATATAATACCTACTTGTCTCGGTTGAGACTTTCTATGTAAATGAGTTTGTTCCTATTTTTATAGGAGTGGTTGTATCTATATTTCCCTACCTTGGTGTGTGGTTGAGATATTTTGTCAAAAAACTGATTATGCGTCCAAGATAGTTTCGCTATCTTGAGACACCCCTTCTTTTATATAACTAATATCATAATTCATCAATGTGTATAGTTTGGCACTATAAAATTATATCAAATTTATCATTGTAAAGAGTGTTTCCAGTAAGATAAATGTTGGCAATGGGTTCCCTCGGGTAACTTTTGGGACTAAAAGCCCAAGTTTGGGGCAGAAAACCCGAATTCTGTATAAAGGAATGTAAAGAATCCACATTTTGTGGCCACGAAGCGCGAAGATATCAAGAGTAAAAAGGGTTTTTCTTGCTGAGTTTAGATAGCTTGTGTCAGCTTTAGAGATCTGCCCTTGGTCCACGGACCATGGGATTGTATAAAAAGAGAGTCTTAGAAGAGTCTAAGGGGGAAAAGTAGAGTTCTAAGTAAGTTTGAGTTCTTGATGAGTCTATGAAGAGCTAAGACAAAGAGTCTTAGCGTAAGAAGACGCTCTGGAGCTAAGTGCGCAGAGGCCTAGGGTAGAAGTTCGCAGCTGACTACGTAGATCCTTGTAGTTATCTGTGCAGGGTAGATAGAGTCAGTGTTGGAAATCTCAATCATCAATAAAGAGAAGTATTCTGAAATTAATGTGTATGTTGTCTCTGTGAATTGCATGCGATTATGTTATGTTAAGTTCTCAGTTCATGTTATGTTGCTAATTTGATGCGCAAATATATATGTTTCTATCTCCTATATTAATGCAAATAAGGATATATGTTTACCCGAAGATAATATTAATTCCATGGTAAAATTGGAAAACACTTAAGATATTTTGGAAAGTTATACAATAACATTGTAATAAAGTCGCATAAGTGCTTGAGTCATTGATTAGCATTGCATGAAGGATGATTGTATAACTTCACAGAGGTTCTAAGAGATGAAAGAGAAAGTATATTAATAAGCACTAAAGGGTTATCGATGAGCATCAAGGAAGGGTTTAAGGTATAAAACAGACATCACAACCATCTGAGGGTGCGACTTTCTCCGTGCTCTGCAGAATGTTGCTAAGAGGGCCAATGGTGTACGTATTTTCTTGGCTGACTAACGATGAAGGTAGGTGAGGGCCCATCAAGCCAATAAATGGTTCCATTGCCAGGACCGGGATCTGCATAACGAGATGTGTGATGCCACGTCATTATAATCCAACTAAGAAGGAGATTTAAGATTGGTTGGATATAAAGATCCAGGAATTCTCACTGCAAGAAAACATGAATCCACGATTAACAAGGAATAGTGGTTGGAAAGATATTTTTACAACAAAAATCATGAAATCTTCTTTTGTTCTTTCCTGGTTGAACTATATGAGTTGATCGCGAAGTTGGCAGACGACAAGGTAAGGTGGACGCTTGACAATCTGATTCTTTGGACACTGGAGTTAGTGAAAATATTGGATGCCTCTGAAAATAAGATCACGTGTGTTATCGATCATTGGCTCGACCGTGCAATAAGAGGGTTTGTGATAGGGTTCATGGTTGATACTTTAGTCAGTGACAGAAAAGCAGAGCACCACTTCTTTAAGGGGCCGTGAGGTAATTACTTGAAATCATTAAATACTTGGACTAAGATGCTCTTGTGTGAAAACAAGGTTATGTAGTTACCTTGATGTTTGGAGCTATGTGTTGGGCATGGAATCCCCCCACAACAGGTTTTGGGGCTCAAAGCCCAAGTTTTGGTCAAAGATGGTGTAGAACTCCATGAATTACGGGTGCGGAGTGTGAAGTGTACAATTGAATCATACGATTGTCCGCCCTAAGCATTGTATTGTAAATTAGTGTAAAGTCAGCCTACCCATGGTCCGTAGACAATGGGATTGTATAAATAGAGTGAGGCTCTAAGTTGTAAAAGCAGTCGATGATAGAAAAGGTAGTGAAGGAATGGTTCGGGGTTAGAGTAGAAGTCTAAGTGTATTGGGTTGTAGTAGTAGGAAGAGGCTCTGCAGCTGAGTGCGTTGAGGCCTAGTAGAGTCTGCAGCTGAGTGTGTGGACCCCTACAGCTGGGTGCACAAGGAAGTGTCAAGGTTGTAAGAAGGATTGGAAATTAATAAAAGAGAAGTTTATTCATATTCCTGTGTATTTGCAGCGCATTATCTTCTTTACTCTTGTATTCATCTATGTATTGTGTGTGCGGTTATGGTTGATGAATATGTTGTAATAATAATAAATCTTGCACACATAAGCTAAGTAATTAGTTAATAAGCAATAAGCTTGGGTATTATATGAGTCGCACCTTGAGCACACCTTCGTGGAAGTTGCACTGTAGGTAGTGAAGGGATCGTAAGTGCGTGCAATGATAGGTTAGATTGCGGACCTCCAGAAGCCCATCACGCATCCCAAGGGTGCGGAAACCTAGTTCTAGCACCCTCCCATACTACTTCAGTTGACACCTCAGTCGGCGCTCGACGGACTATTGCCAAAAGGGCCAGTAGTACCATGATTTTCTTGGCTAAATCACCTCTGAACCTGGATCAGGCCCCACTAAGCCAACAAATGGTTATGTTTTCAGGATCAGGATTTGCATAAAGGATGTCTGATGTCATGCCACTCGAACCCTACAAAGAAAGAAATTGAAGATTGGTTGGACAAGAAGATTAACAAGCTCACGGTGCAGGAAAACAGAAACTCACAAGTATCTAAGGAGCAGTGAACGGATTGCTACTTGTACATTGAAATACACAAAACTTTCTTTGCATCCTTTCCATGTCAGCTATATGAGTGGATCCCAAGATTAGTAGACAATGAGGGAAGGTGTAGGCTCGACAGAACAATAGTGCAGACTCCAGAACTAGTGCGTAGACTAGAAGCCTTACAAGATAAGATAACACGAGTTGTGGACCACTAGCTCGACTAGATAATAGTAGGATTTATCACTGAGTTTGTGATAGACATGACCGTCAGCTACAATGAGGCAGAGTGATGTTTTCTCAAGGCACCACAAGGTAAGTACATTAAATATTTGGACACTTGGATGAAGATGCTATTGTGTGAAAACCAGGTTATGCGAATAAATTTATGTTCGAGACTACACAGAGTGGAAAGATCTACAGAAGTGAAATCCATGAAGAATTAGAAAACAGTTCCTTAATTTCACCCTCAAGAGAGACTGAGGAAGAGCTCACGAAGGTTTCTCTGAGAAGCGCAGTCAGTTTGATAAGGTAGTGAATTATATGTTTACCAACCCCACCCACACTGCCACCGGCTTCACCCACCTCACCTGCAACTCCAGCCACTCCACGTTTGCCACCTCCACAGTTCAATATGGAAAGTGGGATTAAACTAATAGTGTTTACATGAGTAGGAAACAAAGACCCAGACCAATTCTAGTTCGTGGTAAGAGTAGTATGGGAAGCACAGGGTGTTGTGGATGATAATACTAAAAAGACTATGTTGGTGAGCGTGCTGCAGGATCGTGAATTAACATGGTATATAAAACATTCTAATGACCATCCGAACACAGGAATTACAGAGATCCAGATTGGGTTGAATACGGAGTTTAGCCAGCGAAAGTCAGAGATGTAATCAATCATCAGGTTTAAAGAGATTGCAACACTCCTGGGTGAGATCCCCTGGGACCTAGACCAAAGACTAAAAGGTACAATCCGTGAATACAACATGAAATTAACAAATGAACAACATCATGCATGGTTTGTGCCCTCACTTATGCCACACTTAAGGATGACGCTGTCATAGAAAAGATTTTCCACCCAGGCCGAAGCATTGAAGATGGCTATGAGGTGGCATGAGACCCCTATATAAGACCCTGGATTGGGAATCCAACAGATCCACACGCAGCTACAGAATCTGTGTCTAGAAATGAAAAGTTTGAAATAGGATAGGGCACCTCGGTATGGTGCATAAAATGAAAAGGTGAGGGCCACGACAAAGATCACTGTCTAGTGTTCGGGAACTACTTGGCAGGAGGAGGGCCAATTCCATTAAGAATGAAGGCACAGGCATGGCCGAGAATGGCGTTGGCATTATGGTGTACGATCTACTAGATAGGAGGGAAACATACCACGGATAACTTTCATCTATTGCAGAAGTATACACAGACGTCCCAACAATTGTTTTGTAATTACTGCACGTCGGTAGGCCATGACGAATGCACCTACTGAAGCTATATACTAATGATGGATCAGACTCCTGCCTACAAGGTGCAGGCCAAAACACAAGCCCTCGACCCAAATGTAGGGATGGCACATGCTAGGTTTTAGTGGCGCAGTCAGGGTTGAGGAGGAATGGGGCCAGGAAGAGGTCACGAACAAATAATCTACGCCCGCAATTGTGTGAACCCAACTAGGATATCATGTTGGTATTGTAATTAGTTTGATCATGATAGGGAATATTATCCTTCACTCATAGCAAATATGTGCAAAAGGGGGTACTCCAGCCCCCTCCAACCTAGAATTTACAAATGATGAGGTATGAACCGCACCAAGAAGACCTAAATGTAAACATGATGCTCAAGAGTGGTATGACCACATGAGATGATAAATGAAAGTAGCCAGAAGAAAGTGCATGTGTTCGCAAGGCTCCTATAAAGGAACCTGAGTTTGATTTAGAACACATGAAGGAGACATTCATGGAAGCTAAGAAGAGCTTCACGGAGGCCTCCACTTCTAGTAGTAAGGATCAACTAGAACTAGGGATGGATCCTTCAATGCTCACTACCTAACTGGAGACATGCATGAAAATGTTGCATGACAACAGGGAAATCAAAGGGCTACAGGAACTTATCATTAGGAGCATGGGGTCACGAGAACCGTACATGGTCCAAAAGCTAGGAAAGCATGCATTATGCACAGGAAGGGAGATGAGGTTGACTCCGGAAATAGGTGAGTACGAAATGGATCAGGTAATCCTGGACCTGGTTTCTGATGCAAACGTGCTACCAAAGTAAACATGGGAACGGATGGGCTAAGCCACGTTACAATGGTCACCTATTTAGTTACGAATGGCGAACCAACAGAAGATTTTGGCTATGGGAAGGTTGCAAAGGGGTGACAGTCGATATTGAAGGCACGAGTGTGCAGGCAGATTTTGAACTGATAGAGATTGTCGATGACAGCAATCCCTATCCCGTGCTACTAGGGATAGACTGGGCTACCGATATCAACAAAGTTATAAATATGAAGAAGTGAAAAATGATCTTTGAGGAAAATTCACTACGCGTAGTAGTACCACTGGATCCAGCCGAAGGAGTGCAACACATTGAACTAGTGCACGGCGACGATAATGATGATGATCTTGACTATGTGTACAAGATAACTGCATAAGGAGAAGACTGGGTGAATCCAACTATACATGGAAGTATTTCATGGGAGTGCGAAAGCTCCTGCACTTTAGATTCAGACGAAGAGATAGAGCGATGGCAGAATCTACTGCACAAAGTAACAACATTGAACTGCAAGATGATGATCAGATCATTGTGTTGTGTAAAAAAAGAGGCAAGGGAGTTGCTAACATATAATGAATTGTTGGTGGTGGATGAATTTCTAAGCAAATTCAAAAGCATAGTACCAAAGCAGCATCTGTTCGATGCACTGAAGTGGGCACTGCATCCAACACTGGCACGATGGTGGGGTATGCATCAATGAACTTTTGAAGGTTGGCATGGATGCAAAAGGATGATGTGCCTATGGTTTGGAAAACACCAAGTACAACAAGTAGACAAATATGATGGATGAGATGATCCACGCACACACCTCACGAAATGAACCAAGGTCTATGGGGAAGAGCCGTAGCCTAAGTGGGTGCACTTATTCTACCATACCTTGGATGTCATACCCATGAATTGGTATACGGAGACGGTGCTACACCATGGTATGAGTGAATGGGATGTCTTGCGCGAGGGATTCTTGTTAAGGTTCACATTTGAAGATCATTGGTAAGATACTGTGGATGACGTGCTACAAACAGTGAAAGCCGCTATCTTTAAAATACCACAAGAGCCAATGGGAGTACTTCAGCCAGAATGGAAAATACAGTTAAGTAGCACACTAAACTGTTATAACATGAAGGTTGAGGAGGATGATGAGGACCCATGGAACGTTAACATTTTAGAAATAGAAGGCTCTCATGAAATTCACAAATTGAAGACCTCTACATCACCGCGCCACTAAAAATGAAGCAGATAAACATTGAAATGGAGGCAGAACCAAAATACGCAATATTGGGGGACTATTGGGATGATGACATGATCTATAAGGTTGCTGAGTTACTCCACGAATACCAAGACCTGTTTCCGACCAAAATTACAAACTTAAAGGGAATCGTAGCTGATTTAGGGATGATGAAGATCACCCTGAAACCTAACGAAAAGCCAGTTAAGCAGTGGCAAATTAGACAAAATAATGACAACTGGAATTCTTGAACCAGTCGAAGAATTGGACTAGGTGAGTCTGATGATGGTATAGGAGAAAAAATAGAAGGATGAAATAAGAATATGCATAGACCTCAGGAAGTAGAATGATGCCTGTGTACACGATCCATTCCCAGCACCATTCATAGATGAGGTACTAGAGAATGTTTGTGGTCAGGAAGCATACTCGTCCGCATATGGGTTCTCAGGGTAGCATCATATCAAGATCATGCCAAAAGACAGGAGCAAGACAACTTTCACAACAGAATGAGGATGCTTTCAATACACTGTAATGTCTTTTGGACTGAAAAATGCATGAGCTATATTCTCACGCATCATGGTAGCCGCGTTCAAAGAATACATCCACAAATTTTTTTAGGTCTATCTGGATGATTGGACTATTTTTGGTTTAGTTAAGCACCATGTAGTGAGCTTACGGTTGATGATCGATACTTTCTGCCGACACCAGATTGCACTGAACCTGAAGAAGTGCACATTCCTCATTCCCTTTGGAAACCTACTGGGGCATGTGGTATGCAATCAAGGATTGATGGTGGACACTGCGAAGATTTCTGTTATCGTCAATTTGGAAGCACCACGACGTGTTAAACTACTATGTGCTACCCTGGGACACACTGGATACTATAGGAAGTTCATCAAAAGTTATGGCCAAATAACCACATCTGGAAAAGCTATTAAAAAAAAGATGTTACATATTCCTGGAATGATGATTGCATGAGAAATTTGGATGTCCTGAAGGAGAAACTAGCCTCCACACCAATTTTGGTCTTCCCAAAATGGGATGTGGAATTTCATGTACATTTTGATGCGTCGTCTATTGCGTTGGGAGTCGCACTCACACAGGAGCGAGCAGAGGGTGTGGATCACCTAATCATGTTTGCAAGTAAAACATTGTCCAAAGCATAAAACAACTACTATTAAATTGGCAACTAGGGCCAAACTCCGTGTGGGTTAGCTTATTTCTGGCAGCTGATATCTTTATTGGATCCCTCTCGTCCAGAGGTGTAGGATTGATCCAAAGATCATCCGATTCTGATAAGTATTTATGGAGATATGAATTTATTTTGGTTTATGTAATTATATTCAAGCCGACCAGCACTTATGTAGGCTCTAGAAGCCCAACCGACGTGTCTATTCATCATCCTCACTTTAGTATAAATAGAAGAGTTTTTGATGTCAATTGGCACACTCACTCTTCAGGTGATCTCCTCTCCACGTCTTGGGTTTTTGGAGTAGGAGACACCAAGAGTAATACGCTGCCCTACAAGACTTGGAGAAGAAACGCAGTAAACAAAGCCCTAAATTACAGTCATATATGGAACTCGCAGTCTATACGGGAAACGTAGTCAAGTATGGAACGCACAGCAATGAAGAAAAGTAATATGTTGTTCTTGGAAAACCTAGCTGCAGTTCATGAAGAGATACACATATGTTGTCCAGAAGACATATATACACGCAGGCCCTAAAAGCGTGGTTACTCACAACACTTATACGCAGTTTATACACAAGTTCATATATACGCTGGGGTGATACGTTGTATATATATGCTAGTCGATGAACAGAGTATGCTGGTCAATGGGTAGTGATACACTATGACCTATCAGTAGCCATATACGCAGGCAAACCATGCAGTCATATACGCAGCTATATATACGTTGTCATGCACAGCATAGAAACCTTACCACGCAGTCATATATGTAGCAATATATACGCTGTCATGAAAACACTTCTCACGTTGTTCATGAAGACATACAGTGATGCCCTAGCTACAGTGGCCGCAGTGAGGAAGACACCTAGCCACAGTAGCCGCAGTGAGGAAGACTTAGCTGCAGTAGCCGCAGTGAGGAAGACATAGCCGCAGTAGCTGATTTCATATGCAGTCATGGTGACAGTTAATACGTTGTTCATGTGATACCTTTATTCGTTGTATACGCAGTCATAACCGCAGTCAAAGACTTGGCATAATGGTGAGACGCAGTATCAATGATGAACAGTCTCGGCCTAGATGGAAGATAAGATCACACATTGGATCTACTTCATAAGCAATCAATGTATATGTGATACAATGAACTTAGAACCCTTACTGTTCTCCTTGTCTCAGATTAATGGAGATCACAATGATCCTTAAGGTACAACCTCAGTCTCAATATATATATTTTGGAAATTGATGGAAGTCTAGGCACAATGAGAAGCAGTGACGAAGGTTTCAAGCAATGTCAGTGTTGCTGTAGTAATGATAGTGATAGTTACATTCTCAGCATAATGGAAGAAGCTGTGTCAAGAATGATCAGTGACAAAGTCATGATCTAGTTCTTGTAAAATCGTGATATCATTGAAGATGCAAAGATTACCTCTGTTGTATTTCAAGGGACAATCAAAGTGCAGCAATGATGCAACTGTGATGTCAGCATAATGTATGTGATCATGAGCAGAATGATGATGCATTGTTGTAGCATGATGAAGTAATGAGAAGGCAGAGGCAACAACATGATGGGCAGCACTATGAGATCATGTGCATGGCAGGACAATGATACATTAGCAGGGGCAGTAGTGTGATGATGATGCACCTTAGTTTGAACAGCATTATGATGGATAAGATCATGGAATGGGAAGCATGATAATCCTGATTAGTGCAGCATGATGCAGTATGCAGTGGTGCAGCTTGAGAACCTAATGTAGGATGATGATAGGTGAAGGAGTCACCTTGGAAGATCAGTTGAAGCAGAATGTCTTCAACTGATCTCATTGTTATAGAAGATGATCTATGCTCAGATCTAGACAAGTCAAAGTGTTGACTTCTGTTGTAAATGTACTCTCTCTCTTTCTCTGCTGAACATTGAAGATAAAAGAATATTTGATCAAAGGGTTTCCCCACACATTGTGGGGTTTGTCCCTGGCTTGCACCATATCTTGTGTCCTCTTGTCTTGGCTTGTATTCTGCATATTATATTTATTTTCTATCTGCAGTTTATCGTAATGCTGATGTGATTGCTAACTGTGAAAATTTAAATAAATTTCTCTAGCATAGAACATACCTAATCTTAACATGGTATCGGAGCTGAGGTGAAGACAATGCCCAAGCAAGAGTGAAATAGCAATCACCGAAGACAGTCAGGACAAGACAGAAGGATCAGAATGGCACAGCGGAAGATTTTGATGGTCCATCTTAAGATCACTTCATTGGGAAGTTCGGATCTAAGGGTGGAAGGAAAGGCAGATGCCTTGTTGAAATAAGTTCAGTCGTTATGCGAAGGAGTGTTCAAATGGCAGAGACACATCTCTTGATGAAGATAACAATCATTCCTGGGACATCTTCAATGATCAGAAGAATGACTGGTAATGCAGGTCGTCAAGGAAATGGTCGACTCTTCCATGAAAGCAAGGAACCCCAAAATCTCTTTTATGTACCTGATCGAACCTGATGTCCATCTCGGAAATGGAAGTCAAAGGTTACAGGGTGGCACTTATCGATTGAAAGGTACGTGTTTGAAAATAGATCTTTTAAAGATGTTCTTGAGTTCAGAGTTGTATCAAGTTACAGGAAGTCCACTGGGGACCATGTCCATTGACTCAGCTCTAGAGGTCTGTGAGGCAAATGGTGACTAGGATGCCTGAATTCAAAAGGAAGCATGAAGGTACATGTCTGAAATGTACCGAAGGAAAATATTATAAGGGGACCATTCCCTTCATGCAGCAAGTTCACAGGTTTGGAACAACCCGAGGATTTTGAGAATCATGATCAAGGAATCTCATGTATATAGGTGGAAGAAAGCCCTCTATGGCTTGAAGAAAAACACCTCGGGCATAGTATGAGAGGATTGATAGCTGTCTAATGCAGCTGAGATTCACTAGGAGTGAAACTGATCCAAACCATTAGTCGAAGGTTGTGGATAATAAACCTCTCGTACCGGCACCTATGTCTGACAGGTGCAGACCCTCTCATTTATAAGAGACAGAGGGAGTTGGATTCTGAATGTGGGAAGATAAGCTGCAAGCTTGTGACTGCCTCGAGGATCTTAACTTTCAGAAGTTATATGGTAATGATGTCGGAGCAGATTTGGGAAATGCCTCTGAGTTTCATAAACTCATTCGCGTTCATGTTCTTGGAGAACCTTCGTCTAGACATCTGTGTTGCAGTTAGCATGGTGAGCTCATATTTGGTTGAGCCTCACTAGATTGGTGCCAAGAATCTTCTAAGATATCTTCAGGGCACAATCTCTCATGAATTGAGATACACTACCGGAAATATGAAACCACATGATTATTCGAATGATGAGTGGGCAGGCAGTATGGAGGATCACTAGAGCACTTCTTAGTGTTGTTTCTCTTTGGAATCTGCCTCGATATCCTGGGAGCAGGAAGCAGAAGTCGATGACTCTAAGCACCACCAAGGCAGAATACATTGCTGATAGTATGGCCTTCTGTGAGGCAGTCTGGTTGCTGAACCTCTTCAGTGAGCTGTTTGTACACATGATGAATACCACTGTGATTCTCTATGACAACCAGAGATGGGATTCAATTATTGAGGAATCCCGTATTTGACAATTGCTCCAGTAGATAGACATCAAATACTGCCTTATCTGGGATATGGTAAGTCGATGATCAAGGAGGCTCCATCGCACTGAGATGATGTATAGGATAGAGCCTTGAGGAAAGATCAAATCTGTGATTTTCCCGAACGACTTGTAGTCATTGAGAGACCTTTGTAAAAGGGTCCTGCAGGTTGCATACATTGAGCTCTGGGAGCTTTGGGTGGCTTGCAGTTCTATTGGAGCAATATATTACCACAGGGTGACTCACCCTCCCCTGGTGGTGCGCACTGAAACAAGATGATTCGCTCTCTTGTGGGACAAGATGATTCGCTCTCTTGTGGGACAAGATGATTCTCTCTCTTGTGTAGCAAGATGATTAGTTTTCCTGTGAGGCCTGGATTGATGTGTTCTCCATGGCGATTGTAGCAGGATTGATGTGTTCTCCTGCGAGGCCTAGATTGATGTGTTCTCCATGGCGATTGTAGCAAGATTGATGTGTTCTCCTGTGAGGCCTGGATTGATGTGTTCTCCATGGCAGCCTAGATTGATGTGTTCTCCATGGCGATTGTAGCAGGATTGATGTGTTCTCCTATGAGGACAGGATTGATTAAGTTCTCCTGTCAAGGCATCCTACCCATGCAGTCTGGGACTCATGGGAAGTACCTCTCATCTGATCAATGAGCAGGGAAATGAGGTTAGGGACCATAGTAGTACCGATGGAGGCATCGTTGTATCTACCGTACTCCCTACGCTAGGATGTCCTCCATTGATCTGGGATCAATGATACTGGTCTGGGACGAGTGGTAGGAGTTGTACATGCTATGACGCTGACTTCGGGTCGGCTGAGACTGGTCTGGGACAAGTGGTACATACCCTGAGACTGACTTCGTGTCAGTGCAGTACTGGTCTAGGACCAGTGAGAGTTTTACATACTATGACGCTGACTTCGGGTCGGTTGAGACTGGTCTGGGACCAGTGGTACACTCTCTTAGACTGTGATACTGGTCTGGGACCAGTGGTAGGAGTGGTACTTACTATGAAGCTGACTTCGGGTCATTTGAGACTAGTCTGGGACTAGTGGTATGCACTCTGAGACTGACTTCAGGTTAATGGAGAATGATATGACTCATTCTCGATCAATTCTTCTTCTTCATAGTTCAGCGGAGATGAGCAGAGCAGAGCAGAGCCAGTAGTGCAAAGCTAGGAGAGCTGAGCTGAGCAGAGTAGAGCCAGTAGAGCTAAGCAAAGCAGAGCCAACAGAGCCAGTAGCGCTGAGCATAGCAGAGCTAGCAGAGCCAAGAGCGCTGAGCAGAGCAGAGCCGAGCTAGCAGAGCTGAGTAGAGCAGAGCAAAGCCAGCAGAGCTGAGTAGAGCCAGCAGAGCTAGGCAGAGTAGTGCAAGGCACTAATGGCAGAGTTAGTACAGTCGTACATATGGATCAGCGGATGGAGTTCTCCCTAGTTGAGAGGGAGTGTTAAATTGGAAACTAGGGCCAAACTCCATGTGGGTTAGCTTATTTTTGGCAGTTGATATTTTTATTAGATCCCTCTCGTCGAGAGGTGTAGGATTGATCCAAAGATCATCCGATTCCGATAAGTATTTATGGAGATATGAATTTATTTTGGTTTATGTAATTATAGTCAAGCCGACCAGCACTTATGTAGGCTCTAGAAGCCCAACTGACGTGTCTATTCATCATCCTTGCTTTATTATAAATAGAAGAGTTTTTGATGTCAATTGGCACACTCACTCTTCAGGTGATCTCCTCTCCACGTCTTGGGTTTTTGGAGTAGGAGACACCAAGAGTAATACGCTGCCCTACAAGACTTGGAGAAGAAACGCAGTAAACAAAGCCCTAAATTACAGTCATATATGGAACTCACAGTCTATACAAGGAAACGTAGTCAAGTATGGAACGCACAACAATGAAGAAAAGTAATATGTTGTTCTTGGAAAACCTAGCTGCAGTTCATGAAGAGATACGCATATGCTGTCCAGAAGACATATATACATGCAGGCCCTAATCCATAGTGAATCTGGAAGCGTGGTTAGTCACAACACTTATACGCAGTTTATACACAAGTTCATATATACGTTGGGGTGATACGTTGTATATATATGCTATGAACAGAGTATGCTGGTCAATGGGCAGTGATACACTATGACCTATCAGTAGCCATATACGCAGGCAAACCATGCAGTCATATACGCAGCTATATATACGTTGTCATGCATAGCATAGAAACCTTACCATGCAGTCATATATGTAGCAATATATACGTTGTCATGAAAACACTTCTCACACTGTTCATGAAGACATACAGTGATGCCCTAGCTGCAGTGGCCGCAGTGAGGAAGACACCTAGCCACAGTAGCCGCAGTGAGGAAGACATAGCCGCATTAGCTGATTTAATACGCAGTCATGGTGACAGTTAATACGTTGTTCATGTGATACCTATGTTCGTTGTATACGCATTCATAACCACAGTCAAAGACTTGGCATAATGGTGAGACACAATATCAATGATGAATAGTCTCAGCCTAGATGGAAGATAAGATCACACATTGGATCTACTTCATAAGAAATCAATGTATATGTGATACATTGAACCTAGAACCCTTACTGTTCTCCCTATCTCGGATTAATGGAGATCACAATGATCCTTAAGGTACAACTTCAGTCTCAATATATATATTTTGGAAATTGATGAAAGTCTAGGCACAATGAGAAGCAGTGATGAAGGTTTCAAGCAATGTCAGTGTTGTTGTAGTAATGATAGTGATTGTTACATTCTCAGCATAATGGAAGAAGCTGTGTCAAGAATGATCAGTGACAAAGTCATGATCTAGTTCTTGTAAAATCGTGATATCATTGAAGATGCAAAGATTACCTCTGTTGTATTTCAAGGGACAGTCAAAGTGTAGCAATGATGCAACTGTGATGTCAGCAAAATGTATGTGATCATGAGCAGCATGATGATGCATTGTTGCAGCATGATGAAGTAATGAGAAGGCAAAGGCAACAACATGATGGGCAGCACTATGAGATCATGTGCATGGCAGGACAATGATACATTAGCAGGGGCAGTAGCGTGATGATGATGCACCTTAGTTTGAACAGCATTATGATGGATAAGATCATGGACATGGGCAACATGATAATCATGATTAGTGCAGCATGATGCAGTATGCAGTGGTGCAGCTTGAGAACATGATGTAGGATGATGATAGGTGAAGGAGTCACCTTGGAGGATCAATTGAAGCAGAATGTCTTCAACGGATCTCATTGTTATAGAAGATGATCTATGCTCAGATCTAGACAAGTGAAAGTGTTGTCTTCTGTTGTAAATGTACTCTCTCTCTCTTTCTCTGCTGAACTTTGAGGATAAAAGAAGATTTGATCAAAGGGTTTCCCCACACATTGTGGGGTTTTTCCCTGGCTCGCGCCATATCTTGTGTCCTCTTGTCTTCGCTTGTTTTCTGCATATTATATTTATGTTCTATCTGCAATTTATCGTAATGCTGATGTGATTGCTAACTGTGAAAATTTAAATAAATTGCTCTAGCATAGAACATACCTAATCTTAACATGGTATCAGAGCTGAGGTGAAGACAATGCCCAAGCAAGAGTGAAATAGCAATCACCGAAGACAGTTGGGACAAGACAGAATGATCAATGGGTTCCTCATAATTCACCAAGGGTGAATTCAAAGCAAAGAATGTTATCAGAATCGCACAGCGTAAGATTTTGATGGTCCATCTTAAGATCACTTCATTGGGAAGTTCGGATCTAAGGGTATAAGGAAAGGCGGATGCCTTGTTGAAATAAGTTCGGCCGTTATGCGAAGGAGTGTCCGAATGGCAGAGACACATCTCTTGATGAAGATAACAATCATTCCTGGGACATCTTCAATGATCAAAAGAATGACTGGTAATGCAGGTCATCAAGGAAATGGTCGACTCTTCCACGAAAGCAAGGAACCCCAAAATATCTTTATGTACCTGATCGAACCTGATGTCCATCTCGAAAATGGAAGTCAAAGGTTGCAGGGTGGAACTTATCGATGGAAAGGTACGTGTTTGAAAATAGATCTTTTAAAGATGTTTTTGAGTTCAGGGTTGTATCAAGTTGCAGGAAGTCCACTGGGGACCATGTCCATTGACTCAGCTCTAGAGGTCTGTGAGTCAAATGGTGACTAGGATGGCTGAATTCAAAAGGAAGCATGAAGGTACATGTCTGAAATGTACCGAAGGAAAATATTATAAGGGGACCATTCCCCTCATGCAGCAAGTTCACAGGTTTGGAACAACCCAAGGATTTTGAGAATCATGATCAAGGAATCTGATGTATACAGGTGGAAGAAAGCCCTCTATGGCTTGAAAAAAAACACCTCGGGCATAGTATGAGAGGATTGATAGCTGTCTAATGCAGCTGAGATTCACTAGGAGTGAAACCGATCCAAACCATTACTCGAAGGTTGTGGATGATAAACCTCTCGTACTGGCACCTATGTCTGACAGGTGTAAACCCTCTCATTTATAGGAGACAGAGGGAGTTGGATTCTGAATGTGGGAAGATAAGCTGCAAGCTTGTGACTGCCTCAAGGATATTAACTTTAAGAAGTTATATGGTAATGATGTCGGACCAGATTTGGGAAATGCCTCTGAGTTTCATAAACTCATTCGCGTTGATGTTCTTGGAGAACCTCCGTCCAGACATCTGTGTTGCAGTTAGCATGGTGAGCTCATATTTGGTTGAGCCTCACTAGATTGGTGCCAAGAATCTTCTAAGATATCTTCAGGGCACAATCTCTCATGAATTGAGATACACTACCAGAAATATGAAACCACATTATTATTCGAATGATGAGTGGGCAGGCAGTATGAAGGATCACTAGAGCACTTCTCAGTGTTGTTTCTCTTTGGAATCTGCCTCGATATCCTGGATGAGCAGGAAGCAGAAGTCGATGACTCTGAGCACCACCAAGGCAGAATAAATTGCTGATAGTATGGCCTTCTGTGAGGCAGTCTAGTTGCTGAACCTCTTCAGTGAGCTATTTATACACATAATGAATACCACTGTGATTCTCTGTGACAACTAGAGATGGGATTTAATTATTGAGGAATCCCGTATTTGACAATTGCTCCAGCAGATAGACATCAAATACTGCCTTATCTGGGATATGGTAAGTCGATGATCAAGGAGGCTCCATCGCACTGAGATGATGTATAGGATAGAACCCTGAGGAAAGATCAAATTTGTGATTTTCCCGAATGACTTGGAGTTGTTGAGAGACCTCTGTAAAAGGGTCCTGCAGGTTGCATACATTGAGCTCTGGGAGCTTTGGGGGGCTTGCAGTTCTATTGGAGCAACATACGACCACAGGGTGACTCACCCTCCCCTGGTGGTGCGCACTGAAACAAGATGATTCACTCTCTTGTGGGACAAGATGATTCGCTCTCTTTTGGGACAAGATGATTCGCTCTCTTGTGTAGCAGGATGATTAGTTCTCCTGTGAGGCCTGCATTGATGTGTTCTCCATGGCGATTGTAGCAGGATTAATGTGTTCTTCTGTGAGATCTGGATTGATGTGTTCTCCATGGCGATTGTAGCAGGATTGATGTGTTCTCCTGTGAGGCCTGGATGGATGTGTTCTCCATGGCAGCCTAGATTGATGTTTTCTCCATGGCGATTGTAGCAGGATTGATGTGTTCTCCTATGAGGACAGGATTGATTAAGTTCTCCTGTCGAGGCATCCTACCCATGCAGTCTGGGACTCATGGGAAGTACCTCTCATCTGATCAATGAGCAGGGAAATGAAGTTAGGGACCATAATAGTACCGATGGATGCATCGTTGTATCTACCGTACTCCCTATCCTAGGATGTCCTCCATTGATTTGGGATCATTGATACTGGTCTGGGATGAGTGGTAGGAGTTGTACATGCTATGACGCTGACTTTGGGTCGGCTGAGACTGGTCTGGGACCAGTGGTACATACCCCGAGACTGACTTCGTGTTAGTGCAGTACTGGTCTGGGACCAGTGAGAGTGGTACATACTATGATGCTGACTTCGGGTCAGTTGAGACTGGTCTGGGACCAGTGGTACACTCTCTCAGATGGCGATACTGGTCTGGGACCAGTGGTAGAAGTGGTACTTACTATGAAGTTGACTTCGGGTCAGTTGAGACTGGTCTAGGACTAGTGGTATGCACTCTGAGACTGACTTCAGGTCAGTGGAGAATGATATGACTCATTCTCGATCAATTCTTCTTCTTCATAGTTCAGCGGGGATGAGCAGAGCAGAGCAGATCCAGCAAAGCAAAGCTAGCAGAGCTGAGCTGAGCATAGCAGAGCCAGTAGAGCTAAGCAGAGCATAACAAGCAGAGCTAGCAGCGCTGAGCAGAGTAGAGCTAGCAGAGCCAGGACCGCTAAGCAGAGGAGAGCCGAGCCAGCAGAGCTGAGCAGAGCAGAGCAAAGCTAGCAGAGCTGAGTAGAGCCAGCAGAGCTAGGCAGAGTAGTGCAAGGCACTAATGGCAGAGTTAGTACAGTCGTACATATGGATCAGCGGATGGAGTTCTCCCTAGTTGAGAGGGAGTGTTAAATTGGCAACTAGGGCCAAACTCCATGTGGGTTAGCCTATTTCTGGTAGATGATATTTTTATTGGATCCCTCTCGTCGAGAGGTGTAGGATTGATCCAAAGATCATCCGATTCTGATAAGTATTTATGGAGATATGAATTTATTTTGGTTTATGTAATTATAGTCAAGCCGACCAGCACTTATGTAGGCTCTAGAAGCCCAACCGACGTGTCTATTCATCATCCTCGCTTTAGTATAAATAGAAGAGTTTTTGATGTCAATTGGCACACTCACTCTTCAGGTGATCTCCTCTCCACGTCTTGGGTTTTTGGAGTAGGAGACACCAAGAGTAATACGCTGCCCTACAAGACTTGGAGAAGAAACACAGTAAACAGAGCCCTAAATTACAGTCATATATGGAACTCACAGTCTATACGGGAAACGTAGTCAAGTATGCAAATATGCACAACAATGAAGAAAAGTAATAATAATGTTGTTCTTGGAAAACCTAGTTGTAGTTCATGAAGAGATACGCATCAACTCAATCATGATATATGCTGTCCAGAAGACATATATACACGCAGGCCCTAATCCATAGTGAATCTGGAAGTGTGGTTACTCACAACACTTATACGCAATTTATACACAAGTTCATATATATGCTGGGGTGATACGTTTTATATAAATGCTAGTCGATGAACAGAGTATGCTGGTCAATGGGCAGTGATACACTATTACCTATCAGTAGCCTTATATGCAGGCAAACCATGCAATCATATACGTAGCTATATATACGTTGTCATGCACAACATAGAAACCTTACCACGTAGTCATATATGTAGCAATATATACGCTGTCATGAAAACACTTCTCACACTGTTCATGAAGACATACAGTGATGCCCTAGCTACAGTGGCTGCAGTGAGGAAGATACCTAGCCACAGTAGCCACAGTGAGGAAGACATAGCCGCATTAGCTGATTTAATATGCAGTGATGGTGACAGTTAATACGTTGTTCATGTGATACCTCTGTTCGTTGTATATGCAGTCATAACCGCAGTCAAACACTTGGCATAATGGTGAGACACAATATCAATGATGAACAGTCTCAGCCTAGATGGAAGATAAGATCACACATTGGATCTACTTCATAAGAAATCAATGTATATGTGATACATTGAACTTAGAACCCTTACTGTTCTCCCTGTCTCGGATTAATGGAGATCACAATGATCCTTAAGGTACAACTTCAGTCTCAATATATATATTTTGGAAATTGATGGAAGTCTAGGCACAATGAGAAGCAGTGACGAAGGTTTTAAGCAATGTCAGTGTTGCTATGGTAATGATAGTGATAGTTACATTGTTAGCATAATGGAAGAAGCTGTGTAAAGAATGATCAGTGACAAAGTCATGATCTAGTTCTTGTAAAATCATGATATCATTGAAGATGCAAAGATTACCTCTGTGGTATTTCAAGGGACAGTCAAAGTGCAGCAATGATGCAACTGTGATGTTAGCATAATGTATGTGATCATGAGCAGCATGATGATGCATTGTTGCAGCATGATGAAGTAATGAGAAGGCAGTGGCAACAACATGATGGATAGCACTATGAGATCATGTGCATGGCAGGACAATGATACATTATCAGGGGCAGTAGCGTGATGATGATGCACCTTAGTTTGAACAGCATTATGATGGATAAGATCATGGACATGGGCAGCATGATAATCATGATTAGTGCAACATGATGCAGTATGCAGTGGTGCAGCTTGAGAACCTGATGTAGGATGATGATAGGTGAAGGAGTCACCTTGGAGGATCAGTTGAAGCAGAATGTCTTCAACTGATCTCATTGTTATAGAAGATGATCTATGCTCAGATCTAGACAAGTCAAAGTGTTGACTTCTGTTGTAAATGTACTCTCTCTCTCTTTTTGTGCTAAACTTTGAAGATAAAAGAAGATTTGATCAAAGGGTTTCCCCACACATTGTGGTGTTTGTCCCTGGCTCGCGCCATATCTTGTGTCCTCTTGTCTTGGCTTGTCTTCTTCATATTATATTTATGTTCTATCTGCAGTTTATCGTAATGCTGATGTGATTGCTAACTGTGAAAATTTAAATAAATTGCTCTAGCATAGAACATACCTAATCTTAACAACTACTCTACCATCGAATGTGCGGGGTTGGAAATGGTGTACGTGCTCCAAAAATACTGACACTACTTACCTGGCAGACATTTCAAGAAGTATACAGACCATTCCATGTTAAAATACTTGGTGAACAAGCCTGTGTTGGGGGGGCACATATGCCAATGGCTTTTACTGTTTCAAGAATATGACTTTGAGGTCATAGTCAAGCTGGGATGCTTAAATGTAGGACCAAACCACTTATCACGAATTGAGATGGGCAAGGAACGAATAAATTTGGAGGAGGGACTACCTGATTGAGCTCTTCGGACTACACATCGTGGACGAACACTTCGAAGACATAATCCATTTTCTAACAATAGGGACTGTGCCAAAGGGGTACTCAATCTAGCAGAAGAAGGAATTAGTGGTACGCATGGTGGACTTTTCTGTCTTCACGGGGAACCTATATAAAATGGGCAACGATGAGGTATTGCGATGATACGTACCAGAATTTGAACGACGTCAGATCCTCACGGAAGCACATGGGGGTGTTGTAGGAGGACACTATGCAGGATGCATGACCGCACAAAAGATTCTTCATGCAGGGTTATGGTGGCTGAGCCCGCACCAGGATTCGAAAGCGTATTGTAAGGCCTCTGATATATGTAAAAGGATGGGAAAACCATCACGAAGGGATGAGATGCCACTAAATCCCCAAAGGACACTGCAGCCATTTGAGAAATGGGCAATCAACTTTTTGGGGGGAAGACGGGTGTGTGCTACATCAACTCCATGACGAAGTACTAGACATAATGGGCAGAAGCACAACCAGTCAAGGACTACACGACCGTGATGACTGCAAAGATTTTTCTCAAAAATCTGTTGACACGATTTGGCTGCCCTAAAATCTTAATGAACAACCGCAGCACACATTTCCTGAATGAAACCATTAGTGCACTCACAAAATAATTCTAGGTTTATCACCATAAAAGTACACTGTACCACCCATAGGCCAATGGAATAGTAGAAGCATTCAATAAAATACTGGAGGTTGTTCTGACCAAAGTATGTAACACGCAGCGGGATGACTGTAACCTACGCGTACCCACTGTGTTATGGGTGTACAGGACATCATGTAAAAAATTGACAAGACATACACCATTCCAGTTAGTCTATCGTATGGAAGCAGTCATGCCAATGGAATACATCATCCCTAGTTTTTGAATAGCCGCACTCATAGCCATGATGGACCACGAAGCTCTGGAGGAAAGGCTCGCACAATTAGTGTAGCTCGACGAAGAATGATTTCTTGCTGGATTTCACCACCAAGTAGAAAAGAAGCGTGAAAAAGCCTAGCACGACTGCCATATCAAGTTGCACACCTTCAAGGTAAATTACTTAGTGCTATTGTATGATAGAAAGTTTGAATTTTTTTTGGGAAAGTTCAGAATGCACTAGCTGGGACCATATGTGGTAAAAGAGGTCATAGACGGAGGCACAGTCTAGCTAGTCAAACTTAACGGAGAGCCCTTCCTAGGAAAAGTAAACGGTAGTTGCCTGAAGCCCTACATGGGTGGGCCATCTATTTGACTAACCAATCGAAGCATAGTCTTCATGACTCAAGGAACCAGACAAGGGTGCAGGACTATAAACATCAGCACCAGAAACGGGTATCAATGAAAGGACATGAGTTAGACATGGTTGATGTAGAAGCAATAGAAGAATGCATACAACAGATCCAATAGACTACAGATTATTGCATTGGAGACCTCTGGGAAGCAAAGAAATGGTTGGAGGGGCTTCGTGCCATGATTTTCGTACCAATAGACTGACTCAAGATGAGTGACGATGATTGTGTTGGGGGCCTGTTGGACATGGAATCCCCCCACAGTAGGTTTTGGGGCTCAAAGCCCAAGTTTTGGTCAAAGATGTTGTAGAACTTTGCGAATTGCGGGTGCATAGTGTGAAGTGTACAATTGAGTCATAGGGTTGTCCGCCCTAAGCACTGTATTGTAAATTAGTGTAAAGTCAACCTACCCATGGTCTGCGGACCACAGGATTGTATAAATAAAACGAGGCTCTGAGTTGTAAAAGGAGTCGATATAGAAAAGAGAGCGAAGAAATTGTTCGAGCTTATAGCAGAAGTCTAAGTGTCTTGGATTGTAGTAGTAGGAAGAGGCTCCACAGCTAAGTGTGCAGAGGCCTAGTAGAGTCTGCAACTGAGTGCGTGAACCCCTGCAGTTGAGTGCGTATGGTGGTGTTGAGGTTGTAAGAAAGACTGGAAATTAATAAAAGAGAAGTTGATTCATATTTCTGTGCATTTGCAGTGTATTATCTTCTTTATTGTTGTATTTGTTTATGTATTGTGCGCACTGTTATGGTTGATGAATATGTTGTCATAATAATAAATCTGGCACACATAAGCTAAGTAATCAATTAATAAGCAAGAAGCTTGGGTATTATATGAGTCGCTCCTAGAGCAGGGCTGCGGGGAAGCTGCACTAGAGGTTACAAAGGGATCACAAGTGTGCACAACGATGTGTCAGACCGCGGACCTCCAAAAGTCCATCAGACATCCAAAGGGTGTGGAAACCTGGTTCTAGCACCCTGCCATACTACTTTGGGTGAGACCTCAGTCCGCATTACATGGACTGTTTCTGAAAGGGCAAGTAGTACTGGGATTTGCTTGGCTAAATCACCTCTGAATCTCAGTCAGGCCCCACTAATCCAACACTATTCGAAGTGGAAAGTCTTTCAGGGATGGTGGGAGAAAAGGTCTTGAGTAAAGCCCACTAATTGAGCCTCCTTTGAGTGATGACGAAGAAGAAAAATAGGCTTCTCTGTTGAGAGCTATTTAGTTGATAAGGCAAGGGTTTTCGTGAATACCTACATTGCCTCCATCCTCATCCCATCCATCCACATTGCCTCCATCCTCACCTCCACCACTTACCCCATCACCCACACCGCCACCACCTCCACCATTTTTCAACATGACGAACTTTGTAAAGCTACTTGTATTCAAGGGCATAGGAAATAAAGACCTGGACCAACTTCAGTTCGTTGCGAAGGCTGTATGGGAAGCTCAAGGTATCACAGATGATCAAATGAAGAAAGAAATGGTGGTTAGTGCTTTTCAGGACATCACACTAAAGTGAGACATCAAGTACAATACTGATAACCTGACATCTATGTTGGAAGATATCTAGACTGCGCTGAATATGGAATTCAATAGACCTAAGTCTCATGCACAATACATTATGGGATTCATGGAGATCATGATGAACCCTTGGGATATACCATGGAATTTGGATCAAAGATTGAAATGTACGATCCATGAAGCCAACATGAAGCTAACTGATGGGCAGCATTGCAATGGTTTGTGGCCTCGCTCTTGCATCACCTAAAGGTTTCTCTATCACAACATAAGATTGGAACCCAAGTGGATGCTTTAGAAATCCCGATGAGACTACACGGGACACCTATGAGGAATACTAATCTGGGGGTTCAACAGTTTCATGTGTAGTTTTAAAACCTTTTCCTTGAAATGTAAAGCTTGAAGAAAGACAGAAGAGCTCAGCTAGAGGCCTGTGAAGAAGTCTGGTGCCTGAAATGCAAAGGTCAGGGGCATGACAATGATCACTGCCTGGTCTTTGTGAATTGTGTTGCAACAGGGGTACCAATGCCTCTAAGGTTGCAGGCTACACTCGGGCCAAGTAAATGGCCTGTGTTATGGTGTGCTATATGCCACATAGCTAGGAAGTGACAAAAATTTGTACAGACACAACAACAACTCTTCTACAATATCTGTCAATCAGTAGGTCATGAAAAGCGCAATTATTTTAGTTATGAATTAATGATGGACAAGACAGATGCATACAGGGTGCAGGAATAAACACAACCTTTGTACCAAGGCATTGGGTGAGCACGAGGTGAGTATTAGGGGCACGGCAAAGGCCGAGGTGGAGGAGGGCCTGGTAGAGGCTGAGGGCGGCTTATTTGTTACAATTGTGGAGGACCAGGACACTACACGAGAGACTGTCCGAACTTGACGGGACTGTCATGCTACTATTGTACTCAGTTTGACCATGTGACTTATTATTTCCCTATATTGTTGGCTAATATTTGGGAAAAGATGGCGTAGTATCCGTAGTCGATGCAAAACCTCCAGATGATGAGGGTTGAGACTCGCGAGGAAGACCCTAAGGTAAACATTATGCTGTGAAGTGGAACGAAGACTGGTGAGGATAAAGGGAAGCAGCTTGTAGAAGGTAAGTGGGTCCACAAAGCACCAGAAAAGGAGACTAGGTTTGATCTGGAGCATGCAAAAGAAACATTTATGGAAGAAGAGGAAAGCTTTGATAAGGCCTCTACCTTAGGAGGTCAGGAGAAACCGATTGAAGAAATGAACCAATCCATGATTACCACATTCTTGGAGACCTGCATGAAGCTACTCTGTGATATTAAGGATGTGAAGGGACTATAGGAACTGATCAATCGGTGCATTGGCAAGGACAACGCTACTTGTGAACCATGCGTAGTCAGAAAGCCTGGTAATCATAAGGCAAGGATGGGACATGACATGAGACTCACCGTGCATATAGGAGAATATGAGATGAATCAATTCATTATATATCTAGGGTTGGATGCGAATGTTTTGCTTAAGCAAACATGGGAGTGGATGGGGAGACCTCCATTGCAGTGGTCTCTTATTTAGTTAAGAATGGAAAATTAGTAGAATATCATCCCCATTGGACGATTACATGGAGTAACTGCAGATATTAAAGGCGTGATCGCATTGGCTGATTTTGAAGTAATAGAAATTGTGGATGACAACGACCCCTACCTTGTGCTCCATGGGATTGATTGGGCTACTGACATGAATGGGGTGATCAACCTGAAGAAGATAAAGATGACTTTTGAAAAGAAATTGCTTTGCATAGTAGTACCCCTGGATCTTGCAGAAGGACGACACTATACTAAACCAGTCCGTGATTATGAAAGCGATGATGATTTGGACAATATATATAAGATAACAACGTGAGATCAAGATTTGGTGAATCCATTAGCATATGGTCGTATTGCATGGGACTATGAAAGTTCTTGCACATCACACTCAGATTAAGAATTAGAGCACTAGTAGAATCGATTACGTGAATTATCTATGTTGTGCTATAATATGATGACTAAAAGGTTTCTCTGTGTGTCATCGGAGGTAAGGAATCTGCCTTCTTATGATGGGTTGACTGATGTGGATATATTTTTATACAAATTTGAAAGGGAAGTGCCAAAAATGCATTACTTCAAGACCTTGCATTGGGCACTGTGCGCTACACTGGCAAGATCGTGGGGTACACATAAGGGTAGTTTCGACGTTTGGCGCAAATATAGGAGGATGACGAGAATATGATTTGAACAGCTGAATGTATGGATGATAGACAAGTATGATGGGAGGGATGACCTACATGATCCCTTGGCCAAATGGACTAAACCTTGTGGAGGAGAGCCTCAGCATGAATGGGTGCATCTATTTTGTCATACCTTGGATGTCATACCAATTAATCGATACCTAGAGACAAAACTCTGTAGTGGCACTGAAGAATGGGATATTTTTTACCAAGGGTTTTTAATGACGTTCATATTTGAAGGTAGGTTTGACTGTATTGATGAAGCACTAGAAGAGATTAAAGCAGTGATATTTAGGATACCACATGATCCTTTAGATCTAATTCAACCTGATTGGACAACTCAACTAAGCCACACGCTAGAATGCTATAACAAGACTGTTGAAGAAGAAGATGAGGATTGCATGAAAATTAATATTCCACAAACCGAAGGTCACCATGAAGTAGAAGGACAACAAATAGAAAACCCATATATAACTGTACCGCTCAAAACTAAGCAGGTGAATATTAGCAAAGAAGCAAAGCTAATGTTTTCAAAGATTTGGGACTATTGGGACGACACAATAGTAGATAAGGTTACTGAATTACTCCGTGAATATCAGGATTTGTTCCCTACGAAGTTTTCTAACCTAAAAGGAATAATAGGAGACCTCGGTTTCATGAGGATCACCCTGAAATCAGATGCAAAAATTGTGAAACAAAGACCTTACCACCTCAATCTGAAGTATAAGGAAAGGGTTCACGTTGAGTCATATAATATGCTCACGGTTGGTATTATTGAATCAGTGGAAGAATCTGATTAGGTAAGCCCAATAGTGGTATGTTTGTGGCAGAAAGCTCAAATTTTGTATAAAGGAATGTAATTTCTCTGCATTTTGTGACCATGGAGCGCGATGATATCAAGAGTCAAAAAGGGTTTTTCCCTTAGTTTAGATAACTTGTGTCAGCTTTAGAGATCTTCCCTTGTTTTGTGGACCATGGGATTTTATAAAAAGGGAGTCTTAGAAGACTCTAAGGGGGAGAAGTAGAGTTCTACGTAATTTTGAGTTCTTGATGATCTGTGAAGAGCTAAGAGTGAGATTCTTAGTGTAGGAAGAGGCTGTATAGCTGAGTGCGCAGAGGCCTAGGGTAGAAGTCCTTAGCTGAGTGCGTAGACTCTTGCAGTTGTGTGCACAGGGAAGATAGAGTATGTATTGGAAATTTGAATCATCAATAAAGAGAAGTATTTTGAAATTACTATGTATTTTGTCTCTGTGGATTGAATGCAATTATGTTATGTTATGTTCTAGGTTCATGTTATAATGCTAATTTGATGCGTGAATATATATGTTTCTATTTGCTATATGAACGCAAATAATGATATATGTTTACGCTAAGATAATCTTAATTGCATGGTAAAATTGGCGAGCACTTAAGATATTTCTGGAAATTATACAATAACGTTATAATAAAGGCACGTAAGTGCTTGAGTCACTAGTTAGGGTTGTGCGCAGGACGATTGTATACCTTCATGGAGGTTCTAAGAGACAGAAGAAAAGTACATTGATAAGCCCTAAAGGCTTATTGATCTGTGTGGAGGAAGGGTTTAAGGTATAAAACCAACATCACAACCATCTCAAGGTGTAGAAACGTGGTTCCTACATCCCCCCATACTGGTTCGGGTGAGACTTCAGTCCACGCTCCACAGACTGATGCCGAAAGTGCCAGTAGTGTAGGGATTTTCTTAGCTGACTAATGTCGAACCTTAGTCAGGGCCCATCAAGCCAACAATAAAATTGATAGAATTTCATACTGCCAAATTATACACATTGATCAATTATGATATTATATATGTACACGAAGTGTTGTCTCAAGATAGAGAAACTATCTTGGACACATAAGCAATTGGTTGAGACAATATCTCAACTACACACCAAACTAGGGACATATAGATATAACCAATTCTATAGAATAGGAACATACTCCTTTACATATAAATTCACAACTGAGATAAGTAGGAATCACATTTTCCAACACTCCCCCTTAATGACTACAAGTCTCGATATCAATCTCGAATATCTACATCTGGTCTTGTCTGATAATTACAAGTTATACCTTGTTCATGTAGATGTCGATTTCCATATAAAGGAACAACCATCTACCAGAATGCATGTGTTTCCAGCCGCTGTAGCCGCCAGTCTATTAGGAATTCCTTCACATACATGATTCATCCAACCTTTCAATGAACTTCCCCCTAGACATAAAATTTCACAACATGGAAACCAATACAACCCACCCATGTGTATCCTTCCCACATGACACACTCTTATAGGGTGTTAAAACTCTTTAACATAGGGAACACATAACAAAGGGTACACATGCCTCTCTAGGTCTTACAATAGGTACATAAAACATTTCAAGGACCATAACTAACCGTTACTAATGAAAATGAATAAATATGCTTACGTTATTCTCTCTTCCACACTCTTATTTAGGCATCAACATGAACAAGGAAAAGGAAATCACCATCTTCACATTTTCTACAAATTTCTCATGTATAATACCCCTAGCTATGGCAACCAGCTTGTAAATTTCCAAGAGTGTATCAACTTCAACATATCTCTCCAGGACCCAAGTTGGAGGATTTGATTTCTACAGGACCCGTGATAAAAAACAACCATGACCCAATCAAGATATTTTATTGATTCCTACAGAGTCTAATGATCCTGCATGAAATTTTCTCCATCGTCAAAGAAAAATAAATAATAGGAAGATCACACTCCCTCGTAATCATCTTTGCAACAAGCGACCTTTCAATTCTCACCTCAAATCTCTCCTTCACAATCTTAGAGGCATAAAGACTTGCAAGCTGCAACAATTTCTCAACACCTCTCTACTAACGCAACAACAACTCCAATAACCAACAACTTTAATAGCCATTTCACTAATTCTTTTGACTGTTTTGACACCAATAGAGGATTGAATTCAAAAACATTTCATCACTAACACAATAGTTGTTCAATAAATCTAATTTAGCATAACTGGTTAGGCACACGTTGGATTATTTCATAGTTGGTTGAAGGTCCCTTCACCTAACATACATGTCCTTCAGTATTGAAGATTAAATTTGAAGCTCACGACATCAAACTACTCAACCCATGAAGCAGAACGCGAATCAAAAATAATTGATTCAAGTGGTGTGCTTATCCACACACAACAAATAACGAGTTTCCACAACATTCAACTCGCATGCCTCGCCTCCTATATCAGGTTCCAGCGCATCTCCAGGATTGCAAGAAAGGGTATCAATCGCGAGCCAATGGCTGCCGCCAAGACAAATTCTCCATTTCCTGAGCTTACTAGAGCCCGCACAATGAAATTATCCTCACCAAGGGACATTAGAAAGTTTTGTTGTCTTGATTGACTATGGTTTATTGCTCCTTTCAAGTGGTGGATGGATGTAATATTAGATGGATATAATTGAGAGAAAGGTGAATCTCTGTGCACAATATTGCCTCTGAATCGAATAGGGCATCAGGCGACAATGGTACCCTATCTGCGCCTGAATGATTCGACATCATGCACACAAATTATTTCCATGATCTCCTCTGTCTGGAACTCCTTATCCTTAGCTCCGCTGCCATAACATGCACCACTCTCCTCGATCTTCACAAAGCCTTCTTCCCTGCCACACTTCCACTGCGGGTCGATAGATCAGAGCACCACACCAATGATCCACTCAGCCTTTGATCTACAGTTAGCTCACTCTACTGCCACATTCAAATGATATGCTACTACACTCCCATGATCAGCAATCAGTCGAATGCTTGAAACTCACCATCAATTGGACCTCCACTATCGATCCTGTAGCGATCTGCATCCACACACCAATGATCTTCTCCATGTCAGGCCACCACTCTAGAAGCACAGCAACAACGACTAGTCCACCAGCTCAATTGATTTGCTACCATGAGCTACCAAATCACCAGAAACATAATGTTATTCATTGGTTGATCATGGAGGGTTGTGGCTACTAATTTGCAAATGACGATTATTACCAGAGTCATCTCTTTATGCATTTCTCACCTTGACAGATTGCATCCCAATAGCCACACCAAGTCAAACGCGCATGAGGATGAGCATCATCGCTCCAATACAATTGCACCTAGGCTCAAGCAAGAACTCCGCTGCTCTGCAACATCACAGTCAACTAAAGAATTCTAAACAATGGAAAAACTCGTCCACACTTAGCTAAACTCGCCCTCAATAAATGGACAAATCAAAAAGAAAAAAAACAAAATGAAAAACATTCAAAAAACTCTTTATCTCCCTCAGCCCATGATGGATGAAGGTTGAGGCCCAAACCACCTCTGTTACCAAGATAAAAATGATAGAATTTGACAGTGCCAAACTATACACATTGATCAATTATGATCTTACATATATCCAAGAAGCGTTTTCTCAAGATAGGGAAACTATCTTGGACAGACAATCATTTGGTTGAGAGAATATCTCATCCACACACCAAACTAGGGAAATATAGATATAACCACTCCTATAGAATAGGAACAAACTCCTTTACATATTATGTCACAACTGAGACAAGTAGCAATTAAATCTTCCAACATCGTGGAAATTCATGACACAACAATGGTGTGATGGGTCGCTGAATTTCACAGTTTCATAATTCTTTGTTGACCATGGCACTTGTTCTTTTTGCAAAAGTGTGATCACCATTCTAATTTTCTTTTACTTAAAGAACTCGCTTTCTTGCAGTGGCTATGAGGACTTCGATCTTGAGTCCTCCAGCTCCTATCTATTATTTTGTTATAAATTTCAATTGTTTCTCTCCTTGGAGTCTTGTGAAACTTCGCTCTGATACTATGACAAATAATGTAAAGGAAGAAATACAAAAACAAAGACTAAATTCAATTAAATTGAACTTAATCAAAAACAACTATAAGACCTACACAAAAAGGTGGTCAATTTCTTGTTCTGTTTTGTCTTCACAAAAAATATGAACCTGTGTATATAGTGGACCTTACAAGTATTCAGGATACATTCCTGAGAATTTAATGCTAATCTATGCAAAGGAAAATTTTCAAAGATGAAGCAGTGGATGAAAACCTAGACTCATGGAATGGAGGATCAACTCAATAAGCTAATTGAGAAAAGTTTATAAAGAATGAGATAGATTCCCAAAATAAAATTTCTCGTATTAAATGCGATGGAAAAGGGACATATTAATAATCTGTTTACAGTCAATAAATTCAAAATTGAACTAGAGAATTAGAGTGGAGAAGTGATGCAGGTGCATTAGGCCAAGCACATAAAAATGATAATTTATTAAAGCCAGACCAACAACCTAACAATGTGATGGATTGATCACATGTCAAGGCTAGAACAATTAAGGTTTACTTTTGAAAAAAATATAATATTTAGTTAAGGTCAGTTAGATATATCTAGTTAACAGAAATGATTATATAGCTAATATGTAGTTACGGCTAAGGGAAATTAGTTCACATCCATGAACTCATTTCTTAGACAGTTGTTTTTAGTTTTTGTAGAGGGAGAAGGAACATTTTTGGGTCTTGAAAGGTTTTGGTGTGAGGTTGAAGTTAATTGAACAACATTTCTTACAGAATTGGCTTTTTGTATGAGAAAATTGAATCTATAAGTGTGTGTGAGATAGTTATTTGCATATGTGTTTGTGAGGTTTGTTAACCATAATATTAATATCTTGAGATTGAAATTGATTTGGTCATAAAAATTTTGTGTTGAACTAGGAATTCTTGCACTATATTTTCTATGTTATTTACATTTAAATGAGAACATGGAGAATCATATTTCAATTAGTCTTCTAATCGAGTACTTTTTCATCCAATATTGTGTATTGGAAAGAGTAATTTTACATTACAGATTCGAGAATACAGAGCACTCTATATCAAGAAAACAAAAGAAAGAAAATCTGTAAAGGAAAATCATGATCAAATATGCGGGTCAATTTCTTATCAAAGGAAGATGAAATTCATAATTTTGGCATCTCGGTTTTTGTGCAGAACAGGGTGGATTTGGTAACTCGTGAGAAATTTTCCAAAAGGATCCTTGGTTGGGGAGTTACGAAGGGATCTTTGAACTATGTTTTTATAGACTGCGTGGATGGAAAAAAATTATTAGTTGTTCCTCTTGTAACACCACTATAGTTTTTCTCTGAGAGTAATGGTTTGTTGTTCCTCCTATAACAACATTTTATTTTGATGTGACAACAATGATTTGTTGTTCCTCCTGTAATAACATTGTAGTTTGTTGTGAGAGAAATGATTTGTTGTTCATCTTGTAGAAACATTGTAGTTTTATGTCAGAGCAAGGATTTGTTGTTCCTCCTGTAACAACGCTATAGTTTGCTGAGAGAGCAATGATTGTTATTCCTCTTGTAACAACAATATAAGTTTCTTAGATAACAACCATCAATTAGCAGGCCGTCAAATTTTGGTATCAGAGCTTTAACATTGTTGGTATCTATAGTATAGAGTGATGAATAGGCAAGTAGGAAGGCAACAAGGTTGTGGAAGTAGACCCATAAGTAATGCAGAACTCCAGGAAGAGATAAGGAGACTGCAAGTTCAGTTAGAAGCCATGGAAATTATGGAGACAAAAATATCATAAAGGTAGATATGTTAGTGAGGCCAAAGAGAAACCCGAAGAGGAAGGAGCAGCACCTGTTGAATAAGTTGTTCAGATTAAGTTGTTGACAGAAGTATTGGGATCAAGTTGAAGGCCAAAGCCTAATATCCCTATTTATGATGTGAGTTTGAAAGATGAGAATCTACTAGATTTGATCAAGATTCAAGTTTGATGTGACAAGGTTGAAAGGCCATGTTGCACTATTGTGGGACAATGTATAGGCTGAAAGAAGGAAGAAGGATAAACCATTGATCAAGAACTAGGATAGAATGGTGGAAAAGATGAAGAGTATGTTCTTTCCAAAGGATTATCAGGTAGCTCTTTACCAAGAGATGCAAAATATTAAGCAAAAGATAATGACAACCAAAGAATACACTGAAGAGTTTTAAAATTTGAATTTGAGAGCAAGATATGTAGAAGATACCCCAGAAAAGACAACAAGGTATATCAATGGTTTGAAGCTAGATATACAAAATAAAATCAGCATACTTTGTCCAAGGAAAATAGAGGAATCATACCAGTGTGCTTTGAAGGTAGAAGAAAAGATATCTAGGAAGAAAACCTCTAGGAGAGGATGTGGTTTTTCCAAATGGAAATCACTGAAAAATGGAAGAGGAAAGCTTCCCGCACAAAAGAATCATGAAGGCAACACAAATCAGCAAGGGAAGTCATAGAAATAAGGTGGAAACAGAGGAGGAAGACCTTACCAGAGAGGTAGAGGTAGAGGAAGAGGCAGAGAGACTCTCTACTAGTCTTAGAGATGTAACAAATTGGGTCACCAATCTTTTGAATGTCCTAAGAATGAAAATACGGGAGAGCGAGGTGCATACATAGCTCAAATCGAAGCATTAGAGGGACAAGTACCTGAGGTAGAGAATGTGCGAGACACTGGAGAGGTGGTGATGATGCAGAAAGTCCTGTTAAAAGAAACAAAGGAGACTGTTGAACCAATCCAAAGGAAATCCTTATTCAAGACAATGTGTAAGGCAAAAGGCAATTGCTGCAAATTGGTGATTGATAGCGGAAGTATAGAAAATATATTTTTCCAATAAATGATGGAAAAATTGGGATTGAAAAAGATTAAGTACCCCACACCTTATAAGGTATTGTGGGTGCAAAAAGGACACCAATTGTTGGTGCATGAACAAAGTCAAGTTGTGTTTCAGATAGGGAGCTATAAGGACAAGGTGCTTTGTGATGTAATGCCAATGGATGCTTGTCATATTATTTTGGGTCACCCATGGCAGTTTGATAGGAATGTGACACATGATGAAGAGAGAAATTGTTATAAGTTCGAAAAGGGCGTAATCAAGCACAATATTGTACCATTTAAAGAGGAAGGTATAACTGAAACATGCAACCTAAAAGCATTGTTACTTAGTGGAAATGAATTTCTACAATAGATGGAAGAAGAAGAGGTAAGCTATGTAGTGATTGCCAAGCCAAAGGTAGTACATCTACAGATTGAAATTGTAGGTTTACCTATTGAAGTTCAAGAGTTGTTGTATGAGTTTCATGATATTGTAGTTGATGAATTACCACCCAAAAGAAGCATCAATCATCACATAGACTTGATACTGGGAGAAAGTCTGCTGAATAGGGCTACGTATTGGATTACACCCAAAGAGATTGAGGAAGTGAGGAAGCAAGTCCAAGAATTATGGACAGAGGATTAATAATGAAAGTTTGATTCCATGTGTTGTACCTATAATATTAAGTCGAAAGAAGGGTGGATAATGGAGAATTTGCATTGAATCTAAAGCAATCAACAAGATCGCCATTTGCTACAGGTTTCCATTTCCATGGATGGGTGGAGCAACTTACTTCTCAAAGATTGACCTGAAAAGTGGTTATCATCAAATTCGAATCAGATAAGGAAACAAGTGGAAGAAATATTTCAAGACCACTGAAGGCTTGTACGAGTGGATGGTCATGCCATTTGGGTTGTCAAATGCACCCAGTACCTTTATGCGGTTGATGAATGAAGTCTTGAAGGATTTCATTTGTAATTTTCTCATTCTTTAGTTGGATGACATTTTAATTTTTAGTCAAACTAAAGAAGAGCACTCAAGACATTTGAGTATGTTTTAGAGACAATGCAACAAGAAAAACTACTAATTAAAATGAAGAAGTGTTCTTTTATGAATAGTGAGTTTGTATAATTGGTTTTTTTCATTCTAAGGATGCCTTGAAAATGGATCCGTAAAAGATAGAGGGAATTGTAAACTGGCCTTCACCTAATAATATTTTTGAGCTGAGAATTTTTCATGGCCTAGCTAGCTTATACAAAAATGTAGCAGGAATTTTAGTGGCATTTCTGTACCTATCATTGACACCATGAAGAAGAATAGGAAACCATTCTATTGGACAACAACAAGAGAAAATAAATTTCAACCATTGAAGAAGAAGATCACTAAGAACACGATGTTGAAGTTGCGAGACTTCAATCATCCCTTTCAAGTGAGAAGTGATGCTAGTGGGACAACCATTGGGGTTGTACTCAGCCAAGAAGATAAGCTCGTTGCATACGACAAATAATTTTATTCGGTGGTTCAAGCTTTGAAGCATTGGAGGTATTACATGGATAATAATGCCTTACAATGCATTATGCAGCAAAATAAGTTAAATCATAACTATGAAAAGTGGGTGGAGTTCCTTCAAAAATTCACTTCCGTTTTGAAGCACATTAGTGGGAAGGAAAATAATGTTGTCGAAGCCTTGAGTAGGAGATTCTTAATCATGCAAGAAAGTCAAATACAAATTTTAGGCTTTGATTATTCCAAGGACATGTATGATATTGATGTTGATTTTAAAGAAGCTTTTCCACTGTGTAAAAATCCAGTGAATAGGGACAATAGTCCATGGAAAAAATTTATGTTGCATGATGGGCTATTGTTCAAGAACAATAAGCTATAATGATGGGTTGGCTCGACACTTTGGTGTCCAGAAAACACTTGGGAAACTCAATCACTTCTATTTTTGGCCTAAGATGAAGGGAGATATACAAAGGTATGTGAGTAAGTGCACGATATGTCAACATGCGAAAGGGAGAAGTCATAATGGTGGACTATACATGCCATTACCTATTCCCAGCACATCTTGGGATTCAGTGAGTATGGACTTTGTTCGTGGTTTCCCAAGAACTCAACAAGGTAATGATTCAATCCTTGTAGTTATGGATAGATTTACAAAGATGGCTCATTTCATTGAGTGTTTCAAATTTAGTGATGCCACCCATGTGGCTAATTTATTTTTTGATGAGATTTTTCAGTTGCATGGTTTGCCAAAAATTATAATCCATGACAAGGACACAAGATTCACCAGACATTTATAGAGGACATTGTGGAAAAAACATTGCATTAAGTTAAATTTTAGCTCAGCCTATCATCCATAGTCTCGTCAGAAAACAAAGGTTGTAAAGAAGAGTATGGGTAATTTTTTGAGGAGCTTATTAGGTGACCAACCAAGGTAGTGCGATCATGTGCTAGTCAAGGTTGAGTTTGCACATAATGACTCACCAAATAGGAGCACAGGGAATATTCCATTTCAGATCTTGTACAACATGCATCCGAGGGAAATTTGTGAGCTAAGAATCTTGGAAAATCTTGAGCATAGAAGTGCTGATGGAGAGGATTTTGCAATAGAGATGAGTGAGCTACACGATAAAGTAAAACAAATATTACAAGATACAAGCAACAACTACAAGCAACAAGAAAATGTACACAGGAAAGACATAAACTTTGAAGTGGGAGATTTGGTCTTAGCTCACTTAATAAAGGAGAGGTTTCCAAGGGGAGAATATTACAAATTGAGAGTGAGGAAGATAGGACCTTGTAAGATCCTCCACAAGTTTTCATTAAATGCTTATGAGCTTGAGTTACCTCCAGGAATTGACATTTCACTCATTTTTAATGTAGTAGATTTGTATCCCTACACAATTGGTGATGTGGATCAAGATTCTTGGAATATTGGCCAGGATGAATGAAAGGAACAACAATTGCTGAAGAAAATGCCCATGGAAAATAGTTTAGAGGCCCAACAAATTTTTGATACATGTGTTCCCAAGAAGACCAAAAGGAAAGAATACGTGGAATATCTTGTGAAGTGCAAAGACCATTCGATGGAGAATTCTACTTGGATGGATGAAGCACCACTATAGAAAGCAGGTCATGCTATAGAAGATCTTATGAACAGGAGCTCATAAAATTTTCTTTCTTGGGGATTCTAATCCATGTGCATTAGAATCCCAAGATACATGCCAAGGGGTGTGGAGGGATTTCCATCCCAAGCACACAAAGTGATAGTAGAGGGGGACAACTCAGGTGACTTAAGTTTTTTTCAAACAATAGTGGACAACACACACGTGGATGCACCTTCATCAATAATGCATCAGGAAATGATGGCATTACGAATTTTAACTGGTATCTAGAAAGAAATCGATGAAGGTAGTGGGGAGTGCTCTGATGTATCAACCAGGAAGAAAATCAAACGATTTTCAGAAGGATTCAATACACCCAAGGTAGTTATTAGATCTTTCTTTTGGGAAGCGCATGATAGGAGGACTTCCAGTGTCGACATGGCGGCAGGTGATTGCACCAAGTCGTCTAATATACTGTATGTATGGGCAACTCTATTAGAAGCCACATTACGGCATAATGGTCCATTTGGGATCTTGGGAATGCCCTCAAATTTATCTTGAGGGATCAATGAAGGAACATACGGTGTCATAAGAGGCTCAGTGGATAATTTGGTTTTGGACTCGGTAGCAGACAATGTGGAGGGCTTGTCACAATAGCACAACCAAGTTTGTAGGTTGATATTGGAGGGTTTAATGTCATCATAGTTCATCATAAGGATCTAGAAGTCACTGGGATGGGAAGGTTGGGGGAGGTGAGCTGCTTGACCTAGTTGGGGTTGATGAGAAAAAAATCCTTGCTGAGGGAAAGGATTTGTGAGCTTGGCCAGTTGAGATGGCATAGGATTCTAAGGTGATTGTTGACCTCAAGAAGCTACTTGGGCTTCCCACATTTGGCGCATATGAGGTAAAAGAGGACTCTCATGTGTATAGTGGCCATGTACACCACAAGATGCATAAGGCTTATTCGTATGAATAGTGTTGTTCTGCTTGGGCTGACTGCCCTATTGCTGGTTGTTGGTGTTAGGCTAGTTCCCCTGGGGTTCACTAGGTTGGTTACCTTGGTTACCCTGGTTACCCTTATCACCCTTCCCTTTATTATTTTTCTTCGAATTTTGGGGACTAGTATCCCTCTATTGTGACAACACCTGGCCTTGAGGGGGCAGTGGCTGTTGGGGATGAGGATGCATGGGATGCTACAACGCTAATGCTTGAGGGGCTCAAGCACGAGGCTATAAATAAGAAGGAGAAATATTTTGGTAGATGGGTTGGCACCATGGGAACATGTTGCTAGAAGGAGGGGCATAAATGTTGGAGGAACTAGTGCCCCCCTGCGAGTAGCCATAACTCTGCTGAGTGTATGGGGAAGAGTGTGAAAGGGATCTAACGATACTGTTGACAACGTGAGATGTCTCCAGTGCATTGGAACTTCCAGGATGTGCGAGGTCTGGCATGATGGTATAGACATAAGAAGGTTCTACATAAGTCATACCATATCTCAAAGCAGTCTGGAGAGCTTCTTCTTTGGTCTGAGGAAAATGGGACGCGACATTTTTTCCAATGGGGGATAAAAGGCTCTTAAGAAACCAATCTAGATAGACATGGTCTTCGAAAGGTGGGGCACGATTTGTGCTTCTCCTTCGACACCACCCTTGAACATGGTCAGAAAGGTGCCTGGAAGAGGATTGACGGAATGTGGTCAACAGCTTTGTACCAATTTCATATGGAGAGGTAGCTGGAAATATGAAAGGAACAGTTTAGTAAGAATCCCCCACGCTTACTAAACTGGAAAGGGAGGTGGAGGGTTGGTCTACATACCATTTCACAGCGTCCCCAATGAGCATGGATTGGAAGAGCCGAGGACAAACAGAGTCATTGGTTATGGAGTTTGATGAACACCACATATGCAAGGATCAAACATGGTTGGTAGGGTCCTCTCTAGAAATACCCTCGAACTTTCTGATGTCTGAGGGAAGCTTAGTCGACATAGAAGGCGGACCAGCATCATGGTGTATGGGGTCATTTATCAACTGCTTAAAATCTGGTAGACTTAAGCCAACCATAAAGGGGACCATGGGGGCTGTCGAAATAGTTCCTCAGATTGTTCTGCCTGATTTGATCAGCGGTATAGAACTGAAGCCAAAATCACTTTGGGTTCCTGCACCATCTATCGGTCTAGACATGGTGATGATATGTAGTGAAGGAGGTTCAGAATCAGATGAGGAATCAGAAGGACCAAGAGAAGAGTCGGTATGGGTACTCGTACAAATATGAATTCGAACCCAACGGGGAGGGGTAATACGCTCAGGCGGACACTGGGGGTGAAGGCCTAATAGTCGCTGTGACACACGCTTTGGTGGCGCAATCATGGTAAAACACACGGAACACAAAAATGGTGAAGGGAAATCAACAATATATCTTTTTTCTTGATGCAAGGAGATAAATTTGTTATGTTATGTCTTGGCTTAGTGGTGTAAACCAAGCACCCTTCACTTAAGGTATGCTTCTGCGTGAAAGTGTATTAATTGATTAAGCTCAGATCATGTTTGTAAAAAATAAAAAATCTTTCTGAAACTAAACTGAAATAAATAAGAGAAAATGAACAAGAAGATCACTAACTAAACCCCACCGAAACTGGGTTTGAAAACACTGTATTTCCTGGTGGCTAAACCGATGGGAAATAGATTGAAATAGTCAAGATATATGAATGTCAGTGTGACTGGGATCAAGTGACACTAAGCTCCTCGAAAGTGGTGCAATGACAACAAAAAACTAGAGAGGAAGATCGTTACAAAAATATAGGCAGATGGGTGAAACACTTAGGGAAACTGATGGGACCCTAAGGGAATGACCAAAAAAGATTTAAATGTGAAACAGATGGAAGCAACCTACCTTAATAGATCTAAAACAAAAGATTAACTTAGATATGGAAAATGTGGTTGAAAGTGATGGAGAAACTCAGACTACTTACTCATCTAAACTCCTCCTAGAAAGGTGGAAGTGTACTAGAATCCCTAGGGGTTGGATAAATTCAACTTCGGTGAGTAAAACATAGTGGATCAAGGCCTAAGTGGGATGAGATAGAGGTCAAACACTGAGCAGATAGCTCTAAGAAAAACCTAGAAACAGATCTGACAAAAATCCTAAAACCCAAAAATCGCAGGTACTGACTTGGTTCTCTGTAGGGATCGCACTTTTCGGGCTGAAAGGTGTGTTCCAAAGCCAGATCACACTTTTTGGTCTAAAAACTATGATTTTTGTTCCAAGGATCCTAGTCGGAAAATCTCGGAAAAAGTGCAGCCTTTGTCACTGTTGGTTCCTGTGACCTGCGGAAACGGCCAGAAATCTTGCGGAAGTCCAAAATTTATTAGATATAGGGTTATAAAACTAGGAAACATTAAGAGAATTGAAAAAATAAAAAACCCTAAGTTGAAAACGAAAGGTCACCCAGGTCTCTGGATCTAAAGTATAAAACCCAGCGGACTCGTCAATTTTGTTGTAGTGTTTTCTTCTCAATGATGTACGAAAATAACCCACTTCAGATTGTGGATGACAAACAATCTCAACAATCGCAACTTGATAGAGACAAAACCTACGAAAGTTCAGATCTATGCTACAATCATAGTTAAACAACAAAAGAAACAGTAATAACTCCAATCATCCAATGGAAATCAAATATGTAAATAATAATTTTATTATAACACCTGTGAAGAGAATAGATAAATGTTACAAGTCCCCCTCTATGGGATGGGTTCTTGGCTATCCTCAAATGTCTTCAGCTTGTGTAGAGTCTCTCTCCTCTATAATGTGTAAACCCAATAGAAATATGGTGTGCAAAATGAAAATAATCAGAGTTACAACAATGAGTGCAACAATGACTGGCCAAGAGTTTGCACAATTTTTGGACAGAGAAGATGAATTCTACTCATATTTTCACAAATTCTTGGCTGAGTAGCACTGCTAGAGAAATTTGCACAATTTTTGCTAGGAGTGTTCGCTGGAAGAATTGCACAATTCTATAACCCAATAGGCTACTAGACAGAATTGCCCAATTTCTGGAGGGAAGGTTGTTTTCCCTCTGGAAATGCACAATTTTCTCGGGGAAGCTACTGAGCCTGTAGCTGGACCAAGTTTGGGTGATGATCCTGTGAGGTGAATGCATCAATATGTGCTTGACATGCTACCTTTGTGCATGAAAAATACTAAAGCTTGTGTACTTGACGAAGCAAGACAAGGTGCCGCGAAAGGTTGGTAGGGAGGCTCCAAACTAGGCTAACATAAAATTTTGGAGGGTGGTTGTAGTTGCTTCAGCACATGGTAAGGATCCTTGGTATTTAGAATACTATGGTGTTGAAACCATACGCTACTTTTCTTCACTAAACTCGGGTGCATATGCGAGTGGGCTTAACAAAACATACATATAATTCCTCAACTTCCAATTTTATCATTCCTATCAAATGATTCCTCTGAACTGCCATGCATTCTATCACATTTGTAAACACATCATTAACAAGTAGATTTTCATCAAGAGACAAATTATCAAGTAGGATTCCATTCATCAAATAGGTTGTGATGAAGGACAACTCATAAGGTAGGTTTCCATCAAGGAAAACACCTAATTCATAATGCTAACTATTTCACCATATCAAAATTATGATTCTAATCTGTAAACCTTTTACCCACCATTATGGTATTATGTTCCATCATTCTCTCACCTCTAAACTAACCCATGGATTCATCTATTTACGATATACTTGTTCTATTACAAGTGATTTTACATCAAGGACAACACATTAATCATAATTCCAACAATCACCCCCTTTGGACTTGATGTCAACCACTTTAGTTTTTGTTCACTACAATCTATCAATAAAATCAAGCTAGACACTAAGACTTTCAAAACATTAAGCTACTCTCCAAAAACCAAGCCACTCTCCTCCTTTGACATTAACGGCAAAGTGTTGTCTATTTTTAAATGAATACTTCCATATCTGTACTACTGAATATAAATATTGACCATGCTCCCCCTAAGCACATGCAGAATTCTCTGATCATGCTCCCCTTGAGCGCATGCCGAAATATCTGACAGATCTACAATGGAGTACATCACCCTATGACAGATAGAACTTGTCCTATCACAAAAAAATTGCATCAATCACCCAACCAAGTGGGGATACATATTTTACATCATTATTAAATCAACTTCCCAAACATAGTAGGGTTTCAAAATTCATCATATATCCAAAAGGACTTGACCACAATAGTCCATACATGGCTTAATTTTATAATGACTAGATCATAGGTCTTTACATGGCCTTTACATGAAATGATATACATGATATTTAAAACAACTACCAAAGGCATAAATAGGATGATGCTAGTTATTGGTAAGTATCATACATCATATATGATATGCACCATAATCATTTGTCAGTAGCATTAAGAACAACAACTTGTATATGTTCATCATCAATTCGCAAGATAAGACAATGTAGCATTAATATCATCAACATGTGACTAAGTATGCCATATATAGATATCAACTCATCCTCTTGACCTTATCTCGATCAACTTTCTCCTCTTCCTTTGTAGAAAAAGCCTTATGTTCATAAAAAACATATCCTTCCATGAATCAACCAGGCATATGCCATATCTCCAAGTAGTGATACAAAACCATTCACATCATATCATATACATGTGAGAGGACCATAGTCATCATCCATGACCATAACATCATTATCAAATCAACGTAGCAATAAACCCTCAATATATCAAACATGTATCATCACTGGGGAGTTTTCTAGCATCCCACATCTCATAAGCATCAACCATGATAAACAATACAATCCTTTCAACATAAAGTAAGATAGGAAGAAGTATTCATCATTCCCTATCATTATCATTATGTGACTAACTAAGGCATGTCTCCAAATGGCCATGTCTTCATGAAACCTACAATAACACCATTCTCTTGGAAAATGTTCTTCATACAAGAAGATATTTTATACCAACATCATTTACCAATGTGCAATTTAAGTAACCATCCATGTGATTCTTATATGTAATGTATCCATCGTAGAGATAGCAATATGTTTCTAGCTTCTCATCAATTTGAAAGGAAAACCATGAGCTTAGAGTCATTTGTCAAAATGTCTTGATACCATCAAGAGAAACAATCTTCACACAATATACCATGTTAGAACCAAGAACTATAGGAATCCTCATTCATAACTGAACCATATGAAATTTATGCATTTTGAAGGCATGATGACATCAACATAAAAGAAATGAGTGACACTTATCATCCTAAAATAATGAAGTTGTGTACTCAAGCTTTTTTCTTCTCCTTGAACTTATGAAGATCACTAGATAAGAAACATGACTATATGCATCATCAAAATAGTCATCCATAGATCTGATCAGAAGCATCAAAACAACTATGTGGCTCAAGAAATATAAGTATTATCTGTGATTTCGTCATAGGAAACCCATGACCACAACATAGTATGATGCATCATTTAAACGTTTCAACAACATAAGCATCATCATCATTGAGAATAATTATTACGCACCAAGGAATTCTAAAGAAAACATAATCCCAAAAATGCATTATTAGAAGCATAGTAATTGTTCCCCCTGAACTTGTGCCAACTTTTCACTCTCAGATCAGATCATTTCATATATCAATAAGAATCATCAAGGGGTTATCATCAACCAGTTATGGATCAAAACATCAACAACTTATGAGGGCCAAAAGAACTTTTAAATAGCATCAACATATTGTAATCATAAACCATCAAAATAGAAAAGATAATTGATCCTTCACTGAACCATATCAGACCTTTTTCCTGATCTGTCCCACAATTTCTTGATCAAACCAAAGGATACGTTACTATGCAGTTTATATGTCACATATACATGTGACTTCTCTTTATAATATCCATGTATTGAAAGTTGAATACGGAAGTTTCACACATTCAAATCCCCTTGAGTCTACTTTGATTGTACCTTCTCCTAAAAAATTTGTTGAAACATTAGTTCCAAGAATACCATTACCATAATGGTTCTTTATGGGAGACTCCATTTTACTCTTTTATCAATTCATGTGCTGAGAGCATCCACTATCTGTGTACCATTAATCCTCATCTTTGAATGAGAAAAGAGAAAGACCACACCTTATCTGATCTTATTTTTATTGCTTATTGGTGGATCCATCTTTTTTAGATTTTCTAATATCAATGCTCTTATTTAGTTTCTTACCATATTGTCTATGGCGATCCTTAGACTTGTTCCTGCATTATTTTTCTACATGCCCAAAATTGTTACAAGCATAACATCTTATATTTTTCATACTCCTTCTATAGAAATCAATTGATTTACGGCCAGACATATTGCAACAAAAAAAATCCCTTAAAGAACTTGAAAGTTGTTGATCTTTCTCTGAGACAGTTATTAGCTTCAAACATTCTACTTCATTACCTAGCTAGGACATATCCAAAATTATGACGTATAGAACATTCAACATTATCGACCAAAGGAAAGAATCAATTAATGCCTATAGATTTAGGATTAAATTATTTTCTTTGAGTACTTTATTTCCTTGGTTGTTGATGGGGTTGACTTCTTATCTCCTTATTGATCATTTCATATTTTGTGTTAGAATTTCTTGCCTCAGCTTGTGAGCTAGATTCACCTTTAACAGTTTCATGAAAACCAAGACCAGATTTTATGGTAAGAGACATTTGACTACTAAGAATATTATCGAAAATCTTAGTATATATTGAAATTGTAAAAGTTTATCCTTTTATTCTAATTTATGTTTTATGATATTTACCTCAACCTGATATTGCTTTTATTTTTCTAGATACTGCTTCTTCATGTTTTCTTCAACTTTTCTTCCTTCCTCCACTTGATGTTTAATTTGTGATTCTCATTTTCTTGTTCTTCAAATGCTTGAAGTAGTTCTTCATTCTTGCTATTTTATTTTTCAAGATCTTCTTTTATAGAGACGACCTCTTCTTCAAGGCTTTCACGGTAATTGGTTCTTTATCTACCTTCCTTGGTTATTGTATTATTTTCATTCACTTGATATCAAAATTATTTTACTTCATCCTGTAACCATTGACATTGACCTTCCGTTTCCTTGTATTGCTTCCTTATTTTGTTTCCTTCCTCCAACTGAGTTTTTAACCTAGAAAGCTCTTCTTTTTAGGTACATTCCCCTGTATCAAATAAATCTTGTTGATCTCTAATTTTATCTGTTAGCCTTTTAAATTCTCCCTTTATTAGATATCTTTCACTTTCACCCATAAGAGAAGAATTAGATGTTTCATTGTCACATTAATTACCTTCAATGTTGTATGAACAAAATATGGTATCACTAGAGGACCAAAAATCAGTACCTCATAATAGTTTTGCTAGTTCATCTTCATTCTAAAGTGATTCTGAATCTAAATATTTTCTTAAATCTAATAGAAAATCATCTCTAACAACCTCACTATCTCTTGTAGATGTCTTCTTCTTTTGACATGATTTCTTCTTTTTATTCTTTCCCATTTTCTCGATGAATCTCCTTAAAGCGATCAAGCTTCTGCAAAAGGATATACTCTAATTCCAATTATTTGGAAAAATACTAAGAGCGGAGTGAATTAGTATTTTGAAATCAATAATTTTTTTCAATTCATATTTAGATTTATATACGCAAATTTACTGAAAGGAACCCGCGTGTATACGCAACTCTTCTTAAGACAACTGGCGTACATCCAGTAAACTTATGATTCAGTTAATTCATCATATATTGGTGTTCAACTAGTGCATCAGTACTTTATTAAACATTAGATAAATAGTAACCATATGCTGTAAGAACAAAATAAACCATCACACATAAGAAGAACACATGAACAATATGATTTAAGGTGGAAACCCAATGTGGGAAAAGAAAACCACCTGTTGTTGTCGTCTCTATCTTCCTTTTAGTATAAAGAAAAATATTTGTACAATCTTGTACTGGTGCAAAGTCATACAAGTACGTAGGTACCCACATGTAAAAGGATACAACATTCGATCATTCTCCAGCTCCTATTGGAAGGGAGCTCAAACCCCCTTGTTCTTCTACTTGTGTAAACTTGTACCAAGATGCAGGTACCAAAATGTCGAAGGCTACAACCTTCGATCATTCTCCAGCTGCTACTGGAAGGGAGCTCCAACCCATTCATCTGATTACCAACCACTACAAGAAAGAAGCTCCAACTTCCTCACCTAAGGCTCCAACGATCAACATCCTTCATGGATCATGTTTCATAAATTTTCATAGTAGATCCACCTACTACTGTTATCACCAAAAAATTTATCATCTAGCCCAATTTATTAGATGGATCGAAGTACACCATGTAAAGCCAATTTACCATAGTAAAATTGCTAGAACTATGGGAAATTACTTAATGCACCACCTTTGTAAAGTAATTTATAGTTAAACCCATGAAGAACAATTAAATCAATTACTATTTATTTGATTTTCTTCTAGGAATAATTAATTAAACCATTGTTTTATTATTATTCCTTATCAAATTTGACCAAATCATGAAAAATAAACAGATAAATCATTATTTATATTATTTGTCTCTAAGAATAGCTAATCAATCACTAATTAATTATTATTCTTTGTTAAATTTGACTAAATCCCTTAGGAATAATTAAATAAATCCTTATTTGTTTATTATTCCTTTACTGATTCCTTGAGATAATAAATAAATCATTTATTTATTAATTATTTCTAAATAAAGGTTTAAATACTTTTTCCCTCCTCAACAAATATAATAAAATATTCCAACTGGTCATTCCAAGAATGAGATCAATAATATTTTATTCTTGCCATTATTCGAGGATAACTCAATATTTTCTAATAAATAGAAGGGTTTTCCATTCGTTATTAAATTTTGATTATTTTCATTGTTGCACTCATTGTTGTAACTCTGATTATTTTCATTGTTGCACACCATATTTCTATTGGGTTTACACATTATAGAGGAGAGAGACTCTACACAACCTGAAGACATTTGAGGATAGCCAAGAGCCCATCCCATAGAAGGGGACTTGTAACATTTATCTATTCTCTTCACAGGTGTTATAATAAAATTATTATTTACATATTTGATTTCCATTGGATGATTGGAGTTATTACTGTTTCTTTTGTTGTTTAACTATGATTGTAGCATAGATCCGAACTTTCGTAGGTTTTGTCTCTATCAGGTTGAGATTGTTGAGATTGTTTGTCATCCACAATCTGAAGTGGGTTATTTTTGTACATCATTGAGAAGAAAACACTACAACAAAATTGACGACTCCACTGGGTTTTATACTTTAGATCCAGAAACCTGGGTGACCTTTCTTTTTCAACTTAGGGTTTTTTTCTTTTTTAAATTCTCTTAATGTTTCCTAGTTTTATAACCCTAGATCTAATAAATTTTGGACTTCCGCAAGATTTCTGGTCATTTCCGCAGGTCACAGGAACGAGCAGCGACAAAGGCTGCACTTTTTTCCGAGATTTGCCAACTAGGATCCTTGGAACAAAAATCACAGTTTTTAGACCAAAAAGTGTGATCTGGCTTTAGAACACACCTTTCAGCCCAAAAAGTGCGATCCCTACAGAGAACCAAGTCAGTACCTACGATTTTTGGGTTTTAGGGTTTTTGTCAGATCTGTTTCTAGGTTTTTCTTAGAGCTGTCTGCTCAGTGTTTGACCTCTATCTCATCCCACTTAGGCCTTGATCCACTATGTTTTACTCACCGAAGTTGAATTTATCCAACCCCTAGGGATTCTAGTACACTTCCACCTTTCTAGGAGGAGTTTAGATGAGTAAGTAGTCTGAGTTTCTCCATCACCTTCAACCACATTTTCCATATCTAAGTTAATCTTTTGTTTTATATCTATTAAGGTAGGTTTCTTCCATCTGTTTCACATTTAAACCTTTTTGGTCATTCCCTTAGGGTCCCATCAGTTTCCCTAAGTGTTTCACCCATCTGCCTATATTTTTGTAACGATCTTCCTCTCTAGTTTTTTGTTGTTGATGCACCACTTTCGAGCAGCTTAGTGTCACTTGATCCCAGTCACACCGACATTCATATATCTTGACTATTTCAATGTATTTCCCATCGGTTTAGCCACCAAGCACTACAGTGTTTGCAAACCCAGTTTCGGTGGGGCTTAATTAGTGGTCTTCCTGTTCATTTTCTGTTATTTATTTCAGTTTAGTTTCAACAAGATTTTTTATTTTTGACAAACATGATCTGAGCTTAATCAGTTAATACACTTTCACACAGAAGCATATCTTAAGTGAAGGGTGCTTGGTTTACACCACCAAGCCAAGACATAACATAATAAATTTATCTCCTTGCATCAAGAAAAAAGATATATTGTTGATTTCCCTTCACCATTTCGTGTTCCGTGTGTCTTACCATGATTGAGCCACCAAGGCATGTGTCACAGCGACTATTAGGCCTTCACCCCCAGTGTCCGCCTGAGCATATTACCCCTCCCCATTGGGTTCGAGTTCATATTTGTACGAGTACCCATACCGACTCTTCTCCTGGTCCTTCTGATTCCTCATTTGATTCTGAACCTCCTTCACCACATATCATCACCATGTCTAGACGGATAGATGGTGCAGGAACCCAAACTGATTTTGGCTTCAGCTCTATACCAGTGATCAAATCAGGCGGAACAATCTGAGGAACTATTTCGACAGCGCCCATGGTCCCCTTTATGGTTGGCTTAAGTCTACCAGATCTTAACCAGTTGATAAATGACCCTATACACAACGATGCTGGTCCGCCCTCTATGTCGACTAAGCTTCCCTCATACATCACAAAGTTCGAGGGTATTGCTAGAGAGGACCCTACCAACCATGTTTCATCCTTGCATATGTGGTGTTCATCAAACTCCATAACCAATGACTCTGTTAGTCCTTGGCTCTTCCAATGCATGCTCATTTGAGGCGCTACGAAATGGTATGTAGACCAACTCTCCACCTCTCTTTCTGTCAATCCTCTGCCAGGCACCTTTCTGACCATGTTCAAGGGTGGTGTCGAAGGAGAAGCACAAATCGTGCCCCACCTTTCGAAGACCATGTCTATCAAGATTGGTTTCTTAAGAGCCTTTTATCCGCCATTGGAAAAAATGTCGCGTCCCATTTTCCTCACACCAACGAAGAAGCTCTCCAGACTGCTTTGAGATATGGTATGAGTTATGTAGAACCTTCTTATGTCTATACCATCATGCCAGACCTCCCACATCCTGGAAGTTCCAATGCATTGGGGACATCTCACGTCGTCAATGGTATCGTTAGATGCCTTTCACACTCTTCCCCATACACTCAGGAGAGTTATGGCTACTCGCAGGGGGGCACTAGTTCCTCCAACATTTATGCCCCTCCTTCTAGCAACATGTTCCCATGGTGCCAACCCATCTACCAAAATATTTCTCCTTCTTATTTATAGCCTCGTGCTTGAGCCCCTCAAGCATTAGCGCTGTATCATCCCATGCATCCTCATCCCCAACAACCACTGCCCCCTCAAGGCCAGGTCTTGTCACAATAGAGGGATACTAGTCCCCAAAATTCGAAGAAAAATAATAAAGGGAAGGGTGATAAGGGTAACCAGGGTAACCAAGGTAACCAACCTAGTGAACCCCAGGGGAACTAGCCTAACACCAACAACCAGCAACAGGGCAGCCAGCCTAAGCAGAACAAAACTATTCATACAAATAAGTCTTATGCATCTTGTGGTGTACATGGCCACTATCCTGATGAGCCCCAAAAATGGACGATTATTTGAGCTCATTCAACCTCCTAATTTGACTTAATCCACCATTCTCATTAGTTTATTGCATGTTTTTGATTACATTTATGTTAATAGAGTGAATTTGGTTAGTCATTATGCCAACAAGTCTAATGGGTGCTTTGTGTAGCCTTTTTGGTCAACTTGGAGACAAAATTGAAGGTCTTAATGAGCACTTGGCAGCCAAATTCGTGGGAGAACAAGCTAGAGGATTTGTAGGAAGGTGTCCCCTTCATTTATGGGCCCTTACCTCGAATTCTCCACCATTAGCTCGGAGTTCAAGGGCCACCGAATCAATCAGCACAAGGGCAGCCAAGAAAGTCAAGTAGGACTGCTGTTAACTCCAAGTTTTGGGCAGCCGAGTCCCTAAATTTTAGGAGGACTGTTGGGTCCTCAAATTTTATAAATAAGAAGGCTTAGGGCCTCATTTTGGTTAGCCAGTTAGTCATTTTGTTAGCCAGTGGATGTAGCTAGTTAGCCAATAGATAGTAGCTAGTAGTTACTCATTTCATAGCCTTGTTGTAGTCATTTTGTAATTCGATTTGTAGGCAATAGATTAGCTTTGCTTTCAGCTCATTCTCAAGCTCTCCTTGTGGACAGTTTTGATGTAACTTTTCATTGTTGATTAATAAAGATGAATCCAGCTTTGCACCAGCTCTAAATCTCTCTTGGGAGGCTGTAGCTCTTGGGGTTGGGCCCATCTCAAGCGCCCAGTACCTCCCTTGTTTATCTTTATGTGTGTTCGCTGCATTCTTAAAATAAAGTCTGCTCTTTAGATTTAATTCGTGCTTTGTTACTTAGGTTGCTTTTGATGGTTGAAGTAGCTTTTTGTGTTTAGGATGGATTGCTAGGAGTTAGTCATGCGTTTATATCTCTTTGATAATGTTTTGTTCACATGCTGTACGTGATTCATGTCATGAATAAGGTTGTTGTTCACTGATCTCATTAAACTGTTAGATAGATCATCTAATATTTTGATTGTATGCAAGATGTAGTTGGTTTGATCAGGTAAACACTATGCAGGGCACCTTCATCACCTCCTCGTTCATCTGAGTCTCGTCCAGATCAGCTCCTCCATCACCAAGTCTGTTTCCTCTTCTCCCATCTGCTCTTTTGCCAAGTAACCCTACCTTCTTGCTTTTCCATTGCCTAAACCTTCTTTGATGCAAGCTAGACTTCCACACCCTCTCATCAAATCTATCCATCAGTCCTTGGGTCATTTCAAGCCCCTACCTTGCCTTCCTATCCATTCATGCACCTTACCTCACTCACCCATCCTCAAAAATCCCATTTCGAAACATCCTGTAGAAGAATTACAGAACTTCCTGTAGAAACCCCTGCAGACTTCCTGTAGAAGCTCATAAACACGGTTGCATGGCATCCAGACTTTGTGAAACTCTCAGAAAGAATGCTAGGGATCCCTTAGACCCTCTCTGTACCATCCCAACCTTTCCCAAAGCATTTCATCCCTTGATCCATCCCTGCACAGTGGAAAACTAGTTAAAAGCACACGCATGATAATTCTAATAACTTAAACAAAAATACAAAAAGATGTTTTCTTCAGATAGTGATAGCTTAGACATTTGCATTTTACCTTCATAGAAGTAATGGCATCTCTCTCAGTAGTTTTCATGTTCTCCTTTGCGTTAGTAGGACTAGCTGGTAGAATTAGGGTTTGCTAGGGTTTGCGTTTCTTTTTGGCTTTCAGTTTCTTTTTGCAATTAGATTAGCTTCCTTCGAGTTAGCTTTCATCCGTCAATTAAAAAGCTTCTTCTAAGAGCTCATAGAAGCTGGCTTAAGCTCCTAGTGGACTTGTGCCAGCTGACCATGTGACAGCTGCGGCAAGAGCTAGTACTTGTGCATACAACACCGTCGCTTCCAAGTTTGTTACGAACTACCGGGTTGATAAAATTAAAGAAGGGAGTTCCAGGAGTTGTAGCATTATTGCTACAATACTGGGGCCCACCATCGTTTTGGTGTCGTTGCCGAGGAAGCATCAGAGTATTGGTGATTGTCACTTTTCTTCTATTTTCCACTACAACCTTCTGCTAAGTAGTTTATTTCATTTCCATTATGCAATTTCATTTATGCAAAAGTAGATTAGATTTCCTGCTTTCATATATTAGCATTTCAATTCTGCAATTTCATTTCTGCAAGCGTAGATTAGCATTTCAATTCCGCAAGCGTAGCCTAGCATTTCATTCCTGCAATTTCATTTGAGAAAAATAGATTAGTCCTTTCCTGCTTTCATTTCAATTCCGCATTTTCATTTTAGCAAGATAGTTAGTTGCAGTTCAATCTATTTCAGTTTTGCAAGTAGAAGTAGAAAAAAGCAAAAATCAACCAAAAAGATTTCATTTCATGCCATGTAGGAGTAGAGATAAGTTAGAAAAATGATTGCACAACACCCCCACTGCTTCACACAGCCAACCTTCTCTCTCTTATTCGATGGCTGTGATTAAAGAACCCTTAAGTGGACAGCAAGACATATTTAAAGAACCTCTAGGGGAGAAGAAGAACAAAACATTCCTCTGGAGCAAATGGCTACAAGAAGAAATGTTGGGAGCAACATCTTGTCCAAAGATGAATTTGAAAATCAGATCAAAGATTTCAAGAGTGATATGAGGCAGTTTCTTGCCATGCAACTGGATACCTTGCAGATCCAACAGAAGCAAGAGGAAGCCAAGAGGGCTTTGGTCATTTTTTGTCCTAGGTGCACTAGAAAGCATCCTAGGAACAAATGTCCATTGTACTCCATAGAAGTGTGTTTTGTCTGTGAAGAATACCATCCTACAGATCAGTGCCCTTCCTTACCCGGATTCAAAGCTGCATATCAGAGAGCCAAAGGATCCACTGAATCACTCTATTACATGAACCAAAGTTGGCCGCATGGACCTAGATCTTACCAGCAGGAACTGCAAGGGACACCCGAGACCTATTATGACCCCTATCAAGCCACTTTCATGCCTTCTTGGGGTCCCCCTGCTCATCCTTCTTGGTTCACACCTCCTCCTTGTTCCTTCACAGATCCATATTATGCCCAACCAGCTACTCATTCGTTTCACTCTTATGCTCAGCCACGGCCTCAGTGGAATGCACCTTATCAGGAGTGGAGGCCCCAGTACAACTCTCATCCCGCTCATTTTCCTCCACCACCTGCTCATCCACAACCATCGCCTCCTCCTCCACCAAGGCAACCCAAAATGCCTACCCAACCACAATGCCATCCATCTCCATCTCAATTTCACACCTCCACTCAACTACCTGTACCATTTCCAAAGCCATACAATGGAGCAGCTCAACCCAATTGCAAAGATGAGGCACAACATGTGCAAATGACTCCTCTTGAGCTCAATGATGTTCACCAAATCTCAGGAAGAGTGTTGCAAAACAGAGATTATATTGACAACATTGAAGGACCAAAGGAAAAAGAAGATTCCAAAGAGGAAATCAAAGAACCATGGGCTTTACTTGATGAAGAGAAGAGATCAGAATCAGAGATCGAGAGAGTTCCTTCATGGTTACCATCAAATCCTCCATGTACTCAAGAGAAAGATCAGCAAAAGGAGGAAGATGAGAAAGTCATGTCAGAAGGTGACATGAAACATGATCCAGATCAGCCAAAGAACCAAGGATATCAGAGCTATATTGAGATATGGTTTCAGATCGTCACTAAGTTGCAGCGGTACTCTCTTCCTCAGCTATGTTTGATCCCTTCAAAGTCAGATCATTTGGTCTCTGAGATCTGGATACCTATCAAAGCATGCATTACGAGCCTTCACATCATTTTTTCTTTAATCTCGATGTGCACATGGCTCCATTGGAAGTATTCTTATACTTGAAAATGATTTTGTTTTTCAAGTAGGGTAGGGTAGAAAAAAAAAAAAAAAAAAAAAGGAGAAAAAAGAAAAAGAAAAAATGAAAAAAGAGGAAAATAGAAATCTAAGGTGAAAACCTCCTCGGAGGCGCCTTAGATTGGCTCATTGATTGAAAACCTCCATGAGGCGGTCAATGGGTTGGAAAAAAAGAGAAAAGAGAACAAGATCTCTGGGTGAAAACCTCCCTTGGAGGCGCCCAGGGCAGGCAATTAGGGTGAAAACCTCCATGAGGAGCCCTAGTTGTTTTTCAAAAAAAAAAAAGAGAAAAAGAAAAATAAAAATAAAACTAATTTCCATTGGCTAATTGCAGGTTGCAAGAAGGACATTTCATGACAGGAGGAGCACTCAAATCAAGGTTAAAGGAATTTTTCTTGTGTCTTCTACAGGAAGCTCTGTATTTCTACAGGAAACATCCTGTAGAACCTTTGGACAAACCGAATTCAAGTCTAAAATGGAATCTGATGGTGGGAATCTGTTGATTAGGCCTACAAGTACTCGTGTGTCCATCCCTTGCCTTTCTTCATCATTTTTTTCACCTCATTGTGCTTCTCATTGTGCTTCTACAGGAACTTCCTGTAGAAATTGTGGGAAGCTAAACATGGATTTCAAAAAGTGGTTTGGCGAACATGGTAGCTTCCTCAAGGGTTCAGAAGTCCTCATGCAATCTTCCAACTCCTCCTCCATCATCTCCATACCTGCATCACAGCCCAAGCTCAGTTTTCCCTTCCATGCAAACACATGCAAAGTGCCTTGAAGCAAAAAGACATAGAACAAAATTTGTTTTTGGCATAACTTGAGAACCATGCATCCATTTGACAACCATTTTACGGGGAATTGTACAAGGGTGATGACAACATGCCTGAGCAGTTTCATGTCGTTCCGGTGCACGATTTCCAAGAAATCAACCTCCATCACCATCAGCAATTATTGCATTTTCTCCATAACCGTGCATCCGTTTTAAAACCTATTTCATGAGGATATGCACATGGGTGATGGTAACCTACCCAAGCAGTTTCAGCCGATTCCGATGCACGGTTTCCGAGAAATCGAGCTCTGAAATCTTCAGCCATTTTCCATTTTTCTCGAAATCCGTGCATCCATTGATCACGATTTTGCTATGGGAGATGCATAATGATGATAGGAACATGCTCACCGAGTTTCAGATCAATCCGGTTTACCGTTTGAGAGCAATGGCGAAAACAAGTTCTGGTTTTGTGACCATGCAGCAGCAACAGCTTGAAGGTGCAGATCTGAACGTGGAAACAATTGCATGCAAGTCGGATCCAGCCAGAGGACACCTACACAAGGAAAAGCAATCAAAAATCATCAGCCAAGCCCTCTTGCAATCAAAGGATCCAAGCATGCAGCAGCAGAACATGAGCATGCAGCAACAAAAAGCTTCACAAGCAGCCGTTCGACCTCCAGGTACGTGACTGAAACTAATTCCTTTGTTGCATGAATGTAATTTGAGAACTGCGTGAACAATGAGATGGTTGTGATTAAAAAAATCGGTGGCCAGCTAACTGGCCACCCTCATCCAGTTCAAACAGCGCTCGGTGGGTGAATACGACATGTGTGCTCAGCCATCTCAGGAAGAAAACTGGAAACAGGTAGTAAAACTCCAGCGTGATTGATGGACGTGATTACAGGCAGAGAACAAACAGTCTGGTGAACGTGATGGACGTGATTAGTGGTGGTTGTTTAAATGGTATGCATGGGGCCAACGTGCACTTGGCCAGCTCACCCTCCATCAACGGAAGTCTCCATAAACAGCCGATCAAACTCTCACCTCCGTTGTTTCCAGTTTATCATCGTCCTTGCAGCTGCAAAAAGCTCCATACCACCTCCATAGTAGCAAACCAATCTTTCTCTGCCATTTTTCAGAACCCTCCTGCTTATCGGCATTCTACAGAGAGCACTGTTTCGTTCTACAGGAAACGAGAGCTGCCTACAGGAAGGCGTCTACAGGAAAGGCAGAGAACAGCTCTGCGGAAGGAAAACCCAAAATTTTCGTTGAATTTGGAGCTCCAGACGAGGTAGGCTCGAAAAAAAAACTCCTCTATGCATGGTTTGTTTATGCAAGGTGGTGAATTAAACATGGCATCAAATTGGACAATCAGTGAAAATCTGCCTGTGTATTGGAAATATAAAGTTTGCCTGTGTGTTGCACTGAGTTTCTCAGTTATGTCTGCATCAAGATTCTTCTCCACGTTTCCTGTTTCTAAAATTCTCTTATAAGGAAGGCATATGCAGCTGTGAGAGCCAGCCTGTGGATGAAAATTTTAAAATTTGCATATCTGAATGTGCCCTGAGAAGAAAACTTGGTCTCTGTCCTCTGTCTGTAGAAGAAAAACTCTTCCTTTCATAACTAGATCACTGAGAGCTGAGTCACAGTAGTCTTGAAACCAGCATTCCCTATTTTCTTCTTCAGTCACTGGTTGAATGTGGGAAAAAAATGAATGAAGGGATTCCAGACCAGATGGCCCATCATGGGCTCATCAAATTACTAGTAGAAGATGCCCTGCACACCTACATTGTCCCCATATCATGGGAAATCTTCCAAAACATGTCTAGGGATGACAATATCAGAGTTTTGGCCAAAGATATCACCCCATCCAGCAGTGAGGAAGAAGAACACATTGAAAAAGGTGAGAAAATCGATGGTGAAAAACCGCAAGACATCCAGGCACAGCAAGAACAAAGAGGAAAAGGAGAAATGGGCCAGATTGCTATGCCTAAAATAGGGGAAGAAACAACAGCAAAAACACCAAGGGAAAAGAGGATGCAGCGCAGAACAAAGAAGGCCGAGAAAGTCCAACTGAAGAGTGTCATAGCCAAAGAAACCACACAAAAACAAAAGGAGAAAACACAGTCAGCAAAACAGGCAGAAACAGGCACAGGGATTTCTACAGGAAGCGGGGAAAAAGAGCAGCAAGAGGAGAAATCACCCGAGATATTGGCTAGGGGAGGCAGCGACTGTGCTTGCTACCCTAAGCACATATCCAAAGCAAAAAGGGAGGCGAAAAAGGGGAACATCCATGTACTTTAAAGCAAGAAGGAGCACACGGATAAAAGTGGGCAGACCCCAACCACAGTCAAAAGAGCCAATTATCATTGAGGACGCCACAACTAAACAAAAGGAGGAGTCTCCCCAAAGATATCCATCACCTATGAACGACGGAGCCCGAAAACATCCACCTGGAGAGAAAGGATTGAAAGGATGGACTCAAAGACAGCTCTACAGGAAGTTAGCAGACTGTTTCTACAGGAAGCTAGCAGACTGTTTCTACAGGAAGCCAACGAATTGTTTCTACAGGAAGTTTGAAAAGAGGGAAGCCAAAGGAGAAATCGGCCGAGATGTTAGCCAAAGAAGCCGCCAGGGCCATCAAAGATGAGGAGAGAGATTGGTTCCTCAGAGGATGAGCAACACTTTCAGTAGGGGGGTTGATGATGAGCCCCAAAAATGGACAATTATTTGGGCTCATTCAACCTCCTAATTTGACTTAATCCACCATTCTCATTAGTTTATTGCATGTTTTTTATTACATTTATGTTAATAGAGTGAATTTGGTTAGTCATTATGCCAACAAGTCTAATGGGTGCTTTGTGTAGCCTTTTTGGTCAACTTGGAGACAAAATTGAAGGTCTTAATGAGCACTTGGCAGCCAAATTCGTGGGAGAACAAGCTAGAGGATTTGTAGGAAGGTGTCCCCTTCATTTATGGGCCCTTACATCGAATTCTCCACCATCAGCTTGGAGTTCAAGGGCCACCGAATCAATCAACACAAGGGCAGCCAAGCAAGTCAAGTAGGACTGCTGTTAACTCCAAGTTTTGGGCAGCCGAGTCCCTAAATTTTAGGAGGACTGTTGGGTCCTCAAATTGTATAAATAAGAAGGCTTAGGGCCTCATTTTGGTTAGCCAGTTAGTCATTTTGTTAGCCAGTGGATGTAGCTAGTTAGCCAATAGATAGTAGCTAGTAGTTAGTCATTTCATAGCCTTGTTGTAGTCATTTTGTAATTCGATTTGTAGGCAATAGATTAGCTTTGCTTTCAGCTCATTCTCAAGCTCTCCTTGTGGACAGTTTTGATGTAACTCTTCATTATTGATTAATAAAGATGAATCCAACTTTGCACCAGCTCTAAATCTCTCTTGGGAGGCTGTAGCTCTTGGGGTTGGGCCCATCTCAAGCGCCCAGTACCTCCCTTGTTTATCTTTATGTGTGTTTGCTGCATTCTTAAAATAAAGTCTGCTCTTTAGATTTAATTCGTGCTTTGTTACTTAGGTTGCTTTTGATGGTTGAAGTAGCTTTTTATGTTTAGGATGGATTGGAAGGAGTTAGTCATGCATTTATATCTCTTTGATAATGTTTTGTTCACATGCTGTACGTGATTCTTGTCATGAATAAGGTTGCTGTTTACTGATCTCATTAAACTGTTAGATAGATCATCTAATATTTTGATTGTATGCAAGACGTAGTTGGTTTGATTAGGTAAACACTATGCAGGGCACCTTCATCACCTCCTCTTTCATCTGAGCCTCATCCAGATCAGCTCCTCCATCACCAAGTCTGTTTCCTCATCTCCCATCTACTCTTTTGCCAAGTAACCCTACCTTCTTGCTTTTCCATTGCCTAAACCTTCTTTGATGCAAGCTAGACTTCCACACCCTCTCATCAACTCTATCCATCAGTCCTTGGGTCATTTCAGGCCCCTACCTTGCCTTCCTATCCATTCATGCACCTTACCTCACTCACCCATCCTCAAAAATCCCATTTCGAAACATCCTGTAGAAGAATTACAGAACTTCCTGTAGAAACCCCTGCAGACTTCCTGTAGAAGCTCATAAACACGGTTGCATGGCATCCAGACTTTGTGAAACTCTTAGAAAGAATGGTAGGGATCCCTTAGACCCTCTCTGTACCATCCCAACCTTTCCCAAAGCATTTCATCCCTTGATCCATCCCTGCACAGTGGAAAACTAGTTAAAAGCACATGCATGATAATTCTAATAACTTAAACAAAAATACAAAAAGATGTTTTCTTCAGATAGTGATAGCTTAGACATTTTCATTTTACCTTCATAGAAGTAATGGAATCTCTCTCAGTAGTTTGCATGCTCTCCTTTGCGTCAGTAGGACTACCTGGTAGAATTAGGGTTTGCTAGGGTTTGCGTTTCTTTTTGGCTTTCAGTTTCTTTTTGCAATTAGATTAGCTTCCTTCGAGTTAGCTTTCATCCATCAATTAAAAAGCTTCTTCTAAGAGCTCATAGAAGTTGGCTTAAGCTCCTAGTGGACTTGTGCCAGCTGACCAAGTGACAGCTGCGGCAAGAGCTAGTACTTGTGCATACAGCACCGTCGCTTCCAAGTTTGTTACGAACTACCGGGTTGATAAAATTAAAGAAGGGAGTTCCAGGAGTTGTAGCATTATTGCTACAATACTGGGGCCCACCATCTTTTTGGCGCCGTTGCCGGGGAAGCGTCAGAGTATTGGTGATTGTCGCTTTTCTTCTATTTTCCACTACAACCTTCTGCTAAGTAGTTTATTTCATTTCCATTATGCAATTTCATTTATGCAAAAGTAGATTAGATTTCTTGCTTTCATAGATTAGCATTTCAATTCCGCAATTTCATTTCTACAAACATAGATTAGCATTTCAATTCTGCAAGCGTAGCCTAGCATTTCATTCCTGCAATTTCATTTGAACAAAATAGATTAGTCCTTTCCTGCTTTCATTTCAATTCCGCATTTTCATTTTAGCAAGATAGTTAGTTGCAGTTCAATCTATTTCAGTTTTGCAAGTAGAAGTAGAAAAAACCAAAAATCAACCAAAAAGATTTCATTTCATCCCATGTAGGAGTAGAGATAAGTTAGAAAAATGATTGCACAACACCCCCACTGCTTCACACAGCCAACCTTCTCTCTCTTCTTCGATGGCTATGATTAAAGAACCCTTAAGTGGACAGTAAGACATATTTAAAGAACCTCTAGGGGAGAAGAAGAAGAAAACATTCCTCTGGAGCAAATGGCTACAAGCAGAAATGTTGGGAGCAACATCTTGTCCAAAGATGAATTTGAAAATCAGATCAAAGATTTCAAGAGTGATATGAGGCAGTTTCTTGCCATGCAACTGGATACCTTGCGGATCCAACAGAAGCAAGAGGAAGCCAAGAGGGCTTTGGTCATTTTTTGTCCTAGGTGCACTAGAAAGCATCCTAGGAACGAATGTCCATTGTACTCCATAGAAGTTCTTTTTTTCTGTGAAGAATACCATCCTATAGATCAGTGCCCTTCCTTACCTAGATTCAAAGCTGCATATCAGAGAGCCAAAGGAGCCATCACAGACCTAACCCCATCATCAGACATTCGTTCACTGACCGTTCAAGCTGTCCAGCGTTTTCGTCACTACATTCTTCTCCGTAAAACTACAGTTATTTCGGATTGCAACCCTAGGATTTATATTTTGACTAAACAACTGCTAGGGGGAAAGTACTCTAAATGGATCATTATCCTGCAAGAGTTCGACTTGGAGTTTGAGAAGTCCAAGTCTAAGAAATCCTTAGTTTTTGCGGAATTGATGTGTGATTTACCGCATGCTGACACAGAAACTGTGGCAGAGGAGTCCATTGCGGATGAATATTTGTTTCTTATCCGTACTTTAGATCCATGGTACGGGGATATAATCATCTATCTCCAAACCCAAACCTTTCGGGCTGAAGCTTCAAAGTCGGAACGTCGAAAAATTCGGTTTCAATCCCAGCAATACATAATTATTAGAGATACACTTTATCGCCGGGGGGCAGACTTAGTTTTTCGACGTTTTTTAACTCACGAAGAGTCTCAGAGGGTTTTGAATGATTGTCACTCTGGAGCATGTGGCGGTCATATGTCTGGGTATGCCACAACTCAGAAGGTGTTGCGCGCTGGCTATTTCTGGCCATCCTTGTTTAAAGATTGTATCATTGCGGTCCGAAAGTGCCACAACTGTCAAGTGTTTGATCACAAGATGCGCGCACCACCTGCTCCTCTCCATCCTATAATTGTCGTTGGTCCTTTCACCAAATGGGGTATCAATTTTATTACTTGTAACCCTCACTCGGCCGGGGGGCATGCGTATATCATCCTCGCGGTTGATTATTTTACTAAATGGGCCGACGCGATGCCTACATTCGACGAAAGCGGCAAAACAGCTGCAGTTTTCGTATTCAATTACATTATAACTAGGTTTGGTGTCCCACAAGCGATCATCACTGACCATGGGAGCCATTTTCGAAACATCATGATGACTGAGCTTACAAGCCAACTTGGTTTGCACCACGATAGCTCTACTCCTTATTATCTGCAAGCCAACGGTTTGGTTGAGTCTATCAACAAAGTTCTGGTTATCATGATCCGACGAATCATTGGTATTCATCGGTCGAATTGGCACAACATGTTATTTTCAGCGCTATGGGCATACCGAACTTCAGTGAAAACTTCAACAGGGTTCACTCCTTTCCAGCTAGTTTATGGCTTGGAAGCTGTGTTACCCATTGAATGCAAAATCCCATCACTTCAAATGGTTGTCGAATTACTCCCAGCTACTTCCAAAGAGGAGAAACGTTTATTATACTTAGCTCAATTAGATGAGACACGACGTGACGCTGCATTGGCAATCGAGACTCACGCGAAGCGAATGAAAGCTCAGTATGATAGAAATGTGACCCCTCGAAGTTTTTCAGAGGGAGACCTAGTGCTATTATATGATCAAGCTAACGATAAGCTAGGTGCTGGAAAATTTGTTCCTATGTGGCATGGACCCTACATTGTAAAGCGAAAGCTAGCAAAAGGGGCCTATGAGCTAGTAGATTTTGATGGGGACTCTTTGGGTAAACCAAGAAATGGACTTTACCTAAAGAGGTATTATGCTTAAATGATGGGTATGGAGAATTTTTTAGTTAGGTTAGGTTTTCTTTCTAGCTAGTATGTTTGTTAGTTTAGATAGTGTGCTTAGCTTAGAAAGTGTGTTTTTCGTCGTTATTCTGGCTTATCTTGGTTTTACTCTTGATATTGCAGATGTCGACGCCTCTCCAAACGTACATTGGATTTGCCAATGGTGCTTGTCGTAGTACACGGAATATCTCTTCCGCAACTTGGGTTATCTATTCGCCCTCTGACGAGTTAGTTTCTATGCATGGGGTGAGCCTCGGTCAAACGACGAACAACATTGCAGAATACAGTGCAGTGGTTGAATTATTGTCTGAATCTATTTCATTTGGAATTCGACGTTTGAAAGTGAGGTTAGATTCTGAACTCGTTGTATTACAACTTAATAGAGTATATGCCATTAGAAATCCTGTGTTATTAAGGTTGTTTTTGAGAGTGCGCCTCTTGGAACATGAATTTGATTACATTGAATATCAGCATATTCCAAGGTCTTCAAATACATTAGCAGATGCAATTGCTTGTCGAATGTTGGACAGACATTTACGATAATCATGCAAGTAATTTTAAAAACATTTCATCACATATGTTAAACAAGATAAGCCGGTAATAATGATATATATATATAGATAGGAGTGTGCCAAAAATATACATCGTCTTCGATCATAGGTTGAAAAACACCTTATGATCGGCAAAATGATAAGTACAAAAAACCAAAAATGTCATATGTGTCTACAAAAGTGACTAGCCAATCACTGGTGGTGCTCTCTATACGAGACCACTGCCCGCGCTACCCTACACAGGAACCTCCTAAAAGGTCCTGGGACTGCGAACACATAGCGCTGAAGTCGAATAGGAATGTCATCTATGGTGGTCTCTGGTATACCCGCCGTCAGACGCTCTAGATCCTGTTCCAGCTCGGCTAAGGTCTCTGCGGCCGCATCCTATGGGGCTGGTGCTGGTACAGCTGGTACTCTCCTCTCAAAAGCCCGGAGGTTGGCCGGACGCCTTGGACCTACATCTGCATTTTGAAAATTTGTGCTGTCAGTTTTGAGGCGATATATATAAAAACAAAAAAAATACATAATTTAAAAACTTGTGAAGAATGAAATACCTCTATCATCCCACTGTTCTCCCTGTGGAAGAACCATGTCCGGATCATTCCGAAAATCCATTCCGGCATAAGGAAAATCCTGAATAGCAAAGACCTGGCTCTCTAGCCAGTGAAAGTAACCATCAGGAAATCGAACAACTGTCGCGCCCTCATCAGGATGCCGGGCCATTACCGCAACCCATCTCGTCAACTTAGGCTCCCGAGGAGCCCCAACTGGAACAGTAAGATGCTGGGGGATCCTCATTGGAACTCTCTCTAAGGCAAAGCTCACAACTAAAGGCCCATATCCAAAGGTCTTCAGTTGTCCGTTCTTTGCCCTAGTTAGTTGGCCCTTCATATTGGCCAACACAGCATCGCACCAGTTGAAAATGGTGCCTCGGTAGCAATCTATCGCCATCCGCATTTGGGACCCGGTGGCAATGTGCAAGGCGGCTGCGCCGCAGAGTCTGGTAACAGTAAAGGCTATCACCATAAGTTCGGGCAGGGATATGTACTTGATTTCTATCCCTTTCTCCTGGTTCTGATTGTTGCACCACTCTAGCCGGAGGCTAGCAAGGGATTGGCCACCCGGCCTAGTCCCGGACAGAGTCAGTTGCTCGCCCCTATTTGGCAAGCCAGAGAGAAAATATATATCGGAGGGCTCTATCTCGAGCTGGTTCTCTCCGATGTAGAAGCATTGATCCTGAATGTTCCACCTTTCAACCAGCCACTCAAGGAATGGCACCTGGCCCCTCATGCCAGGGATGGCCCAGTATTTGTACAAACCACATGCTTTTAATGCATCAATAGAAGGTTGATGACCAATTGCGGCCAAATCAACGTCCTCATGTTCTCTTTCTCTCCAATATAGCATGGTGAATGCCCTACACACCAAAAAACAATAGTTAAAATTGATTTGAAAAAATTTGGTTGGTTGAATTTGGAGTTTGGGGTTTCAAAATGCGTGTTTCACGGGGTACGCACCCCGCGTTCAGGACACAGAGCGGCGGTACGCAGCTGGTCTAAAGGCGAGCTGCGTACCCCGACCTTTTTCCTATATACAAAAAAGGTCAGGGTACCCCGAGAAACATATCCTAAAACCCTAAACTCCCTAAAAAATCAAACTAAAACCTAAAAATGAATTTCAAACGGATGAAATTGAAGAGGAGGATGTTGTGGAATACTTGAAAGAGACGGCGCTCGATTCTGACGGTTGGATTCTCCGCAATGACCACAGGAAGTTTTCTTGTCAAAAGCCCTTTTCTGAACCTCAACAGTAAAATGGTAAAAATGACATGGTAAAAAGTCTTTTTATAGGTTTTTTGGATCGATGAATGCTAAGTTTGTTTATTTTTCACCATGAAAGGACATTTTTCAATGTATTTTTACCCATCTTAAACAGGTGTGAGTAATGTGTCGTTTTTGTGCAGGACAAAAGGACTTTAGAGTAAAATCATCATTTTTCATGAACCAAAACATCAGAGTCATCTTTTAAGCTCTTTTCTGACTCCTAAAACATGAAAAGATTGCCGAGCGTTTCTTTTACACTCGTTAAAACGAAATTAAAAGACAGTCCCCTTATAGCTCTTTTCTGACCGTAAAAACAGAAAAAGATTGCCGGGTTTTTGTCGTTTCAAACTCGATATGGAAATAAAACGACGTGTCCTTGATCGCTTTTTACTTTTCAGGTCAGAGACACTAATCATGAAAGTACTCCTTGGTCGAAAGATCAAGCGGTTCTCCCAGGTATTATTTTATACTTTTTTGGGCTTGGGGGACATAAATTTACGAAAAAGTTCAACCTGGAGTCTTCTTAAGTTTTTCAGACTCTCTAAAATTGAAAAACGCCGAGTTTCTCCTATATTGGGCTCGTTAAAATTTCACAGTAAAGGACCTGTTCAATTACAAACAGGAACGAACCACTCCTTCCTAGGGTTCGAATCAAAACTAGGTTGGACTCATCCGAAGGATGAGCTTATAATCAAGCATATGTTATCCTCCTCAAGCTTGTTAAAAATAAAGAGGTACTTGCCAGAAATGGTGGGGGAAAAGAGAGAAGAATGAACCTATTTGTTATCCTTTATTATAGAAGAACCTTATTGCCGCTCTTGAACACGACACTTTCTGTTCACCTGGGTTGGGAAATCCTTTGCCTTAAAAGTTGATCAAACCACTTTGAAAGTCTTCAACCGTTTCCGGGTATTAACTTTGGGTGAATCGTAACGAAACCATCTATTGTGGCGTTATGTGTTCAAGAGGTCTCTGCAAATAAACTTTCATCTGCAAAATACTTGTCATCCATTTGACCATCCCTGAGTCAGTCCTTACAGCAACATTTCTTCAACTTGAACAATGATTTCGTGTTGTAGGCTTGCCTACAACGAGTCGCTTTCTATCGACATCAGCACATTATCTAGAGAGATGACTTAGAAATCGTCAGTACCTTGAAGTCTGCATGCATCAATGGCAGGTTTCTCGCCTTTGACGTTAGTTTACATCATTGACTTTCGATCGAAGGATTCCGTGAAATGTTCGACATCAACTCATTTATTCACATCTCATGGATTGTACTGGGTACTTTGAGAACCATTGACATCACTGGTGGTCTCTCTCACACTTGTTAACGGTTTACATCATTGAATGGTAATCAAGTGGTTTCTACCATGCTCGACATCAACTCATTTATTCGCATGGCTAGAATCGTACCAATTCGGGAAGTAGAAATGAAGACCCTAGATCTAGTTCCCACCATCCAGGCTGCGAGGAGTTTTGTACTCATTATATAGTAGACCAATTATAAATAGATGGCTGCGTCCATACTGTGTCTACGCAAGTCTATGATTATGATGTACTGCAAGATCATTCCTATATCAGAGTAGTTAGTCTGTTAGTTAAAGTTTTGATCTGAGTATGGGAATGGCTACCTCAGCGATGATATAATCTTATACATGTATTTTGTGTTGAAAATTGCAGGTTCTGACCAGGCTCTCCACGAGATAATCCTTGAAATGATAAAGTGCTTCACCCTTCCTAGATAAAACAAAACCCTAATCTACTACAGGCTTCGCACTTTAGGGGGCAATCTGTTACACTAAAAGATGTCACCATGGCTATTTACAGTTAGTATGGCTCTATCAACAGTCATGCTATCCTCCTGGGCAAGTCTTATGCCTCTGCTCTCCATGTCAAACTCCAAAAAGAGAGAAAGTCTTTGTAAATGTGTTTATCTCTCGGTACGCAGATTCTCTCGGCCTTACCTGCGTATACGCACCTAATGTTCACAAAAACTGCGTACTTGTACGCTCTGTATGTAAAGGGGCAGGTACGTACCCCTGTAAAGGTCAAAAGGCGCAATTTTCACTCCAAAAAAGTTACTTGTGGTTATTTCTAGAGGCTTCTAGAAGTATGTTTGACGTGTATGAAGCGCCTCCAGATGGTTCATGTATCCCTACCAAAGAGGAACTTATCCCATCAATAAGGGAGCTATCCCATCCAAAGAGGGGATTATCCCATTGATGGTGGACCTGATTAACTTCCTCTTGAACACTATAAATACAAGCATTGGGCCAGAAGGAGGGGAGGTTGAAAGCTAAACATTTCTAAGGGTAGATGCTGCTCGAATTAGGACTCCCATTTAGAAGCTTGTGAGGAGAGATTACCATCTTTGCTTGTTCTATTTGGAAGTGGGTGAGCTTTGTCAAAGTAAAGGAGAACTCTTGATGGACCCTGGGAGGAACTTGCACAACACCAAGGCTCAGGTTGTAATTGTTCCTTTTGTTTCCTATTAATGCAAATGAGTCCATTCTTCTCAATAACTTGTTATTTATGAGTTGTTTCATGTACTCCTTGGTCTATGTGTTAAATATGTTTTATTTTATGAGATTATCAAGTGCTATTTAATCGTTTGATTGTTAGTGAATGCAGGTTTCGAAGTGAAGGAGGAGCTCATCCGGATCAGTGAGGCTGGACTACTACAACAGCATTGGACTATAGGTAGGATCTAAACACTTGATTTCTCGTATAGTAAATGCATGTTTAGAGAAGGATTGCTCTTGTTTGTCTTGTTTGTCACTAGAGAGTCTTAGGCTCCTAGGGAGGTTGGTTGTGTCCGCACTATCGACTCTTTCCGCCTGACAAAATGGCGACCATACTGGGGACTCCATTGATGTGAAAGTTTTTTCCTTTGTATGCAACTTTGATCTGAGAAAAGTCATTTATTTTCTGGTTTTAGGCTCCTAGGGAGGAGGGTTGTTGGGAACGACGCCAGACACGCACGTATTACAAATGGTAAACCTCGGATTAACCATTGTCGAGGAGCCATGGGTCACTTGTCGGTAAACCTTGGATTATTGTCAAGGAACCGGCAAGGGGATTGAGCTTGATACTCTGCCCTTGCGTGCTGTCGGAGTGTAGACTGTTCCCCTAGGTGCATTTGTTGCGGTTGGTAACCTTAGTGACCAGTATCTTTAGGATTCTACCGAGGTGACGGCGGAGGGAAGATCCCACTGTACCTGGAGCAGACGTCGGCTAGACTCACTTGGATTTTCCGGGGCGTTCACTTCACTGGAGACGGTTAAAGTGGAGGAACTTGTGCCGGTCTATTCATTAAGTAGGTTGCCGGGGTAACTGTTCCACCCGCCACTTCTATACTGAATCCGGCGATGTTGGGTTTCATCTCCAACTAGCGTTTTCGGTCTGGAAGGCTACTGTTTGTGCTTGGTTTGACGCCCTAGATTCTTTAGGCGTGTGATTCAAATTTGTTTGGTTCTTCAACGACTTTAGGTGGTTTGATTTGAGATTTTACTTTGTTTTCGTGTGTAGTAGTTAAAAGTTTTTAGCTGTGGCAGAATTAACGAGACAGTCCCGTAGACTTCGGGGCAAGTCACCTGAGATTGTTACCGGAACAGATTTGTTGAGGAAACTCCGTAGATCGCGGGGTGGATCTCCTGAAGACGTCCCGGGTCAGTACGAAGGATTGAAGGTCCTTGTAACTCCTCCTAGTGGCAGTAGAGTAGGTTCACCTGAAGAAGGAGAATCTTCCTTGGTAGTCCATCTAGATTACCAAAGTCTAGAGACAGGTTATAATCCCGAAGCTGTTACAGTTTCTGAGCTTGCTGGTAGTTTTTCATCTACTAGTGATATAGGCGAAGAACCTGAAATATCTGAACCTGTTACTCCAACTTCTAGTGTTCCAGATTCACCAAGAGTAGAACGAGTTATCACCGAAAATCTTCCTACATGTTTGATTGCTATTGAAGAACTTGCTCCAGAGGAAGAAATAGGCGTCTCTAACCTTGAAGATCGACCTACTATTGATCTAAGGGAGCGTGAATCTATCTTCTACAGTCCTCCTAGAAGTACTACTTGGTACCTTTCGTTAACAAATTATTTCGACAACTCAGGGATAGGTTTTCCTACACCTCGTACTCCTTTTCCACCTGGAGGTATTTATACTTCTGTAAATATGTCTGGTCAGTCGTCCGTGTTCACTCAATCTCCTGAATCTTTCTTATACGGCGGTCCTTCTGTTCCCACTGGGTATCAGTCACTTTCGGGTATCTTTGCGGGGGCATCTCCTCAACCCGTCGATCATGGGTTATTAGCTGGAAACAATGGTAATAAACCATTGGGTGTAGGGGACATTTACATGATGTCAGGTTCAGTTCCCGTTTCTCAACCTCAAGGTGGTCAATTACCGCCTGGCGGGCAGCCTTAGTTAATGCCTGGGGGGCAACCTCAAGGTACACAAATTGTGTCTGGGGGGCAGCCTCAAGGTTAGTATGTACCTATGGTGCAATACATGCCTCAAGGTCAACCCCAGCCTCAATATGTACCCCAGGGTCAACCTCAGTATCAATATTTACCTCAAGGGTATCAACCTCAAGGGTATCAACCTCAAGGTCAAGGTCAACCCCAGTATCAGTATTTACCCCAAGGTTATCAACCTCAAGGTCAATACTCGAGTCAAGGTTATCAACCACCTCAAGGTCAGTCATATGTTCAAGGTATGGGAACTCTACCTTTCAGTTATCGATCCTATCCTTAATCCGGTTATGGATCCCATTATCTTCAACCTGTTACGGGTCAATACCCTGGAATGATAGTGTGGGATCCATCACAAGGTCAACAGGTGTTGCAACCAAGTATACAGTTGGTACCTCAAACTGGACAACCCGTAGTTTCTGGTCCACCCTAGCAACCGCAACCTGTCCAGTCAAATGTTCAAACTTCTGTAACTTCGATAGTTACTCAACCGCCAATTGCACCTAGTACTCCATCTCAAACGGCTGCTGCAACTACCGCAACATCTGCCGCACTTACTTCTGGAGTATGGACAGCTCCAGTTTCCACTGTCTCTGCAACCACTCCTCAGACATCTTTACCGTTGTCTGGATCTACGATTCAAACCACGGTCCAGATGCCTATAGGTCAGCCTGGTATAAGTACGGTTGTCACTACTCAACCTCAATTTGTTCATCAACCGTACCAGGGACAGTACCAATATGGGCAAGCTGTCCAGCAGTCGGTTTACCAGTATCAACCGTATCCTGGGTACACTTATCAACAACCTCAACAATCCCAGTACGGTCCGGTTAGTCCTGGTTTTCCAGGAGGATATAATATCCCTAATGCGATTCTTGTTCCTAGTTATCCTGGATATCCTCCTCCTGGGACTGGTCTTGTGACCCAGAGTTTTAGAGATCCTAACCGGCAATTACCGTTTATCGCAACTTTGGATTTACCAGACTTGACGCGCCTAACGAACGATCCAATTCAGTATCTTCCATTCTGGCCGCCAATGCCAAATAAGTTGCCCAGTGATATACCCAAGTTCGAAGGTAAGTCTGGAGAGGATCCGTCCAATCATGTGATGACTTACCACCTCTGGTGTGCTTCAAATTCTATCTCGGATGATTCAATCCGCTTACGTCTTTTCCAGCGTACACTCATTGGTCTCGCAGCCAAGTGGTACATTGAGTTACCACGGGCCTCTTTTTACAATTTTAGCCAGTTAGCTACCTCGTTCTTAACTCACTTTCAGTTGCCGGTCAGATACGATAACGACACGGAGTTATTAACTTCGCTAAAACAATCGACGTCCACGTATATTTCTGATCACATTCATGAGTGGAGACGTCGAAGAAGGTTAGTGAAAGTTTTTATTCCGGACCAAATCTTAGCTGAATGGTTTGTTAAATCATTATTACCGAAGATTACTGAAGATGTAGCTAAGGCCGGAGTAGTTACTGAGGAGCAAGTCATTGCTCAGGTGCAGTACCTTGACTTAGTTTATACTCAGTCAGGTACGTTACACGAGAAGATCCTAGATCTTCCAAAATCGAATCAAATCGCTGCTGCTCCTTCGGGATCTCATGCCGCTGATGGTATGATTGGTACAGTGAACACAAAGAGCAAGAAGAAGTCTTCCAAGAATTCTACTACTCCTATAATCACCTTGCCTGATTCCCCGATAGGAGAGTCTTCTCCTGAACTTTCTGCCGATATTCACGCTGTAGAGTTATCTACGGCCAAATCAAAAAACGGTGGAAAGAAGAAAGGAAAGAAGAAGGCTAAAGCAGACAAGGCTCTGAAGGAGAAAACAGAAAAGTCGGAAACCAATGACGAAAAGCGCAAACCTCGATATCCTTGTCTTATTTGTGAAGAGGATCATTTTACAAGAGATTGCCCTCATCGGGCCGAGGTTGTGAAAATAGTCAAAGGTTCTCCCACTCCTGCTGTGTTAAAAGATCCATTTCCAAAGCAGGAGAGTAAGATGATAGGTTCTTCCTCGACTGCCAGTGAAGAACCCATTTTGATGATGTCTCATGTGAGGATTGCGACTCGGTCGCAAGATTATGGTAGTAATAATCCTGTTGATGGTAAGGAAGCAGAATCTTCTCATTCTAATCCATCAACCTCAGCTCCTGGTTCTGATCCACTACAGATCGAAAAACCTAACCCGGACTTAGTAATCAAATCGCCCGCTAAGGGTGTACTTCGAAGGTCTGCTTTTAATCCACATGCGAGAGCGGCCCAGAATTACAACATTGTTGAGGACTTAGCTGTTTCACCCTCAGCAATGTCGGCTTTAGAAGTGCTGCAATCATGCCCAACACAACGAAAATTACTTTTGTCGGCTATCAGAGCTGTTGATGTTCAGGACCCGAATCTGATAATCTTCGATCTAGAAAATAGTACACCGCGCCTTCCCCATCAAATGGCTTTCCAGATTCCAGTGATAGTAAAAAACAGGCCTATTCATCGGACTGTAATTGATGAGGGAGCTTCCACGTGTATTATGTCGATTCAGTGTTGGAGATCGCTTGGTTCTCCTTCGCTGAACCAATCCCCGACCATCCTTAAGGCCTTTGATGGCCATGGGTTCCGTCCGTTTGGTATTCTACAGGAATTGCCTATAGGGGTAGAAGGTAAAACCGTTAGTCTGGATGTGGAGGTGGTTGATGCCCCTCTAGACTACAACCTTCTTTTGGGTCGAAGTTGGTCATATGCTATGACAGCGGTCGTTTCATCGGTCTTCAGAGTAATAAAGTTTCCACATAACGGCAAGATCGTGACAATTGATCAGCTGACATACTTTTCATCCGACCCAACCTCTTCAGAGAGTATTCAGCATGTCGGTAAGACGACAATCCCTTATAGGGACGTTGGCGTAGGTTTAGTTAAAGATTCCGGTTTACTGGGAACTTTTCCTTTCCCTCCAATCAACGCAGACCCTTCATTTGCATCAATTCATATGATTACATCAGACACCATTATTTACGATGATCCTTGTATTGTCCCATATGAATCTGAGATAGACTCATTCGGTGATGCTATGCCTTTGAGTCCATATGAAATTGCTTATGAAGCCGTCATGTCTTTTACCGACTCGCGTTCAACCAAATCGACCAAATGAATGTGGTCAGTGAAGAATCACTTTTCACATCAACCTCAGAACGGATAGCGTTTGCCGAAGTCGTGTCATCTGACGAGAAACTTCGCGAAATCATAAGTGTAGACGATCTACCATGGGAAGATCTCCATCATAGATCTTAGTTTCTACCTGAGGATGATGCTTTTGAAAATGATTTTTCATCTATTTTTACCGCTGAATATGTCAAAGACGCTCAGAATCCAACGAAACATCCTGATTCAGAGTTGAATTTAGGGAATATTTCTCGCACTATTCCCATTGACATTTCAGTGAAGCCCGGAATTGAGGAAAACATTCATATAGGTGCCTCATGTACAGAAGATGAAATTCAAACTTACAAGGCCCTATTCCAAGAATTCCGCAATGTGTTCGCCTGGTCTTACAAGGAAATGCCAGGAATCGATCCTGCCATTGTTGTTCATGAAATAAAGACCTACCCGGACGCTAAACCCGTTCGGCAACGGTTGCGTCAGATTCACCCTCGAAAAGCGGCTGCGATTAAAGCAGAAGTCGAGAAGCTGTTGAAAGCAGGTTTCATTTATCCAATCCCGTTAACGGATTGGGTATCGAATATTGTTCCGGTTAACAAGAAACGAGGAACAATAAGAATATGTATCGACTATAGGGATATAAATCGAGCTTGTCCAAAAGAAAACTATCCTACGCCTTATATCGATCAAATCATTGATGATTGTGCCGGAAGTGAAATGTTTTCCTTTATGGACGGTTTTTCGGGCTATAATCAAATCAATATTCTACCTGCCGATCAACCAAAAACGGCATTCATTTGTCCATGGGGGACATTTTCTTACTGCAAATTACCTTTTGGGCTTAAGAATGCCGGAGCCACTTTTCAATGGGTGATGTCTTACGCATTTCATGACATCAAGCACATTGTGCAACCGTACCTCGATGATTTGCCTGCTCATTCTTTACATCGAGCTGATCACCTTGTCCACTTACGAGCAATCTTTATGAGGTGTAGGCATTATCGTATTCGGTTGAATCCCCACAAGTGTGTATTCTGTATAGAAACGGGTCGATTGCTGGGATTTGTTGTTTCAAAAGCTGGCATTCGCGTCGATCCCTCGAAGGTCGAAGCTATCATCAAATTGCCTCCTCCTTCGAGTTTGCGCCAACTCCAAAGTTTGCAAGGGAAAGCAAACTTTTTACGCCGATTCATTCCAAACTACGTCAAGGTCACTAAAGGTTTTACACGGTTGTTGAAACAGAACGCTCAATTCTTTTGGGACGAGATTGCCCAACAATCTTTTGATGCACTTAAGCACGCGTTGACCCATGCACCGTTGTTGCATCCTCCCAACTACAACCAGGATTACTTCTTATACCTCGCAGCTTCGCATTCCACCATTGGAATGGTGTTAGTCCAAGAAGATGAATTCAGAACGGAAAATGTGATATATTATCTTAGTAGGACATTAAACCCCACTGAGCTAAAATATTCGCATGTGGAGAAATTGGCCCTGGCAGCCGTTCAAGCTGTCCAGTGTTTTCGTCACTACATTCTTCTCCGTAAAACTACAGTTATTTCGGATTGCAACCCTATGATTTATATTTTGACTAAACAACTGCTAGGGGGCAAGTACTCTAAATGGATCGTTATCCTGCAAGAGTTCGACTTGGAGTTCGAGAAGTCCAAGTCTAAGAAATCCTTAGTTTTTGCGGAATTGATGTGTGATTTCCCGCATGCTGACACAGAAACTATGGCAGAGGAGTCCATTGTGGACGAATCTTTGTTTCTTATCAGTACTTTAGATCCGTGGTACGGGGATATAATCATCTATCTCCAAACCCAAACCTTTCGACCTGAAGCTTCAAAGTCGGAACGTCGAAAAATTCGGTTTCAATCCCAGCAATACAAAATTATTGGAGATACGCTTTATCGCTGGGGGGCAGACTTAGTTTTTCGACGTTGTTTAACTCACGAAGAGGCTGAGAGGGTTTTGAATGATTGTCACTCTGGAGCATGTGGCGGTCATATGTCTGGGTATGCCACAGCTCAGAAGGTGTTGCGCGCTGGCTATTTCTGGCCGTCCATGTTTAAAGATTGTATCATTGCGGTCCGAAAATGCCACAACTGTCAAGTGTTTGATCGCAAGATGCGTGCACAACCTGCTCCTCTCCATCCTATAATTTCCGTTGGTCCTTTCGCCAAATGGGGTATCGATTTTATTACTTGTAACCCTCACTCGGCCGAGGGGCATGCGTATATCATCCTCGCGGTTGATTATTTTACTAAATGGGCCGAGGCGATGCCTACATTTGACGCAAGCGACAAAACAGCTACAATTTTTGTATTCAATCACATTATAACTAGGTTTGGTGTCCCGCAAGCAATCATCACTGACCATGGGAGCCATTTTCGAAACATCATGATGACTGAGCTTACAAGCCAACTTGGTTTGCGCCACAATAGCTCTACTCCTTATTATCTGCAAGCCAACGGTTTGGTTGAGTCTATCAACAAAGTTCTGGTTATCATGATCCGACGAATCATTGGTATTCATCGGTCGAATTGGCACAACATGTTATTTTCAGCGCTATGGGCATACCGAACTTCAGTGAAAACTTCAACAGGGTTCACTCCTTTCCAGCTAGTTTATGGCTTGGAAGCTGTGTTACCCATTGAATGCAAAATCCCATCACTTCAAATGGCTGTCGAATTACTCCCAGCTACTTCCGAAGAGGAGAAACATTTATTATACTTAGCTCAATTAGATGAGACTCGACGTGACGCTGCATTGGCAATCGAGACTCACGCGAAGCGAATGAAAGCTCAGTATGATAGAAATGTGACCCCTCGAAGTTTTTCAAAGGGAGACCTAGTGCTATTATATGATCAAGCTAACGATAAGCTAGTTGCTGGAAAATTCGTTCCTATGTGGCATGGACCCTACATTGTAAAGCGAAAGCTAGCAAAAGGGGCCTATGAGCTAGTAGATTTTGATGGGGACTCTTTGGGTAAACCCAGAAATGGACTTTACCTAAAGAGGTATTATGCTTAAATGATGGGTATGGAGAATTTTTTAGTTAGGTTAGGTTTTCTTTCTAGCTAGTATGCTTGTTAGTTTAGATAGTGTGCTTAGCTTAGAAAGTGTGTTTTTCGTCGTTATTCTGGCTTATCTTGGTTTTACTCTTGATATTGCAGATGTCGACGCCTCTCCAAACGTACATTGGATTTGCCGATGGTGCTTGTCGTAGTACACGGAATATCTCTTCCGCAGCTTGGGTTATCTATTCGCCCTCTGACGAGTTAGTTTCTATGCATGGGGTGAGCCTCGGTCAAACGACGAACAACATTGCAGAATACAGTGCAGTGGTTGAATTATTGTCTGAATCTATTTCATTTGGAATTCGACGTTTGATAGTGAGGTTAGATTCTGAACTCGTTGTATTACAGCTTAATAGAGTATATTCCATTAGAAATCCTGTGTTATTAAGGTTGTTTTTGAGAGTGCGTCTCTTGGAACGTGAATCTGATTACATTGAATATCAGCATATTCCAAGGTCTTTAAATACATTAGCAGATGCAATTGCTTCTCGAATGTTGGACAGACATTTACGATAATCATGCAAGTAAATTTAAAAACATTTCATCACATATGTTAAACAAGATAAGCCGGTAATAATGATATATATATATATAGATAGGAGTGTGTCAAAAATATACATCGTCTTCGATCATAGGTTGAAAAACACCTTATGATCGGCAAAAATGATAAGTACAAAAAACGAAAAATGTCATATGTTTCTACAAAAGTGACTAGCCAATCACTGGTGGTGCTCTCTATACGAGACCACTGCCCACGCTACCCTACACAGGAACCTCCTAAAAGGTCCTGGGACTGCGACCACATAGCGCTGAAGTCAAATGGGAATGTCATCTATGGTGGTCTCTGGTATACCCGCCGTCAGACGCTCTAGATCCTGTTCCAGCTCGGCTAAGGTTTCTGCGGCCGCATCTTGTGGGGCTGGTGCTGGTACAGCTGGTACTCTCCTCTCAAAAGCCCGGAGGTTGGCCGGACGCCGTGGACCTACATCTGCGTTTTGAAAATTTGTGCTATCAGTTTTGAGGCGATATATAAAAACAAAAAAAAAAATACATAATTTAAAAACTTGTGAAGAATGAAATACCTCTGTCGTCCCATTGTTCTCCCTGTGGAAGAACCATGTCCGGATCATTCTGAAAATCCATTCCAGAATAAGGAAAATCCTGAATAGCAAAGACCTGGCTCTCTAGCCAGTGAAAGTAACCATCAGGAAATCGAACAACTGTCGCGCCCTCATCAGGATGCCGGGCCATTACCGCAACCCATCTCGTCAACTTAGGCTCCCGAGGAGCCCCAACTGGAACAGTAAGATGCTGGGGGATCAGCATTGGAACTCTCTCTAAGGCAAAGCTCACAACTAAAGGCCCATATCCAAATGTCTTCAGTTGTCCATTCTTTGCCCTGGTTAGTTGGCCCTTCATATTGGCCAACACAGCATCACACCAGTTGAAAATGGTGCCTCGGTAGCAATCTATCTGTTATAGACATTTTTGTGCCTTGCATCACTGAGCATGAAATGTAAATAATCAAGGGATCCAAAGTCCCTAAACATGTTGTTCCTACCCCTAGAGGAACAAGGCCAGCAAACCACAGCACCTAACAAAAGTTCTCCACCTGAAAACACTCAAAAACAAGGCAATTCTGGATCATGTCAACTGCTCCACTGAGCATCTGCACTGAATTTCAACTGCTCCACTGTCTACCTGCGTTGAATGTCAACTGCAAAGAAGGCTACCTGTGTTGAGTGAGTTTGGACAAGTGGCAGAGTCATTTCTCAAGGTGTCAATGCCCAAGAAGCTTCCAAAATGACACTTGGATCAAGGAATTCGACTGGTGATGAGTAAGAGGTTCCAAATCTCCAAGTGGAAGCAAGAACCTCCAAGTGGACTCAAGAACTGAAGTGGGAGAGGACACTAGTCAGTCTCAGACCAGTCTCAAGCTGACTCATCCTCTCTCCAATATCCCTATATATAGATCTCTCCTACATGAGATCAAGGAGGTTGGAATTTGGTATTTGCAAAGAATTGCTGTTGGTTTGTGGCTAGAAACATTGGGTGTGTTATGCTTTGAAGGGAGCTGAACAAGGAATTCCATTCTGTTGGGAAGGAGATGCTGGGTTGGAGCCCTATGGGTTGTATCTCTTCCTGAACCCTGTTACTTTCAATAAAGCTATCTTGATTCTTTCCTATATGCTGGTGTATTTTCTGTGATTGCATTAGTATATTTGATTTACTTCTAATCCTGAATCATTTATGAATATGTATATTTGCCTTTGTATCGTGTTCTTCTCTTGTTGCGAGTAGTTGTTCTCTTGTCACAGGTAGCTGTTCTCTTGTGATCTCGTGGGATTCAAGTAGTTGTTCTCTTGATCAAGCGAGGAAGCAAGTAGCTGTGGACACACAAAGAGAAGAGGATCTAGTTCGAGGGACAACCGGAAGACAACGGTAAGTCTGTCGATCTCCTCTCTTTCATATTTCATAAAGGAAGAAATCATGATAGCTGTATTCGTTTGTTGCTAAGGCGCTGTCACACCTTAGGTGGATAGGATCGTCTTAAATAGGCATTTTTCCCCACAACAAATTGGTGACTCCACTGGGGAAGATCTTGTTTATTCATTTCATTTGTGTTTCCGTCATTTGTTTACTTCATAGACTTGACAGCAACTCTTGAACTGCATCTTTCCCGGATGCAAAGTAAAAGTTGCTGCTTTGATCCGGTATGTTGGACTTGTCTATCATTTAAACTAGATCCACAAATGATTTGATTGATCCTTGTGATAGTATTTAGTACCCTTTCAAAGCATCCCTCTGTTTATACCTTGCTTGTGTTTCTGATTTGGCCTGAAACAGTTGATTTTTGAGCATTTTGTGACCCAGAAACCAAGGGAAACGAGAGTTTCTCTCTTCAGCACAGGCACTGTGAAGTCAGTCTGCATTTCAACGCAGGTCCCGAAGGGGCTACCTGCGCTGAATGTCAAACTGATAGTGTTGGACCTGCGCTGAACCAGTGTGGCCTTGTGCAGCTGGGGTTCTTTGTCCTTTTTTGCCCTGTTTTGATCTCTGTTTTTGCAGCCTTTAACCAGCATAGGTGCTAGTCTGATAACCCTTTTCTTTGCCTGAATTCCGCCCCATTTTTGTACAAAAAGATTGTGAATGTTTTTATGTGTTTGTGGCGTCATTTACAGTCTTCCTTTGCATGAGTAAAGTAGTCTTTCTGTAGCCTTTGATTCAGATCTGATTGAGAGTGATCTTAGAAGAGAGTTCATTGGCTATTTGTTCAGATTGATTATAGTTTTACTTTTTCTTATTGGTTTGAATTTGTTCTTTTCAAAGTATCAAAACAAGTCTTTATTTCGAAAATCGCAAAGTGATTGTAATCTCTTCTACCCTTGTTGATTTCGAAGAAAGTGAACTTGTTTATTTTGATCATTGTAAAAGCAAATTCAAAGTTGTGCAAAAAGCTTTCTTTGTAGGCATTTATACTAAGAAAGTTGAAAACAAACACATGCATTGTGCATTTTGCATTTGATAAGTTTGCATGTTGGATTTAGGGAAAGTGCATTAGAGTGTGCTGATTGCTCTTTGAGAAAAGATAGTCGCTCTCTTTTCCCTTAGTAGCTAGGATTTTCAAAGTTGAAAGATTGTAAAGCTTGCTTATCATCTTAGACTGCATTTAGGAAGTTGTATCATACATCTCGTGGTGAACCTTGAAAGGCAAACTTTAAAAAGATCAACCTAAAATAAACTGAATGAACCTAACAACGCTTTGTAACATAACGCACAACATAGAGGTCTAGGTTAGAGACGTGTTCCGATGTCGTTAAACATAGTGACTATCGATCTCAAAGAAGGTGGGTGATTCCTCCTGAGAGTCGGTGGCGCTAATACGGATTGTGCTCCCACGTACCGTCGCGTATATATTGGGAGACCCCTATAGGCATATATCTTTTATCCTTAGGAAGCTGTGTCAGCTGCCCTACTGATCGCAATGCAGTGAACACAACATTCACGAAGATCGACCACCCGTACCGTAAAAAGTATTCTGTGGTTTTGCGAAAAGTTTGGCACACCCTCTGCCTAGATCTCCAGAGCAGTTTCTTTTGGCCTTTTTCAGACTCTATAACAGAAAAAGTCCATCCGAGAATTTGTCACTTCGGGCTCGTTAAAACATCGAAGGAGACTAGAGTCATCTTTAGCTTTTTCTCGACTCTTTAAAACTGAAAAAGCAAGTTGTGTCTAAAAGCGTCGTTAACAATTTATTTTAAACGGAACAATCACCCTTTAATCCTGCGTTGATCTTTAGGTTGAAAAGATGGAGCACACCAACCAAGGAGTTCCCTTGGGTGGAAATCCTAGTCCCTTCTCCTCTTGGGGAGATGTTGGTGCGCCCCACATGGCCACATTGTCGCTTCCAGGACTGACAATTGGCCTACCAGTTTGGCTCTTTTCGACCAATGTCGTTCAGAATACCACCACTCCTGAACAGTCGAGTCAACAGTTAGATTAGACAAGAGTTGCCTCCCAGCCTTCCACTTCATCTTCCTCCCCTCCTTCCTCTTCGCTTGACGGAACTGGTCGATCAAAAAATCGGGTTCCTAAGGAGAAGAAGGAGAAGAAGAAGAAAGAAAAGAAGAAGAAGGAGCCTAAGGCGACTGGGGGCAAACAAGTGTCATCTAACAAAAATCCACACACCGCACTCGTAAGGCCTAAATCGCCATGCGTCATATGCAGGGGAGACCACTTCCATAGAGATTGTCCCTGTATCCCACAGATACTAAGAGACTGGTCCCCCCGTTTGCACAATTCGGGAGCATCGACCTCTGATAGCCATGTCGATTGCTCACCGTCAACTAGTGGGAGTGAAGCTCCAGGACAGAATGGGAGAGTTAAATTTCCCTGTAGACTGTGTGAAGGCGATCACGCAATCCACCGTTGTCCCTTCTTAGACGAGGCAAAAAGAGTTCTGGAAGATCGCCCGATTTTACGAGCGAATCTTCCTCCTGGATATCAAAGAGTCCTGCCAAGTCCCTCACTAGTTGAGAATCCGGCTGAGCCACTTAGATGGTCAGCCGAAGCACCTGTCATTGAAGAAGAACCATCTAGATCCATGCCTGATGAAAGTCAAAAGGTTGATACGGCAGTTGACCCGGTTTTGCCTTCAGAGGCTCCACCTTCAAATGACACCATCACAAAGGAGAATACAGATGACACCGTCCAAGTTCTCTTCATGAGCACTGACTCTGATGATCAAGGGGGAAATGCCACCATTCCTTTGTCGCAGGAAGGAAGTTCATCAGAGGGCTATCCGGCCGTATATTTGGTCCCACCACCAAGCAGCCTGGTTGTATCCTTTGATTGGAACTAACTAGGCAGACCCCGGTTGCCAGCCAGTGTGCCATTCATAATTATTTGTCAAATATACAGAATGGTAATGGCTGGCACTATCATTGATGAGGGGGCATCTGTGAGTATCCTTTCCTCTATTTCTTGGAAAGCGCTTGGTTCGCCGGCGCTTTTACCTCAGATGAGAAATCTATCAGGTTTTGATAAAGGAACCAGTCGACCTTTAGGGATCCTCCCCAATGCGCCTATAACATTGAAAGGGAAGACCGTTCAAATGAATGTGATGGTCGTTCAAGGACCCTTGGATTATAACCTACTCCTTGGATGAGACTATATATATTGCATGGGAGCTGTAGTCTCCTCACTCTTTAGAGTAATGTGTTTTCCGCATGAAGGAAGAATGGTCAAGCTCGTGGACCAACTTTCGTTTCCCGGATCACACATCGCAAATAGTCATGTGCCATCCCTAAATGGTCTATTCATGCAAGAAGTGTCTCAACCCATGGTCCGTCCTCCTTATGAGCGCGAGTAATCCGGGAGGATATGACTGGAACCCAGGGGGCATGCATCCTGGCCTGCTTCGGCAGGGAAACTTTGGGTATAGGGTAGGTTTCCGCGGGAGAATATGACTAGTCCGTACCCCGTCCGTGGATGGAAGAGGGGTTGTTCTAGAATAAGATTCTTTTGTCAAAGTTACGTGTTTGGCACCAGTCATTCACCCTTGTCTATTTCGGTAGACATTGCCGAGGAAGTGTTTTGTTTGAAAGATTAACGAGACAATCTTTGGGTAACCTGAAAGAGGTAAGCCTCTCTCGATTAAAACAAATGTTTTGGCAGAGGGTAAGTAGAGGTAACCTTGAAACTTTGTTTTATACCTAGAGGCGTGCAAACCTTTTGGAGTGCAAGCAAGGGGCGACTATTTATTTTTTAAATTTTTAGGTCCTCCCTTTAAACCTGTAGGTCTAACCCTTTAAACTCGTAGGATTAGCCGTTTCCGAACTTGCATAAAGAAAGGATGGGGAGCAAAGCTTAGTGAGATGAAGCTCCATAAAAAATAGAATCTTGATGAGACACTCTTATCAAAAGACTGGGTAATAGAGCAGTTTTAGCATAAAGTTCATGCTCGTTAAAGAATAAACGCAAGATCCGAGCAGTTTTAACGCGGTCTTCATGCTCGTTAAAAAATAAATATAAGCAGTGAGAAATGTTTCCTCCAGAGTTTAAGCTCATTTTTAAATAAAAAATGAACCTATCCCGGTAAATAACCGCTGTGATCGTAAATTTATCAGCCATAAAAGCCTTGGTCGTGTTTGCACCTGCCACCTCCACTTTCATTTGGCCGATCGTTCACCTCCATATGATTGTTTACCCATTTTGAGGAACAGCTGCGAAGAGTGATTTCACCTAGCCATCCTTGTGACACTGCCGTGATTGGAAAATTCCAACCTGTACCTGGAATCAGTTGCTATCCGTGTTTATCACTCGTTCCTCGAAAGACGAGTCTTCTTTAAGCTCCTTTCAACTGACTCGTAAAATATGAAAAGATTGCCGAGTTTTGGCCTTCCAGCTCGTTAAAGGACCGGAAGAGCTATCCCTCGTCTAGATTTTAATCTTTTTGGACCTGAGGGATTATTGCACAAAAAGGTCGAGCGCTTGTTTTATTTAGCTCGTTAAAGTTATCGAAAACTCATCCCTTTTGTATTGTTTTATACTTTTTCGGACTTAAGGGATTAGATGACGAAAAAGGAATTTTGGAGTTAACTTTATGTACCTTTTCAGACTCTCTAAAAATGAAAAGGACCGAGTTATCCTTGTCGTTAGACTCGCTAAAATTATTAAATAGCGACAAACTTGTCTTTAGACGAGAACGAGTTTCACTATCGTTAGGCTCGTTAAAACATAGCGATGGGCTTGCCCGAAGGGCAGGTTATAGAACAAGCATATGTTATCCTCCTCAAGCTTGACAAAAATAAAGAGGTACTGGTCAGCAATGACTGGGGAAAAATTGGGAAAAATCAAGAAAACTTTGATGGTAGCAGGTCGCTCTTGAACATGACACTTTTCCTCCGTATCACATTCGGGTTGGGTTGTTTCATTCACCGGTCACATCACCATGGTCTTGCCATACCATCCATATTTGGGGTAATGCTACCGATCCATTGCATCAGTGTCGCCATATGTTCAAGAGAAGTCGTTCAGAAAGAGTCAACCGGGTCCCATCCACTGCCACACATTATCCTTCATCCGTTCATGACCGCCACCCTGAATCATATGTCACAGATTGTTTTCACCTCCATTAAAATCATTAGCTTCGTTCTGTGTCACTGATGTGGGATTCATTAAGGCCCTCCTTTGACGGATCGCTCCTTTTCGACATCAACTCATTATCCAAGGAGTTGATCTAGGAACAACCCCTTCAGTACTTTGAAGCTTGCATGCCTCAATGGAAAGTTTCTCACTTCCGGCAACAGGTATACATCAATGACCTTCGGCCAGAAGATTTTGTGTGGTGTTCGACGCCAAGTCCTTTATTCACACCACGTGAATTGTACTGCAGTACCTTGAGGGTCATTATCATTATCAGTGATTCCTCTCGCGCTTGTTAACGGTTTACATCATTGACCGGTAATCAAGCGATGTCTTTCCATGTTCGACTTCAGCGCAATTCTCACATGGATCGACTTGTACTTAGAGTGAAGATCGAACGAGTTTGAAGACCCCAGATCTAGTTTCATCCATCCGGGCTGCGATATATATTCAGGAAAGATAAAGACATTTGACATGTACATCATTGCAGCAGATGATCATCCTACTCAAAGGATGATAATTTCACCAAAATTATCATTCTACCATCAGACGATCATCTGTTCCATGTACAAAAATGAATTTATAAAACTGAGCATGGGAATGCCCGCCTCAGCTAGATCATGAAAGCAGTATGAATCATAATGTATTGTATTGTATTTTACTACAGGTCTCCTCCCAACAGATGGATGAACTTCAGACCCTCCTGGATAAAGCATTTCACCCGATAAACGGCCTCATACTTTAGGGGGCAACTGTTATAGACATTTTTGTGCCTTGCATCACTGAGCATGAAATGTCAATAATCAAGGGATCCAAAGTCCCTAAACATGTTGTTCCTACCCCTAGAGGAACAAGCCCAGCAAACCACAGCACTTAACAAAAGTTCTCCACCTGAAAACACTCAAAAACAAGGCAATTCTGGATCATGTCAACTGCTCCACTGAGCATCTGCGCTGAATGTCAACTGGTCCACTGTCTACCTGCGTTGAATGTCAACTGCAAAGAAGGCTACCTGCGTTGAGCGAGTTTGGACAAGTGGCAGAATCATTTCTCAAGGTGTCAATGGCCAGGAAGCTTCCAAAATGACACTTGGATCAAGGAATTCGACTGGTGATGAGTAAGAGGTTCCAAATCTCCAAGTGGAAGCAAGAACCTCCAAGTGGACTCAAGAACTGAAGTGGGAGAGGACACTAGTCAGTCTCAGACCAGTCTCAAGCTGACTCATCCTCTCTCCAATATCCCTATATATAGATCTCTCCTACATGAGATCAAGGAGGTTGGAATTTGGTATTTGCAAAGAATTGCTGTTGGTTTGTGGCTAGAAACATTGGGTGTGTTATGCTTTGAAGGGAGCTGAAGAAGGAATTCCATTCTGCTGGGAAGGAGATGCTGGGTTGGAGCCCTATGGGTTGTATCTCTTCCTAAACCCTGTTACTTTCAATAAAGCTATCTTGATTCTTTCCTATATTCTGGTGTATTTTGTGTGATTGCATTAGTATATTTGATTTACTTCTAATCCTGAATCATTTATGAATATGTATATTTGCCTTTGTATTGTGTTCTTCTCTTGTTGCGAGTAGTTGTTCTCTTGTCACAGGTAGCTGTTCTCTTGTGATCTCGTGGGATTCAAGTAGCTGTTCTCTTGATCAAGCGAGGAAGCAAGTAGCTGTGGACACACAAAGAGAAGAGGATCTAGTTCGAGGGACAACCGGAAGACAATGGTAAGTCTGTCGATCTCCTCTCTTTCATATTTCATAAAGGAAGAAATCATGATAGCTGTATTCGTTTGTTGCTAAGGCGCTGTCACACCTTAGGTGGATAGGATCATCCTAAATAGGCATTTTTCCCCACAACACTATCACCATCCGCATTTGGGACCCGGTGGCAATGTGTAAGGCGGCTGCGCCGCAGAGTCTGGTAACAGTAAAGGCTATCACCATAAGTTCGGGCAGGGATATGTACTTGATTTCTATCCCTTTCTCCTGGTTCTGATTGTTGCACCACTCTAGCCGGAGGCTAGCAAGGGATTGGCCACCCGGCCTAGTCCCGGACAGAGTCAGTTGCTCGCCCCTATTTGGCAAGCCAGAGAGAAAATATATATCGGAGGGCTCTATCTCGAGCTGGTTCTCTCCGATGTAGAAGCATTGATCCTGAATGTTCCACCTTTCAACCAGCCACTCAAGGAATGGCACCTGGCCCCTCATGCCAGGTATGGCCCAGTATTTGTACAAACCGCATGCTTTTAACGCATCAATAGAAGGTTGATGACCAATTGCGGCCAAATCAACGTCCTCATGTTCTCTTTCTCTCCAATCTAGCATGGTGAATGCCCTACACACCAAAAAACAATAGTTAGAATTCATTTGAAAAAATTTGGTTGGTTGAATTTGGAGTTTGGGGTTTCAAAATGCGTGTTTCACGGGGTACGCACCCCGCGTTCAGAACACAGAGCGGCGGTACGCAGCTGGTCTGAAGGCGGGCTGCGTACCCCGACCTTTTTCCTATATACAAAAAAGGTCGGGGTACGCAGGTCGCCCATGGGGCACCTGCGTACCCCGAGAAACATATCCTAAAACCCTAAACCCCCTAAAAAATCAAACTAAAACCTAAAAATGAATTTCAAATGGATGAAATTGAAGAGGAGGATGTTGTGGAATACCTGAAAGAGACGGCGCTCGATTCTGACGGTCGGATTCTCCGCAATGACCGCAAGAAGTTTTCTTGTCAAAAGCCCTTTTCTCAACCTCAAGAGTAAAATGGTAAAAATGACATGGTAAAAAGTCTTTTTATAGGTTTTTTGGATGAATGAATGCTAAGTTTGTTTATTTTTCACCATGGAAAGATGTTTTTCAATGTATTTTTACCCATCTTAAACAGGTATGAGTAATGTGTCGTTTTTGTGCAGGACAAAAGGACTTTAGAGTAAAATCATCATTTTTCACGAACCAAAACATCAGAGTCATCTTTTAAGCTCTTTTCTGACTCCTAAAAAATGAAAAGATTGCCAAGCGTTTCTTTTACACTCGTTAAAACGGAATTAAAAGACGGTCCCCTTATAGCTCTTTTCTGACCGTAAAAACAGGAAAAGATTATCGGGTTTTTGTCGTTTCAAACTCGATATGGAAATAAAACGACGTGTCCTTGATCGCTTTTTACTTTTCAGGTCAGAGACACTAATCATGAAAGTACTCCTTGGTCGCAAGATCAAGCGGTTCTCCCAGGTATTATTTTATACTTTTTCGGGCTTGGGGGACACAAATTTACGAAAAAGTTCAACCTGGAGTCTTCTTAAGTTTTTCAGACTCTCTAAAATTGAAAAACGCCGAGTTTCTCCTATACTGGGCTCGTTAAAATTTCACAATAAAGGACCTGTTCAATTACAAACAGGAACGAACCACTCCTTCCTAGGGTTCGAATCAAAACTAGGTTGGACTCATCCGAAGGATGAGCTTATAATCAAGCATATGTTATCCTCCTCAAGCTTGTTAAAAATAAAGAGGTACTTGCCAGAAATGGTGGGGCAAAAGAGAGAAGAATGAACCTATTTGTTATCCTTTGTTACAGAAGAACCTTATCACCGCTCTTGAACATGACACTTTCCGTTCACCTGGGTTGGGAAATCCTTTGCCTTAAAAGTTGATCAAACCACTTTGAAAGTCTTCAACCGTTTCCGGGTATTAACTTTGGGTCAATCATACCCAAACCATCTGTTGTGTCGTTATGTGTTCAAGAGGTCTCTGCAAAATACTTGTCATCCATTTGACCATCCCTGAGTCAGTCCTTACAACAACATTTCTTCAACTTGAACAATGATTTCGTGTTGTGGGCTTGCCTGCAACGGGTCGCTTTCTATCGACATCAGCACATTATCTAGAGAGATGACTTAGAAATCGTCAGTACCTTGAAGTCTGCATGCATCAATGGCAGGTTTCTCAGCTTTGACGACAGTTTACATCATTGACTTTCGATCAGAGGACTCCGTGACGTGTTCGACATCAACTCATTTATTCACATCTCATGGATTGTACTGGGTACTTTGAGAACCATTGACATTACTGGTGGTCTCTCTCACACTTGTTAACGGTTTACATCATCGACTGGTAATCAAGTGGTTTCTACCATGTTCGACATCAACTCATTTATTCGCATGGCTAGAATCGTACCAATTCGGGGAGTAGAGATGAAGACCGTGGATCTAGTTTCCACCATCCAGGCTCCGAGGAGTTTTGTATTCATTATATAGTAGACCAATTATAAACAGATGGCTGCATCCATACTGTGTCTACGCAAGTGTATGATCATGATGTACTGCAAGATCATTCCTGTATCAGAGTAGTTAGTCTGTTAGTTAAAGTTTTGATCTGAGTATGGGAATGCCTACCTCAGCGATGATATAATCTTATACATGTATTTTGTGTTTAAAATTGCAGGTTCTGACCAGGCTCTCCACAAGATAATCCTTGAAATGATAAAGCGCTTCACCCTTCCTAGATAATACAAAACCCTAATCTACTACAGGCTTCGCACTTTAGGGGGCAATCTGTTACACTAAAAAATGTCACCATGGCTATTTACAGTTAGTATGACTCTATCAACAGTCATGCTATCCTCTTGGGCAAGTCTTATGCCTCTGCTTTCCATGTAAAACTCCAAAAAGAGAGAAAGTCTTTGTAAATGTGTTTATCTCTCGGTACGCAGATTCTCTCGGCCTTACCTGCGTATACGCACCTGATGTTCACAAAAACTGCGTACTTGTACACTCTGTATGTAAAGGGGCAGGTGCGTACCCCTGTAAAGGTCAAAAGGCGCAAGTTTCACTCCAAAAAAGTTACTTGTGGTCATTTCTAGAGGCTTCTAGAAGTATGTTTGACGTGTATGAAGCGCCTCCAGATGGTTCATGTATCCCTACCAAAGAGGAACTTATCCCATCAATAAGGGAGCTATTCCATCCAAAGAGGGGATTATCCCATTGATGGTGGACCTGATTAACTTCCTCTTGACCATTATAAATACAGGCATTGGGCCAGAAGGAGGGGAGGTTGAAAGCTAAACATTTCTAAGGTAGATGCTGCTGGAATTAGGACTCCCATTTAGAAGCTTGTGAGGAGAGATTACCATCTTTGCTTGTTCTATTTGGAAGTGGGTGAGCTTTGTCAAAGTAAAGGAGAACTCTTGATGGACCCTAGGAGGAACTTGCACAACACCAAGGCTCAGGTTGTAATTGTTCCTTTTGTTTCCTATTAATGCAAATGAGTCCATTCTTCTCAATAACTTGTTATTTATGAGTTGTTTCATGTACTCCTTGGTCTATGTGTTAAATATGTTTTATTTTATGAGATTATCAAGTGCTATTTAATCGTTTAATTGTTAGTGAATGCAGGTTTCGAAGTGAAGGAGGAGCTCATCCGGATCAGTGAGGCTGGACTGCTACAACAGCGTTGGACTACAGGTAGGATCTAAACACTTGATTTCTCGTATAGTAAATGCATGTTTAGAGAAGGATTGCTCTTGTTTGTCTTGTTTGTCACTAGAGAGTCTTAGGCTCCTAGGGAGGTTGGTTGTGTCCGCACTATCGACTCTTTCCGCCTGACAGAAATGAGTTCATGGATGTGAACTGATTTCCCTTAGCCGTAACTACATATTAGCTATATAATCATTTCTGTTAACTAGAAATTCCTAACTAACCTTAACTAAATATCATATTTTCTTCACAAGTAAACCTTAATTGTTCTAGCCTTGACATGTGATCAATCCATCACATTGTTTTTTTTCTATATAAAGACTATTCTATTAAAAGATAAAAGGAAAAAATATTTACAAATAGGTTTGAACCTCTGAGGGGGCTATAGCCTGCCCTCGACCAAAAAGACTGTTGCAGGTAGCACACTGCATTCCTTTTACAAAAATGAGAATCATAGAAGTGAGAATTATGGTAAGCTTGAGAGACCCAAAACTAAACTGAGCTATATGAGATCCAAGCTTCAGAGTAAGCTGATCATTTACAGAAATGATGTCCTTTACAATCGCTATTACAAAAAGATTGAAAACCAGAATTATGTCCTGGAGACTGTAAAATTTCATGCTGATATGAAAAGAAGCCATGCACAATGGGAACTTCACACAAATACCAGAAATCAGAAGATAACTTGCTGTCATGACGCTGGAGCTAGGAGTGATTAAACCTGCGGAGGAGAGCCTGTCTCGTTCTCGTTTGCCTGGTTGGGGGAGCTAACCCAAGTCACCATCACATCGTCTTCAGCTTCCATCATACTGCCTTCTGGAGGAAGAACAAGATTCAGAACACTTCCAGAGAGGCGCGCAAGCTCACAAGCAATAATTTTCTCTTGAGGTGAAGCTGGCTGGGGTTGAATGTCTTCCTGATGGCCCTCCTCGTGCAGCCTGGCAGAGTCATTGAGGATGACTCCAGCCAAGTCACCTTGAAAATCACTTGAATTTTGAGATTGAGACTGTGCCCCGGAGGTTTCATCCGACCTTGTAAGCTCATCTTCCTCCTTCGAGAAGATAACAATTATACTGGCTGAGATGAGGGGCTTATTGAGCCTACTTCTGAACTTGAACCGGGTCGTTTGAAAGGAGCTGTTCAAGGTGGGTCTAGAATGGTCAGAGGGCGGAGAGGATGGGGAGGCAGAGGCTAACGAAGTTATGCGTTGAGGGGCAGAGCCACCACGACCCCGAGAACCTCCACGAGAACCTGAACTACTACCACGCCTGGGGATGCTGCGACGTCGGGCCATTACAGAATGAATCAACAGCTTGAATGAGCAGGGAGACTGAAGGTGGGAGTAAAGCGGCCAGACACAGGCTAATTGAACCCAATTCAAGGACCAGACCTCTGTACAGTAGACCCAAATGCAAAGCTCGCAATAGATGGAATAGACCAGAAGAAAAAACCAGGCAAAGACAGAATAAACCCAATGCACGAACCAGACACTTGCAGAAAAGACCGAATCGATACACCATACACAGACGGGCAAGACGAAATCAGTAGACCGGACGCAAGCGGAGAAGACCAACTCAATACACCGGACACCGGCGGAGAAAACCAGAACCATATACCAGAAGCAGGCAGATTGAGACCGGTTATGAAGCCAGGGGGGCTTCCAAATTCCCTGAGCTGCGCAGGGGCGCTGAGGGCATAACCAACAGAGGAGAACCAAAATGCCAATACCTGAAGAACTCGGAGCAAATGAACCGTGATTAAGGTGCGCCATAATAAAATCACTTACCTGCAGACCTCGAGCCCAATGATCCATAAATGCCTGTAGATCACATACCACGAACTGCCAGAGCCAGCTAAGTAGAATGACAGCTGCCCAAGTCGCATGCAGTGCGATTAACACGTTATTAATGCACCCGCATCCGGGTGTCAATCCATCACATTGTTAGGTTGTTGGTCTGACTTTAATAAATTATCATTTTTATGTGCTTAGCCTAATGCCCCTGCATCACTTCTCCACTCTAATTCTCTAGTTCAATTTTGAATTTATTGACTGTAAACAGATTTTAATATGTCCCTTTTCCATCGCATTTAATATGACAAATTTTATTTTGGGGATCTATCTCATTCTTTATAAACTTTTCTCAATTATCTTATTGAGTTGATCCTCCATTCCATGAGTCTAGGTTTTTATCCGCTGCTTCATCTTTGAAAATTTTCCTTTGCATAGATTAGCATTAAACTCTTAGGAATGTATCCTGAATACTTTGTAAGGTCCACTATATACACAGGTTCATATTTTTTGTTAAGACAAAACAGAACAAGAAATTGACCACCTTTCTGTGTAGGTCTTATAGTTGTTTTTTATTAAGTTCAATTTAATTGAATTTAGTCTTTGTTTTTGTATTTCTTCCTTTACATTCTTTGTCATAGTATCAAAGCGAAGTTTCACAAGACTCCAAGGAGAGAAACATTTGGAATTTATAAAAAAATAATAGATAGGAGCTGGAGGACTCAAGATTGAAGTCCTCATAGCCACTGCAAGAAAGCGAGTTCTTTAAGTAAAAGAAAATTAGAATGGTGATCACACTTTTGCAAAAAGAACAAGTGCCATGGTCAACAAAGAATTATGAAACTATGAAATTCAAGGACCCATCACACCATTGTTGTGTCATGAATTTCCACGATGTTGGAAAATTTAATTTCTACTTGTCTCAGTTGTGACATAATATGTAAAGGAGTTTGTTCCTATTCTATAGGAGTGGTTATATCTATATGTCCCTAGTTTGGTGTATGGATGAGATATTCTCTCAACCAAATGATTGTCTGTCCAAGATAGTTTCCCTATCTTGAGACAACGCTTCTTGGATATATGTAAGATCATAATTGATCAATGTGTATAGGATGGCACTGTCAAATTCCATCAATTTTATCTTGGTAATAGAGGTGGTTTGGGCCTCAGCCTTCATCCATCATGGGCCAAGGGAGATGAAGAGTTTTTTGAATGTTTTTCATTTTGTTTTTTTATTTTTGGTTTGTCCATTGACTGAGGGCGAGTTTAGCTAAGTGTGGACAAGTTTTTCCATTGTTTAGAATTCTTTAGTTGACTGTGATGTTGCAGAGTAGCAGAGTTCTTGCTTGAGCCTAGGTGCAATTGTATTGGAGCAATGATGCTCATCCTCATGCCTGTTTGACTAGGTGTATTGAATTTGGCCTTGGTGTGGATATTGGGATGCAATCTGTCAAGGTGAGAAATGCATAAAGAGATGACTGTGGTAATAATCGTCATTTGCAAATTAGTAGCCACAACCCTCCATGATCAACCAATGAATAACGTTATGTTTCTGGTGATTTGGTAGATCATGGTAGCAAATCAATTGAGCTGGTGGACTAGTCGTTGTTGCTGTGCTTCTAGCGTGGTGGCCCGACATGGAGAAGATCATTGGTGTGTGGATGCAGATCGCTATAGGATCGATAGTGGAGGTCCAATTGATGGTGAGTTTCAAGCATTCGACTGATTGCTGATCATGGGAGTGTAGTAGCATATCATTTGAATGTGGCAGCAGAGTGAGCTAACTGTAGATCACAGGCTGAGTGGATCATTGATGTGGTGCTTTGATCTATCGACCCGCAGTGGAAGTGTGGCAGGGAGGAAGGCTTTGTGAAGATCGAGGAGAGTGGTGCATGTTATGGCAGCGGAGCTAAGGATAAGGAGTTCTGGACGAAGGAGATCATGGAAATAAATTGTGTGCGTGATGTCGAATCATTCAGGTGCAGATAGGGTACCATTATCGCCTGATGCCCTATTGGATTCATAGTCAATATTGTGCACAGAGATTCACCTTTTTCTCAATTATATCCATCTAATATTACATCCATCCAGCACTTGAAAGGAGCAATAAACCATAGTCAATCAAGACAACAAAACTTTCTAATGTCCCTTGGTGAGGATAATTTCATTGTGCGAGCTCTAGTAAGCTCAGGAAATGGAGAATTTGCCTTGGCGGCAACCATTGGCTCGCGATTGATACCCTTTCTTGCAATCCTGGAGATGTGCTGGAACCTGATATACGAGGAGAGGCATGCGAGTTGAATGTTGTGGAAACTCATTATTTATTGTGTGTGGATAAGCACACCACTTGAATCAATTATTTTTGATTCGCGTTCTGCTTCATGGGTTCAGTAGTTTGATGTTGTGAGCTTCAAATTTAATCTTCAATACTGAAGGACATGTATGTTAGGTGAAGGGACCTTCAAACAACTGTGAAATAATCCAACGTGTGCCTAACTAGTTATGCTAAATTAGATTTATTGAACAACTATTGTGTTAGTGATGAAATGTTTTTGAATTCAACCCTCTATTTGTGTCAAAACAATCAAAAGAATTAGTGAAATGGCTATTAAAGGTGTTGGTTATTAGAGTTGTTGTTGCGTTAGTAGAGAGGGGTTGAGAAATTGTTGCAGCTTGCAAGTCTTTATGACTCTAAGATTGTGAAGGAGAGATTTGAGGTGAGAATTGAAAGGCCGCTTGTTGCAAAGATGATTACGAGGGAGTGTGATCTTCCTATTATTTATTTTTCTTTGATGATGGAGAAAATTTCATGCAGGATCATTAGACTCTGTAGGAATCAATAAAATATCTTGATTGGGTCACGGTTGTTTTTTTTTATCATGGGTCTTGTAGAAATTCAATCCTCTGACTTGGGTCCTGGAGAGATATGTTGAAGTTGATACACTCTTGGAAATTTACAAGATGGTTGCCATAGCTAGGGGTATTATACATGAGAAATTTGTAGAAAATTTGAAGATGGTGATTTCCTTTTCCGTGTTCACGCTGATGCCTAAATAAGCGTGTGGAAGAGACAATAACGTAAGCATATTTATTCATTTTCATTAGTAATGGTTAGTTATGGTCCTTGACATGTTTTATGTACCTGTTGTAAGACCTAGAGAGGCATGTGTACCCTTTGTTATGTGTTCCCTATGTTAAAGAGTTTTAAGACCCTATAAGAGTGTGTCATGTGGGAAGGACACACATGGGTGGGTTGTGTGGTTTCCATGTTGTGAAATTTTATATCTAGGGGGCAGTTCATTGAAAGGTTGGATGAATCATGTATGTGAAGGACTTCCTAATAGACTGGCGGCTACATCGGTTGGAAACACATGCATTCTGGTATATGGTTGTTCCTTTATATGGAAATCGACATCTGCATGAACAAGGTACAACTTGTAATTATCAGACTAGACCAGATGTAGATATTAGAGATTGATATGGAGACAAGTAGTCATTAAGGGGGAGTGTTGGAAAATGTGATTCCTACTTATCTGAGTTGTGAATTTATATGTAAAGGAGTATGTTCCTATTCTATAGAATTGGTTATATCTATATGTCCCTTGTTTGGTGCGTAGTTGAGATATTGTCTCAACTAATTGATCAATGTGTATAATTTGGCAGTATGAAATTCTATCAATTTTGTTGTTGGCTTGATGGGCCCTGACTAAGGTTCGACATTAGTCAGCCAAGCAAATCCCTACACTACTGGCACTTTCGGCATCAGTCTGTGGAGCATGGACTGAAGTCTCACCCGAAATAGTATGGGGGGATGTAGGAACCACATTTCTACACCTTGAGATTGTTGTGATGTTGGTCTTATACCTTAAACCCTTCCTCCGCATAGATCAATAAGCCTTTAGGGCTTATCAATGTACTTTTTCTTCTGTCTCTTAGAAGCTTCGTGAAGGTATAAAATCTTCTGCGCACAACCCTAACCAGTGACTCAACCACTTACGTGCCTTTATTATAACGTTATTGTATAATTTCCGGAAATATCTTAAGTGTTCGCCAATTTTGCCATGCAATTAACATTATCTTAGCGTAAACATATATCATTATTTGCGTTCATATAACAAATAGAAACATATATATTCATGCATCAAATTAGCATTATAACATGAACCCAGAACATAACATAACATAATTGCTTTCAATCCACAGAGACAAAATACATAGTAATTTCAAAATACTTCTCTTTATTGATGATTCAAATTTCCAATACATACTCTATCTTCCCTGTGCACACAACTGCAGGAGTCTACGCACTCAGCTAAGGACTTCTACCCTAGGCCTCTGTGCACTCAGCTATATAGCCTCTTCCTACACTAAGAATCTCGCTCTTAGCTCTTCACAGATCATCAAGAACTCAAAATTACTTAGAACTCTACTTCTCCCCCTTAGAGTCTTCTAAGACTCCCCTTTTATAAAATCCCATGGTCCACAGACCAAGGGAAGATCTCTAAAGCTAACACAAGTTATCTAAACTAAGGGAAAAACCCTTTTTGACTCTTGATATCATCGTGCTCCATGGCCACAAAATGCAAAGACATTACATTCCTTTATACAAAATTTGAGCTTTCTACCCCAAAAATACCACTATTGGGCTTACCTAATCAAATTCTTCCACTGATTCAATAATACCAACCGTGAGCATCTTATATGACTCAACGTGAACCCTTTCCTTATACTTAAGATTGAGGTGGTAAGGTCTTTGTTTCACAGTTTTTGCGTCTGATTTCAGGGTGATCCTCATGACACCGAGGTCTCCTATTATTCCTTTTAGGTTAGAAAACTTCGTAGGGAACAAATCCTGATATTCACGGTGTAATTCAGTAACCTTATCTACTATTGCATCGTCCCAATAGTCCCAAATCTCTGAAAACATCAGCTCTGCTTCTTTGCTAATGTTCAGCTACCTAGTTTTGAGTGGTGCAGTTATATATGGGTTTTCTATTTCTTGTCCTTCTACTTCACGGTGACCTTCGGTTTGTGGAATATTAATTTTCATGCAATCCTCATCTTCTTCTTCAACAGTCTCGTTATAGCATTCTAGCATGTGGCTTAGTTGAGTGGTCCAATCAGGTTGAATTAGATCTAAAGGATCATGTGGTATCCTAAATATCACTGCTTTAATCTCTTGTAGTGCTTCATCAATATAGTCAAACCTACCTTCAAATATGAACGTAATTAAAAATCCTTGGTGAAAAATATCCCTTTCTTCAGTGCCACTACAGACTTTTGTCTCTAGGTATCGATTAATTGGTATGACATCCAAGGTATGACAAAACAAATGCACCCATTCACGCTGAGGCTTTCCTCCACAAGGTTTAGTCCATTTGGCCAAGGGATCATGTAGATCATCCCTCCCATCATACTTGTCTATCATCCATACATTCAGCTGTTCAAATCATATTCTCGTCATCCTCCTATATTTGCGCCAAATGTCGAAACTACCCTTATGTGTACCCCACGATCTTGCCAGTGTAGCGCACAGTGCCTAATGCAAGGTCTTGAAGTAATAAGTTTTTGGCACTTCCCTTACACATTTGTATAAAAATATATCCACATCAGTCAACCCATCATAAGAAGGCAGATTCCTTACCTCCGATGACACACAGAAAAACCTTTTAGTCATCATATTACAACACAACATAGATAATTCTTGTAACCGATTCTACTAGTGCTCTAATTCTTAATCTGAGTGTGATGTGCAAGAACTTTCATAGTCCCATGCAATACGACCATCTGCTAATGGATTCACCAAATCTTGATCTCACGTTGTTATCTTATATATATGGTTCAAATCATCATCGCTTTCATAATCACGGACTGGTTTAGTATAGTGTCGTCCTTCTGCAAGATCCAGGGGTACTACTATGCAAAGAAATTTATTTTCAAAAGTCATCTTTATCTTCTTCAGGTTGATCACCCCATTCATGTCAGTAGCCCAATCAATCCCATGGAGCACAAGGTAGGGGTTGTTGTCATCCACAATTTCTATTACTTCAAAATAAGCCAATGCGATCACGCCTTTAATATCTGCAGTTACTCCGTGTAATCGTCCCATGGGGATGATGTTCTACTAATTTTCGATTCTTAACTAAATCAGAGACCACTGCAACGGAGGTCTCCCCATCCACTCCCATGTTTGCTTAAGCAAAACATTCACGTCCAACCATAGATATATAATGAATTGATCCATCTCATATTCTCCTATATGCGCGGTGAGTCTCATGTCATGTCCCGTCCTTGCCTTATGATTACCAAGCTTTCTGACTATGCGTGGTTCACAAGTAGCATTGTCCTTGACAATGCACCAATTTATCAGTTCATGTAGTCCCTTCACATCCTTACTATCACAAAGTAGCTTCATGTAGGTCCCCAAGAATGTGGTAATCATGGATTGGTTCATTTCTTCAACCGGTTTCTCCTGACCTCCAAAGGTAGAGGCCTCATCAAAGCTTTCCTCTTCTTCCATAAATGTTTCTTTTGCATGCTCCAGATCAAACCTAGTCTCCTTTTCTGGTGCTTTGTGGACCCACTTACCTTCTACAAGCTGCTTCTCTTTATCCTCACCAGTCTTCGTTCCACTTCACAGCATAATGTTTACCTTAGGGTCTTCCTCGCGAGTCTCAACCCTCATCATATAGAGGTTTTGCATCGACTACGGATACTACGCCCTCTTTTCCCAAATATTAGACAACAATATAGGGAAATAATAAGTCACATGGTCAAACTGAATACAATAGTAGCATGACAGTCCCATCAAGTTCGGGTAGTCTCTCGTGTAGTGTCCTGGTCCTCCACAATTGTAACAAATAAGCTTCCCTCAGCCTCTGCCAGGCCCTCCTCCACCTCGGCCTTTGTCGTGCCCCTAATACTCACCTCGTGCTCCCCCAATGCCTTGGTACAAAGGTTGCGTTTATGCCTGCACCCTGTATGCATGTGTCTTGCCCATCATTAATTCATAACTAAAATAATTGCGCTTGTCATGACCTAGTGATTGAGAGAAATTGTAGAAGAGTTGTTGTTGTGTCTGTGCAAATTTTTGTCACTTTCTAGCTATGTGGTATATAGCACACCATAGCACAGGCCATTTACTTGGCCCGAGTGTAGCCTCCAGCCTTAGAGGCACTCGTGCCCCTGCTGCAACACAATTCACAAAGACCAGGCAGTGATCATTGTCATGCCCCTGACCTTTGCATTTCAGGCACCAGACTTCTTCACATGCCTCTAGCTGAGCTCTTCTATCTTTATTCAAGCTTCAAATTTCAAGGAAAAGGTTCTAAAACTACACATGAAACTATTGAACCCCCAGATTAGCATTCTGCATAGGTGTCCCGTGTAGTCTCATCGGGATTTCTAGAGCATCTGCTTGGGTCCCAATCTTCTGTTGTGATAGAGAAACCTTTAGGTGGGGCAAGAGCGAGGCCACAAACCATTGCAATGCTGCCCATCAATTAGCTTCATGTTGGCTTCACGGATCATACATTTCAATATTTGATCCAAATGCCATGGTATATCCCAAGGGTTCATCATGATCTCCATGAATCCCATAATGTATTGTGCATGACTCTTAGTTCTATTGAATTCCCTATTCAGCGCAGTCTGGATATCTGCCAACGTAGATGTCAGGTTATCAGTATTGTACTTGATGTACCACTTTAGTGTGATGTCCTGCAAAGCACTAACCACCATTTCTTTCTTCATTTGATCATTTGTGATACCTTGAGCTTCCCATATAGCCTTCACAATGAACTAAAGTTGGTCCGGGTCTTTATTTCCTATGCGCTTGAATACAAGTAGCTTTACAAAGTTCGTCATGTTGAAAAATGGTGGAGGTGGTGGTGGTGTGGGTGATGGGGTAAGTGGTGGAGGTGAGGATGGAGGCAATGTGGATGGATGGGATGAGGATGGAGGCAATGTAGGTATTCATGAAAACCCTTGCCTTATCATCTAAATAGCTCTCAACGGAGAAGCCTTTTTTTCTCCTTCGTCATCACTCAAAGCAGGCTCAATTAGTGGGCTTTAATCAAGACCTTTTCTCCCACCATCCCTAAAAGACCTTCCACTTTGAATAGTGTTGGATTAGTGGGGCCTGACTAAGATTCAGAGGTGATTTAGCCAAGCAAATCCCAATACTACTTGACCTTTCAGAAACAGTCCATGTAGTGCGGACTGAGGTCTCACCCAAAGTATTATGGGAGGGTGCTAGAACCAAGTTTCCACACCCTTTGGATGTCTGATGGACTTCTGGGAGTCCGTGGTCTGACACATCGTTGTGCACACTTGTGATCCCTTCGTGACCTCCAGTGCAGCTTCCATGCAGCCCTGGTCTTGGAGCGACTCCAGGGAAAATTTTAAGAACCCCCCCTAAATTTACATGTATAATAAATGGGCGAATCTCCATGGTATATAAGAGAAATGGAAGGCGATTTTATCAATAATATGATATGTATATATAATTTTTTGGCGAATCTCTCACCAGGCATGGCGAATATTTTACTCAATTATAAAATATTGTGTTTATTGAATACACAAATGAAATCATTGCATTTCTTTAAAATATCTTTTGAAATCAAAATTACTGAAATTACATATCGATAACCTAGTGGGTGTAGGATAAAATTCACCCATGCCATTCACAGAAAGCATGAGAAAACACCTAATACTATATATAAAACCAAGAAAAATTAAAATTCATCACTTCTAGGGACCTCATAACCACCCCGCCAATACACAAGTATGTTCCTGTTTACAATTAGAAAAATTACCCAAACTGCAATTTGTTTACTCCACTTCTAGGGACCTCGTAACCACCATGCCAATACACAAGTATGTTCCCGTTTGCAATTAGAAAAATTACCCAAATTACAATTTGTTTACTCCAGCATATGTTGGAAAGTTATAGAAGGGTGACTAGTGCAATCAGTCCATTCCTTTTAGCCCTGGATTTGTTTCAGTTTAAAACAGAAGTATACAAATATACTTGTCCAATGCCTATGATTTAACCATTCACCTTAAGATGTTTTTACAATATAATTTCCTAAGTCTATTTAATATCTTCATTATCATAAAAACCAACCTATATCCATCTTAACTCCACATCTACCACTCTTAGGGGGATGAAATCTATTTATCCCTCTGAGCACTTGGTAGACCCAGAATTAAGATGGATCTAAGATAGAATTTCCCCTTTAAATAGTCTATGCTCACATGAATACCATGGGTTATCATAAACCTAGAGCTTAAAAATTACTATTAGTAATTTATAAAAGTTAATAAAATTAATAGTTGATTTTTATTTTATTTTTTATTTTAACCAAGCTAAAATGTTTTACATTAAATTACAACATCCATTTTTACTCTTTATCGGATCAAATATTTTTTCACTCTATGCTAGTTTGCATATCAAGATATTTGATACCTCTCGGGGGTTAGTAGATCCAGAGTAAAGATGGATCTATGCTGGTTTAATTCCCCCATTTAAATAGGCTACATTCCAAGTGAATACCATGGGTCAATACCATGTGCCATTTTGGTGAATACCATGGGTCAATACCATGTGCCATTTTTATTTTTATTAATACTAATATTAGGATTAATAATGTTTTTTTGCATGGTATTAATAACAATCTATTCCATGGTATTTGTCCCATAGTATAAATATAAGGTGACTTATGGAGTAAATATAAAAAAATGTTTTATTTGTTTACCATACCTCTCGCTTATTTATATTTTTATTAATTTACCATATCTCTTTTACAAATATGGTATTTGGCCCATAGGATTCAATAAAACCTCTTTCTTGAGCCTTCATAAATAGAATGAGGGTTATGGACTAAATATAAAAATAGGTTTTATTTATTTACCATGTGTCTAGTTTATTTATATTTTTATTTATTTACCATACCTTTTGAGTAAGTATAAAAAGACGTTTTATTTATTTATCATACCTCCACTTTACTTATATTTTTATTTGTTTACAGCCTTGCATGTATATAAGGTGACATATGGAGTAAATATAAAAAATGCTTTATTTATCTACCATACCTCTCATTTATTTATATTTTTATTAATTTACCATACCTCTTTTATAAATATGGTATTTGGGCCTTTGGCCCATAGGATTCACTTAAATAAAACCTATTCTTGAAAATGGGCAAATGGATTCACTTAAATAAAACCTATTCTTGAAAATGGGCGAATGGATGGTTGTAACTCCTAATTTCAAGGGCTAAATTTACATTTTTTACCCTCTCCCTTAAAATAAGGTGGGCTATTTGAGGTGATTTGTAAAAATGTACTATGATACAAAATATTCGCCCACTAAAAATTTAAAACCCCTTAATTTCGCCAAAGGGCCAACATTCGCCCCTAAAATCAATCCTAAGCGACTCATATAATACCCAAGCTTCTTGCTTATTAACTGATTACTTAGCTTATGTGTGCCAGATTTATTATTATTACAACATATTCATCAACCATAACAGTACGCACAATACATAAACGAATACAACAATAAAGAAGATAATGCACTGCAAATACACAGGAATATGAATCAACTTCTCTTTTATTAATTTCCAATCTTTCTTACAACCTCAACACCGCCCTACGCACTCAACTGCAGGGGTCCGCACACTTAGTTGCAGACTCTACTAGGCCTCTGCACACTCAGCTGTGGAGCCTCTTCTTACTACTACAACCCAAGACACTTAGACTTCTACTATAAGCTGGAACAATTTCTTCGCTCTCTTTTCTATATCGACTCCTTTTACAACTTAGAGCCTCGTTGTATATATACAGTCCTGTGGTCCGCGGACCATGGGTAGGCCGAATTTACACTAATTTGCAATACAGTGCTTAGGGCGGACAACCCTATGACTCAATTGTACACTTCACGCAATGCACCCGCAATTCGCAAAGTTCTACAACATCTTTGACCAAAACTTGGGCTTTGAGCCCCAAAACCTACTGTGGGGGGATTCCATGTCCAACAGGCCCCCAACACAATCATCGTCACTTGTCTTGAGTCACTCTATTGGTATGAAAATCATTGCACGAAGCCCCTCCAACCATTTCTTTTCTTCCCAGAGGTCTGCTATGCACTAATCTGTAGTCTACTGGATCTGTTGTATGCACTCTTCTATTGCTTCTACATCATCCATGTCTAACTCATGTCCTTTCATTGATACCAGTTTCTAGTGCTTATGTTTATAGTCCTGCACCCTTGTCTGGTTCCTCGAGTCATGAAGACTATGCTTCAATTGGTTAGTCAAATAGCTAGCCCACCCATGTAGGGCTACAGGCGACTACCGTTTACTTTTCCTAGGAGGAGCTCTCCATTGAGTTTGACTAGCTAGACTATGCCTCCGTCTATCACCTGTTTTACCACATATGGTCCCAGCTAGTGCATTTTGAACTTTCCCAAAAAAATTTCAAACTTGCTATCATACAGTAGAACTAAGTCATTTACCTTGAAGGCGTGCAACTTGATATGGCAGTCGTGCTAGGATTTTTCATGCTTCTTTTTTACTTGCTGGTGAAATCCAGCAAGAAATCATTCTTCGTCGAGCTCCACTAATTGTGCGAGCCTTTCTTCCAGAGCTTCATGGTCTGTCATGGCTATGAGTGCGGCTATTCACAAACTAGGGATGATGTATTCCATTGGCATGACTGATTCCATACCATAGACCAACTGGAATGGTGTATGTCTCGTCCATTTCTTACATGTTGTCTTGTACACCCATAACACAGTGGGTACGCGTAGGTTCCAGTCATCCCGCTGCGTGTTACATACATTGGTCAACATAGCCTCTAGTATTTTATTGAATGCTTCTACTATTCCATTGGCCTGTGGGTGGTATGGTGTACTTTTATGGTGATAAACCTAGAATTCTTCTGTGAGTGCACTAATGATTTCATTCAGGAAATGTGTGTTGCGGTTGTTCATTAAGATTTTAGGGCAGCCAAATCATGTCAATAGATTTTCGAGCAAAATCTTTGCATTCATCACAGTTGTGTAGTCCTTGACTGGTTGTGCTTCTGCCCATTATGTCTGGTACTTCTTCGTGGAGTTGATGTAGCACACACCCGTCTTCCCCTAAGGTTTGATTGGGCCCAAAAAGTCAATTGCCCATTTCTCGTGTCATTTGGGGATTTAGTGGCATCTCATCCCTTCATGATGGTTTTCCCGTCCTTTTACATATATCAGAGGCCTTACAATACGCTTTCGAATCCTGGTGCAGGCTCAGCTACCATAACCCTGCATGAAGAATCTTTTGTGCGGTCATGCATCCTACATAGTGTCCTCCTACAGTGCCCCCATGTGCTTCCGTGAGGATCTAACCTCATTCAAATTCTGGTACGTATCATCACAATACCTCATCGTTGCCCTTTTTATATAGGTTCCCCGTGATGACAGAAAATTCCACCATGCGCACCACTAATTCCTTCTTCTGCTAGATTGAGTACCCCTTCGGCACAATCCCTATTGTTAGAAAATGGATTATGTCTTCGAGGTGTCCGTCCATGATGTGTAGTGCAAAGAGCTCAATCAGGTAGTCCCTCCTCCAAATTTATTCGTTCCTCGCCCATCTCAATTCGTGATAAGTGGTTTGGTCCTACATTTAAGCATCCCGGCTTGACTATGACCTCAAAGTCATATTCTTGAAATAGTAAAAGCCATTGGCATATGTGCCCCCCCAACACAGGCTTGTTCACCAAGTATTTTGACATAGAATGGTCCGTATACTTCTTGAAATGTCCGCCAAGTAAATAGTGTCAGTATTTTTGGAGCACGTACACCATTGCCAACCCCGCACATTCGATGGTAGAGTAGTTGTTTTCTGCTTTGGACAATCTTTTACTTGCAAACACGATCAGGTGATCCACACCCTCTGCTCGCTCCTGTGTGAGTACGGCTCCCAACGCAATAGACGACGCATCAACATGTACATGAAATTCCACATCCCATTTTGGGAAGACCAAAATTGGTGCGGAGGCTAGTTTCTCCTTCAGGACATCCAAACTTCTCATGCAATCATCATTCCAGAAATATGTAACATCTTTTTTTTAATAGCTTTTCCATCGGTGTGGTTATTTGGCCATAACTTTTGATGAACTTCCTATAGTATCTAGTGTGTCCCAGGGTAGCACATAGTTGTTTAACACTTTGCGATGCTTCCAAATTGACGATAACAGAAATATTCACAGTGTCCACCATCAATCCTTGATTGCAGACCACATGCCCCAGTAGGTTTCCAAAGGGAATGAGGAATGTGCACTTCTTCAGGTTCAGTGCAATCTGGTGTCAGCGGAAAGTATCGAGCATCAATCGTAAGCTCGCTACATGGTGCTTAACTAAACCAAAAATAGTCCAATCATCCAGATAGACCTAAAAAAATTTGTGGATGTATTCTTTGAACGTGGCTACCATGATGCGTGAGAATATAGCTGGTGCATTTTTAAGTCCAAATGACATTACATTGTATTGAAAGCATCCTCATTCTGTTGTGAAAGTTGTCTTTCTCCTGTCTTTTGGCATGATCTTGATATGATGCTACCCTGAGAACCCATATGTGGACGAGTATGCTTCCTGACCGCCAACATTCTCTAGTACCTCATCTATGAATGGTGTTGGGAATGGATCGTGTACACAAGCATCATTCTACTTCCTAAGCTCTATGCATATTCTTATTTCATCCTTCTATTTTTTCTCCTATACCATCATCAGACTCACCTAGTCCAATTCTTCGATTGGTTCAAGAATTCCAGTTGTCATTATTTTGTCTAATTTTCCACTGCTTAACTGGCTTTCCGTTAGGTTTCAGGGTGATCTTCATCATCCGTAAATCATCTACGATCCCCTTTAAGTCTATAATTTTGGTTAGAAACAGGTCTTGGTATTCATGGAGTAACTCAGCGACCTTATCGATCATGGCATCATCCCAATAGTCCCCCAATATTGCGTATTTTGGTTTTTCCTCCATTTCAATGTTTATCTGCTTCATTTTTAGCGGCGCGGTGATGTCGAGGTCTTCAAGTGATGGTCTATGAATTTCATGAGAGCCTTCTATTTCTAAAATGTTAACATTCCATGGGTCCTCATCATCCTCCTCAACCTTCATGTTATAACACTTTAGTGCGCTACTTAACTGTATTTTCCATTTTGGCTGAAGTACTTCCATTGGCTCTTGTGGTATTTTAAAGATATCGACTTTCACTGTTTGTAGCACATCATCCACAATATCTGACCAACGATCTTCAAAGGTGAATCTTAACAAGAATCCCTTGCGGAAGACATCCCATTCACTCATACGATGGTGTAGCACCGTCTCCGTATACCAATTCATGGGTATGACATCCAAGGTATGGTAGAATAAGTGCACCCACTTAGGCTATGGCTCTTCCCCATAAACCTTGGTTCATTTCGTGAGGTGTGTGCATGGATCATCTCGTCCATCATATTTGTCTACTAGTTGTACTTGTTGTTTTCCAAACCGTAGGCGCATCATCCTTTTGCATCTGTGCCAGCCTTCAAAAGTTCGTTGATGCATACCCCACCATTGTGCCAGTGTTGCATGCAGTGCCCACTTCAGTGCATCGAACAGATGCTGCTCTGGTACTATGCTTTTGAATTTTCTTAGAAATTCATCCACCACCAACAATTCATTATATGTTAGAAACTCCCTTGTCTCTATTTTTACGCAACACAATGATCTGATCATCATCTTGCAGTTCAATGTTGTTACTTCGTGCAGTAGATTCTACCATCGCTCTATCTCTTCGTCTGAATCTAAAGTGCAGGAGCTTTCGCACTCCCATGAAATACTTCCATGTCCAGTTGGATTCACCCAGTCTTCTCCTTATGTAGTTATCTTGTACACATGGTCAAGATCATCATCACTATCGTCACTGTGCACTAGTTCAGTGTATTACACTCCTTCGGCTGGATCCAGTGGTACTACTACGCGTAGTGAATTTTTCTCAAAGATCATTTTGCACTTCTTCATATTTATAACTTCGTTGGTATCAGTAGCCCAGTCTATCCCTAGTAGGACAGGATAGGGATTTTTGTCATCGACAATCTCTATCACTTCAAAATCTACCTGCACACTCGTGCCTTCAATATCGACTGTCACCCCTTTGCAACCTTCCCATAGCCAAAATCTTCTGTTGGTTCGCCATTCGTAACTAAATAGGTGACCATTGTAACGTGGCTCAGCCCATCCGTTCCCATGTTTACTTTGGTAGTACGTTCGCATCAAAAACCAAGTCCAGGATTACCCGATCCATTTCGTACTCACCTATTTCCGGAGTCAACCTCATCTCCCTTCCTATGCATAATGCATTCTTTCCTAGCTTTTGGACCATGTGCGGTTCTCGTGACCCCACACTCCTAGTGATAATTTCCTATAGCCCTTTGATTTCCATGTTGTCATGCAATAGTTTCATGCATGTCTCCAGTTATGTAGTGAGCATTGAAGGATCCATCCCTAGTTCTAGTTGATCCTTACTACTAGAAGTGGAGGCCTCTGTGAAGCTCTTCTTAGCTTCCATGAATGTCTCCTTCATGTGTTCTAAATCAAACTCGGGTTCCTTTATAGGAGCCTTGCAAACCCATGCACTTTCTTCTGGCTACCTTCATTTATCATCTCACGTGGTCATGCCACTCTTGAGCATCATGTTTACATTTAGGTCTTCTTGGTGCGGTTCAGACCTCATCATTTGTAAATTCTGGGTTGGAGGGGGCTGGAGTACCCCCTTTTGCGCATATTTTCTATCAGTGAAGGATAATATTCCCTATCATGATCAAACTAATTACAATACCAACCTGATATCCTAGTTGGGTTCACACAATCGCGGGCATAGATTATTTGTTCATGGCCTCTTCCTCGCCCCATTCCTCCTCGACCATGACTATGCCACTAAAACCTAGCATGTGCCATCCCTACATCTGGGTCGAGGGATTGTGTTTTGGCCTGCACCTTGTAGGCAGGAGTCTGATCCATCATTAGTATATAGCTTCGGCAGGTGCATTCGTCATGGCCTACCGACGTGCAGTAATTACAAAACAATTGTTGGGACGTCTGCATATACTTCTGCAATAGATGAAAATTATCCATGGTATGTTTCCCTCCTATCTGGAAGATCGCACATCATAATGCCAACGTCGTGCTCGGCCATGCCTGTGCCTTCATTCTTAATGGTATTGGCCCTCCTCCTGCCAAGTAGTTCCCGAACACTAGACAATGATCTTTGTCGTGGCCCTCACCTTTGCATTTTATGCACCATACTTCCTCATGCACCTATAGCTGAGGTGCCCTATCCTGTTTCAAACTTTTCATTTCTAGACACAGATTCTGTAGCTGCGTGTGGATCTGTTGGATTCCCAATCCAGGGTCTTATATAGGGGTCTCATGCAACCTCATAGCCATCTCTAATGCTTCAGCCTGGGTGGGAAGTTTTTTCTATGACACCGTCATCCTTAAGTGTGGCATAAGTGAGGTCACAAACCATGCATGATGTTGTGCAGTTGTTAATGTCATGTTGTCTTCAAGGATTGTACCTTTTAGTCTTTGGTCTAGGTCCCAGGGGATCTCACCCAGGAGCGTTGCGATCTCTTTAAACCTGATGATTGATTGCATCTCTGACTTTGGCTTGCTAAACTCCCTGTTCAACCCAATGTGGATCTCTATAATTCCTGCGTTCGGATGGTCATTATAATGCTTTATATACCACGTTAATGCACAATCCTGCAGCACGCTCACCAGCATAGCCTTTTTAGTATTATCATCCACAACACCCTGTGCTTCCCATACTACTCTTACCACGAACTAGAATTGGTTCGGGTCTTCGTTTCCTACTCCTGTAAACACTGTTAGTTTAATACCACTTTCCATATTGAACTGTGGAGGTGGCAAAGGAGGAGTGGCTGGAGTTGCAAGTGAGGTGGGTGAAGCTGGTGGCAGTGTGGGTGGGGGTGGTAAACATAGAATTCACTACCTTATGAAACTGACCACGCTTCTCGGAGAAACCTTCGTGAGCTCTTCCTCGGTCTCTCGTGAGGGTGAAATTAAGGAAATGTTTTCTAATTCTTCATGGATTTCATTTCTGTAGATCTTTCCACTCTGTGTAGTCTCGAACATTAATTTATTCGCATAACCTGGTTTTCACACAATAGCATCTTCATCCAAGTGTCCAAATATTTAACATACTTACCTTGTGGTGCCTTGAGAAAACGTCACTCTGCCTCACTGTAGCTAATGGTCATGTCTATCACAAACTCAGTGATAAATCCTACTATTATCTAGTTGAGCTAGTGGTCCACAACTCGTGCTATCTTATCTTCTGAGGCTTCTAGTCTACGCACTAGTTCTGGAGTCTGCACTATTGGTCTGTCGAGCCTACACCTTCCCTCATTGTCTACTAATCTTGGGATCCACTCATATAGCTCACATGGAAAGGATGCAAAGAAAATTTTGTGTATTTCAATGTACAAGTAGCAATCCAGTCACTGCTCCTTAGATACTTGTGAGTTTCTGTTTTCCTGCACCATGAGCTTGTTAATCTTCTTGTCCAACCAATCTTCAATTTCTTTCTTTGTAGGGTTCCAGTGGCACGACATCAGACATCCTTTATGCAGATCCTGATCCTGAAAACATAACCATTTGTTGGCTTAGTGGGGCCTGATCCAGGTTCAGAGGTGATTTAGCCAAGAAAATCATGGTACTACTGGCCCTTTCAGCATTAGTCTGTAGACCGTGGATTGAGGTTTCAACTGAAGTAGTATGGGAGGGTGCTAGAACCAGGTTTCCGTGCCCTTGGGATGCCTGATGGGCTTCTGGAGGTCCGCAATCTGACCTATCATTGCACGCACTTACGATCCCTTCACTACCTACAGTGCAACTTCCACGAAGGTGTACTCGAGGTGCGACTCATATAATACCCAAGCTTATTGCTTATTAACTAATTACTTAGCTTATGTGTGCAAGATTTATTATTATTACAACATATTCATCAACCATAATAGCACGCACAATACATAGATGAATACAACAGTAAAGAAGATAATGCGCTGCAAATACACAGGAATATGAATAAACTTCTCTTTTATTAATTTCCAATCTTTCTTACAACCTCGACACTTCCCTGTGCACCCAGCTGTAGGGGTCCACACACTCAGCTGCAGACTCTACTAGGCCTCTACGCACTCAGCTGCAGAGACTCTTCCTACTACTACAACCTAATACACTTAGACTTCTACTCTAACCCCGAACCATTCCTTCACTATATTTTCTATCATCGACTCCTTTTACAACTTAGAGCCTCACTCTATTTATACAATCCCATTGTCTACGGACCATGGGTATGCTGACTTTACACTAATTTACAATACAATGCTTAGGGCAGACAATCGTATGATTCAATTGTACACTTCACACTCCGCGCCCGTAATTCGTGGAGTTCTACACCATCTTTGACCAAAACTTGGGCTTTGAGCCCCAAAACCTGTTGTGGGGGGATTCCATGCCCAACACATAGCTCCAAACATCAAGGCAACTACATAACCTTGTTTTCACACAGGAGCATCTTAATCCAAGTATTTAATGATTTCAAGTAATTACCTCATGGCCCCTTAAAGAAGTGGTGCTCTGCTTTTTTGTCACTGACTGAAGTATCAACCATGAACCCTATCACAAACCCTCTTATTGCACGGCCGAGCCAATGATCGATAACACACGTGATCTTATTTTCGGAGGCATCCAATATTTTCACTAACTCCAGTGTCCAAAGAATCAGATTGTCAAGCCTCCACCTTGCCTTGCCATCTGCCAACTTCGCGATCAACTCATATAGTTCAACCAGGAAAGAACAAAAGAAGATTTCATGATTTTTTGTGTAAAAATATCTTTCCAACCACTATTCCTTGTTAATTGTGGATTCATGTTTTCTTGCAGTGCAAATTCATGGATCTTTATATCCAACCAATCTTAAATCTCCTTCTTAGTTGGATTCTAATGACGCGGCATCACGCATCGCGTTATGCAGATCCCGTTCCTGCCAACAGAACCATTTGTTGGCCTGATGGGCCCTCACCTAGCTTCAGCGTTAGTCAACCAAGCAAATACGTACACCATTGGCCCTCTTAGCATCATTCTGCAGAGCACGGACTAAAGTCGCACCCTCAGATGGTTGTGATGTTTGTTTTATACCTTAAACCCTTCCTTGATGCTCATTGATAACCCTTTAGGGCTTATTAATATACTTTCTCTTTCATCTCTTATAACCTCTGTGAAGTTATACAATCATCCTTCATGCAATGCTAATCAGTGACTCAAGCACTTATGCGACTTTATTACAATTTTATTGTATAACTTTCCAAAATATCTTAAGTGTTTTCCAATTTTACCATGGAATTAATATTATCTTCTGGTAAACATATATCCTTATTTGGATTAATATAGGAGATAGAAACATATATATTTGCGCATCAAATTAGCAACATAACATGAACCGAGAACTTAACATAACATAATTGCATGCCATTCACAGAGACAAAATACACATTAATTTCAGAATACTTCTCTTTATTGATGATTGAGATTTCCAATTCTGACTCTATCTACCCTACATAGATAACTTCAAGGATCTACGTAGTCAGCTGCGAACTTCTACCCTAGGCCTATGCGCACTTAGCTCCAGAGCCTCTTCTTATGCTAAGAATCTCTGTCTTAGCTCTTCATAGACTCATCAAGAACTCAAACTTACTTAGAACTCTACTTATGCCCCTTAGACTCTTCTAAGACTCCCTTTTTATACAATCCCATGGTCCGTGGACCAAGGGCAGATCTCTAAAGCTGACACAAGCTATCTAAACTCAGCACGAAAAACCTTTTTTACTCTTGATATCTTCGCGCTACGTGGCCACAAAATGTGGAATATTTACATTCCATTATACAAAATTTAGGCTTTCTGCCCCAAACTTAGGCTTTTAGTCCTAAAAGTTACCCAAGGGAACCCATTGCCAACATTTATCTTAGTGGAAAAACTCCTTACAATGATAAAATTGATATAATTTGATAGTGCCGAACTATACACATTAATGAATTATGATATTAGTTATATAAAAGAAGGGGTGTCTCAAGATAGCGAAACTATCTTGGATGCATAATGAGTTTTTTGACAAAATATCTCAACCACACACCAAGGTAGGGAAATATAGATACAACCACTCCTATGGAATAGGAAGAAACTCATTTACATAGAAAGTCTCAACCGAGAAAAGTAGGTATTATATTTTCCAACACACGACACATAAGAACTAAGGTTAAAGTCAAATCAAGGTAGGTGAGAAACACACCTCCACGAACACCTTTTCTTCTGAGTCCAACCATAAATGATCTTGAGGAGCATGAGTGAAATGTCAAAAATATTTTAAAAAGGTATTTGTAAGGCTCGTTTTCAAAAAAGAGAAGGTTGTTTACGTAATTAAGAAAGTTCCTTTATTATTATTATTTTTTAAATAAAGGTTCACGGATTGAGTGGAAAGGGTTTCTTTTAACCCCAAAAAGGGGTATTTTTAAAGAAAAAGGTAATTTATATTAAAAATATATCCTATCTTATAAACAAAAGGAGAATTCTATTAGGATGGGTGGTGCAATTTATTAAAGAATATTTTTATTACAAAGGGGAGTGAATTTTTTTTTAGAGAGATTTATTTTTGGAGATTCTCAAAAAGAAAAAGGTTTTTTTTTTGTATTTTGAAGAAATAGTTTTTTCATGCTTTTTGTCACAAATTCCCACCTTGCTTGGAAAAAAAATATGAATTGTGGTATTTACCATTGGAGACATTTTTACAAACCTAAGAGTGCCTGGATACACTTCAAAACATCTATGTAGAGCCAACACAAGAAGCATGGGAAAGTATGGCTAATAATCAAGAAATGAAACTATTGAAATAACAAAGAAAGAGTACCAAGCCAATTGTTGCATACAGAACTCAGTCAATGACTCTATCTTTGTCAAGGTAACTCACACATCAATAGAAAAATAAGCTTGGGATATTTTGAAAGTTGCGTATTTGGGTTATGACTCAGTAAAGACTATAGAATTGCACACATTAAAGGCTGAGTTTGAAACCCTAAAGATGACTCAAACAAATAATGTTGATCAGTTCATGACTAGAGTCATGGGCATAGTCAATCAAATCAAACTTATTGGTGAAACCATTAGAGATTAGAAGATAGTTGAAAAGGTCCTCTAAATCTTGCCCAAGGAGTATGACATGGTTGTAACAACCATTCTCGATCACTTGTTTTACATGAAACAAGACTTAGGCTCAAAGAAGAATCCATGGAACAATCTTTCAAAGAATGAGTCTCTCTTGGTAGAGGAGAGGGAGAGGATATAGAGGCAGTAACAGGTGAAATAGAGTCAAATCAGAACATCATGATGCATTAGAGCGGTCGAGACCTACACAAAACCAAACACAAAGAAGCAGATCTTGGAGAAAATGTAATGTTCAATGTTATCACTACAAGAAATTTTGGCATTATGAATGTGAATGTAGAAAGAAATAGTTATATTGACAACAAGGTAGTGTCCACTATAGAATATTGAAGGGGAATTTGAGACAATGTTTCTTTCGTCTGATGTTTCTATAGAGAGTCATTGTAAGGACCTCTCGTTGGTAAATAGTGGTTCCAACAAGCATATAAAAGGTAACAAAAATCTACTTTCTTCAAGTGATGCTTCCATAACATTATAAATTACTCTTGGAAAGCATTCTCATATAAAATTTGAATGGAAAGGTATTATCCCTATTCTTACTAAACAAAAATAAGAATAAATACATATGTGGTGTTTATTATGTTCTACATGTGAAGTATAACCTCATTATTATGGTCAATTGATGGAACATGGTTATGATGTGATATTCCAAGATAACACACGTTATATCTATAACAGACTTGAGAATAGAAGATTGATAGAAAAGGTTGAAAAAATTAAGAATAGGATGTTTCCATTAACACTTAGAAGTTGAAATCTTTCACAGTATTTTGCACACAATGTGTCAAGAATAGATGAGTCACAATTATGACATTCTTGGTATTGGATTATTCCCATAAAGAGTCTAAGTCTTCTTTATAAACGTTAGGTGGTAATTGGTATCCATGTTCTCAATGAAAAATATTGTAACGATGAAATCTATATTATACAAAACATAAAAGCGATATCTTTCTCACATCTTCCACTACAGAAAAAGAGCCTTTATAGTTATTCCATACATACATATGTGGATCAATACAAACACATTTCATTGGTGGTAGTTTTTATTTTGTAGGCTTCCTTGATGATTAAAATAAGAAGATATGGGTTTATTTTCTCAAAAATAAATTTGATATTGTCTCAAGATTCAAAGAATTCAAAGCAAGAGCATAAAAAAAAAGTACAAAGCCTTTAAACGTTCCGAGGTTGGACAGAGGAGGATAATACAATTCCAACGAATTCAAAGATTTGTTTCAATGAAAAATAATCATCATGCAAAGCACAACAAGAAACACTCCATAATAGAATGGAGTAGCATAAAGGAAAAATAAGTTGATAATGAATATGGCGAGATACATGCTTTGTGAGAGAAGATGTTTAATCAATATTGGGTTTAAGTAGTTTGAACTGCAACATATGTTCTCAAACAATGTCTAGAAATGAGTGTCCAAAATTCAATACCTTATGTACCATGTGATGGTAAGAAGGTGAATATTTCTTACTTTCACATTTTTTTTCTATGGTATTTGCACATGTTCTTGAGTAGCTATAAAAGAATCTTGATGATAGAAGTGAAAAAAGTATTTTTGCAGGCTTTAGTGAAGAATCTAAAGCCTATAGACTCTATAATGATGTCTTAAAGAATTTTGTTTTAAGAAAGGATGTTAAATTTTTGAAATTAAGTCTTGGTCTCATCAAAATGATGAAGCTTTAACTCATCTTTTTCATCCTCCATAGCTGCCATGATTGCATGTTCAGGAAGAGCCATATCACTATGGAAATGTTACATCTTCGAGAAATGAATCCAGTAGTTATTCATCATCTTTAGAATCCAATAACAAAACTACAAATATTAGAGAAATATAGGAGGGGAGCATGAGTTTGACAAGGAAAATATGCTTTCTTGTCCTTCTTGTTAACTGACCTGTCTTCAAGAGGAAGTCAAAGAAAAAAATTTGGTGTATGCAATGAATCAAGAAATCACTGCCATGGAAGAGAACGAAAGTTGGGAATCGGTTTATCTTCGAAGAGACAAAACCAACATTGGTGTAAAGTGGGTATACAAGACCAAACTGAATGAAAAAATAGGAATTGAAAAAATAAAACAAGGTTGCTTGCGAAAGGATTCTCACAGCCGTTTAGTGTTGACAATGGTGAAACATTTTCTCTGGTAGCAAGGTTAACAAAACAATTCTAGCCACAAGAACTCAACACAAATAGGATGTTTTTCAAATTGATGTAAATTTTTCTTTCTTAGATGGTATATTGCATGAACAATATGTGAAGCACGATCCTCGTTTTCAAGTTCCAAGATAGGAGCATAACATGTAGAGGTTGAAGGAAGCCTTATCTGACATGAAACATGCTCCGTAAGCTTAGTAGAGTAACGTCAACACTTATCTCATCAAAAGTGGTTCTTGGAGAAGCATCCATGAGCCAAGTGAATCTACCAAAATTCTTGAATGTAATATTCTCATTGTTTTTGTGTATGTTGATGATCTTCTTTATAGAGGAAATATGATGTTAGAAGAATTCAAAGCACCAATGCAAACAATGTTTGATATGACTTGTCTAGGGTTCATGAAATATTTAGTCTAATGAATCTTTTGTTTCTAAAAAAAATATGTCAGTCACATCCTGACCAATTGCGAACTAACAGATACTCCAATTACTACAATGACTCAGCCACCAAGTTTAGAAAACAGGATGTAGCAGCACTAGTTGATTCAACATTGTATTAAACTGATTGTAATCTATTGTATCTCATTCGATGTAGACTTGATATCATGTTTGCAGCTATTTTTGTTTCCATGTTTATGTAATAACCCAATATTTCTCATTGCAAGGTAACAAAAAGGATCTTAAGATATATTGCATTAACAACATACTATGACCTGTTTTACATACATTAAGAAAATTGATCACTTTGAGGTTATAGAAACAATGATTATGTGGGTAGTTTAAATGATCAAAAAATAATCTTAAGGTATGTTTTTCACCTTGGAACCAATCTTCTGTGATGGTCATCCAAGAAACAATCCATCATTTCAATATCTTGTGAAGAGGTGGAGTATGTAGCTAAGAAGACTATGAAGGATATTTCAAATATTTAGAAGGAGCCAACTCCTATTTACTATGATAACAATTCTGAAATTTCTTGATCAACATATAATGTATTTCACAAAAAGGGCAATCAGGTTGAAACAAGCTTTCATTTTATTCATGAGCTTGTCAATGATGGAGATATCTTACTTTCCTTTTGTGGTTCAAGAGATCATCTTGCAAATATTTTCACAAAGCCATTGGGAAAAAATGTATTTGAATTTGAAAGAGAGCAATTTGGAATTATAAGTCCCAATACTTCTTAGTGTTGATGCTAGCAGGGGTTGTTCTCATGATTAACCACGCTCTATACTAGGTGTCATAGTCTATTGTGATTCACTTGAGTTTAGTTGTGTTTTGTTGAAAGCTTCTCATTTGTTGTTGTTTATTTCCTTCTTCGCTAAAATTTTCAATTCTCCATTCTATTTTTGAATTTTTTCTTTCTATATTTCCACTTTTACACTCTGTGTCACTAAATACACTACAATCCATAATAATTTTTAAAAAGTGTACTACCGTAACAATGTTTTCAACATATAGAGCAAAGCGTGGACATAGATTTTGTAGATTGCATTTGTTAATTTTCTTTTGATTTGATGTAGTAAACGAACTAGACAGTCTCAAAAAATAACTATAAAGACTATTGGAGGCTTGCACGGCCAAAAGTATCGAAAGGTTCAGTAACCCCCCTCAAAGCTCTACTCTTTTTCGAAGTCCTTAGGATACCTGTATAAATGTATGGAGGTAAGCATGGTGAAATGGGGTTGTAGACAACGTGAAGGCATTGCATACAATGTCCCTCTCGACAAAGTCGTTGGGAACAAAATTTATTCTTCATGGCACATGAAATGGATGTTAGTCATAAACATGAACTTGAACTTCATGACTAGATATTCCATCTCGCCCGTACATTTTTTCCGCTAGAACTTGAATTTCAAGCCATTGCAGAAATAATCAACAACAGCGATGGCATGTTGGTCACTTCTCACCTTAGGCCACTACCTCCATGTTTGACGAAGGCATTCGCTCTTTGACATCAGTTTCTACAGTATTAATATCATTAATTTCTCTTGCAATGGATAATATGAAAATACCCTAAATTTTGATACTTCCTCTTCGAATGTGACATGGCTTCGTACCTGTATTCACTTCTAATTCCTTCATCAAATTCATCTTGCCCCAACTGTCGATTGAAGATATCGAGAGAAGAAACCTTACGTAGGTTACCCTTGTTCATTTTGTTTATATAATATCATGAGTGAATGTTTTATAAGTCCATAGGCAACTAGACAAGAAAATTTGACATGAGCTACTGGAGTAAGACAACATAGTTTCTTTCAATCACCCTCCACAACCCTTTGTGGGTTCATTGACTCTACCTCTATGTGTTTCGATTGTCTTCAGAGATTTGCACATCATGTGTATCATTGATGAGTTATGCTTTGATCGGAAGGCCATATTTGTTATAGATTCAATGTCCCTAGACATATCTCGATGACTATTTGGTATAGATACAATTTCCCACGATGTATCCGCATATCCATAGTTTTGTTTGTGAATAGGGTTGACATGTATCAGGCCCCTATGCTAGCCAATTTATAACGCATTTCTCTATTGCAAAGTTTGATTAATACATACTCAACTAGGTGTTGTAAGCAATCTTTAATGTGGGTAAAAGATTACACGATATTTGTGAAAAGAGGGAAACTAATTAACTTCATAATCTTGCTCTTTCTCTTATGTTTTTATCTCTTTCAAAAATAGAATACAAAACTCACTGATCATTATGGCTATCCAAAAATAAAATATTCAAATATCAATGGAAATATTTTTACAAATGCTAGAGATGGATTTGAGACCAAGGCTAACCTTAATGATGATTTGGAGGAGGAAGAGGAGGAAGATGATGATAGAATGACACTTGCATGTTGCAAGAGGAAAACGTTTGCAGCTACAAGAGAGGTGTTTTATTTAAAGGCCTCAATATAAATTCTTTACGAAGAAGCTATCCTCTTCAAACATATAACAAAAGGTATTTTGATAACCTTTAGGGCTTGTAAGAATATTATGCCACATTTTGCTGCATTTGACTAAACTATGAGATTGTTATGGGCTTTCAACAATGCAAAAAGAACCTTCAATTCAAATTTAGTTGCTTACAAGTAGATTGTCGTTTTCTTGCTTTTATTCCCACCAATTCCTTCTTCCTCTTGTGATGATATTTGATTGCATCATTGATGTTTCATCACATGCTTTCATTACACCTAGATCTGAAAATAACATCACTAGAATTGGATCTAAGTATGCAAAATGGCAGATAATGGGGAAGGGCCTGGAATAGATGGACAAGAAATCATTGTTTATGTTTCCCTTGAAGTGAAAACATCATGGAAACCATCGATATTTGGTTGATAATAAATCACTTCCTACCCATGCTCACGTTGAATGTGGAAAGGTTTCCTTTGTTGTAGGTGGAGTTCATGCTATATTACTAGTCGAGTAGCCCCTTAATGATTATGTTATCTAGGCCGAGAAGATGGTTGATATATTCAAGGTAAATGATATGGTTACCACACCAAAATTTTAGTCTATAGAACATAATAGAAGCCAAGTCAACATCGTCATACAAAAGAGGGCAGTTTACCCAAGAATTAAAAACATGTAAACTATGCATTCAAATCACTGCGAAAATGAGATGAAGAGGGATGAGTATCAACCATAGAGATGGATTTTGGATGGATTCATGGAGGTAATGACATAATTTATACATGTTTCTAGACTTCATATCACTTTGTATCATTTTCTATGAGTTCTTACAATATTCCTCTTGCGTGTTTGAGATTATTGTCTTTCCCTTAGTTCTCTTTAAAGGGGTAAGGTTTGATGATGACAGAAACTCTAGATTCTATTTTTCTTTTCTAGTCAACTTATCCACTATATAATGTTTTCTGGTTGTCTTCATAGTGTATTTTTGATAATATATGGTTGAATGATTGATCAATGGTGATGGGGTGTTGCTTAGAATTATTCCTTCCTTGATAAGGTTCCCTAGACATATGAAATCAATGCAAAAGCTATGCTATATAATTTGTTTTTCCTCTAAGCTATTTTTGTAGGTTTTCCATAAGTCCTATTTGTACCTCTCAAGAGCTACAAGCATCTTTTTTTTTATGGTTGATAATGGTTTCTTCTATTGGAATAAGTTGTTCTAGATATTTACCATCACCTACTTCTTTTAATGGTTTGAAGAGGTGGTTGTGAGTGTTTTCCTGTCTTTACTTCAAATATCAACCAAATTCACTAAAGATTTGACAATATCTGAACTTTTTGATTCATTCACTTAGCATCTATAGGGCTCCTATTACAATTTAATTGATAAATGTAGTATATAGAATCCCAACTTCCATGTCCTAAGTAAACTGACATCTTTCTCTTTTATCTAAAGGATATTTTTTCTAAAGATTTTTCTCTTTTTATTCCCCCATGAGAGTTTCTAATCATCTTAAGTTGTCTCCAGTTTCCATTTTTTTTTCTTACTCACTACATTTAACATATGGGAAGTCTTAGTGCTAGTATTTTCCACTACTACATTTTCCAAATAACTAACACTTACCTTGTTTCCAGTTTCTATTATTTTTTTCTTACTACATTTCACATATAGGAAGTGTTAGTGTTAGTATTTTCCACTACTACATTTTCCAAATTGCCAACACTTGTAGGTTGAAATCTCATGTATGTTCCCAAATATAATAGTTATCTTTTACTACATATGGAAATAATCAATTATTAATAATGGAGGTCTCCTTTAAACATATTATGTATGTTCATATGTTCCCAAATATAGTAGCTATATTTAGCTACATATGGGAATAAACAATTATTATTAATGGAGGTCTCCTTTAAGGATATTTGAATATAATATGAGTAATGTTTGATACTCTTACATTCTTCCTTTGGATTTATGTCTAAGAAATTTGTTGCCTCTTGCTCATTGATGAATATGACTTTGATCACAAGTGTCCACTTGCTACAAATGAAATACCCCTCAACTTCGTCCTCCCTATATTATATAGCATCAGAAATTTGGAACAACCCTTCTTTTCCCTGTACACTTTTCTTCTCTTGGCCATATTTATAAGGGATTAGTGGAGTCTTGAGCCTTTTACCTCTTCATTTATCCTTAAACAAAATCACTTTAAGTATTAATATGTCCAATATTTGGTGGTTGAAAATTCACAAAGTTGGGAACCTTTGTAATTTTAATAGTTATACCTCTACCACTATTCATATTATTATAGATATTACTCGATTTGTTTGATGAAATTACTGGAATGTATTTCTCTTGAACTACTATATTTCTACTTAATATGAACTGTAGGAGCAATACAATTGTGAATTTTGTATTTATGATATATTTAAGTTGGAATACATTTGTCCCCATGGAGAAATGTCTTCAATATCGATGTTAATTTCTCTCAGAGTAATTCTTTTTGCTAAAGCAAGAGCGGGTCCTTATATTAACTTATAAGTACAACATATTTTACATAAAATACATCGAACCCAATGGAGGCGATGGCCAAAGAATTTAGCTATCACTTTGAGCTTTTGGAAAAGAGCCAACACCTTGAGAACTGGACCTAGGGCCCAAGAAACCCCTCAAACCATCATCCGAGATATAACAATCATGGATCAAAATGGCACGAAAACACGTGAACCTGAAAAAACTAAAAACAGACCCAAAGAGGAAATAGAGACCATAGAATAAAGATTTCAGGTCTGCTAGGGAAACCAAGAAGATATCTCAAACCAACCAACATGCATATTGAACCTAGGCCATTGATCTGAAACTACTTGATCCAATGGCTCAGAGGAATATCGAGCTGAGAAGAAGCAGGAGGAATACCCGCGCGATGAAGGCGGTATTCTCTCTCTTCCTCGAGCCACGTGTTGAGAATTTAGTGGCATCAGGTTCATTTCTAGAAAACCACTCTGGGTTTTGAGGATGCCTAAAAACTCGAAAACCGCCTTAACTGTAGCATAACTCAAATTACCGTGGATTCGCTGCACCCACTACCAACCATTTAGAATGCCGCAATTTTTTCTACCTGCACGCTCGCTATCCCAACTCCCAGTAGAGCCAATGAGAGGGTGATCTGTGGTATAATACAAGTTTATGCATATCCCTATGCTGTCAATCACCACCCGCCCGACAACCATATGTTTGTACTATTCTGGGCTGATATTTCGGACAAAGGACTGGATATTCTTTTCATAAATATCCCTGGATTGCTGCATCATGTAGACTATATATCGACTATTTCCATAACTCTGCAGTCTGCTAGAATCCCCTGTTCTGATAGAGCTCTCGGTCCACATTCACTTGTCTGAGACACTCATCCCTCAATCTACCCTGGGGGACCTCTTTCCATCTATATTTATTGTTGCTTTTAGCACAGAGAGCTCCTTCATTAGCTAAAATGTCCACCAATTTGTTGGCTGTCCAGATTACATGTGTGAAAATTAGGGTTCTCATGTTTTGAAGGTGGGATTGGATCCTTTGATAAACATGAAGAAGCCTCCAATGTCTCAAAACTTTTTCTGGAGCCAAGACATAGCATATTCTCTTGACCGAATTGATAATCAACTTAGAATCTGCTTCAATTATGATTTTATGAAGATTTTTGTCCCTCGGGATTTATAAGCATTGCTCAAGGGCCATGAGCTCCGCCATATTATTTGTGGCTTTCCCCAAATTACAATGAAAAATGAATTGTATGTAACCCTTTTCATCCTTTATCACTCCCGCATAACCAGCCATGTGTGAGTTTCCTTTTGAGGCCCCATCTATGTTACATTTCATAAATCCCTATGGGGGAGGGTTGCAGAAGTCTTTATCAGCAAAAATTTGATTTGTATTTTTGTTATTTCCTTGAGGAATAAGCCCCTGCATACCCAACTGTAGTAGTATTTTCACATGAGCATCAGAAGGGTGATTCTCAGGGGGTTTTGCATTAGAATTCCCACTGTCTCCTCGAGTTGTCTTAAAATTTGTTCCATGATGCTTTGGGAAGAACCTTTTCTATTTTTGAAAATTATGTTGTTGTGTTCTTTCAAGACATCCCAGATTAGAAAGCTTGGAGCTAAAGCCCAAGCTTTGTTGATTGTTTCATAATCATAGAAGTTTTTCCTCCAATTCTTTAGGTTGTTGGTGATGCCGCCCATGTCCCTATCTGTTTGTTTGAAAATTGAGGAAATCCCATTCCACAATGTGGAAGTAAATGTATAGAGGTTGAGAAGGTGATCCATAGTTTATTCTTGTGATTCACATAGCTCACATTTGGATGGGCTAGATACACCACTTTTCTGAAGGTTCTCCCAGGTAAGAATTTTCTTGTGTTGCACTAACCACATGAACAGTTTAATTTTCATCCATCCTTGGTTCTGCCATAGATTCTTCCAAACCCAATCCGGGATTTGTCGAGTCAAGCCCAAGGGCTATGTGTTTTTCCTCTTGAAGGTTAAAGGTTCCTTCATTGTTATTGCCCCACCTCAGCTGGTATGAATCAGCTAATATCAGGATCTTCCTTTGTTTTAGGATGGTTGTTAGAGCTTCAGATTGTGCCTTCACGGGGGCATTATCCCTGTAATCCAGTTCCTTCCACATCCTCCATTTTCCTCTGTTATTTGCTTGGTCCCAAAATTCATTTACTCTGAGTAACCCTTTGATGTCAGTATCATTCTTGAGATTTGCAAAGTCTTCTCTCAATAGTTTAGGTTCTTGTTGCCATTTATCCTCACAAAACCATGCAAGGTTTCCATCTCTAATTTCCAAAAATTGTTTTTCTGAACAATGGCTCTATTCTCCCAAGCTTTGTTCCAGATGTGGGAGCCGTTGATGTCTCTAGACATTCTAATGTGATCCCTATCTTGCCAATTGTTTGCATATTTCTATTTCCAAATTTGTGCCCAAGGGGCAGTTGAATCTTTTAGCCATCTCCACCATAGTTTTTCCCCCAAAAATATGTTTAGCACCCTGGGATCATCCAATCCCAAAACTCGATGTGTTTTAGGGTTACAAATCTTTTCCTAGGCTACCAAAGCCCATTTTTTTCTTCCCCTTAAAACCAAAGAAATTATCTTTGGATATTTTCACATAGTTTCATGACTCCTTTTCGAGCTCGAAGGGCTGAGAACATGAAAATGGGAATAGATTATAGGATAGCTTTTGTGGGTACAAGCCTACTTGCTAAGTTCAAAGACCTACTTGTCCATTTTTGTTTCTTGTCCTATAGCTTATTAATTACAGGCTCCCGGACTGCCTTGCTCAGAGGTTTATCTGTAAATAGTACTCCCAAATATTTGGATGCTAGCATATCTCTTTGAAAGCCTAGAATTCTAGAAATATTTCTCTGAATAGCAATGTTAGTGTTAAAAAATCAAATCTTTGATTTGGAGGGGCTTACCTTTGTGCCTGTTGCCATTGTAAAGTCTTTCAGGATTTGTTTGTAATCTAGAGCTTCCTTGACATTAGGTATGCTGTCTAGCATAGTGTCATCACAAATTTTTAAGGGGTCAAAGAATTTATGTTCCCGGTTAGTTTGAGACCCTAGATCTTACCTTCTTCTTTGGCAGACCTGATAGTTAGGACTAGTCCTTCCATCATGGGAATAAAGAGGAAGGGGGAAAGAGGATCTCCTTGTTTGAGACCTCTCGAAGGATTAAAGGGATTTGATGGAAAACCATTTAACATGATTGAAAAAATAGAGGTAGTTACAAGGACCATTACCCATCTCACCTAGTTATGGTCAAATCTATAAGCTAGAAGAACTTTTCTTATGTAGGCCCAATTTAATTTACCATATGCCTTCTCTAGGTCAAGTTGCATAATCATTCATACATGCCTATTGCTTATAAGAGAGCGAACCACCTCATGAGCTTGAATGATATTGTTGAGAATTTTTCTGCCTTCCACATACCCAGTTTGCTCCATAGAAATCAGAGTTGGTAGAAGGGGTTTAAGACTGTTGCAAATTATTTTGGAAATTATTTTGTACACCACATGGCATAAAGCTATTCATCTAAATTTGTCTGGTGTCATAGCATTGTCCTATTTTGGAATTAAGGAAACGAAAGATGTATTGAGCACCTTCAAAATAGTTCTATTTTTCGTGGAGTCCTCCACCACATCAAGGACATCTTGCTTGAAAATACCCCAACATTCTTTAAAGAAGTCAACATTAAAACCATATGGGCCTGACGCCTTCCCATTTTGCATATCTTTGATGACTTCTCTAACCTCCTCTTCATTCACAAGCCTGTTTAGATTATAATTATCTTCTCTTATCACAAGCTTAGGAATGTCCTTTGTGAAGTCATTGATGAATTGTGATCTATCTAGGAGAGGTTCCTCTACTATGCCTTGGAAATGTTGAACGAGCATAGCTTCTATATCTTTGTGGGTGTTGAGTTAGTTTCCTCGAGAACCCTTGATTATTGAGATCCTCTTGTGAGACCTGCTATCCATGGTAGATTTGTGGAAAAACCTTGTGTTCCTATCTCCTTCCTTTAGCCATTGTACTTTAGATTTCTGTCTCCAGAATATTTCCACTTGTTTGCATAATTCTTCCCATTCCTATTGATGATTGTTAGCTTGTTCGTTTCTTCCCTCGTTGAAGCCATCGGTGATGATGGTCTAATTAATTTCATGTATCTTCCTTTCAACAACTTTTTTGGCTTCAAAAATATTGCCAAACTCATTCTTATTCCAATCTTTGAGCCTGATTTTGATAGGTTTCAATCTTTTATGCAACGGAAACATTCTCGTACCCTAAATGTGTATATCATCTTTCCACCATTTTTCAATATTGCTAATAAAGTCTGGATGAGTGAGCCAGATATTTTCAAATGTGAAAGGTGTGTTTCTTGGATTTCCTATACAAGATGCCTGAAGTTGAATATGCCGATGGTCTGAGCGACCAAAAGGGAGTATCATCGCTCACATGTCAAGGCCTGTGAGTATAAGGTCCTCTGAGATAATGAATCTATCTGGCTTTGAGGCTACTTGAGCCTCTCCTCCTCTTTTATTATTCAAGGTAAAGAGACCATTACCTGTCTGTGTGTCTACTAACCTCATATTGTTTATAAAATTCTCGAAATCTGTGGAGTCTCTACCTAGTCATCTGGTTCCACCATTTTTTTTTATGGGGATGTGATCATGTTAAAGTCCCCTTGAAAAATCCATGGTATTCCTCAATGTTTGTCTCTTAAATTATCCACTGAAGTAAGCAGTGTAAGTTTGTCCTCACGTTTTTGTGGACCATAAACATTTGTGATTAAATAAACTTCCCTATCCCCCAAAGGTTGAATAAAAACTGATAAGTAGTTCCTAGATGCTTCAACATCCAAGATACATAGTTTCTGGGTGTTCCAATGTGTGATACCTCATGCTGTTTTGTTTGCTTTGACATCTAGAAATTCATATCTAGTTAGCCATTTGGTGTGTATTTCTCTTATTTTCTCTACTGAACATTTAGTTTTCTAGATGAAAATCAAATCTGGTTTTTCTTCTTTCATTTTATTGCTAAGATTCTTTTCTTTCCTTTTACTCCCTAGACCCCTAATATTCCATGTTGTGAGCTTCATTAAGAAAGATTTGTAAAAGAGTAACTAGTTAGGTATTTCATCCTACCTGAATCTATCATCAATTTTCCACATTCTATTAGCAGCTCATTGTGTTTTTTCCTACCCCTTTTCCTGCTTGGGTTCCTAGGAACAAGTCCCTATTTCTCTCATAGTAATTCATTTTCATAGTCATTCATTATTAAAGGATACCAATAGAAATACCATGAAAAATTGTAATTAGTAATATAATAAGAGAAAATTGGATTTACTCAATCTATACAGTTTGTTGAGAGATCTTTTGGTATACCTATCTTTTCAATTTCTTTTTGGGAAACGAAAGTGAAAAATGACTCTTCATGGATGGTCACAATAAATAGAAGACACCCAGTATGAACTAAATCCATTGTTGGAGTAGGAGAAAAGAGTAAAAATAAGGATCTTCATCTCTTTCTAAATAGATCCAAAAACATATAATTATTAATTATACACAAAGTTTTCCTATTCTATGGTTCTCCTCCATCTTTACTTTTATAGCTTTACAACTACCCCTCTCTCCATTCATTCTAACTTAAATTGAATTCACTATAGGTTGATGTGTTATAATGAATTATCCATGATGGGGTTTTTATTTCTTTGAATTCATTACCACATTATTATTTGAGTTGCCCATAGGAATTTATGTGCCACAAGGACTTTCCGTTTTATTTAGAAAATGTTGCATGGATTTTATGGTTTTGTTTATGCAAATTATGTATGAATAATAACGATGTTTTATTCGATTTATTGGAAGGGAAATGTAGTTAGAGGACTTCACTTGATATCATATCAATGATTTCTACAAAATTCGATAAACACTATGTATTATTTGTATTATCTCTTATTATACTTATTTGAACATTGTAAAAGATCCGAAATTTTTATGACAATAATAGCTTTAATTTATTTTTGATCACTTAAAATTTCAAAAAAATTTCACCACGCAATTTTTTATTAGTAAATGTCAATGGGTATCCATCTTGCATCAATATCACCCTAGGATAATCTATAAATGAATTGCATTATAGGAAAATGGCCTTATAAAATTTTGGATTTGCTAATACTAAGGAAGCACACATGGATTTCTTTAAAGCACGAAATACTCTCTCTACTACATCAGTCCAAATGTAGGCAATCTTCTTCGCTAATGTGGTTAATTTAATTCAACGTTTCAATAAATAACGGATGAACTTCTTATAATATATGGTTAGTTTTAAAAAAACATATAATATATTCATAGTCATAGGGCATGTCCAATAACTCACATCCACAATTTTCTTGTGATTCATTCGTTGTTTTTTCTCATACGATACACATAGGTCCACTTAGCGTTGGTGAACTATTAAATATAATTTGAGATAGGTGCTCAAAATATTTTATTTTGAAAACGAACAATAAGAAGGCACTTAAGGTTGTGATTCATTCGCTGTTTTATTTTAGGTTCATGCACTTAAGCAATGATCATATTTTTAATATTTTTATTAAACCATGAGTAACAGTACACAATATCTATTTATCACTCACCTTTTTGTAATTAATTTCCTAATGAATAAAAACCCCTAAAACATATTTTTTACCACTGGATCCTATTTTGTAATTAATTTGATAATGAATAAAAATGCCCTAAAACATATTTTTTATGCCTGGATCGTATTGGTTTTTTGGTTGACTGTTTATTAAACAGCTGTGTGGCCAAAAATTAAACAAAAAAATATAATGTTAATTTTATAAAATCAAAAATATATATATTTTTTAATATTATATTTTTAAAATTATGATTAATTAATTTTGGTAGTCTCTTATTTAGCAATGATGCCTATGGACTGTGCCATTAGAAGCCTTCTTGGGAATTCATTCTCATACCAAACCCTAAATGAAGTCTTGTAAGCTATTGTGACAGGAAATAGATGTTTGGAATTGCATATTGATTTACAATAAATTGATTTACAATAAATTGAGATTAGGGAATTGCTGCTTTACCACTCACGGCCCAGGGATTTGGTACTCATGTGGATTTAGTAAGGTACTCAGGATATGAGGTTTGGATTATTAAGCATAGACCAACTAGAGAAAGTATATATGTCCTTGGATAAAATAATTTAATTTCTGGAAATATATTTTAAATAAAAATTTAAAAATATCACAAACAAACACTTATCTAGTTAGTTTGTCATTTTGATGGGGAGCAGATTGAACAGCAGGTTGACTATCAGAGTAAAACTTGTAAAGTTATTTAGTTTCCTTGAATCTAGAGCACAGGGAGCCATAGCATGGATATTTTACATATCCTTCATTAAATACATAACCATGCTATGGCGATGAAAGAATTAAAACTCAAAAACCATACTATCTTTCATTAAATACATAAAGTGTTATGTTTGGATAAATTAAAAATAAAAAAAGAAAAATTAAATGGAAGGGGTTGTTTTCATTTCAGCGTCAATAGTATGTATCTCTATGTTAACAATTTTTTATTTAATCATCAATTAGATTGTAGATTTTGATTTTAATAGTAAATTTTATAACTTTGATGACTTCACTCCTATGTATCATATTCTAGAAATATTCAAAACACATCAATAATTATAATCCCACTGTCTGCATATACCAATATACTGCCAGCAATGGAATAAACACGGCCTTCGTAATAATTCCTTGCCATATCCGTTATCATCAAAATTCCTCTAAGAACTCTTCTTCTTGCTCTTCATTATCACAAATATATGAAATATTTCAGAAATCTTAAAATTTCAGAAATCTTAATATTTCAGAAATCTTAATATTTCAGAAATATATGAACCAGGGCCATCATCACTATCCGTGAATTCGTTGCCCATGTCACCGAGGAAAGAGCAATGAGGTTGTTGGTGATTAGGACACTGGCCAGAAAGAGAAACAACTTGATGTGTATGTATATCCATATATTCTTCGCTATATTGTCTGTTAGATTTGATATCTCATTGAGCAGCTCATCCACTAGCCGAGCTGCTCGCTGATTTCCATAAACTGAATCGAATGCATTCATCGACATATTCAAAATTCTTTCAATTACCTGTATTGCATTGGCTTCCACATGATAATAATCGTTACCCAAATTTTGTTTTCAAAAATATAGTTACCTAAATATTCATTACTAAAATGAGAAACAAAAAAATATTAAAAATGCTAATTGTCTTTTATATTTCTCACGAGGGATAAATGATATGTAAAATAATTGAATTCAAAAGCGCTTCAGCCAATTCAAGTCCAGCACTCCCAAAACTGGCGAATATGTTTTATTTCGAAGATTTTGATGTTCTTTCTCAGTGGTCTTGCAGCACTTGAGGCCCGGCGGAATTGGCATGGACTAAGGCGAAAGGAGAGACAAGATCTCGGGCGGTGCAAGAACAACAAGATGTCGAGCTCTGAATGAATGCAGAGTCGAGCAGACAATCCTGAAAACACAAATCAATACAAAAAAAAATCAGTTGTTCAGTGAATACTTCAGGGAATTCAAATTTCAAAATTTAAATTTTCCTTGACGTCATCGCATGGATCCATCCGCCTGGCCGCCTAGTCAGAATGGTGGAGATCTCAAAAAGCGACTGGTAAAAGTTTAATTACATTAATGGTAGGTCCCCAGAAGCCTGTACATCTCATCTGCGGCTCTCGTCTGGTTGACAGGCTTGTTATCTGTTACCTAATCTTTTGGTCTAGAAACCGAAATGAAAAGGCGGCCCACTTGACTACAATTTAATGAAAATCTCAAATCCCAAAATTTATTTGGAGTCTTTGTAGCCTTACCCAGCTCTCAGGATTGTCCATCGGGATGATTAGTCAAAAGGAGCTCTCAGGATTGTCCATCGGGATGATTAGTCAAAAGGAAAAATGGTCCCATTTAAGCTGCATGAGATGAATTCTTACCAGAAGAGATTTACCAGTTCAATTCATGTCATGAAATGAGTTCATAAGTTATATGTTTCCCATGGCTTGACCCTGGATTAACAAGACAAAATATTTTTTTGCTGGAAGTTTACAATCTCTTTAATAATAATTGTGGAATTTGGTTTCAATCAATATCAAACTTGTGGAATTCGGTTTCAATCAATATCACAACTTACATGTATGACTTAAGATATGATCTTCTATTTGTAGAGAAATACCGCGGTTAGTAACGGAAGAGCAAAATATGGCATTAATGCGGGCCGTGACAATGGAGGAACTAGGAGAAGTTGTTATGGGAATGAGCAAGAATAAGGCTCCAGGCCCTGATGGGTTTACAGTGGAATTCTTCCAGGCTGGTTGGAAGTTTATGGGTAAAGATATACTAGCAGCTGTGGAAGAATCTCGAATGAGACAGCGAATATGGCCAGGAATCAACTCGACTTTTCTGACCTTAATTCCAAAAAGTAAAAGCTCAGAAGAACCACAGGGTTATCGTCCTATAGCCCTTTGCAACGTTATTTACAAGATAATCTCTACTTTGATCGTGAAAAGACTGAAACCTCTTCTTCCTAACTTAATAGCGCCTGAACAGACGGGGTTTGTAGAGGGCAGGCAGATCCTGGATGGAATAGTGGTATCTCAGGAGGTGATTCATTCTCTGAAAATGAATAAACAAAAAGGGATGCTCATGAAGCTGGATCTATCAAAGGCTTATGATAGATTAAATTGGGAATATCTCAGAGCGGTTTTGGAAGCCTTTGGTTTTGCAAAAAGATGGATAGCATGGATTTTTAGTATGATTTCTACTCCAAGTTTTTCAATCTTGCTGAATGGAATTCCCACGCCCCAGTTCAATGCGAGTAGGGGAATTAGGCAAGGGGACCCCATCTCTCCGTTTTTGTTCATCTTGGCTATGGAAGGATTAGGTAGGAAAATCAAGAAGGACGTTCTGGACAGACGAATCAGAGGTATAAGACTGTGGGGACATAATCTCTCGATCACACATCAACAATTCGTTGATGATTTAATGTTATTTGGCGAAGCATCGTTAAAGGAGGTGAGGAACTTCAAGAGGATCCTAGAAGTCTTCAAGAATGCAGCAGGTATGGAGATTAATAATGATAAATCTTGTACTTTCATTTTCAATTCGCATGAATCTATTAAATCCCATTTAACCAGAGTTTTAGGGTTTAAGAGGGGGGAGCTACCCACGAAGTATTTGGGCATTCAACTGGATGCAAACCCTAATAGGATTAAGAACTGGCAAAGTTTGTTGGAACGAGTTCGAAAAAGGCTAGATACTTGGACATTTAGATTGCTGAACTTACCAAGTAGAATTGTCTTATTGAAATCTGTCTTATTATCTATTCCAATTTATCACTTGTCGATTATGGCTGCTCCAAAAGCTGTCTGTAGTAAACTGCGAGAAATCTTTGGTAAATTTTTATGGGGTGGTCCCAAGCAGCAGCGGAAATGGCCGCTGGTATCATGGAAGAAGGTAATTATGCGGAAAGAGGAAGGGGGCCTGGGTGTGCGAGACCCGGAAATTGTCAATAATATCCTTGGCGCAAAACTATGGTGGCGGTGGGTTCAGGGAGGAGATGATGTCTGGAAACGCATATGGCAATATAAATATCGAATGCCTCAGTACCCTGTGGAACGATTACATTTACAGGATACCCCTAGGGGTTCACAGATTTGGGATTTCGCCAATAGAAATAAGGCTTTAGTGCAGGACTATGCCTTTTGGGAAATCCGGGATGGAAATTCCGCCCGGTTTTGGGAAGATAGTTGGCAACAATGGAGCATTTTGAATAGATTACCAAGTTTGCAAGATGTACAAGGAATAGCGCAAAGAAGAGGGATGCATTACGTTAAAGATTATTGGAAACGTGCGCAACAGTTTGATATATGGCAAGAATGGCGAAGACCGGATGAATGGATGGATAACCTTGGACAAGAGGCTCGACAATCGTTTGATAGGATAATAGAAACGCGGAAAATAAAAATTCGAGAAGGTACTGATATCATGCGATGGGGTAAGGCAATGATTGGAATGTTTACGGTAAAGGAAGCATATTATTGGGCTACGAAGGAGGATAGACCGGAAGAGCCAGTTGACTGGAAACATATTTGGGGATGTAAATGGTGGCCTAAGGTTACTTGCTTTGCTTGGCTGGTCTGTAGAGGGAGGATCCTCACCTGGGATAATATGCAAAAACGAGGCATGATAGGTCCATCCCGTTGCCATCTATGTAATGAGGCTTTAGAAACCCAGGAGCATTTGTTGAATCATTGTATGTATACTCTCAGCATTTGGGAGGAGATTCGAGTACTTTTCGGTATGACGAGGAGGGATCCTGGTAGTATACGGAATACGCTATTTCACTGGGGCAAAGGCAATTTCCAAAGTCCTGTTCTAAGAAGACTCTAGAATCTCGCACCTGGTTTTCTCATCTGGGCGATCTGGAAAGAGAGGAATAGACGAATCTTTAGGGATACCTATCGGCAAAGGCAGCAGCTTTGGGAGGAAATATGCCAATCTTTGAAAGAAACGGTTTAGCGGAAGCTTGGGATGAAGAGGATTGGCGTATGAACCCGGAGGAACAGAGGATCATACTCCAACTCAACTTGGCGTTCCAAATGCTTTACCCCAATCCTGACCGGCAACTAAAGAAAGAAGTACCAAGCCCTAACCATTATCGAATGCCTGGGGCGCGAAGATTGAAGCTTAATTTCGATGGTGCTTCCAAGGGTAACCCGGGGCAAGCAGGCTTTGGGGGTCTTTTCAGGGATAATAGTGGTCATACAAGATGGATTTTTGCTGAAGATGGCGGAGAGATGACAAACAATGAGGCGGAGCTCTGGGCAGTTTATCATGGCCTCAGGATAGAAATTCGAAATGGTTATCTGGGTTTAGAGATAGAGGGCGACTCACTTATTACTGTGGACATGTTGAAGAAGTTAAGAAACGGAAAGAGTTGGGACTCTGTGTCCAAGAGTTGGCGGACAGCTGCGATCCTGCAGGACATTGAACAACTCTTACGTAGGATTGAATACATTATGATTACTCATGTGCTACGTAATGGCAACCGGGAAGCCGATCTATTGGCAAATTGGGGGAGTGGAGGACCGAACAGGAGAGTGGATTGCAGTTGGGCATCGGTACAAAATGATCCCAGCTGGCATGCATTAGATATAATCTTACATCAAGATTACGTTGATGCGGTTGCTCAGCAGAGGAGCTCGGCGCAATGATTTATTTATACCTAGGATATGATGTTACAACGGTTTTGCAGCGGATTCATTACATATCCGGGAATGATACTCTGCAGGCGGAAGGATAGCGCATTTAAGCGGCGATCATACTATACAACAATTCGATTTTATGAGGTTAATGACCTCAAGGAGGGTAGCATGCCACCCAGGGGGAGATTGAGAATCCCAAGATGTAATTGGGCTAAGGTACCGAGGCGACGTTCACACTATGACGGCGGAGTACCCCTACTACCCTCGCATAATGGCGGTGTTACCGGCAGGGATATTAATGATATAGCCAGATCGTGCTGGGTTTTGATAGCAAGGTGGCAGGCTCTTGGGTCCTTAAGTATTGCATGCAATTCCCTTAACCTCCATATGCATTGCATTAGAGTAAGGAATTTCGCAGCTCAATTCTATAAGCTGAGTGTCTGTAGGATGATGGAGTATCAGGAGAGGAGTGGAGGTAGGATTACGCGGAGTCAAACGGCGAACCCAATGGAGAAAGGTAAGAGCCCAGTGGGGGAAACCATGAGGAAGGCTTTCATTGACATTCAGGGGGATTCGGACGAGGAATGGGATGTGACGAAGTGTTTTGCAGAGGAAGCACCTCGCAGAGGAGGGAAAGGTAAAGTGGGTATGGGGAAGCCCCCGATGCGGACAGTGGAGAATAGTGAGGACGACAGTGAAGACTGGAGTGATGTTGAACGAGGTCGGGGTGGGGATATGCGGGGACGAGGGCCACAACGAAGGAGAGGGCGCCCAGCGGGCCGAGGTGGTTGCGGCCATCGAACCGCAAACCAGTATGTGGATACAGGGGAGGGAGCAGCCAGCGAGGGACGAGGTCACAAGCGAGGGAAGAAGGATCTAAGGAGGCGTCTGCAAGAGGCAGAAGCTGCGTATGTGGTGGATACTCATCCGAATATCCGAAAGATGATAGAACAGATGGAAGACGAAGCTTTGCAGGGGTATTCGGAGCCAGAGCTGGATGATTGGGAACAATACTTACCTGATCCTGGACACACCCGCGGTCGAAGGTCACTATACAAACAGTCGCTGCATGTGTATTGGGGGATGAAACGTTTACTAGCTAAAGCCATGGAACAGGTTGCTCTAGAGATGGCAGAGTTGATTCAGGGAATTCCCACTATGAAAAAGGAGCTGAAAAACATTCAAATCATTCTCATGATGCAAGAAAAGAAGATGGACGATATTGTGCAGCTGTTACAGGCGGGGGGTTTGGGGGTCAAGCTGGAGAAGGAGGGGCCAGAGGACCCAAAGCAGTAGCTTACAGTAGCGCAGCAGTCATATGTTACAGCAGCAGTGCAGCGGCTTTTTCAGTATGGTTGGTTTTCTATGTTTTGTTTATATATATGCTGATGGGCAAAGACTCTAAATTGTTAGTAAAACTAGATGTCTATATTGCATGGATAGAAAGACTGGTTACTTTTTGTTTTTGGATGGCTGTCAAACATTTCAGATGGTAAGCCTGGTTTCCCTTAAGGGCGGGCGATGACCTGTCCATGTTTTGTAATTTTCAAATGGTTTTATAGTAATGGCAAATAGAGTACCGCACTAGCTTACAAAAAAAAAAAAAAGATATGATCTTCTGATTAGCAGCGGCTACCCTGTACCATGTAGTTTGGTATTAATTATTATTCCTGCTGGAGCCGTGTTCGATTTTTCTTTTACTGCTTATTAACAATGCTTTGACCAAATTTAAACCAAAAAAATATAATGTTAATTTATAAAATCAAAATTATATATTAAAAATATATATATAATTTTTTTTTTAAATTGTGATCGGTTGATTTTGGTGAGCTTTTATTTAGCAATGATGCCTATGTACAAAGATGAGAAGTCAATTTAATATACGTGCTGGACGAGTTCCATATTCCTCGCTTAGCTTCGAACGGATAACAGCTTTAGGTATGCTAGGTGCTAGAAGAGCCTCAGTAAGACAGAAAAATTGAAAAATATAGGTGGACCTTATGATAATTTTCATTTTTCAATTTTACTTTGCAAACGTTTAAAGATTAAATTAGAGGCTTGATATTTGGAATAAGTTACTTTAGTATCTCAGATTAGTTAAAGATTAAATTAGAGGGTTGATATTTGGAATAAGTTACTTTAGTATCTGAGATTAATGTTAGAATGCATTCTCTACTTATACATCAAAATTCAATGATCACTCATTCTTTATCTAAACATCATAGTTATCAAGATTCAATGTGTCTCATTCTTTTACTTATCATTAAATTGGGCAAAAAGTGATTTAGACAATTTTGGCTTTAGAAGTACATATTTTCAATCAATCATTCATTTTCTAAGCATCCCGTGTGTCATTATGAGTTGAAGTGTAATTAGCATGAAAATATGGTATTTGAGAATCAAGGAATGTTTTAATTATTACTAAAAGGTGTGTTATAAATGTTTACTGATAGAAGTTAAAAGCAAAATTGCAAAGTAGATTATCAGCTACTAAATAAATACTTTATCTTTATTATTTTATATAATATAAATAATTTATTATTTTATAAAACAAAAATAATATCAAAATTAATTTTAGTTTCTAATTATATTAATAAAATTTAAAAGGGAGTCATTTAATTATTATTAAAAGGTGTGTTATAAATGTTTACTGATAGAAGTTAAAAGCAAAATTGCAAAGTAGATTATCAGCTACTAAATAAATACTTTATCTTTATTATTTTATATAATATAAATAATTCATTATTTTATAAAACATAAATAATATCAAAATTAATTTTAGTTTCTAATTATATTAATAAAATTTAAAAGAGAGTCATATTTTATTGATTTGCATTATAATTTAGTATCTCATGGTTTAGTCTGGATCAATGTCTAATGTCCAATAATATTATAGAATAGTTTTTAAATCCAGTGCACTCATTATTTGACATTTAAATTTTATTTAACCAATATCTACTCAACATTTATACAATTATTTAATATAATAAAAATATTTATACATATTCACTTGAAGGTAGAAAGGTAAATTTAAAACCATGTATTTGTTAGAGTGCTTCAAGCTCCTTTAGGGAAGAAGTAGGTGAGAAATATCTAGCCCCTAAAAGAAAATTATGTTATTATAAGAAGGTCATCAACCCCACCCTAGAAGATCAAAAGTATCTCTATTTTAACTAGCTCAAAGAAGAAAATTAATATAGCAAAGATTAGAACAAATTCTCATGAGCTCCATAGTGAAACAGGTCGTTGGGCAGTCCTAAAACACCATGGACGGAAAGGATCTACCATCTATGTGAGAATAGGAACATCGAGGATGAAAACCACTTCCTCTTATAGTGCCCCACATACAACCACATTAGATCTCACTTTCATAATATTTGTCACAATATTGAGCTTCCTAGCCTTTTACAATGTCAAAATTATAGTGAGCTCGAGAGGCTTCTCTCCAAGTTTTTTGAGCATAGGAATAAAATCTTGAATCGAACTAAATAATTTGTTTCTTTAGGTCTGATAGACGAAAGTTTGGTCTCAGAGAACGTTAACCATCATCATCATCATCATCATTTGTGTCACATTTGGCTAGGTAGACTCAATTTTCCACCATACTGTTATCATATATTTCAATTTAACTATATTTTATTCTAACACCACACGTGTCCTTTCCCATGAGAGCCTTTTTAGAACATAGTTGTACCTTTTGTCTAAAAAATATAATTTTTTGCATATAAATCTATACAAATAATAGATTAAAATGATCAAATATGATATTAAAGTTTATAAAGAAACCATCTACAAACAAAGTTATTATTATCTTTGCCTAACAAAAAATAATGATATCATGAATTATCTTGCTATTTTAATTTTAAATTTTATAATATACAATTGTTTGTTTTTATTGTTTTTCACTCTATTTTAACTATATTCAAATTTATCTAGAGTAGCTACATATCCCTTCTTCAAATGTCGAAGATCCTTCAGGCCTTTCAAAATTCAATAATTATAAAAAAAATGTTAAAAAAATATTCATATAACTCATTTTACAATTTTATTATTGTTTAGACTACAAACAACACATCATAACATCAAATTATTTTATTAAACTAAGTTGTTGGTAACACTAGCTAATTGTTGTATATAATTGATGTAGCATTAGTTTGAACCTATTCTTTGATTCTATGTAAACCTCGAGAAGTATAATACAAGAGCATTATAATCCTATTTCCCTGTAGTAGTTTAATTTATTTGTTAAGTGTTGGAATTACTTGAATGTATTGTTGGTCAACTACTTAATAACATTGTACAACCAATATTGCAATTTCTTCCCTTTAGTTATTTACATTTATATGGTGGTTCTATATGGGTACACAAAATTTGAATTAGTTATCTTGCATAAAAGAGTGATCACTTTGTGTACTATTTATTTATTTGGTCACTAGAGTATAACTACAATGCCACCCCAAACTTTCGTTTCATGTATGGAAAGAAATTGCATCTTAAGATAGACTTGGAGAGTCTCCATTGAAAAAATAGTGTCATAATATTTCATGTTTGTTGGTGGTTAGTAGTGCAGAAACTTAATTATTCATGTACATATCCATGTTGGTGAAATAGATGGGAGAGAAGACTATATTTAAATATCATAAGCTATAAAAACAAGTTAATCAATGAAAAAGAAATACTTTCCATGAAAATTCCTGAAAGAGGGAGAAACTAGAGAAGTTAAGAAACTTCAATAATTAAATACAATAAGAAAGTTGGTACTTGAGGTAAAAATAAGGTGAGTTGGAAAAAAACTTTCCAAATGCTAGGGCAACTTCACCACCACAATGGAGGAATTAGATAGAAGCTAATTGAAAATCTTAAAATTGAAGAAGAAATTAAATAAACTCAACAATTAGGAATATGAAGGGTTCACTAAAGTGATTTATTATCTTTAGTAAGATTAGTAGCAATGGAAAAGACATTAAAAAATCTACTATTATATATTTGAGACCATAAGAAATATTCTTTTGTTACCACTCTAGAAGCTAACACCATGACATAGCAATGTGTGGAAATTTTTTCTTGAAATATCCTTCCTAAAGAGGGCTTTTATGACTTTGAAAATAGCACTAGAGGAATTAGTTCTAAGCTCAAGAGGTGAATAGGATATCAAGGTGAAGGGATTTTGATCCCATCTTGAATAGAGTAGAGGCCCAAAGAGTAAGGCTTAGTATTGAGTTAACAAGAAGCCAATAATATTTCAACTTAAACCACCCTCATTAAGGAAACATGCACCAAAGAAGAACACATTGTCATTAAACAAGGAATTTGTAAATTTAGAGTGTAGAAATCCACTTAAATTTGTTTGAAAATACTATAAGAGAGTATCCAATAGATGATTTCACCATCCAAATCCTATCCAAATATTAGGGGAAAGAAAACAGGTTATAAATAATCATCACACTCTAAACCATAGTATGAGTGGTTTGTTTTAATTACAAGAATATTGGCCGGTAGTAATGCTAGAAATTATTGGCAATCAAGAAGATTAGGCACACCATTATGGAATCGTTACCAATACTATAAATATATTACATATTCAAGGGAAAAAATACATAGATTTGAACTAAAACGACAACTCAAGTACTAAATTGTAGCTATATAATAATATATTGCATTAATGAAAGTAATCCATAGCCATGCCACTGACAATATGATTATGAAAAACACATCCTTTAATAATCCCTTATCTTCCATCTTGCAATTAATGAGAAATTTCTTAGAGATTATTCATATAATGTTTGAATATGGAGAAGACTAAGAATGAATGATGTTGAATTTTATGGGAATCAAATACATTCAAATGGATAGGTGTGATGTAAATTAAATCCTTTCCAAGAAAAAACACTTTGTAAGTTTATATTGAGCAGTTTCATTATTTTTTGCAAAGCTAAGAAAATGTTCAAAACACTCTTGGAAGTTGAAATGCACCATTATGATTTTTCTCCTCCTTCGAAACTATCCCATTGAAAATTAGGGCCATGGTGAAGAAGAGAAATATAGGCAAGGAAATGACTAAGTGTAATAGTATAGGATAGTGCCTAGAGAAATAGCTTAAAGAAAACTTTGAATGTGTTTCAAGATTAAAATTATTATCAAGTCATGAAAAATTTACAAATTTCTTCACATTGAAATATATATATATATTGCAATCAATTTCATGCATAGTAAAACATCATTAGAACAAGCTCTTCTCACTTGAATTTAGAGTGTAAAAGGAAAACAAATATTTTGTGTCACACTTTTAATGTCTATATACACTTGATGCACTTTTGTTTTGATTTGTTTTACAATTATATGTAAAACACTAGAAGTATAATAGACATACATTATAATTCTATCTATATTCACTATATTAAATGATTTCATGATCTCCCTATTTGGTTGAGTGTATTGTAGATTCACTCATTCCACATTTTATTCTAAATCTTGCAATTTCCTCTAATCATTATTATTTTTTGGTTAATTTTCATGCTTTCACAATATCTTGATTAGTTCCAATACAACAAACTACAATATTGTTGTATATACCCATTATTCACTTAAGTGACCCCTACAATATATCTAGAGTATTTCCACATATATTTCATTTTATATGTGGTGAGAACTTGCATTTCTAGAATATATTTGGAAATATTTCATTGAATAGAGGAATTTAGTCAAGTAGTGGGAAAAATGTGAAATAGAGCAATTAGTTTTTTATGTTTGTTGGCAATGATAATAATAATAAAAATATTTATTTATATAGATATTCATGTTTCTTAAATTGATGGGCCATGAGCCTACTATTTATGGATCCTTATCAAAATGTTTAAAATTATAAGTTATTTATAGGAAAAACATTTTTTATATCATTGATTTCATTTATTACAAATATTTTAGGATAAGATAATTAAACTTTAAGCTTCTGTGGTAGTTTTTTGGAGTAGCATGATCCAGATTATCCATAGTATCATGTTCATTCTATTCATGTTTTGAACCCCAAAGGGAGTTAATAAGCATGACCAAAACTGATAGAATATGAATGATAGTTTCTTGAAAGAAGAATCTTTCGACCAGAGTATTGCAGCTTGACAATTCTCCTTTCAGTTTTTATCCTTAAGATTTCCAGAAGACAGATCTCATTCCATGTATCCCCTCCGTACAGGGAAGTTATGTTATACTTTAAGCTTTTGTGGTAGTTTTTTGGAGTAGCATGATCTAGATTATCCACAGTATTATGTTCATTCTGTTGATGTTTCAAACGCCAAAGGGGGTCCATCATGAGGACCAAAATTGATAGAATATGAATGATAGTATCTTGAGAGAAGAATATTCCGACCAGAGTATTGCAGGTCCGCATTTCTCCTTTATGAGATTAAATAATTGTGCAATGTCATAAACTAATATTTTAGCAAATGGATCTATTTTCTCATCACAAACATATTAAAATTTTGATATAAATTTTACCCATGGATGAAGTTATAAAGTTATGTAACTCCTTTCATAGTGAAACAATATATTCAAATATTTTATTGATTTTTTAGCTAAATTATGTATTTAACATTTTCATCCAATAGTAGGATAGATCAAAAGTCTAGGTTTCTATATTATTATATTTCAGCAATTTGGGTGGATTTTTTTTAAATATTAAAGAGCTTTGGTGGCAATTTTTTTGAGTATTAGAGAGCTTGACAATCTAGTAAGCTAATTTTGTAGTGAATATATTTATTTAATGGTTATGAACCTACTAAGAACCTTAAAAAAATTTCAAGGTTGACTACAATTATACCATGACTTAACTAATTTACATTTGGGAAAAAATACCCTTAGGGTTTTTTTCCAATTTTGATTTGACCCATATCATAAAAAAATAAATTAAAGATAAAATAGTGGACAAAAGATTGTCCACAAGATTATATGACTATGCTTTGAAGACAACTAATATTTAAAATTGTAGAGGGAAATTTTCTACAAGATTAGATTGTTAAGTTTTGAAAATACCTAATATTGTAGTAAACCATCCTTTAGCTATTTGAAATCTACAATGATAGAAAAATAGTATTACTCTCATTTTGGATCTAGAAATGCTTTTTTCACTATCTCCAACAATTTAGAGTATCCTTTCACCATGTTAAGATATTAGATGATGATATAAATGTACTTGTAATTTATTTTATTTTTGGATCCTTATTATATTTATGATAAAAAAAATATGATCTTTCTGTATGATATTTTCTTATAGTCTCTAAAAACTTCTTCCTACAATTACTAGATTCTATACACTTTCTAGTAGAGTTCCCTATAATTATTAGACTCTAGTTATATAAAATCTTAGTGTTCTCATCTATTTGTAAGAATAGTAAAATTAATTACCCCTTGGGTTGAATTAAATTAGGAAAAATACCTAAAGTTGTTTTTTCACCATGGATAGACCTTGGATCAAGGTAGATATTTGTTCATCACTAAAATTTTGTATTAGTTTCTCATTAGTTTTTTGATAGAAAAGTGTTTTTTTGCTTCATGATTATATTATAATCCCATAATACTATTTAAATGTCTTCGATATTAGTGGAATATTTAGACAATCTTAGATATCTAAGATTCCCATAGTATAATTTTGTAATCAACAATTTTTTTTAGTTACAATTCTGATAGAGGTTTGGAGAAGGAGTCATATTATAAAATCAATCAAATTCCAAGCATGGTGAAAGAAAACCCTGAGTGTTTCTTCCATAAGTAAAATCAACCTAGATCATCAAAAATTTAATCAAAGTTCTACATCTATGAAAACACCAACCTTATATAACCCTACATTAGAAAAATTTTCTATAGTTCTCATTACTTTTGTGGAAAGATAAAGATATCTTTGATACAATATTTGACTATATAAGTATGGATTCATTTAATTATTATGACTAAGTAGGAGCAATTTTTCTACAAGATTAATGTTGTATGGTAATTACGTGGTAAATAATTTCTTTCTCTACTCATTAAATCATTAGAAACCCAATAGAAATATAAAGAATGAGTAGAGCTTTATCAGAATGGAAGATACTTACATGCTGACATTATTTTATAATAGGTTTTATAATTATGGACATAATCAAATCATTAAAAATTCAATCACAATTTTGAATTAATGGAAACATTTACTTCTTATATTGGTAAAATTTTGAACTTAGAGGAACTATTTCTAAAATATTGGACAACTACAAAATGTGGTAAGAATCTCCAATAAAAAAAACTTGTGGTAAGAATCTCCAATAAAAAAAACTTTGTTTTCTAGTGACAAATATTATATGGATCCAACATAAACATTAAGCATGAGCAAAGTTTTACTATGTTCCAAGGTCCCTACATACTAGAACAATATGGAAATATTATTATCAATATATAACTCTAATTTAACATGTGATGATATGAGTCAATTATGAATTGGGAAAATCACCTAACAACATTATTTAACCATCCATGAACATTTCATAATTGTAAAACACTCAGCTTCAAATTTTTATCAGCTTCTCACTAAACTTGTAGTTGAAAAAATAAGTGTTTTATACAATATTATATTATGGTGTTATAATAGCATGTAACCTTCCAATATGATTCTATCCGATCTTTGTAATATTTAGACAATTTCGGAGATGGAACGACTTTGCGTGGTTCTGCAACTAAACCCTAGGGTTTCAGAACTCACCTGCGATGGCAGGTCCTCTGGACAGAGCTCGCCAGGAACAGTACGCGGCAGTATAGCAGGTCACAACCCACTGGTCTTGGCCGGCGGCAATAATGAGCCCCCCTCAAGGGGAAGGAGGGGCGCCTCCTCCAATAAACGACAACAAGCAAGGGAATATCGAGGGATCAGACAGGGATAAGGAGTACAATGATGAAAGCGCAGACAAACATCAGCAGATGCAAGTTGAACAAGCACAGAAGGACAAGCCAAAGATCAGCTCTTCCACATGCAAACCAGTTGCTACGCATAGGCCAAAAGTAGAGCTACCAAGCCATCGCATTAATGCCAGGATTCAGTATATGAGAGATCATGCACTCATAGGCAAATTTATTGGAATATGGACAAACGAGAAAGCATTGAGAGCATGGATAAATGTTAAATGGCATCCAAAAGGACACATAACATTGCATCTAGGGCCTAAGGGGTTTTTTACAGCGGTCTTCAACTGTTTGGAAGACAGAAACAGAGTTTTAGATGGAGGGCCTTATTTCTTTAACTCTGCTGGGCTATTTCTCAAAGAATGGATCGAAATATTCAAACCTGATAAAGAAGACCTAAGCTGTGCACCGGTGTGGATAAGGCTGTATTCTTTGCCACTAGAGTACTGGGAAGAGGAGTCTCTCAAAGCGATAGGCAATGTTCTGGGCGACTTCATCAAGATAGCAGAAGAAACAAAGACGCATAGATACACCTCATATGCACGGATCTGCGTCTACATGGACCTCAAACAAGCTTTGCCTGATACGGTAAGTCTTCTTCATGAAGATGTGGAATGGATACAGTTAATTGATTATGAGCATGTACCCTTTAGATGCAGAAAATGTCATGACTTAGGACACCTCTACAGAGATTGCCCTTTAAATAGCAAACCCTCAGTTCAAACTACCCAGGAAAACCCAACGCCGGATGGCTTCACTAAGGTGCTCAATCGCCGAAGAGGAAATAAAAAACCAGTAATCTCTACAAAGACTCCCCCAGTCGATCAATCAAATCCCTCTACTAGCAATAGCTTTGAATTCCTAGCTGATGAAGAAATGCCGGAACCAGACAAGAGGCCCTTCAATCAAAAAGGGTCTAGCTAGGAGAAGATTGAAGGATCCAAATCGAAAACAGGGGAACAGAATGTAGAACAAAGGGATAATAAGCTTAAAACTGCGTCAAACACCTGGAGCTTCCCTGAAATGTATATGGATGGTACAAATCCCAATACAGAAAACGAGAAGGAAAGCGATGGATACCATCAAGAAACTCAAATCATGGAGGAGGATACGGAATCAATAGATATTGGTGAGCTGGATATCTTGGGCCAAGAACAAGCTTGTAGAACAGGGAATTTCGACAAAATACCTGATAGACAAGTGGACAACCTGGTGGCAGTCCTTAATAAAGCTCAAAAGAAATACTCATTAGGAGTCCAAATTGGTAGCCAACGGGATGGGAAGTTTATCACCAAAGATAGCAAAAAACGAGGCAGGAAAACTACTCTGGAGAGAACCATCAAGATTGGAGAAGTATTAGTAGAATCAGGCAGATATGCCAAGCTAACCAAGTATTTCAATACCAACCCCAAGCCTTCCCAATGAAGCTGATCTCTTGGAATATTAGAGGGCTTAATAGCCCAAGGAAAGGAAGATTATTAAAAAACATGTTAATGGAGGAAAAACCCACAATTCTCTTTTTGCAAGAAACAAAGTGTAATTCGACACTCTTGGAAGAAATAGCAGCAAAGGCCTGGCCAAGAGGGTTAGTTACAGCTGTTGATGCTCAGGGAGCCTCAGGAGGACTTGCAGTGCTCTGGGATGCAAGAATAATTCAATTAGCTAATATACATGCAAACAAAAATTTCATTCAATCCATCTTTCATATCATTGGCACCAATATCTATGGTCATATAACAAATGTGTATTTTCCTCAAGAAACCCAGCACAAGATTGAAATTTTGGAAGCTTCGAAGCAGCTTAATATAGAGAGGGAACACCCGCTATGGATATCAGGAGGAGATTATAATATGATTGCAACAATGGAGGAAAAAAAAGGAGGGCGTTGCAGTATAAATAGGGATGGCTCTATATTAAAAGACTTCATTCAAAATAATTGGCTGATAGATATTCCTTCAAACAATAGCCTCTACACTTGGAACAATAAACGGCCAGAACCTATGCAAATAGCTTCGCGTCTTGATCGATTTCTGATCTCTGATAATGCAGTTCATCTAGGGGGAGAATTCACAGCATCTATCCTTCCCTTTTCAGGCTCTGATCACTGGCCGATCGCCCTCCACTGGAATCGGCCTGGTAGCAATATAAGGCGACCCTTTCGGTTTGAGGCTTTTTGGCTAACTCATCCGGACTTCTATGAATTTGTCAGAACAACTTGGCTAAAATTTAATCCAACTGATGGAACAAAAATTTCCATATTCCAAAGGAAGCTGAAGCACCTCAAAGGGGAAATTAAACGTTGGAATCAATCCATCTTCGGCAACATTCTCAAAGCCAAGGAAATCCTCCATCAAGAAATGAAGGATATTCAACAAAGAATGATCTCTGAAGGATGCTCGAAAGAGCTGGCCCAGAAAGAGCAGACCATAGAAAACAAAATCCTCGAAAGGGACCTACAGGAAGAAACTCTCTGGAGGAAAAAATCGAGAGTTAGATGGCTGAAGGAGGGTGAAAAGAATACAAAATTCTTTCACAATACTACACTGCAAAGAAGAATGGTCAATCAAATTTCTTATGTCAACAATGAGCATGGAACCAAAATTGAAACCCACGAAGGAATTGAACAGGTGTTTCTCAACTACTTCAAGAAGAAGAATCAAGAACCCAACATAAACAGAACAGAGGTTATTCATAAAATTATCCGAAATATACCAAGATTAATTACTGAAGAGCACAATATCCTTCTTCTCAAGCCCATAAGTCTTCAGGAGGTTGAAATGGCAGTGAATCAACTAAAAGCAGGGAAGGCGCCAGGACCAGATGGATTTACTTCAAACTTTTTTCAGCACTTCTGGGAGCTGGTCAAATGGGAAGTTTGGCAGGTCGTGGAAGAATCGCGCACTCTAAGATGGATGTATCCAGGTCTGAATGCAACATTCATTGCATTAATCCTCAAAGCAGAGGAATCCAACACTCCGGACAAATACAGACCAATTGCTTTGTGCAACATTATATACAAGATTTTCTCCAAGGTCATAGCTTCCAGATTGAAGCCCTTGCTTCCCCTTATCATATCTCAAGAACAATCTGGGTATGTAGAAGGAAGGCAGATTACGGATGGGATCATTCTAACCCATGAAATAATCCACTCTCTCAAGCAATCAAAAAAACCAGGTATGTTGCTCAAAATTGATTTGTCTAAGGCTTTTGATAGTATCAGTTGGGAATACATGCAAAAAATCCTTAGAGCCTTTGGTTTCACCCCCTCCTGGATCAGATGGATCAGCAATCTTCTATCCTCCTCGTTCTTCTCCATTCTTATTAATGGAATCCCGTCGTCTACCTTCCGTCCTTCTCGGGGGATCAGACAAGGGGATCCTCTCTCGCCCTTTCTGTTTGTCATCTTAGCTGAAGGTTTAGGCCGTAGCATTAAATCGGCTATCCATTCTCACAACCTTAAGGGTCTAGCTTTCCACCAGGCTCCTGCCTTTTCGCACCAACAATTCGTAGATGATAACATGTTATTTGGTCATCCCTCTGTTCAAGAAGCTCGATCTTTTAAATCTATTCTTCAAAACTTCTCGAACGCCTCGGGAGCTCTCATCAACAAAGTCAAATCTCAGATATTCTTTTTCAATACGCCGCCCACCACCTAGAGAGCTATAGCCCATATCCTAGGCTTCACGATAGCTTCCCTTCCTTCTAATTATTTGGGAGCTCCTCTAATTGCCTCGGCTCTCAAGCATTCCGCTTGGAATAGCCTCTTAGAAAAACTGGAAGCCAGATTGTTCCTTTGGACTCATAGAGCTCTTAATATGGCTAGTAGGATAGTGCTAATCAAAGCTGTTCTACAGTTAATGCCTCTTTACCTCTTCTCTATATTGGCGGCACCTAAGTGGGTCCTCAAAGCCATCAAACAGTTCAGCATAACTTCTTATGGGGAAGTTCTGGGCCAAATTGAAAGTGGGCACTCGTCAAATGGGAGAAAGCTTGTCTACCTAAAAAAGCAGGAGGCATTGGACTAAGAGACCCAGAACATAGTAATATGATAATAGGGGCAAAAATCTGGTGGAAATGGCTCTCAAATCCTAACACACCTTGGGCCTCCCTATGGACAATGAAATATGCAAAAAACTTACCCTTAGAGGAGAGAATTAGAATGTCAGAAGTCAGTAAAGGCTCGGTCATTTGGAACTCAGCCATTCAACATCGAGATATAATTCAAAAGCACAATTTTTGGGAGGTGAAGGATGGCCACACAGCAAGGTTTTGGGAAGACTCATGGCAGCAGCTTCCACACCTCAGAGATATCATTCAGGGAATCTCAGATCAAGATATAAATCAATATGATAAGGTGAATCACTTTTGGAGCTCACACAATAACCAAGAACATAGAGAGTGGAAAGAAGCTAGCCACATATTACCTCATAGCCCGGAGCAAACGCAACTATCTCTCCCCTCTGAACTTCAAAAGCGAAAAATTCTGAAGTCAGCAGGCATGGATATTCTCAGATGGGGATATGAGGAAAAGGGTATATTCACAACCAAAGAAGCCTACAAAATCATTATCAAAAACAGAGTAATTAGAGACAATTTATGGGATAAGATATGGAGCCCCTCCATATGGCCGAAGGTTTCTACTTTTCTTTGGCTTCTATCACACAATAGAATTCTCACCTGGGACAATCTCAGAAAAAGGAGCTCCTCTGGGCCATCCATTTGTTTCAACTGCAAACAGGAAGAGGAATCAACACTACATCTCATACAAACTTGTCCGCTTGGAAGGAAATTGTGGGAAAAGGTTACATTCCGCTGTCAGAAGGAAGGCATAGTGACTGGGGATATCAAAGGCACCCTTCATACCTGGAGCCAAGAGCCATATCAGAGTAAACTTTTAAACACACTATGGCAACTCATACCAGGATTACTGATGTGGAATATCTGGAAGGAGAGAAATAGAAGGATTTTTAAAAATCAATCACTGACGATTGAGCAGATATGGACCGGGTTGCATCATAACATCAAAGAAACTTTATCCATCAAAGGCTGGTGCAAAGAGGATTTCCCATCATTACCACAGGAACAAGCTATATGGGACAACTGGCAGATAAAACTACAGAGTTCGAATTCTTCTATTGACAACAACTCAAGGCATCAAGAGTCAACAGCAAGCTGGACTCCACCGCCAGTCAATGTGTTTCAACTCAACTTTGATGGTGCGTCGAAAGGAAATCCTGGGAGAACGGGATTTGGTGGAGTCATCAGAAATCACCAGGGTACCCCCCTTATCACTTTTTTTGGTTCAATAGGCTGGAATACAAATAATGCAGCGGAACTGGAAGGATTATGGAGAGGGCTTAAGCTAGCGCAAGGACGAGGGCTCCTTCCTCTTATAGTGGAAGGGGACTCCTAAATAATCATAAATATGGCCTTAAAACTTCTGCAGGGATCCCCGGTTCACAAGGTCAGTAGCAGCTAGAGAATGGAAACTCGACTCGAGCTACTACAGCAATGGCTCACTCACAATCAAGCTATTTCTTTCAAACAGATCAGAAGGGAAGGGAACAAACTGGCAGACTTTCTTGCTAATTTAGGAGTGGACAGTGGAAAGGAATTCTATGAAGGCTCTATATCTTGCATAGCTTCTGAAAACCAACTTTCCACCTTCCATACTATAGTAGCAAGTGATATGCAGCCGAAGGAAGACTCAAACCCGGATGCGGGTGTCCTTAAAGAGGTGTTAATGCTGGAGCATGTGGAGTCGGCAACTGGCGAGTAATTAAGAGAGGTAAGGCGGTTTGTGGTAGATAATTAATCCGCATTAATGAAGGCCCGAGCTCGAGGTAAGCAGATGGAGGTTATCAGGATGGTGCGCATTCTTCAGGGTTCATTTGTTCTAGTCTTTTCACGCATCAATGTAGTGTTTCCGGTTTCTTCTAGCAGAGGTCTCCTCTGGTGGTCATGGTCTCAGAGTCTTAGTGCAACACAGCAAAGTTGGAAGCCTCCTTGGTCTCATCACTGCTCCCATCTGGTCGGCTTCAGGTATATAGTTCTGCCTCTTTCAGAATGTGTCAGGAGCATTAAGTTTGTTTTTCCATTTGCGTCTGGTGTCTTAAGTCAATCCTCTGGTTCATTTCGGTAAGGGATTTCGTTTTTGTCCTTGTTAAAGGTGTCTGGGTTGGGTACTTGGCTTTCTCAGTTGCCGTTGGGTATTCTCTTGAAGCCGAGTATAGCTTATGTGTGCTGGGCTTCTGGGTCTTTCATTCAAAGGTCTGGTTTACTATCTGGTTACAATTGGCCTACGTGTTGTTTCTCCCTCACACCCAGTCCTTTAGCATCCACATTCCGCTGTTGTATTCTGTTATGGCCCGTCGTCAGTGTATTCCAAGGTGAGGGAGCAATTCGGGATCTCGTGGAGAGTCTGGAGGGTGTGGTAGCTCTGAGCCTCGTCGTATATCCCCATTAGCTACTGTTTCACCTTCCTCTCCGCCCTTAGATCAATCTGGACCCTCCCTAAATAGTTCCCTTCATACCTCAAGGTTTAAGTTCAAAAGTAGACTTAATAGACCGCTCATCTCAGCTATAATTACTGTCATCTTCTCGGAGGAAGAAGATGAGCTCACAAGCTCAAACGAAATTTCCAAGGAACAGTCGACTTCTCAGAATTCCAGTGATTCTCAGAGCAGCTTGGCTGGTGCTGTCCTCAATGTTGCTGCTACGGTGTACGAAGAAGGTCAACAGGAGGCTTCTCGCCCTCCGACGGACTCTCCTCAAGAACAGACCATAGTTTGTGAGCCAGCGCGCCTCTTTGGCAGTATACTACACCTTGTGCCTCCTACAGAAGGCAACTTGATGGAATCTGAAGATGAGGTGATGGTAACCTGGGCAAGCTCCCCGAATCAGGTTAATGACAGTGCTACGGATGCGCCACGGCAAGTTTAATTACCTTTGGTTTCAGCTTCAGGACAGTAAGTCCGTTTTGGTTTTCTGGATCTCATGTGTCATTTGCAGTGTGCATGGCTTCTGATACCAACAATATGAATTTGTTCATTCTCCAGGGTACAATTTTGGATTTCCTTTTTTGTAATTATGGTAAAGAACAGTTTTTTGTAATAGGGCAGCTCACTTTGAAGCGTCTAGCTCTGTTTAGTCTTGGTCCATACAGTTCTGTTAAGTGTTGAGGCTATGGTAATCAGTTTTGTAAACAGCTGGAAGAAAGCTACCTGCAATGGTTCTTTGACAGAGGGCAGGCTACGGCCCCCTCAGAGGTTCAAACCTCTTTGTAAATATTTTTTCTCTTTTTAATCCTAATAGAATAGTCTTTACTCAGAAAAAAAAAATATTTAGACAATTTCATTGAGCTATATCAATAACCTTACAACCAACAAATCATTTCTTTTTTGTTAGAAAAGTTGATAACAATGTCATAAACTTTTTAATGATTTGCAAAATCTATATTATAATAATAAAAACTTAATTTTAAGGTCAAAATTAATCTTATAGGATTTTATTTTAGAAAATGATATTTATGGGACAAGGGACCCTCCTCTATGTCTTAATTTCACTCATAAACTTTATGGAGGTGGCTTACACTATCATGCTTTAGATTTAAACTTGTGACCTCATGATAAAACATATATTTTTAACCATTATCCCTGCTCAAGTTTTACCTTGATCAGAACTTTGCTATGAAACTATACTCTTAAAAGTTTTTTTTTTTAATTATGAATCAATTAAAATTATGAAAAATTCTATTAAATTGTTAGATGGATGAAACTATACTCTTAAATTTTTTTGTTAATTATGAATCAATTAAAATTTTGAAAAATTCTATTAAATTGTTAGATGGATGGTAACAATGTTATTGACATATTTAAAAAATTGAAGAGGGTTTCTTATAAGATTATATGGTGTTAAAATGTCATAAGGTAATATTATAGGAAAAAATATTTTTGCTAATTAGAAATCTTATAACAATTTGGCAAAAAAAATGGATACTTATTCCATCATCCATGATCCTGGCATAATAAAAAATACCTAAGTGATTTTTCTCTATTCTAAGATGTCAACGTTTTTAAAAGATTTTACTAGAACTTTAGGTCCATGGGAAGGTTGGCTTTCTACATCTATCACTAGAAGGAATTTTTCTACCATATTCGATAACATTGAAAGGTATTATGCTAATTGTGTATTAAACATGTAAAGTTTCCTTTTAAAAATCTATAATGTTTCGACAAAATTTCTCACATGTGGAAAAGTCTATGATGTTATGGAAAAGTCTATGATATTATAGAATAACTAAGTAATATTATATTGTTATGGTGTATTTTTCCAATATTAAAAAATATCATCAAAATAATTGGTTTGAATTTTAGACTGATAAGAAAAATAACTTCCTATATTACTATATTTATAGACTAGAAAAGAGGTTTAGAAGAATCTTATGTGGTTCCCTTCCAGAACTATCTAATCTAGTGAAAACACCACTTCAATTGTTGGAATTTAATGATATACAATGTGGATATCTTGTTGATCAGAATTATGATCCATTTTTTGACAATCTGTATTGATTTAAATTTGGAAAGAACACTTAAGAGTATAATTCCACCCTGCATGGACCTTCAAATATGGATATGGATGAACACTATTCATAGTTAAAATTTCTACCTACATTTTAGATTTGTGATAGGAAAGATAGTGTGTTTATTAAAATATTAGCTTATGGTACTACTATGATATATAAAGTATTTCTTTTGTTGATGTCTAACTCTAATTAAGTTTTTCATGATTTGGATATATTTAATAAGATATTGTTCTACTATTCATTAACTTAGATTCATGCTAGAACTCTAATTATGGCTAAACATTTTAGTGCATTCTTAATATGTTGCATAAGTAGAATTTTTTTTTATTTATTGAAAAATTAACTCAAAACTTTATAAAGACATATAATTATTATTATAATTAGATTGAATATTTTTATTAAATTAAATACTTCCAAAAGACTATAAGTTAATAGCCAACAAATTATGTTTTATTCACATATACAATAAAAACGTTGAAGAGAAAATTTAGTTATAAGTAAATTTATATCATGATTTGTGCATCTAGAAAAAACAATATTTGATTATAGACCTAAAATATTCGTAATATTTTTCAAAATTTTGATTCATCATGTACTACCAAAAAAATCAATTATAATTTTAAATAAGTTATGGAAATCAAAATAACTGGCTAAAGGTTTGTTACAATATGATGAATACCAGATTACCATGTAAATGGCTTGATGTGTGCATCTACAAAAAATAATATTTGATTATAGACCTAAAATACTAATAAGACTTTTCCAAATTTTGATTCATCCTGTACTATCAAAAAAATCAATTATAATTTTAAATAAGTTATCTAAATCAAAATAATTTGCTAAAGGGTTGTTACAATAGGACCAATACCAGACTACTTTGTAAATGGCTTAAAAGTTACGACAATTAACGGACAATTTGTTTCAAAGATGTGGAAACAAATTAAACTATATAACCATTTTAGTAAAAAAAAAAATTAAATATATGGGTGGTGCTATTTTTATGGTGTATAAAAAGAAAAAAAAGGGAAAAAAGGAAAGAAAAAAAGAAAAAAAAAAAAAAAAAAAAAAAGAAAAAAAATTGATGTCAATAATAATATGATTTTGGGCATGGACATTAATGTTATTTTTTAATATTATTATGCTTAATATTTATATTATTAAAGTTAATATTTTTTTTTATATTATTACTAATATTAATTTTGTTTTTATTCATATTAAAAATATAAATAGTACTTATGAGTGTAAATATTATTTGTGTGACTAATATTAATATTAATATTAGTAATAATTTATATTAATTTAATATTGACATTGATAATATTTCAATATTTATTTTAAAATTTAATGAAGACTTGAATCAAAATTTAATGAAGATTTAGTATTGGATAGTTTATTTATTGAATAGAAAGGGTCATTCTACATCTCAATATCACTGGATGTTTGAGTTTGTTCATGAGTTAGTTGAGTTCACATCTTCTTCTTTAAAACAAAAAAAAATTAAGCTCTAAATAGAAAAAAAATGTGAGCTATAATAGAAAAGCAAATAAATAATATTCTATAAAGTAATTAGAGATAAAAGAAAGTGACTAAAATGTTTAAATATTATATTCAAAAAAAATATTTAAAAAATAAATTTAAATAAACTATTTGAATATAAATGTTAGCTAATTTATGTAGATGTCAACTTCATATATATTTATATATAGAAAAAAATTGTTCAAATAAATGCGAAAAGCATTCAATGTAGGTTATCAAAAAAAATATTTTAATAAAAATTAATATTGACATATAAGTAAAAATATACTAATAATAAAAATCCATTTTAAACTAGATATACATGTTATGTAAACTATTTTAGTATGAATTATGTATAAACAAATTCTATATATACAATGAAAAAATAATTATTCATGGTTTAAATGTATATTTCATTATTTATATATATATGTATATATAATATTCAAAAATAAAATTTAAAAAATAAAAAATAACACACTAAAAAAATTTATACATAAAAATTTTTTGAACTCTCCAAAATATAGTAAATTAATTTTATACTCGTTATTTGAACTCTCTAAAATACATTAAATTAATTCTATACTAGTTAATATAACAAATAACTATCTTACATTTTTAAATGTAACATATATAGATGGATAATGTCCTCAACAAATACTTATTTTCCTATTGCAATCCATAATCGTCCCACAGTGACTTAACTATATAAGCGGGAGAGACTCTTGGCATTTATTTTCTCCTTGATTTCATATTTGGTAATGAATAAGCGGCGTCTTAAATTTATAATTATGTTCGATAAAAATAAAATCATAATCGAGAATAAAATATAACTTAAAATAGTAGATTGAAAGAATTAAGAAGATATGTTAATTATAAAATAAAAATATTAATTAAAAGAGATTAATTCACAAATATCCAATAAGAAAGATGTATCATATCATCATTACAAGATTTTGATTCAGGGGGACATTAATTTACAAAAATTCAATGGGAAAGATACTTATTACAATTTCAATAAAAATTTTAACAAATCATTTTTATGATTACAAATAAGATGAGAATTTCGCAGAAATTGCTTCATGATGCATAATTTATGTACGGTGAAACGATATCTCTAAAGTTTTTTTCCCATTTTAAACCAACTTAGATGATGAAGAATATACTTACAATTCTGAATGCATTTAAATATTAATATTTCTTATATTTAAGTTTAAATAATTGGAAAATGGTTTGCTTCACTAAGTTTAATAGAAGATTAACTTACGACAATTAAAGTAAATTTGTCGCAAAATCAAGGAGAAAAACTCGATGTGTAGCACCAATAGAATTGTTAAAGTGTATATCCGACAGAATTGTTGATAATCTATCTCGCGAATCCGTTAGAGGCTTTCTACTAATCTTGGCCTTGGTAAAGTGAGTCATTTTTCGATAGCACGAATGGCTGCTGCGAAGTAAATAGTAAATCTCAGCTCGAAAAGTAGCGATGGATTTTGTGTCAGATCTTCATAATATAATATCGAATTAACCTGTATGTTTTGCGAATGGAACTGAATGAATTCTTTGTTGTTGCAGTTTTTGCAGAGATCTAAAATGTCGTAGAGCACAGAAGCTCATAACCGTCCCCTGTAGCATTTATAACGACTTTTCAGATAACGGTAGCTGAGCTGAAACTGCCTACCAACACGCCCGGCCTTGTTGTAACATATAAGTGACGTGCCTTTTCATAACAAATCCTTCAAACCCAATTAATAACCACAATGAAGAGCACCATTCTAAGAAAGTTGTTTGCGTCAGTGCCTGGGAATGACATTCATCTTCTATGTGACTGGATCTAATCGGTATCAGTCTTTTGATCTGCAAAATTCATAAGCTTTGTACAAATTTTAGCAACAAGAGTAAATAGTCAGATAGACTGTGTTCATATTGTTTAGAGTCTTTCTGAAGATGTAGGACTACCCGTCTTCTCAGTCGGGCTCATTTGCTGTTACAACAACATAGTGCATACCTGTTGAAATGGTACTTTCAACTGCAGCGTGTTTTTTTGTAAAACCGTCAGTTCCCTCTGGCACCGCCTTTCGCTGTATTGTGGTAATTCTCAAGAGGCAGCGATCACACTCACTTGCTGACACGTGCCCTGAGTGGCTTTACAAAAACAGCTTTCCCAGGGGCGTAAAGTTTGGTGAAAAAGGCCGTGCTACATTGCCAACAGCCATCCGATTAATGAGAGGCAGATTGTACCCTAGTTCCGGAAATCAATTGATGTGAAGTAATTAATGAATATTTACTGCAGTTGGTAAATGTTTAAATCCAGATGTGGTACAACAACCTTATGGGCTGTCTTTTCTCATCGCGTTAATAGTAATTGAGTGTAAGATATGGATAGAGATTTGGTGGAAACGTTTTGAAGTAGCATATCGAAAAAATGTAGATGGGATTCTCTTGGTTAATGCACGCTTCTTGAATTTGTCACAATTAAAGTGGGACTTGTATTTATAAATATTTGGGGTTTAAGTGGTTGTAGTATATTTTTTTGTAATGCACACTAGTGCAAAGTAAGATGGAACAGAGTAGTGTCTTTTTTAGGAGAGACAGAGTAAAGTTATAAACTGCCTTTGAAGCAAGTTTGGTGTAATCTCTCTCTTGGACGAAGAATTTTTTTTTGTAACAACAGTCTTGTTAATGAATACAAAGTTTCTTTTTGGTGTTTAAAAACTCTCTTTCCTGTGATATTCTCTGTTCATTTATTTTTGTTTTGGAATTATTAGAAATTCCCAACATGGTATCACAGCTTGTCCAAGCTCTTTGAAGGTGTCAAAGAAGCTGAAGGAAGGATTTCTTGCCGCAGCAGCTTCTTGAGCAGAGTGAAACTCAGTCAAGAAAGAATCCAAGGTATTTCTCAAATTAGTTTTTGTGTTACCGTTGACGACAATGAGTTATTTTAAATACACATTCAAGTATTTTGAAACATAGTTAAGAGTGTAAGAATGGCTGGAGCCAGCACTATCATGGTTATCTGTAACACTCAGCTCCCACAATTTAATGGAAAAACCTATGACTATTGGGCAATAACTATGAGAGCTTTGCTTGCTTCCCAAGACTTATGGGAATTTGTTGAGAATGGTTTTGAAGAACTAGCAGAAGAAAATGAGTTTAATAAATTAACTCACGCAGAAGAGCAATAAGAAGAAAGATTCTAAAGCCCTCTACTTTTTGTATCAAGCAGTGCATGAGAGCGTGTTTCCAAGGATAGCAGCAGCCAAAAGATTCAAAGAAGCATGGCAAAATCTCAAGATAACCTATGAACGCATGGAAAAGGTGAAGACAAAAAAACTACAGTTGTTGAGGGGAGATTTTGAGACTCTCTGCATGAAGGAGTCAGACAATATTGACTCATTCTTCACACATGTGATTGGTCTGGTCACACAGATAAAGTCTCATGGAGAGATTCTTGAAAAAAGGAGGATTGTGGAGAAACTATTGAGGATCCTACCCTTAAGGTTCGATGTGATTGTCACCACCATACAAGAGACAAAGGATCTCACAAACTTCTCAGTTGACGAACTACATGCATCATTGATAGCACATGAGAAAAGATTCTAGAGCATGCCTTTAAGACCTAGATGTTCTTTGGAAAAGGAAGAGGTCAAGGCAGAGGAAACAAGAGAGGAAGAGGCAAAAGCCAAAACAGAGGTGGAAGAAATAGTTCAGCAAATGCTCAAGGAAGAGGCAACAATCCAAATCATAACCAAAGCCAAGGCAGCAGCCAACAAAGTGGACAACATCATTCTCAAGGACAAAGATAGGATAAATCCAATGTCCAATGTCACTATTGTAAAAAATATGGGCATTATGCAAATGAATGTAGGAAGAAACAACATGATATGTGTAATAGAATTAGTGCAAATTTCACTAGAGAAAATATCAGCCAAGATAATTTGTTTTTAGCTTATAATATGACTAAAGCAAAGAGTGAAGATGTATGGTTTCTAGACTCCGGTTGTAGTAACCATAGGACAGGAAACATAGCTCTGTTTTCTATGTTAGATCACAGTGTGAAGTCACAAGTCACACTAGGGATTGATACTAAAGTTTCTATTATGGGAAAATGAGAAGTAAATGTCTTAACAAAGAAAAGTGAAAAGAAAACCATAGCAGATGTTTATTATGTTCTTAGAATGAAATTTAACCTCATAAGTATTGGACAACTTATTCAAAAGGGTTACAATGTTTTCTTTATGGATGATGTATGCACCATCATGGATAAAAAAACCCAGCAAACAATGTATTGCTGAAGTGAAAATGACAAGGAATATGATGTTCCCTCTCAAAATGAAAGCAGATTTAAAAAATAGAGAAGAAATAGCAGCAGTGACATAAGAGGCTTTCCAAAGCGAACCAAAAGATGAAAATTGGTTGTGGCACTTGAGATTTCAACATCTCAACTTTGGAGGTCTTAACTTGTTCAATAGAAAATGAATAGTAAGAGGATCACCATTGATAGAGAAACCAGACAGCCTTTGTGAAGGTTGTATCTTGGGGAAACAATACAGAGAAAGTTTTCCATTTGGGAAAAGCATAAGGGAAAAAACGCCCTTAGAGATTGTACTCTCAAATTTATGTGGACCGATGCAAACTCCATCACTTGCAAGCACCCACTATATTCTAACATTTATTGATGATTTTACTAGAAAAACTTGGGTTTATTTCGTGAAGAACAAAAGTGAATTGTTTGAAAGATTGTGCAATTTCAAAGCACTTGTAGAAAACCAAAGTGGGCTGCATATCAAAGTTCTAAGAACTGATAGAGGAGGTGAGTATATCTCCAAAAAAATTCTACGTTTTTGTAGAGAAAATGGAATTCATAAGCAGTTTACCACTAGGTACACTCTACAACAAAATGGAGTTGCCGAAAGGAAGAATAGGACAATCATGGATATAGCGAGGAGTATGTTAAAGGCAAAGCATTTGCCAAATGATTGTTGGGCTGAATTTGTACACTATGAAGTGTACATTTTGAATAGATACCCTACAAAAATAGTCATGAACAGAGTGCCGGAAGAAGCATGGAGTGGGACAAAGAAAGGAGTCACCCACATGAAAGTTTTTGGATGTGTCGCTTATGCACACATTCCAGATCAACTAAGGAACAAGTTGGACAACAAATGGGAGAAATATATTTTCATTGGATACAATGAGGAATCCAAAGCTTATAGGTTGTATAGCCCATCCACTAAGAATCTTATTGTGAGTAGAGATGTTCAGTTCATTGAGGAGGAAGCTTGGGATGGAATCATAGAGAAAACAGTGAATGTTAAAAAATCTTTGTCTCATGATGAAGATGATGAGGAGATGGTTGAAATACATCCCCAAACAGTAACATCATCACAAGGGCAGCAAGAGACACCCTTTAGGAGAAATGAAAGTGCTTCTCCAAGCACACCACAAGGAGGAAATTCAAGTACTTCTTCAAGCACATGAACACCAAATGAAAGAGGTAAGAAGTTTAGAAATTTAAGTGACATTTATGAACAAGAGGCAGCAAATGAAGGTATGAACTCTTTGTTTACTTTATATTGTCATGTTGATGACCCTGTTCATTTCGAAGAAACAATTAAGGATAGGAAATGGATAGAAGCTATGGATGAGGAGATCAAAGATATAAAAAGAAATAAGACATGGGATTTAGTTGAACTACCAAAAGGAAAGGAATTCATTGGGTCTACAAGACCAAGATTAATGCTGAAGGCAAAATAGAAAGACACAAGGCAAGACTTGTTGTCAAAGGATATAATCAGCAATATGAGAGAGACTATGAGGAAACTTTCGCATCGGTTGCTAGAATGGAAAGAGTGAGAGCAGTGCTGTCCAAGCAGCACAAAACAAGTGGAAATTTTACCAAGTGGACGTGAAGTCAACATTCCTAAATGGAGTTTTAATGGAAGAGGTTTACATTGAACAACCTCTAAGCTATGAAAAGAAAGGCCAAGAGCACAAAGTCTACAGATTGAAGAAAGCTCTTTATGGGCTAAAGCAAGCACCAAGAGCATGGTACAGTAGGAAAGATTCTTATCTACTGGAAAATGGATTTGAAAAGCGTGAGGGAGAACCCACCCTCTATTTCAAAGAAAAGGATGGTAAAATACTAATTGTTGTGTTATATGTTGATGATGTTATTTTCACAGGTAATGATGATTACCTTATTGAAAATTTCAAAACAGTCATGAAAGAAGAATTTGAAATGACTGACATGGGTTTGCTGAGATACTTCTTAGGAATAGAAGTAGAACAAAATGGAAATGATATTTTTTTCTCACAAGCGAAATATGTTAATGAAGTGTTGGAAAGATTTAATATGCAGGAGAGCAAAGCAGGAATCACTCCCATAGTGATGGGATTAAAACTCAGCAAAGAGGACAACAACATGGATTTTGATCCTAGTTTGTACAAGAGCATAGTTGGCAGCCTCATGTATTTGATTGCAATTAGGTCGGATATAACGCATGTTGTTAGTTTGATTTCCAGATTCATGGCCAAAAGAAGCAAATTGGCAGGCAGCGAAAAGGATTCTGAGGTATGTTAAAGGCACTAAAAGGTTTCGCATTTTATATACTATTTCAGAATGTTCAGATTTAATTAGATACACTGATAGTGATTGGGCTAGAAGTGTAGATGATCGGAAAAGCACATCTGGTTATGCTTTTCACATGGGTTCAGGAGCCATTTCATGTGCTTCTAAAAAACAGCCCATTGTAGCATTGTCTACAGCAGAGGCAGAATATGTGGCAGCTACAGTAACAGCGTGTCAAGAAATTTGGATGAGAAGGATGTTAAGGAGCTTATGCCAAGAGCAAGCAAAAGGAACTGTGGTTTTTTGTGACAATAGCTCAGCTATTGCATTATCCAAGAATTCTGTGTTTCATAAGAGAACGAAACACATTGACACAAAGTTTCATTACATCAGGGAATTGGTAAACAATGGAGAAATTGTTTTACAACACTGCAGAACTCAAGAGCAGGTTGCAGATATCCTGACCAAACCATTGGGGCAGAAAAGTTTTGTTTTTTTGAGGAAATGTTTGGGTATGACTAATAACCCAGCAGTTGAAATTAAAGGGAAGTGTTGAAATGGTACTTTCAACTGCAGCGTGTTTTTTTGGAAAACCGCCAGTTCCTTCCCGCATCGCCTTTTGTTGTATTGTGGTAATTCTCCAGAGGCAGCGATCACACTCACTTGCTGACACATTCCCTGAGTGGATTTACAAAAACAACTTTCCCTGGTGTGTAAAGTTCGGTGAAAAAGGCCGTGCGATACTGCCAACAGTCGTCCGATTAATGAGGGGCAGATTGTACCCTCCTTCTGGAAATCAATTGTTGTGAAGTAATTAATGAGTATTTACTATGGTTGGTAAATGTTTAAATCCAGCCGTGGTACAACAAGCTTATGGGTTGTCTTTTTTCATCGCCTTAATAATAATTGCGTGTAAGATATGGATAGGGATTTTGTGGAAAAGTTTCGAAGTAGCATATCGAAAAAATGTAGATGGGATTCTCTTCGTCAAAGTTAATGCACACTTCTTGAATTTGTCGCAATTAAAGTGGGACTTGGATTTATAAATATTTGGGGTTTAAGTGGTTGTAGTATATTTTTTTTGTAGAGGATATCTTGGCTCATTTTTTGTTCAAGTGAGGCAATGCAGATTATGTAATGCACAGCAGTGCAAAGTAAGATGGAACAGAGTAGTGTATTTTCCAGGAGAGACAGAGTAAAGTTATAAACTGCCTCTGAAGCAGGCTTGGTGTAATCCCTCTATTGGAGGAAGAATTCTTTTTATAACAGTAGTCTTGTTAATGAATGCAAAGTTTTGTTTTGGTGCCTCAAAAACTCTGTTTCCTGTGTTAAAAAAAGAGAATTATTGTCTGTTGAGTTATTTTTGTTCTGGAATTATAAAAAATTCCTAACAATAACGCTGCTTGTAAAATGTCCTGCGTATCGAGGGTTTTGTAACATATGAAGGAAAAGATACTCGACTCCACGACAAATCCTCTCAGTATCATTTATGGTGTTATAATTTAGAAACGGATTAAAGTATGATAGTTGCAAAATGGTGTTACGATTTAGAAAGGGATTAAAGTATGATAGCTGCGATCAAACAATGCATCAAATGAAATAATGTGATTGCCATAGGCAAGTTCTGTGATGGAACAAGAAAAAGAAAGTTACAGACCAATGAAACTATATGAGTAGAGACGGCAAAACAAAACAGATACCATAAATTTCATTTTTTGGGAAAATGAATGCTTAAGTTTTATTAAATTCTTTATTTAAATTTGTATTAACAAATTATTTGTTGATAGGATAAAGTACAAACCAAGTTCACAAGACAATGGACGCGACGGTTTCAATTCTAAGTCAGAGGAGGGCTAATTGGGGTTTTTCTTAGTTGTCTCGTTTCTCTCGTTTTAGTTGAAGGATGAGTGTTCCGCAAAGAGGTTGGATACCCCTCCTTCCAACGTGTTCCTTCAGAAATGTAGTGGCAAGAAAGTTGACTCCTAGTTGAATTAAAGAATATCAGAAAGGCAGTAATGTTTCTCGATCATATCTACCAGCATTAGGAGTGAAATGGTAAGCGAATCTGCGAATCTGCTGGGAAAATGTTTTCCTACAACCTGTCAAAACCAAAAAAATTTCATTCCTCCATAATGTCTTAAATACCATCCCAAGAGGATCAAGGATCATACGTTAATATCCAAATTTATTAGAGGCCGGGTAATGGTAAGGGAATTGGAAAGGTTGATATTGGAAAAATGGCAGTAGAAAGGAGAAATAGAGTAAAATGTTTTACAATGTAATTTTCTCTAATTTGAAAGATAAGGCTAGGCCTTTTGAAAGTGGTCTTTATTTTTATAACATTGCAGGAATTTAGACTGAAAGGGTTTTGGATCCCTGAAACATTGGAAGATATCGGTAATAATTTAGGCTCATTTGTTAAGGCTAGGCTTTTTGAAAGTGGTGTTTAATTTTATAACATTGCAGGAATGTAGGTTGAAAGGGTTTTAGATCCCTAAAACATTGGAAGGTATTAGTAATAGTTTAGGCTGATCTGTTAAAATTTATGAGGTTACTTCCCAAAGATGAAATGTCTTATTTCCACTTTTATATTTACTTGAACATCTCTCACTAGCCTCAAAACTCCATTGATCTAGGTTCGGTGGATTTGAGGGGTTTACAATAGTTCCAATGATAAAGTGGAATTCCTAAACTACAAATCCACTTACACAACTCACAATGGCAACAAAAAAATAGGTTTATAATAGTTCCAATGAGAAAGTGGAATTCCTAAACTACAAATCAAGTTAAGAAACTCACAATGGCAACAACAAAAAAAACAACATTGTCCAATAATAATAGGAATGCACCTACCGAACTCACAAAGAAAGAATAGAGCCAAATGTAGGATACAAAGCCTAGTAATAACAGGAGCATGGGCACTAATCTCCAATAATAATAAGAATGCATCTAGTGAATGAGAAAGAAAGAACTCTATTTCTCACATGATAACTACGACATCTAGAGGACATAATCTTGGGTGAAAAGATAACTTCTACATCTAGAGCACATGAAGCCTCAGAAACCTTGAACGTTTTGTACTTGAAAGTTCTGTATCAAGGTAATGATACATTGAAGAGAGTTAAATTAAAGACAAACCATAAAAGATAGTTAAATTAAAGACAAACCGTAAAGATGATTGATATAGAAACTCGAGTCATGTGAATAGTCAATATTTGACTATATAAGTATGAATTCATTTAATTATTATGACTAAGTAGGAGCAAGTTTTCTACAAGATTAATGTTGTATGGTAATTATGTGGTAAATAATTTCTTTCTCTACTCATTAAATCATTAGAAACCCAATAGAAATATAAAGAATGAGTAGAGCTTTATCAGAATGGAAGATACTTACATGCTGACATTATTTTATAATAGGTTTTATAATTATGGACATAATCAAATCATTAAAAATTCAATCATAATTTTGAATTAATGGAAACATTTACTTCTTATGTTGGTAAAATTTTGAACTTAGAGGAACTATTTCTAAAATATTGGACAACTACAAAATGTGGTAAGAATCTCCAATAAAAAAAACTTTGTTTTCTAGTGACAAATATTATATGGATCCAACATAAACATTAAGCATGAGAAAAGTTTTACTATGTTCCAAGGTCCCTACATACTAGAACAATATGGAAATATTATTATCAATATATAACTCTAATTTAACATGTGATGATATGAGTCAATTATGAATTGGGAAAATCACCTAACAACATTATTTAACCATCAATGAACATTTCATAGTTTTAAAACACTCAGCTTCAAATTTTTATCAGCTTCTCACTAAACTTGTAGTTGAAAAAATAAGTGTTTTATACAATATTATATTATGGTGTTATAATAGCATGTAACCTTCCAATATGATTCCATCTGATCTTTGTAATATTTAGACATTTTCATCCAGCCATATCAATAACCTTAGAACCAACAAATCATTTCTTTTTTGTTAGAAAAGTTGATAACAATGTCATAAACTTTTTAAGGATATGCAAAATCTATATTATAATAGTAAAAACTTAATTTTAAGGTCAAAATTAATCTTATAGGATTTTATTTTAGAAAATGATATTTATGGGACAAGGGACCCTCCTCTATGTCTTAATTTCACTCATAAACTTTATGGAGGTGGCTTACACTATCATGCTTTAGATTTAAACTTGTGACCTCATGATAAAACATATATTTCTAACCATTATCCCTGCTCAAGTTTTACCTTGATCAGAACTTTGCTATGAAACTATACTCTTAAAAGTTTTTTTTAATTATGAATTAATTAAAATTTTGAAAAATTATATTAAATTGTTAGATGGATGAAACTATACTCTTAAATTTTTTTGTTAATTATGAATCAATTAAAATTTTGAAAAATTCTATTAAATTGTTAGATGGATGGTAACAATGCTATTGACATATTTAAATAATTGTAGAGGGTTTCTTATAAGATTATATGGTGTTAAAATGTCATAAGGTAATATTATAGGAAAAAATATTTTTGCTAATTAGAAATCTTATAACAATTTGGCAAAAAAAATGGATACTTATTCCATTATCCATGATCCTTGCATAATAAAAAATACCTAAGTGATTTTTCTCTATTCTAAGATGTCATCGATTTTAAAAAAAATTACTAGAACTTTAGGTCCATGGGAAGGTTAGCTTTCTACATCTATCACTAGAAGGATTTTTTCTACCATATTCGATAACATTGAAAGATATTATGCTAATTATGTATTAAAAATGTAAATTTTCCTCTTAAAAATCTATAATGTTTTGACAAAATTTCTCACATGTGGAAAAGTCTATGTTGTTATGGAAAAGTCTATGATATTATAGAATAACTGAGTAATATTATATTGTTCTGGTGTATTTTTTCCAATATTAAAGAAGATCATCAAAAGAATTGGTTTGAATTTTAGATTGATAAGAAAAATAACTTCCTATATTACTATATTTATAGACTAGAAAAGAGGTTTAGAAGAATCTTATGTGGTTCCCTTCCAAAACTATCTAATCTAGTGAAAACACCACTTCAATTGTTGGAATATAATGATATACAATGTCGATATCTTGTTGATCAGAATTATGATCCACTTTTTGACAATCTGTATTGATTTAAATTTCGGAAGAACACTTAAGAGTATAATTCCACCATGCATGGACCTTCAAATATGGATATGGATGAACACTATTCATAGTTAAAATTTCTACCTACATTTTAGATTTGTTATAGGAAAGATAGTGTGTTTATTAAAATATTAGCTTATGGTACTACTCTGATATATAAAGTATTATTTTTGTTGATGTCTAACTCTAATTAAGTTTTTCATGATTTGGATATATTTAATAAGATATTGTTCTACTATTCATTAACTTGGATTCATGCTAGAACTCTAATTATGGCTAAACATTTTAGTGCATTTTTAATATGTTGCATAAGTAGAATTTTTTTTTCATTGATATATTAACTCGAAACTTTATAAAGACATATAATTATTATTATAATTAGATTGAATATTTTTATTAAATTAAATAATTCCAAAAAACTATAAGTTAATAGCCAACAAATTATGTTTTATTCACATATACAATAAAAATGTTGAAGAGAAAATTCAATTATAAGTAAATTTATACCATGATTTGTGCATCTAGAAAAAACAATATTTGATTATAGACCTAAAATATTAGTAAGATTTTTTAAAATTTTGATTCATCTTGTACTACCAAAAAAATCAATTATAATTTTAAATAAGTTATCTAAATCAAAATAAGTGGCTAAAGGTTTGTTACAATATGATGAATACTAGGTTACCATGTAAATGGCTTGATTTGTGCATCTAGAAAAAACAATATTTGATTATAGACCTAAAATACTAATAGAACTTTTCCAAATTTTGATCCATCCTCTACTATCAAAAAAATCAATTATAATTTTAAATAAGTTATCTAAATCAAAATAATTTGCTAAAGGGTTGTTACAATAGGATCAATACCAGACTACTTTGTAAATGGGTTAAAAGTTACTACAATTAACGGACAATTTGTTTCAAAGATGTGAAAAAAAATTAAACTATATAACCATTTTAGTAAAAAAAAAAAAAAAAAATTAAATATATGGGTGGTGCTATTTCTATGGTGTATAAAAAGAAAAAAGGAAAAAAAAGAAAAGCAAAAAAAAGAAAAACAAGAAAAAGAAAAAAAAATTATGTTAATAATAATATGATTTTGGGTATGGACATTAATGTTATTTTTTAATATTATTATGCTTAATATTTACATTATTAAAGTTAATATTTTTATTTATATTATTACTAATATTAATTTTGTTTTTATTCATATTAAAAATATAAATAGTACTTATGAGTGTAAATATTATTTAGGTGACTAATATTAATATTAATATTAGTAATAATTTATATTAATTTAATATTGACATTAATAATATTTCAATATTTATTTTAAAATTTAATGAAGATTTAATATTGGATAGTTTATTTATTGAAGAGAAAGGCTCATTCTACATCTCAATATCACTGGATGCTTGAGTTTTTTCATGAGTTAGTTGAGTTCACATCTTCTTCTTTAAAACAAAAAAAATTAAGCTCTAAATAGAAAAAAATGTGAGCTATAATAGAAAAACAAATAAATAATATTCTATAAAGTAATTAGAGATAAAAAAAAAAGTGACAAATGTTTAAATTTTATATTTTAAAAAAATATTTAAAAAATAAATTTAAATAACCTATTTGAATATAAATGTTAGCTAATTTATGTAGATGTCAACTTCATATATATCTATATATAGAAAAAAATTGTTCAAATAAATGTGAAAAGTATTTAATGTAGGTTATAAAAAAAATAATTTTAATAAGAATTAATATTGACATATAAATAAAAATATACTAATAATAAAAATCCATTTTAAACTAGATATACATGTTATGTAAACTATTTTAATATGAATTATGTATAAACAAATTCTGTATATACTATGAAAAATAATTATTGATGATTTAAATGTATATTTCATATTATATATATATATATATATATATATATATAATATTCAAAAATAAAATTTAAAAAATAAGAAACTAAAAAAATTTATACATAAAAAAAAAATTTGAACTCTCCAAAATATAGTAAATTAATTTTATACTCGTTATTTGAACTCTCTAAAATACATTAAATTAATTCTATACTAGTTAATATAACAAATAACTATCTTACATTTTCAAATGTAACATATATAGATGGACAATGTCCTCAACAAATACTTATTTTCCTGTTGCAATCCATTATCGTCCCAGTGACTTAACTATATAAGCGGGAGAGACTCTTGGCATTTATTTTCTCCTCGATTTCATATTTGGTAATGAATAACCGGCGTCTTAAATTTATAATTATGTTCGATAAAAATAAAATCATAATCGAGAATAAAATATAACATAAAGTAGTAGATTGAAAGAATTAAGAAAATATGTTAATTATAAAATAAAAATATTAATTAAAAGGGATTAATTCACAAATAGCCAATAAGAAAGATGTATCATATCATCATTACAAGATTTTGATTCAAGGGGACATTAATTTACAACTTTCCCCGGCGAGTAAAGTTCGGTGAAAAAGGTCGTGCCATACTGCCAATAGCCATCCGATTAATGAGGGGCAGATTGTACCCTTGTTCGGGAAATCAATTGATGTGAAGTAATTAATCAATATTTGCTATGGTTGGTAAATGTTTAAATCCAGACGTGGTACAACAAGTTTATGGGCTGTCTTCTGTCATCGCGTTAATAGTAATTGCGTGTAAGATATGGATAGGGATTTGGTTGAAAAATTCGAAGTAGCATATCGAAAAAATGTAGATGGGATTCTCTTCGTCAAAGTTAATGCACGCTTCTTGAAGTTGTCGCAATTAAAGTGGGACTTGCATTTATAAATATTTGGGGTTTAAGTGGTTGTAGTATATTTTTTTTTGTAGCGGATATCTTGGCTCATTTTTTGTTCAAGTGAAGCAACGCAGATTATGTAATGCACAGGAGTGCAAAGTAAGATGGAACATAGTAGTGTATTTTCTAAGAGAGACAGAGTAAAGTTATAAACTGCCTCTGAAGCAAGTTTGGTTGAATCCCTCTGTTGGACGAAGAATTTTTTTTGTAACAACAGTCTTGTTAATGAATGCATAGTTTTTTTTTGGTGCCTCAAAAACTCTGTTTCCTGTGTTAAAAACAGAGCATTATTCTCTGTTAAGTTATTTTTGTTCTGGAATTATCAGAAATTCCCAACATGGTATCAGAGCTTGTCCAGGCTCTTTGAAGGTGTCAAAGAAGCTGAAGGAAGGATTTCTTGCTGCAGCAGCTTTTCCAGAAGAGTGAAGCTCAGTAAAGAAATAATCCAAGGTATTTCTCAAGTTAGCTTTTGTGTTACCGTTGACGATAATGAGTTATTTTAAATACACATTCAAGTATTTTGAAGCATAGTTAAGAGTGCAAGAATGGCTGGAGCCAGCACTACCATGGGTATCTGTAATACTCAGCTCCCACAATTTAATGGAAAAAACTATGACTATTGGGCAATAACTATGAGAGCTTTGCTTTTTTCCCAAGACTTATGGGAATTTGTTGAGGATGGTTTTGAAGAACCAATAGAAGAAAAGGAGTTTAATAACTTAACTCACGCAGATAAAGATCTGTTGAAGAGCAATAAGAAGAAAGATTCTAAAGCCCTCTACTTTTTGTGTCAAGTAGTGCATGAGAATGTGTTTCCAATGATAGCAACAGCCAAAAGATCCAAAGAAGCATGGCAAACTCTCAAGATAACCTATCAAGGCATGGAGAAAGTGAAGACAGGAAAACTACAATTGTTGAGGAGAGATTTTGAGACTCTTTGCATAAAAGGAGTCAGATAATATTGACTCATTCTTCACACGTGATTGGTCTGGTCACACAGATAAGGCCTCATAGAGAGATTCTTGAAGAAAGGAGGATTGTGGAGAAACTATTGAGGATCCTAACCTCAAGGTTCGATGTGATTGTCACCACCATAGAAGAGACAAAGGATCTCACAAACTTCTCAGTTGACAAACTACATGCATCATTGATAACACATGAGAAGAGATTGAGTAGAAATTAAAACTGATCTCTAGAGCATGCCTTTAAGACCTAGATGTTCTTTAGAAAAGGAAGAGGTCAAGGTAGAGGAAACAAGAGAGGAAGAGGCAGAAGCTAACACAGACGTGGAAGAAATAGTCCAGCAAATGCTCAAGGAAAAGGCAGCAATCCAAATCAAAACCAAGGCCAAGGCAACAACCAACAAAGTGGACAACATCATGCTCAAGGACAAAGGTATGATAAGTCCAATGTCCATTGTCACTATTGTAAAAAATATGGGCATTATGAAAATGAATGTAGGAAGAAACAACATGATATGAGTAATAGAACTAGTGCAAATTTCACTAGAGAAAATATCAGCCAAGATAATTTGTTTTTAGATTATAATATGACTGAAGCAAAGAGTGAAGATGTATGGTTTCTAGACTCCGGTTGTAGTAACCATATGACAAGAAACATAGCTCTGTTTTCTATGTTAGATCAGAGTGTGAAGTCACAAGTCACACTAGGGACTGATAATAAAGTTTCTATTATGGGAAAAGGAGAAGTAAATGTCTTAACAAAGAAAGGTGAAAAGAAAACCATAGCAGATGTTTATTATGTTCTTGGAATGAAATGTAACCTCATAAGTATTGGACAGCTTATTCAAAATGGGTACAATGTTTTCTTTATGGATGATGTATGCACCATCATGGATAAAACACCCAACAAACAATGTATTGTTGAAGTGAAGATGACAAAGAACAAGATTTTCCCTCTCAAAATGAAAACAGGTTTAAAAAATGGAGAAGAAATAGCAGCAGTGACACAAGAGGATTTCCAAACCGAACTAAAATATGAAAATTGGTTGTGGCATTTGAGATTTGGACATCTCAACTTTGGATGTGTTAACTTGTTGAATAGAAAAGGAATGGTAAGAGGATCACCATTGATAGAGAAACCAGACAGCCTTTGTGAAGGTTGTATCTTGGGGAAACAACACAGAGAAATTTTTTCATCTGGGAAAAGCATAAGGGCAAAAGCACCCTTAGAGATTGTCCACTCAAATTTATGTGGACCGATGAAAACTCCATCACTTACAAGCAGCCACTATATTCTAACATTTATTGATGATTTTACTAGAAAAACTTGGGTTTATTTCCTGAAGAAGAAAAGTGAAGTGTTTGAAAGATTTTGCAATTCCAAAGCACTTGTAGAAAACCAAAGTGGGCTGCATATCAAAGTTCTAAGAACTGATAGAGGAGGTGAGTATATCTCCAAAGAATTTCTACGTTTTTGTAGAGAAAATGGAATTCATAAGTAGTTTACCACTAGGTACACTCTGCAACAAAATGGAGTTGCCGAAAGGAAGAATAGGACAATCATGGATATAGCGAGGAGTATGTTAAAGGCAAAGCATTTTCCAAATGATTGTTGGGCTGAAGTTGTACACTATGCAACGTACATTTTGAATAGATGCCCTACAAAAGCAGTCATGAATAGTGTGCCGGAAGAAGCATGGAGTGGGACAAAGCAAGGTGTCACCCACATGAAAGTTTTTGGATGTGTGGCTTATGCATACATTCCAGATCAACTAAGGAAGAAGTTGGACAACAAAGGGGAGAAATGTATTTTTATTAGATACAGTGAGGAATCCAAAGCTTATAGGTTGTATAACCCATCCACCAAGAAGCTTATTGTGAGTAGAGATGTTCAGTTCATTGAGGAGGAAGCTTGGGATGGAAGAATAGAGAAAACAGTGAATGTTAAAAAATCTTTGTTTCATGATGAAGATGATGAGGAGATGGCTGAAATACATCCCCAAACAGCAGCACCAACACCCTTGAGGAGAAATGAAAGTGCTTCTCCAAGCACACCACAAGGAGGAAATTCAAGTGCTTCTTCAAGCACTTGTACACCAAATGAAAGAGGTAAGAAGTTCAGAAATTTAAGTGACATTTATGAACAAGAGGCAACAAATGAAGGTATGAACTCTTTGTTTGCTTTATATTTTCATGTTGATGAACCTGTTCATTTCGAAGAAGCAATTAAGGATAGGAAATGGACAGAAGCTATGGATGAGGAGATCAAAGCTATAGAAAGAAATAAGACATGGGATTTAGTTGAACTACCAAAAGGAAAGAAAGTCATCGGTTCTACAAGACCAAGAGTAATGATGAAGGCAAAATAGAAAGAAACAAGGCAAGACTTGTTGTCAAAGGATATAAGCAGCAGGATGGGAGAGACTATGAGGAAACTTTCGCACTGGTTACTAGAATGGAAACAGTGAGAGCAGTGTTGTCCATAGCAGTACAAAACAAGTAGAAATTTTACCAAGTGGACGTGAAGTCAACATTCCTAAATGGAGTGTTAATGGAATAGGTTTACATTGAACAACCTCTAAGGTATGAAAAGAAAGGCCAAGAGTGCAAAGTGTGCAGATTGAAGAAAGATCTTTATGGGCTAAAGCAAGAACCAAGAGCATGGTACAGTAGGCTAGATTCCTATCTACTAGAAAATGGATTTGAAAATCATGAGGGAGAACCCACCCTCTACATCAAAGAAAATGATGGTAAAATACTAATTGTTGTGTTATATGTTGATGATGTTATTTTCACAGGTAATAATGATTACCTTATTGAAAATTTCAAAACAGTGATGAAAGAAGAATTTGAAATGACTGACATGGGTTTGCTGAGATACTTCTTAGGAATAGAAGTAGAACAAAATGGAAATGAGATTTTTATCTCACAAGCGAAATATGTTAATGAAGTGTTGGAAAGATTTAATATGCAGGAGAGCAAAGCAGGAATCACTCCCACAGTGATGGGATTAAAACTCAGCAAATAGGACAACAACAAGGATTTTGATCCTAGTTTGTACAAGAGCATAGTTGGCAGCCTCATGTATTTGATTGCAATTAGGCCGGATATAACGCATGCTGTTAGTTTGATTTCCAGATTCGTGGAGAGGCCAAAAGAAGCAAATTGATAGGCAGCGAAAAGGATTCTGAGGTATGTTAAAGGTACTAAAAGGTTTGGCATTTTATATACTATTTCAGAATGTTCAGATTTAATTGGATACACTGATAGTGATTAGGCCAGAAGTGTAGATGATCAGAAAAGCACATCCGGTTATGTTTTTCATATGGGTTCAGGAGCCATTTCATGCGCTTCTAAAAAACAGCCTATTGTAGCATTGTCTACAGCACAGGCAGAATATGTGGCAGCTACAGTAGCAGCGTGTCAAGCAATTTGGATGAGAAGGATATTAAGGAGCTTATGCCAAAAGCAAGCAAAAGGAACTGTGATTTTTTGTGACAATAGCTCAGCTATTGCATTATCCAAGAATTATGTGTTTCATAAGAGAACGAAACACATTGACACAAAGTTTCATTACATCAGGGAATTGGTAAACAATGGAGAAATTGTTTTACAACACTGCAGAACTCAAGAGAAGGTTGTAGATATCCTGACCAAACCATTGGGGCAGAAAATTTTTGAGTTTTTGAAGAAATGTCTGGGTATGACTGATAACCCAATAGTCGAAATTAAAGGGGAGTGTTGAAATGGTACTTTCAACTGCAGCGTGTTTTTTTGGAAAACTGCCAGTTCCTTCCCGCACAACCTTTTGCTGTATTGTGGTAATTCTCTAGAGGCAACAATCACACTCACTTGCTGACACATGCCTTGAGTGTATTGACAAAAACAACTTTCCACAGCGCGTAAAGTTTGGTGAAAAAGGCCGTGCAATACTGCCAACAGTCGTCCGATTAATGAGGGGCAGATTGTACCCTCCTTCCGGAAATCAATTGATGTGAAGTAATTAATGAATATTTACTGTGGCTGGTAAATGTTTAAATCCAGCCATGGTACAACAAGCTTATGGGCTGTCTTCTGTCATCGCCTTAATAGTAATTGCGTGTAAGATATGGATAGCGATTTGGTCGAAAAGTTTCGAAGTAGCATATCAAAAAATGTAGATGGGATTCTCTTCGTCAAAGTTAATGCACGCTTCTTGAATTTGTCGTAATTAAATTGGGACTTGTATTTATAAATATTTGGGGTTTAAGTGGTTGTAGTATATTTTTTTTGTAGAGGATATCTTGGCTCATTTTTTGTTCAAGCACAGCAGTGCAAAGTAAGATGGAACAGAGCAGTGTATTTTCTAGGGGAGACAGAGTAAAGTTATAAGATGCCTCTGAAGAAGGCTTGGTGTAATCCCTCTGTTGGAGGAAGAATTCTTTTTGTCACAGCAGTCTTGTTAATGAATGAAAAGTTTTTTTTTGGTGCCTCAAAAACTCTGTTTCCTGTGTTAAAAAAAGAGCATTATTCTTTGTTCAGTTATTTTTTTAATGGAATTATCAAAAATTCCCAACAATACCGCTGCTTGTAAAATGTCCTGCATATCAAGGGTTTTGTAAATACGAAGAAAAGGATACTCAACTCCACGACAAATCCTCTTGGTATCATTTATGGTGTTATAATTTAGAAACAGATTAAAGTATGATAGCTACGAAATGGTGTTAGGATTTAGAAAGGGATTAAAGTATGATAGCTGCGATCAAACGATGCATCAAATTAAATAATGCAATTGCCATAGGCAAGTTCTGTGATGGAACAAGAAAAATAAAGTTGTAGACCAATGAAACTATATGAGTAGAGACGTCAGAACAAAACAAATACCATAAATTTCTTTTTATGGGAAAATGAAGGCTTAAGTTTTATTAAATTCTTTATTTAAATTTGTATTAACAAGTTATTTGTTGATAGGATAAAGTACAAACCAAGTTCACAGGACAATGGTCGCGATGGTTTCGATTCTAAGTCAGAGGAGGGCTGGCACATTTTTCTCTCTCTTAGTGTTTTTCTCAGTTGTTTCGTTTCTCTCGTTTTAGTTGAAGGATGAGCATTCTGCAAAGACGTTGGATACCCCTCCTCCCAACGCATTCCTTCAGGAATGTGGTGGCAAGAAAGTTGACTCCTAGTTGAATTAAAGAATATCAGAAAGGCAATAATGTTTCTCGATCAGATCTACCAGCATTAGGAGTGAAATGGTAAGCGACTCTGCGAACCTGCTAGGAAAATGTTTTCCTACAACCTGTCAAAACCCAAAAATTTTCATTCCTCCAAAATGTCTTGAAGGCCATCCTAAGAGGATGAAGGATCATACATTAATATCCAAATTTATTAGAGGCCGGGTAATGGTAAGGGAATTGGAAAGGTCGATCTTGCAAAAATGGTAGTAGAAAGGAGAAATAGAGTAAAATGTTTTACAATGTAATTTTCTCTAATTTGAAAGATAAGTCTAAGCCTTTTGAAAGTTGTCTTTATTTTTATAACATTGTAGGAATTTAGGCTGAAAGGGTTTTGTATCCCAGAAACATTGGAAGATATCGGTAATAGTTTAGGCTCATTTGTTAAGGCTAGGATTTTTGAAAGTGGTGTTTAATTTTATAACATTGCAGGAATTTAGGCTGAAAGGGTTTTGGATCCCTGAAACATTGGAAGATATTAGTAATAGTTTAGACTCATTTGTTAAAATTTATGAGGTTACTTCCCAAAGATGAAATGTCTTATTTCCACCTTTATATTTACTTGAACATATCTCACTAGCTTCAAAACTCCATTGATCTAGGTTCGGTGGATTTGAGGGGTTTACAATAGTTCCAATGATAAAGTGGAATTCCTAAACTACAAATCCACTTACACAACTCACAATGGCAACAAAAAAAGGGGTTTACAATAGTTCCAATGAGAAAGTGGAATTCCTGAACTACAAATCGAGTTAAGCAACTCACAATGGCAATAAAAAAAACCAACATTGTCCAATAATAATAGGAATGCACCTACCAAACTCACAAAGAAAGAATAGAGCCAAATGCAGGATACAAAACCTAGTAATAATAAGAGCATGGGCACCAATCTCCAATAATATTAAGAATGCATCTAGTGAATGAGAAAGAAAGAACTCTATTTCTCACACGATAACTACGACATCTAAAGCACATAAGCTTGGGTGAAAAGATAACTTCTACATCTAGAGCACATGAAGCCTCAAAAACCTTGAAAGTTCTGTACTTGAAAGTTCTATATCAAGGTAATGATACATTTAAGATAGTTAAATTAAAGACAAACCGTAAAAGATAGTTAAATTAAAGACAAACCGTAAAGATGATTGACATAGAAACTCGAGTCATGTGAATAGTCAATGAAATCAAAATCATTGCTAAATCCATTTCAAATGAGAAAATTGTTCAAAAATTCCTTCGATGTCTACCCAATAAATATGACATGATTGTAACAACCATTCTCAAATTCAAAGATTTTACAATTTTCTCAGTAGAAGAGTTGACTCAATCACTTCCACAATTTTCTGAGTACAACAATTGACTTAATCACTTCTCACACACTAAGCAAGAGTCAACTTGGTAGAAGATTCGATGGAACAAGCTTTCAAAGCACAACTTTATTTTAAGAGAGGCAAAGGCACACACTATAGAGGCCGAAACAAGCGAGGGAGACACCGACGATATAGTGGTGGAAGCAAGCAAGGAAGAGGCCGAAGGAGGGGCACATCTCAACATTATCATGGAGTAGAGTAGTGGGGACCTCCACAAAACCAAACACACACAAGAAGACCATAGAGAAAATCTAACATCGAATGTTATTACTACAAGAAATTTTGGCACTATGAACATCAATGTAGAAAGAAACAATGAGATCAAGAAAGAGGCAATCTGCATCTCTCCAAAAATTAAGGAGAATTCTGTGAAACAATGTTTTTTCCATGTCATCTTTCTAAAGCCACTCTTAACAAGGATCTTTGGTTGATGGAAAGCGGGTGCAACAATCATATGAGAGGTATCAAAAAGATTATTTCTTATCTTGATGCTTCCCTAACATGAGAAGTTACTCTTGGAGATTGTTCTTGCATTAAGGATCAAGGAAAAGTTATTGTCCCTACTCTCACTAAACAAAATCACCAAAAATACATTCATCATGTTTATTATGTTCCAAATGTGAAGCATAACGTCATTAGTGTAGGATAACTTATGGAACATGGTTATAAGGTAATATTTCAAGGGATCATATGATATATGTATGACAAAACCTCCCAACAAAAGATTGATAGCAAAGGTTGGAAAAACTAAGAATAGTGTGTTCCCTTTGACTCTTAGAACTCAATCCCTCACAACATTTTGTCCACTGTGAGTCAAGAATAGATGAGTCTCAATTATGGAATTCTAGATATGGCCACATACAATTCAAGAGTCTAACTGAGCTCTAGAAATAATTAATTGTCATTAGTCTCCCAACTATGAATGAGAAAGATTGTAATTGTGAAACTTGTGTTATGTCCAAGCATAAAAGAGATACCTTTCCCACATATTCCTCTAGATTAAAAGAGTGTTTAGATCTTATCCATACATATATATGTGGGCCAATGTAGACATAGTCCATTAGTGGTAGTGTTAATTTTTTGACATTCATTAATGATTATAGGAGGAAGACATGGGTGTATTTTCTCAAAAATAAATTAGATACATTCTCAAGGTTTAAAGAATTGAAAGAAGAAGAAGAAAACCTAGTGGAAAGCCTTTGAAAGTACTCACATTCGATAGAGGAGGAGAGTACAACTCCAATGAATTCAAAGCCTTTTATCAAGAGCAAGGATACTCCACAATAGTATGTAGTAGTAGAAAGGAAAATTCAATCAATCATGAACATGGCTAGATGTATGCTTCATGAGAAAAAATTGTCAAATAATTATTGGGTTAAAGAATTTTCAACAACAATGAATTTTCTCAAGACATCTCAACAACAATTCTGCAAGATACAGTACATTAAGAAGCATGGCATGGTAAAAAGGTAAATGTATCTCACTTTAGAATTTTTGGATCAGTACCATTTTCACATGTTCCTGAGGAGTTAAGAGAGAGGATTGATGATAGTAGTGAAAAATGTATTTTCGTAGGATATAGTGAGTTGTCAAAGGCCCACATGTTATAGACATTTTTGTGCCTTACAACATTGAGCATGAAATGTCCATAATCTAAGGGATCCAAAGTCCCTAAACATGTTGTTCCTACCCCTAGAGGAACAAGGCTAACAAACCACAGCAATTCACAAAAGTTCTCCACCTGAAACTGCTCAAAAACAAGTCAATTCAGGATCATGTCAACTACTCCATTGACCATCTGCGCTGAATGTCAGTGGCTCCACTGTCTACCTGCATTGAATGTCAACTCCAACACTAGCTATCTACGCTGAGCGAGTTTGGACAAGTGGCAGACTCATTCCTCAAGGTGTCAGAGCCCAGGAAGCTTCCAAAATGACACTTGCCTCAGGGAATTCGACTGGTGATGAGTAAGAGGTTCCAAATCTCCAAGTGGAAGCAAGAACCTCCAAGTGGACTCAAGAACTGACAGAGGGAGAGGACACTAGTCAGATCTCAAGCTGACTCATCCTCTCTCCAAACATCTATATATGGATCTCTCCTCCATGAGATCCAGAGGCTGGAATTTTGTTATTGCAAAGAATTGCTGTTGGTTTGAGACTGGAATCATTGGGTGCTTAATGCTTTGAAGGGGCTGAAGATAGGAATTCCATTTGCTGGGAAGGAGATGCTGGATTGGAGCCCTCTGGGTTGTATCTCTTCCTGAACCTTGTTATTCATCAATAAAGCTATCTTGGTTTCTCCTATATGCTGATGTATTTTGATGTATGAATGTATTAGTGTATTTGGTTTATTTCTAATCCTAAACTAGTTATGAATGTGAACATCTGTCTTTGTGTAGTGTTCTTCTCTTGTCTCAAGTAGTTGTTCTCTTGTCGCAAGTAGCTGTTCTCTTGTGATCTTGCAGGAAGTTGTAGCTGGATAAGCAAGAAGGCAAGTAGCTGTGAACACCCAAAGAGAAGGGAGATTGGATCGAGGGACAAATGGAAGACACCGATAAGTCTATTGATCTCTCTTCTTTCACATTTCATAAAGGAAGAAACCAGTATAGCTGTACTCGTTTGTTGCTAAGGCACTGTCACACCTTAGGTGGATAGGATCGTCCTGCATAGGCATTTTTCCCCACAACAAATTGGCGACTCCGCTGGGGAAGATTTGTTTAGTCATTTTTATTTGTGTTTCTATCATTGTTTGCATCGTAGACTTGACAGCAACAGTCGAACTGTATCTTTCCCGGATGCAAAGTAGAAAGTTGCTGCTTTAATCCAGTTGCTGGACTTGTCTATGATCTGAACAATGGACTCACGAATGATTTGATCATCCTTGTGATAGATCTTAGTAGCTTTCAAAGCATCCCTTTGATTATACCTTGCTTGTGTTTCTGATTTGGCCTGAAACTGTTGATTTTTGAGCAATTTGTGACCCAGAACCCAGGAGAAACGAGAGTTTCTCCTTCAGCACAATTGCTGTGAAGGCAGTCTGCATTTCAACGTAGGTCCCGTGAAGGCTACCTGCGCTGAATGTCAAATCCTCAGTGTTGAGGTTGCGCTGATCCAGTTTGGCCTTGTGTAGCTGGGGTTCTCTGCTCTCTGTTGCCCTGTTTTGATCTCTGTTTTTTGCAGCCTTTAACCAGCATAGGTACCAATCAGATAACTCCTTTTCTTTGCTTAGATTCCGCCTCCTTTTGTACAAAAAGACTGCGAGTGTTTTTATGTGTTTGTGGCGTCATTTACAGTTTTCCTTCGCATGAGTGAAATAATCATCCTGTAGCCCTTGATTCAGATCTGATTGATTGTGATCTTAGAAGAGAGTTCATTGGCTGTTTGCAGATTGATTATACATTTACTTTTGCTTATTGGTTTGAATTTGTCTCTTTTATGTGTCAAAAGAAGTCTTTATTTCGAAAATCGTTAAGTATTGTAATCTCTTCTATCTTCTCTGATTTCGAAAAAGTGAACTTGTTTGTATTGATCATTTAAAAGCAAATTCAAAGTTGTACAAAAAGCTTTCTTTGTAGGCATCAATACTAAGAAAGCGGAAAACAAACACCTGCATTGTGCATTTTGCATTTGATAGTTTTCATGTTGGATTTAGGAAAAGTGCATTAGAGTGTGATGATTGCTCTTTGAGAAAAGATGGTGTCTTTCTTTTCCCTTAGTAGCTAGGATTTTCAAAGTTGAAAAGATATAAAGCTTGCTTATCATCTTTAGACTACATTTAGGAATTTGTATCATACATTTCGTGGTGAACCTTGAAAGGCAAACTTTAAAAAGATCAACCTAAAATAAACTGAGTGAACTTAACAACGCTTTGTAACATAACGCACAACATAGAGGTCTAGGCTAGAGACGTGTTCCGGCGTCGTTAAGCCTAGTGACTGTCGATCTCGTGGAAGGTGGGTGATTCCTCCTGAGGGACGATAGCGCTAGTACGGATTGTGCTCCCACGTATCGTCGCGTATATATTGGGAGACCCCTATAGGCATTTATCCTTTATCCTTAGGAAGCCATGTCGGCCACCCTACTGATCGCAATGCAGTGAACACAACATTCACGAAGATCGACCACCAGTACCTTAAAAAGTATTCTGTGGTTTTGCGAAAAGTTTGGCACACCCTCTGCCTAGAACTCCAGAGCAGTTTCTTTTGGCCTTTTTCAGACTCTATAACAGAAAAAGTCCATGCATGATATGTGACGAGGATCATTGGACAGCCGATTGTCCATACAAAGCTGAGCTTAGAAGGTTCTTCAAAAGTTCGCAAACCTCAGCTGTGTTCACTGATCCCTTTCCCAATCCAGGTCAAAATCTGGTTGGTAGTGGAAATGTTTCCCCGTCGCAAGTGCTCATGTTGTCGGTTTCAAAACAGCAGAATGATGCTTTGATTTCGACAAGGAACAAAGATTATGGGAATCCGCAGCTGTCGAACAACAAAGGTAAAGATCAACCAAGTAGTTCGACAACAACTTCGACAGAAGTTGTACCGCCCATCATTCCTGAATTAACAATAAAACCACCAAAGGGAGTAGTACACAAGTCGACATTTAATCCTCGCGCCAGAGCGGCGCAACATTATAACATAGTGGAAGATTTGGCCCAATCGCCATCCGCTATGTCGACTCTTGAAGTACTACAGAATTGCCCATCCCAAAGGCAAGCTTTGTTATCGGCTATTGGTGGGGTTGATCCTAAGGATTCCAATCTTGTATCCTTCGATCACAAAGGATACGATCCTCAGTTACCAGCTCAACTAGCTTTCCTTATTCAAGTGAAAGCCCTCAACAAAACTGTTCACCGAACAATTATTGACGAGGGGGCATCTACATGTATTATGTCGATGAGTTGCTGGAAAATTTTAGGATCTCCAACCTTGTCACGATCTTCGACGACATTAAAAGCTTTCGACGGAAGGACTTATACCCCGTACGGTATCCTTAATAACTTGAAGGTTGAACTGGGAGGAAAAACAGTAGAAATAGATGTTGAAGTCATCGATGGAAATCTTGACTACAACATCCTACTGGGAAGACCATCGATATATGCCATGGCAGCTGTTGTATCGACTTATTTTAGGAAGATCGCATTCCCATTTGAAGGAGGGATTACGATCGTCGACCAACAAAACTTCCTCCCTAATGGTTCACAAGTTACAGGAAGCATTCCCATGATCCATGGAAGCAACCATTCGCTTCAAGACATCGGAGTAGGCCTACTGAAAGACCCCACATTGATGGGAACTTTCGCACTTCCACCTCCATTCTATATAGGAGAAGTAGCATTCGTAAGAGCCTGCAACATTATATCTTCCACAAAGATCTCACAAAACGATGTCGAAATGGATCATGCACTGGTTTTGCCCCCAAGCCCTATAGAAATATTGTAGCAATCAATGTTTCGAGCATGGGAGGCGAACCCAAATCAACGCTCGTCAAGCGTTTGGGTAGATAAGTCTAGAGAATATGGTACCCCATTAGATCCTTGGTCGAAAGTACATGGGACTGACGAAGGAATTCTACAATCAATGTTGATTGAGGGGGCACCATGGAATGATTGCTACCATCGTTCCCTTCTTCCGGAGTATGAAGAAGATACTCAGCATGACCTTTATCACCCTTCAGTTTTTGAATTCCTATCAAATACTGTAAATACGGTGGATTCCGAGCGAAACTTATCCAATATTGAAGAGACTATAGCCATAAATATCTCGACTAAAACAAATGTTGTAGAGAATATTTATGTTGGAAAAGGTTGTTCCCCTTCAGAACTGGAAATATATAACGCTCTTTTTCGCGAATTCAGAGATGTCTTTGCTTGGTCATATGATGAAATGCCAGGCATTGACTCGAGTATCGTTGAATATGAAATTAAAATGTATCCTGATGTCAAACCAGTAAGACAACGACTTCGGCAGGTGCACCCCAAGAAAACCGCTGCCATTAAGGCAGAAGTTGAAAAGCTTCTCCATGCTGGTTTCATCTACCCGGTACCTTTAACCAATTGGGTATCGAATATTGTCCCTGTTATGAAAAAACAAGGGACGATTAGAGTGTGTGTCGACTATAGGGATGTAAACCAAGCTTGTCCAAAGGACAACTACCCTACACCCTTCATCGACCAGATAATTGATGAATGCGCCGGATGTGAAATCGTTTCATTTATGGATGGATTTTCCGGGTATAATCAAATAAATATCCGCCCATAGGACCAGTCAAAGACTGCATTTATTTGTCCATGGGGCACATTCGCTTATCAAAAATTACCCTTTGGTTTAAAGAACGCAGGGGCGACGTTTCAGAGGGCAATGAATTATGCCTTCCATGACATCAAGAACATCGTTCAACCCTATCTCGATGACCTTCCGGCTCATTCGCGAAAGCAGACTGATCATCCGCAGCATTTAAGAGCGATATTTCTACGTTGCCGACACTACAAGATAAGACTCAATCCGCACAAATGTGTGTTTTACGTCGGTTCTGGTCATTTACTTGGCTTTGTAGTATCTAAAGATGGGATTTGTCTCGACCCCTGTAAGGTTCAGGCAATCATTAATTTGCCTCCACCTTCAAATTTGCTTCAGATTCAGAAATTCCAAGGGAAAGCAAACTTTCTGAGGAGGTTCATTCCAAATTACGTAGAACTTGCTAAAGGTTATACTCGTCTTTTGAAAAAGGATGTACCTTTTGTTTGGGATTAGGTGGCACAAGCTTCCTTTGATGCTCTGAAAGATTCTCTAGTAAAAGCATCATTAATGTATGCCCCAGACTATCAAAGAGATTTTAACCTGTATCTGGCTGCAGCAGATACGACCATTGCGATGGTTTTAGTTCAAGAAGTCGATGGAATTGAACATCCTATATATTATCTAAGTAAGAACTTGAATGATACAGAAAGCAAATATTCTTATGTTGAAAAACTAGCGCTTGCAGCTGTTCAAGCGATTCAAAGGTTTCGACATTATGTCCTCTTCCGGAAAACTACCATTTTATCAGATTGCAACCCCATGAATTATATATTGTCGCGACAGTTGCTGGGGGGCAAGTATTCAAAATGGATAGCGATCCTTCAAGAGTTTGATCTGGAATTTGTAAAATCCAAATCAAAGAAAGCTTTAGTTTTCGCAGAATTATTGTGCGATCTCCCATCGTCGTCCAACGATGAAACATCAGAAGAGTCAATCGTGGATGAAAGCTTGTTTCTGATATCTACGAGCAATGAGTGGTATGGAGATATAATAATTTATCTCCAAACCCAAAAATTCAGGCCTGACACCTCTCACTCAGAACAAAAACGTATATGATACCATGCGAAAGACTACATGATTGTCGATGATACACTTTACCATCGTGGTATCGATACAGTTCTGAGGAGGTGCCTCACCCATGAAGAGGCCGAAAAAGCCCTGAATGAGTGTCATTCAGGTGCGTGTGGGGGGCATCAATCTGGATATGATACAGCACAAAAAATCTTACGAGCAGGATACTTCTGGCCAACCATGTTCAAAGATTGCATAATCGCAGTCAGAAGTTGCCATGCTTGTCAAATTTTTGATAGCAAAACCAGAAGACCACCCGCACCTTTACAGCCAATAGTTGTTGTTGGGCCTTTCGCCAAATGGGGCATCGATTTCATGCAATGTAACCCCACCTCGACTGGGGGGCATGGGTATATTATAGTCGCCGTTGACTATTTTACCAAATGGGCTGAGGCGATGCCTACATTGGATAACACTGGTGAAACAGCTGCCCTTTTCTTTTTCAATCATGTAGTCACCAGGTTCCGCGTACCACATGCTATAGTGACAGATCATGGATCACATTTTCGCAATCACATGATGGTTGAATTAGCTGCCAAGCTAGGGCTATCTCACGACAGCTCTACCCCGTATTATCCGCAAGCCAACGGACAAGTTGAAGCAATCAACAAGGCCCTGAAGCGTATGTTGCAAAGGATGATCGGGGTTCAAAAAAGAAGGTGTAATCTAATCCTGTACTCAGCCTTGTGGGCTTACCGAACATTGGTAAAGAACGCGACCGGGTTCACACCTTTCCAACTGGTCTATGGCCTGGAAGCAGTCTTTCCAATCCAGTGTGAAATTTCGTCGCTTATACTCGCAATTGATCTCCTCCCTGGAACTTCGGAAGAAGAGGCTCGTTTCTTGGAATTAATCCAATTGGATGAAACCCATCGTGATGCTGCTTTGGCTAACGAAGCCCATAAGAAACGAGTCAAGGCGCAGTTCGACAAAAATGTCAAACCCCGTGTCTTCTCAAAAGGTGATTTGGTCTTGCTTTATGACCAAGAATCCGATAAATTGGGAGCAGGTAAACTTAATTCCTTATGGATGGGCCCCTATATTGTTAAACGAGTGTTAGCAAAAGGAGCCTACGAGTTAATGGATTATGACGGAATTCCACTGGCGCAACCCCGCAACAGGTTGTACCTCAAGCATTACTCTGCCTAAATAGTAACCTGTATGTTTTTGTTGTATTTTGTTTTCGCTATAGTATTTGTTTTGGTTGAGTGATCCACCTCTTTACATTTATTGCAGATGTCAAACCTTCTGGAGACGTGTGTTGGATATGCCGACGGAGCGAGTCATAGTTCGCGGAACCTGTCCTCCGCAGCCTGGGCCATTTTTGATCCAAGCGGCAAGTTAGTAAGTTTCAGAGGTGTGTGTATTGGGCAATCAACGAATAACATCGCTGAGTATAGCGCGTTGATAGAACTACTCTCTGATGCCATCACCCGTGGTATACGCCGACTAATCGTCAGGCTAGACTCACAGCTCGTAATACTACAACTCAATGGTATATATTCCGTTCGCAATCCAGCTATTTATCGCATGTTCTTAAAGGTTAAGATTTTGGAAAGACAATTTGATTCAATTCAATACCAGCATATTTCCAGAAACTTAAACACATTAACCGACTCATTAGCAAACTATGTGTTAGATAGACATTTGCGACATTTATAAAAAGAGACACATCATCAATGATTGTACATATGGATCATATAACTCAACCAGAATAAAACTCGAAAATCAAAATATATATAAGCTGTTTATCGTTCATACATAATGTTCTGTAACCAAGACAAAATCGGTCATATGACCCAAAAACTCAAAAGTGCTAGGGGGCACCCTAGTCTAGTGATGCTCATGATAGCACGCCACGGCCTGTGCAATCATGCGCAAGAGACGAGTCCATCGTCTAGGCACACCAGTAGTATGCCGCTGCAACTGTAAAGGTAACTCATCAATCCTCGCATCGGGAATGCCGAGACTAAGGCTCTCAACCTGCTCCTGCACAGCTGTAAGGGTCTCGGCTACGTCAAGGTCGTGGAGAATAACTCTCCTAGCAGTCTCCCCTGCTGGGGCAGCAACTGGCGCTCTCGGGCGAACTGCTGGACGAACAGGACCAACATCTGCATGCACACATGTGTTTGATTAAAGTCTTGATAGAATAAAGCACAAGGACATTATAAATAAGAACAGTAAACAGTAATATGGTGAAAGATTTTACCAATAGCGCCCCACTGTTCGCCGTCCGGCAATACCAAGTCCGGATCACCTCGGAAATCCATACCAACATATGGATACTCGTAATAGACCATCTCCTGACGCTCGAACCACCTGAAGAAGGTATCAGTGAAAGAAATCTGAGATTGACCAGCATGCCTGGACATGTGATCAACCCATCTCTGCATGCGTGGCTCGGTAGGAGAAGGAAAGTCGAGTGCAATATACTAAGGCTGCATCAGTGGTATTTTCTCCAAGGCAAAGGCAGTCAGAATAGAACCAAATCCAAAGTTCTTCAGCTTCCCGTCCTTTACCTTGTTCAACTGACTTTTCATCTGAAGAAGTACTGCATCACACCAGTTGAATACTTTCAGTTGGAGACACTCCAAGGCGTGCTGCACATAAGATCTGTTGGCAACATGTAGAGATGCGCTACCGGCCATCCTACCAATAGTATACAGAATGGACCTGAGAGACCTGTCAGTAATATCACAGATAACAACCTTGCCGTCTCTGCTCAGCTGGGATCCCTCCCTGCAATACTGGCGGACATAATCTCTCACGGAGTCATTCCCTCGGGCCGAACCAGACAAAGAAATGGGGGCACCCCGCCTCGACAAACCAATCAAGAAGTAAATGTCTACCATGGTCAAAGGGATGGATTTGCTCCTGATCTGAAATACTTGGTTAATAGGATCCCAAGCATCAAGCATATACTGCAGTAAAGAGATCTGTGCTCTCATACTAGAGATACAGAAGAACTTCAGCAGGCCATAGTTCCGCATCACGTTCACCGTAACAGGGTCATGGAGGGCAATCATGTCCTCCTCTTCATGTTCTCGTTCTCGCCATGTGAGGGTCATTTTGCTTAAAAGTCCCTGCAAAACAAACAAGAGAAAGAGTAAGCTCCTGGATTTGATGAGAAACTGGCAAAATTTCATCAAAAATTGTGCAATAGAACTGCTTTTCTATGATCAACGCAATTGGAAAGTGTCTTACCTGCGTTGAAGGTCAAACTGCCTTAAGGCAGCTTGACATTCAACGCAGGTTTCGAATGGACTGCCTGCGCTGATGGCAGAGCAGCCTGGCAAAACCCCAGGGGCTCATGGGAACAGGAAAACAGGCACAGAATGGAAAAAGGAAACCATGAAAGGAAAGAGCTAGAGTTTAGCTCCTACCTGGTCCAGACGGCGCCGAAAATCGTCCGCAGAATCTCCCAGAATCAGCTGGCGAAAATCAAGGGGGAAGAGGCACCTCCAAAGCTCCAACAAACCAAGTTCAAATGAAATGGTAAAATGAGAGGTAAAAACAACTTTTAATTGCTTTTTACGTAGTTCAAAGCGAAATATTAGGGTTATATTCTCATTTCCATGCAAATGTTATTCATTTCTAACTAGTCTGATGCAGCAATTGAGGATACAGTACTATCTTTGAAAAGGGCAAAGCTAGTCATGGTAAAAATCAAAATTTGACCATATAATATCGAGCAGTTTTAGCACAAAGTTCATGCTCGTTAAAATATAAACATAAGTTCGAGCAAATGTTTCCAGCCGCGTTTAAGCTCGTTAAAAAATGAACTATCCCGGTAAATAACCACTGTGAATGTAATATCATCAGACATTAAAGCCTTGGTCGTGTTTGCACCATCACCTCCACTTTTCCATTGGCCGATCGTTCACCTCCATATGATTGTTTACCCATTTTGAGGAACAACTGCGAAGAGTGATTTCACCTAGCCATCCTTGTGACACTGCCGTGATTGGAAAATTCCAACCTGTACCTGGAATCAGCTGCTAACCCTATTTAACACTCGTTCCTCAAAAGACGAGTCTTCTTTAAGCTCTTTTCAACTGACTCGTAAAATATGAAAAGATTGCCGAGTTTTGACCTTCCAGCTCCTTAAAGGACAGGAAGAGCTATCCCTCCTCTAGATTTTAATCTTTTTGGACCTGAGGGATTATTGCACAAAAATATCGAGCGCTTGTTTTGTTCGGCTCGTTAAAACTATCGAAAACTCATCCCTTCTGTATTGTTTTATACTTTTTCGGACTTAAGGGATTAGATGATGAAAAAGGAATTTTGGAGTTGACTTTATGTACCTTTTCAGACTCTCTAAAAATGAAAGCACCGAGTTATCCTTGTCGTTAGACTCGTTAAAATCATTAAATAGCGACAAACTTGTCTTTAGACGAGAACGAGTTTCACTATCGCTAGGCTCGTTAAAACATAGCGATGGGCTTGCCCGAAGGGAAAGTTATAGAACAAGCATATGTTATCCTCCTCAAGCTTGGCAAAAATAAAGAGGTACTGGTCAGCAATGACTGGGGAAAAATTGGGAGAAACGAAAGAAAACTTTGATGGTAGCAAGTCGTTCTTGAACATGACACTTTTCCTCCGTACCACAATCGGGTTGGGTTGTTTTATTCACCGGTCACATCACCATGGTCTCGCCATACCATCCATATTTGGGGTAATGCTACCGATCCATCGCATCAGTGTCGCCATATGTTCAAGAGAATTCGTTCAGAAAGAGTCAACCGTGTCCCATCCACTATCCTTCATCCATTCATGACCGCCACCCTGAATCATATGTCACAGATCGTTTTCACCTCCATTAAAATCATTAGCTCTGTTCCGTGTCACTGATGTGGGATTCATTAAGGCCCTCCTTTGACGGATCGCTTCTTGTCGACATCAGCTCATTATCCAAGAAGTTGATCTAGGAACAACCCCTTCAGTACTTTGAAGCTTGCATGCCACAATGGCAAGTTTCTCACTTCTGGCGACAGGTATACATTAATGACCTTCGACCGAAATATTTTGCGTGGTGTTCGACGCCAAGTCCTTTATTCACACCACGTGAATTGTACTGTAGTACCTTGAGGGTCATTATCATTATCGGTGATTCCTCTCGCGCTTGTTAATAGTTTACATCATTGACCGGTAATCAAGCGATGTCTTTCCATGTTCGACTTCAGAACAATTCTCACATGGATCGACTTGTACTTAGAGTGAAGATCGAACGAGTTTGAAGACCCCGGATCTAGTTTCATCCATCTGGGCTGCGATATATATTCAGGAAAGATAAAGACATTGACATGTACATCATTGCAGCAGATAATCATCCTACTCAAAGGATGATAATTTCATCAAAATTATCAGTCTATCATGAGACGATTGTCTGTTCTATGTACAGAAAAATGAATTTATAAAGCTGATCATGGGAATGCCCGCCTCAGCTAGATCATGAAAGCAGTATGGAAAATAATGTATTGTATTGTATTGTATTACAGGTCTCCTCCCAGCATTGGATGAACTTCGGATCCCCCTAATAAAGCATTTCGCCCGATAAACAGCCTCATACTTTATGGGGCAACTGTTATAGACATTTTTGTGCCTTACAGCATTGAGCATGAAATGTCCATAATCTAAGGGATCCAAAGTCCCTAAACATGTTGTTCCTACCCCTAGAGGAACAAGGCTAACAAACCACAACAATTCACAAAAGTTCTCCACCTGAAACTGCTCAAAAACAAGTCAATTCAGGATCATGTCAACTGCTCCATTGACCATCTGCGCTGAATGTCAGTGGCTCCACTGTCTACCTGCGTTGAATGTCAACTCCAACACTAGCTACCTGCGCTGAGCGAGTTTGGACAAGTGGCAGACTCATTCCTCAAGGTGTCAGAGCCCAGGAAGCTTCCAAAATGACACTTGCCTCAGGGAATTCGACTGGTGATGAGTAAGAGGTTCCAAATCTCCAAGTGGAAGCAAGAACCTCCAAGTGGACTCAAGAACTGACAGAGGGAGAGGAAACTAGTCAGATCTCAAGCTGACTCATCCTCTCTCCAAACATCTATATATGGATCTCTCCTCCATGATATCCAGAGGCTGGAATTTTGTTATTGCAAAGAATTGATGTTGGTTTGAGACTGGAATCATTGGGTGCTTAATGCTTTGAAGGGGCTGAAGATAGGAATTCCATTTGCTGGGAAGGAGATGCTGGATTGGAGCCCTCTGGGTTGTATCTCTTCCTGAACCTTGTTATTCATCAATAAAGCTATCTTGGTTTCTCCTATATGCTGATGTATTTTGATGTATGAATGTATTAGTGTATTTGGTTTATTTCTAATCCTAAACTAGTTATGAATGTGAACATCTGTCTTTGTGTAGTGTTCTTCTCTTGTCTCAAGTAGTTGTTCTCTTGTCGCAAGTAGCTGTTCTCTTGTGATCTTGCAGGAAGTTGTAGCTGGATAAACAAGAAGGCAAGTAGCTGTGAACACCCAAAGAGAAGGGAGATTGGATCGAGGGACAAACGAAAGACAACGGTAAGTCTATTGATCTCTCTTCTTTCACATTTCATAAAGGAAGAAACCAGTATAGCTGTACTCGTTTGTTGCTAAGGCACTGTCACACCTTAGGTGGATAAGATCGTCCTGCATAGGCATTTTTCCCCACAACACCACAAATTTATAATCTAGTTATGAAGTTTGTTTTAATGAGACATGTAATTTTTTTTGAAAATAAATCTTGGTCTAATCGATTTGATGAAGCTTCAAGTTAGTCTTTTTATTGACCATAGCCACGAAGATTTCATGTTGAAGAAGAGTTATACCATTATGAAAATTTTACATCTTCAAGTAGTGAATCCTCGAGTGGTTCCACATCCTCATGAGACAATCACAAAACAAGAAGGATCAAAGAAATATATGAATAAGAGCATGAGTTTGACCAACATAATATGTTTGTATTTCCTTCAGCTCAACTAACTCATTTTAAAGAAGCTGTTAAAGAAAATCATTGGCTTAATGCAATGAACCAGGAAATTGTTTCTGTAGAGAAGAATCAAACTTGGATATTGGGTGATCTCCTAAGAGACAAAACCAGAATTGGTGTAAAATGGGTATATAATACCAAGATGAATGAAAAAGGATGGATTGAGAAACATACGACAAGGAAGGTTGTCAAAGGATTCTCACAACATTTGGGTGTTGACTACAGTGAAACCTTTGCTCGAGTAGAAAGTTTAGAGATTGTGAGAACCATTTTTTCCACAGTAACTAAACAAAAATGGAAATTCTATGAGCTTGATGTAGAATTTACCTTCCTAAATGGTATATTGCAAGAAGAATTTTTTGTAGAGGAGCCTCCTAGTTTTCAAGTTTTAGGATAGGAATAGAAGGTATAAAAATTGAACAAATATTTGTATGGTTTGAAACAAGCTCCAAGAGTTTGGTAGAGTCACATTGACACTTATCTCATAAAAAGTGGTTTTTACAGAAGTAATCATGTCCCAACTTTGTATACAAAAATTTATGAAGGTAAAATTCTTATTGTACACAATTATTTAGAGGATCTTCTTTATAAAGTAAATATGAAAGAATATTTCAAAGCATCAATGTAAACAAAGCTTGATATGATTGATCTAGGAGTCATGAAATACTTCTTAGGCATTGAAATTCACCAATTCCCTAATGGCATATTTTTTTATCAACAAAAGTATGCCACTGATATCATTCAAAAGTTCAAAATGACCAATTTCCAACCTGCAAATACACCAATTCATCAAGGCACACAAATGAGCAAAGAAGATGTAGCAACACTAGTTGATTCCACACTGTATCAAAGTCTTGTTGGTAGCTTGTTATATCTCACTTCAAATAGACTTGATATTATGTTTGCAGTATGTTGTGTCTCCAAGTTGATGTAGACACCTAGGATTTCTCATTGGAAGGTGCAAAAAAGATCTTGAGGTGTATTACAGGGACAATATAATATGGTTTTCTCTATACACATTCTCAAAATTGGTCACTTTCACGTTATACAAAAAATGATTGTGCATGGTGTTTAGATAATCACAAAAGCACATTATGGTATGATTTTCATCTTGGAACCAATCTAATTTCATGGGTATCCAAGAAACTGATCCAGGTGGATATTGGTGGCCACCTGCTAAATCAACTTGGACCCCCACCACTGTTTCTTTCAACTTTTCAGTTTCCTTACTTGTAGCCCAGTTTACTATGTTTAGCAGTTTTTCGAGTCATCAACTTCCAAAGCCGTTTTGAGGCCCTAAACGATGTTTTTTGGGAAAACTGGGAGCAACGTGGGATCGGGGACTAATGGTGCTCTTCCCAAAGTTGTAGTTCTTGGATAGATCTTTATAATGCGATATTATGCACGTTAAACGGAGATCGTATGCCAAAGTTATGACCTCGGGAAGTTGATGTACCAATTTACACAAACGGGGCCCACAGTTTGGCTTTTCATCTTCTAGGGTTGGGTTTTCGAATATTAAGGGTTTTCTATTATTTCTCAACAATAAATAGGCCTTCGAGACTAATTGTAACATGGTTCAAAGGCATGTAGCTGCCACATCTCTTCTCAGAGATAAGCTACGATCACCCTAGCTGGTTTATTTCCAAGTTTGTTTGTAAGCATATTTCAGTATTTTACATTAATGAAATGAAGTATTATTTCCGATGCATCTCTGTTTTATGGTTATCTCTATAACTTGTTGCGTTCTTATTTAAATCTGGATCAGTGGTATCAGAGCAGTCTGCTTTTTCTATGTTTTTCTTTGCATGTCCCCAATGAGGTCAAGATATAAGGAGTTAGGGCTTGAACTGGTTGAACCTTTGCAAGACCAACCTCGCAAATCCCAATGGCCTCTCATGGCAAATGAAAAGAAAGATGAGGGGGTAGGAGATCCTATCAAAATATTGCTCGATGAAGCCCTTGAGCAACAAAGGAATGTGATGATTGACAACTTCGTCCAGATCCTTCAACGACTACCGAGGGGCGATGCATCGGCTTCCAACAGCTACTCTAGAAATGCCACACCATTTAAGCTACGAGTTAATTATGAAATCCCCATATTCAAAGGTCAAATAGATGCAGATGCCATCAATAAATGGTTAAATCTGCTAGAGGGTTATTTTTCTGTTCTTGATTTTTCCAGTCGAGAAATGATTATTTTCGCTCTTCTCAAAGCAGTCCCCCACGTCAAGGACTAGTAGGAAACTTACTGCGAGCAGAAGGATGAAAGTACAAGCTCACTATTTTTACCCGCACCCACTTGGGATTCATTCCGAGAGGCCATCAAGGGGCAGTACTACCCTATGAGAAGCTATGAGGATCAATACATATAGTGGACCACGCTGCGGCACGAAAGGGACCAAGACATGCCAAAGTTTACCAATATTTTTCAAACCCTTCACACAAAATTGGGTATCAAGGAATCAAAGAAGCATTTGATACTCAAATATCGTGGCTACCTGCACAAGTACATCCAAGAAGAAATAGAATTCCTGAACATCCCCTAGCTTGACACATGATACCGATATGCCATTAAGGTTGAGCATAAGTTTAAACAGAAGAAGCGAGACTTCGGATCTGTGAATCTGAATTAAGGGAAAGGTGCCCCCAAACCACAGAACAAAGGACAAAGCCAAGACGTGGTGGCCCAAGAAAACCCACCAAAGCTGCAATCAAAGAATAGTGTCGTGAAGCCAAAAAAGGACACAAGAAAGTGGTGTGAGTTCCATAAGAGCTCCATTCACAACACAAGTGAATGTCTGGCTACATAGTCACTGGTGGCCGAGCTAAAGGTTTCAGAAACAGATGCATGTTTTGACTCTGAGTCAGAACCCAACAAGGGGAATGACAAAGGGAAGCAAATTATTGATGTAGAGCCCAACACCACCATTACCACCATGAAGATCTATAAGGAGGAACCTGAAGATCTAGAGGAGGAGGAGCGTCTCTTCCACTCCCAGACATGGGTAAAGGGCTCCCTGCTACAGTTCATTATCAACAGTGGGAGCCAAAAGAACCTCATTTTGATAGAGGTCGTGAAGTGGCTAGGCTTACCAACCATAGCACATCAACAACTGTACACCATCAGGCGGCTTCACCAAGGATGAGATCTTCGCGTGAGCCAGTAGTGTCGCCTTCCATACAACATCAAGCCCTTCACAGATGAGGTATTGTGGGACATTGCTCCCCTTGAAGTTTGTGATGTATTATTAGGATAACCTTACTTGTGGAAACGACATGCTATGTATGAATCAATGCCCTGTGTTGTTATTGTTACTTTTGGAAATAATTTGTACAGGATACAGAGGTAGCACCACCTACCGCCATCTCTTTGATTACTGCAGAACAATGCAGTAAGCTTGTTTCCAAAACTGGGAAATTTTTTTTCTTGATGATATGCCCTCAAGGAATGAAGAATATGGTGGCCACGACCTCTAGACAAGGCCCCTCTGCATGACAACTACAAATGGACAAGGTCATGGAGGAGAAGAAGGATATCTTCACCTCCCCCGCAGGGGTTCCTCTACACTGTCAGGTCAAGCACTCCATTGATTTGACCCCAAGTGCGCTGCCACCCAATGGACCAATATATCAGCACTCTATTCTAGATAATGATGAAATAAAGAGGCAGATTCAAGAGCTGCAATAGAAAGGTCACATCCATCTAAATTCATCACCCTCTGGGAGCCCGATCATGTTGGTACGGAAGAAGGATGGGACTTGGAGACTCTGTATTAACTATCAGGCGCTGAACAAGATCACTTTCCATAACAGGTACTCGATCCCATGGACTAATGACCTCTTAGACCAACTGAAGGAGGCAAAATATTTCAACAAGATCAATTTGAAGTCAGGATATCACCAAGTACCAATCAAACCCTCTGATTCGTGGAAGATTGCCTTCAAAGCTAAGGAGGGCATTTTCGAATGGTTGGTTATGCCTTTCAGATTGACGAATGCTCTTGCAACCTTCATGAGGCTAATGGATGACATGTTGCGGCGATTCACCAAATTGTTTGTAGTAGTATACTTGGATGACATCCTGATCTTCAGCGAGAGTTGGAAGAACACCTCCACCACATCCGACAGGTTCTCGAAACTCTGCGGCAACATAAGTTATGTGCCAATTTTGGGAAATGCACTTTTGGCATGACTGAGGTTCAGTATCTGGGATACATTATTGATGAATAGGGGGTATATGTGGATCCATCCAAGATCCAAGTCATTCGAGATTGGCCATCTCCAACCACTCTTACAGAGCTTCGCAACTTTCTAGGTCTTGCCAACTTCTGCCGCAGGTTCATGTTGGGATTTTCTCATATCACTTGGCCCTTGAGTCAAGTCACCAAGGGAGGAGTGAAAGCAAAATTCGTTTGGTCTGAATCTCAAAAGAAGGCATTGACAGAGTTGAAGGATCAACTCTGCACGGCACCAGTGCTCGTATTACCAGACTTGCAACAACCATTTGAGGTCGAGACAGATGCCTCTGACTATGCTATTGGGGCAGTCCTCACTCAACACGGGCATCCAGTGGCATTTCATAGTGAGAAACTTTTACACACAATCCATAAGTATCCCACTTACGACAAAGAGATGTATTCCATTGTGCAGGCCTACTGACAATGGAAGCATTACATTTTGGGGAAGGAAATAGTCATCCACATAGACCACTGAACCCCGCAGTTCATACAGACCCAAGGGAAATTGCAGAATGATCGCCATCAGAAGTGGTCCACATACCTGCAACAGTTCCATTTGAATATCAAGTATCAGAAGGGTAGCACCAATAATGTTATAGATTGCCTTAGTCGACCACTGATCATGGCGTTAACCACTATGCTCAACTCTTGTGGGCACGAGAATTCTGATTGGTCACTTCTCTACAAAAGCAACCCAGAATTTAGCCACACATACCAGACACATTTGGAGGGTCAACATGTTCCATATTTTCACCTCCAGGATGCCCTGTTATGCCACCCGGGTCACCGTTGTGTTCCTTCAAGTGAGCGTGCCAAGATCATTTAGGAAGCACACTACAGTCAGGCTACTGGACATTTCAAGGTTGAGAAAATGGTGGTAGTACTGTAAAAGTATTTCTATTGGCCGAATCTTTGACAGGATGTTGGGAAGTACATTAGATCATGCACTGCTTGTGTCATTGCCAAATAGAACATCAAGAAGGAAGGCCTCTATACCTCGCTGCCTACCCCTAGTCGACATTGGGAATCCATCTCCATGGATTACATGTTACACCTTCCTTCCACTAAGCATGCAAATGACTATTTTTTTGTGGTTGCCGACAGGTTCTCAAAGATGGCCATTATGGCTGTCTACAGGAAGAATATCACAACAGAAGCCACTGCTAAACTCTTCTTTAAACGAGTGTGGGTACACCTTGGGATCCCACAATCTATCATCTCAGATCGTGATATCAAGTTTCTCAGTAAATTTTGTTCCAGTCTTTGGTCAATGCTCGACACCAAACTCACTAAGTCCACGGCCTTCCATCCTCAAACTGATGGCGAGACAGAGGTTGTCAACAGGATGATCGTAAACATTTTGTGCATGTACAACTCAAAGCATCCACGCACATGGGACAAGAGCCTCCCCTATGTTCAGCACAGCTACAATCGGGCTCTCCACAACTCAACTCGCCACAGCCATTTTCAGGTGGGCTTGGGATTCCATCCACTATGTCCAATTGATTTGGCCATGCCATTTACAGCTACTCACGCAAATTCAACTCATGTCCAGTCTGAAACAGATAATGCAAATAGCTTCATTAAGCACATCCAACATATTTGCAAGTAGGTCCATGACATTCTAGAGAAATCAAATGCCATGTACAAGTAGCGACATGATCAACATCAGGTGACACACAAGTTTCAGGTGGGCAACAAAGTCTGGTTGCATTTGCAAAAGGAATGCCTTACCGGAGCCTATCAGAAATTCAAACCAATCCGATATGGTCCTTACACCATTACCAAGGTTGTGGGAGATAATGCATTTCAGCTCAGCATTCCCCCATTCCTTGGCCTACATCTAGTGTTCAATGTGGACCGCCTTCGGCCATACTTTCCACCATTACTAAACACATCTGACATTGCAGAACAACTCACACCCACAGAGTTAAATCCAGATTGCATGGAACAAGCTGCAGCTGATCGGATCATGGGCACAAATATCAAGCACACTCACCAGCAGAATATCCAATTATATCAAATTGTCAAAGCAGGCCAACTCCTTCACCAGGGCATGTGGTTGACCAAGGACCAAGTTCAACAGAAGTTTCCTCATCTCATGGAGGAACTCAATGCAATGGGGAACATTGCTTCCTAAGGGGGGAGGAATGATCTAGGTGGATATTGTTGGCCACCTGCCAAATCCACTTGGACCCCCACCATTGTTTCTTTCGCCTTTTCAGTTTCCTTAATTGTAGCCCAGTTTACTATTTTTAGGAGTTTTTTGGGTCCTGAAATTATGGAGCCATTTTGAGGCCCTAAACGATGTTTTTTGGGAAAACTAGGAGCAACATCAATCCATGGATAGATTTTTATCTTCCCAAAGTTCTAGTTCTCGGATAGATCTTCCTAACGAGATATTGTGCATGTCAAACGGAAATCGTATGCCAAAGTTATGACCCTGGGAATTTTGATGTACCAATTTACCAAATAGGGCCCATAGTTTGGTATTTCATCTTCTAGGGTTAGGTTTTGGAATGTTAATGGTTTTCCATTGTTTCTCAACAATAAATAGGCCTTGGAGCCTCATTGTAACACAGTTCAGAGGCATGTAGCCGCCACATCTCTTCTTAGAGATAAGCTACCATCACCCTAGCTGGTTTATTTCTAACACCATTTGTAAGCATATTTTAGTATTTTAAATTAATGAAATGAAGTATTAATTCCATTGCATCTCTGTGTTTACGGTTATCTCTGTAATTTGTTGCGTTCCTGTTTAAATTTGGATTAGAAACAATCAATCGCTTCAATATCTTATGCCAAGCAAAATATGTAGCAACAAATTCAACAAATTGTCAAGCTGTGTTTTTGAGACAATAATTGAAAGATATTTCAAATATTCAAAAGGATCCAACTCTAATCTACTCTCATAAAAATTAATTAATTTCTTTATAAAAAAATCATGTTTTCCAAAAAAACAGAAATCACATTGACACTCATTATCATTTGATCTGTGAGGTCGTCAATGATGGGGACATAATACTTTATTTTTGTGGTTGCAAAGATCAACTAGTAGATATTTTGACAAAGTCTTTGATCAAGAATGTATTTGAATTTCAAAGAGAACAATTAGGTATTGTAAGTGTGTATATGCATAACAGTTGATATTAGGAGGAGATTTTGAGATATTAATCTCACTTTCAGTTATGTATCATGATATTTGATTATGTTGTCTTCTAGGGGTCATACAGAGTTCAAGTTTAATTAAGGTCTACTCCATAGGTGTCGATTTATAGTTTAAGCATTCATTATTGATGTTTACAATGTAACCTATTTATCCATTTTGAATATTGAGAAGAGTGATCTCTTCTCCACGATTTCTCTCATTGTTGGTTAGACTAGTAAACAACGACATTCATTGAATGGAAAATGTGTCAGAGGCAAAATTTGAACGACAAACATGGTATTAGCTCGGCTCAAGAATTCAAGGAGAAAGGAAAGTATTTAATAATTAAATATCAATTGAATATCCAAAGCATATGGGAAGAAAGTCAAAGTGAGAATTATTACAGGAGAGGGCATGGTTATCTCGAGTCAAACGACTCTAATCCAAATATTCTCCCACTTTTTCAAAAATTTCAAAATTTTAATCATGAATATTCTTTCATGGAATATTAAGGGTATAAATAGAAAAGGGAAGTAAAATAATTTGAGACATAGTATAAAGAGAGAAAGGCCGACAATGGTTTTTCTACAAGAAACTAAAATTGCTTGGAATAAAATGTCTATTTTTAGTGATAGTTGTTAAACAGGATGTAAGTTTATGGCCTTAGATTCTCAAGTTAGATTGCGTAGGTTGACCATCCTACAAAATCCTTCGGAGGTAGTGTTTCAAGGCTAGGTGGTGAGCGCTTGAATCCTAACATGATGCTTTTGTTACGTGGGTACAAAGCAATAGATCGTCTTAATAGTTGTATATGGACCTCCAATCCCTCGTGAGAAAAAATCATTTTTGGACAAAATATTGTGCCACTGAAGGGTCTTCTTAGACCCTTTATGATTTATTTGTGGTGATTTCAATATCATTCATTCTTTGAAAAAGACAAAACAGGGAAAAGGGGGGTTATGTAAGTTAGATCCTATTTCTACGACATTTGATGTGCTTACAAAATAATTGCACCTAGTGGACAATATACTATTAATTTTGTTTTCACTTTAAATAATAGGTGACATGATAATCATGAGATAGCTAGTCACTTAGATCATTTATTGGTTTCAAAATAGGTGATGTGAAAATATTTAAGTGTTGAAGCTACTATTTTTCCTTATTGTGGGTCACATTATTGGCTAACTAGATTAGAAATCGATCTGAAGGAAGTTTCCAAGAATTCCCTTTTTGGTTCGAGAGTTTCTATTTACAAGAACCTTATTTTATTGAGAAGCTCAAAGTAGGAGGCTATTGAAGTCTAAAGCTACTAATGAATGCACTCGTTCTAGTTAAAACTTAAATCACTCAAAGCCCAACTTAAATTAAGGAATGCCAAATAATTTGAAATATTTTTTCAACATATATTGAAGGTGGAAGCTAGTATGAAGGAATTACAGCAAGAGACTCTAAGGAAGTTAGTTATCTAAGAAGTTCACACTTTACATAAATCGGAACACAAATGACAACAAGAAGAAGTTCTATGGAGACAAAATTTTGGATTCAATAGTTAAAAGAAGGTGAATGAGCTTAATTTTTGTTTCAAAACCATATGCTCCAAAGGTGTCATAATAAAAATAATTTTTCCCTTTTAAGGAGATAGGGTACTCCAAAGCTTCACCATTCAGATATAGTACATGGACTAGGTGATTACACACCTTACATCTTATGGGAACATTATTTAAACACTTAGTTTAATACTAATAAGATTCTTGAAAGTATTCCTTGACTCGTGAGTCAAGAATAGAACTCAACATTGATGCAACCTAGCTCTTTCCAAGAGCTATAATCAGTGGTAATGGAAATGTTGCATGATAAACCATCGGGGCTGGCTAGTTATACTTATAACTTTTATCAACCGCGTTGCTCCTTTCTTGGCTGATAGATTCACAGTCTTGTAGAGTAACCTAGAATAGCTTAGTGGAAGTGGGGTGAACTTAATTATACATTTAATATGTTGGTTCCCAAATCACAAAATTTGTAAGATTGTAGAGGTTTTCACCCAATACCTTCATGTAATGTTATTTATAAATTGATTTCAACTGTTATTGTGAAACATATGAAACCTCTCCTATCTATGTTGGTTTTACGAGAGAACACTTGATTTGTGGAGGGAATAAAAAAATGTGATGGTATCTTTAGAGTTCAAGAAATAATTCACTCTTTGAAAACTTTAAGAAACGAGGTATGCTCAAAAATTTATATTTGTCAAAAGCTTATGATAGACTCACCTGCGATTACCTCGTGTAGATGTTAGATTCTTTTCATTTCTCTTGATAGTGGATCTTTTGGACCCTCTCTCTTATTTCCTTCCTTTTCTAAATCCTATTAAAATGGTTCTCCCTCTCCTACATTTAAATATTCTTGATGTATGAGACAAGGTGACCCCATATCTCCAAGCCTGCTTATATTGGAAATGGAAGGTATTCATAGATTTGTTTCTAATGCATGTGATCTAGGTCTCATTAAAGGTTTACGTGTATATGCTGATGTCCTCTCTCACCCATGAACAATTTTTCAATGATGTTTCTTTGTTTTTTCCTTCAACTTTAAGGGAAGTCAAAGGAATTCAAATTATACTACATATCTTTATGGAATCTTATGGTAGCATTGTCAAGAAGGAGTGCTAGAATTTTGTAGAGCCCTACTGTTGGGGAAAATTAATCGTTTAATAAATAAATAAAACAACTAATCACCTAGACATTAATTATCAACCCTAGGAGCATCTTTTTGTTTCAAGGTAATTAGAAAAATATATGCATAACAATACAAACAATTAACACTCATTTTATAGGATTGTGTTTTATACTATCAGTATCATTCAACAAGAAATAAAATGTAAGACTTGAATAATAAAACTAAAATTAAAAAGAAGAAACTAAATGACAGGAAAAACAATTACGATAATCACACCACTTGAATCATTGCTAAATTAAACCACACATTGTTCAATTGGAAATTTAATTTATTGCACCCAAAATAATTCAAATATTAATCTAGAGCAGTAAATTAAATGAAATCTAGAAATTGGATGAAATAACAAATATGTTCAAGGCAGCACCTCATCCAAGGTATTGAGCCCAAATACCCAAGACTCAGTTTTGTCTCGAGAAATAATTCAGATCAGATTACAAGTAACAAATGTAGAATTCAGTGGATAGCTTCCTTCATTAAATATATGAGAGAAATAATTAGGGCATAATGAAGCTCTTAGCTTGCCTAAAATTCAACAATTTTTCATCTCCATCTCTCATCTCTTATCTCTTCTCCTACATCCTGTCTAATAATTTTCCATCCCCTATCTCCTAATTATCATGAGTTATCCCCCTCATTATCCCCTATCTTTTGATATCTATTTTCATTTAAATACACAAAAAACATAGGGAAGTTACAACAAAGTGGATTAAAAAATGATTTCCGTTATAATTTTGGATTGATTACATAATCTTAATAAACAAGATCAGACCTCAAAGATATTTCCATCATCATTCAGCAGGAACAAGACGAATCTAGTATTGCAACTGGAAGAGTTTGGAAAACGGCCACAACAAAATATCAAACAATATCATATTTGAAGAACCTTGCATGTCTCTAAATGTAAAATTAATTTTGGAAAACTGCTCACAAAAACACTAATCTGGTTTGTTCTGCACAAAACCGATGTTTCACATTTTCCAGATTTATCTTCATTTTCCTGAAACGACTAATGGAAAATTGTCACTTCATATCCCAATGAATTTCTGAGTTGCAATATTTGATTATGAGCTAGAAATCAAATTTGAAATCTGGAAAAGGCCTTGAAGGATAAAATCGTGAGTGATGTTATAAAAAATTCATTAATAAACCATCATTGAAAAACTAATGCATAATAATCTTCAATATATTAAAAATAAAGGAGAAAAGATAGTATTTATTCATACGAGCATAAATAATTATAAAATGGAACTATATGATAAATTTTGATGAATGATGTGTTCAAGAATGGTAGAAATGGATGGAATAGAAGTTAATATGTGATAATAATAATGACAAATTGGTCGCCTAACATATCCCCAAACTGAATATGTTGCATTTCCTAAAGCAACCAAAAGCCTTTGTATTAACCAAGTTATAATACAAAAATGTTCATCCCAACTCATGAAATTGATGGAACAAATGACTTCTTCATAAAATAATGAATATTCAATTTTCACGATGTTGATGAAGGCGTAACAATTTTCACACTGACTTTCAACCATAGGTATATGAAGCTGGAGCAAAATATGACATAAGCAATGACAAACTTCATTAACCATTTTCTCAAAAACTACAAACAAGATTTTTCTGAAAGTTTCCAAGCAAATCTCTACTATATTAATTCTTCTCTAATCCAAAAATTAGATCGTGTTGATTCATGGATCATGAGATATAAAAAAATGGCTATCGATGACAGTGGATGACTTCTGAAATTTTCCAAACTAATTTAACTTGAAATTGTTTGGGTTTGTGTATTTTAATGATACTTCTCTTGTGTCCAAAAATCACAAGAATTCACTTCATAGTTTCAAATATATACACAAATCAATTTTTTCCCTCTATAAAAATGAATTTGTATTCCTTAAATGAGAAGGAAACTAGAAAACATCTGTCATGTGTAGAAATTCCTTCCCCAAATTGAAGAATGAGCATGACCTCATACAATACTAAAAAACAAATTGAGGTGGTTGCTACAATCGTTGCTAAAATATACTCTTGGTGTAAAACAACATGGAATAAGGGAGGTGTTGAGAATGAATAAGGAGATCTATGGATGATAAAGAATATTAATGTCATGGTCATGATAAATAAATGAATGAAATTAACACTCCTCGAAAATAAAAGCTTTTATGCCTCAATAAAAGGGGAAGTGGTAAAGATGTGGAATGAATGATGATAAATAACGCTCAATGGATTTTCATTAAATTCTCCTAAATTTTTAACAAATTGGAAACTTATGCTATTTTACCTCTAAAATAATGTGGAATGACATGTATGGACTCACATTTGTTGAAGCTAATATAGGCTGAGCTGATACTGAAAGTGATGTAAAAGGTGGAAGCCATGCAAACACATCATGTCTGAAAAATTGTTTGCATTCACAAGTTACTCGAGCCTCTTCTGTTAGTTGCAATAGTGTGGGCTTGCTGCGAATAGAGTTGTCCCCCATACTTGTTCTTACCCTGTAAACAATTCACTACTCTGCATGCAATTTTCTTGAATCCACAGTTTTAGTTTTGAACAACAACATATAAACTGCATGAAAAGTTTTAAATCAAAAATAACTTTTGTATAAATGCAAAATTTTGTCAAATTATCGAGTTATGGCAGAGTTTGGTAATTATTATGCATGCTATTCCATAATTCATATACTCCCCCCTTCAATAAAAAAAGGGTGTCCACAACCATAAAGCATGGAGAAAAGGGAAAGGACATTGGGAATTGTTAAATTCGGCAGGACAATCAAACAAAGCAGCGTAAATACAACAAAAAAATGATCGAAGCATTACAAATCGCGAAGATGGGAAATGACCACAAAAGGACTAAAACAATGGATTGATAATTATGAGAAGATATGTTTCCTTAGGTGGAAAAATGTGACAAAATCGTGACAAAAAATAGATGATAATGATAGCTGGTATCAATTAATCTGACAATATTCATATAATGCATATAAAAGTATAGTTTACCATGCATATTAGTTAATAGAGTTATAAATGTTGTTCAAATGGTAAATTAACCTTTAGAAATGAATCAATAGGAAATAATAGGATAAAGAATATTTGGAAATGTAACATAGTGCTTCAATACCACAAGAAGAGCCACTGATTCCAACAACCATTCATAGCCTTGAGAGGGTTGCTTTTTAACCCAAAGATGACTCATAGACCTCCATTTAGCATTTAGATGGTTTTCTTTTGTTATTGATATAAAGAGACCAATATGATGACATGGTAACCAGATAATCGTAGTTCCATTCATGAAGATATAACCAAGAGATCAGGTGAGCTCATGATGAAACCTCCCATCCTTCTAATACTTTTGACTATCTAGAAGGTCATTACCATGGTGTGGTAGCCATAATGGAATGTCACTTGATACATCCTTATGTTCATAGTAGGCTGTCTCGTAATGAGACACCATATCCTCCTTAAGAATATTTGTATTGTATTTTCATATTTCCATGTTTCCATATATTTATTGTAAATGGAGGGAGGCTCATTTACTCCTTCAGAGTTAGGGATGGCGTGAGAAGTAAAAATATGCCAATGAAAGTTATGCCTTTATTGCTATTTCAACATACCAAAGGGAATTATCAATTAAAAGTTTCAAAGATAAACCACCATGGTATTAAGATAATAAATCATTTTATGATATGTCCAAAGAGAAGATATTCAGCGAGTCATTATATAGATGAACCAGGTGAGTTTCAGAATAAAGATAACCATAAAAGGTTTTACATGTCATAATGGTATTAGTATTACTGTTTTTCCTTTATTTCAGGTACAAATTGCAAATCAAAAAACATTATTTCACTAAAAACAAAATAAAATGGAAAAAAGAATGACCCGCGATGGAACAACAAAAAGAAGTCAAAACTGTTCATTCTACCAAACAACAGTTGTTCAATTGATTGAACAATAGTTGTTCAATTGATTGAACAACCAACACACAAAAAATGAATTGTTGTTGTTCAATTGATTGAACAACAATCGTTCAATTGATTGATAAAAAAAACACTCAAAAAGAAATCTGTGTTGTTCAATTGATTCAACAATAATCATTGAATCGATTAAACAACAAAACAAACAAAAAGAAATCGGTGCTGTTGAATTGATTGAATAGAAATCGTTCAATTGATTGAACATCAAAACACAAAAAAAAATCGGTGTTGTTCAATTGATTTAACATCGATTGTTTAATCGATTTAAAAGACAAAATACTGAAAAACAAATGGGTGTTTTTCAATTTATTAAACAACAATCGTTCAATCGATCTGAACAACAACACACTAAAAAATAAATTAGTGTTGTTCAATTGATTGAACACTATTTTTTCAATCGATTGAACAAAAAAAAATGTGAAAAGGACTTTGAGTTGTTCAATTGAATGAACAACAATTGTTCATTCGATTGAATAGCAAACACACAAAATAAATCAACGTTTTTCAATTGATTGAAGAACAACTGATGAATTGATTGAACAACAAACACACAAAAACTAAATCAGAGTTGTTTATTCTTTCGAACAGCAGGTGTTCAATTGATTGAACAACAATTGTTTAGTTGATTGAACAAAATTTATTAAACATACAAAAAAAAAAATAAAAAAAAATCATAGTTGTGTGTTCTACCCAACAAGAGTTGCTTAATTGACTGAACAACTGTTATGAAACCAGCTCACAAAAAGATAGAAAAGATAGACCAATGCCTTAGAAATAAGCCTCTTTGGGGGGTAAACCTCCTTTACATTACACAAATGAATAATTCTTGGATGATACAAATGAAAAGACTTCCTTTCTATATATAGCAGTCTAAGGGGTCATAATATAATCAGAGCGGACATAACAATAATAATGTAAGGGCATAGTAATAACAATAATGGGCTTCTATGGGGTAGAATAATAACAATATGGGGACTACATGGGCACAACAATATAATAAGGGGGTTGTACTAATAACAATAAAGGGTTACACTAATAGTATAGGGGCCTAACATGCCCCTCTCCTTCAAAAAGCATTGTCCTCAACGCTTGAGTAGTTCTTGATGCTTTTGTATAAAATTCTTGTCCTCCCATGTAGAACCTTCATTAGGTAAGTTCTTCCAAGTGATAAGATACTCTGAAATTGATTGATTTCGTAGCTCTTTGGTTCTTTTTTCTGTGATTTCTCCAGGTTCCAATGTGATTTTTCCTTCCTCTTCAATTTCTCGCAATATTGTTTGAATTAGGATATTCTGCAACTTTTGAATGAGTGGCAACACTTCTTTGTCCGTCTTCCATTCATCCCTTGTTTTGTTTATCCAATCTGGTTGGATAATATAAATATCAATAGTTGTTTAATTGATTGAATAGTAGCTGTGAAATTATAAATACACAAAAAACAAAGAAATATTGTTCGTTCTACCAAGCAACAACTGTTCAATTGGCAGAACAGCAACTGCACATTCACCAACGGAATGACAACTACAACTTTGAAGGAAGCAACACCGGAAACACAAAAACATAGGAGAAATCAGAAAAGAAAGAACACTTTATTTAAAAGTAGCAAGTAAATAAATCAATTAAGTTACAACAACTATGATTTTGTTTCCTAGGGGAACATCAATCTGTCAATGGCAAAAGAAAATGTTCTCTTGGAAAAATGCTTTGGGAGTAGTGACATGAATCTTCAAATGAAAATAAATTATCCATTTCTTCTATTACGAATACGTTAGGTAATGAATTGGATGAAATTCCCTTGTTTCATTAACATTTCTTTCAAGAATCGCTCATTCATAAATTGACCTCTTTATTCTCCTAGGAGCTGCAAAAACTGAGTGTCTACCTGAAATAAAACATTAAATCATGGAGAAAGAGAGGTGATCGATCTGCCCTAATCCAAGAATTATGAAAAAAATGACAATTAGTTACTTTTTAAAACAAATCCATGGAAAAAACAACAAAATAAAATTCATTTATTACCTGCGGGAGAGTAGTGGCCAATCGTCCTAACCTACAGTGTTTTAATCATAACTTCTTTGTTTTTCATCCAATTCAAGTGATTCCAAATCCAAATGGAACATAATTAAGAGGGGAATATAATATAGAAAGATGTTCTAAAAATTTCATGAGACAATCTATCAAATTTACTTAGAACAACCTGCATAACAAAGTCATTTTCGATTTCCCAACTTAGACTGACTTTGAGCATACCATTTTTGTTTAATGACGGATTGAGTTTATTCAAGTTGGAAATGAAATTATATTAATTTATATATCTACAATAGAAGCTGGATTTGAATAAAATAATAATTTATGGGTCAAATACTCTAATGAATAGCTAGAAAAACAGAGTTCTAAGAGTGCTGATTTACGATACACAATCAATATTTGGGTCATAACTTTCTCATACGATATCCAAATAGAGTGATTAAAATTAAATGGTAAGATATATTCATAGGGTAATATACAATAGAAACATGTTTTAAAAATATATTCATTTAGGCCTCCAAAAATTGACTGCCCCAACTCTTTTCCAACTGCCTATTAGACATCTTCTCAATGTTTTGGTTATAAAATTTTCTTTTCAAATGAAAATGAAGTGATTAAAATTTATTTGGCAAGTAGACATCAAGGGATACTTAGGATAGAAATAGGTTTTAAAAATATTCCCTTTTGGTGCCTTAAAACATTACTATACCGATTGTGTTTTCAAAAATTTCATCAAGCCTAAAAGCCAAAAAAATATTATATTCAAGAAAATTTTCCAAATTGGTCATAAAAATGAATATGAGTTTTTGTAGAACTCATATTTTCAATATAATATATATACATAAACAAAAAAATTAAAACATTTATCACCGATGTTGATTTCCATACCATGTTGCAACAAAAGCAACTATTTCTACATTAAAAAATGTATTTATTTATATCATTATTTATTTTATTTTCTACACTAACCTACTCTGCTTTGAAAAATGAACATGTTTATGTATAAGAGTACTTCCAGTGGAGCCATTTTCGAAATATGGCCTCAATTATGTACATAACCAAATTTGAAAAATGCATGTTAATAAATAGTAGGGTATGAGAAGCAAACTTCCCTTGAAAATATTGTGTCAAAAATTGTTGAAGAATAGGGTGATGCTGCAAACAAATGATGTAGTGAAACAAATCTTTAGTATATCCTTTACTTTATTGATTTCCCATAGCTGTCATCTCATGAAGTTCTTGAGTTTTTGAAAGGACTTGTTGATGTAGACTAGAAGAAACTTCATTTTCTTCCACAACTTCTATAATTTTTGGATTTGAAACATTCCCAATCTCAATATAAGTTTTTTCCAATGGTGCATGTGAGATAAAATGGGTGGGAAGGGTAGGTAAATTTTGCAGTTCAACACTGTAAGAGTGTTGTTGGTTTATTCTAGTGAGGGTGTGGAATGATTTTAGCAGGAAATTGTGTAGGGCATGGAGCATTTTGATGATGTAGTTGATTGGGTTTTGTGGATGGTTTTGATAGAAAAGGAAGATTTTATTGAAAATATGGGGAAGGATATGGATGATGTGTTTGTGCTACAAGATGTGGGAGAGTGTCCATGTAATTATAAGATGAACCATGCCAAATTTGTAGAGAATATTGGTGGGGATTATATTTAGATTGACATGATTGCCCTAACACAGGAGTATTCCATAATGCATAATGCAAGTAAGAAAATGGAGAGGAAGTTTTTTAAACCATACATGTAGGCCATGATCTCCATCATTGTGAAATTATAGTAGCTTCTCAATCTATTTCATATGATGCTTCCATCTTAGATAAGAAATAACAACTATCTATGGGATGCTCCTTTTGGCAATGAGGTAAAAACACTTCTTCAATTTCTTGATATTTTGGAACCTCCAAAACATCCACTTGTGAATTTCGAGAGCTAATAAAATAATATTTAAAATTTTCAAATAAAGCATTGATTTGAACTCGTATATCTCCAGTTCTTGTAGTAGATTTGGAAAAGAAAGAAGAAACTTCTCTAGAATTCTTACTAGCCATGGAGATTCCTCTTGAATACCTTATGCATAATTCACATCATCATATGATAATTGAAAAACATCACCTTTTACCATTAGATATAAGAGTCTAAAAATTCATCTTTTGATTCCTTTTAGGAGTGTTTTTAAGAATTGTTTTTTCAAATTCTTCTTCGTTGATTTCTAAAAGTTTTATTTAAATAGCTCTACATAGTCCTCCAAGCATTCATCCTTCCATTGAATCATGCTAAAAATATATTCACCGGTGTTGTAATAGTCTTGGTATTTCTTCAAGAATACATGCTTCATGTCCTCCCATGTTTGGATGCAGTTCCCACCAAGGCCCATGAACCATTAGAGAGCTTCTCCCTTCAAAGTAAGAGGAAACAGTTTAAAGCATTGATCATTAGTACAATAATCATATCCTCTAAAAATAACTTCAAACTCAAATAAGAATGTATCTCAATCTTTGTTTTCCAAACAATGAAAATTTGGTAGAGAAGATGGGGGAATTATGTGCATTTGTGTCACTCCTCCTAGAGCTTTGATAGGGAATTCAAAAGTAGAAATGTGAGACATTTCTTACCATAATAGAATATGTTTTTCATGTGTTTCTTTCAGGCTCCTCCTTCAAATTTTCCTATCAACTGGTTAGTGGAATGGGTGGTTCTTACATCACCACTTGAGTGGAATCATGAGATATTTTTCTTTTCAAAATTCTACCTCTAAAATTCTTGCTTCTGTCAGTGCATGTTATATGACCTAAACCTAACTACTAAGGGTAGACCCATCATTGGTTACCTAGGATGCGCAGGTACATTCTTACCTTCCATCTTCAATATCCATCTCTCACAAAGTCAGGTATGCATCTACATCCAGATATTAACGTGGTTGTGAAATTTGACTATATCCCCAACAACACTGCCAAAATGTTGGGGAAAATTAATTGCCTAATAAAAAATAAAAAACAAATCACCTAGACATTAATTATCAACCCGAGGAATGTCTTTTTGTTTCAAGGAAATCTGCAAAATATATGCATAACAATACCAACAGCTAACACTGGTTCTATATGATTGTGTTATATACTATCAAGATCATTCAATAAGAAATAAAATGTAAGACTTGAATAATAAAACTAAAATTAAAAAGAAGAATGTAAATGACACGAAAAATAATTATGCTAATCACATAACTTGAATCATTGCTAAACTAAACCACATATTGTTGAATTGGAAATTTAATCTATTGCAACCCAACATAATTCAAATACTAATCTAGAGTAGTAAATTAAATGAAATCTAGAAATTGGATGAAATAACAAATATGTTCAAGGTAGAACCTTGTCCAAGGTTGTGGACCCAACTGACCAAGACTCAATTCTGCCTTGAGAAATAATTCATATGAAATTACAAGTAATAGATGTAGAATTGAGTGGATAACTTCCTTCATTAAAATATATGAGAGAAATAATTACAGCATAATGAAGCTCTTAGCTTTGCCTCAAATTCAACAATTTTTCATCTCCATCTCTCATCTCTTGTCTCTTCTCCTACATCCTGTTTAATAATATCCATCCCATATCCCCTAATTATCCTCAATTATCCCCCTCATTATCTCGTCTCTCTCTGATCTCTATTTTCATTTAAATACATAAAAAGCATAGGAAAGTTACAACAAAGTTAATTAAAAACTAATTTTCATTACAATTTTTCATTGATTACATAATCCTAATAAACAATATAAGACTTGAAAGATATTCCCATCTTCACTCAATAGGAGCAATTGGAACTTGGTATTTCAATTGGAAGAATTTAGAAAATAGCCACAACAACAAATCTCATAAAATTATCTTTGAAGAACCTTTTTTTTCTCTCAATCTAAACCTAATTTTGGAAAAATTCTCACTCTAAAACTAACTTGGTCCATTGTGCACAAAACCCATGTTTGGGTTTTCCAGATTCATCTTCATTTGCCTGAAACAGCCAACGCAAAATTGTAACTTCTTATCGAAGAAAATTTATGAGTTGGAATATTTGATTATGAGTTGGAAATCAAGTTTGTAATCTAGAAAAGATCTTGGAGGCTAAAATCATGTGTGCTGTTATAAAAAATTCATTAATAAACCATCATTGGAAAAATAAGCATAATAAACTTCAATCTATAAAAAATAAAGCAGAAAAGATCATATTTACCCATAAGAGCATAAATAATTATAAAATGGAATTATATGATAACTTATGATAAATGATGTGATAAAGAATAGTAGAAATGGATGGAATAGATGTTAAAAAGTGATAATAATAATGACCAATTAGTGGCCCAACAACTACTTCCACCTAAGTATTTGGATGTTCCAATAGTCATTTACCCCAAAATTCTTTCTTGTTGGCAGGATTTCTTGATAGAAGTGTCCATCAGAGTACAAAATTGGAAATTTCATGCTTTGAATTTGTGTAAGGAGACTAACTCTCAGAAAACCAATCATCGAGACTATCCATGTTTATCAACTTTTTTCCATGCCCTGTCCTAAGATTATATGTTGTGACTTACAAGTGCTATCGGGGGATTTCTTATGGAGTGGATAAAATAAGGTGAAGTGCTAGACATTAGTAGGGTGGGATAAATTAGTTAAACTAAAATCTTTTGAAGGTTTCAGCCCTCAAGACCCTAAACAGATAAGTAATGTGTTTGAAATTTTTTTATGGTGGTTGTGCATGGATTGAGGAAACTAGCTATGGAAACAAATTTGGAAGCGAAAATATGCTCCCCTTGAGACCCTTGAACAGAGAATACACCTCAATTCACCAATAAGAGGTTCAAATATTTGGGAATGGGTGAAAGATAATAGAGATATGGTGTGAAAATATTCCTTTTGTGTCGTCAAAGTAGGAAATATGGCTAGATTTTGGGATGAGGCATGGCAGCAGATGCCACGATTGTCAGAAAATGAAACATTCGCAACCCTTGAAGCTTTTGCAACAAAATTGGGTTCATTCATTGTCGTATATTTTTTGGAAACCTGTGAGAACTCTAATTCTTGGAGGATCTAGATATCTAATGACAACCAATTTCCATCCCCTTAGGATCTATATGGGTAGTTATTGCATCAAGTGGTAGAGGAAAGATTAATCCAATCTTCCAATATTTGTGATATCTTATGTTGGATACGACCTTTGAAAGGCTCTTTTTCTATATAAGAAGCATACTCCACAAGGGTGAATCACATGGCCATGGAGAAAGATAAATTATGGAGTTCGATTTGGTTAAGCTTCTCATGGATAGAGATTTCCAACCTTTTCTGGTTTTTTATTCATGGTAGAATTCTTCCCTGGGAGATGATTCATAGGAAGCATTATGAAGGACCCTCTAAATACTTTTGTTCTAAAGGAGTTGAAAATACAAACCATTTATTTTTGGACTATGTATTTTCTTTACATGTATGGGATATTCTGTGTAGTATTTTTGGTGTTGAAAGCCCTAATTGTGTTAACCTCCGAATGATGTTAGCTCAAGGGCCCCTCCCTAAATTAAAAGAATATTATTCATAGAGCTTGGAAATTTGAATTTAGATATATCCTATGGTACATATGGAAGGAGAAAAATGGCAAGATATTTAAAAGAAATAAATTCTTTGCTGAAATGGTCTGTGAGGTTGTTTTTTCAAATTTGAGGAAAATCATCCTTCTTGCAATGTGAGCCCCTGGGGATGGATGCAAATAAGTCAGAAGTGACTATTTTATGTAATGTAAACCTTGAAAAAAAAGTGACCCTTTGAGCCTTTTTGTCCCAATAGGAAGCTCCTTATCTTGTTAATACTTCTTATCCTCCCAACCTAGGAATTCAATCAAACTACATTTTCATGGAACCTCAAAGGGAAGCAAAGGTTTAGTAGGTATTGAAGGTATTCTTCATGATGAGTCCTCCCTTAGGGTCTTTACAATAGGTTGTGGGTTTTCTAGTAATAAGCTAGTTGAATTATTTCCATTGGAAATAAGTGTTAACATAGTTATCCGGGAGGGATTTAAGTTGCTACATGTGGATGGTGACTATCAGATGATTATTTAGTGTTTCAAGAAACTACTACACAGGAATTATGTTTCAAATATTATTTAGAGATTGTGTTTGTTGGGGGTTGTGAATTATATGATGAGATTGCTAGAGCACATCAACTATGTTATTGTTTAAGACACAAAATGGACAAGTAACAAAATCGTAGACTCTTTGGCTAATATGTGATGCCATCAAAATGATTTCCATTTGGATGAACCCTAGCCCCTCAAGGACTAGTCTAAAGAAATCGAGAGCCTATGAGGTTTAGTTAATATAGACACCAAATCAAAAATTGGAGGGCCCCCAATGGGGGTGTAATTCTAGAGGAATGTTTTTATTTCCCTATTTCAAAAGGCTTTGAGCCCCTCCAGTTGTATAAAATAAGTTATGGTGTTGCATTGGTTTTCCATTTCAAATTTTGGAAATCAACTAACATCAACTCATTATAAATACATGGATGTTTGTAGAAGGTGGTGAGAGTCTGTAGTGAACTCTGGTGGTGGTGAGGTCATGTCTTCCCCTTGCCTTTTATTGTGTTCTCTGGTAGAGTTTATATGGATATTTGGAGGTTCTTCTTCATATTAAGATGTAGCATGGGTTTCTTTGGGTTTGTTTGGAGGTGTACTACCCCGGTTCGTGTTTTCCTATAGCGTTGGGAAAAGAATTTCATTTCATTTCTTACCTCCTTAGTCAATGGTCCTATGCTTGAACTTGTCATTGTCCTTTCAAATTCAACCCTCTAGGATCACAAATTTGTAGGTGTTTAATATTCTTGACTTGTACTAATTAGTGGATGTTGGTATCCTAAGTATTTCTCAATCTGGTTGTATTTCCTAGTCCTCTCATTTTCATCTATGGATTTTATGTCGAAATTATGTTTTGTGTTGTCATCTTTCTTATATTCCTTTCTATTTTGATCCTTGGAGGACTTGGGGTTTGTTTAACTTAGATTGAATTGTTCATTCTTTGTGTCCCATTGGTATCACCTTCTGTTAATTTCAGTGGTATTTAATTTTTGGAAGTGTTTTACAAGATTATTAGGAGTATATCTCTATGATCCCTCATGGAGAAAATTGTCTAATACGGTTTAATGTGAACTAAGTTGTTGACAATTTGGGGAAATTTTCTTTGTATGCCTATCGGGTCTTTAAGGGCATATCATCAATCCAATACTTTGTTATGTGGGTACTAAGTTTCCCTATATTTTTTGTCCTTATTCTCTTGTTTCACTCGATAGGCCTCCACACTAGCAAAGACTACTCATAGAGGTGGAGAGAGTTCTTCTAGGGTTTATCATCACTAGTTGTTTGCATGGGAATCAGTTTTGTGGCATTTCCATTTTTTCCCTCTCAATGCACATTAGGAAACTCGATAGTGGGAGTCCAACAAATTTAGATACCCTCCCTACTTCTTTGAATCCAAAGTGGGAGGCAATGGCTTCTAACGACTCATAAACCCAAGAAATTTAAATTAATGAAGGTTGCATTTATTGCACTTGCTCTCACTTAATTGGTGAATGGATACCCTCATTCATATGGTTTCAAAAGGATATGAAAGTTGATAATTACAAGTTTTTTGTTCGTCATCACGATATAAAGTCCTTTCTCACTAAAGTCAATTTTTGTTTGGATGATATTTATACACATTTACACCATGTCAACAACTACATTGTCACAAATTTAGACCCTTGAGGGATTATTATCCTCCAGAGCATCCTCTTCGTCCATCTCTAAACAATTTTGTTAATTTCATAGTTACTTTTTCTCTCTCATAAGGGTTTAAAATCCTTGTTTTTTATGTCTTTGTTCATCATTGATCTCATTCTTCAAATATTTCAAATATTTTGGATGTTTGGTCCATGGTGGTATATGAAAATACATCAGGTGCTATATTCCTTTTTGGAAGATTTATATGGTTAGGATCCTATAATTACCTCTCATACACCACAAATTGATATTTTCTTATGGTTCCTAAGAAATGTGTATGTTATACAAGGATAATACACTATCTGTTTGGGTTTTTCCATGGTGACATTTTTTTTCAGTGGTGGAACATTGTTCCCATTAGGCATTGCTTGTCTTCAATGAAGCATGATGTTGAATGCGATGTTATTACTATGTATTTTTATGTGTATCAAAATGCCTCATTGATGGGTCATACTGTTGAATTGTTTAAGCTCGTTTTGCCTAGTTGTTTCAGTCTCTCAGTTCTCAGATATATGACCTCAATATGATATAGATAGGAAAGTAGCTAATAGTTGTAATCATGGTCTAGAATGTCACATTTTGAAGCTACTACACTATATATAACCTTCTCTTATTAATGAAATCCATTTCCTTAGCTTAAAAAATGTATTTTCTGATATATATATATATATATCTATATATATATATATATATATATATATATATATATATATATATATATATATATATATATATATATATATAATATATATATATATATATATATATATATATATATACACATAACTTACCCTTCATCATGTAATCCTTCAAGGACATTTCATGATTAAGCAATAACATTAATTTTTTATATTTGGATATATAAACTATAATGAAAATATGAAAGAATGTCCTAAAATATGTAAAAAAATAAATAAATTAATATTAAATGATAATACATGATCATTTCAATAAATAAAGCATGCTTAATAACACTTAAACATTCTAAATTTTAATATAATAATAAATTATATTTAATTACTATCGATCAATATTAATCATCTTTAATTATGAAAAATAATTATTATAATAATTTTGTTTAATAATTTGCCTGATGCAGTGATTAATGGACAGAAAGGGGGAGGGTTGAGAGCAGGTTGTGACATGGCCCCACCTAACAAAAGTGGATGGGGACATGTCATGGCAGCCCCTACAAATTCCATCTTCACCAATAGGCGTATGCACATGGCATCGTGTCCTCTACAAATGTCATAACTTAGTGTAACCACGTATCAACCAACTGAGATATGAAGGGACACTATAAATGCGACATCTGGGGCTTAATGTGTGAAAACTAGTGTACTTCTAGGTCGACCATTGTAGGTTTAATTCAGTTCGAGAAGTTTGTAACCCAATGTGTAGGGATACCAATGGGAAATAGAGACCTAGTCCAGGGTGGCATAAGAAGATTTTGGGGAAGAGATATGTGATGTAATGGGAATTGTCATAGAAAGTAGAGGAATTCTTTATTTATGACTTCAAAATGAGGGAAATAGGTAATATGCTACAATTTGGGGCCAATAGTTTGATAATCCAACCTGTTAACAACTATACGAATGAGGGAGACCTCCTTTCTCCTTTTTCAAAAATGTGAAAAGAGAGATTGGAAATCTCATGGGATTGGGCGAATGGGAGCATTGATAAGCACTCATGGATCCCTAGGCAACTTCTATGACAAGACCTAGAATATTTCCACATCATTACTCTACATTTCCCCATTGCTCTAATTATTTTGCAGTATATCATTTTCCTCACTTACGCTATATAGTTGGCATTCATAGGATGGCTAGTGGTAGCAAGTGTATTCACATTGATGTCAACATCCATGGGAGAGAGTGTTGGATGGTTGGAATTGTCTAACATTGGCAAGTGTGTTAACGTTGATGTCAACTAGGTTAGGATGGATGCGGTCATTGTTAGAGAACCATTATAGTAGCAATATTATTGAAGAAGATATAATACTATGACTATGATTTTTGGGAGAGCATAATTTTGGAGAGATTTATACATCAAGAGATCAACTAAAAATCTATTGGAAATGGGATAATTGGTCAGTCCTTGGAAATAGATTTCCATTGGTACAATGAAGTCCACAAACGACCTCTTGAACCAAACTCTATGACTAGTCAAAGTTGTGGACCTCAAAAGTCAAAGGTGCAGAGTTGTCAATGGTTCGAGGACCCCATTGTCTATTTTAGTTTGTCATTTTCCAATGGTATTTGAGTAATTTGGTCGATCTTGATAGCAGTGCCACTAAATGAAGTTTTGAGTGAACATACATAGACAAAGTCGTAGTGGAGGTGGCACTAGACACATAAGCCTTCACCAGCTACCCCGACAGGTGCATCCCTATGGACGTATAAAGGGGGCCTTTAAGATTTGAGAATGATGATGACGATGGTAGGGTTTGGAGCAAAAACTAATGATAAATGTGCATGGAGGACCCCACCTATAGGTAAGCCCATTAAGATGACCTCAGAGGTTTCATAATGATATAGTGCTAAATAATAGAGCCATGACACTTACAAATTTACTAATGTAAATAAACACAAAACACAAGGGATGTGGTAGCATTATATTAGTTGATTGTGACATTAGCATGACGTCAATACCTCGGACACGTGGCCGGTATATTCAACATTTTTGGGTGGCCTAATGGGAAAAATTCAAGTGACACATTTTGTGACATGGCACAACATGGCATGAGTGACATCAAGATGATTTCATCACACAAGTTTGGGCCTAGAATGTTTAAGTGGTGGCCACAAAGGAACCAGTGGGGTAACTGGGCATTGAGTAGACATGCCCGTTGTTGGCCATTAGTTTTGATGAATTTTCACCATGCATTTTGCATCATTCTTTCATCCCTTACCATCATACCAGGGTCATTTTCCCATATTTTAGCCTCTTATTTCACTTTAAGTTAAAATAATTATGTCTTTTAAATTTTAGAATTTTTAGTAAAAAATTGGTATTAAAAATTATTTTCACTAGAACAAAATTTCCCGTAATGGCTCCATTGAGGTCATATGTGCAGGACACTCAGGTGGAAACTGAAGATATATTCATCAAGTATGGGAAACAACAATGTACGGACTCATATTGGCATATTCCAAATGAGTTTGGAAAAGTCTGATCAACATTGGTCCAACTTGACGAGTCACCCTTAAATCCCTAAATAAAGGTACAATTTCGTGATTTAGTTGGATTCTACCATATTTTCTGTAGAAAAAGGGATGATTTTGACTTTATTATATGGATTAGATGGTAGGTCCCTATACTACTAGTGTAACCCCTTATGATTATTAGTACAACCCCCTTATTACATTGGTGTGCCCAGGTAGTCCCCATATTATTATTATTGTGCCCCATAGAAACCCACTATTGTTATTATTGCGTCATTACATTATTATTGTTATGTCAGCTCTGATTATATTATGACCCCTTAGACTCCTATGTATAGAAAGGACGTCTTGTCATTTGTATCATCCAAGAATTGTTAATTTGTGTAATGTAAAGTAGGTTTCCCCGTTGAAGAGGCTGAATTCTAAGGCGTTGATCTATCTTTTCTATCTTTTTGTGAGCTCATTCCATAACATTTGGTATCCGAGCTTCGGATTCTAGGGTTTTGCTGCACGAAACAGACCATTGTGGCATTTTCGCTATAACTGTTTTTCTACAATGTTTGAGAAGATAAAAAAATCCATTTGGGATGAAATCTCTCTAAACCTAGGGTCTAAATTATAGATATTTTCTCGCTATATTGTTGGAGATATGATTTTAGGAAGTTAGGGCATTTGCAAGCTCCATAATTTCATTTAAAACATGCCATATTGGAATTTTCACTCTAACTTTTTTGATACGAAGTTTGAACTAAAAAAACCCATTTGAGAAAAAATCGATCTGAGCCTTGGGTATTAATGTCAGATCTTGTCTCGCTACATTTACGTATACATGATCTAAGGAAATTAGTGTTTTGTAAGATGCCCAAATTACATGCTAAACAGGTGACCTGGGGAAAATCATCATAACTATCTCTCTGAGCATCAAATTGAAATTTCGTCAGAAGTTACAGAGAGAGGACATAATATAGTATTCGGTGTATATTTTTCAGATCCGAAGGTCAATACAGTGACACGTGGAACTTCATACAATTTCACTCTTCTGAAAAGGTATATAATCAGGCCGTCTTCGGAGATTGTGCATAACTCTTTCTTAGACAATCCAATTTCAATCAGACTGGTGGCATTGGAAGGAGGACGAAGAGGGCTACTAAAAGTCATTATTTCAAAATTAGAAGATTCGAAATTACAGAGTTACAGTTGGTTCAATATTGAGCTCCTAAAATCAATAAAAAACAAGATGAGAAAGTTTGATGGCAAGGATCCAGTAAATTGGATACTACATATGGAGAAATATTTTGATCTACATGGTGTACCACTGTTAAAAAATGTACGTATTGCATCTAATTATTTAGAGCTGAATCAATTTTTATGGTATAAAGGGCTTTTTTCTGGTAAACCACTTGTCACATCGTCAATTTTCACAGAGGAAACGATAGCACATTATCAGGATACAAAGAGAAACACCTTCTTTAGGCAATCGATAAATCTCGAACAAAAGGGTTCAATGGAAAAGCACATTAAGGACTTCCAAAATTTGAATATAATGGTAAATGATATTTCATGGAATAAAATAATGGATGTCTTCATAGAGACTTTAAACGATAACATTCAACATGAGGTTCGTCTTTGGGAACCTGATTCATTAGAGAAGGCATCCAGGTTGACAAGAAAAAATGAAAGTGAAATTATGGAAACAAGGAATCCCACCACTCACAACTATAATTATGGAAGTGTTTTTTCTCCTAGCCTTCCACAACCTACAAGGTTTACAACACGAAAAAAGAGAAAAAGGGCTTTTTTACAATTGTGATAGCAAATACACTAAAGGTCATAAGTGTTTTGAGAAGAAATTATTTTACATAGTTTATGAAGAAGAGGAAGAAAAGGATCAATAAACATCAAAAGAGGAGGATATACACCAGGAACCCACCCCAGAGAAAGAAGAAATGAATCCGACCATATCTTGTAAAGCATTGGAAATAATTACCACTCCTCAGACTCTCAAGATATAAGGACATATGAAGAAGAAAAAGGACTAACAAGTCAAAGATCACATCGAGAAGGAAGAAATGAATCCGACCATATCTTATAATGCATTGTCCAAAAATTCCCACACCTCAAACTATCAATATAGAAATACATATCAAGAAGAAAAATGTTCAAGAAGCGAAAGATCACATCGAGCATCAAGAAATGAATCTGACCATATCATGTAATTCATTGGAAGAAATTACCAATCCTCAAACTATCAAGATATAAGGACATATCAAGAAGAAAAAGGTAATAGTGTTGATTGATTCGAGAAGTACCCATAATTTTATTCATTTTAAGATAGCCAAGGAATTGAACTGCTTCCTATATCCATCACTAGAGTGTCAGGTGATGGTTGCAAGTGGAGGAATCATAAATTTCTCTGGAAAGTGCCATAATATCAAGATATCCATGGGAGAATATGTATTGAATAGCCCAATTCTTTCCATTCCAATGTGTGGTGCTGATGTTTTACTAGGAATCGAATGGCTACAACCTTTGGGTACGATAGCTTTTAATTTTCAAGAACTTTTCGTGAAATTTTTTTGGGAAGGAAAGGATGTTGAATTGAGGGTTATCGAAGGGAAACTATGAAATATAATGAACTCTAACATCATGACAAAGCTTCTAAATAAATAACAATTGGGTATAATTTCACAATTATGTTCACTAGAGGATCCCACATCGAATTCATATATGTCTCCAGATCTCCAAAACGTTTTAGACAATCATTCCAAGCTATTTGATACTCCCAAAGGCCTCCCACCTATTCGTGATAATGGTCATGCTATTCATTTGATTTGAGGAAGTGCTTCTGTAAACATGAGGCCTTACAGATATCCATATCCCCAAAGGAGTGGGAACTCATTCAAAAGTTGCAAAAGATCCCAGTTCAAATAGTATTGTGACAACTTGACAAGGAAGGAAAAATCTTATTGGAAGTTGAAGTTGTCACATAACCGAGAAATCGACAACTGCGAAATAGACCAATTTCAGAATATCTCATCAAGTGGAAGAACTTACCCGCTGAAGATTCCACATCAGAGGACAAGGATTTATACAAAAGAATCAAGAACTACTCAAGCGTTGAGGATAACACTTTTTGAAGGAGAGGGGAATGTTAGGTCCCTATGCTACTAGTGTAACCCCTTAATGTTATTAGTACAACCCCCTTATTATATTGTTCTTCCCATGTACTCCCCATATTGTTATTATTGTGCCACACAGAAGCCCACTATTGTTATTATTGTGTCGTTAAATTATTATTGTTATGTCGACTCTGATTATATTATAACCCGTTAGACTCCTATATATAGAAAGGAGGTATTGTCATTTATATGATCCAAGAATTGTTCATTTCTATAATGTAAAGGACGTTTCCCCCTCGAAGAGGCTAAATTCTAAGGCATTGATCTATCTTTTCTATCATTTTGTGAGCTAGTTTCATAACATGAGGACTCTCGTAGGCTGTTACAACTATTTTAGTTGAGTTTCTTATATTTTATCTTATTTAAGCACAACTATTCAACAAATATGAACATTTGTTATGACTGTTGAGACTGCTTTACCTCTGAATATCATTTTAAGAGATTACCTTACATTTACTTGGTGATATCGTTGTGGAATGTGATTTATGATCTACAGTAGCTGATAGTTTCAAGTGTACCAAGCAAGGGTGGAGGGAACCCATTCTGAGTTAAGTACACTGTAGCGTAATTTTGTGCATAATTATCAATATTTAGATTGTTGTTTTTTTTATAGTTTCTTGTGAATATTTTCTGAATAGATTCATTATATTCCATGCTCATTTATTGTTTTGAATTATTTACTTTCAGTAATTGATTTTAAGAAGGGAAGATCAACCAAGGCATCTGAGTTAGATACTCTTCCTTCTAGATTATGAGTTGAATAGAAATTATATTTAGGTATTTTTACTACTTTGTTTATGGTATGTTTTATGCTGAAACTAATCTTGGCAGAACGGGAATAATGAGAAGGACAACCAAGACCTCTAACTTAGAGGCCTCCTTATATTTGGCTATGCTCCATAAATATTCATTGCACTTTTGCTTTATTTTTAGATCAAAATTTTAGTTCTTTCTTTCAATAGTTTGTATTTGTAATATGCATTTCCATTATTTTCATCTAAGCAACTTCTTTCTGCACTAGTTTAATGTAAGATTCCATAAACTTTGGTTTCTTTCTAAGTCTGTCAACTAGGATTGATATGTAAAATACGTGTTTAAATTTACTTAGTAAATTGAACTGAAATTTTTGGCGCCATTGCCGGGGAAGCATAATTTGATATAACTCATTAGGAATATTTCTTAGAAAACATAAAAAAATATAAAAACATAAAAAATGTATAGATTAGGATTATTTTATTATGGTTATTTATGCCTAGGAAAATATATGAAAAGGGTAGACATAAAAATTAAGACTCCCCAACTACTAAACCATTGGTGGGAGCAAGACCACCTACATTCGACCTAACTACACCAATTTCTAGAAAACCAACTTTGGAAGAGTTAGAGGAAAAACAACATTCAAGGAAAAGGTTAACTCTTGTTGAAAGACAAACTTTGTTTTCTTATAAGGTCAAGAGAAAAAAAATACAAGCATAAACATATTATATATGAAAACAAAGAGAAACAAGAAAACCAATTGTTCAACCAATGCTTGAGCAACTAGAGAAACCAATTGATCAACCTATCCTTGAATAAATAAAACAAATTGAAGCCACAACATCTCAAATTGTTACTAAAACATTAGAAACAACTGAAAAAAGAAATTGCCGGAGGAGTACAAGTATCTAATATTCCTAAACTAACTCTAGGACAATGACAATAATATCAAAGATAACTAACAAAATGGGCAAGGAAAAGAGAAGAACATATAAAAAGAGAAGAATATACTACAAGAGAAAATGAAAATAAAAGAGGACAGAATGGAGGAGTAGACAATCACTAAGAAGCTACTTTTTTATTTCCAATCTTAAACACTAGATAAATCTTGGGAGAAGATGTAAAATAGAAAAATATCCCACCTTCTGCTTTACCAAATTTCTATGGTTTGTCTTTTGAAGATCATGACTTATTTTTGTTTTAATTTGATATTCTATGGCATACCTATGGCTACACAGATGATACACATAATATTCATCTTTTTCCTGCTACTCTGAAAGCATCTGCATTAAAGTAGTTCATGGGATTAGGTGAACATAATATTAGAAGTTGGGAAGACACGAGGAAATTTTTTCTTAAGAAATATCAATCATAGTGTAGGCCTAGAGATTCAAAATATGACATTTTTAGAATGAATGAACAAGAATATTGTTATGAAACTAGCTCAAGAAAAGATAGAAAAGATAGAAAATATAGATCAACGCCTTAGAATTCAGCCTCTTCGAGGGGGCAACCTCCTTTAAATTACATAAATAAACAATTCTTGGATGATTCAAATGAAGAAACCTCCTTTCTATATATAGGAGTCTAAGGAGTCACAATATAATCTAGTCGACCTAACAATAATAATATAAAGCCACAAAAATAACAATAGAGGGATTCTATCGGGCACAGTAATAACAATATGGGGGCAATAGGGGCACAACAATATTAATAAGGGGTATAAATACAATAGTAATGGGGTAATCACTAGTATTATAGGGACCCAACATGCCCCTCTCCTTCAAAAAAGTGTTGTCCTCAATGCTTGAGTAGTTCTGGATACTTCTGCATAAAATTCTCATCCTCCCAGGTGGAATCTTCAGCGGATAAGTTCTTCCACTTGATAAGATACTCTGAAATTGATTGATTTCATAGCTGTCGAGTTCTTGTTTCTGTGACTGCTTCCGGTTCCAATATAATTTTTCCTTCCTCATCAAGTTCTGGCAATATTGTTTGAACTGGGAGCTTGTCGCCTATAACCTTCTTTAAACATGAAACATGGAAAACTGGGTGCAATCGAGAAGCTGCAGGAAGCTCCAATTTGTATGCCATAGTACCAATCTTTTGCAACACCTTGTACGGACCATAATACTTTGGTGATAATTATTATCCTTCTTAGCTTGCTTGAGGGACATTTGCTTATATGGTTGTAGCCGTAGGAATACCCAATCACCTACATCAAAGCTTCTTTCACTGCGATGTTGATCTGCTTGTTGTTTCATTCTATTCTGTGCCAACACGAGGTTATCCTTTAAGAGTTGGAGGACTTGTTGTTAATGTTCAATGTGATGTTCCACTGCCTGAACCTTAAAATTTTCTCTTAAATATGATGTGATGGATGGTGGTTGATACCCATAAAGTGCCATAAATGGGGTCATTTTTGTTGCTGTATGGAAGGAAGTGTTATACCACCATTCAGCCAGAGGCAACCATTTGACCCATTGTGTTTGTTTATCAGATACAAAGCAACGAATATATCCTTCCAAACATTGGTTTACTATCTCAGTTTTCCCATCAGATTGAGGACAATAAGATGAGCTATGAGCTAATTGAGTACCAAGACAAGAAAATAATTCTATCCAAAAATTTCCCATGAAAAGGGATCTCTGTCACTTATAATAATCTTTGGGTTTCCTTGTAGCTTTTGAATTGTTTCCATAAATGCAGTAGAAACTGTACTGGCTTTAAATGGATGTGATAATGCACAAAAGTTTGCATACTTGGTAAGTATGTCAACTACCACCATGATGACACTCTTTCCCTCAGACATGGGTAAACCTGTGATAAAATCCATTGAAACCTCCTCCCAACATTGGCTTGGAATAGATAAAGGTTGTAATAGACTCAGCGTCTTAATTGTTTCAACTTTATTTTGTTGGCAAACCAAACATTCGGCCACAAACTTTTGAATATCTGATTTAAAGCCATCCCAAAAAAATTCCTTCTTAACCCTGTGGTAAGTTTTTAAAAATCCCGACTGCCCTCCTAAGGGAGAAGTGTGCAATTCCATAAGAATTTTTTGTTTTAGCTGGAAATTCTTATAGAGGTGTAAGCGATCTTTGTACCATAACGAATCATCCTAGAATCTTGTTGTAACTTTCGAATAAGTGCCCACACTTCTTCGTCATTCTTCCATTCCTCCCTTGCTTCATTTATCCAATCTGGTTGGATAATAGAAATGGAGCACAATAATGCTTCCACATCTTCATCCTTTCTTGAGAGTGCATCTTCCACCACATTTTGCTTCCCTTTTTTGTAGATGATTTCAAAGTCATAACCCAACATCTTTGTGACCCACTCTTGTTGCTCTTCAGAGGATAATCTTTGTTCTAAAAATTATTTAAGGCTATCATGATCCGTTTTTACCTTGGAGTGTCTTCCCATTAGGTAGGGTCGCCATTTCTTAAGTGCATGGAGTATTGCCAACATTTCCTTCTCATAGATAGCTTATCTTAAAAACTTTCCCTTGATTGGACGACTTTCAAAAGCAATGGGTCTTTCATCTTGCATTAGAATAGTACCAATTCCATTTCCTGAAGCATCACATTCCACAATAAAGGTTTTTGTGAAGTCTGGTGTAGCTAAGACCGGTGCTTGGCATATTGCCTCTTTAAGATGTTCAAAGGCCTTTGTTGCTTCCGGAGTCCATGAAAATGCATCTTTCTTCAATAATGTTGTTAGAGGTGCTGCTATTCTCCCATAATTCTTAACAAACTTGCGATAATACCCTATCAACCCGAGAAATTCTCGCAGATGCTTTATGGATGTGGGGATTTTCCATTCGTTAATGGCTTTAATTTTGCTAGGGTCTACCTTAACTCCTTCATGAGATACAATATGACCCAGATATTCCACCTCCTGGACTCCAAAGAAACATTTGGATCTTTTTACATATAATTGTTTCTCCTCCAATAGTTGTAGCACCCTGTCAACATGTTCAACATGATCCTTCCAAGACTTGCAATAGATTAGTATATAATCAAAAAATACTAGCACAAATTTTCTAAGGAATGGTTTGAAAATTGAATTCATCAAACCTTGAAATGTTGAAGGTGCATTGGTAAGGCCAAAAGGCATGACCAAAAATTCATAATGACCCTCATGAGTTCCAAATGCTATTTTCGGAATGCCTTCAGTCTTCATTCTGATTTGATGATATCCTGAACGAAGATCCAACTTGGTGAAGTAAACTAATCCATGGAATTCATCCAGTAATTCATCAACGACAGGAATGGGGAACTTATATTTAATAGTGAGCTTGTTGAGCTCCCTATAATTCGGACACATGCGACATGATCCATCCTTATTGTGCACCAATACTACTGGAGTAGAGAAAGAACTTTGACTCGGTTGAATTATACCAGCCTCTATCATTTCTGCAACCATATGTTCAATTTCACTCTTTTGGACATAGGGATATTTGTACGGCCTGATGTTTGGAGGAACACTTCCTGGAACTAGATGAATAGCATGATTATGATAACGCATAGGTGGGAGACCTTTTGGAGTCTCAAATACCTTGGAATGATTGTCCAGGACTTTTTGGAGATCTGGAGAAATAGATGATTCCGATGTGGAAACATCTAGCGAACATAATTATGCAATTACACCTCTTTGCTCCTTTTTTAGAAGTTTTTTCATACCATTAGAGCTGAATATCTTTCTTGGTTTCCTTGTAATACCCCTTAATTCAACTTCCTTTCCTTCTGTAGAAAATTTGATGAAAAGTTCTTGAAAATTAAGAGCTATTGTACCCAAGGATTGTAGCCATTGTACTCTTAGTACAACATCAGCACCTCCCATTGGAATGGAAAGCATTGTGCTAGTCAATACATATTCTCCCATGGATAGCTTGATATTATGGCACTTTCTAGAGCAATTTATTGTTCCTCCATTTGCAATCATCACTTGACACTCTGGTGCTGGATATAGGAAGCAATTCAATTCTTTTGCTACCTTACAATGAATAAAATTGTGGGTGCTTCCTGAATCAATCAACACTATTACCTTTTTCTTCTTGATTTGTCCTTCTATCTTGATGGTTTGAGGAGTGGTAATTCCCGCCAATGCATTACAAGATATGGTCGGATTTATTTTTTCTTCATCTAGGCTTTGTTCCTAGAGTATATCCTCTTCTTTTGACCTTTCTTGCTCCTTTTCTTCTTCCTCTTCACAATCTATGTAGAATAATTTCTTCTCAGTACACTTATGACCTTTAGTGTATTTGCTATCACAACTGTAACAAAGCCCTTTTGCTCTTTTTTCTTCCAATTGTTGTGGTGTCAACCTTATAGGTTGTGGAAGACTATGGGCAACAACACTTCCGTCTTTATAGTTGTGAGTGGTATGCTTCCTGGTTGCCATAATTTTTCTTTCCATTTTTCTTGCTAACCTGAATGCCTTCTCTAATGAATCAGGTTCCCAAAGGCGAACATCATGTTGGATGTTGTCCTTTAAAGACCCTATGAACACATCAATCCTATGCTCCTTTGGAATATATTTTACCCTTATGTTTAATTTTTGGAATTCCTCAATGTGCTCCATTATTGAACCGTTTTGTTTGAGACTTATCAATTGGCTAAAAAAAGTGTTGCTTTTTGTATCCTCATAATGTGCTATCCATTCTTCCATAAAAATTGCCCAAGTGATAAATTGTTTACGAGAGCAAATCCATTGATACCATACAAATTGATTTGGTTCCAAATATAAAGTTGCCATATGTACCTTTTGTGTGTTTTCCACATTATTGAGATCGAAGAATTGCTCCATTTGTAATATCCATGTGGCGGGATCCTTGCCATCAAACTTCCTCATATCGATTTTTGGAATATGGTGGGTCTTCGATCCCACATTAGAGTCTATGGAATCATGATTAACATTTCTTTTGTTCACATCATGAGTTTCCTTTACAACCTTTTCACCATTAGTAATTATTTCTTGTAGAAAATTTGTCAAATCTGTCTTCAAATCTGCCATGTCTGTCTTCAAATCTGTCTTCAAATCTTCCATGTATCTCTTCAAATATGTCTTCGAATCATCCATCTTAGCTTCCATGCCCTTTATCTTAGACTCCACACCATTTATCTTAGATTCCATGCCATTTATCTTAGCTTCTGTTAGCTTTTGTGAGCGTGACATCTGTTGCACTTGTTCTTGTAATTTTGATATATCATGTAGCATTTATTCCTCTTCTTCATGAGTCATGCTAGAGCTTTGATGTTCCTTACTAGGTGTTTTCATTTTCTTTCCTCGGGGAATTAGTTACCAATAATAATGCTTTACTATGCCCTTTGAATTCCTTCAAACCAAGCTTACGCAAAAATTAAAAATAAAACTACACACCTTTTTTCACTTTGTAGAAGCCTGATATTGAATCTGATGTATCTCTGTAAATTCAGATCCTCCAGTTCTGAAATCGTGATTTGTAGTAGCCTTCTGTGTCCTCTTTCCAATTCCACAAGCCTGACCCAAATTGGATTCTCCAAGGAAGAGTTATACGAAATCTCCCACAGTGACTTGATTATAGACTAGTTCAGTAGAGTGAACTTGTACGACGTGCCACGAGTCATTGTTTCAACATTTGGATCTGAAAAATGCATACAAGAAACTACAGTCTGTCCTCTTTTTGTAACTTCTTACGAAGTTTCAATTCGATCCCCAGAGAGAAAGTTATGACGATTTTCCCTAGGTCACCTGTTTGGAATGTAATTCAAGAGTCTGTAAAAATACCAACTTCATTAGATCATATCTGTACAAATATAGCGCGAAAAGCTCTGAAATTTCAACCCGAGGTTCAGCGCGATTTTTTCTCAAATGTGTTTTTTTTTTGAACTTCTGAAACGTCGCAGAAAAAAATTTATAGCGAAACTGCCACGATGACCTGTTTGGAGCAGCGAAACCCTAGAATCCAAAGCTCTGATACCAAATGTTATGAAACCAGCTCAAGAAAAGATAGAAAATATAGATCAACACCTTAGAATTCAGCCTCTTCGAGGGGGAAACCTCCTTTACATTACATAAATGAACAATTCTTGAATGATTCAAATGAAAAAACCTCCTTTCTATATATAGGAGTCTAAGGAGTCACAATATAATCCAGCCGACCTAACAATAATAATATAAAGCCACAAAAATAACAATAGAGGGATTCTATGGGGCATAGTAATAACAATATGGGGGCAATAGGGGCACAACAATATTAATAAGGGGTATAACTACAATAGTAATTGGGTAATCACTACTATTATAGGGACCCAACACGGATGATATTCTATTCTATGGCATACCTATGGCTACACGGATGTTACACATAATATTCATCTTTTTCCTGCTACTCTGAAAGAATCTGCATTAAAGTAGTTCATGGGATTAGGTGAACATAATATTAGAAGTTGGGAAGACACGAGGAAATTTTTTCTTAAGAAATATCAATCATAGTGTAGGCCTAGAGATTCAAAATATGACTTTTTTAGAATGAATGAACAAGAATATGAAAGTTTAGAGCAATACTTATAAATATTTCTCTATAACTTACAATAATCTAAACATGATTATTTAAATCATATTACTATTTGGACAATATTTTTAAGAGGAATACGAGATGAGTACCTTGATATTCCTAATGTGATGGGAAAAGGAGATATTTCATGTTTAGTATTCGATGAAATTGTAGAGTTATGTAAAAAATATTGAAGAGGAAGAGCTAAATTTGGAAAAATATATGCAAATTCCAAAGTTATGAAATCAGTAAGAGGAAGTATAACAAGAGATGAATTATGAAACTTGTTTAAGGACTTCAAAAATGATCTCTTAAGTACATTAGGAACACAAATTTATATAATAAAAACTAGAAAGAAACAAGAAGAACAAGATCAATTATTATCACATTTCTGTCCGAAATGTAGAAAGAAACATCCATTAAGAGAATGTCCTTTAGACAATATTCATGTTTGTGGAAAATTTTAAGGGTTAATATTCACCCATGGGCTAATTTTCTATACTTTTTCCAAAAAAAAGGTTCACTAATTTCCATTTTTTTGTAAAAATGATTCTCCCAAAATTTTTAGAATTAAATTATTTTACCCTGAAAATCACCAAAATATTATATATAGACTATATAAAAATATTATAAATTTGAATATTTTTACAAAAGTATGTTGAAACATTTCATAGATTTCATATTATGTACTAGTAGGATTCACCAAGGTTTCTAAACATTAAGATAGCTTTCCATCCTTAAAATTTTCCCTGTTGTGGACTTTGTTGTGAAAATCATGCAACAAATGATTGTCCAAAATTGAAGGAATTGTAGGAAAATCAAATGGAAGAAAGCCAAGGGATGGAATCTATTTTTTATTTAGCACCAAGAAGACCTTCACAATCTTGATTTATACGTATGTCTCAGAATCCTCCTTAACAATTTGCTCAACAATTTGCTCAACAATATCAATATCCTATTCAAAATTTATGGAATGCTCCTATTCATTGGAAAACTTGGTCTCCTCAGCAAACTCAAAATAAACTTTCTCAAGGTGAACGAGGGTATGCTTATGGAGCACAAACTCCTCAACAATATTATCCTCAACCACATCAATCCTATCCACAATAGGCATATCAATCATTTGCCCAATAATGTTTTCCACGCCAACAATTTCAACAACCTCAATAATAAAATCCATCATTACCTGCACCACAATTAACCCAACCGCAATAGCTTCAACTACCATCTAACCCAGCACCACCGTGATTAACTCAATTACCACCTCAACCAATAGTAAATCTGAGTATCAAAGTGGAAATACCAATTTACAATACTGAGGAAAGGACTTCATATTCAATACTTCCTATTCAAAACATCAACTTAAGGTAAGGAAAATTCTTATAGAATGGCTCTCGTGTGATTATAGAAGAATAGGTTGAGGAGGAAAGAAATCCTGAAAAACTTAATGTAGAACATAAAATTCTGAATAATAGAATAATAACGACTCAAACACCTCATTTTCTTGAATTTGATATTTTGAATGAATTGAAAAAATCCTATGATAAATTCCTTTATTGTGCGCCATTATAGATATTCCTAACTCTACAAAGGGAATTAACAAATTATGCACCAAGAAAATTGGAAAAAGGAGGAAAGATCCACCTATGATTCATGTCATTGGGAAATTAGTTAGTCTTATGTCAACAAATACTACAATCGAAAAATATGTTGATCATGGAATACCTATGGTAACAATTTCAATCAACAATTTTTCAGTTTCGAAACCTCTAATTGACTTAAGTACTTCTACCAATGCCATGACAATAGAAACCATGAAATGTTTAAACTTACAAAATATCTAACCTACAACTAAAATTTTGGAACTAGCTGATAGATACAAAGTAGTGCCATAACAAGTACTTGAAGATATCATTGTTTCTTTAGATCTGTGGGAATATCATATAGACATCCTATTCCTAAAACCAATGTGGAACTTAGGTGTCCATCCATTAATTCTTGGGATGCCATGGTTAGCCACAACTGATGCCTTTATTTGATGTAGATAAGGAAGTATGATCATATCAAACATAAATGAAATAAATCTCGTAACACTCTATCCTCCTGCTTAATATCCTTCCGTATTATCTTGGCCTAATGAACAAAAGGAATAAATTGAGCCTATTTTAAGAATTAATCAAAATTTTCATTTTAAAGAAGAGGGTTATGAGGACTTAATAGATCTTTACATTTCAAAACCTAATATTTTAGAGAAGCTAACAACCACCAAATATGAATGTGCAAGTCAAATTTTAGATCAATGTTTTAAGGAAAATTGCATTATTAATTCATTGCAAACATCATTTGAAGCTATATTTATTGCTAACTCAATCACAAATTCTCGAAGTAAAAGAATTCAAATCAACCCCGTAAAGAATCTTAATATTGGCAACAATCTACAATAATCACAAGAAAAACAAATAATTTCACTGTTGAAGAAGTACTCAAAAGATTTTTCTTTGGATTATATAGATATGTAGTGAATTCATCCAAAAACATGTATCCACCATATTTACACAAACGAAAATATCAAATCTGTAGGGCAACCACAAAGAATAATGAATCCAATGATGGAAGAGATAGTAAAAGAAGAATTATACTATTACAAGTACGATTTATCTACCCTATCGCATATAGTGAATGGGTTTCCCCATTAGTTGTGGTTCCAAATAAAAATGGAGAATGGAGAATTTGTGTAGCCTATAGGGAATTAAATAAAATAACACTTAAGGATCATTTCCAACTACCATTCATCGATTAAGTCCTAGATTCATTAGCAAGGAAAAAGTTATTTTATTTTCTTGATGGATTTAGTGAATATAATCAAAATAACATAACATTACAAGATCAGAACAAAACTACATTTATTTGTCCTTCGGGTACATATGCTTACAATGTGTCACCTTTTCGATTATGTAGTTCACCAGCTATTTTTTATAAGAATGGTATTGGCCATCTTTGCTAATCTTATATATAAATGTGTCGAAGTTTACATGGATTCTTTTACTATTTATAGAAATATATTTGATGTTTGTTTAAACAGTTTGGAAAACATTTTATAGAAATGAATTGAGACAAATCTATCTCTTAGAAATGAGAAATTCTTTATGATGCTAGCTAAATGGATCGTGTTGGGACAACATATTTTATCTTCTAGAATAAAGGTGGATCCAACCAAAATACAAATCATTGTAAAATTGTTACCACCAACAACTCAAAAAGAAGTAAGAACATATTTTGGTTATGCAGGCTATTATTAGATATTCATTGCAAATTTCAATAAAATAGCTTTTCCATTATTTAAATTTCTTCCAAAATATACAGAGTTTCAATGGAATATTGATTGTCAACATGCATTCGATGAACTCAAACACAAATTGTTCATAACACTAATTCTAATAGGACCAAATTAGTCATTACCCTTTAATCTATCTACTAATGCATCAAATAAAACAATAGGATAATCTATATGGAAAAAACAAATCAATTTAACTATTCTATCTATTTCATCAACAAAAATCTAACCCCAGTTGTGTTGAATTATACAGTAACTGAAAAAGAAATGCTAGTTGTTGTGCATGTAGTAAATAAATTCATACATTACATACATGATATCAAGTGTGCATTCATATTGATCATCCATCCATCAAATATATAATGAATAAACCAATCAGTAATGGAGGAATCAGTAGATGGATTTTATTAATGTAGGAGTTTATTGCTACTATTTTGGATTGACCAGGAAAAGACAATCAAGTGGCAAACTTCCTGTATAGACTTCATCATCCTGGATAGATTGTTCGAGTTTAGGATAATTTTCCAGACGAACACTTATTTGCTATAATAGTCAAAACTTCATGTTTTGCTAATATAGCTAATTATTTGTCATTTGGAAAATTACATTCTCATTTTACAAACAAATAGAAATAAAAAATAATTAGAGATAATGGTTGATATAGTTGTCATAATGGAGACCTTTTCTATACTGGACCTGATCTTTTAATTAGAGAGTGCATAAGAGAAGATGGGATTTTAGATATTTTGAGAGCATGTCATGATGAACCATGTGGTGGTCATTTTGTAGAGAAAAGAACATCATACAAGGTGTTGAATCTAGGCTATTATTGGTCATCGATATTCAAAGACTCAAGACTTATGTTAAAAAGTGTGACAACTGCCAAAGGATAGGAAAGCGTATAGTTTTTGATGAAATGCGAGTGAAACCACAAGCACTTACAGACCTATTTGACGAATGGACTCTTGACTTTGTGGGTCCTATCAATCCACCCTCTAATGGTAAGAAGTACATCATAGTATGTACTAACTATGTAAATAAATGGGTGTTAGTAAAGGACATGTCCATGGCAACATAATGTGTAGTCATATATTTTCTTTTCGAAGAGATATTTGTAAGATTTCGAGTTCCAAGGAAGATTATCACAGACCAAGGAGCACAATTTACTTCCAAGCTTGTCAAAGATCTTACAGAGGAATAAAAAATCAAGCATAGGAAATTAACTCCATATTATCCATAGGCAAATGGATAGGTGGAAAAAACAAATAAAGTCCTAGAGAACATCATGACAAAGACAGTGAAGATGCACATGAAGGATTGGTCAAAGAAACCGAATGAATCATTATGGGCTTATACAATATCATGGAAGAATACTACTGGATTTAGCTCCTATCATCTTGTTTATAATCAAGAAGTTATGGTACCAATTGAGTTCCAAATCAATACATATAGACTTGTAGCTGAACATTGACTAGACCTATCAGAAGCATAGCAAAAAATAATTTTGCAGCTAAATCAATTTGATGAGATTAGAGAGGAAGATGTAGAGTATACATCACTAATGCTATAGAAAATAATGAAATGCCATGACAGATTTATTAAAAATAATATTTTCCATATGTGGGACTAGGCACTTCTATTTGATTCAAAATGAGAAGGTTAGAAAGAATAAGTTAATACTCATTGGCTAGGCCCATATGAAATTGAAGAAATCTTTGATAATGGATTAGTGAGAATTAAGGCCATTGGCGAACAAGAAATATCATTTTTGGTCAATGGGCATAAATGGAAAGTGTAGAATAAACAAATAAATAAGGAATATTTTTTGAAGAAAATCTGATTAGAAAAAGATATGTAATTTTTGGAAGAGAATATCCTTATGCCTTCCATACTTTCAAAATAAATAAATAAAAGAAGAGAAAAAGATCAAAAATAAAAAATGTTTAGCTGTTAAAATCCAGGTTCCTAGCAAGTACAAACATGAATTCATAATAAAAAACCAACTTGCTTGGCAAATATGAATTCCAATATATATATATATATATATATATATATATATATATATATATATATATATATATATATATATATATATATATATATATCTATATATATATATAGATAGATAGATATAGATATATATTTATGTTTTTAAACTATTTTTTGCAGAATGTCTTCTCTAGAATTGAGGAAAAGTCTCCAAATAAGAAAGGGGGAAGATAACAAAAAAATACAAGGTCTGTTTTTAGCACAAACTACTCAATAAAATGGAAGAAAAACTCAATAAAATACTCAACTTGATATGGAATCAATTGAGAATGTAAAGGACCTGAACATGAAGCAACATCACATGAGAAACATTATAGTAGGGAGCTGAAAATTGAACATCAAATCTAGTAGAAGCGACCTGAACATGCTGGAATTGAATACGAGCAACATTTGAAGATGACCTGTCAAATATGTTAACTTAAAGGGACCAATATAAAAATTCTATCAGAATGAACCTCTATACAAAGAACAACTACTCAAGTTTGTCATCAAAAGGGATCTATACTCAATCAAGTTTACTATTCAATATCATCATCAACTAAAGGAGCTACTTTATCAAGGAAAGTAATGTAAGTTATAAATTTATTTTTAATACCTTTAATTTTGAAAAGAATTCTTAACTTAGAAGACTGATTAAACCTTAATGTATAAGAGTTTAGACGCTTCATTCCATGTACATTTTCTCTATCATAAAACCCTATATCCCTACTTCATAAACATCATACACCCTACTACCTATTCAAGTCATGTCTCTTGACCTACAAATTTTCTTTGCAAAACAAACAAGCATGGGTTAGTGTGATAAACGAAGAATAAAAGCGAATGATGCATGGTTCAATGATGTATTTACTTAACCTAAAATGAATTTTTTTGTTTTATTCCTGGACTTGAAATGACCTTGAAATGGTCATTTCAAAGAGCTACCTTAAAGAGTAATAAATGCATCATGGAAAGAAAAAATATGAGCATCATGAAAAGGAAAACATGCATCAACCCTAAAGGACAAAGAGGAGGAATAAATTATGACCAAAAGGACTTGAAAAATCACTAAATGGATATGCAATGAAAGAGCATGAACATAAATGAAATATATGCAATGATGAAATATGTCAATGGTGAAATATGCAATGGTCAGCACATATAATTCAATATTTTCTGAAGAAACATATGGCGCAAATACAAAATATAATGAAAATCAATTTGGTTCATATGAATGCTAAAAAGGAATGGTAATAAAAAATGACAAAAAAGAGAAAGGAGAGGTGTTTGTGAGAGTGGAGAAAATTGAAAACATTGCCCAGTCAAACATCTACACAGAGAAAAGAGCACCGTTAATGCAAACATGAAGAGAAAATAGTATTGCACCTTCACATAGAGGGAAGAAAGGAATTCATCATCTGTGTAGAAGGGAGTAACGATCAAAAAACACGGAGGGCACCTTCACGAAGGGAAAAGAAGAAACTCAATATGATATGACACCTCAACTTAGGTAGGGAATGCAATAGTTTGAAATGTAAACATAGGGATAGGGTATGCATAGTTTTTAATGCCAAAAATATCCAAAAAGAGCAAGAAGATAGCACTATGTTCCATTAATGATAACCCACCAACTAAAATGCTTAAATCTCCATTCAAATCCTGTGAAATTCACAGAGGCAACGAGTCAAGTTTGAATAGGAATGAAATGCAATTAGTTCAGGTTTTTAAGTGATATCCAAAGTTTGAAGATTTTCGTTTAAATATTTGGGAGTATCGATGACAAAAAAGCTCCAGTTAACAATGTGACAAACACCAAGCAAGGTAGGTGTTGGTGGCAATTAGGAGTTCTCAACTGCGTAGTAGCATGAAAGTTCTTTGTTCAAGCCCTAAGTTTGTGAAACAAGTCCAGTTAACTTGAGACTTCTCTGAAATGCATGGTGACCATTGTAGAAGCACCCAAAAAATTGATTTCCTTCTAAAAATTGACTTCTAAACACATAGTGAATGAATGAGTGCATGCAGTGGTTAATTTGAGCATTCTCCATCATTTCGACATATCCAACATTTATATTTCTCTCGATGAGTAGATCTCCAACATTTTGATTTCTGCAACATGAGTAAATCTCCAACATTCAATTTTCGAAGAGCTAGAGAGGGTTAATTTGAAATAAAATGTTCATTTCCAGAATTCAATTTCGATTTTTGAGGAGACAAAGAGGGTTAATTTGAAAAATAATGTTAATTTCTAGAGTTTGATTTCAATTTATGAGGAGACAGAGAGGGTTGATTTGAAAGAAATTGTTCATTTCCAGAATTTGATTTCGATATTTGAAGAGATAGAGAGGGTTAATTTGAAATAAATTGTCCATTAATTTAGAAAATTTGATTTCTGAAAAACGTATGTTGTTTATTTTAAAACTTGAAGGCATAGAAAGTTAAAATCAAACATGTAGGTATCTAGAACTCAATTACAAAGAAAGGTTGGGATCACAATTTTGTTCTGAGAAGAATTTTGACATGATATTTTCCATAAAGGGTGTCTTCAAAGCATTAAAATAAAGCCTTCCCTAAATAAGCAGCGAAGGTGAAATTTCATAATATTTTTCTTTTCCCCTCATCATAGTGAGTGTCCGATAATTCAGATAAAGGCTTGGTAAGTAACACTCTTGTGTTATTTGAAAGAAAGTACTGTTTTTACATCCACTAACAAACATGTTTCCGCTCTTGCACGAATATAATTTCTATGTTGCAAACAATTTTTTGGTTAACGACACATACATATTATTATGTCATGAGATTATTTAACAGTCGAGGGTTATATACATTGGTACAGAAGAAAAAGGACCAAGAATACCGAAACTTCATTATGGGGAGTAGGATTGAACCTAGTGGATTTCAATTGGAAAATTGGCACAAAGAAACCATAGAAAAACTCTACCATGTAGGGCTATTAAAATTTATAAGAAATTTTAATGGGCACAATGGAAAAGTCATAGAGGAGTTTGTAGCTAACTTTGACAATGAAAAAATTACAGTGGAAGATATTCTTGTTCCTATTACTCCATAATATATTGCTCAAGCCACAAATTTTCCACTAACAAGAGAATAATACCACAAGCGGAAGCATTTTAGAGAGAAAGGGAGTAATTTCTTCTTAGAAAAATTGAGAAATTGAAGATTTGATAAAGCTAAACAAATTACTAGGGATTTGGTAAGAGAACCTTGGGCAGAATTGGCCCTTATTACTCAAAAATACTTCACATGTGACGGGAGATATAGTATTATACGTTTATATCATATCAAATTTCTCCAACACATTAAAGGTGACTGCACAATAAACCTTCATTATTTATTTGCAAAAAGTTTGACAAAGATGATTGAAGGGTTGAGAGGAAAAACATTAAATACAGAAGCTAGCTACTATCACCAAGGGCTAATTAAGATGTTGTTTGAGTTGAAAATGAAAAATAGGGAAGAAACATGGGAGAATTTATTATATAAAAATCAATTTCTAGAACTCGAAAAGGAGGAACAATCAATGCGAAATGAGAAAACACTTGGAAGATTTCATCTTTCAAGAATCTTATGCAATCACCCTTGTATCGAAGAAGAAGTTCTAACAAGAAACAAGAAGACATAGCCATTGAGAAGGAGAGGTCCTTCATATCCATTTCAAAGAAGCCAAGAAGGGAAAAAATAGAAGAACCATGTGGAAAATGCCAACAGGTGGAAATCCTAGAAGAGATGCCTCTTAGTACACATAAGCAATCACCTCATCAAGTGATTGAAAAAATTGAAGAGGGGGAACAAGAAAAAACTAGAGAGATAGAGAAGGATTCTTGCTCTTAAGGCAGATGGATTGGAGGATCATGATCCCATTCATATGCAAAAGAGATCAAAGAATCTTCCAATGAGGGTCACCCAGATGAATATATGAAGAAGGTAAAAGACTCAACCACAAGGCTTAAGGTTAGTGAAATAATGGAAAAACACCTTAAAAAGGAAAACGAGATGTACAAAAAATAAAAATACAAGGTAGTGAAAGAAAACAAAAGACTGAAGAAGAGAATGAATAAGCTATAAACACATAATATGCAAATTTCAGAACAAGCATATAGTTAGTTTAGAGAGAAGAAACTTTTCCAATATAAATATGAGAAACAAAAAAGTGAGGAATGTCATCTACAATGAAGAGGGAAAAGGACATGAGTGAATTAATATTCTTTATAGGAATCTCAATAGGAAGCTTCAACATGAAGCTTCAACATTAGGGGATAGAGCCACAAGTACATCAACAAGACAGTCACCATATAGAAACAAAATATCAAAGAGATAGAGGTAAGCATGAGGACATGTTGGCCCTAAGTTTTCACTATTTTTCACCATGCATTTTCCATATTTCTATCATCCCTTACCATCATACCATGGTCATTTTCCAATATTTTTTACTCTTATTTTACTTTAAGGTAAAATAATTATGTCTTTTAAATTTTAGAATTTTTAGTAAAAATATGGTATTAAAAATTATTTTTACTAGAACAAAATTTCTCGTAATGGCTCCATTGAAGTTGTATGCGCATGACACCTGGGTGCAAAATTAAGGTATATTCCAAAGGTATGGGAACCAATGATGGAGAAAATCCTATTGGCAGAGTCCAAATGAGTCTGAACATGCCTAGTCAATTCTCTTGAAACTTGATCAATCACCTAGAAACCCCTAAATAAAGGGGCTTTTTTGATTTAGTGGGGTTATACCATATTTTTTGTAGCAAAAGGGATGATTTCAACCTAATTAGATGGATTAGGAAACTCAAATGTTGTTACAACTATTTTAGTTGAGGTTTTTATATTTTTGTCTTATTTAAGCACAACTATTCAACAACTATGAACATGTATTATGACTATTGAGACTTCTTTACTTCTGAATATAATTTGAAGAGCTTGTCTTCCATTTTCTTGTTGTTCTTACTATGGAATGTGATTTCTGGTCTATAATAGCTGATCATCTCAAGTGTACAAAGAAAAGGTGGAGGGACCCCATTCTGAACTGAGTACACTACAGTGTAATTTTGCACATAATTGTGAATATTTATATTTTTTTTCTTTATAGCTTCTCATGAATATTTTCAGAATAGATTCATTATATGTAATGTTCATTTATGCTTTTGAATGATTTTCTTTTAGTAATTTAGTTTAAGTAGGGAAGGTCAACCAAGGCATCTAAGTTAGGTCCTCTTCCTTCTAGATTAAGAGTTGAACTAGAAATTTTGTTTATGCATTTTTACTACTTTGGTTATGATATGTTTTATGGTGGAACTGATCTTGTTGGAATAGGAATAATGAGGAGGGACAAGTAGGATCTCTAAGTTAGAGGCATATTTCTTGTTGGCTATTCTCCACAAAGATTCATTGCACTGTTGCTTTATGTTAGATCATAATTTTAATGTTTTCTTTTCAGTAATTTGTATTTGTAATATGGATTTCCATTTTTTTCATCTAAATAACTACTCCATACACTAGTTTAATCTAAGATTCCATAAACTTTGGTTTTCTTCTAATTCTACCAACTCAGATTGATAAGTAAAATACATGTTTTAATTTACTCAGTAAATTGAACTCAAAGCCATGTTAGAACATGAGCCAATGTAAAAATTGTTAGTTGGACCCCATGGGGTGCGTAAGCCTGCAAGGCTCATTCCTAATAAAATATAAGGGTGCACAGAGATTTTTATAGGAGGATAGCACTCGGACACGTTAGAATGATAACAATATTCATGAGTTAATTTGAAGTGATTGGTATGACCCCACTTACACGTAAGCTCACTAATTTGATTTTAGAGGATTTAAAATCAGTAAAAAAGAAAAGCATCAACATTTTATAGAAAAATACAGAGTGAGAGTCAAAAACATTCCTGAAACTCGATGAATTCATAAAGTCATGGAAATCCTCCCAGAACTTAGTTTTTTGTTGTTTTTGTGTGCTTTGAAAGAATGAGTTGTTGGGCCAAAAAAAAAAGGAAAGGCATTGAGATAGAAAGGAACTGCAGAATAATTACAACTCATCATGACATACATTTTATTTCCCAGTGCACTAAACAAGAGGGCCCCACAATGCACTTAATGATTGAGGAGAAGGTTGGAGGTGAAGGTAAAGCCCATAACATGGTTTTATGCGTGCTTGGAGACCATGGCCACAAAAGGTTTAACATTGATTTTAATCCCTCATGGTTATTGTCTGAAGAGGACTTGAGGAATCAATATGTGGTGTCTTTTATGTATTATTATGATAGAGGGCCTTGTGGATAGATGTAATAGAAAGGGGCCTTGAAGACTAAGGGATTAACACCTATGGATATCAATGATTTGGTAGCTCATTTTGAAGACTCCTCCATATTTAGCTTTTATCCAAAATTGTTCATTTACCATAAGTTGGTTATATAGGCATGGAAGAGTCGACAACTACTTAAGCACTTAGGCCATATAATCATGAAAATGAGTCGACAGGTAGAATTAAGAATTAAAGTTAAAGGAGGTTTTTGAGAAGGTATTAGTGCAAGGCAATAAGGAATATGATGTGAAAAATAAATTAATCAAGCATGGCCTAAACATAATTTTCCATCCTTGATCTTCCTTGCATGTGATGGAGAACTAAATGGAAAACAATATGACTGCAAAAAGATTTTCTCACAAATCAAATGATCCATGCCTACAGTACAACTTGAGAATTGAGATCAATTAAATAGCATGGATAGCCTTGTTGTAGCTTGCAGTTTGACTAAGAATTAATTCTCAGTATGGAGAAATTTTTAGTAGCCCATTCCTATTGTTTAATGGTGTTGTAGTGGCCAAGCCATTAGATGCAACATTGAGATGGAGAGTCATGATGATAGTACATTCTCAGGTAGTGTGGGTGGAAACAAAGACACCATTGTTCCTTGTAACATAGAGGAATAAAACCAAGGATTGCAATTGTGCAATATGGTGATACAACATTCTTGAGTCAGTTATGTGGAGATATTTGTGGTTGAGGTGATGTTGGGAAGAGGCCAAGTGTGCCAATGTCGCTATGAAAGGATGAAAGTTCCTATGTAGATGAAAGACAATCAGATTTGAGTGTGCACATATAAAAGAAAAGGGTCTTGAATGGTGAGAATCTGTATTGCTATAGAGTGAGTGGAAAACAAAGTGTTGTGCGGGATAAGGAAACCAAAGCCTATAGGGGGGAATAAAGTAGAATATTAGGGAGAGTATGTTCCAGTTGAGAGGGCCAAGTTGATGAACATAGAGATTAAATTATCCAGAGTGGCCAACATATATAAATAAAATCAGTTCCTTATTGAGATTGGGTTGGAGACTGCAAACTTGGTAGGTGGTTCTTCAATCTAGTGGGCATCGAAAGAAAGCTTGGGGTTTGGTGTTGACTGCAATTCAGTGCTTACATAAATCCATGGAGCTACAAGTTGCTTCTTGCAACACATCCATGAAGTTGGAGCTCCTATTAAGCTAATGAGGTGTTCGGAGAAGAAAGGAGTTGGTTCCCCCTGTGGGTGGTGTCTCATAAATAAAGGTTGATGTAAAAGTGTAGGTGCTCTTATTTACCTCAAAATAAAAACATGCTTTGGTGCTTTTTTTCTCCAAAAGTTTTCGACGTAAAACCTTTGTGACACATATTCTTTCTACTCATTATGTGTGTTCTTGTGTTGATTCATATGGGTGTTTCTATGATTTTTTCATGATTTCTCACTTAGAAATTACAAGTTTGAATGTTGAGAGAAAATTGGCATATGAGTTTAAACTAGCCTTAATACTGATTCACCCCTCCTCTCAATATTAAACATTGTTTTCAACAATTAGTATTAAAGCCTAGTTCCTTTAGGAGCAAATTAATTGTTGAAGGTAGATCAAAAGGAAAAATGACTAATTATGTTTTGGTAACACCAGAGGAAGTTCGATACTTGAATGTATTATACTATGAACTCTAGAATATTAGAATGGAAGCATATATTTTCATAATCAATGAAAATATTTGGTTGTCTCCAGTATATGGAGATAAGAGTGAGATTAATGCAAAAGCCAACGAGATGCTCATGGAAGGGTTATCAAATACAAATTTTGATAAATTAAGCCATCGGGAAATAATAAAGGATATATTGGATAGTATACAATGCCTGCATGGACGAGAAGGCTATGTAGTAACGAACAAGGTTGAAGAAACTTTCTACTCAAATAATGAACCAAAAGAGAAGGTCGAAGATCCACGATGCTCAAACAGTGAACCAAAACATGTAGCTTCTAGTGACAATTACAAAAAAAAATGAAGGATAAGAAGAAGGCATCTCAAAGGTAAGATGCTCAGAAGTTTTAAAACTCTCATTATACCATAAAGTTGCTTCAAATCATTGTCCACATGATGATGGAGAATGAGGAGGTAAGCTACTACTTAGTTCTAAATGCATGGAGATAGCTCATTCATCTTCTATATGTTCATATGAAGTTTTTGAAGAAATTTATACAAGTTCATCTACTAGTTGTAATGAAGATAGACCTACTTAAGTAGTAGTAGAAAGTAAGAGACCATCTCTAGAAGAAGATAGTATATCCCCGGAAGGTAGTAAGAGCATCCTTGGGAGTGATTAATATTGCAAACTCCTCAAGGATATGGAATATTTCAGGAAGAAGAAAAGGAATTTGGATTGTCGTGGTAACTTAGTTAGCACATATGATAGTGAGGAAAATGATATATATGAAAGTATTTATTTCATAAAGATGTTGATCTCTACTCTAAAAGAGATCAAGGAGCTATCATATGCAAGTATTAAGTAGAGGGAACAATTGCACAAATATGAGCTGGAGAATGATGAGTTGAGAAAAACAATTATAGTTTTGCTCAACAAGAAGAGGCGAACATGATAAATATGATGCTGACCAATTATCTAAATAATAAAGAAGGTCATTGTGAGAGTCTATGAGATGAATTAGTCTCATTGAGTCATGACCTAGTAAGGGAAGTAAAGAGTTATCTCAATATAAGAAGCTTGAGAGGAGCAAGAATTCCTTAGTTGACATGCTTGTTAAGAAAATATCCCCTCTCATCATGATCGGTTTCAATTTTAAATAAGATTCAAGCTTCAAGAAAGGAAGGGATGAAGGGTTAACTAATAAAAATGAAGTTAAAGATTCCAACAACAATGAAGGAAAATAATTAGTTGGATAACAATATCAGCAAGACAAGAAAATGCAGTAGAATAATGGTAAGCAACAACAACGAGAATGGTTTTAGAGGAGAGCCAAGCAACCATAATGGAGAATGTAATGTAGCTATTCAGACAACCATGGAATATAAATGAAGAATGAACATATTTCCTTTGCCCCTCAAGGAAAAATCCCTCAAATCCAAGTTATCTTCATTCATCAAAATCATTTTTATGGCTATTTGTTTTCTTAGAATAATTTTGGACATAAAGCCATAGACTATAGATGGAATGCAAGAAAATAAGATTTGTTCGGTAGAAGCAATCCAACTATGTGAAAATTGGCCAGGAAAAATCGTGTTTTTAGTAGTAGAGTCCTTCATAGGAATGTTTCTAAGTATTTAAATTTCATTGCCCCATTCTTAAGTCATATTAAATTTTACATTTGTGGCAAATTTGGGCATAAGGTGTTGAACTGTATATAGGAGAGGATATGGAATTTCGCTAAAAATATGCAGGAAAGTAAGAAACTTGGAACTGAATATGAGAAGAAATGAAAGAGAATATGATTACAAGGTTTCTCTCAATGTTTCAAGTAAAGGAAAATTGAATAGAGAAGAAGGAAATCAACAACTAGCTAATGCTTCATTCAAAGAAAATCATAAGAGAGTTAAGAAGAATGACTCTCTTACATCTGTTTTGAACGCCTATCTTCATGGAAGGCCAAGTATTTATCCATTTCATATAAAACAAAACTGAAAGCCTCATGGAACCAGATGAAACAACAACACAATCAAATATTCTCAGCAGGAAAAGAAAAATGGTGAAAGGAAGACTTGGGTGAAAGCAAGGGAGTGGAAGGAGAAGTGCAATTTAGTCACATGTAATCAAGATAGGTTAAATAAAAATATAAAATTTGATGATCCTATGAGGACTTCACCATGGAAGGTTTTGAAGAAAAAGGAAGAAAGTATGTTTTGTGGTAGTAGACCCCATGTTTCTCTTCATTGAAGGAAGAAAATTGCCTCGAGTGAGGAAAAATAAGTTAGATGTAGCCAACTAGGAAAGGACAATCAAAGAGGTGCATCTAAACTTTGTAGGTATGGTCAAGTAAACTTTTTGATTTCAATAATAAATTGGCTTATTTCAAATATCTTAGCATTGCAAGAAAAAGGAGATTGTAGCCAACATGGTCTCAAGGTTAGCACACAACAATAATCTATGTTGCGAAAAGCAAATGAGTTGTAGATGAAGTGTGGAGTGACAAGAGGCCCATACTTAAGTGATGTCCATAGGATCATTCTCCACATAGAAGAAAGGAAGAAAATGAAGTTTGTATTATATAAGTAGCAATCCATATTTGGAGTAGCGCGATCTTATGGGGAATAGTGTTGACTATTGAGATTCTCAGGTGAAATAAGAACATTATTAGTAGAAGCAACAACATTCAAGAGTAAGCCTCAAATGCATCACTAATGGTTGGTATTTGTAGAAACAATATTACCTTTTTATTAGTATCAATTTCATTTCATTGATACAAAATATGCATTGGTAGAAAGAGTACTCAGTAAGCAGCCTAAAGCATTCAGACCTGAGAATTCATATAAGAGTTGTAATATGTTGAGGGGGAGCATATCACATATGTCTAGTTTCGACATAAGCAACAACTAAAAAAAGACATGTTCTACTAGTCATTGATCCCTACAGATGTCTTTCCCCATGATTATTGTAGCTGGGCTTGAATGGAAAACCTCAAGTGCCACATCATGAAGATATAACCCATTGAAGAGAAGTTTGCAGATAATAGTGCACATCAGTAGCCAAACCCTCTATCATTAATAATGAGTGATTGCAAGAGGAAGAACAAGATTGTATCCCTTTGTCATTGACTTTAAAGGGGGAGAGGGGCTTCTTGGAGAGTAATTTGTGATGACCTGTGAAGACAATAAAAAGCCGTTGGTGTCTCATGAAATCATAAGCATTGAAGCAACATGAGCCATGGCCATCAATGTGGAGAAATGATGAGGTGATGGAGTCAATGCTAAAGGGTGGATTATTGGTCAATTTCCATTGCCAAAGTGACAATGAATGTGGTGGCACTCATGTCAACAACCATAGGAATGAGTGTTGGATAGTTTCCATTGTCTGACAATTGGAGAGTGTGTTGGCATTGATGTTAACTAGGGTAGCATGGACATGTTGGGTGGTAGCAGATGTTCTTGTTGTGTCAATCTTAGGGGGAGTCCCATTGTGGGTGTAGTATTTCATAGAGAAACATCATAGTAGTAGGCTTCTTCAAGAAGCTATAGTACTATGATTATGATGGTTGGTAGAATCCTACTCTGGAGGCATATTTTCATCATAGGATTAGATCAAATGCTCTTGTAACAACATAATAGGTTAGTCCTTAGGAAACGTTTTCTAATGGTTTTTTGAAGTCTAGAAATGGAGTCATGAATAAAAAAATTGGATAGTCAAATTTGAGGAACTAAAAAGTCAAATATGTAGAGCTATTAATGGTTGGAGGACCCCTTAGTGCATGTTAGTTTGGTATTTTTCCAAAACCGGTAGAGTAATTTGGCAGAGATTATTAGCAGAACCATTAAAGGAAGTGTTGGGCTAACATGGGTCAACAAATCCACAATAAATGCAGGGGAGGTCCCACCGGACACATAATCTCATAGTAGCTACCTCAATAGGTGCATTCTAATGATAGTATAAATGAGACCTTTAAGAATTGAGTGAGAGAATTGTGGTAGTGTGGTTACCAATGAAAACCAATGATAAATGTGCTACAAGGATCCCACAGATAGATAATCCCATTAATATTACCCTAGAGGTTTCATAGTGGTACAATGTTAAAGGAAATCAATAGGACCCATAGAAATTTAATGAATAAAATAAACACAAAAACAAGGTGGGACCCTTTTCTATCTCCTCATGACATGCATATGACAACAATGTATTAGCTGAATGTGACATTACCATGACATTAGTAATAAAGACAAATTGTAGGTAGATTCAAGATTTTTCGGTGGCCTAATGGGACAAATATAGGTGACACATGTCACCACTCTAATAGCACCGCATGGAATGAGTGACATCAGTGTGGCGTTATCCCATAGGTTTGTGCCTGAAAAGTTTGAGCAATGTGCATAAAGTAACTAGTGGGTTGACTAGCCATAGAGAATATGTGGCCATGTCAGAGCACATGCGAATGGAAAATGTGATGGGCATACCCCATTGGACGAGTAATCCTGCAAGGCTCATCGTTGAGGAAATATAAGGGAACATATAATTTTTTATGGGGTAAGGGACATGAGATGTTGGACTAACAACCAATATGAAGCAAGAAGGTCGACCCGACTTAAACTTATGCCCATTAAATGGAGCCCAAAGGACTTAAAAGTATCAAAAAAAAAAGCATTGGGGCTTTATGGAAAAATATTAAGTGGGAGACAAAGACATTACAAAAAATTGACGAATTCTTCATGTCATGGAAAGCCTTCTAGGACTTGGTTTTAGGGTAGTTTGCTATGTTAATTAGCCATAGGTTGTTGGGACAAAAAAAAAGAAAATCCTTCAGGATGGAAAATAAATGTAGTGGGATTAAACCTCATTTCGATATACCATTGATTGGTGAATTCACACAGTAGGTGGACAATACACTACACATAATCCCAGAGGAGAAGTCTAGAGGCTAAAGTAAAGCCTATAACATGGTTTCATGTGTGATTGGTGATCATGGGCACTAAAATTTTAATGATTATTTCTAAGATCTCATGGCTACGATTTGAAGAGGGGCCCAAGAGCTGTTTTGTGGTGGCTTTCATATGTTATTGTTACTAAGGGCCTTCTTTCCAAAATAAGTAAAAGGGGCACTATGGGCTAAGGGCTTAGCTCTTGTGGATGTTAACGAGTCAACATCTCACTTGGTAGGCATCTCCATATTTGGTGGCTACGCCAAATTGGCTATTCACGAAAATTTCATTGTGCAGACATTAATAAGTCGAAAATTTATTGAGAGCTTAGGACCTCTGAGCATGAAAACGATTCGGTAACTAGAATTAAAAATTGAAGTCAAAAGAAATTGCTGAAAAGGTATTGATTTAGGGAAGCATGGACCATGATTCACAAAATTAATTAATGGAGTGTAGCCTTAAAAAAAATTTCCATCCCAAATATTCCTTACATTTCATGGAGAATTAAATGCAAAGGAATGTTATGTAAAATATTTTGTCACGGATGAAAGGAGTTATGTCTAAAGTACACTTTGAGCATTGAGATCAATTAATTAGCATGTGGAGCCTTGTTGTAGTTTGCATTTTATCTAAGAATTAATTCTGAGTATGGATAAATACTCATTAGCACACTCCTTATGTTTAATAGTGTTCAATGTCTAACAATTATATGCAATAAAATTATGGAGAACCATGATGAGAGTAGACTCTCGAGAAGTGTGGATGGAAACACAGACAACATTGTTCCCTATGAAACATAAGAACAAAAGCAAGGACTACAATTTTGCAAGATGGGGATGGAGGATTGTTGAGTGAGCTATGTGGAGAGCTTTGTGGGTGAAGAATTGTTGGGAATATTCCAAGTGTGTCTATTACATTGTGAAAAGTTGAGAGTGCCTATGCAAAGGAAACAAGCTCAGAGCTAAGTGTATGATAATGAGAGAAAAGAGTTGAGAACTTTGAGAATGTGTGTGGTTGTAAGATGAGAAAAAAAAAAGGTATTACATGGGCTGAGCAAAGTGAAGGTTGCATGGTAGAACTAAGTATAATTTCAAGGAAAGTAACTACTAGTTCAGTTGTCCAAGTTGATGATCATAGAGCTAAAATCAGGTAGAGTGGCTGCTATATACAAAGAACATTGGTTCTTGATTGAGAGTAGGTTGGAGCCTTAAAAAAAGGGAGTTGGTGCTTCCATCTTATGGGAATATAAATTTTTTTTGAAGGTTTCTGCCTCCTGCAAGTTGGTTCTTGAAAAAAATCCATGAAGTTGGTGATTTAGTTGGTTCTTCTAGTAATCTAATTAGGTGTCTGGAGAAGAAGGGAGTTGCTTCTTCCTGCTAGTGGGTGCTAGCTAGAAATTAAAGGGATTTTGTGTTTCCTGTGAGTGGTGACTCACAAATAAGCATTGATGTAATAGAGTAGGTTCTCTTATTTACATCAAATCACAAACAACATTTGGTGCCTTTTCTCTTGTAAGGGTTTCCACAGAAATCCTCTACGTCAAATGTTTTTTCTGCTCATGATGTGTCTTCTTGTGCTAACTGATATGGCTGTTGTTATGATTTGTTAATGGTTTCTCACTTAGAGAATGCCATGTTTGAATATTGAATGAAAATTGATATAAAATATTAAATTATCCTTAATACTTATTCACACCCGTTCTCAGTATTAAACATTCTTTCCAACATCTTAGTACTTTGGGTAGATATGTACTTTATTTAGTTGGCAAACACCTTAAATTGAGTTGGAAGGGGAGCAAGGTATGTTGTCATCTAATGAGCTGGAGTGGTATTTATCTTGTAGTAGTAGTATTTCCCTCCAGAACTGGATGTTGGTGTTTATGATCTGTAGCAAATTAGGCCTTTTTCTACACTTGTATTGTTACAATTCCCTTTATTAGGTCAATTTATTTTAATGATAAATTGGGAATATTATAAATTCTATTTAGGAGTACGGGAAATTCATGGTGGTGGGCATCCAAGGTTAAAAATGGAAAAAATATTATTTTCCTAGGTTTATGGGGAGTTGGGAATTTGAGATCATGCAACCGTGGAGTTTCTAGGAACAAGTATTGATACTATAACATATTTTTTCATTGATTTTAAAAAGAATCTTGGTATTTAGGTTGGTTGAAAATAATTAGGAGAATTTGGTACCAAGAATCACGTGGAGTTTGGAGTGATCGTCAGAATCCAACTTGGGATTATCCCTCTCTATAGGTACTGTATTAGAAAGCATATATGCCAAGTTCATATTAGTTTTAGTATTGCTAAAATCATGTTAGATTAGGGGGAAGGAGGTTTCTCATGTCCAAAACAGAGTCCTTTATCTATTTTTGGAAGTTGAGCCTATCTTCGTCATGCTAAGGTAAAGGGGCAATCCATGGAGAAGTTGCACATACTACAAGGAGAGAGATTAAAAAGGGAGCCCAACGATAAAGAATAGGGTGGCAACATTTGTAACAATATTCAGTGAAGAGATCCCTATACTTGTGCAAGAAGAGTTAGCTACATGTGAGTAGGACACATCATCACAAAGAAATTCCCTCCTTGATTCTAAGGTGGTAGAAAATTGAAAAAATGGATTCAAGATATGGGAAAGATAGAGAATGAAGCCCACAATATCCTCAAAATTTTATTATTTACTGGAAAATTAAATTACCATTAGAGTATATACTGATGGATAATCAAGAAGTTAGAAGTCACATTTCGTAGACTTTAGAGCACATCCATGTCTACATGATGCATTGAAACTATCATTTGTATAAGATAAATTGTTGAGTAACAAGGATGGGGAAACACTTAGACATCCATCCAATGGGGGAAAATACCCTAGTTTCTCTTATGAACCCTATGCTGTAAGCGGGCTATGAATCCCCTAATTGTGAGATTGATCTAGTTGACGACAATCATTTTTTCATTATTTATGTATGAGGCTAGAGAGGGAAATGCTATAGCCTAGGTTTTCTTCCCAATCCTTTCACTCTTTAGTTCTCTATCATGACTGTTGAAAAGCTCCAACTTTTTTCTTGATCTAACCGTCCTTGCTAGTAACTAGAATAACTTATACTAATGTAATTTTGTGGTATTTTGTTAATATAATTCACATTAAAAAAATTATGTATATTTAGTAATTTTAATAATATTTAATTATAATATTTTTTAATTAAAAAAATTTAATTACTAACAACTATAATTAATTAAATTACTTGAACGATATGAATAACTTGCGACAGTTGAACAATTTTTCTATGACCAATCAAATCCTTCGCATTAATTCAATACTTTTGCATCCTATACATGGTATCAATTAAATTTTGATTTTTCTACTTAACTTGGAATTTATTGCATAATAAATACTTTTTTAATAGAGGTTTTTATGGTTCCTTCTACTCATATTTGATGGGTGGTTGAGAAAATTTCGAAGAACTTATCCAATTTTAAATAGATGGAAGATACCCCATAAACCTCGACACCCACAAAATTTCATGCCTTGGTGGGACCAAATAAGAGGAGATGGGGAGGTCAATAACCAATCGTATTGGGTCTAGCCTGCATGTCCCCCTCCAAAGCTCCAAAACCTGACCAGAGAAACTTATTATGGTTCCCTGTATTATTTTTTGTTCCTTTCCATTGGTCATATTGATCCTATGCAGAAGGGGATTTTACTTAGTTTTTCAACCTCATACACTCGATGGCTCCATTCCTCCAATCTTCAATATTTCACTTCACCTCTGATGTTCCGATATCCATTCTTACCAAGGTTTTGATGACTCGATCCCATGCTTCCTGATACTCTTCATACATCATGCCTCAAGATTTTGGTCCATCGTAACATTTTTTTAAAAACTCTGATATCACTTCATCTCTAATGTCTGATATCCCTCATAGCTTCGAGAGGCTTGGTTATAAAATATTGACTTGTATATTAAATTTTGTATAAAAGTTTCATAAAACATAGAGAATTTATTTCTTATGAGTTATGTAATTGTGTTAATACAATATTACGATAATCCTAATTAATGTTTTATTCTGTCAATAATTTAACTCATTTGAGAATTATATTGGATTTGGTAACTAATTCAACCCTTTTTTTACTTTGTAATTTAATTTAACTTTTTAAAATAGAATATATATAATTAATTTCAAAAAAAATAATTAATTAGATATCAATTAATTTTAATTGTATATTTAATTACAATTACAATATTTAATTTTTGAATTTTAGCTCATGCATGACATTTTCCTAAATTCGGATTATTTTGGCACCTCATCTTTGGAAAATCATATGTGGAGATTTACTCAACCAAATTATGCTCACAATATTTCATTGGAAAGCTAACGAAAAGGAGGAAAATTTTGGATGGTTAATTTTATAAAATCATATCATTTAATGACCCAAAAATCCAACGGAAAAAGAATTGATGAATTTGAAACAAAATTATTATTTCTTTATGTCGAATTAGACAAATTTTATTACTTTTGGAAAATTGTTGTTACCAATTCCTCCTTCAACATTTCTCAAAATAAAATTAGACGAATCAAAAGTAATCACATCTTGAAATTTGTTTAAATTTTAATTTATTGTTTTATTTTTAACAATTTGTTGAGAATGACCTTTTTTTTCTATTTTGTCCATCAAATTTGTTTTAATTTCTGAATTCCAATTGATTGTGGGAGGAGAGCAGTTGAGGAGATGAGGAAGAAAATATTTTGATCAATAAAATTGTCCCAGAAAGAGAGGAAATATCTTTTTTTCCAACCAATTTATTGCGGAAAATTCATTCTTAAAAAATTCTCTCATATTAATACTCTTTTGTAATTATAAATTGAGGTTTTGTTGAATGGAAATGGGGTTTCAGATCTTAAAATTGGGGAGAAAATAATCTACAAAGAGAGGGATTTTTGCACTACTCTAGGCAGAAATATTTTTATAGAGAATTAACTAATTTTTTACCAGACTTATTGATATTAAAAGAGATGTATTTCAGCTCTAAAAATTTTATGCTATCATGAAATTTTATTAGAATATCATGTTCTCAAAAGTTGTAATTAGATCCTTAATTCTTGTACGCTACTGTCAGTTATAAAGATTGATTGTTAGCCTGCATTTAATAAAATTTGTGGCAATTTCTGATTTGAGATAGGTAAGTGTTTTCGAGCTTTTGGATTCTTGTGAATTCATTTAAATACATGTTTCTTTTAATTAGTTGAAAGTTATCCTTTAATGATCGATCTAATTGTTGTGAAGTTAAATTCTAAATTCAAATAGATAAAATTATTTCATGTTTATCTTTGTTTTAATAATGATTTTCTTATGAAAACTATTTCCTTAATGCAATCATATCATTTTAGTTTGGATTCATTTTACTTGAATTTGGATGTATGTGCCCCACAGATTTGATGACTATTATTGAGATAGATAAATGCATATACATTCTTGAACTTGTAATAAGTCATGGAACTATTTCCTGGGATTATTCACTTCATTTTAGTTCCAAATTCATAGTCGGTCCAAATTCTCTTTTACCTTGCTCTTAGTTGAAAGGGGGAGTAATCCTTGTTTTAATCGAGATAGATTAAGAATTTATTTTCTGTTAATTAGAGTATATTTGCATTTAGTTCTAAATATTTCATTTTAGAAGTCCTATTACATAAGGGAAAATTTTATTTCTGGCTTGGCTAAGTGCTAGATCACCTTAAAGATCATTTCCTTGTCTGAGTTCAAAAAAAAAGTTGATCTGATGTCTCTTCTTTTTTCGTAAGCAAAATACATACATTGAGCGAGCAAAGATATAGAGAATGTAACTGGACCTTTCTTAACTAGTTGGAACCACCATTCTAGATGAAAAAGGAGGTGCTTTAATTTCTCAACTCAGTCATCTCCCTTATAATGTTGAATCCTCATTTTGGGTCATTAACATATTTGGCACTAGAAGGACGGCCTTACCATTTGTTGTATTTTGGATTTTTTGTATTTTAAAGTTTTATTAATCACAATGGCTCCTACCAAACTTCTAATTTGGAGTTGTATCTTTGGACATGCATCTGGTAATACTCCACCAGAAATAATAAGAAACTTGTCAACGGTAAAATTTAACAGTAAGAATAATACTTCTACATTTGATCATATCTTACAATTTATTCAAACTTTCACAAATTATACTTTTGCAAATTTTACAAATTTTACTCTTATATTATCAGGAAAAACCAAAAGTTGGTGTCAATCTTTTCTAGTTTCCTCTATTCATACTTGGGATCAATTTATCACAAATTTCCTTTATGAATTTCATGGTTATGATTATGAACAGGTACGTTATGAATTTCAAGATCTACGAAGGTTTGGAAATGAATCTTTCATAGGTTATACTGTTAGATTCTGATTAAATTGTTTAAGATTCAAAGTTCAAGATAAACCTTCATGAATCGAATAGATGGATTTGTTTTAATATATTTGCTCACTTTCTTGGATAAAAAATTCATATGAAACCATTACAAGATTAGATGAACCTTCTTCAACCTATATTAACATAATTGAGAATTCCAATATGGAGGTGCATACCAATCATGATGAAGTTGCCTCTACCATGTATAATTGATTCCTTCATTTAGTACTCAACTCTTGTAACATTAATAATGATTATGAAAGCAATAAAAAAATCTTGGAAAATTTTTCTAGTCAACCACAAGAAGATATCAAAAACAATATTGAAGAAAAATATTATTTGAAATTAGAAAATTAGTCATTAACTCAGCAAGCACAAGTAGAATTTGAAGATTCCAATATGCAATCTGCTATAGAAATATTTGAGTTTTATCATGATTATCAAATGTCGAACATAGGGTAGCCAAACAACATTCCTCAAGAAAGAATAGTTAGCCAAATGAATGATTAAAAATCTAAAATTTACAATGAAGCAAAATACAAAAGAGTCTGAAAATAGAAATATTTTTAGATTCATTTGATTAGACTCACATTTCTCTCTTTATACTCATATTTTTTATGAGAGTAATTTATCCACTCTTTACATTAATATTGTTCAAGAAAACAAAGAGATTGATATAAATAAATTACTTATTAGTTAAATAATGAATCCATATAGGTGAGGATAGTTTTTATGGAGGAGGAATGACCTATTATAGAGTTTTGTGAACCCAACGTTTCGGACTACCAAGTGATTCCATCATCAGGGTATGCATCAATAGATATTATCTAGATCATCATTAAGATTTGGAGAATATGTATTGACGCATCCCTTGATGATGGACTCACTTGGTAGTCTAAAATGTTGGGTTCACAAAACTCTATAACAAGTCATTCCTCCTCTACAAATACCTATTAGTTTTTATTATGATAGAGAATCATTCATTGATCACTCTTCAGACATTGTTGAACATGTATTGAATATTCCTTCCTGTCTTGATATATCATATGGGAATGAAGAGAACCAAGAAAACTAAAATTCAGAAATTCTTCCAATAAATTCTCATTCTCAAAAAGAGAATTGTCTTCATGATTTTAGTAGTCAAGCATATATTGTAATTTATGATTCTTATAACGATCACGTTCCCAATCTTGTTCATAATCTAGAATGGTTCTCTGTCCTAAAATTTGTTTCCAATGATTTTTCTAATTCTATTATTTTGACACGTGCTTGTAAGAAGGAAATTACTTCAAATGACTCCTAATTTTTTTGTAACATTAATTATAACAGTAGTGTGTTCTACGATTTGATTTGATTGTTTTTCCTTCATTTATTTTTTTTTTTTCATATTTGTTTTGTATTAGAATTTTTCACTTTTTAATGTCATTTGTTGGAATATTAAGCAGATAAGTGTTCAAAATTCACAATGTTAATTACCAGATTGTGAAGAGGAATCACAAAATTTAGCTCATAATCATCAAGATTTTACGATCTTCCAATTTCATTGGATGGTAATGTCCTATCAGCTTACTTTTCCTTCTTGAGTGCATTGTCAACCTGAATCATCTCTTTTGAGTGCATTGATTCAATATGATCAACAATCTAACCCATTTTAAGATCTTCTGACACATACACTAACCATGTATCCACGTTTCATTGAACCATTTCAAAATTGTTTGGAAGCTTCATGTTCACAAAATATTGCTAATGGTTTATCTTATGTACATAACACTAATGGATGTTTGACCTCTCTTCCGTTTGACTTCTTCCTATCTACAATAAATACTCCTCCATAATTTTATCATATCATAGAAATTTTGTTGGAGGAATCTTTTTACGAGAGAATGTTTATAATTAAACTGATTTCCAATAAGATGTTTTTTATAAATATGTTGGGACTTAGTGTACATACTACATTCAAAATTTATTTTTGTTGGTTCAATTGTAATTGTATTTTTGTTCTTGACATGTGACTTGTACATATATGCAAGAAATAAAATATCTGATTGCTTACATTAGAAGTATGACTATGCCTAGTCATGTTTCCTTTTCATGTAGTTAGGATTTGGAATAGATTAATTTAGATTTAGATCCCTTTCCTGTTTGTATTTATTTCATTACTGTATATCTTTTAATAAACGTATAATGAGCCTATGATGCTTCCTTGTTATTTATTCCATTCTACAACAAAGAGTGTTAAAAAAGTGTGAGTTCTGAAATTACGCTTACACAACACTTGATTATTCTTCTTGGTGAAGCTTCATCACATTGTTAAAAAATTGTAAAGAAAATTTGGAATGATGAATTTTCAAATAATATTTACAGCCAAGCGCTCTTGAGAAATTCAATTTTCAATTCATTAAGCATTATTATATGATCACTTTTTGCGACTCTTGTTATTATGAACTAGATGCAAATCAATAGCTCATTACGTAATAGTTATTTGAGAATGAAGAGTAGGTGATTTTGAACATATGAAAATTTTGAGAAGTGAATAGGAGAACTTTAAGATTCATGAGGTAAACTTGCATTCATTTTTCTTGGAGGTATGCATTCACAACTTTATCTTCATGTGTTGTCCATTTCTCTTTTCACTAGTTTACTTCTTATTTCTATTTTTATTCATTTGTAGGTCTTCATTGGCTTGATTTGAAGACTTGATTTTTTTTAGTTATCTTTACAAATAAGCAAGAAACTAGTCTTTTCAAATTCTCAACATGTTTAGGGAAGTATTTGTTTTCTTATAATAGTTTTTGGTACTTTGTAATTGTGCTTCTATGCATGTTTCGCTTCCTTTGCAAATTTAGAAATATGAGTCAATAATTATAATTATGCCACTCGTTGATGCACTTGAAATTAAATTCTTCACTCCTTCTTATTGAAATTTTCTATAAGCATACGAAAACCACACAAAGTAAATTCAAAAATGATCCTATACATAATTTCATCTCTTTGTTATATGGAATTTGCATCTACGAATAAACACATTTTCCCTAGGTGGTTGACTAGACCTAGAACAACAGAAAGAAAGTAGTTTAACCTTTTCTTATAGAATATAGATGAGATGGAGGAACTTACTTATCATATTTCGCTTCCTTGATCTCTTTTGAATCGCTCCATCTCTCCCACTTGAAATAAATCCACTAAAAGGTACTTGTATCAAGATAAACAAAAGAAAATGATCGAAGTATACATGATATATCTACTATAAAACAATGGAATGAAAAAAATTCAAACTCATAATCATCACAGATATGAAAAATAATATGAGAAGAGGAGAAAACTCTTTATTAATGTAGAAGGAAGAGTATCATCCAATGCAGTTCGATCCTGTGCCACTCCTCCAGCGTCAGTCTAGCCCTTGCCACACCAAAAGCACACCAATCCAGTAGCATAACATTGATTGACATGAAATCAGTTCTCAAACCAATATAATTTCCTTACAAACTTCATATTCTAGACCCCTGATCACTATGACGAGTGGTCAATTTATAGGAAATGAAGGTGTTTTTGTCATAAATGAGGGTATTGGATGGCCTTCCAAACTTGGATTTAGTTTCCATGGAGCAAGGGATGAGAGGATAGGAGGTTAATGGATCGTTAGCCTATCTAATTTCCAACTCATAGGAGGAGATAAGAGATGGGATCCTTCTAGAATCAAGGAATATTCCCAAAACCTTATGCAAATTTCACTTAATCTCGCCCAACACAAATCAAAGAGGGCCTAAGTGCACTGTAGTGCTAGCCAGAATGGGGCTACCTTCTCGACAACGCATTTACCATTGGCCAAGGCTATGCTGGTGTCTAAAGGAGGCATTTTGGCAAGGATTCAGGCAAGGAAACTTTCATAGAAGGAAGCATTCAATGAGTTGAATTGTCTAGGGCATGTAACAACTGAATTAGGGTTTGATGAGCCTTAATTATACTGATCTCAATGTCGACAGTGATGTGCCCAAATAGACCTGTAACAGTTGCCCCCTAAATCATAAAGTCAAAAATGATAATGTCAATTGATATGTTTTATGATGTGATGGATAGAAACTGAAGCAGATGGTGCTTGCATCAACTACATTACATAATATCTTGATATTTTGAATTTTTTCATGACCTATTGAGGGAAGGCATACCCATGCTCAGCATATAGACCTTTCATTACATGTACATAGATAGCCATCTAAAGATATAGACCCATGATAGGATGACCATCCATGTAAAACCATTGTATAGATGATTTAGTACTCTCCTGAAATCGCAACCTCGATGGATGAAACTAGATTCGGGGTCTTCTATCTCATCCAAATGTTTGCTCAAGTATGAATCTAACCATGTGAATATGTGATCCAAAGTTGAACATGGCAATACACCATTTGATTACGAGCCAATGGTGTAAGTCATTAACGGACACGAGAGAGATCACCGATAGTGATAATGAATTTAAAGCTACTGCAATACATTCTGCATGGTGTGAGTACATGTTTTGATGTCGAACACCATACAAAGTCTTTCAGTCGAAGGCCAATGATTTCAACCTATCCATGGAAGCGAGAAAATTTCCATTGATGTATGCAAGCCTCAAGGTACTCGAAGGGTGTTTCTAAGTCAACTTCTTGATAATGTGTTGATGTTGACAAGAAGAGACTCATCGTATGAAACGAAACAAACGTAATGATTTTGGAGACAAAATGTGGCTGAGGACACAAGCTTCAAGAATGGCGATCATGAAAATGAAGGTTTATGAGTATTTCAAAGGATGAGTTTTACTGAATGACTTCTCTTGAACATGTCGGCGAAACTGAATTAATTGGAAACATTGACCCAAAGCCAAAGTCATGGATGGTGTGATAGAATATAGCTATGACAACCATCGAGCAGATAACCAAACCCAAATAGTCACATAGATGAAGTGATAGTGTCATGTTCAAGAGCGATTTGCTACCATAAAGTGATTTACCACTTTTCCCATTTTGCCGAGTCATTGTTGACCAATACCTCTTTATTTTTTAAGAAGCTTGAGTAGGTTAACATATGCTTGTAGTATAATACCACCATTCAGGTGAAGCCATCACTATGTGATATTTTAATGAGCCTAGAAAAGGTGAAACTCGTTCTTCTCATGATGGACACATTTGTTGCTATTTGATGCCTTAACGAGTTTAAAGACACTGAGAACTCGATCCTTTTCATGTTTAGAGAGTTTGAAAAATGACAAAATAAAACTCAAGTCCCAAAAAGCATAAAATAATACAAGAGAGAATCTATTGACCATGTTCGATCAACGTATCCCTTTTTCGTAAATAATTTATCTCAGTTCGAAAAAGGGTTAAACTTATACTAAGTAGATATCATTTCCAATTCATTAATGAGCTGAAAAGGACAAGTGCTCGTCAATGTTTTCATATTTCGAGAGTCTGAAAGGTGCTTAAAGAGGACTCAAGGGGGGTTCATTTTTTGATGTTTAATAGAGCTCGAAAAAGAGATAAAAGTATGATCTATGGTAAAAAGTACAATTCATAATCATGCACATAAAATTCATTGTATCAACTGTAAATCTATTCAAAGAAACACCAAAAGGATTAAACATACCCATTTCATTCGTAAAAATGGGTAAAAAACTATAATTTATTCATTAAATGAACATGAAATAAACATAAAACAAGAATTTACCAAGTCATTTTGACCATTTTATATTTACCATTTAGTTTTGTGCTCTGGACCAGTTTTCACCTCGAACTTCAGTAGTTGATTATGACAGATTATGTAGATCATTTGTGTGTTGTCAAGACCAAGTAGGACATATACCTTTTCTCTTCCATTTAAGTTCATTCTTTTACAGTTTCTGGATATTTTTTATGGTTTTGGGGTCCATAGGGTAAATATACTTCGCCCTGGAATCAACACAGCCTATCACATTGAAAAATGCACTACAGTCATCCAAATATGTGGGTACCCACTGTAAAGCACATTATCTCAAGGCCTAGGCTGTTGTGGGCATAGTTGAGAAATTTGTTTCTCCTATTTTACCCTAAAGCTCTTCAACTTTTTGCAAGAAATGGATCCTAACTAAGCTTATGGTTTCATTTCACGCTTTGATCGGATCATAATGACTATTACTTGGCGAGAGAGAGATCATGAAGAATAGGATATGGTTTCCCTTAATGATCTGGGTACTGTTGAGGCCCTTAGAGACTATGGGTAACTAAAATACTTCAGGTTTTCCGGGATGAGACAACAACTAGAACTATTGCAGTTCCTAGTTCATTCATGGGATCCAGCGGATCAGCCTTTTCACATAGGGTGAAAATTTCTCCCTATATTGATCGATGATGTTTACTTCCTTACAGGATTGTCGAGACGTGGTGCCCTTATATCTCTTTCAGGTTCTGCCCGTGGGGGTGAATTGGTGAGGGACTTCATTCAATAGTTTTGTTGGCCACGTACACATTCTAGCATGGATGGGAAGATCAACATTAGCTATTTTTGTGATTTGCCTTTGCGAACAATTATTTTCATTATCTTAAAGTTAGTAGGTACTGTGACACTTCATCTAGCAAAAAAGATCATATATGCAGTTTTCACTTGAGTGCCTTGTGCCAACTATATTCAACTGGTGTGAGGCAGTTCTCTCTTTCATGAAAGAGCAACTGACCAAGGTAAAGAGTGGTAAGATGAAAATTTTTAGCTATGGTTTGATCTTCATTGCCTTTACCTTAGAGATAATTCCATTAATGCAACCTTAATATGTGTCACTGATTTTGATTGGTCCTAGAGATCCATGAATGCAGAGATGTGCTTACTTGATGGATCGATATGCTGGTCAATCATCAATAGCATTTCCTCCTACATTCTTTAGTTGTCTCAGTCGGCAACACATTGTCATCGAGTAGTATCCATATGCGGGGATAGACTTTCATGGAGATCTAGATTTGAGGTTACCACTGGATGCCCAATGGGGTGCTATAGGTAAATTTTTTTGACCAAGTTTTTTTAAATTTTTAAGCTTCTCGACATTTTTGTGTTTTTGATGTTTCCATGGCTAAACTAAAAATGTTCTCATGCATGCAGATGTTGGCATTGTTCGACCTATGGGTCATCAACAGGAGATAGGTGAACTAACACGGAGAAATGTCGGAAGAGAAGTTCTCGCGGATTTGGATTTGATTGAGACACTAGAAGAGTTGCAAGATCATATAGAGGGGTTAACCCTCGGTATTCTGGATATCCAGATCGAGGAGTTACCGATGAGGCTACAATGCCATACTATTAGTGTACCTAGCTATTGGATGAGGCTATTGCACATGATAGCTTAGGCTCTGACCTGTTATCATGAGCATCATTGGGTCTACTTAGGATGTTTCAGTATATGCATTTTGAGTTTTCAGGTCAGATGACCAACATGTTTTGGACACAAATTTTGCAAAAAAATTAAAACATCTATCTATTTTACTTTTAATTTTTAGATATATGGTTATGTGTGATCCTATTCAACTATTTATGTCAATGAAAAAATTACTTTACATGTTTTGTTAATGTCTATTTAGCAAATAGTTTGCTAATATATCAGTCAATGTGTTAAAGTTCCTGGAAATGTGTTTATATTGCATGTAATCAAAATGTCTTTCCAAGAGAGGAACTCTAAGGAACATAAGATAAATTCTTGGATTTCGAATAGTATAAAAAATTTTAAGTTGCAGTACGATGAGTTGTGAGTCCAACCTAATGATAATTCAGCGAATGCCAAGCGAAATTGCATTAGATGAGACTTCAATCAATGCACTATACTCAACAATATTGTTCATATAAAAACCGATACAAATCCCTTGAAAACTCACTAACTCGCCACTTGGAGCAAATATGGCCCATGCTGCAAAAGATAGGTTCTGTGTACTATGACTACCACCATCGACATAACCAAAAAGTTGTTCCAAATATCCCAACATATGCAACAAATTCAAACCGAATTACATAACCACATAAAAACTCTAAAATTCACATTCACACACACAAGTAATCAATGTATATATACAATGCTTATTACTACGCAAAATCAAGCATAGTAACATTTCAAATACAACCCGTTGCGGGGCTGCGACGATGGAATTCCATCATAATCAACTAAATAATAAGCACCTTTTGCCAAAACACCCTGGACAATATATGGGCCCATCCATAATAGTTCAAATTTACCTACTCCTAGTTTATCAGCTTCCTGATCATAAAGCAAGACCAGGTGTCCTTTTGAGAAAATGTGAGGCTTGACATTTTGGTCATATTGTGCCTTTATTTGTTTCTTATTTTTTTTGTTAGCCAATGCGGCTTCACAACATGTTTAATCTAGATGGATGAGCTCTAAGAAACATGCTTCTTCTGCAGAAGCATTGGGTAACATTTCAATCACGATTATTAATGATGAAATTTCACATTGTACAGGAGATATTGCCTCCAAACCATACACCAATTCAAAAGGTGTGAATCCAGTTGCATTCCTTACCAACGTTTAGTAATCCCACAAAGCCAAGTCATCTTAGCACTGTTTTTTAATGTAGCAATGGCCTCGACCCATTTCATAAAATAATCCATGACGACAATAATATACCAATGCCCCCTGGTCGAGGTAGCATTACCTGTCATAAAATTGATTCCCCATTTTGCAAATGGTCCAACATCGATGATAGGAGGCAGTGGTGTAGGTGGTAATCATGTTTTTCTGTAAAAAATCTAGCATGCATGACAACTTCTAACAACAATAATGCAATCATTGAATATAGTTAGCCAAAAGTAACCAGCACGGAGAATCTTCTGCTCGGTAGCATAACCAAATAAATGTCCACCATAAGCACTAGAATGACAATCATTTATAACTTTCTTGGATTCCTAATGAGTGAGGAACCTCCATAAAATTTTATCGATACCATGACAGTAAAGGGTGTTGCCAATGATCAAATAAACTTTGGCTTTGTAACGAATACGTCATTGTTGCGAGCGAGAGGTATCGGGCCAGAAATTTTGGGTCTGGAGATAGATCAGTATACCTCCATACCACGGGTTAGATGAATAAATGAGAAACAAACACTCATCTGGAATTGATGGTTCTTTCCTTGAATCGATATTGGTAGAGGGAAGGTTACAAATAATCTCAATGAAGACTAGAGATTTCTTTGATTTGGATTAGATGAATTCCAAATGAAACTCCTGCAAAATGACGATCAATTTCAAATATTTTCAGCCCAGCCATTGACATGACAAAATGTATGTCATAGGGTTACAATTTGAAATTCCAGTGGTCTTTTCAAGCAGGATATAATGGCAAAATCTCTGTATAGCTTGGATAGTAGCCAAAGCTAGCTTTTCAACATAAGAGTACTTAACTTCCATATTGATGAGATTGCGAATCAAATAATAGATCAGATGTTCAATCCCATCTTCTTCTTGGACTTGAACCATAGAAATGGTTGTATATGAAGAAACGAGATATGGAAAATAGTCATTTTGATCATTAGGGGCATACATTAATGATGCTCGAATTAGGGTATCTTTGAGAGCATCAAAGGAAGCTTATGCAACCTGGTCGCAATGGAAGGGAGCCCCTTTTTTCAAAATATGAGTAAATCCTTTAGCCATTTTAGCATAGTTGGGAATGAGCCTCTTTAGAAAGTTAACCTTCCCTTGGAGTGTCTGTCACTGCAGTAAATTGGAAGGTGGAGGAAATTCAAGAATTGCCTTAACCTTCAAATGTTCGAGTCGAATTCCTTAGTTAGACAGTACGAAACCAAGCAAATGACCAAAACCAACACAAAATGTACATTTATGTGGATTGAGTCGAATTTTGTAGTGTCGACACCATAAAAATATAGCTCTGAGATGTTTTGGATGATCGATCTGTTTCCATGAATGAGCAGGTAAATCATCTAGATAGTCTTTAACAATGTGTTTGATGTCATGGAAGGCATAATTCATTGCCTGCAGAAAAGTTGCCCCAGAATTCTAAAAACCAAAAGGGAGTTTCCTATATGCGAATGTTTCCTAGGGACAAACAAAAGTAGTTTTATATTGGTCTTCTACATAAATATTGATCTAATTATAGCTAGAAAAAACATCCATAAATGAGAATATTTCACATCTAGCACAGTCGTCAATTATCTGGTCAATAAAGGGAGTGGTATAGTTTTGTTTTGGACAATCATTATTAACATCCCTATAATCAACACCCACTTGTATTGTTCCTTGTTTCTTCATGATAGGAACAACATTGGAAACACAATTAGTAAGAGGAATGCGGTAAATGAAACCAACATACAAAAGTTTTTCAATTTTTACTCTTATGGTGGCACGCTTCTTTGGATGAACAGGACAAAGGCGTTGTCGTACTGGTTTGACATCAGGGTACATTTTAGTCTCATGTTCAACTATATTAGAATCAACTCGTGGAATTTCCTCATATAAGCCGACAAATATATCACAGAATTCATGGAAAAGAGTGTGGCAAGTTTTAAGTTCCAGGTTTGGTTGAAATGTTGATAGAAATGGTTTCTTTGATATTTGACAAGTTTCATTCGAAATTGACTGTGTCTATAAATACAGAATTCGAAAGGAAATCAACAATTGAAGGGTCATTTGGTTCATTTGAAACATCTTCTATGTGATCTGGAGGATGGGACCGATGATGATAATCTTCTCATGGTTCTTCTTTTGTCATCATTGATTGGATTATTCCTTCATCAGTAGAAAATGCACATGAAAAAGTATTAAAGGAGGTACCATATTCTAACGAAAAATCAACCCATACAATTGGTGATGATGGATTTGGGTTTGCTTCACGAGCAAAAAAGATTGATTGATAAGAAAGTTCAATGGGGCTTAGCGGCATGGTTTCATTTTAGATATCATCTTCAAAATTATTGGAAATCTTCCATGAATCAGATGAAGTTGAAGATATCATGTTGCAATTCTCAACTTTTGCAACTTCTTCCATTTGTGATGGTGAAGGTAGAAAAAAATTACCCATTAGGGATGAATCTTTAAAGATACCTACTCCAACATTCTAAAGAGATCTCGGGGGTCTGTGAGCAAACAAAATGCTTCTAGTAACTAGTGAACTAGAGGCAAAGAAGTTGAGCTGATCAATTACTATGATTCTGCCTTTATGAGGGAAAGTGATCATACAAAAGTATGTCGAAACCATAGCATCCATAGCATAAACCCAAGGTCTTCCTACCAAAATTTTGTATTCAACAGGTCCGTCAACAACCTAGACCTCAAGAGTTACAGTTTCCCCCCCTAGTTCTATCCGCAGATTACTTATAATTCCACAAAGCGTATTAGTGTGACTGTCAAAAGATTTTAACGTTGTAGGTGATCATGACAAAGGCGGTGAGCCAAGTGTTTTCCAAAAATTCATCGACATGATACAAGTATATACACCCTCATCAACGAAGGTTCGGTGAATGAGTTTATTCAAAGCCTTTACTTGGATCAGGAAATATAATTGAGCTCGTAATTGTGGCGTATATCCTACATGTTTAAAAACCACAAGATTGGAATCCATTGGATCAATTCCACCAATTACTAACAATAAAGCCTTCTTTTTGGATGGACAGTTTTGAAGCACCTCAACCGTTGACATAGCAGAAGGTGACTGAGCCAAATCTTCTACTATGTTATAATTTTGCACTGCTTGAGCTTGAGGGTTGACTGTAGACTTATGCACAACTCCTTTAGGTTGTTTTATTGTTAACTCTGGTGTAGTGGCTGGTAGAATAGGATCAGACGAAGTCTAAGTCGAAGTATTTGGTAAATGTAAAACCTTGTTTTTTGACGATGAGGATGGATTACCATAATCTTTACTTTGTGTAGTTACCAAAACATCAATTTTAGGCTTGGAGGCGGATAGCATAAGCACTTATGAATTGAAAGCATGATCTGTAGCAAAAAAATGAGTCTCTGGATTCGAAAAAGGGTCTTTCAACACAACATGTGCACTAGAAGTCTTAAGAAGTTTTGAGAATTTAGAGCGGTGAGGATAGTCTCGTGTAAAATTCTCCTCATTATAGATTAAACATGGATAAGGACGTTTCCTAGCCAGAGAAGAGGAATCAAATGATTTCTCTTGAGTGGGAGGGTTTTGTTTCCTTTTAGTTTTCCCCTTCTTCTTTCTTCCATGTTTCTTTTCATTCTTACCTTTGTCAGATGACATGACACTTATTTCAAAAGAAGGGGTATTATCATATGCAGTAGAAGTTTGATTGGAAATAGGAAGTGTTTGACGAGATGGTCTACCAACTATTTGTGTAGTTGAATAACCAATCACACCATCACTCGCATGAGAGTCCTTAATAGATGGACGTGGAGGAATAGTAAAAGACGGTCTATGTGTGTTTGGCATTTTGTCATAGAGTGTGCTTGAATGAGTGTAAATAAAGTCTAAGTATTGGGCATGAGAAATTACTTTCTCTTCAGTAAAATCTCCTCATTTAGCCATAACCTCAATGATAGATGGCATCAAGGATTTGATAATCCACTCAGGTAAAACCTGATCAGGAACATAATTTTTTACTGTTCGACAATGACGACACCACTCATGAATATGATCAGAAATGTGAGTAGGAGTAGTTTGTTTAAATTTGGTCAATAGTTCCTTTATTGTTTCATATCTGATGGGTAACTGGAAGTGAGTTAAAAATGTGGTGGCTAACAATGTAAAGTTATCAAATGAAGCTCATGGTAATTCAATATACCACTTTGTAGCCGGACCAGTAAGTGTTCGCTCAAAAAGACGTAGTCTAACTGAATCATCATTCAAGGAGTTGGATGAAAAACATAAATGAAAGGTCATAACATGGTTGGATGGGCCTTCTCTAGGTTTTCCATTGAATTTTGGGATATCGAAAGGCAATTTATGAGGAATCACTGGCCACCAATGTTTATAAGGAATTGGATAATTGGTAAGCCAATTTAAATCCCGTAATTCAAGTGTTGTGACAAAAGGGAACTATCTATTGAGGTGAGGTTGAGCATAACTAGGGTAAAATGGAATTTCTTGGGTAATAGGCCTTTGCATAGCAGCACAAGGAATATGTTGCTAGTAACCTTGATAGGGGTAAGTTTGTTGAGCAAATCAATTATAAGGTGGTTGTTGAGCACGAGGATAAATTTGTTTTTTTCCAAACCCATCATAGGCTTGTTTCCAAGGACCTGGGTAAACTTGCTATTAACCAAACCCAGCATAGGCTTGTTGATGAAGTCTAGGATGAACTTCGTATTGTTGGAGTTATTGTTATTGATATTGTGGCTGCCATGGTTGTTGATATAATAGTTGTTGCCCAGCAATGTAAATTTGAGTAGGTTGTGAATATATTAAATCACTATATATCTAAGTCATTCCAGTAAATGGTAAACTAGCCTGAGGTTACTTGATTCTAGGTAGAAATAGTTGTTGTAAAACGGCCTCAGAAGACTGAATCTGTAAACTTGAAACTTGGGGGTTAAAGGTTGAAGGACCAGCTTCCAAAGGTTGAGATACAAATAACTGAGCTTGAGACTGTGGCAAAGTTGTAACGACAGGCGTAGTAGGTATGGATGAAATAGATTGCATTGGTTGTGATGGATAAATAAGCCTTGGTTGAACGGGCATTGTATGTCTCCACTAACAAACAATCATTCCAGGTTGACCTAAAGATGACGACATACTGCCATATGGTTGACCACAGGAAAATGTAGGATAAGAAGATTGTGGATATTGTTCTCCATATGGACATAATCCAGTGTAAAGTGGATACATTGGACAGTAACTAGATGGGCCAACATGATATTGACTTGATGAATCAAAGTATTCAGTATCAGTAAGTGAAGAATGAGGTAAAATTCTTGTAGAGGAAATGGGTGAAGACCATTAACTAGAAGCAACAAACTAGTGGGTTCCAGATAAAGATTGGTAACTCGGTTGGGTGGACAGAACACCATACAGATGTGACTGAGGTGTTGTAGTAAACATCAATGAAGTAGCTACAGTAAATTTTGTCGTAGCTGTAACAAATGGTATAGTTTGGGATGTTGATTCGACCATAGTCAAATATCCTAATAAATATCCTAAGGAATCAATGGGAATCTAAAAGTAATCAAGATCAAAAGGAGCAGTAAAATTAGGAGTATGAGGATAAAGATAAAGCTCGGGTCTAAAGCGAATTGGAGTTCTAGGTGTTTCTTCTTCAGGTTCCTCTTCAATTGAAGTTAAACAAGTTGGAAGGATTTCACCATCAGGTCCATAATATATTTCTAGTATTTAACTCTATCGTAAAGGGGAAGTCTCAGCAGTTACAGATGTCTGAAGGTAAACTGGTTGATCATCTTCTTGTATGGGAAAAACTTTTTATTGTTCAACTTTAAGATCCAAGTGTTCTGGTAAAAGAAGAGTAGGTTCAGGTTGAGATTCTTGAGGAACTTCTCGTTTAGAAGTAAATTTTGGTTGAACTATAATACGTTTGGGATCAACAACTGGTTGAACAAATTCAGGTTTAGAAGTAATTTCTTGTTGATCAACATCAGGTTTAGAATCAACTACTTATTGGACAACTGCGGTTACCTTTTCATTAAGTTCACTTTTAGTGTCTTAAGGTAATTGTAAATGTTCCACTTCAGTAACAGATGTAACTATAATTGTAGGAGAAACTAGGGTCACAGTACTCACCGATATAGGTGACTTTGGTAGTTGAAATGAAGAACCAAAATTTTGTGATGTATTGGATTCAGTCTAACAAGACGTCTTTTACCAGCTATGTGTAGCTTCAGTGGGTAAAGGTAGTTTACTCGCCGTCCTCCATGAATGACGGGGTAAGGGTTGGTGTTCCTCCATGATTGCTAATTGATTTTATTACAAAAAGAAATAAAAAAGAGGGTAATCTAGGAAAAAGGATGACGAAGTAACTGTGAACTCCATTATACTACCTCAGTAAACCAAGGAGTTAACATATGTGCAACAAATCTCCTCGAATGATGTGTTCGGTGTACCACAGTGAATAAGGCAGCCGACTCAGTTACCTAAGGATGGATAGAAACCTAATGTAGTCCTCTAATATATACCTGAAAGTATGTGGAGGCCCAATCTATGTTAGCACTGTCTAACGTGAAACCACATAGTGAGAGCATTCCTTTATACTTTTCATACTATAAACCACCCTATATACCTGAAGGTACGTGGGAAAGCTACGATATACTTACATGTACGTGGAATGAGGTATCACACTCGGAATGTATCATAGATAATTAATGACAAATACTATGTTTTATGATGCCAGAACATGTCTCCAGCCTAGAACCTCTAAATGTTATTTGTTAGACGACAATGCACCACTGGGTTAATTGAGATAACTTTTAAGTTGATCTTGACTAAGAGTTTGTCTTTCAGGCTCACCACGTGATGTCTTTGAAATTCCTAGAATGCAACTATGATGAGAAACACTCTTTTCATTTTATTTTGAACAATGAAAACCTTAACCACAAGGGATAGGGCGATCAAAATGTTTAATCAAAGAACATAGAGCACATATAATGCAATTTCCCTATATTATTCCTACAAGCACACACAAGCCTCTAGATTCATAATGCAAGTTTTGCTTTTCAATTCCCTTAACGTTTAGATGAGAAAAAGGAATCTAAATGCACATACAATCAATTAGTATTTTTCACAAGAAATAAAGACTTTACAATAGTTCCTTTTTTAAAGAAATGAAGACTTTACGACACTTCCCTTCCAGAAAATATTAATCAATGATAAGCTAACATTGACAATGAATTGATAATGATAAAGAAATCATTTAAGAAACACTAAACAAGCAAGGCCAAATTATGAATAGGAGGAGAAATATAACTTGATTTCAGAGCCACAAGAATCATTGATCTTTCAGTAAACAGAAAAAGAAGCAACTTTGGAAAAATCAAGCCAAAAGTGGGTCTTTTAGCCTAAGAAAAATCAACGCAGGCTAGAGTGGGAGACATTTCTCTACAATACATTGTCTCTAAGGTAGTGGTTGCTCTGCAATGCACTGTGTCAACACCAAAACTGCACTGGTGCCAGAGAGTCAAATCAAGAGACACTAAAGCACAATTTTTTATTAAAAACACTTCAAAAATACTGAAATAAGATCAATAAAGTCAAGCAAATTCTACTAGGTTGTAATATGATGAGGGTAAGCCAGAAGGAATAACAGTTGATCCCGAGTATGGTCACCAATTAGTTATATAGAATTTGCATCTACGGATAAACACATTTTCCCTAGGTGGGTTACTACACCTAGAACAACAGAAATAAAGTAGTTTAACCTTTTCTCATAGAAGATAGATGAGATGGAGGAACTTGCTTGTAGTCTTTCGCTTCCTTGATCTCTTTTTAATCACTCCCATCACTCCCACTTGAACGAAATCTGCTCACAAGGTACCTGTATCAAGAGAAATAGAAACAAGAAATGATCAAAGCATACATGATCTATCTACTATAAAACAATGGAGTCGAAAACGTTGAAACACATAATCATCAAATATATGAACAGTAATATGAGAAAAGGAATAAACTCTTTATTAATGTAGAAGGAAGAGTATCACCTAATACAATTCGATCCTGTGCCACTCCTCCAGCCTCAGTCCAACCCTTGCCACATCAAAAGCACACCAATCCAACAGCATAACCTTGCTTGACATGAACTCAGTTCTCAAACCAATAGAATTTCCTTACAAACTTCAGATTCTAGCCCCCTTATCACTATGATGAGTGCTCAATTTATAGGATATGGAGGTGGTTTTGTCATAAATGAGGGTATTGAATAGCCTTCCAAACTTGGAGTTAGTTTCCATGGAGCAAGGGATGAAAGGATAGGAGGTTAATGGATCCTTAGCCTATCCAAGTTCAAGCTCATAGGAGAAGATAAGAGATGGGATCCTTCTAAAATCATCTAGAATCAAAGAATATTCCTAGAAACCTATGCAAGTTTCGCTCAATCTCGCCTAGTGTGGGTTAAGGAGTGCCTAAGTGCACTGCAATGCAGGCCAGAATGGTCCTGCTTGTTCTGCGGTGCATTTACCCCTGAGAAAGGCTGCGCTAGTGTCAGAAGGAGGAATTTTGGCAAGGCTTTAAGCCAAGATACTTTCATAGAAAGAAGCATTCAATGAGTTGACTTCTCTAGGTCATGTAACAACTAAATTAGGGTTTGATGAGCCCTAATTATATTTATCTAAATGTTGGGAGCGATGTGCCCAAATAAACCTGTAACACTCATCCTATTATAAACCTTACATTTTCTAGGTTGATTTAAGTCTTTGCACTATGCTCATTCATCTTGCATCCCCTTTAGTCACATTCATTTTTACCAAAATGACTCAGAGCCTTTAATTGGAAAATCTTGGAATCCCGATCCTCTGCAATTATCTATTCTGAGATTTCCATTTCTCATAGCATTTTAATTTCCTCGATTAGTGAGATATCAAATTATATAATATTGTTGGAATCTTGTCAATTCATTCATTACATTATTGTTTTACTTATCATTATGTTCACATGGAGTCATGTTTGATTATTTTTATATCTTCAAGTTGACTTTCATGTTGCTCAGCTATTCAAGAACTTGGATGATTTTTTTACAATTTCATCTAACACCATGATTTAAATTCTCGGGATGACTAGGTGATGTTTGGGATATACATTATTTATGGTGTGTGCAATGTACCTCTTTTCACCCTTCTTTGAAAATTTCTTTGCTAATGAAAAATTTCATCACCTATGGTTCGCATACACTATTTTCTCTATCTTACTATTTGGATGCTCATCGTATCACCCCGATCAAGTTTTAATATGCATCCTTTTATTTTCTTTTTAAAGACACTATTGAATAGGCACTATGATGATGCAACAAACTGGTAGGAATTTGTAACCGGTAAAGGTAATAAATCATGAGAAACCTATGCTCCAATTCTCAACATAAAATGAACACACCCATGCTTATCTTCATTTACTCTTTTGTTGATACATTTGTATAATTAGTCTTGTTGGGTTTGTCCGGAATTTGGGATTTTATTTCATATTTTCCTTTCTTACTTTGACATGTTTTGAGTTGTTTCTTTCCTCTTTCATTTGAGTTTCAATTTCCTTTCCACTTTCAAAATTGCTTATGGTTTGATTTTGGGAACTATGTTAAGATTTATGTCAAAGGCCTTCTTCTCAACTTAGAGTGGTTGGAAGACATGGGAAATATTTAATATGTCTATTTTATGAGTTTAATTTACCATAACAGGTATATCCTTATGGAATACTAAAGCTCTTTTCCTTTAAATGTTTTCCATATAGGAACGCACATCCTTTATCAGTGATATAGTTCATCTTTTCAAGGAAAGAGCTGCCTTGAGTTTAATTCAATGAATCTCTTCCATCCCTCCACTTCATAGAAAACCTCTGATTGATAGTCATAGACAAAGATATGGAGTCAAGATTATGGAATTATTATATCCATTAACATAAGTCTTGTAGAGTCTAAGAACTTCTTTACCTTGACACGCTTTTTCTCGATATTATTTCCTTTTTCCTATCACTATCATCCAAATAAATGCAATAAATATCAGGTTTTGTTAACATAAGCACCCATAAGTCCTCTTATTCATATTTTGTTAATATGCCTTGTTGTTTTATTAAAGTTTACATGCAGCTACAAAATTGACCTGATTATCCACCTAATCCAAAGATCCGTAGCTACTTCCATTGTTTACAAGGTTTGAGTGCGCAAGCTCAGCAAATGAGTATATGGGTAGATAGGGAATCATCCTCTCATGGATTTCTTCATGTTTACTTGATCTAATCCATCAATATGTTCACACTACAACATGGTCAACCATGACAGCCAACCATAAGATAATGTGCTAGAACAGAGTTCAAGTTTCAAGAGATATTATCGATTTTCATTTTCAATAGAAAATCCATAAATAAGCAATATGATTTGGTTTGATAAGGATTTAAGCGAAGATCTGTAGGCTTGAATTTATCATGTTGTTAATTAAAAACTCTATAAGAACAATGGCCACTCTGTGTGAAGTGTGTGCCATCGTATGTAATTTTGAAGCATCCTGTAGAAACTATTTTCTGATTAATGCAAAGATCTTGGTTTATAGATTTCATGTGTTGTTTATTAAAGTGACTCACTGACACATGGAGGGCCCCTGCGTGCATATCAGGTATTTGATTCAGTCCAGTTAGATTTTCTTTTATTTCATAGATTTAATTTGTGGATGCTCTATTTTTATATTGTTAGGATGCAGTCCAATGGAGTTTGTGACTATATTGATCTCTGCATCAGTAATATTGTTTTCTTTATACCTAGCATAACTCAATAATCTTGTTTGTTTCATACCTAGTATAACTCAGTCATTTTGTTTCATTTATATTCTAGTTATTTCATAGCCTAGTAATCTTGTTTCTTCTTTACTTTTGCATTGAATGAAGTTGCAGTACATAAGAGTGACAATCTTTCTTAGCATTTGAATTCAAGCATATTTCATCTTCCAAATTGATAAAATAGGGTATCCTTTATATCATTTCATGCTTTCATAAATAGGTTTGTTTGCATGTAGCATAAAAATCGAAAAACAAATTGATAAATTAAAAAGTAGATTAACTTAATATGAAAAGAGTTAAGATCATTATTCAGACCATTATAAAAAATATCAATTCAATTAGAACTAATTATAGAAACATAATTTAGAGTAATCAATTAACAAATCTTAGAAATAACATCCTAGTATAGGTAATAACATCATCCCATTAATGATTTTAGAATTTGATATTAATTTAGATAACAATAACATGATCACCTTAAACTACATAAACAACTTCTAGCATAGACAACGCGTTTGTACTTCATTAGTTTATCCTCCATAGTCAATAATTTATGCTTACAAGTTAAGAATGTTAAATTCACTAAACATTTTTGCGCCATTGCCGGGGAAGTGAAAATAGAAGTTAGAAATAAATCATCAGTTAAAAACATGATATGCATAGGGAAAGAGACTCCAGAGGTAGATTTTTAGGACAAGGAAGAAGTTTAATTCCCACAAATCCACTCACTCCACCAGAATTCAAAGTTCCACACCACCTACTCAAACTCGAATTCTATTTCTGGGTCAACAGATACTTCCTGAAGTATTAAGATAGGAAATCCAATTTAGAACTTCACCTACTTCTTCTACTAAAGCCATAATACAAGGAAACCCTAGATCTCCAACAACATTAGGTTTTCTACCTTCCACCAGTGAACAAATTCTAGGAGAAGAATTAGAAATTCCCAGTAAAGAAAAGGAACAATAAACTCATTTTGACTATCCATTGATAGAGTAACCATAAGAATTAGAAGATCCTTACATTAGTTCTAGAGAATCTATCATGTTTGAAGAAGGAGAAGGTGAGGTACACAATGTCAATGGTGAGCAAAATAGGATTAGAGGAGGTAGAGGTAGACGAGGAGGTGGAGATAGATCCTTTTGGATTTCTTATTTATTATGAAGATACAACCCTCACAATGAATTATATTTCACCTTCTATTTCCCCTAATTTCCATGGAAAAAGAAGTGAAGACCGAGAGACATTTCTATTTGAATTTGAAGTATTATGTATATCATATGATTATCAACATGATTCTCAAAAATTGAAATTTTTCCTTGCCACCTTAATGGATTCATCATTAAAATTTTTCATGAGTCTAGGAACGAATTCTAGAAGGACATGGGCACAAACGAAAGAAGCTTTCTTAGAGAAATATAGAGACTATTGTAAGCCTCACAAAATTAGAGATGAAGTGTTCAAAATCACATATAAAGAAGATGAGAATCTTGAAGACTTAGTCGAGAAATTTGTCTATAATCTTAAAAGAGAAAAAATTGATAGTTTAGATGAGGAAACTTTGAAATCTCTACCACTCAAATGTATTAGAGATGAGTGGATTGATATCCTTAGCTTAATATGAAAAGGAGATATTTCCCAACTACCATTTACAGATATATGTGATTTATGTGTGCATATCTCAAGGGGTAAAGCACGAGTTTGAAAAAGTCCTAGGGATGCTCTCTTATTAGCAATTAATAAATCTACAACTAGGACAGTGAGTAGGGCAGAATTAGGAAGTTTTCTTGATGCTTTCAATATAGATATTTTAGGGAGTCTAAGTGAACAAATTGACACCTTTAAAATACAAAATAAGCAAAAGTCTGAGAATGTTGCATTATCCATTTTCTGTCATAAGTGTCGAAAGAAGCATTCCCTAAGAGAATGCCCTTTAGACTAAAAAACGATAGAAACTTGTGTCATTTGTGTAGATAACCATGATACTAAGGAATGTCCTTCTTTACCAAGTTTGAAGGTTCTATTTAATGATGATGGGATACCGAAAAAAGTATAGGCTCTTTATTTTATTGGCAAAATACCATGGAAGAACTCTCAAGAAAATCAACCACAAGGATTTAGATCACAACCATTTCCTTAGTGTTCACAAAATAATTGGAATCCATTTTGGTATCCTTGTACTAATCCATAATCACAATCTTTGAATCAAGGATGAAGAAATCTTTATGGGGCCTATGCTCAATATCAACAATATTCACCATCCTATCCTAATTTTGCATCACAATTATTACCCCAAACTAATAAAATTCCTCAATCTAACCAATTACCCGAAGTCTAAATTCAAAATCAAAATCCACATCACTCCCTACCATTTGCACAGAAATCAAATCAATTACCCTCTCAACCAATTTTGAATCCTAATAATAAAATGTCACAACAACCTGTTTACAATATGGAAGGGAAAAATCCTCAAACCTATGTAATAACCCCACTAGATCTAAATAATGTTCAATTACTGTCTCATAGAGTATTGCAAAGAAAATCCCCTGTTGTTGTTAAGGAATCAAGGAAAAATTTCCAAAAGGATAAAAATCAATGTGAAGAAGGAGGAACCTCTCTTCCTCAGAAAGAAAATAATAAAATAGAAAATGTCCCTATAAATACTCCTATTATGGAACAACCCTCAATATCCATTAGAGCACCTTTTCCTGAATGTTTGAAAATTGATGAAGGAGTAGAAAAACAAATCACATTGCCTAATTATAATATGTTGGATGAATTAAGAAATGTTTGTATACAAATTCATTTGTTGCAAGCCATAAAATAAATACCAGTGTTTGCAAAAAGAGTCAAGCAATTAAGTACTCAAATATTTGGAAGGAAAATAAAAGACATATTTGATTAGTCAGGAAAATTGCAAACATCATGATGGGAGAAACAAGAATACAAAAATATCTAGATCCAAGGAGCCCCATTTTGAAACTTCACATGAATGGAATTGAAATACCAAACACACTGATCGATCTAAGTGCAGCCATAAACATAATGAGTAAATAACTCTAATATTCACTTTGGCTTCCTAACCTTCAATACACACCAACATTTTTACAATTAGTAGATAGATTTGTAGTTAAACCTGATGGTATGTTAGAAGATGTTTGTGTATGCTTAGATTCTTGGGAATATCCTGTCGATTTCATGGTCTTAACATCCAATAATATTCTAGGAGGACATCCATTAATATTAGGAGGACCTTGGTTTGCTGTAGTTGATGTTTTCATCACTTGTAGATCATATGACATGTTTATCTCAGATGGAAATTATACAAAGAAATTTACATTGTATCCACCTGCAAAAACTACAATAGGAATAGAGAATGAGGAATGGATAGATGACAATGATGATATACAACCTACTTTCACTACTAAAGAAGTAAGACAGAAGGACCAAATTTTAAATCTAATGGAAAATAATGAATCCTCCTCACATTATGACCATAGTCAAAATGAATCTCTCTCATATAGACAAGTATCTTTACTCTCTTTCGAAAATTTTGGGAATTCTTTAATAGAAAATTTTCCACATAAAACTTTGAACATTAATGAAAACCTGGAATAATTACAAAAGAATCAACTCCTAGATATTTTTAAAAAGCATTCATCTGATTATGCATGGTAATACAATGATATGAGAGGAATTAATCCTAAAACATGCATTCATCATATCTACATTGAAGAAAGTGCAAGACCACTTAGACAAACATAATGAAGAATGAACCCAAATCTAAAAGAAATTGTTAAGGAGGGATTACAAAAACTGCTAAATGTAAACTTCATCTATCGAATAGCAGATAGCCAGTGGGTTTCATCCCTAGTAATCGTTCCTAAGAAAAAAGGGAATTGGAGAGTATGTATCTATTAAAGGGAATTGAATAAAGCAACATTAGAAGACCACTTTCCACTCCCTTTCACAAATCAAGTCTTGGACACATTAGCAGGGAAAAATTATTTTTCATTTTTGGACGGTTTTAGTGGATATAATCAGATTCAGGTAGCACCTGAGGATCAAGATAAAAGCACATTTACCTATCGATGGGGAACTTATGCTTACTGAGTGCTTCCCTTTGGATTTTGTAATTCTATGGAAACATTACGAAGAGGAGTCCTCAAAATTTTCTCTAATCTTGTTTAGGATTGTGTGAAAGTCTATATGGATGACTTCACACTTTACAAAGATTTTGTCAAAGGATCACTTAAAAACATAGAAAATGTTCTAATAAGATGTAAATACACAAATCTTTTGTTATATCATGAGAAATGTTTTATGATGTTTAATAAAGGAATGGTTTTGGGTCACCGTATTTCAAGACATGGAATTAAGGTAGAATCATCTAAAGTAGAGGTCATTTCTAAATTATTAGTGCCAAATTGTCAATGAGACGTTAGGAATTTTCTTGGTTTTACTAGATATTATAGAAGATTTATAGAAAACTTCACAAAAATTGTATCTCCAGTTTTCAAACTACTTAGAAAAGACTGTGAATTCAGTTGGGATCCTGATTGTCAAGTTGCCTTTGAAACTTTGAAAAAGAAAATATTTGAAGCACCTATTTTAAAAGGACCTAATTGAAAATTTCATTTGCATATATCAACTAATACTTCAGATATAGCCTTAGGAGCTGTGTTATGACAACATGACCTTACTCATGCAATCTATTATACCAGTAAAACATTAACTCCCACATAGCTAAATTATACTGTAACTCAGAAGGAATTCTTAGTTGTAACTCATGCCATTAAAAAATTCAGAAGTTATATAACTGGCTATGAAACTTTCATTCACACAAACCATTCTGCCATTAGATACCTAATAAATAAACCAATCACTAATGGAAGAATAACCAGATGGCCCTTAATTTTAAAAGAATTCAACATGATCATTCTAGATAGGCCTCCAAAATACAATACAATTGCTAAATTTTTATCTATAATTTAGAATGATAACAATGATCAACCTTGGAAGGATAAATTTTGTGATGAATATCTTTTTGCAGTATCTATGAAATCACCTTGGTATGCAGATATTGCTAACTATTTAGCTACAGGGAAATTACCATTTCATTGTCTCAAGAGAAAGATAGTTCACAATAACATATCTTATTCATGGATAAATGAAGAATTGTAGAAAACAAGACTAGATCTCATCATGAGAAGATTTGTTCGAGATATATGAGATAACGGAAATACTTAAAGCATGCCATGATGAACCATGCGGAGGACATTTTTCTGACAGAAGAACTTCTTATATGGTCCTACTCTTAGGATATTATTCACCTTTCTTATTCAAGGATACTAAGGAATATGTTAAGAGATGTGAGAGTTTTCATAAAATGGGGAAGCCTACTCTTTCAAATGAAATGCCATTACAACCTCAGGTACTCATTGAACCATTTGAGATATGGGCACTATATTTTGTTGGTCCAATCCATCCACCTTCAAAACAAAAAAGGTATATTCTGGTATGTACCCATTAAGTCACTAAATGGGTAGAAGCTAAAGCACTTCATTTTGCTGCTGAAAATGTTTTAGTTTAATTTCTTTTTTATGATATTTTCACTCATTTTGGTGTCACAAGATAAATTATAATAGATCAAGGAACAAAATTTACATCTAGATTAGTGTAGAAGCTCATGGAATAGTACAAAAATCAAGCATCGGAAATCCACTCCATACCATCCACAAGCGAATGGGTAAGTTGAGTCTACAAACTAAGTGATTAAAGCAATTCTTAACAAGAATGTACACTTAAATAGGAAGGACTGAGCATAAAAGCTTCTAGAAGCTTTGTGGGCTTATAGAAGTAGATGGAGAAATACTACAGGACCTACTTCCTATGAACTTGTTTATGGGATGTAGGCCTTACCTCCAATAGAGTTCGAAATCCAGACCTATAAAACAATAGTCTAGTTGGATCTTGAGTTATCATAAGAACAAAAGAAAAGTATGGGACAACTCAATGATCTTGATGAAATAAGACAAGAAGCCTTCAAGAATATCGTCCAAGTTCAGCAACAGATATCTAGATGCCATGACAAATACATTAAAGAAAGAAAACTTCATCTAGGAGATTGGGCATTACTCTTTGATTCAAAGTTCAAAAACATCAAACGAAAATTATAAATTCACTCACAACGACCTTATGAACCTGAAAATATCATTGACAATGGTGGGCTCATAACTAGGAATATTGATGAAGAGAAAATTCCTCTTTTAGTGAATGGACATCAGCTTAGACTTTATCAGAAGCCATTGACAAAAGAATAATGTGTCAAAATTTTCGAAGACAGTTCAGAATTGAAGATGGTTGAGAAGAATTCTTCTTCTTTTCCACCTTAGAAATTTTAGTTTTCTCTATCATAATATATATATATATATATATATATATATATATATATATATATATATATATATATATATATATATATATATATATATGTATATATATAATAATAATAATGTATAAACATGAAAACCAAAAAGTTGTCGGCATGTTTATACATAAAATTTAATGTGAAAACCAACTCTTGATGGCACCTTAAATTTTCTCTACACCATTTTTTCTAAAAAAAATCCCTTTTTCTAGGCTTCCCTTTCTTAAAAATCTTTCAACTACAGCATTAGTGACTTTCTGCAGGTCAGACAAGTTTCTATAACTCTAATAAGTTTTTTGTAGCCAATCTGATAAGAACACTTGGTGGATCAAATTGAAGAAATAATTGACTCCTTTCAAAGTGAAAAGCACCTGGAAAAGACATCAAAGGACAAATAAAGGTTAGTAAGTCAATCTAAGGTAGGTGACACTTTAATTTTACAATAGGGGTTAACATATTGCATATATGAATTATGTGGACATAACATTACCAAAATAAAAACAAAATCATTGCAATTCATGGATGGTAATCGCTTGTCAAATCCATTAGTCCGCTACCATTTGTAACTCCTACCTTGTCCTCATTTCGAATGTTTTTAATCCTTAGCTTTGATCACATAATCATTGAATTAAATGCATTCAAATGGATAAATCATCTCTGTAAACCTTCATTATGCTCACTCATTCTCTCATTCCTCCAATTCATAGATCCTCTCCATCTCTCTCTATCACAGAGTGAAACCCTACCAACACTATTTTCCCTGTCATGTAAATAGTTCTTTAGACGAAACATCTCTTACCATGGGCGTTATTGTTTGAACATAACCAACAGGAAGAAAATTTTTGGAAGCATACCCTTACACCAAAGAATTGTTACAAAAAGTTCAGTGGTTAAATTTCATAGAAAAGTTTGATGGTTTCCACAAGGAGGTGAAAAAAACCTTTGGATGATCCTTTCATGGGATAGAGGTTGAAATATTTTATGTAAAGTTCATAGTAACAGATTCCCTGATTGCAGAAGGCATCGAATTGCCTAGAGCGAGAGAAAAGTGGTTGAAGAACTGAGGAATCAAAGGGGAAGATTGGAAAATATTCTTGAAAAACCCTTGAATGGATAATATCATCTTCAGAAAAGGTATTCCTAGTTTTTCCTCAAAAGTAAATGGACAAAATTTCTCCTTGCCCTTCAAAAATTTGTTACTTGTGAAGGTCGACTTCGGTGTATTCTTTTCTATCACATGATGATATTGATGAATTTCCTTGAAGAGCCTCAAATGAATCTTCCATACTTTCTCTTGCATAGCCTTAAGAAAAGGTCACTGAATGTTCAGAATAAAATCGAGTCTATAGACAACACAATGTAACATCATGGATTGATAAAAATCTTGATTGAGTTTCCGCTTGAAAACATAGGTGACAATTGGGAAAAATTTCTAGTAAGAAATCATTTTGAAGAGAAAACCCCTAAACAAGCAAGTGGTAGAATAACCCTAAGGGGAAGAAAGATGAAAATAGATACAATAATAGAAAAAGAACCACAACATCAACAAGAATTGTGAGAGGATGATCTACCAATTGTAGAAATTTTGCAGAAAATTAACAAAGAAAGTCTTAGAAGAAAGAAAGCTAGGAAGGAAATAGAGGTTTCACCCAAAAAAAATCAAAAATTCCTCGGAAAGAAAATTCAAAAATCTAAAGAGAAGAAAACTCAAGGATTCCTAACCACAAGTTTGAGAACAAGCACCAAATTGAACACAGTCAAAGAAGAAGCCTCAAGAGTTCCAGAACATATCGATCTTGAGTTGAAAGAGCAATCTCAAAGGCTTTAGGACACTCCAAGAGAATCACTATAACTATCACCAAGGGTATTACCACCTCCCTTTAGTTCACCTCCAAGGAGTCCATTACAAAGTCCAGGTATTGATCTTGTTTAGCAAGAAATTTATGATTACATAGAATCATTAGAGAGAAAGGAATCAACAACCAAAGCATTAATCCAGAGCCCTAAAGAAGGAAGTAGCCAATTTAATGAGCCACAAAAAACTCGAACATCTAATGCCTTGAAACAAGAAATGTTTGATCTTGACACATTAAACAGGTACCTCGAAACTGAAAATCAAACACTAAAAGCACATAATGGAATTAAAATTTCGAAGAGTAACAACCTCATTCTTCATTTAAGTCTATGGTATAAAGAGAACAAGAAATTTAAGAAGGAAAACAAAGAAATGAAAAGATAAATCATTAACCCAAAGTATAATATCCTTATGAGGAAACCAAGAATGGCAGTGACTGCCAAAACGAAAAAAAAGAGTGAAATCTAGATGCGATAACAAGGATAAATAGGAGAATGACAATGTTGTGTTGTATGAGGACATACAAAACCTTGAGTGTCAGGGAATGTAGAGACCAAGAACTACTTTACCTTGACACCCTTTTTGTCCATATTACTTCCTTTTTCATGTCGCTATCATCCAAATAAATAAAATAAATATAAGGTTTTGTTAAGGTGAGCACTCATATGTCCTCTTTTTCATATTTTGTCAATATGCCTTATTGTTTTATTAAAGTTTACATGCAACTATAGAATTGACTTGATTCTATAGCTAATCCAAAGATCTATAGCTACTTCCATTGTTGACAGGGTTCGAGTCCGCCAACTCAACAAAGGAATATATGAGTAGATAGGGAATGATCCTCTCATGCATTTATTCTTGTTTACTTGAGCTAATCCATCAAGGTGTTCCAACTACAACATGATCAACCATTATAGTCAATCACAAGATAATGTGCTCAAAGAGAGTCCAAGTTTCAAGAGATATTATAGATTTACATTTTCAATAGAAAATCAACAAATAAGAGATATGATTTAGATTGATAAGTACTGTAGCGAAGATCCGTAAGCTTGAATTTCTGATGTTGTTAATTAAAAGTTGTATAATAACAATGTTTTCTCTATGTTAATTGTGCTCCACTGGATGTAAATTTGAAGCATCTTGTAGAAACTCTTTTCTGATTAATGCAAATATCTTGGTTCATACATTTCATGTGTTGTTGATTAAAGCTATTGACTTCCTTGTGGACGGCCCCTGCATGTAGGTCTGGTCTTTGATTCACTGCAATTAGATTTTATTTTATTTCAAAAATTTAATTTGTGGATGTTCTGTTTTTATATTTTTAGGATTCATTCCAATGGAGTTTGCGACTAGATTGATGTGTCCATCACTAATATCATTTTCTTTATATCTAACATAACCCAATAATCTTGTTTTATTTATACCCAGTATAACTCAGTTATTTCATTTCATTCATAGTCTAGTTATTTCATAACCTATTAATATTGTTTCTACTTTACTTTTGCATCGAATGAAGTTGTAGTAGATAAGAGTGACAATCTTTCTTAGCATATAAATTCAAGCATCTTTCTTTTTCCAAATTGATAAAATAGGATCTTCTTTATATCATTTCATTCTTTCATAACTGGCATTGTTTAGCTGTAGCATAAAAATCTGAAAAACAAATTGATAAGTTAAAAAGTAGATTAAATTAATTGAAAAGAGTTAAGATCATTATTCAAAACATTCTAAAAAATATCAATTCAACTAGAACTAATTCTAGAAACATCATTTAGAGTAATCAATCAACAAATCTTAGAAATAACATCCTAGTATAGATAATAACATCATCTCATTACTGATTCTAGAGTTTGACTTTAATTTAGACGACATTAATATAATCACCTTAAACGACTTAAAAAACCTCTAGCACATACAATGCATTTGTACTCCATCAGTTTAACTAACCTTCTTGTTAATTTATGCTTATAATTTAAGAACATTAAATTGAATAAGCAAGTCTTTATTACCATCCCACTTCTTTCACTTAGGTACATAACTAATTAAGCCCGCCTATGTTCTTATCAAAAGAGGAAGCATGGGAAGTATAAGTAAAATCGTTGAGGTTATGGATGCTTTCTGGCAACGAAACCATGTTTCTAGGGCATTAAATACAACTTCGTCGTGATATTGTTTAGACTCGCTGGTAGGGAAGCGATGTTAGAAACCATCCAGAGCAATGGATATATGCTTCAACAAAGTATTCTTAATTGTACCTTCTATTTTTCATATGATGTAATCGTAAAATAAAATATATCCCAAAATTCATATCCATCATTGTAGAGAGCCATTTTGAGTACTTATCTTTTGGAGCTTATATTTCTTGATCTATCAATGTGAGACACTTGGAAATGTTTTATTGTTTTATAGTATAATATAATTCCTCACTTTTAACCTTTCGGTAAAATGATGTTCATCATTTTTTACCAAAGATAATTGGATCTTCCCTGTGTGTCACCATTGTTGAGGTGAAAACACAGCCCCCCATTTTTTAGTTATGTATTTCCATAATAGGGACACTTTCCATAAAAATTTTGCTAATTTTCCTTTTAATGTTATTTTTATTTGTATAAGTGTCATACAATTTTGCCAAATTTTCATTTTCTTCACATTCTTCTTTTGATTTCTTCATTGAGTTTGATTTTCTTCTAGCTTTCCATTGAATCTCATTTCATATCATTTGGTTACATGGTCTGCAAATGGTACTTCTTCAAAGATTGATAATTTTTACCACCATGGCTAAAAAATGTACAAAATATATATTATGCTAATATTTGTAAATTATTTGTAAATATTAACTTTTAGTTAATTTTTAATAACTAATTCATTTTTCCATTAGTGGTCATATAACATCACCACATCCAAATTGTAGAACAATTGAAATTGTTTTATCATATTTCCAAAGTTACTTCAAATTTCAATTTTAATAAAATTCTTAGATTTGAAATATTTTAATATAAAGTGGCTATAGTTTTTAATGTTGGAAATTGAACTAAGGTGGTTGTAGTTTTTTGGTGGGCCCTACTCCCTACAGAATTTATTACGTACATCCCCCTCATTCCTTACTCCTTGTCGTGGCACCTTGGGACATCTTTTATTGTAACATTCTTTTCACTCAACTCTAATATGACTTACTCCCTAAACCTATGATATTTATTAGCTCTGATTCACAACCCCAATGGTCACACGTCCCTATTTATCTCATCGGACCTTTGAACCTTTTTAAAACCTAATATCTTGTTCATAATACTTTTGATATCCAATGGCTCCATTTATATCAACTTTGATATTTCACTTCACATTCGATGTTCTGATATCCATTCTTCCTAAGGTTTCGATGACTCTAACTCATGGTTCCTCATACTCTTCATACATCGGACCTCGGGATTTTGGTCCATCATAAATTCATTTTAAAACATTTGATATCACTTCATCTCTAATGCCCAATGGCCCTCATATCTTCGACATGCTTGGTTATAAAATGTTGATTTGTATATTAAAGTTTTTATTAAGGTTTCTTAACACACACAGAATTTATTTCATATTAGTTATGCAATGGTGTGAATATAATATTATGATAATGTTAAATAGTGTATTTTATTAATATAATATTAAATAATTTAAATAAATTAATTTTAATTAATATTTTTATTTTGTAAATAATTTAATTTATAGGAGAATTATATTCGATTTTGTAGATAATTCATCTTTTTTTAGTTTGTAATTTAATTTAATGTTTTTAAATAGAATGTATATAAATAATTTAAAATTTTATAATTAATTGGCTATTAATTAATTTTAATTATATACTTAGTTAGAATTATAATATTTAATTATAATTTTTGAATTTCAGCCCATGCACTACACTTTTTAAAATTCGGATTATTTTGGCACCTCATCTTTGGAGAAGCATATCTAGATATTTACTCAACCAAATTAAGCTTACAATAGCTAGCTGGAAAGTGAAGATAGAGGAAGACAATCTAGGATGGTTAATTTTAGAAAATTAAATCATTTAGTGAGTCAGAAATCCACTCGAAAGAAAACTGGTGAATTTGAAAACAAAATTAATTTTTTAATGTTAATTTAGACAAATTTTATTATCTTTGGAAATTTGTTGTTACCAATTCCTCCTATAGAATTTCTCAAAAAGAAAATAGCCTAAACAGAAGAAATCACTTCTTGAAGTTTATTTGGATTTTATTTTTTTGTTAAATTTTTAATGATTTGTTGAGAATGAGTTTGTGTTCTCTATTTTGTCCATAAAATTTGTTTTAATTCCTTAATTTCAATTGAATTTGGCGTGAGAGCAGTTGAGGAGATGAGGAAGAAAATATTTTGATCAATAGAATTATTCTAGAAAGAGAGGAAATAAAATTTCAATTTATTGGAGAAAACTTATTCTTCGATAATTGTCTCATTCTAATTCTATTTTGTAATTATAAATTGGGCTTTAGTTGAATGCAAACGAGGTGAAAGAAAACTTGGGAGACAATTGTCTATGATGATAGAGTCTTTTTGAATATTGTAGGGAGAAATATTTTTGTAGACAATTAGCTAAACTTGGAAGATGCTTATGGAGATTAAAAGAGATGTATTTCAGCTTTGGAAATTTCATGCTATCATGAAATTTTCTAAGAATTTCATGTACTCAAAGGTTGTAATCAAATGTTCAATTATTGTACAATGCTATGAGAAGGTGTGTATTTCGTAAAATTTGTGGAAACTCTTGAGTCCACATAAGTATGTTTTTTGAACTTTTTCATTAATGTTAATTCATTTAAATTCATTCTTGTTTTAATCATTTAGAAGCTATTAATTAATGATGGATCTAATCGTAGTGAAGCTAAATTTCAAATTCAAATAGATAAATAAAGAATACTTGTTAACTATTTACCAAATTCATGTCAACTTTATCTTGCTTTTAATAATGATTGTCTCATGAGAAATATTTCCTTAATGCAATCAGAGCTTTTGGTTTTAATTCATTTTACTTGAATTTGGAAGTATGTGCACGAAAGATATGGTGACTATTCATGAGATAGTTGAATGAAAATACATTCTTGAACTTGTAATAAGTCTTGGAACTATTCCCTTGGCATATTCACTTCATTTTTATTCTAAATTCAAAGCTCATCCAAATCCTTTTTTACCTTGCTCTTCGTTGAGAGGGGGCCAAATACTTGATTCAATCTAGATATATTTAGGATTTATTTTATGTTAATTATAGTAGATTTTCGTTTAGTTTTAAATATTACATTTTAGAAGTCCCCTTATACATGGGCAAACTTTAGTTGTGGCTTGGGTGAGCCCTAGATCACCTTAAATATCACTTCCTTTCTTGAGCTTAGCAAGAGAGTTGATCTGATGCTTGTTCTCTATTGGTAAGTAAAATTCATTCTTGAGGCTACTAGAGATAGAGAAAAGGTAAGTGAACCTATTTTAGCCATTTGGAACCACCATTCCAAATAGAAAAGGATATTATTTAAGTTGCCCACATGGTGGTCTCCCTTATAATGTTGAATGGTCACTTTCAAAAATCAACACTTACCAATATCATCTCAAATCCCCAATAGTGATATAATAATCTTCAATTCCTTGATTGTAATTACTGGAATAGATTTAAGCCTAAGAAAAGAACTCTTAAGTGAGTATACTAGTAGGTTAGCCATGTAGAAACAACTGCAATCTTGACTTGGGTTGAAAAGGAGGTTGATTTCTTTTCTTAGAAATAAAAGAACTATTTCTCATGAGCTTCATACTGAATTTGGGCATTGATCATTTCCCAAAACACCATGGAATAAAATATTTTGTCAACTTGGTAACTCTAAAAAGGTTGAAGATGAAATAACATTCTCTTAGATTTTCCTTATTATAGTCTTTGCATGTAATTTGCAAAATAATTTTAACAATATCAACCTTTTTAACTTTTTACGTTGGAAAAAATATGGTGATCATATATTTTTGAGCATAGAAATAAAATTTAAATGAAATTCTATTTATCTCTAAACTTATTAACAGATGGTAAAGAATATAGATGATAGTGGACATCATCATCATCATCAATTTTATTAATGAAATTTGTTGACATATGTAATGATGCTATTAATAATATTATTTTTAATATTAATGTTAATATTATTATTGTTGTCAATGTTGTTATTTTTTCTTCCAAACAAAATGAACATATCTGTTGAAATAATAAGCATTTTAGGTGGATGATGCATATCATCATCGACGCATAAGTTTCCTTTCATATTAGTTTCTCAAGACCAAAAAAAAATAAAATTGATAACAATTATTATTGTTATTGCATATAGGGTCCAACCTAATATGGTAGAGATGTTGTAATGTAATTCCATTAAAAAAAATTGTCTTGGTCCAAATAAAATAAAAATAATTTAAACTACAATAAAAGAAAATAAAAAAACTACATTATTATCATAATAATAATAATAATAATTATTATTATTTAGTTAAGGTAAACTTCACTTGGTTAAGTTACTTGTAGTTTTTGACATCTAGATTTAAGAGAACTCATGGTATTCATGTGGAATATAGTGTCTTTAAACTCGGAAATCAAACTAGCCTACCTTGTTTTCTCTCCCAAAGAGGTTTTCATCTAAAGAGACTAGATAACTATAGACATTTGGCATATCCTAATATAAGACAGATCTAGGATGCTTAATGATATTATTCTTAAGATGATGTTTTTAATATTACTAATAAGATTATTATTAATAATAATTTAATATATGTGTTATTAATTTTATTTATTAATATTAATGTTAATCTTATATATGTCAATAATGTTAATATTAATATGGTTAATTAATATTACAAATATTTATTCATAATATTTAATGATATTATAGACTCATGTCGATTACTGTTATTATTTTTTCATGTTTTCATTCATTCACCAGTATAACCTTTAAGTGAACCATGGAAGAGGCCACATTGTTATAGTTAAGAAAGAACATGTAACCTTATACTTATATGTACTTTACATTTTAGTGGGTTTTCCAAATGAGTTCTATGAGATAGCTATATGATTAATTAATATTAATACTGTAAAACTAATTTAATATTAACACTAGCTATAATTTGTCGTTACCATTAATGTAAAAACTTAACATTAAAGCTTAAAAGACTTGTATCCTATATTTTTAATGTAGCATACCCAGTTTCCATACTAAAAGAAATAATTATTTTGCAGGATGTTACAACAAGAGAATGTCCTAGCATTACCTCTACAATGATTCAATATTTACTTCCACTATAGAGTCCATATCTAATGCTTGGGTCACATATATCTATGCAAAATAGTTTGGGGTTTGTAGCACTTGCCATAAGTCCTAGTAAGGTTTAGAACCTTACTGTTATTAATGGCATACCTTGTAGTTAAGTTACAGTGTTCTCATAATAGTTTGACTATACAAGGTAGCCACATATATTTATGCAAAAGGGTTTGGGGTCTGTAACACTTCCCATTAGTCCTAGCAAGGTCTAGAACCTTATTGCTATTCATGGGATACCTTGTTGTTCAGTTACAATGTTCTCATCATAGTTTGACTACACAATGTAGTGACATAAGTACTAAATCATTCATATTGATATTATTTGAAACTTTAAGGAATACCTACTATCACTTAATCCTACTATCACTTAATTGTTTTCCCTCTAATTGTTTTGTATTATATGGTCAAATAATGAGTTGGTTGAAACATATGGGATGCCATTTGACATCGGACCACCTATAATTCATACTTTACATATTGTTTCTATTTCCACATCACACTCACCATCTGACCTACACCTTGCTTGGGTGTACTGTATTTCTTAACAAATAAGATCAATTGTATTAATCCAATGGTGGGTATTCTTTAAGGTTAATCAAAACCCTATGGTTTGGTTGAGTCCACATTCTTTGTTTCAATTTTTTGTTCATTTGGCTAGGGGGGCACTCTACAACACTGCTAGGTAGTGTGGCCCTTTCTAGATTGTCATCGAGGTTGTTGGCTTATATGGAACTGACCCAAGTTCGGAAGAATTATTTACCCAAAAAATCCACTAGCTACTAGCCCTTCCGACAATAATTTGCGGAGTGCAGAATGAGATCTCACCTGAGGTAGCAGGGGAGGGTGCTGGAACTAGGTTTCCACACCCTTGGGATATCTAGATGTGGTCTGGAGGTATCACACGATGTTTTGCAGCCTCGCGCTGCACTATATTCATGCAGAATGATTTCTAACTTTTTATGATCACGCAATTTATAGATCTAATCTATTTGATGAAGTATTGTAACTCAAATCTACTTAGAAGGGTCTTTAGGCAAACATTTAACAGATTTAACCAGTTTGTGCACTTAGAATAAATTCATATTCAACTATACCTCTAACATAAGCATATGTACATAGATTAAATAGTTATATCAGCCATTCATGCAGTTAGATTCATGATAACTCAGATTGTAACACAGAATTTGCAGAAGAAACTTATCTTTATTTCCACTTATCACCAATACATCCAAATCTGCCCTGTGCACTCAGCTACAGGGGTCCACACACAAAGCTACGGACTCTTCCAGGCCTCTGCGCACATAGCTGCAGAGCCTCTATCCACTACCCCAAACCCCTGACTGAGACTTACAGACGCTTCCAGAATGCTTCCCTCAAAAACCCATTACATTTCAGAGCCAAAACTATCAAACAAAAACTTAGCTACCCCTACCAATAGAGCATCGCTCTATTTATACCTTTGCATGGACCGTGATCCATGGGTAGGCTGACTTATCCTACATTTCTTTACATTATTTTTTGGTGGACTACCCTTTGACTTCAACCTATTACAAATCGTGCTCCGCGCTTCTCATGAAATCTTTATCTAAAACTGCGGTCTTCGTGGCCCATGACCATTATGCAGGGCTTATGCTACTGAACAGTCCCCCAACACAATCATTGTGACTCATCCCAAGTCACTCAGTTCGTTCGACCAACCTTGCGCAGAGATCAGTTAGGAGCCCCTATGCATCGCTGATGCTAGCAACAAATTCTTTTGTCATTCACTGCATCTGTTCCACATGTGGCGCCGACACCTTAGTCCTTGTATCTACTGTCTCCATAGTAGCATACACGGCCTACATGTGGGCTACCATGCACTTTATGGTGGTTGAAAACACAAATGCCTTATCTAGCCACGACTAGAGACAGGCTTTAATCACCACTTCCTTTTGTCTAGTGGCATTGGCATGGATTTTTAGGTCCTAAGCCTCCCATATCTTAGCCAATCGTTGCGTAATAGAAATGGTCTTTGTAATTCCTCTGATCTGATCATAAGCTTGCTGGAGCACCCGGGCCTCAGTTTCTAATCGGCGAAGTGTTGGATCCTCTTCAAGGGAGGTGAGTGTAACAATTGACTGAGTTAGCAGATTTGTACATTCCTCCATCGAACATGTGAGCATCATGTGCCCCAAAGTAATAATGTTCCTGCGTTTCTCTAGAATCTCTGGTGGTGTCCATGGTGGAACCTGTAGTTTTAAGTTCGCGATCTGCAAGTTGAGCTCAAGCTTGATTCACACGGCTTCTTCCTTTGCGTGTCGGAACCCAGTTGCCAATTTATGGATTTGTGTCTCAATAGGTAATTCCACCGTAATCTCTAGCTCACGAGCACTCGAGCAGGCGTCCGCTACTACCTTCTCCACCTAGTGCTTCTATGTAACTGCTTCATCCCGTTGGAGGCGTAGTTGTTCAATATTAATTTTCTGTTCCTGGGATATTTGTTCGGTGTGGTCAGCCCTGGCACGGAGCTCGATGGTGGTGCTGTCTTAGAGCTATTGCAAAAATTTACGTGATAAAGCGGCCACGTTTAGTCCCAGCCCTTTAAGTCATCCTAGCACAGCTCAGTGCTTTGCATCTGCAGTGATCAATGCTCCTGCTAGAATCGTGATGGAATAAGCCATTTTGGCCTTCAACAACGGTTCAATAGTTATCATACCAAGAACCCCCTGAGTAGCACTAGTGCCCATTGGCGCTATCCTTGTTCCATGTTCCTGTAGTGGCGCATAGAGTTCCCCGAACACAATCTATTTCTTTGACATGGCCTCGTCGACTACATTCCGAGCAGCATCCTGAATAGTGTTCTCTATGTCATTTAGGTCCCCCTCAGTTAAGGCTATCTGTTTTGGACGCCTTTGCCTTTTTTTGTTGTTTCGGTCGTTCTGGTTGCGCTGGCCGCTTCAAAGGCGAATCTGTACCTATTGTTCATGGCTCGTCTGCGGCCATCTTATTGGGCAGCTTTTGACTGCTTTTGGCCATTTTCGACATAGCCCCTCCTGGTGGTGTCTTTCCTGCTGCTGTCAGCGCTACCTCACAAGCTACCTGAACCTCCGCGGCAAGTTTTTCATTTCACTTTTGTTGTGCAACACACTTAGCTTCCTCCTTTTGCCACCGAATAGTAGCCTCATTGCGCTCTATTGGCTCTGGTCCATGCCATGCTGGTGGCTAGGTATCCACAACCCCATCGACAACGTCTTCAATAGAAATAAAGTGGAGTGAGGTCCATGCCCATGCTGGGTCCTTGCACCTTGATGTAGATACGATGCATGTCTGCTTTAAACTCGGAAATATTCTTCATGCTTTCATAGATCCCAACGGACAAGCGAGGTAGCTCATTAATCCATTGGTGCATAGTCGTGCCCATCAGTATCCAAATTTTTTTTATGTTTCCAATTCGTCCCGCATCCCTTGTCGCCCAGAAGGGAAGCATATGTAGCGGCTTCTAGCCACTTCAAGTCCAAGATAGGAAACATGATGTCTTCAAGTAAGTCAATAGTGGCCAACATGATGGACAGGAGCAGCCATGCATAATGGAAGGTCTTTCCCTCCTCCTGAACCTCTCGGTAGTTGGTTAGAAACTCTTCACAAATGAACTATGGCCAATTGAACCATACCCCAGCTCCACATTCCTCAGTGAGTGTAATGACTACTGCTAGAACCTCATTGCCATGGCATTTCCTCATTACTTTCCAAGCTATCAACTGAGTGGCGACGCAAACCACATTATCTGAAATGCTATCAATGATGTACCCTCGTTGCCCCTTCACTAGCTTATACTTCTTTTTCAGAGTCTCTATCATCACAACATTGCCACTTTTATGAGCAAGTTCCTGGGGGTCTCCTCTATCACAAGGAAGGTGTGAAACCCGATGAAAAAGTTTAGTTGTGATGCAGATGGGTTTTCCGACCCATAATATTTCCTCATGAACCAAACAAAGCAACTGCTTTATAACCAACATTTTGATAGACGGTCGAAGAAAATGAGGAATAGATAAGAGACAAAGCAACCTAGCTTTGTCCACCTTCCGCAGCCACTGCTTTAGCTGTAACGTTGTCATCGACCCTTCTACACTCTCCTCCATCAGTGTGTCAGTTACCAGGTGGGGAAATTTTACTATATCTATGAGGTCCCAATCCTCGAATTTCATTGTCGCAATTCGGCCAACCACCAATCTTTCCACTGGGACTGCTTTTGGGAGAGTCGAGGTAACGAGTATAATGTCGACTTCATCCAGGTTTGTAGGTACCTGCGCCTTCCCCTTGCCTGGGGACACATACTTGGGTCATCGCACTGGCTGGATGGGATCCTCCTCAGGGCTTACTTCTTCGACATATGTGGGAGAACCTTCTGCCTCCTCGCCGCTTTCAATTGTGATAGTTTTACCCTTTTTCTCCATTGTGAACTTCCTAAAGTGCAGGTGTCATGGCGACCTTCTTATTGGTTCTGGAACCTTAGGGTCCTTCCTGGTCTTCAGCATCCGGTGTGATTTAAGGAACCTGGCTGCTTGTGGCGTGGCTTCTTGTGGACTATCTGTGGTAGGGTTTTTTGTTCTGAGGATTGCTTCCCGGTAATGTTTTGGTAATGCCTCAAACCATAGACTTTCTTCGAGTTTCTTGTCACTCATCTTGCACTTGTCTCGGACCCAAGGCGGCTTTCTTGCAAGATGGTAAAGTGTGGTGGTGTGACCCTTACTATGATTATATATGATTTCAAATTTAAAATCGGCTGCTCTCCCTGGTGGTACCTCATAAATGTGATTTTGGCAGTTATTCTTCTGCCTTAATTGCTCGCCGCCCACTCTAATGTTCCTTAAATGGGCCATCATATCATGACCAACACCTGCAATGGTCGCTTTCCATATTTCCTTCGCAGTATCGAATCCCCAGGGACACAAGTGTGGTTCTTGTATATATGTTGTGGCTAGGTCACACAGCTTTGCAGCAGCCTGGTTTATAGTCTCGCACCCTCTTCCAACTACGTGGGGCAATGGGACTAGGCCTCCTAAGGATAGTTAGGTGGGTGAATCCTTCACGCGGGTCTTCCGTTTCTCGACTAGCCCGGACTGTGAGCACCCTTTGCGTTCCCTCGATTTTGCTAACGAATTGCGGTGTGTGTGTGTCCTTGTCCTCTAGGGTGCAAGCACAACCATGCTAGCAGCATTGCTACTTGTAGCAGGGTAGGATAGCCAGCCATGTCCTTTCCCTTTGTTAGTTCCTTTGTGTAGGTGACTTCTAACTGCAACTTATCAATTGCTTCATCTAGCCTCACACTTTGTGCTTGGAGTCTGGCCCCTGTTGATTCTAACTTTCCAAGTTGCATTCTACCATGCAAAATGGCTGCCTAGAGCTATTAAATCCTTTACCAGATGTTGTCATGGATAGGGCGGGTTGTATTTGTGCTGGTTTCTTCAGTCATTAAGAGACTTCCCTGCCTGGCCGTATGAGTCATCGTTCCATGCAAATCTGGGTGGGTTAATGGTCACCTGATGTGCACCTGGACCCTTCATCGTTGATGAATGACCATTCTATACCAACTTGGTTGTTGTGCACATCCCCCAGTCCGTACCTGGAACCACATCTTCCGACACACTATGCTGCTCCCGTGCTACACATAACATGCCAAGTTGGACAAGTTGCCTTGCATCTAGTGCATTGCTCTCTACTGGCCATTGTTTTTCCACGGTGGTTACACGTTGCAATGACCGAATCATCATTTTGCAGTTCAGTGTTGTAGCTTCCTGCAACCGGTTCTACCATCGCTTAGTCTCCTCATCAAAATCCATTGTGTAAGTGCTATTGCGCTCCCACTAGATTCTTCCACCGTCTGCGGAATGAACCCGATCTTGGTCTTGCACTGTTATCTGATACATCTAATCTAGTTTGTCATCACTTTCTTCATCGCGCACAGGTTCAGTGTAGCGTTCTCCTTCTGTTGGGTCCAATGGAACTACTACCTGCAATGACATCTTTTCGAACGTCATTTTCTAACTTTTTAAGTTAATGATCCCTTTCATGTCTGTTGCCCAATCAATTCCAAGCAATGATGGGTAAGCGTTACTGCAATCAACAATCTCTATGACTTTTAAATTGATCTAAGTACTTACAGCATCGATATCTACGGTTACTCCTTATAGTCAGCCCATTGGTAAGATCTTTTGTTGGTTGGCCATTCGTAGCTGGATCGGGGACCATTGCAGTGCAGGCTTCCCCATGCCCTCCCAAGTTTGTTTAGGTAACACGTTTGCATCCGATCCTAAGTCCAAGATGACTTGATCCATTTCATACTCACCAATTTGCGTTGTTAGTCTCATTTCTTGTCCGGTGCATAGAGAATGTCTTCCTATTTTTTGGACTACATGAGGCTCACCTGATCTAGTGCACCTCGTGATCAGCTATTGTAATCCTTGAATGACTTTACTATCATGCAATAGTTTCATGCAGGTTTCAAGAAAGGTCGTAGTGATGGAGGTGTCCACTCCTAGCTCTATTTGATCCCTCCTACCTAGAGTAGTGGCTTCTGCGAATCTCCCCTAAGATTCTCTCGGTATCCTCATCCCCGGTTCCGCCTCAGAGTCAGGTTCCTTTGTAGGTGTGTCACACCTCTTCCTACCTTTTGGACGCTCCTCTCATGGATTTCCTTCTGTAGTTGTGCTACTCCTCCGTACCATATTTACACTGCGGTCCTCTTCGCGAGATTCGGATCACATCATCTAGACATTCTCAATTGGTGAAGATTGTAGCACTCCCTTTTCATGCCTTTGGGTAATTAATGTTGGAAAGTCTACTATCTAATGATGAAACTGCTCACAATAGGGGCACGAAGTCGTGGTCAGATTAGTACAGTCGCGAGTGTAGTGTCCCGGCCCTCCACATTTATAACAAATCATCTATCTGAAGTCCCGCCCGGGCCCCATTCCTCTTCCTCAACCACGTCCTTGAAATCCCCCTCACCCTTCAGTCTGCATTCCGTAAGCTGGAATTCTTTCCATCATTCGGTCATAACTTTGACACGTTCACTCATCATGTCCTACTGATCATTAAAAATTGCAATATAGCTGCTACGTGGGTTGGGTATACTTTTGTAATAGGTGGTAGTTATTTTTTGCGTGTTTTCCACCCACTTGACAAATCACACACCAGAGCATAGGTGCGGCGCTTGGTCCTGCTTGTACTTACAATTTTAACAGCATCAGGTCTCCCCCCACCAAATAGTTCGCGAAGACAGGGCAATGGTCCTTATCATTTCCCTGGATCTTCCATTTAGTACAGCCTATGTCCGCACGTGCCTCTAGTCAGGACACTCTTTCTTTCTTCAAGCTTTGCATTTCTAAACTCAGGTTTTGAAGCTGCGCATGGATTTGTTGAACTCCAAACCTTGGATCCGGTATTGGAGATTCATGCAACCTCATTGTTGTCTCCATTACGTTAGCTTGGGTTGAGATCTTTTGTTGCGAAAGAGCCATCCTCAGATGTGGTGTTAATGACACCACAAACCATGTGCAATGTTGTGCATTTGTCAAGGTCATGTTGGCTTCTCGAATAGTGCTCTTTAACCTTTGGTCCAGATCTCACAGAGTTTCACCAGGCAACATTACGATCTCCTTGAACCCAATAACCGACTGGGTTTCTAATTTTGGTCAGCCAAACTCTTTATTTAACGCATCCTAGATTGTTGCTATTCCCTCATTCAGATGATCGGTCAAGTATTTTATGTACCACGTCAACGCGCAGTCCTGTAGTGCACTAACTAGGGTGAACTTTTTTATGTTATCATCTATGATGCCCTGAGCATCCCATACAGACTTTATCACAAACCAGAACCGGCATGGTTCCTCATTTCCTATCCCTTTAAATGTTGGTTGTTGGACTACGCTCGTCGTCCCGACTTTTGGTGGTGGTTGAGTTGCGGTTGGGATTCGTGTTGGGGTGGATGGATTTGATGTAGGTGAAACGGGTGGTGGCATGGATGGAGATGGTATCAGTGGGAAGCACTCCCTGGTGAGAACCTCGTGAGCTCCTCCTCATTTTCCCAAGAAATAGAAGCTAATGGACTGTTCTCTACTCCTCCTATTCCACGGTAACATCTTTTGCTCTGCATTACTCCATACATCAATAAACACGTATAATATGTTTTTCACACAATAGCATCTTAATCCAAGTATTCAATGATTTGATATACCTACCCTGAGGTCCTTGAAGAAATCACCTTTCTGCTTTGCTATAGCTCACAGTCGTATCAATCGCAAACTCGGTGATAATCCTCCTATTACCCAATCTAGCCAATGATCTATTGCGCGTGCGGTTAATCCTCAGTGTCTTCTAGCCTGCACACCAGTTACGGGGTCCACATAATAGGTTGGTCCAATCTACACCTTCCCAGGCTGTCAACTAGCCTTGCGATCCACTCGTATAGCTCTACCAGAAAGGACGCAAAGAAGATTTCATGAATATCTGTTAATATATAATGGTCCAGCCAATCTTCCTCTGATACTCGTGGGTTTCTGTTTTCCTAAACTGCGAACTCGTTGAGTTTCAGATCCCACCATTTTTCAATCTCTTTCCTTGTAGGGTTCCAGTGTTCCTACATCAGACACCCCTTAGGCAGATCCTGGTCCCGTCAACAGAACCATTTGTTGGCTTATATGGGCCTGACCCAGGTTTGGAAGAATTATTTGTCAAGCAAATCTAACAGCTACCGGCCCTTTCGCAACAGTCCGCGGAGCGCGGATTGAGGTATCACCCGAGGCAGCAGGGCAGGGTGCTGGAACCAGGTTTCCACACCCTTAGGATGTCTATATGTGGTCTGGAGGTATCGCGTGTCATTTTGTAGCCTTGTGCTGCTTTATATTCACGCAGAATGATTTTTAACTTTTTATGATCACACGATTTAGAGATCTAATCTATTTGATGAAGTATTGTAACTCAGATCTACTTAGAAGGGTCTTTAAGCAAACATTTAACAGATTTAGCCAATTCACGCACTTAGAATAAATTCATATTCAACTATATCTCTAACATAAGCATATGCGCATAGATTAAACAATTATATCAGCCATTCATGCAGTCAGATTTGCGATAACTCAGATTGTAACACTTAATTTGCAGAAGAAACTTATCTTTATTTCCACTTATCACCAATAAATCCAGATCGGCCCTACGCACCCAACTGCAGGGGTCTGCGGACACAATTGCGGACTCTTTCAGGCCTTTGTGCAGATAGCTGCAAAGCCTCTATCCACTACCCCAAACCGTCGACTCAGACTTACAGACACTTCCAAAATGCCCCCCTCAAAAACCCATTACATTTCAAAGCCAAAACCATCGAAAAAAAATTTAGCTACCCCTACCCATAGAGCCGCACTCTATTTATACCTTTCCATGGGCCGTGATTCACGGGCGGGCCGACTTATCTTACATTTCTTTACATTATTTTTGAGCGGACTACCTTTTGACTTCAACCTATTACAAATCGCGCTCCGCGCTTCTCGCGGAATCTTTACCCAAAACTGCGGTCTTCGCGCCCCATCACCATTACGCGGGGCTTCCGCTACCCAACAGAGGTCTCGACGCTACTTTCCTTAACATAATTAATAAATGGAGATTCAAATACTATTATAATCCTTAGAACGATTCAAGGGAAACTCGTTCATTTCCTATGTAGCATTTTCAAAGTGAAACTTATAATTTTTCTCTTCTTGGACAAACTCGTATTTAGTTACAATGTATATGCCCTAACCCTTTCCTATGTATATTGTGATTGCAGTGAGGAGACCTATTTAGGATTTTCCATGGGCATTCGACCTCAACATACTAACTTCTTGAATTTACTCCAACCATTATTAAAGTTGTTTTGGTATTTAACAAAATTCTCTATAACTTTATTTTTAATTGTTCATTCTCGTTTATTTTGTATAGCTGAACCCAACTAATTTAAGTAGTTGATAGGTATTTTTAATGGCATTACGGTCTCACTATCAATTTACGTGAAATACAAGATCCTTATTGTGGCGAAGGTTCTCATATTTGAATCGGGGTTTCACTATTGCAAATGTAGCCGCAAAGGTAATTTCCTTAGCCTTTACGTTTTGAATCTTAAGGACTTCCTCAGTTTATAACTTGTGTTAAGATTCTCACAAACCGTTTGTTGTATTCTAGGTTCTAGCTATTAATACCTTACACTATTCACAATGTGGATTTTTGGCAAGGGTTCTCTTAATTACCTTGCCTATAGACTCACTTAATGCATAAGATTGCTTGATCTATTGAGTATGCGTAAGGGTCTGTGTCATACCGAGTTCATTGGTTATGGATATTGTGTAATCATTCATTCTCTTAGGGATAACTTGGGGAAACTTATCTTTTCATCGTTATTTTTTATTTCCCTTAAGATTTGTGTCTATTATTGTTCCAACTATTAGGCCACCATTCCTTAACTTTCAATTTGGTGACAAACATTTGGGGCTTTTTCTTAGGGTTTAAACTAACCCCAATGCCATGCATATTAGTCTTATATCTAAGTTTTTTTAATTTCAAATTGGTCGTTATATCATTCTATTGATTTCCATTCTACTTTGATGTACACGGTTTGGAGCGAGGGTGTGGCTTAATTGGTAACATGTAATTTATTTGGGTTTTCCTACTATTAGTATTTTAATTCTTTCCTTGTTTGATTCTCAAGGTTTCTAACTTCAATCCTTGCATGTGTTATAGGTACGGGTTCCTATCCGAATGGGGACATATGGCTCGTTTTGTTTAAAATCTTAACTTTTTTTCAACACTTAATGGTTCATTGTTCTTCCAATGTTCCATAGATCAACCTCCTTCAGATTTTTCATCTTTGTGTGTCCAACGTATGGCATGGTAACTCTTTAATTTTTTTATTCAAAACCTTATGTAGGGTTTCCTCAAGTTATTTCAAGTTATTGTTTTCTACCCTGGGGGGTTTGAATTTCACTCTACCTGACGAGGGTTTGAATGCCATTCCACGGAGGTGGGGTTTATTATTATTATTTAAACTATGGTTTATGGCCTTGCCGCATGGAAATGGTTTAGGAAAGTTTCCCAGTTTAATACTTCTAATCTTACTTGGTACATTTAGCCCACTATCACTTCTCCTATGACATTATATATATGAATTCTTTTGTTGCCTCGTGGAGAATTCCTTATTTTACTTTCAAATATTTCTTGCTGTCAATAATAGTTAGTATAATTAATTATTGTTTAGGCCTTTTGTTTCTTCTTGAATCATCGTAAACCTGTGTGATTTTATGGTTTTGGAAAATAAATTGTTTCTTTTTCTACAAAGCAATACTCAGTTATATTTATCCAACTGTTGTGTAATGGATTTATATCCTAACATAGAGTTTTCTTCTTTACCTTATAGTTTGCATAGATTTATATAGACATTCTTCTTTGTTATTTGTTACGGTTATATTTATACTTTTATTGTATATATTTGGTTGAATATATTCAATGAAATATTTAGATTAGTGCTATATTTTTAATGTGCCAAAGTATGCGTTTTCTTAACGTAATTGATTACAAGAGTTATTAACTCCATCATAGGAGCGCGATAATGATAGTAATGTAATACTAGGTTAATAGCCTTCTAGTAACTTTTCTTTGAAATTACTTAAGAGAGCGAGATTAATGGAATCGATAATACACACAGGTGTAGGTTTTTCTGACTTTGTTTTACTCTATAGACTTGTACATAGAATTTTATAATTATTTTGAGGCTAAGAACAATTAATTCTCTTATTTATTCTTATAGAAAGTAACTTCACTTTATATATCTCTACATGCTTAACAATTTTATATATTCATTCGTCTTTTCAAATATATTGTACACCTTTCGGGATCGATGAAAATATTTAGAACATAAATTTAAACAAGGGAAGCTGCGAGGCAGCAAGTCCCTGCATCAAGTTGAACTTTAGGTCTTTTCCAAATGCAGCACAACCAAGAGAAGTTGCATCACATGCCTTAAACGTCTGGTGCTGTTGGCGCTGTGACTATTAATGTGCTAATGTAATCTTCAAGCTCAAGGTTCAGGTTCCCATGAAGTCTGGTAAGCAGGGACTAATCCTAAGATGGTTGTGTGGGAATAAGGTTCTCATGAAGTCTGGTAAGCAGGGACTAATCCTAAGATGGTTCTATGGTTTGATGATTTGATGAGACTTACTAAGCCAAGGTGTGTTGGCATACTTCCAAGGCTTCTGTCTCCTCAAGCTCAAGCTCTTCGTGAGTTTGTTTGTTTGATGGGCAGACTGAACAATGTACTCTGTTCAGATTCTCGGATGCATGATGAAATGTTTGTGTTGCCTCTCATTCTCAGAGTTCAGTGCCATTCTGTTTCTGGGTTGCCATACATATATACAGTAAAGTATAAACCATAGACTAAAAGGATAGACTGCACAAGTGTGAATTTGGCGCTGTGACTATTAATGTGCTAATGTAATCTTCAAGCTCAAGGTTCAGGTTCCCATGAAGTCTGGTAAGCAGGGACTAATCCTAAGATGGTTGTGTGGGCATACTTCCAAAGCTAATGTAATCTTCAAGCTCAAGGTTCAGGTTCTCATGAAGTCTGGTAAGCAGGGACTAATCCTAAGATGGTTCTATGGTTTGATGATTTGATGAGACTAACTAAGCCAAGGTGTGTTGGCATACTTCCAAGGCTTCTATCTCCTCAAGCTCAAGCTCTTCGTGAGTTTGTTTGTTTGATGGGCAGACTGAACAATGTACTCTGTTCAGATTCTCGGATGCATGATGAAATGTTTGTGTTCAGTGCCATTATGTTTCTTGGTTGCCATACATATATACAGTAAAGTATAAACCATAGACTAAAAGGATAGACTGCACAAGAATGAATTTGAAATCCACAGTCAATGCACACTTAAGCAGGAATAGAAGAATGGAAGCCAGCCAGCTCCTGATCTCTATCTTTCATGGGATCAATTCCCCCTTGACTGACTTTACAATAATATATGGAGCTGAGCATGTCTGCGAATATGGGACAACGCTCCTTTGCTGACATTATTACTAGTATTAGATACTGGGTTATCCATAGCATTACCATACCTTCTCTATTCATTGCAGGTTGGTTATTTGTAAGCACGGGTTTGGCTTATGATGTGTTCGGGAGCCCCCGGCCAAATGAGTATTTCACAGAAAGTCGACATTTGTTTAATATTGCATGAAAGCCAAAATGGAGTAATAGCTACCTTGCAACTTCTCCAAATGCCCATTATTGCATGATCACACTGATGAAAGGAATGCACGAGACCATGGAAAATTTAAGAAGTACCCCTATAGTCCATGCTTCAGGTAGGTAGGCATAAATGGTACACCAGAGAACCGATGACTATATTGGGGCAAAGAATTTGTGTTTACATAAAGCGTAATCGATGCTTAATGCTAGCATATTATCAATTCAAGACACTAGTAACATGAAAACTGCCTTGAAGCCTACATTTAACCTTGAAAATAAGCATTTCTTATGACACACTGTAACATGTGAAGAATACAAGACAAGCACGAATGCTATCAATTAGGACATTAGACCGGCATCTCAGCAGAGACGATAGAAGCATAAAGAATGCGAGTTGCACCACCATGGCAGATCCAAATGCATATTTGAAGCATCCGTCGTAGACTTGTAACAGAGAAGGAAGCGGGGAATTAAGACAACGCGTAAAATAATGCAAAAATAGGTCTAAGATTCAGAATTTTGACTACTGTAACTCAAATATACTCTATAATCATGCCAAGTACTTGTTGTAGATTCATATGCTCTTCGTTCGAGATGTTATTGTTTTCTTGGTTTCTTTTTTCTTTGTGTTTCGACTTTTACGATGTCAATAATCAGAAGAGCCATGAGAACAAGTGCTAAGAGAAACAATGCCGCGAGTTGAGTAAGTTGGCTTATGCTAATGGATTCCATGTTATGTGAAGCGGGGAGATGTATGTCAATATCTAGGTGCAGAAGGTGGTTTTGTTTTGTAAGCGAGAAATTAGGCATTGCTTTTGCCAATTTATAAAAGAGTTCAACGTGTTTGCAAGCTGGTTTTAAGTGTGAATGGAACTGGGTTTTTGATAATATTTTACTGTACAACCAAATAAGGAAAGGCGTGCTAGATCGCGAGAGTTGAATGCGGGGTAGATTCCTGACACGTGCAGAAGTAAGTACATATACGGATTGATTTGGAATGGAGCTGAAATACTTGAAGATCAGATTGGAGGGGATATAATCCAATATGAGGAGCATTTATTGGAGCAGGCTAGTATTTAATGATCGGCATAAAACAAAAAGCTTACGTTAAGTGAGCAATCGGTGCAATTAAGTGATCGATCTGACATGGGGGCAAATGGCATATGAAATGATGTATGTGACGGCAGAAGTAAATGCGAAATTAGGTGATGTATCTGACATCAGGGGCAGATCTCAAATGAAATCTTGGTGGTAGATTGGGTCCAAGCTATTCTAATAAACAATTGGCTAAAGAGGACAAGTAATGAGTGTATGAAAGACATGTTAAGCCAACATGTGTAACTAAAGCCCTTTCTTATAAAGCACACTACGTAATACTAGATATATTCTATTTTATTGTGCCTCCATGTATAAGACTCTAATGCAGATGACTGGACTACTTACTTATGCAGGTAGCATGGTTTCTAATATACAGAAGGTCACCTTTGCAGCTACAATCATAGCAGCCCCATGTATTTTTGCAACTGCTCTCTGAGCAGTGGCAAGCTAAGAGACAGATTGATATGTGCTTCACATAAGCGTGAGTAAGAGCACTAACATGTGCTATCACATTGGCTTGTATACAGAAGGTCAAGCCTATTTACTTCCCAAATGGACTCAGTTATCGAATAAACCTGTTCACGAGTTACCAAAGTTTCACCATCTACTATTTTACCTACTGCCCACGGGTAGATATTAAACCTGTTCCCATAACAACCTGCTTTTACCGAAGAAGCTATGGGCTGCTCACGGGTATCTTTTAGACTCAGAAACATAAGCCTAAACGCAATGTTGGGTCATGATTTTCTTGTATAATTGCTGACACAAAGTGGAAAGGTTAGAGAACGAAGTGCAAGCGAAAAATCTGCCAGAAGATGGTATATCTATATATAAAAGCATGAGTACCTGAATGTTGTGGCCATTACAAATTGAGAACCGTGTGCAAAAATTTAAACAGCAGTTGTAGAGGCCTTCACTCCCCACTTACCCACAAAGTGCAAGAACAACAATCTGGCATAAGATACCCACAAAGTGCAAGAACAACAACCTGAACCGTGTGCAAAAATTTAAACAGCAGTTGTAGAGGCCTTCACTCCCCACTTACCCACAAAGTGCAAGAATAACAATCTGGCATAAGATACCCACAAAGTGCAAGAACAACAACCTGCCAGAAGATCGTAGAAGTCAGTACGGTCGTTCATTTCGTTTCTGTGAGACATTAGAAAAATATGAATTACATTGCAGAAATTGGAACAGCAGTTGTAGAGGGCTTCAATCCCCACTTACCCACAAAGTGCAAAAACAACAATATAGCAGAAGATACCCACAAAGTTCAAGAACAACAATATGGCAGAAGATGGTAGAAGTCATTAGTGGTCGTTTTTTTTTGTGAGACATTAGAAAAATATGAATTACATTTGCAGAAATTCAAACAGCAGCTGTAGAGGGCGTTACTCCCTACTTACCCAAAAAGTGCAACAACAACAAAGCAGTTGTACAGTCCACAAAGTGCAAGAACTGCACAACAGTTGTAGAGGGCTTCAATCCCCACTTACCCACAAAGTGCAAGAACAACAATCTAGCAGAAGATACCCACAAAGTTCAAGGATAAAAATGTGGCAGAAGATGGTAGAAGTCATTACTGGTCGTTTTTTTCTGTGAGGCTTGATGCAGCTACACTACTGGGCTCTGTACCTGCATATAGTGTAGTGGCTTGGCTAATTTCAATTTTGACACGAAAAAAGCAACTAAAACCAATATTTCAAAATTAGCAGGAGTGAAAACATGAAGGAAAGAAGGTTGAACAAAATTATTATTGTCTAGAATACAAGTTCTAATTCAAATTGGATCAGTTTCAGTGAGATGGAGGGTTAAAATTTATAGGAATGGCAGACTTTCTTCTTTTTCCAAAAAGCTATAAGACTCATAGCAATGGTTGGGCCGGAACCTTACAGAAGACAGTGAGTTGGTAATTGATGGAAAGTTGTTCTAATTCCAATGAGGAAATTGGAGTTTGAAAGAAGCCAGTAAATAGTGTCATTTAAGACTTATGAAGATACTGCTTGTTTAAGCTTTGCTGCCTGTTGTAACAACTGCTTGAAAACCACTTAAATTCTTCCTATCTAAGCGGGGGGTGAAGGAGACATGCCATTAAATTGTTTAACCATTATTATAGGCAAGCAGAAGTTTTACCAACCTGTTGAAAGATCAGACTCAACATTTTCATTAACATGGGCCTCAACTTGTGGTATAAAACATAAGCCCAAAGAGGTAAAATCAAGTGTGTGCCCAAACTGTTGCCTGTGAAAGTGGTGCATATAAAGGTAGATCGGTGCCTTAAACAGGTGTAAATGACTAAACACACTTACTGTAATAGGCATAGATATAAAGTACATAAGCTTAGCTGATTACATAGGTTAAGCTTAGTTAGCTTCATTACCTTGGATTCATAGAACCAGGCTACCAGTAACACGGACAAGATATAAGTGTTTTTCAGCTGTAAGAGAGCTTTGATGTTGCATTAAAACACTTTCGAAAAGGTAATGTGGCTATCTAAGCTATGAAAAGGGCCATTGGTTCATATGCTCTTGCTTCTCCTGCTTTTTTGTCGAATCAATTAATTAACTACTAAGTCATTCAAGCAAATGGTTTGTTTACATATGCCTTATGGTTTCAGCCACAGGAATCAAAACGAACAGATGCAAGTGTAACAAGGGTACTTTTCAGAAAACATATAGAAATATTTCTTCTTCTTCAATAAATGTCAAGGCTCAAGTACCAGTTTCGGTAACGTATATAGGGGGGTTGCTATATCGGTGTTTTGTATAGTTTATTATGTCCTTTAGTCCCGCTGGATAAGACCTGTAAGTGGAGACTCCTTCCTGCAAACATATGAACATAGTATCAATATGTTCTTTTATCAGGGTATCCTCATATCACACAATAAATTGAATTGAATTGAATTTCTATCATCGTTGAAATAATTCAATAAACTTTTATGAAGATAGGCTCACCACTGATCCAATGTAGACTCCGTCAACTTCATCTGAAACTCAGACAACAGGCAATGATAAATGTCAAAATAGTAAACAAGAAAGAGTGTAAGACTGTAGAACAGATCAATGAAATAGGGATCAAACACGAGCTCCTCCAAATAAACTTGAGTTGTTTCATTATAAAAACTACACAAATAAAAACTATGGCCTGCAATATTACATGATATATTAGCCTGAGAATCCAATACGAAATCCGTATGGGGAGGATTTGGTGGATGCGGATTGTTGACTGTGAAGTATGTTGAGTAGTAGTTATAACCAAGAAAGTCGAAGGAGCCTTTCAGTTCTCTCGCCTCTTGACTGGTAAACCGAGGCAAACGTGCGCCAACTAACTTTCTCATGGAGTCTGGGTACTTTCCAGAAGTCAATGGCTCCAATAACCTTTTTTGCAATAAAAAACAATTTCATTATTTTAATTAAAATCACTGAACTATCTAGATTAACGAAAATATAAATTAGTTCTAAGCGACAGTTGGCACTGTTCCAACTAATTTTCTCATGGATTCAGACTCGTTTTCTGAATCCAATGGATCGAAAGGAATTTTTGCAGTCAAAAGCAATGTCATTTTTTCCAGTAAAATTGATGAAACAGTTCACGTAACACCGTGAATTCAAAAGTGTTTTTACAACTAAAAACAATTGCATACCAATAATAGAAAGCTTAAGCGAGACAATAGACAAATATCAATTACATTTGCAGATATTCAAACAACAGCTGTACAGTGTTTCACTCCCAATTACCAGCAGGTTATCCTGTTGACTCTTAGCTTGATGCAGCTACACTATTGGGCTCTGTACCTGCATATAGTGTAGTGGCTTGGCTAATTTCAATTTTGACACCAAAAAAGCAACTAAAACCAATATTTCAAAATTAGCAGGAGTACCTGAATGTTGTGGCCATTACAAATTGAGAACCGTGTGCAAAAATTTAAACAGCAGTTGTAGAGGCCTTCACTCCCCACTTACCCACAAAGTGCAAGAACAACAATCTGGCATAAGATACCCACAAAGTGCAAGAACAACAACCTGCCAGAAGATGGTAGAAGTCATTACGGTCGTTCATTTCGTTTCTGTGAGACATTAGAAAAATATGAATTACATTGCAGAAATTCAAACAACAGTTGTAGAGGGCTTCAATCCCCACTTACCCACAAAGTGCAAAAACAACAATATAGCAGAAGATACCCACAAAGTTCAAGAAAAACAATCAACAATATAGCAAAAGATACCCACAAAGTTCAAGAACAACAATCTGGCAGAAGACTTACCCACAAAGTGCAAAAACAACAATATAGCAGAAGATACCCACAAAGTTCAAGAACAACAATCTGGCAGAAGATGGTAGAAGTCATTACTGGTCGTTTTTTTCTGTGAGACATTAGAAAAATATGAATTACATTTGCAGAAATTCAAACAGCAGTGGTAGAGGGCTTCACTCCCTACTTACCCAAAAAGTGCAACAACAACAATCTGCCACAAGATACCCACAAAGTGGAAGAACAACAATCAGCGAAAAGATGGTAGAAGTCATTATGGATCGATCGCTTCTGTCAGACATTAGACAAATATCAATTACATTTGCAGATTCTTAGCTTGATGCAGCTACACTATTGGGCTCTGTACCTGCATATAGTGTAGTGGCTTGGCTAATTTCAATTTTGACACCAAAAAAGCAACTAAAACCAATATTTCAAAATTAGCAGGAGTGAAAACATGAAGGAAAGAAGGTTGAACAAAATTATTACTGTCTAGAATACAAGTTCTAATTCAAATTGGATCAGTTTCAGTGAGATGGAGGGTTAAACTTTATAGGAATGGCAGACTTTCTTCTTTTTCCAAAAAGCTATAAGACTCACAGCAATGGTTGGGCCGGAACCCTACAGAAGATAGTGAGTTGGTAATTGATGGAAAGTTGTTCTAATTCCAATGAGGAAATTGGAGTTTGAAAGAAGCCAGTAAATAGTGTCATTTAAGACTTATGAAGATACTGCTTGTTTAAGCTTTGCTACCTGTTGTAACAACTGCTTGAAAACCACTTAAATTCTTTCTATCTAAGCGGGGGGTGAAGGAGACATGCCATTAAATTGTTTACCATTATTATAGGCAAGCAGAAGTTTTACCAACCTGTTGAAAGATCAGACTCAACATTTTCATTAACATAGGCCTCAACTTGTGGTATAAAACATAAGCCCAAAGAGGTAAAATCAAGTGTGTGCCCAAACTGTTGCCTGTGAAAGTGGTGCATATAAAGGTAGATTTGTGCCTTAAATAGGTGTAAATGACTAAACACACTTACTGTAATAGGCATAGATATAAAGTACATAAGCTTAGCTGATTACATAGGTTAAGCTTAGTTAGCTTCATTACCTTGGATTCATAGAACCAGGCTACCAGTAACACGGACAAGATATAAGTGTTTTTCAGCTGTAAGAGAGCTTTGATGTTGCATTAAAACACTTTCGAAAAGGTAATGTGGCTATCTAAGCTATGAAAAGGGCCATTGGTTCATATGCTCTTGCTTCTCCTGCTTTTTTGTCGAATCAATTAATTAACTACTAAGTCATTCAAGCAAATGGTTTGTTTACATATCCCTTATGGTTTCAGCCACAGGAATCAAAACGAAAAGATGCAAGTGTAACAAGGGTACTTTACCATGACCTTCACAGCATGATATCTCAACAATGCAACAATAAAGGGATTGCTACCATTCACCTCCTTTGTCTTTTGATAGTGCAAACAAAGTTGCTGCCAGTAAAACATCTTTACAAGATAGCCTAATTATTACAGGAACAAGAACATTAGTTGTAACCCTTAAATGTGCATCTGAAAGTGACTATAGTGACTATATACATCAACTGTGTCTATGAAGCCATCTAGGAGATGAGGCACTCCTAGCGTGTGCTTCTGATTCGAGAGAAATACACCATGAAAACTGAAAAAGTCAAATCCTACAGAGGATAAAATATGTCAATCTGTACGGACAATGACATCCGAACTATCCAACAGAAAGCTGCTGTGTACATGGAAATCTCGTAAACTGTATGTAACGTCAGCAACGTCTTCTAGATATTTTTCATACGTCAGTCCTGTTAAGGATGGACAAAGTTCGAGCAGCAAACTGTCTTTTAGAATGCACTTGTACTGAACATTTGCCTCTGTTTGGATAATGCAATTCAATTGTAAACTGCGTCGATATGTGGTTAGTTGTCTGCATGTGGAACAATTAAGTTGATCCATGAAAACTGTTCCAAATGTATCGGCGGGCAGAGAGCAATTGTTGCAGATTGTAACAAAGGGTTCTGCATGTATGTTTGCTATCGTCAACATTCCTTTAACCTGGTCCATGTTTCAGTACAGGTCTAGCATTAGATATTGTAATAAAAATGCTAAGAGGATGTTAAATGAACGAGCATAATTTAGGAGAACAGGAAATAAAGATTTATAATATATATTTTGTGCACTATGAAAGAACCTTTGTTGTTGAGGCAGGTAGTTTACTGAGGTCTGCAAGTACTCTGTTCGAAGTGACGGCTGTAATGAATGTGGATCTGCAAGTGCGTAATGATCCATGTTCTTTGCCTCGGACAAGATTTCGAAACAACATCATTGGTGCTTCTTGTTTCGAAATTTGTTGTTGTATGGATTTGAAAATTGGTTGAAATGTACTGAAAAGATGAACCTGCGTTGCAAAATGTACTAGTGTTAAATGTAATTGCTTTTAAGTAAATGGTTACTTAAAATGTATAGATGATTTAAATGTTAAAAAGAATAAATGGTTGAATTTGTATATACCGTGGCTTTGTCTTTTTGAGATGGGCCGTCCTTGATAGTTAGGACATATTGACCAGCTATTTCTTTCGCAGCTGTTACAAGGCCGGCTACTGTGCCGGTTGCGAATGCAGCTGTCGTGCTGGTGAGCTGGTTAATAGTCGTCGTGGGTACAAATCTGTATTCCGTACAGATAGGTGGGATTGCTTCCAAGATGCTCTTCTCATGCAAAACAAGTATGCACGGACAGTCTCCATGGTCGTAAACTGTCTTGGGAGAGACCTTGAAATCTGTGATACAAATTGCCTGGCCGACTACAAGTTTGGCTTCAGTAGCAGCAATCAGGTTATGTGGCACATTTAGCGTGATTGTCATATTCCCTCTGCTGTCCACTAGGTCAGCACGTAACAATTGAATTCCGTGGACTTGGTCGACCAGTGTTTTGTATATTACAAGAATCTGGCCGTGAAAGATTGTTCCCATTTTCAGGCCTTTCAACTCCTGTATTGTGATTGTTGTGCATAGTTGATGCTTAGCTGCTATTTCAGATGTACTTTCCTGTTTCTGCCTGTAGAACAATATTAAAGAATCTGAATTAACATTATGTTTGTACTACAAAACTTGTAAGAATAGATTTGAAGGTTATTTAGTTACTTTTTAGCAGTTTCTGAGACGTTACAAGTCTCTGAGAGAGAGCATGCCTCTGGAGCAGGTACTTCTTCGTGCTGTCTTTTCATATTAATTATTTGTTTATCAGTCTCAGAGACGTTGCAAGTCTCTGAGAGAGAGCAAGCCTATGGAGGAGTTACTTCTTCATGGTGTCTTTTCTTATTAGTTATCTATACAACACGAGTACAAGCTATTAGGTCTACAAGCAAAATGTGTTCCATGTAATAATAATTCTGTACTCTATTAGGTCCACAAGCAAAATGTTTTCCATGTAATAATAAATCTGTGCATAACATTATTCTATGTGTCGTTACATACCTAGATGAGTTCATGCAGAGTGTTGCAAGGGAGCTACAAGAAATAGACTTTTAGTATGGCCATTGGAGATTGATATTGCTCGCATAACACAGCATTTGTTTGAATATGAAGTTTGCTTGAATATGAAGTTTAGCAAATTGTAGAGAAACTTGTGTATCAATGCTACTTTGATTTTGCTACACGCTAAAATTGGTTTGTACTAAGGGTCGTTAGAGCTGTAGTAGCACATAGAATATGCTGTGATCAGACCAATAAGCCCATGTTACATTTATTTCACACTGTTTCATAGGCAAAGTTGTCCAGATATGGTCTATTACTGTTTTTCGGTGCGGAGATAGTTTGCTTGTTATTTCATGTAAGTTTTCCATTTCCATAAATTGTACAAAGAGTTTGCTACGAGCTGTTTCTTGTTGTATGTCAATGTTGAAATCACCAACAACTAAAAAAACACAATCAGTATATGTAGTTTGCGATTTTGCTTCCTTAATTATTTGCATTATCGTGGATACTTGTTCAAATGGTGCTGCATAAATGTTCATTAAACAAATTGGTCGTTGAAAGTACATGTCAATTAGGGTAAGCTCTGTTTTGTTTTTGCAAAATGTCTTTGTTGCTCTAATAGGTATTTTTTTGTTTATGCAAGTAAGAATTCCATGTGTAGAATGTGCAGCGGCAAAATTGAATGATAAGAATTCTTTGACTACTGGTGGAGTGTACAAATGAGTTTCTTGAAAACATAGAATCATATTGTCCATTAAGTCATTGTGATGAATCACGTCACTAAGATGTGCACGTAGACTACGTGTGTTTAGGCTTGCAATCGATAAAACATCCTTGTTAACATATTTCTTCTTTGCGAATTCTAGTTTCCATGCACCAATTGTTTCTAGCCGTGCCATCTCATTGATTATTTTGTTTTTGACATGGAAGTTTTGTTGTGTCAATTTGTTAATCAAGTATAGTGAGTCAATAGTTCTAACACGTGATAATGCAGTGTAGACTAGACCATATTTTGTGACACCAGTTGGGTCAAATGCAAGTTGATCCAATGTCAACCCTTGTGTTCGGTGTATTGTTCGGGCACAGGCTAATTGGATTGGAAATTGTTTTCGAATTGTAATTTGTAATTTGTTACGAGACATTGCTAGTGATTTTGCAATTCGAAAGATTGGTGTCCAATTTGGTAATATATTTATGTCGTATAGTTGTTTGAATTTGCTTCTTTGTTGTTTCCCAATTTCTGGGTCTGAAAATTCTATCCAGACAATGTCAGGCCTGTTGTTATTAGATGAATAGGATTTGAAAATCCCTTCAGCACCATTAACCAATCCATCATTTGTATTGTAATTTCCTGCATATAGTTCAACTAACATGTTCTGTTTAACTGTAATTGTTGATGGCAATGGGATTGTTTTATCAAAAGAAAAATAACTCGACCCAGGAAGCTCATAGTTGTCAATTGCAATGAGCATTATTTGTTCCCCCTTTGTTAGGGAAAGCATTTTCGCATTGTGAATATGGACATCTTTGTTGCGATAGAAAATGTATGGGAAAACTGGGCTTGAAGGTGGGATCCTATAGCAGTTATTGTTTACATAAGCAATATCTTCATCTGTTTGCATGTTTAATCTCATCCTATTTAGTAGATCAATGAACAATGGGTCTTTTTGGCGCATGGCTGTGTGCAGTTGATAACATTTTATTTTCTTTGGCCAGAAGTCGTATCGAATTGTGTTTTTGTTGATTTTTGGGTTTTCAAAGATAAGAGAGTCTCTGACTGGGTTTGCCTGGTAAAGATCGCTGGAGAATATCGTGTCAACATTACCAAAGTATGAAGTTGGGGTGTGTAAGATTTGTCGCAGGCGCTTATCAATTTGATATAGTGTTGTTGCACCAACGAGCGATGCCTCATCTATGAGGAGTACACACAATTGTTGGAAATGCTTTGATAATGTGTCCAATTTTTCATTGTTTAGTGAGGGGCAATCTGCTTTGTTAAAGGGCAAATAGAATGCAGAATGCAATGTCACACCACCAACATTAAAGCCAGCTTTGCCCGTGTGTGCAGTGATTATTCCTATTAGTTGTGATGGGTTATAAGGCAATGCCACATTGTGTATGCGTACTAAGGATTGCAAGATTGCCTTGGCTGTGTGTGTCTTGCCTGTTCCTACACCTCCTGTTAATAACAGGTAGATCAGTTCATCTGGTCTGTACAATTTCCTTGTTATAACATCAGTAACTATGCTTGCTTGTTCTGTGTTTAATTGTCGCATTAATTCCTAGTACTCTACGTCTTCAAGTATACGTGGTTGTTTGACGATTTCATATGGCCTTGTAGATGGTAGAGCAAACTTCTTGCTATCTTGCAAATGTTCCAAGTCATTTTGGAAGTCGTAGTTTTCATATTTGTCATCTATCGATTTGTTAAATGTTATAGTTTCTGTTTCATTTGATTTCAAACTATCTATGTCAAATATTTCTTCAGTTTCTGTTTCTACTGTGTGCATTGCGTCATCTATGTCACCCCATGTAGTTGTTGTAGCAAATTTGAACTTCTGTTCATTTTGCTTGACTATTTCTTCGACCGCAAGATATGCAGCTTGCCAACTTGTGTGATGTTGCTTAATTGCAGTTTCACTTCCTCGATAGGGATAGTATAACATTAATTGCTCTCTACAGTGATTTTCAATGTCCTTGTATTTTTTATATCTAACAGATCGAATGACATATGGTCTACTTGATTTTCTGCGTTCTTGTCCTTTCTTTGTATAGCTAGATGCAAATTCTGCTAAGCATACATGTTCAATAGCGATAGGTCGGAGAGCATAGTAGTCAGTAATTGATGGGCACATTATGTCTTCTGAGTCATCTGCTTCCTTTTGCAGGTCTTTTTTTCTTTTAAGAACAAATGCACGATCATCGACAGGAGATGTGTTAATAAATACACACTTCCGTGAACTAGAGTTTAGTGGGAGTGATAACACAATATGCACTACTTGTTGTGGAGACATTTGTTGCAAATTGACCAAAGCTTTCCCTAAAGAACTAATGGTATCTAGGATATCAGATTTTGTTTTCACGTGATTGTCGCGTATGTTTTTAAATGTTCTTGTGAGTGTTTTATCTTCTTTTGTCATATAGGAACTGCAATACATTGCAGCTAGATATGAATCAAGTACAAATTGGGAATCAGTGTTTGCAATCCAAATTCCTGGAATATGTTTTGCAAAGTTGTTTGTCCAGGTGTCAACTGGTTTCCTTTGCAATAAGAGTGTTGTTCGATTTAGTGTACACTGGATAGCATGTATGTATTCATTGTGCACTAGTCCAAGGTTGGCTAAAAAGCTATCAAATGTATCATTTTCACTGTATCTTGTGTTGTTTATTGCTTCGAAGATTAGCTTTGCATGTGCTTTTGTTTTATCACTATCGAATTCAAGAGGCTCAAGTATTTTTGTTACTTTCATCGGTGGTATTGGGAAATTAAATCTGCAATTAGAATTTGCACGCTTCCTACAACTTTTTGTGTGACAATGGTGTTGTAGAACTCTAAGTTCACTTGCAAGTAAGAGTGAATTAGTTGACAAGTAATTGTCAACGAATTGTTCGACTTCAATATTTGTATTTTGACCGTAGATTGGTGCAGATTTTATCCAAAGTAAGCCATGTTCATGTTCACTGCCCCGGTTTTGGAATTCAGTTACATAGAAGTGGTCAGTGAGCTCTCCATAATACTTGTGATCATGAGATATCAATTGATGTTATGCATCCCTCCTAGATCTATAGTAACGTACACAAGTAACAGGGTCGTTTCTTATTAATGAGCTAGGTTCATTTTCATCAAGTTCACCTGTATTTGGTCTTCTAGTGTTTTGTTTTATGTCTCTCAATGCATGCATTAAAGGATACCAAAGATGCTCCGCACTGCTAAAGGAAACAAAGAAAGTGGGTGGCCCTAGTTGTCGTATCATTGCATAGAGTTTGTTCCGTACTTGCTGGTGGTAGTCAGGTGAGGTACGAATTGTTTTTAGGTCCATGTACCCAATGTCAGAATTTAAAATACGATCTAGGTTTGTTTTTGACTTAACGTCTTTTTCAACTAGTTTTCTACCTTTCAACTGCCCTTTTCTAATTCTAATCCACATTGTATTCAACACCTGATTTATGATAATGCGAATTTATTTATAGAATAGGTTTGTAGTATGATAAGCAAAATCGTGGTTTTTATGCAGCACTTCCCAGTGGCAAATCTTTTGATATGTAAAGTTTTTGGAGATGTCATCTGGGCGTTTGTTGCCATAGAAAAGTGATGGGAAACTCATTTCTTCTGAGTACTTATCTTTGAAGATTCCTAATGGCATGTATCTGGCAGCAGGTGCAATGTTAATTTGTTTATTTACAAGGTCATGGACAGTGTGTGCATCAATGAATCCATGGACCAATGTTTTTGTCGTTGGTTCATCGTTGTCTTGGTTATCATGTTCGCTATCTTCAGCGTCACTTGAACTTTGATATGCCTCTTGGTTTTGTAGGAATGCCTCTTTCCAATTGTCATTTATGGTAGTGTTCTCGAGCTTGTAAAGCATCCTTTTGCATAATTGTTTTAATTCTTTCATCACTTTGTGAACTTGAACTCGACCAAATGCATAAGCACTTTTGAATCTTAAACTCTTTTTGAGAACAACGGAAACCGCGTCAGTGTCTTTTATAGTTCAAGGAAATGCAGATTGAATTTTGGAAATGTTAGTGGGGACATTGATGACTCCTCCAGTTAATCCTAGTTGCGACTTCTTATGTTGATGGCCCATTTCTTTTATTTGCAAGAAGGGCAATCTTAATGCGACTAGCCTTTCTTCTAGTTCAGTGAGTTCTGTCAGTGTTCCAGTGCCATTGTTTCTTCTTATCTATTCAGGAATTGCATATTTAGCAATTGTTTCATGTTCAATTGCTTTTTTGCAATGTTTACAAATGTAGCAATTTTCAACACGAGATTTAACATTCTCGAAACTAGTTGATAGTTTTGCAAGAAGGGCAATCTTAATGCGACTAGTCTTTCTTTTAGTTCAGTGAGTTCTGTTAGTGTTCTAGTGCCATTGTTTCTTCTTATCTGTTCAGGAACTGCATATTTAGCAATTGTTTCATGTTCAATTGCTTTTTTGCAATGTTTACAAATGTGGCAATTTGCAACACGAGATTTAACATTCTCAAAACTATTTGATAGTTTCCTAATCTTATTTTGTTTTTCTTGACATTCTTGTTTCACAAAGAAGATGTCTCTTTTGGAAAAAGTTGTTTCACATGATGAACAATTGAAAATAGGTGTGTCAGTTACTTGTCTTTGATATATTTGATCAAACTCTGATAATTCTGTTAATTTGTTCATTGATCTTGATTGAATCGATAGGTCGGATTTTCCTGATTTCTTTGATTGTGCTGAACGATCCTTTGATGTTGTTGCAAATCGATTGTAGTCCATGTTTTCTATGACTATTTCTTGTTTCATTGTTGTTGTGTTGAATGCAAGTCTTATTTTCTACGTTTTCGATTTTGTCCGGATAATGCCTTTAAGCAAACGCAAAGATAAGCTTTTTGTCTCTTTGCCTAATGGACAAGGGATTACAATTTTTGTTTGTGCGTTGTTTCTAATATGTTTTTTCAAGTTTCTAAGTGATCGAAATCTCAGTGTCTCAAATTTTACTTGGTTCGTTGATTGCGCTGATAGATCCTTTGATCTTGTTGCAGATGGATTGTAGTCCATGTTTTCTATGACTATTTCTTGTTTCATTATTGTTGTGTTGAATGCAAGTCTTATTTTCTGTGTTTTCAATTTTTTCCGAATAATGCCTTTAAGCAAACGCAAAGATAGACTTTTTGACTGTTTGTCTAATGGACAAGAAGTTACAATTTCTGTTTGTCTGTTGCTTCTAATATGTTCTTTCAAGTTTCTAAGTGATCGAAATCTCAGTGTGTCACTAACATCTTTTGTGTGTGGTGTGTCACAAACATCTTCTGTGTTGTCTAGAACTACTTGTTGTTCCATTGTACTTCTGTTATATTGAATGCCTATGTTTTGCCTTTTCAAATTTTTCTGAGCAATGTCCTTAAGCACATGCAAAGATAAACTTCTCTTGTGCTTGTTTAAATGACAGCCACTAATAGCTTCTATGTTTTCTAGAACAACTTGTTGTTTCATTGTAACTTTGTTATACTCAATGCCTATTTTTTGTCTTTTCAGATTGTTTGGAGCAATGTCCTTAAGCACATGAGAAGATACACTTCTCTTGTGCTTGTTTAAGTGACAAGGTGGTTTTAATTTAGCTTCAATTGATTGACATTTTGTCTCAGGTTGTGGTTCAGTATTGTTCTTTGAGGTATCGACTTGTTGTTGGAAGGTACAACCAATTGCAGGCTGCCTATGAACCAAAGGCTCGAAGTTCCCATTCATAGGATCCTCGTCATGGAACAGTATGTCAGGAGTCTTTGTTGTAACACCTGAATTGAAGTGCAAATACACTCTCATCTTTGATTTGGACCAAACCCTAATTGGAATTTTCAACCAGTTTGACAGCCAATGGATGCAGAAAATATCTCCCCATAGACCTCTAGATGCTAGGGGTATATTGTTTGAGGCAGATCTAGCCATTTTGTCTAAATAGATTTCATGGTTGCTAATGTTATGCATTTCTTTAAGTGAGGCATCATGCAGTTCATGTTCATAAGAAAATATTGCCTCACTATCATTTTTTTTGAGACAGTCTCTAAAATATTCTATTGTTCCTTTCCTTAGCTCCACTGATGTGTATTGAAAATCTAGAAAAAGTTCTAAACTATCGAATAAACAGTCTCCAATTAGATATGAGAAATTGTCCACACGAAATAAGTGATGCTTTTGCAATACTAATTGCAACTTGTGTTTATCAGACATAGAAGACATGATGACGACTAAGTGTTCGATGCAATATTATGTTTACTGATGCAATGCAGTTACAACCAGAGAATCATAATAACAAGTTGAACAATGAAAATGATTATAGAACACGAAGTGATTGTGTGCACCTTTGGGACTGCAAATGTCTACTAAGCTGCGCAGACTGCTTATGTCAGGTAGCATCCAATGCACAGTTTTGATACTGAAGTTCAAAATATGACTGCCAAGATAAAAAAGAACCCGCAGAACCTGTTGTACGTTAGGATCAGTCATTGTAAATCCATTGATGCAATGCAATTACAACCACAGAATCATAATAGCAAGTTGAACAATGAAAATGAATATAGAACACGAAGTGATTGTGTGCACCTTTGGGACTGCAAATGTCTACTAAGCTGCGCAGGCTGCTTATGTCGGGTAGCATCCAATGCACAGTTTTGATACTGAAGTTCAAAATATGACTGCCAAGATAAAAAAGAACCTGCAGACCCTGCTGTACGTTAGGATCAGTCACTGTAAATCCATTGATCAATCTATATCAACCCAATGACCAGTCGAAGAGAGCTTCAAATTAATAAGTGGAATCAAGAAATTAGATACTTGCTAGCTTCTGCAATCCAAATGCCCATTATTGGATAATCAAACTAATGAAAGGAATGCACTAGAGCATGGAAAATTTAAAAAGTATCCCTGTAGTCCATGCTTCATGGAGGTACGCATAAATCGTACACCACACAACTGATCACTATATTGGGGCAGAGAATTTGATCTGTGTACCATACTAAAAGATGACGGGTATAACAAGGAATTTCAATAGCAATGCAATCAAGGCAGTTTACATAAAGCATAATCGATGTTGAATGCTAGCATGTCATCAATTCAAGACACCAGTAACATGAAAACTACCTTGAAGCTTACATTTGACCTTGAAAATAATCATTTCTTATGACAGACTGACAGACTGTAACATGTGAAGAATATAATACAAGCACGACACCTGACAGTTAAGTCTCATGACGGAGGCTGCAAAAGATACCCTCAACTATACACCTGTTGCAGTGGGGGGATTATTTATTTTAACTTACGGGAGTTGGCTTCTACGTGCAAGGTATTGGTTCAAGGGACCTGTGGCAAATATTAAGGTGTAAGGAATAAAATTGTTGTTTCTTCTTGTCTTGCATTTTTTTTTTTGTAAAACGAAGCTGGCTAAAGCACTTGCTTCATTGTAATGCACGAAGCTGGCTGAAGCACTTGCTTCATTGTAATGCTACGATGATAAAATGTTTTTATATCGTAGAACGTATTGTAATTTATATTTATGAATTGACAAACATGTTCCCGATTACATTGGCATTGTATCGGGCAGTCTTGCATTCATCTTCCCTGTATTTAAGTATTGCTATCCAAATTAAAGATTTCCTACAAAAGATATTCTTGGATAAGAAACTTGGAACTTGAATTTGATTGAAAATTGAATATGATTGTCGAAGCTCTGGAAAAGATGAAAATTTTGATGGATTTTAAATATGTACTTTAATTCAAATGAAATTCAACACAATTATTAAGTAGGTGAAGATGAAAATCAATTACAGTTATTTATTCTTTTATGCATGGACGACAATACAATATTCTACTACCTTTAGATTTGTAGTTTACATTAGTTCACTGGTCTTAGAAATAAATATTCAGTCAATGTCATTTTATGATGCTAGTATTGTTGGCTGTTAAAATTATGTCCTTGGGCTATGTTATAGCTTCAATTTCCAAAGAAGATCATGCCCCCCAACCCATAGCTTTGTATAGAAGTAAGTAGAGTTTAGCTGAATTTTGTTCAAATATTCCTAGTGTTAGCCTATAAAAAGGCACTTGTGAGCCTTTGGAAGGAAGGTCATAACACTGTCCAGGGTTATTACAAGATGTAGTTACATCAGAGTATATTTATCTGAAGATTGGATCAGAGCCTGAACAAAGTCAGTAGAAGCAGCTTCTACAATTTATAAAATCTTACTCAGTTCTTCCTTAAAGGTAAATGGCTTGCTTGTAAAATTGGAACTGGCCGAAAACCCCAAATTGGGGAGGGTCCGTGGATCTTAGAAATGGATAATGTAGGTTGTTGAATGATCTAACTGGTTTCCTTAGATTCAGAGGCATTGTGCCTTTAGCAGATCGTTCAGCTGAAGGTCATGCAAACTTCTAGAACCAGGGTTGGATGTAGGCAAGAGAATTGGATCTTGAAGGACAATTGGCAAAGTAATGGGACTCATTGATGAGTTGGTTGTCTATTTGTTCTATAAAAATTAGGCTGTCTATTTTATCGTCTCAAAATCCTACAAGGTTTATACAATGTGCACCCAACATAAACGCCTACCAATAGTAGTTTCAGCAGCAGGGAAGGCACAACCAGGAGCACCAGTAGCGGAAAAGGCAGCAGAGACAAAGACTATTATATTCTATTTCAGCAGCAGTGGAGGCGAAGACAGACAGTTAAGTCTCATGACAGAGGCTGCAAAAGAACCAAGTTAGCAGCATTATAAAACTACATATGAAGGTCTAAAGTGTATGCCTGTCTTCTAGACCAATGCATTTATTCATTTTCAATAGGAGGGTTTTGTAAACTTCTCTTTTGGAGACCAGGATCAAAGTCATGAGTGCCTTGATTGCAAAACTTCAAGCAGATAATAGATTAAAAGATGAGTGCAGAGATGAGATTGCAAAAGAGCTGGATGGGAAAACACAGCAACTGGAGGACCTGAGAAGTAGTCTAGCACATGTGGATGCTTATTCATTACATTTGACCTTGAAAATAAGCATTTGTTTTGGTCAACAAAATAGCATGAAAACTATATGTTGTTGCCTTCTCTTGTAAATTGAATATGTTATGTTAGCAAACTTATATTCATTCACAGATTCCAAAATAATAGAATGCCAATCCATTTTCTTATTGTCGTATTCATACCTATCATACTAGTAGTGGAAATTGAAGGTTTTGTAGTAAACAATAAGGTTTTGTGGTAAACAATAGATAACTGCAGCCAAAATTCTATGACTAATCAGATCCATATTTATAAATCGACATGTCAGCAATCACATGATCAGAGAGCGATACTGCTCTGTTTCAATATAATGAGTACCACGGTATTCCTTTAATTCATGATGCTAGTAAAGCAGAGTTATATAAGTAAGCTCCTTGTGAATATTATAGATACAATACAAGGTAGTTAGTTGTGGAAAGTAAATAGATCGTGAGTGAGTTAGCTCAGCTTCCCTTACTACCTCCCCTAGCCCGACATGGTGATTAAGAGTGATGAGGAAGGTAAAGGGATGGCTATAAAGGCTTCATACATCTACTTACAGAAGGCCTCATACATATAGAAGGCCATTGTCAGGGAAAAAAACTAATGATACATATGTAGGAACATGAGGTTTCATCCACAAAGAGGTGACACTGGCCTCATACATTTGCTTATGGATCTGGGATATTACATATGGACATTGTCATCTCTTCTGCGGAAGAAACACAACATTCCCTTTACCTTTTCATGAAAAGGGATTCATACAAGTTTCAAGGACAGGCCCATTGGGTCTATAGTTGAGATTTTCCTATCATATTAAAAAACCCAGTCTAGGATCTGACTAGATAAAGTAGAACGAACTTATCAATAGTCTGCTTAACTATTGGAAACATATGGGGAAGGCAGTTTTTTTATCATGGCCAATTCAGATGATTAGTAAAAGAGTTTTAGACTTAAGCTTATTCAATCACATTAATAGTTAACAGCAAGAATATCAAAGAAGATAAACTAAGAAATCAATTACTTGCCTACATAAACTCAATTTTATGTGAATCTAAATAACTGCAAATGTGCAGGGCCGTAAGCATGGGTGCCCCCTCATTATTAGAAAAAAAAAGCAAGAAAAACTAATGATATATGTAGGTACAGGAGGTTTCAAACAAGTTTTTTTATCATGGCCAATTCAAATCATTAGTAAAAGAGTTTCAGACTTAAGCTTAGAAGGTCATAACACTGTCCAGGGTTATTACAAGATGTAGTTACATCAGATCCTCCTCTGTCAGAATCAAAGAGTCATATAAGATCCTTTAGCCAGGATCTTTCTTCAAACTCAAAAGCTAGCACTTGGGAAGAGTTGCAGCCAAGAGGCAAACAAGATGAACCCTCAAAGTCCACGGTCACTGCAACAGAGGCTCAATATGAATCATCTTGCAGCACTTGTTGTGAGACTCTACAAGGCAACTTGCTTTCTATGTTAGATGAAGCTTTGGAGTTGTATGGAAATTCATATCAGAGCATTCCTGGTGATGATGCTGGCATTCACAACAGATTACTACCAAGGCAGGCATTTTATATCTTTGATAATAAGTGGTCCTCCTCTACAGGAGTAGTTTGCTGCCCTTGTAGTAGTATGTGCACTAGTCAATTTTGTCATACAAGTCTGACAAAGGCACAATTGTACACTAGTTACATTGCAAATAGTTTCTGCCGTAGATTTGATTCAAAATTAATTTCAATAGATTTATCTGGTCACGTAAATGATTTCTTGACTGGTGATTTAATTTGCATTACTCTGATTTACTTAAGAAAACAAATTGCCATACATATCATATATCAGAACTGGAATCACTACACATATATCTTGATACTTGATTTTGAGATAGAGCAAGTGCTCCAACTCTTTTTTTTCACAGTCACACCCTTAGGTGGGCTCATTTGAAGGGGCCACACACTCAGTCGACTCTATTCGAGGGAGCATGACTTTGATGGATCCAAAGAGGATCGAATCCGCATTTTGTAATAGAGGGTCAATAATTTGGCAACAAGGACTTCGACCAACTGAGCTACCCATCCAGATTACAATTTGACACAGGGACTTCGACCAACGCACATTTTGTAATAGAGGGTCAATAATTTGGCAACAAGGACTTCGACCAACTGAACTACCCATCCAGATTACAATTTGACACAGGGACTTCGACCAACTGAACTACCCGTCCAGATTACATGTACTCCAATTCAACCATCCAAATTACATGTGCTCCATTTTACAACTAGTAGCCAATGGACTTTTAAATGGTTCTGCACAATATATCTAAGGTAAATGAATGGTTTTTAAGCACTGAAAGACTCTACCGGTGCCTTTTTCTGCAAAACCAAGCCCGTCCAGATTACATGTACTCCAATTCAACCATCCAAATTACATGTGCTCCATTTTACAACCAGTAGCTTTTAAATGGGTCTGCACAATATATCTAAGGTAAATGAATGGTTTTTAAGCACTGAAAGACTCTACCGGTGCCTTTTTCTGCAAAACCAAGCCGTCAATTTCATTTCTATTTCTGGGATATGTAGTCTTGTTCTTTGGCTTGTTAAGGACGAGCTTAAAACAAGAGCAATTCTGATCTTTTTGAGTGGTTTCTCACTTAGCTATTGAGGTTTTTAAGGGAGGTTTTTAAACGCAAAAACTCTGGTAAACCAGATGTTTTTTAATTCCATTAAATAATGTTTAATGATTTTAGTTTTTAACAAGTGTTTTGGTTTTTTGGTTTACTTCTACAATTTATAAAATCTTACTCAGTTCTTCCTTAAAGGTAAATGGCTTGCTTGTAAAATTGGAACTGGCCAAAAACCCCAAATTGGGGAGGGTCCGTGGATCTTAGAAATGGATAATGTAGGTTGTTGAATGATCTAATTAGTTTCCTTAGATTCAGAGGCATTGTGCCTTTAGCAAATGGTTCAGCTGAAGGCCATGCAAACTTCTAGAACCAGGGTTGGATGTAGGCAAGAGAATTGGATCTTGAAGGACAAGTGGCAAAGTAATGGGACTCATTGATGAGTTGGTTGTCTATTTGTTCTATAAAAATTAGGTTGTCTATCTTATCGTCTCAAAATCCTACAAGGTTTATACAATGTGCACCCAACATAAACGCCTACCAATAGTAGTCTCAGCAGCAGGGAAGGCACAACCAGGAGCACCAGTAGCCCAAAAGGCAGCAGAGACAAAGACTATTATATTCTATTTCAGCAGCAGTGGAGGTGAAGACAGACAATTAAGTCTCATGACAGAGGCTGCAAAAGAACCAAGTTAGCAGCATTATAAAACTACATATGAAGGTCTAAAGTGTATGCCTGTCTTCTAGACCAATGCATTTATTCATTTCCAATAGGAGGGTTTTGTAAACTTCTCTTTTGGAGACCAGGATCAAAGTCATGAGTGCCTTGATTGCAAAACTTCAAGCAGATAATAGATTAAAAGATGAGTGCAGAGATGAGATTGCAAAAGAGCTGGATGGGAAAACACAGCAACTGGAGGACCTGAGAAGTACTAATCAGTTCCATATTTATATATCGATATGTCAGTAATCACATGATCAGAGAGCGATACTGCTCTGTTTCAATATAATGAGTACCACGGTATTCCTTTAATTCATGATGCTAGTAAAGCAGAGTTATAAACGGATGGCTATAAAGGCCTCATACATCTACTTACAGAAGGCCTCATACATATAGAAGGCCATTGTCAGGGAAAAAAACTAATGATACATATGTAGGAACATGAGGTTTCATCCACAAAGAGGTGACACTGGCCTCATACATTTGCTTATGGATCTGAGATATTACATAAGGACATTGTCATCTCTTCTGCGGACGAAACACAGCATGCCCTTTACCTTTTCATGAAAAGGGATTCATACAAGTTTCAAGGACAGGCCCATTGGGTCTATAGTTGAGATTTTCCTATCATATTAAAAAACCCAGTCTAGGATCTGACTAGATAAAGTAGAACGAACTTATCAATTCTATGTGAATCTAAATAACTGCAAATGTGCAGGGCTGTAAGCATGGGTGCCCCCTCATTATTAGAAAAAAAAGCAAGGAAAACTAATGATATATGTAGCTACAGGAGGTTTCAAACACAGAGAAATGACACTGCCTCGTACATCTAGTTATTGATCTCAGGTTTTATATAAGGCTATTCTCAGAAAAAAACTAATAATACATAAAGGCCTCATACATCTACTTACAGAAGGCCTCATACATATAGAAGGCCATTGTCAGCAAAAAAAAACTAATAATACATATGTAGGAACATGAGGTTTCATCCACAAAGAGGTGACACTGGCCTCATACATTTGCTTATGAATCTGAGATATTACATAAGGACATTGTCATGTCCTCTGCGGAAGAAACACAGCATGCCCTTTACCTTTTCATGAAAAGGGATTCATACAAGTTTCAACGACAGGCCCATTGGGTCTATAGTTTAGATTTTCCTATCATATTAAAGAACCCAGTCTAGGATCTGCTCCCTGACTAGATAAAGTAGAATTATCAATAGTCTGCTTAACTATTGGGAACATATGGGGAAGGCAGTTTTTTTATCATGGCCAATTCAAATCATTAGTAAAAGAGTTTCAGACTTAAGCTTATTCAATCACATTAATAGTTAACAACAAGGATATCAAAGAAGATAAACTAAGAAATCAATCACTTGCCCACATAAACTCAATTTTATGTGAATCTAAATAACTGCAAATGTGCAGGGCACGTGTATGAATAAGTGAAAAAGGAAGTAAGAGAACACGGGTATGAAGCAAACGGTGACAGCTATTCTTGATCTTAATGGACTTGGGAGATCCTCTAGATGTATACAACTCATATTAGAAACGGGCTATACCTGTATCACTAATAAGAGGTTACTGTAAGCTCCTAGTCTATCCGAGTGAAATCTCCTGTAAATCTCCTGTAATTCAGAGCTTATGGAGAAATGCTAAAAATAGATGAAAAGTTGCTAAACTTGATTAACAAAATTGAAAACAGCAGAAAGAAGATATCCGAAACGGAAACGAGGAGGTATACAGAAATCCAGCAACATGAAATGAAGATATGTGAACTTGTTGGTAAGGTCCAAGACATAGAAGCTGAGCTGAAACTCATACCTGAAATAGATCAATGTAGTGGACCCCAAGCAAAATAGGAAGCGGAAGTAAGGTAACAACGAAATCATTTCTAACCTTATTATATAAGAACAAGAGTAACTTACACGTAGCGGCCGCTGCATGCATAATGTGGAATGTTATGAAATGTGTACACAACACACATACAAATGGCCTGGATTACCTTAACCCCCATCAAATTAGCTTAGGTGATGGCCCAAAAAATGGCCTGGATTACCTTAACCCCCATCAAATCAGCTTAGGTGATGGCCCAACAGATGTTGAGGATAACTTTAGTACACATAGGAGGGGTTCGGACACGTAAATCTAGAGGAACTGAATGTCAGGTCTCCCACGTTTCTTTATGTATGTTATAACGCTTTAGCATTAATATAAAAATTAGAATACTAAGCTTCATTAACTTGCCATATAACCTATTGAACTTAGGATCTTACCAGCCATTCCGCGCATCTGTCTCTACCTGCTGGCTGGCTAGAGCTGCTCAGGAACCTCCTTAGCATCGTTGTTCTCTTTTCACTGATGTGATTGTGATTATCTCCAGGCTCTGTCAATATGTCTGAGATGCTCAGAAAACGCAGCCGAGATCTGGAGTGCCTGCCCGACTACACTGATGTCCGGGAGTGGAAACGCTTCCAGGTTGAAGAAATGCATCAGTTTCATCATCCTCTGCTATTAGATAAAACCCTAGCAGCAGTAGAAGAAGAGTACGTTCCTAGCGACTAGCTTCAGACTCGGGGATTGATCTGATTTATCTGCTGGAGGCTTCAGACGATGAGCTCGGAATTCCCCTGAGCCCCGTTCTGGACTTGAAGGATGAAGTCTGCCAATCCCCCAACGAAACATCCGAGTGTTTGCTCAACAACCCGGATCTTGAATCCTTTGGTGAAAATTGGCACTTTGAGGACAGTTGCAGAGGTCGAAGGATTTTCATGTACGAATTGCCCGAGAAATTCAACACAGATGTCTTCAAACTGTGCGAGTTTGGGCTTGCAAAATGGCTCAACATATGTCTGAGATGCTCAGAAAACGCAGCCGAGATCTGGAGTGCCGCCTACGACAAGTCTAGAGGCCATGAAGGCCGAGAAACCCTAGCTTCAGGCTCGGGGATTGATCTGATTTATCTGTAAATTATCTATATGATTGTCGAGATTAAATCATCTTTTAGGTTCAGCGGGTCGCTGCTTGCTGGGAGAAGACGGGATGGATGCTATTACCTTGCCCCCTTGCTTGGGCTAGGAAATAATCGAACGTTGCTTGGAATCCTATTCATCCTAGTGGGCTGGGAGTGCTCCACCGCTCAGAAGAAGCGCATCGGTATGCCCCGCCCCGCCGCCTAAGAGCCTATTAGTTCCCTGCGTCACTCCCGAGTAGCTCTATGTACCGCCTAAGCCTCTTATGCTGAACCCTTTGCCTTATTCTTACGAACCTTGACTTTACTTATTATGCTTTGGATTAGAAGCAAACCTTACAGGAAGCTGCGCTTAAACCTGCATGAAATGGGTCGGCGCGTAAGCGTGCAAATATCCCCATTTCAATATACTTTCGAACCTTAGGTGGGGGGGCGAATTCCCCCCGAGGCCATGGACTTTGATCTACCAAATGAGTTGAATGCCTCTGAGACGAAATCATAAACCACTTTGCTCCAGGGCGACCGATCCCTGAGCCCCGTTCTGGCCTTGAAGGATGAAGTCTGCCAATCCCCCAACGAAACATCCTAGTGTTTGTTCAACAATAGATGCGACAGAGAGCTGGTTAGGGCTTCGCACTTAACTTTTCAACAATAGATCTCAACTGATAAGGACCTAGCTTCTAGCCTTGTTCGGTCTGATGATCGTCATCGTGATCCAGTTCCCCTATAGATCCAGATGGTTCAGTGAATGAAGCAGTTGCTTCTGTCGATCCAGCACCAAGTTCAGTGAATGAAGCAGTTCGCTCTGTCGATCCAGCACCAAAGATGAGAAAACCATAGCCCGTTGATCCCACAGAGACAAAGGTGGGTACAGAGGCAGAGTAGGCAAGAACATAGGCGGTGGTTCATGACACCTCCCGCCATGCACGGACACCTGCAGCACCTGCTGCACAACACCCGTTAACATGCTCAAATAGCCTAACCTGCAAACCTTAGCATACCCTGCAAACAATTGTGCCGATAATACAAATTAATGTTAACATTAACATGAGACCGTTGACGGTCAGTGATAATGAACAGGACGTAAAAAGCAATTTAGGCTATGCTCCAGCCTCTTCCGCCTCGGGAAGAGGCCAAATAAGATGGCAAAGCTTCAGCTCCAAATAAGACTTTGGTTATCTCGGCACATCCCCGCACAGCACGTTTGGAAACTTTATAATAATCACCGAATAACAGCGGACTAAAACTGGAAACTAATGCTAAAGCAAGGCTGTTCGATTACTATAGTCCCTGCCCATTGCCAGATGGCAGGGACTAATAACATTTAAAAGCATTTCTTATGATAGTTATCTCATATTTGTACATCAACAAATATTTTTGAAAATAAATAATTTTTACTCATAGTCCTATATACCTTATCCGTTTCAGTTTCAAATTCAAATTACGCGATTAATTAAGGAATATTGTCCATGAATACCTAATGTATGTAAATCCGATACCAATTCCATTAATAATTATAATAGAATATAGAATTCATAATATTTTCATGCATCATTTCCTTTCAGAATGAAATTCCTTTTAATTTATTTAGAGTATCATCTTATTCATTTCCTCTTGAATTTGGAAGTAACAAATATAATGATAAAATATGCCTGCAAGATGAACTCAAATTTTCTTTCAAGGTCAAACTATATAATCATATAAGCTTGTTCAAACTTCAGCGATGTCTCACATTCTTTAAAATACATTTTGGCGATAATTCTATAACATTTGATAATCACTTATGCAAATTAAATCTATACAAAAAAAATATTCAATTAATCATTGTTTACCTTAAACTCATTCATAAATACACATGAAATAGAATATAATAATTTGCTACCCATAAAAAAAACCTTGGGTAATATTAAGGAAGAGAGCACCTTACACCTAACCTTGAACTATCTCCAATAGTTACAAATGAGCTAAGGGATTCTTGCCATCACGAATCAACAACCTCTTTGGCTCCTATGTGGTTTATTTTGTAGATTTATTCCTAGTATATTTTTAGCAACACCCTACTTTAAAGTTCCTAGCCCTTTTTGTTTTATTTTTTTTTAAAAACATTATTTTCCTTTCGTTTAGAGCGCCCCTTTCACTTCGCCTATGATTTATTCCACACTGCTTAGTACCTCTCTCCAACTAAGTGATTAACATGATATTTTTCTCCTATTATGTTAATATTTTTAATTATTTTCTCCTAAGGATTTTTAAGCAACTTTTAGGGAAGTTCAACATGTTGACATTAACCATGAAGATGTTTTGATAAGCTCAAAAGAAGTCTTCTAAAAATCTAGTGCTATTTAGTGAATATTTTCAAGCAATTTGTTTATTAACTCAAATAACAATAAAATATTTACATCAGCACATAATTCCCATTATGGCTTCCCTAGTAATTCAATCCAATAATAGTTCAATGTCTACAAATATTCAATCGCTAACAAGCAAAACATAGGGGGGTGATATCTTCTAGTGCTAAAAATAAACATCATCCTTGATGTTTTTCTTTCTCTTGTCTTCCTCTTGGAAAAATGGAGGAAATGCTTTACACATTTTGTCGTGCATCTCCTAGGTGGGCTCGTTTGGGTTAAATTTCTTTCATTACACTGTATTCTCGACAATGGGTCAATTATGTAGCATGGTTTCTCTCTTCTCTAGGATTTGTAGTGGCTTCACCTAGGATTCACATTCCAATCAATCACGTGAGAGATATCATGAACATATATTTTTAGTAAGCATAAATGAAAAAAAATATGCACTTTTATATCACTAGGCAATGCTAGTTGATAGGATACTAGTCCAATTCTAACTAGAATCTCAAAGGATTGGAAAACCCTTGGTACTAGTTTAGCAGAAGTTCCTAGTCTCAATGTGCTCTTCCTTAGTTTTTCTTTTACATACACAATTTCTCCCACTTTAAATAGTTTTTTCATTCTCTTTGTATACACGTCAATTTTATGTGGGTCTTGTGCAATTTTTATATTATGTTGTATTTTCTTAACTACCTATTCCATTTCTTGAAGAACATCAAGGCCCAATGTCAATTTGTCTTTAGGCTCACTGTGACTTATAGGTGTGTGGAGTTTCCTTCCATACATTACTTTAAATGGGACGGTCTTTATATATTATTCATTGTTGTTATGATATGAAAACTTTTCTAAATGAACGAAACACTCTCACTTGGTGGGTTTGTCGATAACATAAATTCTGAACATGTGTTCTAAAATCTATTTTTTCCTCTCTCTTTGTCTATATGTTTTAGGATGGCAGGTGGTAATAAGGTAGAGACACATATCCATTCCTTCAAGAAGTGCATTCCAAAAATTGGAAGTGAATTTAGCATCTCTATTAGATATCACCACTTTCACCATTGACTCAAGACTGACTTACTTAACTGATGATTGAACTTTTAAAATGGTAGAAAACTAGTGAAGCTCCATGGCCTTCACTTCCGACTCTGAACTCCAATGATTCTCTACTTCACACTTGCATAAAATTAAATTGTTATGTACAATGAAACTGGGACAATCCTGAGAAGAATATTTTATAAAAGATAGTGCTTAAGGAGCCTACCATTGATTGGTCCTCCTAAGCATGTTTCTCCAATCATCTCATCTAGCTAGAAAGAATTTTGTCCTCAGAAAGTTGAAATTTGATAAGGGCCTTTCCATAAGTTTTCAAATTTACCATGCTTACCCTTGTCTTTGTTTCTAGCATCCCAACGAAGCACTGCATCTCCAATTTTCAAATCATCCTTAGGGAAAACTTTTAGAACCACCCTAAATTTATATGTATAATATATGGGCTAATCCCCATGATACATAGGAAAAATGGGAGGTGATTTTATCAATAATATAATACGCAAATATAATTTTTTTGGTGAATCTCTCACCAAATTATATTATCTTGTACAGTGATGGAGAATCTTTCACTGAATTATAAAATCTTATAAGATCTTGGCAAATATTTTACTGAATAATAAAACATTGTGATGTCTTGGCGAATGTTTTGTTAAAGTATGAAACCATATATGATAATACGAAAGCATATTCATTAAACTGTAATATACTAACATACATGTTTGGAAAAAAGAAACATAATTTTCTCTTCCTACAAACAATGTTCCAAGTTTCAATGGCCGTGTTTGTCAAGGTTCTTACAATACACTCTTTCATATCCTTCTATTAGTTTTGATAATATTCCACAACAAAGCTCTTGTAGGTGTTGATATTGACCACGAGTTCTGTCAAGGTAGGAGAGATTAATCTTTTCTCTACACTTTTGTCAAGCTACCACCTTTTTCAAGTTATCAAATTTCTTTCTTATTCCATAGACTCCAACTGTGAGATAAAAAAAAACACATCAAGTTTGTTTACCCCAACATGCCAACAAGTAGCAAGCCCCAACTATATTATATAAGAAAGTGTTAGGTATCCCAAAGGCTTGAAGGGGATCTAATTGAAAGAAGTGACCATTGTGAGAAGCCTTCCAATCAATATATGAACATATAAATGTAGATTTATTATTATTTTAATTGGAAATCTTCAATTAAATAATAAAATATAATTACGTCTCTCCCAATCTAAATTGCTTATTAGCATAATTCACTACCCTCATATGTCTCCCATTTTTTAACAGCGTTGTAACATGTAGATTAATTTCCTTTTTGGTGAACAATCTCCACCTTTTAGGAAAATATGGTGCAGTGGCTCCAACCCCTACAGATCATTAAGACAAACTAAGAATATCACAGAAGATGAAAGGTTGTACAAACCAACATATTTTTCAAACAACTAATCCAACATCATTACCTAAACTTTTTTATGAAGATATCATATTGAGAATGTTTGAAAAATCGTGGGAAATCCTCTGCGAGGGTGATGCGGAAAGAGTGATAAGGTTTCACTGTTTTGAATTTTTTTGTTAAATTAGAAAAATCAATATTAATGTAGATATTGGTATTTTTTACTAAATTTTGTGAAGTGACTAAACATAGCTTTAACCGTTCACCTTAAGATGTTTTTACAATATAATTTCCTAAGTCTATTTAATATCTTCATTATCCTAAAAACCAACCTATATCCCTCTGAGCACTTGGAAGACCCAGAATTAAGATGGATCTAAGATGATAGAATTTCCCCTTTAAGTAGTCTATGCTCACATGAATACCATGGTATTACCATGGGTCAATACCATGGGTTATCATAAACCTGGAGCTTTAAAATTACTATTAGTAATTTATAAAAATTAATAAAATTAATAATTGATTTTTATTTTAGTTTTTATTTTAACCAAGTTAAAATGTTTAACATACATTAAATTACAACATCCATTTTGACTCTTGATCCACCAAGCCCCTAAAGGGATCAAATATTTTTTCACTCTATGCTAGTTTACATATCACGATATTTGATCCCTCTCGGGGCTTAGTAGATCCAGAGTAAAGATGGATCTATGCTGCTTTAATTCCCCCCCTTTAAATAGGCAGATCTATGCTGGTTTAATTCCCCCCCTTTAAATAGGCTACATTGCACATGAATACCATGGGTCAATACCATGTACCATTTTTATTTTTATTAATACTAATATTAGGGTTAATAATTTTTTTTGCATGGTATTAATAATAATCTAGCCCATGGTATCTGGCCCATAGTATTTTGCCCATAGGTTTCACCTAAATATAATGCATTTTTTGAGTGTTCGAAAATATAAGGTGACTTATGGAGTAAATATAAAATAATGTTTTATTTATTTACCATACCTCTGATTTATTTATATTTTTATTAATTTACCATACCTCTTTTACAAATATGGTATTTGGCCCATAGGATTCACTTAAATAAAACCTCTTTTTTGAGCCTTCATAAATAGAAAGAGGGTTATGGACTAAATATAAAAAGAGGTTTTATTTATTTACCATACCAAAACTTTATTTATATTTTTATTTATTTACACCATTGCATGTATATAAGGTGACTTATGGAGTAAATGTAAAAAATGTTTTATTTATTTACCATACCTCTTTTATAAATATGGTATTTGGCCCAGAGGGTTCACTTAAATAAAACATATTCTTGAAAATTAGGGCAAATGGAAGGTTGTAACTCCTAATTTCAAGGGCTATATTTACCTTTTTTACCCTTTCCCTTAAAATAAGGTGGGCTAACCTCCATACATAATTTTTTTATAAAATAAATTTGAGGCGATTTGTAAAAATGTACTATGATACAAAATATTCGCCCACTAAAAATTTAAAACCCTTTAATTTCGCCTAAGGGCGAAAATTTTCCCCTAAAATTTTCCATGATCATCCTCCTTTGTTTTGTGGCCATAGATTTTCTTTGTCCTCTCATAGAACTTAGAGGTGTTCCGAAATACCTCATCCGGTGTCTATTGTAGCTTAATCATTTGATTGATCTAGTGTTGTACATCATTCTCCTCACTTCCTGCTTATCGTAACAGTTTCATTACAATGACTGCTAATGATGAAGGGAAAACAATATCTACTCCATACATAATTTGAAAAGGGGAAAGTCCAAGAGATTTCTTAATACTCACGTGATCTGCCCACAATGCATTAATCCGCTTTTTGTGCCACTTCTTTTTGTTGGCCTCCAACATTTTCTTGATGATGTTGATTAAGGATTTATTGTAGGACTCGGCCAAACCATTACGTTTTGGATAGTATGTTGTAGAATGTCCGAAATTAATGTTATATTTGTCAAAAAACTTGGCCATACTTTTAGACCTAAATGCTGTTGCATTGTCTGTAATGATCTGATTAGTACAACCAAAATGGTACAAGATATTAGTTTCTAAAATCTTAATGATAACTGAATCTATTGCTTGTCTGCTTGGAATTTCCTCGATCCACTTAGTAAAGTAGTCTATAGCTATCAATATCCACTTGTATTGTGTGCATGATGATGGGTTAATCTCACCTATGAAATATAGCCCCTGATGTTGAAAAGGTGCATGGACTGATCTATGTTGTAGGGGCAAGGGAAGAAGTTTTCATTTACTTCGGAAAACATGGCATTCATGACAACTCATCACTGCCTTGTAGATATCTACGAAATGTGTGGGCCGCTAACAACCCGTTCTTAGTACTTTGTGGCCCGTGGTCTTCGAGTACAAGTGCCCCCCACAATATCCTTTGTGGAAGTCATTTATTACTTATTTAGACTCATCTTCGGTCAAACAGTTTAGGAACACACCTCCAAGATCCTTCCAATAAAGTGTGCTATCCATAGTGTAATATTTAGAAGCCTTCAGCTTCAATGACCTTCTCTTAGCCTTATACATGCCTAAACGGGGATTTAGATGTTGCAAAACATAAATAATTTCATAATATCATGTAGGTGATAGAAAGATATTAGATACCTAAATGAGATCTACTTCTTCTTTATTGTGAGACAATGCTACTACAAGGTTGATATCTAGAGCATGGAGATTTGATTCAGCCATGAGTTTGGCTAAGCCTTGACCCTCGATGAGCGTAGTAGGCTTGATCTCAAGATCATATTCTAATGATGGTGCTATACATCTACTTCTTCTACCTCTGGGTCATTTCTCACAAGAACTTGTTTTACCGTTGCATTAGGCACATAAGTAAGAATATGTGAATGTAAAATGTAAACTTTGAAATCTTTCACCACCTTCTCCAAAGCCAAGGCCCTTTTCTCAATGATGCTGTACTTAAGGGCTACACCCCCAATATTGCGACTAAAAAGTGTTATTGGCAGCTCGGTTTTATATCTTTTTTGCATTAACACTACTTCCATGGTATGTTCAGAAGAAAAAGAGAATATACTAAAATATTGGAGTAATCATGATTGATTAAAATAGGGGCAGTGGTGAAGGCAAGCTTTACTACATGAAATGACTTGCGGGCTTCTTCGACCAAATTTACGTCATTCTATTTTTTCAACATATTTGTCATCTCTCTAAGATGTTCAACCAAATTAGGAATAAATATGAGTAAGAAGTTCATCTTTCCATTGAATTCTTGGATTTCTTTCTTGTTGCAAGGGATATCAATTTGTTGAATAACATCTACTTGTGAAGGGTTTATCCGGATACTGTCCTTTGAGATGATGTGGTCGAGAAGTTTTTCTTCCTCCATAGAAAACAAAATTTTCTTCGGATTGAGAGAGATCCTGAACTTTCTACATCTCTGGAAAATAACTCTCAAATGATGAAATTGCTCATCATCTAAATGTGAATATATTGTTACACCATCTAAATATACAACCAACAAAACATCTTTTTCATTGGCAAACGCTATGTCCAAGGCACTATGAAAAGTGGCCCCTGCATTTTTTAGACCGAATGGCATTTTTGCATATTTTCATGTGCCCCAAAGTGTGTTGAACATTGTCTTGTCCTGATCATTCTCATGCACTAAAATTGGATTATATCTGGAATAGCGATCATGTAGTGACATCTAGGAAGCGTTGAAAACTCTATGGTCCATTTTGGGAAGCAGATAATTATCTTTTAGATATACCTTGTTTAAGTTTTTGAAGTCTATGCAAAGCCTAATTTCTCTGGTCTTCTTTGTCGTTAGGACTAGATTTGATATCCAATCAGAAAATATGATGGGACCAATGATGGCCGCCTTGAAAAGTCTATTAATTTCTTTCTCTATGGATGGTAGGAACCTTGGGTTAATCCTTCTAACTTTTTTCTAAAGGGACTTTGATCTAGTTTAATTGGGATGGTATGTTGAATTAGTTTCTTGTTGTACTCGTTTAACTTTGCATAATCCCAGGTGAAAACATTAGAAATTTTTGAAAATAAATGAATATATTTTTTGTTTACCTCAGGAGGTAATTCTTTTGACATCTTGATCATTTTTGGTTTGTCTATTGTTCCAATGTTCACATCTTCAACACCTTTCTCCATATGAGCTAATGTAGGTTTCCTTGCTACATCATCCTAATCAAACAAGTCTTCCAAATGTAAAAGACCTTTCGAAATATTGTTGTCCTTCAGCTATAGTATATCAACTTGGCTTGCCTCGATGACTTGATCATCCTTGTCGTAAACTTCATCCATGGAACAATTCTAAAACTCTCCTTCAGTCTATAGAAGGTTATCTACCTACTTGTCGTCCCAGAATACTTGCGAGTAGCGCAAGTTTCCAGGAACAGAGGGCCGATGCTTTACATGAATCTCAAATTTCTTCTTTGAAAAGATGGGGATGTTGAAATTTCTTGCAGCTGTAGCCAAAGAATCTACCATAAGATTTTGACTCCTCGATGCAACCGAAAGTGTATATTTCAGAACCATTATGAAAATATCTAAATGAATATTTCTATAGTGTCTCATCAGTGGATGGTGAGCTCGATCTTCACCTTTAATTTTCTTGACCACAAGTTCTAAATCGCCATACAACAAAATCCTTCGTGCCCTTAATCTTTTCAAGATCTTTAAGCCTATGATCAGTGCTTTGTAATCCACCTCATTGTTAGTGCAATAAAAAGCTAACTTATACTATCATAATGTAACATTTCTATGGACCTCACCTTGCTCGTGATGTGGAATTTGGATCCAAATGCCAATTCCTACACCATGTTTTCCGAGAGTGCCATCAAAGTCCATGGTATAAAGGCCATGCTCCACTTGCAAGGGCTCTAAATCTAGTCTCTGTTTTTGGTCAACATTCTGAACTTTCTCTTTAGGATGTGATTCATGTTCCAAAACTTGCAGTAAACCTCATTTCAGTTTATCAGATCACTCATTCTGACACTGGAAAGAGAGTGGAATTCACTCCAGATGCAGTGAACATATATGACCTACATAACAGCTCCAAAATTGCAACCGGTGAGGTAAACAATGGAGCCAGACTGTATACATTTTCTGAATTTATTGAATCTGAATCCTCCTTATTGCTTACACATGCTGATGATAGTAGTAGGCTTTGGCACGAGAGGTTTGGTCACTTAAATTACAGGTATATGCAGCAGCTAAGCAAGCATGAGATGGTGGAAGGCTTGCCAAATATCAGTTTCTCCAAAGGAGTTTGTGAAGGGTGTGTCCTTGGCAAACATCCTAGAGAAAAGTTTGACACTGGAAAGACTCACAGAGCATCCTCTCCTCTAGATCTGATCCATAGTGATCTCATGGGGCCTATTCCTCATCCTTCCATCAACAACACAAGGTATGTGCTTACATTTATTGATGATTTCTCACGGTATACTTGGGTGTATCTTCTCAGGAACAAATCTGAAGTTTTTGCGCACTTTGAAGATTTCAAAGCACTAGTTGAGACACAGTCAAAAAGAAAGATCAAAGTCATCCGTACAGACAATGGAGGGGAATATGTTAACACAACAGTTCGAAACCTTTGCCTTCAGTCTGGCATACAGTTGCAGTACACAGTTCCATACACTCCACAACAGAATGAAGGTGCTGAGAGAAAGAACCAATCTCTCAAAGAGATGCCTTCCTGCATGTTGCATGCTAAGTCACTGCCTCATAAGCTATGGGATGAAGCACTTAATTGTGCTAACTACATCTAGAACAAATCTCCTCATAGGTATATCAAGGATCATACCCCCTTTGAGGCTTGGAGTTGCACTAAACTAGAGGTCACCCACTTCCGTGTTTTCGGCTACCGAGCATGGGCTAGGATCCCCTCTGAACAGAGGAAAGCTCTTGATCCACAGAGCATTGAGTGCATCTTTGTGGGATACCCTGATGGTGTGAAGGGATACCGACTCCTGATTCCCTCTATGGACAAGCTCATCATTGAGAGAAGTGTCAAATTTGAGGAAAGTCTCTTGCATGCACCTCAATCGCTGGATGCAGACAACTTTTATCTACCTCATGTCTGAGATGATGACTCAGTACACTTAGACACAGATACAAAGCATGCAGATGTTGAGGTAGAGCACGCATATGCTGAGACAAAGTCTTCAGATACAAATCTAGTGCATGCAAATGATGATCCACATCCAAGCCTAGATCGAGCTTCGAGTAGTGAATCATATTCCCTTGTCATAAATCAGAGAACAAGGAGCTTACGTGAGATATATGCACAAGACCACCCAGCTACTAGAAATGGTCTTGTGGGGGATAATTTTGATCTGCAGAGGAATAGCTTCGATTTTATTGAGCCTCCTCTTGTCCTCACTACCACTGAACCATCACCATCCTAGCATTGTCATTTAGTTCAGTCTTCTGATCCATAGTATTATGCTGAGGTTGCTGGGCATCCATCTTGGGAGTCTGCCATGGAGGAGGAGTATAATTCGCTCCTCAAGAACCAGACTTGGGATCTGGTCCCCCTTCCTTCAGGAAGGAAACTTGTCCAATGCAAATGCGTCTATAAGACCAAGAGTGCCGCAAATGGGCAAATCACCAGACAGAAAGCCAGGCTAGTAGCCAAAGGCTTCCAACAAATGCATGGCATTGATTATTATGAGACCTTTGCTCCAATAGCAAAGATGGATTCCATACACCTTACACTTGCCATTGCGGCTGCCCAGGGATGGGAAGTATATCAGATGGATGTGAAGAATGCCTTTCTTCATGGAGACCTATCAAAGGAGATTTACATGGAGTAACCACATGGTTTCATTCAGGATTTATCTTTGGTCTGTAGACTGAAGAAATCTCTCTACGACCTTAAGCAAGCCCCGAGAGCTTGGTATGTGAATATGGATTCTTTTCTCTTATCACAAAACTTCGAAAGATGTAAGTCTGATCTGAATGTTTACATGCTTAGGGCACATGATTCTCTTCTTATCTTAGTTTTGTATGTGGATGATCTCGTGATCACCAGTAGCCCGGTTTCAGCCATTTCTGCAGTCAAGAAGACCTTGCATGGTAGGTTCTTGATGACGGACATGGGTCCATTACACTTCTTTATTGGTCTTGAGATCAGCCAGGATGCCACAAGCATCAAACTCTCTCAGGCTAAGTATGCACGGGATCTCCTCGAGAGATTTCACAAGACTGACTGCAAGCCAGCACCAACTCCTTTTCTGTCTGGGATCCTCCATAAGGATGGAGGTGACACTCCATTAGTTGACAGCACACTCTACCGATAGCTAGTGGGGAGCTTATTGTACCTCACTCACTCCAGACCAGATCTCTCATATGTAGTAGGGGCAGTTTCTAGATACATGCAGGAGCCGCATGAGCTACACTGGAATGCTGCCAAGCGCATCCTCCGATATGTGCAGGGCACCATCATCTTCGGGATTCACTATGCAGCAGACACTGCATTGAATCTCCTTGGCTTCTTAGATTCTGATTGGGCGGGAGACAACATTGATCGTAAGTCCACCTACGGATATTCACTCAGTCTAAGATCTGGCGCTATCTGTTAGTCGAGCAAGACATAGGCTGTTATTGCTCTCTCTTCAGCTGAGGCCTAGTACAGAGTAGTCAACATCACCATTCAGGCTCTGTGGCTACAACGCTTCCTCACTGAGTTGGGCGTCTAGTTCCACCAACCCATTTTCATCTGGTGTGACAACCAGAGCACTCTCAAATTTTGCAAGGATCTAGTACAACGGCAGTGGACATAGCACATAGAGATCCATATGCACTACATCAGAGACTTCGTAAATGATTGGGTCATTGATTTGCAGTTCTGTCCTTCAGCAGAACAGACTGCAGACATATTGACGAAGACATTCACTGAGCAAAAGTTTCGCTTTCTGCGTGATCGTCTTGAAGTGAAGGACACAGTTTCTTAGCAACTGTGTTTTCTTCATATTTTCTTTTGATTACATTGTATTTTGAGGGGGGGGTTTTCCCACGAGGTTTTTCTTCTTTCCTAAATTTTAATACAAGTTGAACTGTGTTTTGGGTGACCTTTGGCCTTAGTTTCCAGGGTCCATTTTCTATTTTTTCCCCATAATGGTCTTCAGGGGGGGTGGTTGAACTACTACACACCTACATGCGGACTCTTAGTTAGAGCATGGGACTACATGCAAGATTCTTTCTGCATGATTTACTCCTTGATTTGCTCATTCTTTAACTCCGCAACTGGTTAGTTCTTGTACATGATTTACTCCCTGATTTGCTCATTCTTTCACTCCGCAACTGGCTAGTTCTCTCTGGAACTTGTTGTAGGTGTTGAGTCTTCTCATTGATCACCACTATGGTGCATTACCTTGGGATCTTCATCAAGTAATGATATATCATGAGCATTGTAACCTATTTTCTAATAAATCATTCTTTTGTTCTTTTGATTTTCTTTTAGCGTTTTTCCTCTGCAAAGCTGTGTGTTCAACCTTTACTAGCTAGATTCATCTGTGCAAGTTTTCTAAAACATTTACACAAGCTTCATGTACAGTGTCAATCTTAAAGCATTTGACTTTTATTTTTTTACTTCAAATACCTTCAAATACCTCCGAGTTTGATGTAGAGTGTCAACCTTGTAGCATTTGACTTTGATTTTTTTTTTATTTTTTTTTTGTATTTTAAAGTTATGCAATTCTCACGTACATGCACATATCGCTGTCGATTACATTTCGTAAGGAAGTGGTATATTTTAATGGTTCGCTATTTTTCAATGTCAACGATATTAATGACATTTCGTCGAAAGAATTCTTAAGAGTTTAAATGATCATTACATTACGCTTTCATATAAAATTCGGGTTTCATCCACTTTTTGTTCATGAACATGTCTATGTGTTGGAAAAAAATAAAAGCAGATGTGAAATACTTGTTGTATGAGTATCTTAGAGAATCAAATAGAAAAACAAGAAGGAAATGGCTAGAAAGTGAGTGTGAAGTATCATGAAGATTATTTTGCTAATGTAAATCAGTGTTGTTTTTGTTACGGGTTCGATTGTGTTTTGAAAGATGCCAATCACTACTTCTTTTTTAAGAACCGTTTGAAGTGGATATTCCCGGTGTTTTTTTAATTTTTTTAAAATGTAAACGCATAGTATTTATTGCTTCATTTCAATTCTCTTCTTTGCATTCAATGTTGGTGCAATTTTTTTTTGGTTGTGTTGTTATCCTATATTTTTTATATGCATGCCCTTGAATTTTTTTTTGGCTTTTCTTTTGTCACAGGCCCAGATGTGTCTTTCTCCTATCATCTCTTGATCTTTACCGTGTTCATATGTTCCATTTTAAATAAAACTGTACTGAAATGGACATGGATAACAGTCCACTATTGGCAACTATAGTTGGTCGTGTCATGTGACCTACATTGCCTTGATAGAAAGGGAAAAAGTGTATTGCTCTATAATGGTTATTAATTTTTATTACGAGGTTCTTGATATTTGTGTTAAGATTTATATAAATAGGGTTTTTACTATTTATTCGTTGAGCATAATAGTGGTTTGTAATGGAAATATGCCATATTGTATAATACATAATAATTCCATGTATATTTTGATTTTGTTGGGGTTTATTTTTTCCTTCGCTTTAAAATATGAATACTTTGGGTTTATAATATATGGGTTCAGATTGTTTGCATTTAATATTTTTTTACTATGTTTATAATAACCTTAGTTTTTGGTGTTAATCCATTGGGTTGTTTATTGTATTAGGTTTAAAATATTATTGATGTCCAGCCATGTTTTATAAATTTGATGATGGCCAACCAAGGAGAAACATCACATTGTGAAGAGTATTGTCTTAATATGATAAGAAACTTTTTTTAATATTACATCAGCATTTGGAAAAATATTCTCTCAATTTGATAATCAATCAGTGTAGCATGGTCAACCATGGTCCAGCACCACTTTCTCACAAGGTTTCTATGAATATGCAAAACATGCACGGTGAAATTTTGTCAACGATGTTTATTTTAGGGGTTAAAATACTTATCATAGGGTTTGCAAATTTATTTTTTTTGGTAAGCTTCGGTAGGATCCTCTCATTTTCAAGTTTTTACATGTCCGTTATTCACCCCATTTCTTTGGAGGGTAGCACAAAAATCGAACCCAAGATCTCCGGCTTGGTGAGACTTCATTTCCATGGCCATTGCCACTTGAGCTACCCCATGCAGACCATAGGGTTTGCAATTATTATTCATCCACAGGATTTAGTATTGTTCCATTGGGTTTACAGTTCCTTGCGTTTTTAGTTTTAGTCCATTGGATCTATCATTCCTTGAGTTTATTTTCCATTGGGTTTATTAATCCATTGTCATTATTATCACTTGTGTTCAATTTCTTAGGGTATGATATTGTTCATAAGGTTTCCAATTAATACCGAATACCAAGGTTTAATATTATTCCCTTACCTTTAAATTCTTTTGTGTTTTTAGTATTATTCCATTGTATTTATTATGTCATGGGTTAATCTTAATCCCTTCGATTAATATTATTCCCTTGGGTTTATAATCCTTTCGGGTTTTTGTATATAACCATTAGTTTAATTCATCCTACGGTTAAATATTGTTCCCTTGGGTTTATCATTCTTTGCGTGTTTGGTTTTAATACACTGGGTTTATTATTCAATGGGTTCAATTTTCATTGGGTTTATTAATGCATTGATTTTATTATCCCTTTCGTTCATATTCGTAGGGTACAATATTGTTCATATTGTTTTCAATTAATACTCATTCCTATGGTTGAATATTATTCTCTTGGGTTTATAGTCTATTGGGTCTTTAGTAATAATGAAATCAATAGTCGTCAACATACGTGAAGCATATTGTTTTTAGGGTTAAATATTTATCTTTGGGTTTTTGTACCTTGGGTTTATAGTTCTTTGGGCTTTTAGTTTTAATCCATTGGTTTATTATTCCATGGGTTTATTTTCCCTTTGGTTTATTAATGCATTGGGCTTATTATCCCTTGGGTTAATATATGAATGGTATTGTATTGTTCTTGGGGTTTGCAATTACTAGTCATCTGTATGGTTCAATATTTTCATTTGGGTTTATAGTTTTATATCCCTTGGGTTTATTGTGAATTTTGGTTTATAATATTAATTCCTTGGGTTTATTAATGTTATGGTTCATATTCCTAAGGTTTATTTTTATTTTTTCCCATTTCTCAATTCATTGGGTTTTTTTATCTAGGAGTTCATATTATTCATAGCATTTGCAATTAAAATTCATCCAAAGGTTTGGGTATTTGGCTTTAATATATTGGGTTTAATATTTTTCATAGGGATTGGAATGAATTCTCATCCCTATGGTTCAATGCTATTCGCTTGGGTTTATAGTTCATTGAGCGGTTTTATATTTCATTGGGTTTTTAGTATTAATGCAATTAGCCATGGTAACAGTTGGTTAAGCATGTTTTTTCTAGCGGTTAAAAAAATTATCTTCGGGCTTCTATACCTTGGGTTTATAAAAATAATTCCCTCACAGTTATTGTTCCTTTGGGTTTATAATAGAAATTTCTTGGATTTGTTAATGTTAGGTTTACATCTCTAAGATTTATTATTATTCCCTTGTCCTTATCAATTCCTTGGGTTTATTAATCTAAGGGTTCATATTCCTAGGGTGTAATATTATTCATAAGGTTTGCAATTAATATTCATCCCTAGGTTTAATATTGTTCCTTTGGGTTTTTACTCCTTTGTGTTTTTAGTATTAATCCATGGGTTCATTTTCCCTTGTGTTTATTAATGGTTTCGGTTTACTATCCCTTCGGTTCATATTAATAGAGTATATTTTTTTCATAGGCTTTGTAATTAATACTCAATATTATTCCATTAGATTTATAGTTCATTGGGTTTTTAGTATTAATGTTTATAATTCATCATGATAGTGTATACTACTATATGTTAATATACATTTATTAACCACATTAGTAAATATAAATTTACTAATGGATAATGTGGTAATGTATATTATTATAATTTCAATATATAGTTGTTTACATTTGAATAAATTCATAAACCATTATTCACAATAATATACATTTCAATATATAAATGCATATTATTGTATATGGATATTCATATAAACTTATATTAATGTAAATTTTAAATATAATTGATATATATCATGGCTGCACCCGTAATAAAAAAAATACAGTTCCAAAATAAATTCTTATTAAATATTAAAAAATTACAATAAAATTTAGAGATAAAAAGAATTTGGTTTTCTGGCCATGCTTTTTCCACCCTTTACTTTCTTCATTTGAAAAGGTTTTTACCACCCAATCAAAGAAAATTTCCATCACTTAAGTTTCTTTCATTTGAAAAAGTTCAACCAGCTAACAACAAAAACGATCTACACTGTTCGCGATACCTCCAACGTTGACAATGGGAGTAAACGTCATCATTTTCATTTGGAATACTTCCGACCATCATGTACACTGTCAACCTTGGAGCATTTGACTTTTATTTTTTATATGTTAAAATTACGCAATTCTCACGTACACACATGCACGTATCACTGTCCATTAATGGTTCGCCAGATAAAAGGTCAACGACATTAATGACATTTAGTCGAAAGAATTCTTAAGAGTTTAAATGTTCATTACATTACGTATTCAAGAAGTCAATGGCGCTTCGCATGCAGAAATCCTAATCCTGTTCCGCCACAGATCCTGGTGGGGTCGATTATTCTCTCGGACGACCTTTACTGCTGGTTGACCTATATTCATACTGCAGCGTGGATGGAGGAAAATGTCGCTTTATAATTTTTTCAAAGGGCAGTCGATAAAATAAAATCAGTCTAGAGCTCAATCAGAGGGTCAAGCCTTAATTTTAAATGATTAACAGGAAAACTGTTACATCAAGGATCGCCTGAAACTTTAAAGTCTTTTAAAGGAAATGGTTTCTTGGTGATCAAGAAAAATGTTACATCAAGGTTCTGTCGAAACTTTAATTTCTTTTTTAATGAAATGGCTTTCGCTACAGTGGTCTCCGCTTTTGTTTATTGTTTGAATTTCTCATTAGCAGATATTCAACTATATTTAATTAGATTCTTATGTTTCATTTTCATTGGAGTTTGAGTTTCTTAACGTTATTGTAAGGCTCCACTTTTGGAAATTTTTATGTTCAAAGCAGTGGCCCCCAGCAAAATGAAAGTCGTCTACTTTATCACTTATATTAAGTTAGTGTATGGTATGCTGTTATCTGAAACTTAATAATTAAACATTCATCTATCTATATAGAAAATAATTTGACATAGCACAAAACATTAAAAGAAATAACCCTCATCAAATTTTGACTTCACAAACAAAACAAATTTAAAATTCCAACCCTGGATAGAAAAATGTCTTTTATAAAAGAAGTCAATGATGTTTGGCATGAGAAATTCCTAGTGTTCTTCCGGCAAAGTTCCTGTTGTGGTGGATTCATGCTCTCACACTAGCTGCTTCACTGCAGATTGACCTATATTCATTCTGTAGCTTGGATGGAGGAAGATATCGCTTTATAATTGTTCAAAGGGAAGTTGATAAAGTAAAATCAATTTAGAACTCAAAAAGGAAAAACGTTTATTTTTTGATAATTTTATTTTGTTATCTAGAAAAATATTAAAGATTTTTTTTAAAGAAAACCAGCTTCTGTTACAGTGGTTTCTTCTTTTGTTTATAATGTTATAATTATATTTAAATCTTTTCATTCCTCATTAACAACTGTTATAATTATATTTATAATGTTAGAATTATATTTAATTCTTTTTATATGCTTTATTTGTACTGTAGGTTTTTAATGTTATTGTAAAGTTGGAACATAAAAAAATTTTAAGACCAAAATGGTGCTGAATTCCCAGTAAAATAGGCCTCTTTCACTTAACGACAATTATCTTAGGTTAGGTATAAATGCTATTATCTGAAAGTTGCACATAACAAAAGAAAGTATAGTATGAATGCTGTTAATAAGATGTTGGAATCTGAAGTTTCCATGAAACAAAAGAAAATTATTTAATTATTTGATACCTACTCATTTAATAAAAATTAAACAAACGTGAAAACAAATAACCATCATCTAAAACAAATAACTATCATCAAATTTGGACTTTACAAGCTGAATAAATTTGAAATTCCAAGTAAGATAGTTTTATAAAAGAAATCAATGGATTTTATAAAAAAAATCAATGATGGCTACCATAAAGAATTCCTATTGTTCTTCTGTCACAAATCTTGGTGCTGCTTATTAATGTCCTCACACTATAAACTCAACTCTATGTCACAGATCTTGGTGCTGCTTATTAATGTCCTCACATACTACAAACCCAACTTTGTTTGGATTGCAAATTTTAAAAATATCCCAAAATTTAATCGGTCAATTGTTTGACCCCTCTCCTCACAATCAGATTCCAAGATACTTGAAATCAGCAATATGTAGCGTGGATGCAGGAAGATATCGCTTCATAATTGGTCAAATAGCAGGTGATATATAACCAATCTAGAACTCAAGAAGCATAAACGTTATTTTAATAATTTTATACTGTTATCAAGAAAAATGATACATCCAGGATGCGTTTATGGTATTGCTAAAGGAAAACTGGCTTCTGCTACAGCGGCGGACAGCTCTCTGAATGAAAACTATGGGCGCTTCGGGTGATAACTACATTGCAACGGAATGAACAATTTGTAAATAATAAATCTTTAAAGAGAACGAATGTCGACGAATTGTAAATATTAAATCTTTGAAAAGTTCCATCGCCGACGAACTGTTAATATTAAATGTTTGCAAAGATCCGTTGACTAGATGTCGGAATATTTCAAATCTCCTCATGATAGTGAAAACAACTGAAGGTTTTGGAATGGTGTGCCACGCACTTAATGGAAAATAGAGAAAAAAATTTGAAAAATAAACTGGAAACTATATACTCAAACATTTCATTCAAATAGTATTTTGAGTTCTTATGTCATCGTCATAAACGACGATTCGTGCCATGCAGCGGTTGTCATAAATGACGGATCTGGGGTGGGTTGGACTCCTAATATAAAGCTAAGCGTTGCTAGACACGAGCACGTCGATTGATTCAACTTCTGCGTGTGTATCAAGGATTATTCGTTCAACCGTAGCACAGCAGATCAAGTAGATAGCATTCCAATATGGCGATGTCGATGGACGGCACAACAATGCAGCAGCAACAAGAAGCTAGTATGCGATTGCCTGCAAGGGTAGCCCGCCTTTCATCGCTGGCAACGTGTAAAGCCCATGGGGAAGACTCTCCCTATTTTGACGGCTGGAAAGAGTACGATGCTAATCCCTACCATCCAATAAACAACGCTAATGGAATAATCCAAATGGGTTTGGCACACTTATAAACTTATATGAAATTTATATACAACCATATTTTCCAATATGGTTGATATAATTCCATATGCTTATATCAACCACATTAATAATTATTCTGTATAAATATTAACAACTAGATTATTTATATATATTATTATGTAAGTATTATCATCAATAATATAAACTCTTAATATATATTAATTAATAATAAGAATAGCTCATAATAATATATTATCATTATATTATTAAAATAATATAACAATATAAAATTATAAAAAAATAATAATAATTATATTGTTGTATTATAATAATAATAATATATTTTTTTTGGTTGATAAGTGGGTGAATCCTGAAAATCAGGCTTACCCTGTAGCTGAGACGCTGAGAGGCCACTACTCAGGGGCATCTAGGCCGTCAAAGTCACCCGGGGCTCACCCTGTAGCTGAGAGGCCACGACTCAGGGGCATCTAAGCCGTCAAAGTCACCCGGGGCTCACCCTGTAGCTGAGAGGCCACGACTCAGGGGCATCTAAGCCGTCAAAGTCACCCGGGGATTACACCCAGCCTCAGTCACACCTATGGAAACCATGGTGGATTTTTGGTATCGGTGAGACTAGAACTGGTGACCTTTGCTTACGGAGCACCTTAACAGCTTGCTTCTTCACCGACTGTTTTATATCTCTTTGATTATAATAATATTATATTATTTTTATGTTATTATAATAATAAAAAAAAGACCAATTATTTATTATTTATGATAATTAATAACTATATAAGTAATAGCAACTATATTCTTATATATTTATATATTTATGATTATTATATTAATATTATTATACTAACATAAACTATTATTATTATTATTAGGCTTTAGTATTTTTAATATTAATCTTATGGTTTGTATATATCGGTTTAATTATTATTGGTATTTAGAATTATTAATAACTATATAAATATTAACAACGAGATTATTTATATATATTATTATATAAATATTATAATAATAATATAAAATCCTATTATATATTAATTAATAATAAGAATAGCTCATAATAGTATTAGATTATCATTGTATTATTAAAATAATATAACAATTTAAAATTATAAAATAAATAATAATAATAATAATAATAATAATAATAATAATATATTATTATTATTATTATATTATAAAATATAAAAATATAGTTATTATTATAATAATAGTATAATCAATATTAATACAATATATTATTATAATAATAACAACAAAGACCAATTATTTATCATAATTAATAACTATACAAATAATAGCAACTATATTCTTATATATTTATGATTATTATATGAATATTATTATAATAATATAAAATATTATTATTATTATTCTCAGGCTTTAGTATTTTTAATATTTATCTATGCGATTGTATACATTGGGTTTATAATATTAGTCTTTTTTGTTTTTTTATTACCTAAGGGTTTAATACTAAAATCTCAAGGGATTATGAATCAACGGGAATAATATTAAACAAAAAGGACTAATATTATAAACCCCAGAAACTAATAAACCCAACTGTTCAATATTATAAACCTATGGAATTATTGAACCCAACGGATAAATATTAAAAACCTAAGGGATCAGGAAGCACAAGGAATTGATATTACAAACACAAGAGAAACATAAAGATGACTATGATTGATATTATAAACCCAAAGGATTAATACTAAAACCCCAAGGGATTATGAACCGAAGGAAATAATGTTAAACCCATTGGACTAATATTATAAACCCAACATTGGTAAACCCTAATATAAATATTAGAAAGACTAAAATAAACATGGTTTATTTTCGTGGTGAGAGAATCCTTCTCACAATGTGACATTCAACCATGGTTGTCTATGATTGACAATGGTTGACCATGATCGACAATGGTTGACCATGATCGATATTATAAACCTAAGGGAATAATAAACCTAGGGCATTGATATTATAAACCCGAAGGAATAGTAAAACTACGTGATTAATACGAAAACCCCAAGGGATTATGAACCCAAGGGAATAATATTAAACCCATGGGACTAACATTATAAAACCAATATTTTTAAACCCAAATATAAACACTACAAACACTAAAATAAACATTATTTATTTTCATGTTGAGTCAAACTTTGTCAAAATGCAACATTCAACCAAAGGACTAATATTATAAAACCAACATTGGTAAACCCAAATATAAATACTACAAATACTAAAATAAACATGGTTTATTTTGTCGTTGAGACAATTCTTGTCACAATGCGACATTCAACCATGGTTGACGATGTTTGGCTATGATTGACAATGGTTTATGATGATTTATATTATCAACCAAAGGGAATAATAACCCAACGATTGACATTGTAAACCCAAATAAATAATAAACCCAAGGGATTAATACTAAAACCCAAGTGATTCTGAACCAAAGGGAATAATATTAAACCCATGGGATTAATATTATAAACTTCACATCGAGTAAAGGCAAATATCAATACTACAAACACTAAAATAAACATAGTTTATTTTAATTTTGAGACAATCCTTGTCACAATACGACATTCAAACATGGTTCACCATGTTTGTCTACGATTTATACTGTAAACCTAAGGGAATAAAATAACCCAAATTTTGATATTATAAACCCAAATGAATAATGAACTAAAGTGAGTATTATTAAAACCCCAGGGGATTATGAACCCAAGGTAACAATATTAAGCCCAAGGGACTAATATTATAAACCCAGTATTCGTAAACCCAAATATAAATATTACAAAACACTAAAATAAAAATGTTTTATTTTCATGGTGAGACTATCTTTGTCAAAATGTGACATTCAAGCATGGGACTAATATTATAAACCCAACATTGGTAAACCCAAATATAAATACTACAAACACTAAATAAACATGGTTTATTTTGATGCTGAGACAATTCTTGTCACAATGCGACATTCAACCATGGTTGACCATGTTTGACTATGATTGGCAATGGTTTACAATAATTGATATTATAAGCCAAAGGGAATAATAAACCCAAGGGATTGGTATTATAAATCCAAATGAATAATAAATGCACGAGACTAATACTAAAACCCAAGGAATTATGAACCCAAGAGATTAATATTAAACCCAAGGGACTAATATTATAAACCCAACATTCGTAAAACCAAATATAAATATTACAATGTCTAAAATAAACATGATTTATTTTCATTGTGAGACAATCCTTGTCACAATGTGACATTCAACCACAGTTCACCATGTTCTATATTATAAACCTTGTTGGCATAATAAACCCAAGGGATTGATATTAAAACTCAAATGAACAATAAACCCAAGCGATTAATACTATAACCCCAAGGGATTATGAACCCAATGGAATAATATTAAACCCAAGGGCCTAATATTATAGACCCAACAATCGTAAACCCAAATGTAAATATTACAAAGAACAAAATAAACATGATTTATTTTCATGGTGAGACAATACTTGTCAAAATGGGACATTCAACCATGGGACTAATATGGTGAACCCAACTGTAAATATTAAAAACACTCAAATAAACATGGTTTACTTTCATGGTGAGACAAGCTTTGTCAAAATGTGACATTCAACCACGGGACTAATATTATAAACCGAAATTTGGTAAACCCAAATATAAATACTATGAACACTAAAATAAACATGATTTATTTTGATGGTGAAACAATTCTTGTCACAATGCGAGATTCCACCATGGTTGACCATGATTGATATTATAAACCTAAGGGAATAATAAACCTAAGGGATTGATATTATAAACCCAAAGGAATAATAAAACTAAGGAATTAATACTAAAACCCCAAGGGATTATGAACCAAAGGGAATAATATTAAACCCATGGGACTAATATTATAAACTCAATATTGATAAAGCCAAATATAAATACTACAAACACTAAAATAAACATGGTTTATTTTGATGGTGATATAATCCTTGTCACAATGCAACATTCAAACATGGTTGACCATGGTTGGCTATGAATCACAATGGTTGACCATGATTGATATTATAAACCTAGGGGAATTGTAAACCCAACTTATTTACATTATAAACCCAAATGAATAATAAACCCAAGGGATTAATAATAAAACCACAAGGGATTATGAACCCAAGGGAATAATATTAAGCCAAAGGGACTAATATTATAAACCCAACATTTGTAAACCCAAATATAAATATTACAAAGACTAAAATAAAAATGATTTACTCATGTTGAGACAATCATTGTGACAATGTGACATTCAACTATGGTTGACCATGATTGATATTATAAACATGAGGTAATAATAAACCAAAGGGATTGATGTTATAAACCCAAATGAATAATAAACCCCAGGGATTAATACTAAAACCCCATGGGATTATGAACCCAAGGGAATAATATTAAACCCAAGGGACTAATATTATAAACCCAACATTTGTAAACCGAAATATAAATATTACAAACATTAAAATAAACATTAATTATTTTCATGGTGAGACAATCCTTGTGACAATGTGACATTCAAGCATGGTTGACCGTGGTTGGCTATGATTGACAATGGTTTACTATGATCGATATTATAAACCTAAGTGAATAATAAACCCAAGGGATTAATATGAGAAACCCAAAGGAATAATAAAACAAGGGATTAGTACTAAAACTCCAAGGGATTATGAACCCAAGGGAATAATATTAAACCCAAGAGACTAATATTATAAACCAAACGTATATAAACCCTAAGACAAATATTATAAACATTGAAATAAACATTATGGACCATCATTGATTTTCATATTGAGGCAATCTTTATAACAATTCCATGTTGAACCACGGTCAACATCATAATAAACCATGTTTGACTCAGGAATAATAAACCCAAGCGATGATATTATAAACCCAAGGGATTAATGTTAAACCCCAAGGGATTATGAACCAAAGAGAATATTATTAAAGAAAAGGGACTAATAATATAAAACCAAGGGAATAATAAACCGAAGGGACTATTATTTATTCTCATGGTGAGATAATCCTTGTCACAATGTGACATTCAAGCATGGTTTACCATGGTTGGCTATCATTGACAATGGGTTACCATGGTCGATATTCTAAACCTAAGGGGATAATAAACCCAAGGGATTAATATGAGAAACCCAAAATAATAATAAAACAAAGGGATTAATACTAAGAGCCCAAGAGATTATGAACCCAGGGGAATAATATTAAATCCAAGGGACTAATATTATAAGCCCAACATATATAAACCCTAAGAAAAATATTATAAACATTAAAATAAACATGATCGACCATCATTGATTTTCATATTATAAACCCAAGGGAATAGTAAACCCAACTTATTTACATTAATACTAAAACCCCAAGGGATTAATACTAAAACCCTATGGGATTAATTCTAAAACCCCTAGGGATTATGAACCTAAGGGAATAATACTAAGCCCAAGGGATTAATATAAATCCAAGGGACTAATATTATAAACCCAACATATACAAACCCTATGACAAATATTATAAACATTAAAATAAACATGATCGACCATCATTGATTTTCATATTATAAACCCAAGGGAATAGTAAACCCAACTTATTTACATTAATACTAAAACCCCAAGGGATTAATACTAAAACCCTATGGGATTAATTCTAAAAGCCCTAGGGATTATGAACCTAAGGGAATAATATTAAGCCCAAGGGATTAATACTAAAACCCCAAGGAATTATGAACCCAAGGGAATAATATTAAGCCCAAGGGACTAATATTATAAACCCAATATTGATAAACCCAAATATGAATACTACAAACACTAAAATAAACATGGTTTATTTTGATGGTGAGACAATCCTTGTCAGAATGAAACGTTCAAACATGGTTGACCATGGTTGGCTATGATTGACAATGGTTGACCCTGATTGATATTATAAACCTAATGGAATAGTAAACCCAACTTATTTACATTATAACCCCAAATGAATAATAAACGAAAGGGATTAATACTAAAACCCCGAGGGATTATGAACCCAAGGGAATAATATTAAGCCCAAGGGATTAATACTAAAACCCCAAGGGATTATGAACCCAAAAGAATAATATTACGCTCAAGCGACTAATATTATAAACCCAACATTTGTAAACCCAAATATAAATATTACAAAGACAAATAAACATGATCTAGTAGTGGCGAGACAATCCTTGTGACAATGTGACATTCAACCATGGTTGATCATGATTGATATTATAAACGCAAATGAATAATAAAAGCAAGGGATTAACACTAAACCCCAAGGGAATAATATTAAACCGAAGGGACTAATATTATAAACCCAACATATATAAACCCTAACACAAATATTATAAACATTGAAATAAACATGATGGACCATCATTAATTTTCATGTTGAGACAATCCCTATCACAATTCCATGTTGGATCATGCTCAACATCATAATAAACCATGTTTGACTCAGGAATAATAAACCCAAATGATTGATATTATAAACCCAAGGGATTAATACTAAAACCCCAAGGGATTATGAACCAAAGGGAAAACTATTAAACAAAAGGGACTAATAATATAAACCTAAGGGAATAATAAACTGAAGGAATTGATATAATAAACCCTAAGGAATAATAACCCAAGGGATTATTATTTATTTTCATGGTCAGACAATCCTTATCACAATGTGATATTCAAGCATGGTTGGCTATGATTTACAATGGTTTACCATCATTGATATTATAAACTTAAGGGAATAATAAACCCAAGGGATTAATATGAGAAACACAAAGGAATAATAAAACGAAGGGATTAATACTAAGACCCCAAGGGATTATGAACCCAACGGAATAATATTAAATCCATGAGACTAATATTATAAACCCAATGTATATAAACCCAAAGACAAATATTATAAACATTAAAATAAACATGATCAACCATCATTGATTTACATATTGAGACAATTCCGATCACAATTCCATGTTGGACCATGGTGGTCATTATAATAAACCATGTTTGACTCAGGAATAATAAACCCAAGCAATTGATATTATAAAACCAAGGGATTAATACTAAAACCCCAAGGGATTATGAACATGGGACAATATTATTAAACAAAAGGGACTAATAATATAAACCCAAGGAAATAATGAATCCAAGGGATTGATATAATAAACCCAAAGGAATAATAAACCCAAGGGATTAACAATAAAACCTCAAGGGATTATGAACCCAAGAAGTTATTAATATCAAAAAGTTGAAGAACGAAGAAACCCAATAATTTGATATTATAAACCATTGGGAATTAATAAACCCAAGGGAAAAATGTTAGAAAGAAAAGGGATCAAAAATGGCCAAGGATTAATAGGACTTAATTTTTTAAACCCAACGGATTGATCAACCCACGTGACTATGAATATTATAAACCTAATGGATAAATAAACCCTATGAATGGTGAATATTATGAAAGTAGCAAATTAATAAATTGAAGGAATGAGCATTGTAAATGTAAGGGATTAATATTAAACCTTAGGACTATTAGTTAAACCTTAATATTAGGGATTAATAAAACAAAGGGAATAAACTACAAACCGAAGGAATTATTAATATTAAAAACTTAAAGAATAAATAAACATAATCATTTAATATTATAAACCCAAGGAAATAGTAAACTGAACCTAAGCCCTAAATCCATGGCATCAATATATAAACATAAATAATGTCATAACAAAAAATAAAAATAAAAAACATAATCTAAAACCAATATAAGAACCACATTGCAAACCATAAAGCATTAAAACATGATAAATCATCACTACATTAATAATAAGACATTTATTCCCATGGGGATTTGGATTGACGGTGAATGGGTGCGCTATTAAGGCACTCCTTGCGATAGGTCACCAGTTCAAATCCCCCATGGGTACTTAGGTTAGTCTAAACATGTAAAAAAAAATTAATAACACATTCATATCACTACATTATAAACAATAAATAGAATTTAAGCCATAAATACATCGATATCAATACATGAATGTATTAATAATATAAATCTCAAGAATATTGATATAAACACCTAGAACATGAAAAACCAACAATAATATTATAAATGAAAACAATATTTTGATATACGAAAGATGTGAACAAAGTGAAGGGATCCACACAGAAAACCACAACAATCAGAAATGCAAGAGAAGGTTATAAAATAGTAACACTGCCATTGGAGCAAAGCAACGTAAATGAAAAAAACACATCTAAGTTGCACACATTAGATTTAAAGAAGAACAGCATAATAGGACATTTTAAGACTAGAGATATACAATTTTGTACATAAAAACAACATTAGTGTTTAAAATAATCAATTTAACCAACATTGCAACCACAGAAAGAACATTGAGTCTTAACATATATTTTTTGTTTTCTTTACATCAAATAATTCCACTACAAAATTGAAGTTCAAACAATGTTTCATAAGTCATCTATGGAGCGGCCTCTTCCAAAACACAACCACACTGATGAAAAAAGCAACACCAATTGAAATCAACAGGATAATGATCATGATACTTAACACTTTTCAACCAATTCCTTCTTGTTCTCCTCCCAAACTCCCTCTGGTGCACATGTTTCAAGTATTTTACGTGTGTTTTTGTTTGATCTAGCTCATGAATATGATCATCAAGAAATGCAGGGTGGAACCCATGTTTTCTATCAAACTTGTTATGAATATAGGAAAGAAAGCTTATAGCTCCAACAATATCCCGTATTGTTTTGGAATAATATATGACATCATTATTATCCATATCTACATTTGAAAGACACAAAAATAAAAGCAAAGTCAATAAAGACATGGACAAATAAATAATATATATATATATATATATATATATATATATATATATATATATATAACATAACACCCCATTTTTATTTATGTTGAAAAAATTAATGTTATAGTGTTACATGAAAAAAAAAAATCTAGTGTTACATGAACCAAACGATATAACAATTTCTGCAAATACAAGCCTCATTTCAAAATGCAATAAAAAAGACTGTATCGATAGAATAAAACCGTGGCCAATATTCAAAAAATGAATATTGACCATGGTGATGGTCAATATTCAAGACCTCCATCTTTTCATTTCATGATGTAATATGAACCCACAATATTAATATCGATATGAACCAGTTATAGAAATGATTTGGAATGATTGGTTCATATAACTCATTGTTTATGTTTGAATGGTTTGTTGGAAAGAAAAGAGAAATAGGTACTTAAAAAATTAAATAAGTAAAATGAACAACACGAAAAACGATGTAAACAACTTTCTCATATATTATTATGAATATGATGAATTTATTAATCTAATAAATATATGAAAGTGATTATTATATTAAAAGTAAATCAAGAGAATAATAAAAGCAATTCAAAAAACAGACTATAAAGAAGGTCACAATGTTACTAGCTGTATTTCATAGTGGTATGGACTTCAATCGCTCCTCTTCCTTATTCCTAATTGTAACATATGCGCTCTCTTTCACCTTGGCATAACGTTGAAAAGAAAAAGGTGGTGAAATGTGTAAACCATCGATTAATTTCACTCTTGTTATGGCTGTGAAGGTAAGTCCTTGCTGCTCTTTATTCCCGATATCAACTGACACTTGTTCTAGAGTCAATCCCTATGACTTGTGGATTGTAAGAACTCATTCCATCTTCAAAGGAATTTGTTTTCAATTTCCTCGTATCACTGGGGTGATAGGGACAATGTTTGGATTGCTTGCATGAAATGGAACACCAACATACTTATCAAAAACAATAGTTGTGAACATTGGAAGTTGAGGTGGCTTAGAGGTAGGGATAGAATATATCCTTAACAAAACCAAGTGCACCATTCACCAAGCGAGCTTCAACCCATAAATTACATGTCAACATAACACACTGACCATGACACAACAAAACTTCACGGTCCAATTGATCATCATCAACACCACTGATTTCTGAATGCCATGAATGCTCAGCAACACATTGTGCAATTAGAGAATTTAATGATTTTAACATATGCCTATTATGGAAGGAGACCAAATTATTTGTTGCAAACATGTGAACTGTTGCATTAAATAAATCTCTTTCTCTACGCTGCAATCTCATATCAGCCTGTGACATAAGAACTCCCAATCTCAAGAAAACAACATTGTTTCTCATTATTCACTTGTTGGTGAAAGATTGCGTCAAGAGTGACAACAATGTTGAATTTGTTCCACAAGAGTTTCCATATTGCATTACCTGCATATAAAGGCTTATCTCTCATAGGAGGTAGTTGGCCAAGGTCACCCACAAGGATGATGGATCTGCCACCAAAAGGACAATTCTTTTTCTCTGGAAATGCTTCTCGTAATCGAGCATCTATTTGCATAAACAACCTCCATCCTAGAAAGCTCATTCCATCAATCAATATATATCTAACATGTCGCATTTCTTCTTGGAATACTGCAAGTGACTGCCCCTGTAGTGGTTGCATATCTTTAATTGGAATTTTTAGAGCCCAGTGTATTGTTTGTGCATGTATATTAAAAGCAACTATTCCTCTTGGGGCAAGAAGAAGCAAAGGTCTTCTTCCATTACATGACAAATTAGAAAGAGCTTCAAAAATAAAATGGATAAGGAAAGACTTCCCAGTGCGTGTAGTGCCCTAAATAATCATAAGAAGAGCTTCTTGAATCTCATATTCAGCAAAGTGCCTTAAGACAATTTCAAAAGTAAGTCGTTGTTTTCCCAACAAAGCATCTGGAGATGCAAATGTTTTGTTTGAAGGTCAACAATATCACCTCTTGATTTTGCATTCCTTAAAAAATTAATAGCTTCTTCTACAACATCATCAGAAAGAGTTGTATTTTCCCAGTGAAAGGATATATCAAAGTCCCTTCGACTAAGGGTGTGAAAACCAGAAACATTCACATCATTTGGTGGAACCAAATGAGCGAAAATCTGCCATTCTTGAAAATCATCTTCAAGATTTATTTCCTAGTTAGAAAAATCACCATCTTCCTCATCTTCAGTATTGTCTATAATTGATGGATGTCGATCAACATGCCATGCTTGATATCGAATATTCCTCCAACTTTCAATAATAATTTCAGCTAAAAGGCCAATTTCTACAAGAATGTCACAAAATTGCTTGTACAATAGCAATTATGTCGAGCAAAAGGTTTGAAATTCCTCCAAGGCCTCACCATGAATGGAATAAAAACATCTTCAAACCCGAACAATAGCATGAACATCTCTAGGCTTCCATGGATCTTGCTTACCCTTGCCATCAAATGTCCAAGATCTTGGTGTTTCTATCAAAGATAGATGTTCAAGGAAAAAATGTCTCTTCTGATAATGTTGAACAAAAGTATTCTCAGATGAACATTCAAATCCATCCCTTGATATTTTCCTAAAACCTTTGTTCAAACATTTAAGGAAACAAAGTTCTGATTACAAACAACAACATGTAGTTAAACAACATATGGCATGTTTCTTGTGCTCCAATGTCACGATCAACAATTGTTTCTGCAAGAAACCTTCTATATGCACATAAAGCATGATACTCAGAGCCAATAGAATTTGAAATTCTAGTTTACATATAATGATAACTCTCACACCTATTTTCTGCTTTCTATGCATACTTAGCAATGTATTTCAACACAGCATAGAGCTTACGATGCATACTTACCAATGTATTTCAACACATCATAGCGAGAAATTAGTTACTGGCAATCAACATTTGCAATCCGTCTGGAATCATCCAAATGGGTTCGGTAGAGAATCAGGTAGATAATATAACATATATGTTCATATTCTATCATTTCTCACACAAACCTGTGCTGGAAAACAATTAACTGTTCTTCAAATTGGATGATACTCGCTTACCATGTTTCAAATTTCTTGCAGCTGTCATTCGATTTGCTAGAAAGTTGGCTAGCTGTGCATCCAAAGGCATCGATTTGTGTGGAGGAGGGCCTCTAAAGGTTTAAGGGAATCGCTCTCTATCAAGATTACCATGGCCTCCCTGATTGCAGAAAGGTAGAATATTGTAACTTACAATCTTGTCATGTTGTCTAAAAACTTGAATTTTCTTTACTGGTAATTATAAACCAGACGCTGTAATTGACATTATTTAAGTAAAATGAGGAATGGTCGACACAGGCAATTGCGATGTTTATGGAAGAAGTTGGAGGAAGAAAAGCGAAGTTTGAAAGAGATAGAATTGTTCTCACTGCAGGAGCAACTGCAGCCCACGAGGTGCTGACATTCTGTCTGGCTGATCCTGGAGAAGCCTTTCTATTACCAACGCCATATTACCCAGGGTAAACTAATTTCTATATAATGTTAATGAATAATGATTTTAGTAACGCCAAGCTGCGTGAACTAATTGACGTTCCCTTCCTCATATTTCTCATAGGGTAGATAACTATCCTTATCTAGATTGTGAATTCCGTGAATACATTGGAATCCTACAGACACAGACAGTGATCCTTATCTAGATGGTTGATTTGGAGTATATTTGAGAATATGCCTGAGAGGCCTTAAAAGACTTTTTTAACCTCACTCTGGTCCTTCCAATTCTAAAGCATCAATTAGTAGACTATCTAAGAAGCTAGTAGGTCTGGTCCTTCCAATTCTGAAGCATCAATTAGTAGACTATCTAAGAAGCTAGTAGGTCTACTATTAAGGAAGGAAACTAACTTTTTTTTACTACTCTAAACTTTACTGAATTGAGGATTTCAAAGATATTCCAGAATGGATGGGACCCCAAGAGTGAGGTCAATTGAAGTCAAAGAACTGAATTAAACTACAAATAACTTGACCTAATTCCAAAATATTCTCTTAATCTACCATCAAAATAGAATTCATTCCTTTGTCCCTGCAAAATAAGGTTCCTACCTTAGAAACAATGACTAGATTAGTAACTGTCAATCTGTATGTCCTCGAATCTCATGCTATGGTTTGGTATTGCTATTTAGAATATTTTAATCTAAATATATCATCACATAGTTAACCTCTGCTTCTCGAATGAAGCTGCAACTGAATGAGTCTTTCGTTACTGCAGTTTTAATAGAGATCTCAGATGGTGCACAGGGGTGCATCTCATACCCGTACACTGCAGTAGCCATGATGATTTCTAGATAACTATACCTGCACTTGAAGCGGCCTGTGAGAAAGTCGGGGCTCGAAAAATACAAGAAGGGTCTTTTAATAACAAACCCTTCAAATCCATTAGGAACAACTATGGACGCTACCACTCTAAGAAAGTTGCTTGGTTTTGTGTCAGAGAAGAACATTCATCTTGTCTGCGACGAGATCTATTCGGGATCAGTCTTTTCATCTCCAAAGTTCACAAGCATTGCAGAGATTTTGGCCACCGATAAAATTTATCAGAGCGAGCGTTTTCATATTGTTTACAGTCTGCCGAAAGACATAGGACTACGGGTGTAAGACCTTCGAGTTGCGGGCGCGGGTGAGGTCGTGCACGAGGGCGCGCGGGTAGGCACGCGGGCGCGTGGGCGGGCGCTCGGGTGCACAATGCGACGGACATACGACGGACTTGCGACCATGTGCGACGAAAGGCGGAACATGCAACAACACTTGAAATGCGACTAAGTATATATGCGATGGAATGAAGACTTGCAAGCCGACTTGCAAGGAATGTATTATGGGCGCATTGTTGAAGGTTTTGGGGTCGACCATGGGCTGCACACCCCATGTAATTCCAAGGTAGCATCCGTATAAATGGAAGGGCATGAGGCTCATTCAAACAACAACAACTCGCATCTCATCTACGCACAAGTACACAGGGGTAAACGGTAGTGTGCAGAAATAAGAGGAGCTGCGCATAACTCATGCGCTCCACTTGTAGGCGTGCTCAAGGTTGTTGTGAGTCAGTCGTAGAGTGGGCAAGGCATGCCCGGGGTATAGTGTGAGTGCATATTTGTGCAGAACTTAAGGAGGAGTTCTAGGTGTCTCAAGTGAGCACCCTCCTACCGTTTGAGGTTGGCACAAGTATTGAAAAGGTTGTTCTATGCCTTGATTGTAAAATATTCTAAGTATAGACTTGCAGTTTTGCCAAGTATACTTGATGATTGTATTATTGAAAAACTGATATAATATATTGTCGGGCAGACTCACATTACCGGGAGTTGCCCCTCCCCTTTATACTTGTTTGCAATTGTTATTCTTGGTTAATTGCATGATGATAATGAATGAGTATGGGCTTCATTAAGTATAAATGATAATTGCTTTTACTTAGTTGCGAAACACAAGATAAGTATGTTAATGTGAAAGTAGAAGTAGTCCACGAATGTTAGTATTGGTGAAAAGAACGCGTTCGGTTGTGCCGCACCTCGCTATAAGCAGTTGGAATACTACCGCAGGTGTAGGGGCGTGACAGTTGGTATCAGAGCAAGGTTTGCTCGTGAAGATTGAAGTTGTTGGATGGTGGAGACTAGATCGCAAAGGAAGAAGAAGCTGTTGGAGATGGCAGCTGGGTCTCAAGTTGGGTCTAGCCATGAAGCCGGAACTTTATCACTTATGGAAAGAATACTACAGAGGATGGAAGCCATGGAGTCTTCCTGGGAAACGAGGGAGGAATTGCTCACTAAGGAGCAGGAGGCCAGCTCGAAGTTAAGGGAAGAACTTGATGAGCTCTGAACGCAGCATGAGTACATGGATCTTCTATGTACACAACTAGAGATGAGGGTCAAAGAGGTCAAAGAAGCAAGGGATCAGGGTCTTGCAAAGATCATGAACTTGAAGGGATCTCTTGACAGGGTAAACAAATCTCTTGATGAAGCCAAGGATGAGATCGCGGTGTTGAAGAAGGCCGTAAGGCATAACTCAGGTGGAGGAGTGCCTCATGTGAAGGTCAAGGAACCGGAATCTTATGATGGCACAAGGATTGCAAAGACTCTTGGCAACATTCTATGGGACATGGAACAGTACTTGGAACGGTTGAGTCTACTCGATGGTGAGACACAAGTCAAGGTGGCTGCTCAGTTCTTAACAAACGATGCTAAGATGTGGTGGCAAAGGAGGGTGGATTAGATTGTCAATGGCAGTGTTGATGACATCACTTCGTGGGATGACATGAAGAAGCCTTTGCAGACCCATTTCAGTCCTCAGGATGAAACGTGGGAAGCAAGGACGAAGATTAAGTACATCAAGCAAACTGGAAGCCTACAAGCATATCAGCGAGAGTTTGCAAGTGCAGCTCTGGAACTTCCCGACATGGCAGAGAGGGACAAGGTGTTCAACTTCATTATTGGGTTGAAGCCTTGGGCATGCAATGAGGTGAAGAGGCAGAAGATTAGAACACTTGAGGAGGCTTTTGCTGCAGTTGATAGGTTGGTGGATCAGTATGATGAGACTTCTGATGAGAAAAAGAAGTCCGACAAGCCGAAAGAAAAGAAGAAGGATGATGCTTCGAAATCGGATGATGGTTCAAAGACAAAGAAGCCTTTGAGGTGTTGGATATGTGCAGGACCACACATGGTGAAGAATTGTCCCTCTAAACCGAAGGTGGCCGCTATTGCACAGTCTGATGGAAAGAATGATGATGCTTCTGTGGGGATGATGCAGATACTTGGTGCTTCTGCTACTACGAAAGTGACCTCTACAAGGGATCCTGAAAGGAACAAGTTGGAGTATGTTCGAATGAAGGTTGGGGGTACTGATGTGCTCACTATGGTGGATAGTGGGGCTTCTCATAACTTCATGGGTGAAGATACTGCGAGAAGAATTGGGCTAAAGTTTGTACCGGCAAAGGCACAAATGAAGACAGTGAATTCTCCTCCTATTGAGATTCTTGGTATAGCTGAAAGGGTGGATACTACACTTGGTGAATGGACCGGGAAGGTGGACTTCACTATAGTGCGGATTGATGACTATGAAGCTGTATTGAGAATGGAGTTCATGAAACAATTTGATGCTATGATTGTACCACATTTGAAGAAGCTCTACATTTATGATGGAAGGGAAGATGTACCCATTGGTGTGCCAACCATTGGTGTGACAAGGCCTGATTGTAAATTGGGAGTGATGCAAATGGAGGATAACGAGAAGGTGAACAAGCGGTTTACTAGTGTTAAGGCAAAGCTTGTGGAGCAGTCATTGGTCATTAGATCACTTTCAGATAGCATCTTGGATTTGACAAGTAGGCTAGAGTTGGTGGAGGATGATGATGATGATGAGGAGGTATATGTGAGGCCGGATGTCCAGAAGGAAGACATGGTTGCTTATCTACAAAGGATGGAGATTGAGGATCTTGATAGGTGGATCGAATTGATTAGTGAGGGAGAGCCTTCAGGCTCTACTCCCTCTACATCTTCTTAGATGGATGAAGAAGATGGGGCTCATTGTTAGCTGCTCATGGCAGTGAGTCCTTAAACATGTTTGAGCAGGTATGACTGATGGTGCAGGGATGGCTTGGCATCAAGCATCATGACATGTTGCAGATGAGATGGATGGAGTTTCCATGGACCTGAGCATGGATTATGGAGATAGATTCTTGATGAGTCAAGGATGTGGCAGATGTTTGAGGAACAGCTGATGATGGCATGAGGATGTTCACTCTCATGGAATGAGCGTGATGGTTGGATTAGCTACCCAACTAGTTCAAGACATGAGGGCATGCAGTGGGCAGAGATGTGTTGGCATTATGCTGGAGTATCATGACGAGGTTCACATGGTGACATTTGGATCGAGATGACATCTTATGGAGAGCATACCGTGGAGGTGCATGCCTTGGTATGGTGAGCTTGGTGGCAGTGGTCATTGAGCCGGGACATAGTGGAGAAGAGTCTCTACATATGTTGCAAGGATGTTTGCCTTGCGAAGAGGAGTTCACATCACGAATGAGTGATGATCTTGGTGGATGGCTACCAGGATGATATGTTGTCGAGGACGACAATGATTTCAGGTGGAGGAGGATGTAAGACCTTCGAGTTGCGGGCGCGGGCGAGGTCGTGCACGAGGGCGCGCGGGTAGGCACGCGGGCGCGTGGGCGGGCGCTCGGGCGCACGATGCGACGGACATACGACGGACTTGCGATGATGTGCGACGAAAGGCAGAACATGCGACAACACTTGAAATGCGACTAAGTATATATGCGATGGAATGAAGACTTGCAAGCCGACTTGCAAGGAATGTATTATGGGCGCATTGTTGAAGGTTTTGGGGTCGGCCATGGGCTGCACACCCCATGTAATTCCAAGGTAGCATGCGTATAAATGGAAGGGCATGAGGCTCATTCAAACAACAACAACTCGCATCTCTTCTACGCACAAGTACACAGGGGTAAACGGTAGTGCGCAGAAACAAGAGGAGCTGCGCATAACTCATGCGCTCCACTTGTAGGCGTGCTCAAGGTTGCTGTGAGTCAGTCGTAGAGTGGGCAAGGCGTGCCCGGGGTACGGTGTGAGTGCAGATTCGTGCAGAACTTAAGGAGGAGTTCTAGGTGTCTCGGGTGAGCACCCTCCTACCGTGTGAGGTTGGCACAAGTATTGTAAAGGCTGTTCTATGCCTTGGTTGTAAAATATTCTAAGTATAGACTTGGAGTTTTGCCAAGTATACTTGATGATTGTATTATTGAAAAACTGATATAATATATTGTCGGGAAGACTCACATTACCCGGAGTTGCCCCTCCCCTTTATACTTGTTTGCAATTGTTGTTCTCGGTTAATTGCATGATGATAATGAATGAGTATGGGTTTCATTAAGTATAAAGGATAATTGCTTTTACTTAGTTGCGAAACACAAGCTAAGTATGTTAATGTGAAAGTAGACGTAATCCACGAATGTTAGTATTGGTGAAAATAACGCGTTCGGTGGTGGCGCACCTCGCTATAAGCCAGGTGTAGGGGTGTGACAAATGGGCTTCCGAGTTAGAGCCATTTACTCCTACAACTACACCGTCGTTACCGCTGCTCGCAGAATGTCCACTTTTTCGTTGGTTTCTTCACAGACAGAACACCTGATTGCTTCAATGCTCTCTCACATGGAATTTGTAAGAAAGCATTTAGCAGAGAATAGTAAGAGGTTACGGAAAAGACAAGAAATCTTCATCTCTGGACTGCGTGTGGCTGGCATCACTTGCCTGAATAGCAACGCGGGTTTGTTCTGCTGGGTGGATCTCAGAAATCTTCTGCAATCGCGTAACGAAGAAGGAGAGATTAGACACTGGAATATAATTTTAAAAGAGATTGGGTTGAATGTTTCTCCGGGCTCTTCTTGCCACTGCAGTGAGCCTGGGTGGTCTAGGTTCTGTTTTGCCAACATGACCGATGATACTGTGAAAGAGTCGCTGAATGGGATTCAGCGACTTGTGGAGAAGAGGACATCAAATCAGCTCTATGATGATGGAAGGGCATATCAGAAACAACTGAATACAGATGAAGCTAACGAAAATTTCAATTTCACAGAAAAACACTCAGTGGTTGACGTCAACGAATGTCCATTCAAGTGGATGTTTGGGTCGGAAGAAGCAACCACAGCGGAGGTGGAAACAACCACACTTAAAAAGTTGGGCTCCATTCGTTCATTAAAATAATGTACAGGAAAGCTCAAGGTAGTACAGGCTAACCATTTCTTGATCTTATATTTATGTAATAGCAAGACGACCGGCCTTCCACAAATATACTCGTGAGATAAGTGCAAGATGTGATTATCATTGATATGTTGATGGCACGGTTTATTTTCTTTATATGTTGTAAAAGAAATGTTTTCAACTAAATATTCTTTATATATTATAAGAAATATCTCCAATTACTGTTGATTGAAATTCGGATGGTTGAAATTTGCATCGGACCTGCCGCAATTAAATTCATGAAAAAATGTTGTATATATGGACATATTATCTCCATTATTGCTATACTTATGTGTATTATAAGAAATATCTCCAACTAATGTTGACTGAAATTCGGATGGTTGAAATTTGCATCGGACCTGCCGCAATTAAATTCATGAAAAAATGTTGTATATATGGACATATTATCTCCATTATTGCTATACTTATGTGTAGGGTATGTTACATTTTTTTAAAACCTGCTGTATCAAGTTGTAATGGACATTATTTTTGTTTTTGTTATGTTTATTTGCAATCAGATTTCCAGAATTTATGATTAGATGATAGAAATTTAATATTTCAAAACATTATATTAGTAATATTAGAGTAGTAATGATAAGTATTATGTAAATGGTAAACATTTAATATCTTAAAATATTATAGCAGTACGTATTTCAATCTCTTGAAATAGTTTCGGGAAATTTTAAATTTTTAATAAATGAACGGATTGGTGATATAACTTGATTGACCTTTATGATTACATTAAGGATTGTCATATAAATTGTGATGTTTTCCATAAAGAGCCGTGGGTAAGTGTAAGGGAAAGAGCAACCCCTACCATTTTCTTGTTTTGCTTGGCAGATATTCCCTTCTCCTGCCTGCGATTCTCTTCTGCATGCTTACCACAATGGTGCTCGCTCTCACGTTTGCGCACAGGCACTAGAAATGTTCATTAATTCACGGCCTTCTGTGTGGTATTTGGTACCTCCATCTATGCCTCTCCCATTGGCTGTCATGGTAGTTCTTTTCTGTCTCCGTCATCTCCTATAGGCCAAGATTAAGGATCGATAGAGTTTTGATGCCGTCTTTATGATTATATTGAATTTAGTTAAAGGTAACAGTGACCACAGATTGCGTTGGTTGATTTATGGTTCGTGGTGAAGGGTAAAAGCGTGAATTACATGCCATTCGCCGTCTCTTTGGCCTCGTTCATCTGGATGGTGTATGCATGCACACATTTTGACATCTTTATCACCGTCATTATCGGTAAACCGCACTTTTAGTAATGTTTTATCAAGTTCATTTATCTAAGAGTTCCTTTCTTATTTGGGCATATTCTTAACGGGGTTGGAGCCTGCTGAGCCTGTATGGGAAAACTAAATCTGTCGAGTCTCCCAATTGTCGTTCACAATTTGATAGAGCCCTTATTTGTACTTTTATTCCATTACTATAGACCTCAATCCGCTTATTCACTTTGAAAAGTGATCTCGTGAGTTTGACGGTTTGTAATTTCGTGATTTTAGTGGTTTGTTATCAAAATCTGAATTTAGTGATTATCATGTGACGACAAAAGTTTGAAATACTGCACTGGTCTCGAACATAAAAATAAATATAAATGCTTATCGATAAAACAAATATTCATGAGTTTACTGCAAGATTAACGTTGATCTTCGGTCGAGCGTTAAAGTATAGCCCATAACACTCATATTCTCATAGTGCTTGGCCAAAATTTTAATACTCGAAGATGCATTACTACTTTAAAAAGTTTAACCGATTAATTGTTTTTCCAACCAATATTCATGAGTTTATTGCAAGATTAACGTTGATCTTCAGTCGACTGTTAAAGTATAGCCCATTACACTCATAGTCTCATGATGCTTGGCCAAAATTTTAATACACGAAGATGCATTAATATTTTAAAAAGTTTAGCAGATTAATTGTTTTTCCATTGCCCATGGTTCGACACTTCAACTCTTTTATTTGAGGTCATTCTTTTAGACAAGAAATCACACCTCTGGAAGGATTACATTTAGGGATATTGTTATTGTTTTAATTTTTGAGGTCATCAAAAAGCTGCTAGAGCAGGCATGACTTCTGTGGGTTTGTCGTGAACTCTTTTAAGAAATTGTTTGTTTTTTTTTTAGTTTTTTCCCACTGTATTGATGTTAATAGGAAATGCTATGTTCTGTAAAGTTATCTGAAAAATAAACAACCACCTTAGTGTTTTATTTCCTTTGCAAATGACAATCATCATTTTATTTATATTTATTCTTGTGGCATGGACAAATTCTCATAAAACAAATCTCAGTAATTTATAAATTCATATGTTTTTTATTACGCTGTGCATTCTTGTGCTCCATGGTCCCGTTCACAGATAACTTGCTTTAAAATGATATATTTGTAAAGTGAAGTGCATTGTTACATTTCTATGAATCCTGGAACATTGTCATTCCAGCTCTTTGGGTGTTTTGGTTAGAGATTCTATACTATTGAGAAATTTGAAGTTTTAAATAAGGTATAATAAAAAAATATGTACTTTCATTTTAATGAAACTACGATAAAAAAAATCACTTTTTCCTTTTAAGATTTTGAATTCGATTATTTAAGAGTATACAAAGTCTTAAATTTTAGTGTTTATTTTTTTTAATTTATAAAATCAGTCTTTATATTTCATCAGTAGTGTTTTTCATTTTAAATAAACTACAATAAAAAATCTACTTTTCCTTTTTAAGATTTTAAATTCAATTAGTATAAAACCAGTCTTCTATTCCATCCGTAGTGTTTTTCATTTTGAATAAACTACAATAAAAAAAAATCTACTTTCCCTTTTTAAGATTTTAAATTCAATTAGTTAAGAATATATAAAGTCGTAATTTTTAGTGTTCATCTTTTTTTAATTTATAAAATCAATCTTTATATTCCCTCAATGGTGTTTTTCGAGGTAAAAGTCGAGTATTAGGTATATATATTAATTAAAATATTTATTTATTAATGTTTGGTTTATTGATAAAATATTTATTTAATACAAAATTAATCTTAAAAATATTATTAGTATTTATTTTATTTTTTAATATAAATATTATTTACATTAATAATTGTGTAAACAGATATACTTACATCAATCACATGTAGCAATGATATGGATTTAATATCAATATTGATATTGATAGTAGTACATGTATAATAATAATAATAATAGTTATTATTTTATAAACTATTGTTGTTATATTTTAGTTATAATAATAATTATAAAAATATTTTATAATAATTATTTTATATTATAATTACATGATAATATTATTGATATTACTAATAATATAATAAATAAAAAGGATTTTTGATATTATAGATCCATCACATTAATAAATCCAACATATTATTAATATTATAAACCCAAGGGATTAATAAACCTAAGTGAGGTAAATCCAAAAGACATAGATATGGTCTATATTTGAATTAGGTTGAGAAAATTGTTTGGATTTTGGACTTCAATGTATGATCATGTTCATTTCTAATTGTTTGGATTTTGGACTTCAATGTAGGATCATGTTCAATTCGAATTACATTGAGAAAAATTGTTTGGATTTTGGACTTCAATGTATGATCATGTTCATTTGTAACTTCATATTGTCTACGATGGTGCCCCTCTTGTTCCAGAGATATCAATTTGTTCCTATGATATGTTATGGCATCCTACCTTGCATGTTGCTTCAATTATCACTTTGATTTAAGGACCATATGTATTGTGTATTTAATGTGGGATATATGTTGTGCTCAAGTGATTAATAATTTGTTTTGATGCATAGTTTATAGCATGTAAAGTAGTTGAAAAAAAACTTATAAGGTTAGGTATGTTAGTTTTTATAATATTAGATATATATTAGGTTTTAGAATGTGTTATAATATTAGGTATATAAAGGGTGAAAAATGACGCCTATAATGGTATATCAACAACATTTACTAATGTGATTATGGTAGTTTATATAGTAACAAAAATAATAATTATTATTATACATTTATTATATGAATATGAATATTTATATTAAATCCATATCATATGAACTACATTTACTAATGTGGTAGTGCATGTGATTAATATAAGTACATCAGCGTATATCAACCACATTTATTAATGTAGCTGTGCTTGTTAAATTGTAATCAAATAAAAATATCATATGAGAAAGTGTCATACAAAATGAGTTATGGTTTTTTGATGTAGTATTGATAATCCATAATATTGGCTCATGATTTTGACTTTTTATAAATTATAGATGAGAAATTGATCATAAAACACTATGGCTAATAATGTTATTACGAGTTTGGCTAAAATGTATATGGGTTTCAATTAGATATTAATTTTTTTGATAATAATAATGACTTCTATTATTTTAAATAAGTTTATAATCTAGTTCATTATAATGATTTTTTAAATTTTAAATGTTTTACTGTATATTATGGATTCATTAGTATAAACAACTTAATTTTTTGAGTGACTAAATATACTTATAATGATATTATATATTTTTCAAAGTTGCTATTAGTTTGAGTGAGTAGTTAGTACTATTTTTTGAGAGTGACAATTAGTCCACATTATCTATTCTCATAAGTAAGATTGTTAATCAAACAATGTTAACATTCATATATGGAATTGTGTATAGGATTTTTAATCATGTCCAACATTTAGAGTGGACACTCCACCCATTATCAAGCATCAAAAAGTATAAAAATAATACAAAGAAGTGCCCGTGAGCCTCTAATATATAAGAAATTAATTAGCCACTAAAAATAATGACTTAGTCATTAAATTCATTAAAGAATTTGTTAAAGTTCAAGTGGAATGGTTACATAAATAATAGTAAATAAATATTTTGAAAAAACACTATTTATGTTTTTGTTTTTGTTTTTGTTTGTTTTGTTTCTTTGTTTTTTGCTTAAGCAAGAGACGGTCCTTCTATTAACTTAGGTGAAAAAATATTTTACACATGTTATAACAAATGCCCATAGGCACAAACTCCTACAAAGGGGAGGAAAAATACCCTATGTTCCTAAAAAAACCTCAGAAAAACAGACCGAGATAATGTCTAGATTGCCTAAAACTGACCAATAAGCTATCTTCTTACGATCCAATGGTCAAGAATCAACCCGCGCAGGGGCACAGTTCTCAAAAAAGACCTAAAGTTGCCCGATCAACGCTGACCATTGATCTTCTCCTTCTAATCCAACGGTTGTAGTCCATATCACGCGACTTAAAGAGCTCTCTGAATACTGTGTGATGAAGGTGGTTTGCTTTCTCGGTCCTCTGTGACATGTTGCTTCCTGAGTGGAACCGCTGGCTTTTCCTTAATACTGTCTTTGGTTTGGAAGGCACCCGATGAAGGTGGTAAACCACTAGTGGTCCTATCCTTTCGGCCCCACCAACATGCACACTAAAAGGTAACCGTCGATCTTCCCTCTCCAGGTTTGACGACCACAGTCCAAATCGACTGACACAACAGCTCGCAAATAACCCTAAAGCTGCACAATCAACACTAGCCGTTGATCCTTTCCTTTTGATCCAATGGTTGGAGTTCATATCGCGTGGCTTAAAAAGCCTGCTGAATGCCTCACGATGAAGGTGGTTTGATTTTTCGATCCTCTTCCATGTGTTGCTTCCTGAGTGGAATCGTTGGCTATTCATGAAAACGGTCTTTAGTCTGGAAAGCACCCGACGAAAGTGGTAAACCATAAGTGGTTTTCTCCTTTTTGCCCCACCAACTTGCACACCAAAAAGGTGGCCAATGATCTCCCCTCTCTAGATCTGATGGCCACAGATCAAATCGGACCACACAATTGCTGAAGAAGGTACCCAATGATGAAGGCGGTAATCATTGTCCATTCGTCTCCACACGTCTCTTGCTAAATGGCATTGATTGTCTTCCGAGAAAACTTCTCCCAAGACAGAGGTTGCCCAACACAGGTGGTATGTCTTGGGTAGTTTTTGACCCCAGTAATCTCATCCTTTAACACCTTTGTCTTCCATGGAATCATTCCTCCTGTGAACAGATATCTGCCTCTGTTTCTGGAAGCTCCCTTAGAAAACCCACAGTGCATCTCCACTGATGGGCCATCTGAAGTGAACTTATCCATCATTTTCATAAAGTAAAATTCTTTCTCTTGATTTTTCCTGATACTGGTGTCTGTCGTTGAGGCCCTGGGATGAGCATTCCTCCTTCAACCTGTCATTCATTACCTCCTCCCACCAGTAGCACAGGTCGATATACTTGTTTCGAACCCCCTCATTTGCAAGCTAGTCTGCAACTTTGTTGGCTTCCCTGCAAACATGCACCAACCTAAGAGCTCTCAGCATTCTCAAGTGCACCTGGATTCTTTGTTAGACTTCCAGAAGTCACCAATGTCCTGAGATTTTCACTGGTGCAGCACCAGCACTTATCGTCTTCACTGAGTTAATAACTAATTCCGAGTCAGCCTTAATGATGACATTGTAAATGTTGTACTTGAGCAGTATTTCCAGGCATAATTCCATCGCCATGAGCTCAGCCATATTGTTGGTAGCTTTTCCTAGATAATTGTGGAAGATGATTTGTATGTTTCCTTCCTCATCCCTCATGACCCCTCCATATCCAGCTTCTCCGAGATTCCCTTTTGATGCCCCATTAATGTTAACTTTTAAAAATCTATGTGAAGGTGGTTGCCATGAAGTCTTATTTACTGAGGTATTCTTGTTGATTTGCATAGAACCTTGAGGGGGATGAACCTTGAGTTCTACCTTCTTCAGTATTCTGGCCTCTCTTTGTCCGGTGGGTTTGCCAGTGGCTACACCTCCTAGGATGTGAACAGTCTCTTTGAGTTGTTTAAGGATTAGCTCAAGGATGCTACTCACCGGACTCACTTTATCCTTGAAAATCCTTTTGTTGCGCTCCTTCCAAACATTCCAAATAATGAATCCTGGGATAAGCATCGAGGTGGAGTTAATGATCTCATTATCTGAAAAAAAAATTCGTCATTTTTTCAAAGTAGCAATGATGTCATTTACATTTCTGTCTATCTGCTCGAAGACTTCTCCCACACAATTACAAAGTATTGAAGTGAAAGTGCATCTATTCAATAGATGATTTGTGGTTTCTTCCTGTTGTCTACATAAGTGACATCTTGAGGGGCCAACAAAGCCTCCTGTCCTTAGGTTGTCCCATGTTAGAATCTTTCCCTGTTGAACCAACCACTTGAACAGTTTGACTTTCATCCAATGAGGATTATCCCAGAGTTCTTTCCACATCTTTCCAATGTTTGGAAGATTAAGCCCTGAATCTATTCTTTTGGCCTCCTTAAGGTTGAAGAGACATGCCTTGTTCTTTCTCCATCTTAGTTGATCATCCAAGTTTGAGGTTAAGATTTTCCTTTTGTCTAAAATACCTTTAAGGGCTATAGCTTGAGTGTGCAGCATCCCTATTCCACTATAGTTTGAACTTTCCATGTTCTCCATTTCTCATTGTTCCTTGATCCCTTGTTGATGATATCCATGTGAATGTCTTCTAATTCTTCACTTCAGATATTGTCCTCCCACTGCCAATTATCCTCCCAGAACCAGGCCAGATTTCCATTTCTTATCTCCCAAAAACTGTGATTTTGGACTAGCGCCTTGTTCTCCCATGCCCTATTCCATATTGCAGAACCCTTAACTTGTCTTGTCATTCTGATGAGGTTCTTCTCCCGCCACCCTCTTGCATATTTTTTCTTCCATATTTTTGCCTGGGGGTCTTGTATTTCCTTTAGCCATCTCCACCAGATTTTGGCTCCAAGAACTCTCTACTTAGAAGCTTTGATTTCTCTCCCTAACCCTTCCATCATTAGAATGAAATGGAAGGGAGAAAGAGGATCTCCTTACCTGAGACCTCTAGAAGGCTTGAAGGTTTCATAGGGAGAGCCATTGAGAAGAATTGAATAGCTGGCGGTGGTGACTAGTGCCATAACCCATTTAATCCAATTGTAATCAAACCCATAGGCTTTTAATATTGTTGTTATGTATGACCAACTAAGTTTGTCATAGGTCTTTGCTATGTCCAACTGAATAATCATTCCTACCTGTTTATTGGTGTTGAGTGAATGAACCATTTCATGTGCTTGAATTACCTTATCTAGTATTTGTCTCCCTTCCATATAGTCCATTTGCTCCTTTGACACTAGGGTTGGGAGGAGTGGTTTGAGAGGGTTGGCAATTACTTTGGATATTATTTTGTATACCACATTGCATAGTGCTTGTTAGCTCTGCTACATTCTTCAACAGTTGATGGATCAAAAACAAGTTTGGAAGTGCTGGTTAGGCTTACAAGGGACCCGCATTAGTCATTCTTCTCCTACTCCATCATTCTCCTTATACCTTCATAACCCCCTGCCATCTCTGTTTTCTTCCAAAACCTAATATAAACCAATTTTTCTTTAGCTCCTGGGTGCCGAGTTTAAACTGTTATGTAACCGTGATCCCATAACCATGCACTGCTCACAAGCCCTTTTCATCACATTAGTCAAAAGCCGCACAATTAAGTTCCCGACCATTCGATCATCCATCGCCCGATCCAACAGTCCCTGCCGCAAATAAATTGCCCGTTTCCTCTACACTGTCCAATCTACCCTACCACGATAGGACAACATTTGCACCTCCAGCGCCCATAAGTTGCCTGCATGTTAACCAGTGGGGAAAGTGGTTTTGGCCCCGTCACATCTGCCACGTGTTGCGCGATGATTGTGATCATGCACCCATTGTACGTTTACCACCCATCCACCAAAGGCAATGTAATAAATACCACTTACTGCCCGTCTCGCCCGCCTCGCACATCCCTGTCTGTTATCTCCCGCACTACTCTTTCGCCCGATAGCCATCAGATCTGTCCGCCCGTGATCTGGCGGCTCACATTTGTCCACTCCTGTTCTTTCTTAATACCCTCTACAAATATTTTCCTGTCGTTGATCCACGCGATTCAATGGCTGATCCTTCTCTACCATGCCTCCGCCATACTGTCCATGTCCATAGCCTGTCCTGTGTACCTGAAGGAAGAAGGAGGCCAGAATTTAGTACTCTGTGCCATTACTCCTCAACAACTGCATTCAAGAGATACAATGACCAAGAAGAAAAAGTGACAACCTCGAGCAGATCACAGCATTTACCAGTTATGGAACTTTTTCCATACGGGACTCCACCTGCTCGAGAAGGACAACAGAGTATCTGAAAAGAACGAATTTGTTCATTTAAGCACGCAGATTGTAGTAGAGACTCTTTTAGATAGTTAATGTGGTTGGTGGTCCATTATGACCCCTCCACGCATTAAGTAGCAGAATATCTTTGTAAAGAAACTCTATATATACCCAGAATAGAGATGTAGTCAGGCTTGATGGTTGTAGTTTTGATGTAATGTTCAATTTCTGGAGACTGTGACTACTTTGATACTTGCAGTGTCTGGTCTTCATTTTCAGCAAATACAAGCTTCTTTTGCTATTAATTGCTCACTTTTCATTTCTACGCTGTTCTAGGCTATGCCTGTTATGTATTTTTCATGTGATATTGATGTTTAGCATTAGAGGGGCTGTCATCCCACCTCTGTGTTAGAATCTAGTATGTATCATTGGATGTGTTATGCAGGTTTCTATTTACTCAGTTCCAAAGAGCTGTCATCCTATCTGTGCATTGGGAAATAGATTTGCGGACCTCTTTACTAGTTGCAGCCAGCCATCACATGGTCTTGTGCATCTGCTGGTGTGGTCAGTATTCTCCATGTTCACTTAATCCTCAAACTGTGAGTAATTGGTGGTCTAAAGCCTTATAGTCTGGGGGTGTTCACCCATGTCGGGAGTTAAGCATAGTAGAAGTGGTTATCTCGCTTGGACAAGCATCATTCTTTCTATTCATCCATTTCCAGCATTATGTTGAGTTTGTAATGTTCCCGAGCATCTCCGAGATACAACCTAGGAGATTTTCTTGGGGTGATAACATTAATTGGCGTCATTGCTCGGGAGAGGAGATTGAAGCTCAGCTTCCCTGGGAGACAACACAGTTCCAGATTTTGATGATAGACAAAGTCTGGACACAATTCTGGTTGTAATCATCTATCTGGCAACTCCACCGGAGGAAGGCCATCCTTTGGAAACTCCACATCATAGTCCTGGCTTAGTTTGTGATACATACTCGAAGAAATCCTCAGAACTCACCCGCTGACCCAGTGCCTGACCCTCAGAAGATTGCTAAGCAAAAGAAAACATCATAGAAAGGAGCACCAGGATTAGGTAAGCCTAAGAAAACTTATGCATCTCTGAAAGAGAAGATTATTGTTGAGAATATACAATTTGAAGACATTGAACCTAGCTTTTTTAGTAAAGAAATTCCTTCAGAGATTAATAGAGCTCCTTGTCCATCTAGTTCCCCTTTGAATCTCAGTCCAAAGAAAGCTTCCCATACAGTCCAGAACATCCTACGGTCTCTGTCATCCATTACATTGCTTCAAAATACTCAATCTACCAGTGCCCTTCCACATCTCCTAGTCATGGCAGGTCAGCAAGCACCTGCAAAGATGGAAAGAATTATTGCTGATAGGTATGGACCCTTCGTCTTGCCTGCTCCTTTGAATGCTATGCCTGTAGGAGAATATCTAAAATATATGCCCAAATTCACTGGCACAGAGGGAGTAACAACTGATGAACACCTTAAGGCTTTTTATAGTTATGCTGATAACTTAGATATAAGTGAAAATGATGTGTGGATGAGAGTTTTTGTATAGAGCCTTGATGGACAGGCTAGAAAGTGGTTCAGAGAATTTCCCCTTGGATCTATTGCTGATATTGAAGCCTTAGATGAAGCATTTTTGAAGCACTGGGGAGATAAAAATGACTTGTTGTATTACCATACTGAGTTTGGAAACCTGAAGAGGGAAATGAGGAATCATTGCTTGATTTTAATAAAAAATTCAATCGTATGTATAGTAAGATACCAGCTGAGGTAAAGCCTACCCCCACCTCTGCCAAACTTACTTATGGCAATTCTTTTGACTATGATTTATGCCTATTGTTGAGAGAAAGAAGATGTGCCACTCTAGCCGACATGCAGGATGCAGCACTAGAAGTGGAATCTAATATTATGGCTGCAGAAAAGCTTAAAGGTCATGCTGATAGGAGGAGGCAGAGAGGTGATGCTTCTTCTTCCTCTACCTCACGTTGTGATCCCAAATTTGATAAAATTACTAAGATGATCGAGTCATTGGCTGCTAAAATATCCAAGCTGGAGGTTGAGTAGAACTCTGGGAAGACAAGGCTTCCAAACACATTTGCTCCAAGAAATATGAATCCTTTCAAAAGAGCAAATGAACAATTACAAATCATTCAGAGGGGTAAAGAAAAAAATGAAGAACAAAAGGTTAAATCTCCTTTCCAGAGTGTAGTCATGTAGGAGGAACAATTTGAAGATGAGGATGAAATTCACTGCATGGAAGATAAAGGTAGTGCTGCATTTTTGACATTGGCTACATATGAAGAATCATTGCTGTAGGAACAAGACAGTCAGGAGTGGGACAGAGAAGCTATTCTACAAACTGAGGAGTAGTGGAGATATATTCTGAGGTCAAATGCAAAAAATGTCAAGAAGAATCCTGCCCAAAGAGCTGTTTTCGAAACAGAGGCACAGAATATCAGACAAAGAAGACCAGCAGTTGACCCAATCATCCTCAAAGCTCTAGTTCAAGAGGTAAGAGGTTTTGACAAGTTACCTTCCTCTTTCTGCATTGAATGAGAAGTCCAGAAGTTAAAAATATATATGCCTTTGGTAGATTTGGTAAAGAGTGAAGTGTTTAGAAAGCCTATCCTTGAAGCTCTTGAGCTGAAAACCACACAAACCTCCACTGACTCTGTCAATTTGCAAGATGATAAGCCTGCTATTGTGCTTAGCCCCATGATTGAACATGGTGATAATAGTTCTCCATCATTTTATGTCTCCTTGACCATTCATTACAAAATTCTCCACAATTGCCTGCTAGACACAGGGGCCAACCACAATTTGATGCCTAAAGCTGTCATGGAAGATTTAGGTCTTGACATCACCAGAACATATCATGATTTATTCTCATTTGATTCAAGAAAGGTGAATGTATGGGATTGATCAAAGACCTAGCCATTACCCTAACTCAGATGCCCAGGAAGAGTATGATGATGGATATTGTGGTAGCATATGTCCCTCCCAAGTTTGACATGCTGCTGTCAGGGGATGGATTAAGAGATTAGGTGGCACATTACAGAATGATCTATCTTATGCCACTATCCCAGTTTTTGGAGGAGAAAGCAAGAGATTGTATAGGGAATCATAGTTCGCATACATCATCAATGATGAGAAGAATCCTACTAATCATCCCATATATGCTGTGGACACTGATTTTGGAGCATTTATCCTCCAAATAGAGGAATTCGAGAAGGCGTTAATGCAGGTCAAGAAACCAACAAATCAGGCCGAGGAAGAGCAAGAAAGTCAGGTTTGGGAGATGTTCTTTGATGGAGCATGTTCCAGGGAGATTGCAGCAGCAGGGGTGGTGCTGATATCTCCAAAATAAGAAAGCATCCATCTATCTTTCAAGATGGCTTTTCAAGTCACAAACAACATAGTAGAGTATGAGGCTCTAATATTGGGCCTTAATGCAGCAAAAGATAGAGAAATCAGGAACATAAAGGTGTTCGAAGATGCTGATTTGATCATTCAGTAAGCAAACAGAACATTCCAAGAAAAACACCCAAGGTTGAAAGCATACAGAGATGAGGTATGGAGACTAAAAGATTCCTTTGATAGTTTTTGTATCCCATATATCCCTATAGCCAAAAATTAGCTTACTGATTCCCTTGCTGTGTCTGCTAGCATGTTCATCCCTCCCATGCCTCCCAGACTAGTTTATGAAGTCCAAATTAAATATAGACCATCCTTGCCTGATAGTGTCCAGCATTGGAAAGTTTTTGAAGATGATGATGAAATAAATATATTTCTGCAAGTCATTGATCAATTTTTCGAAATGCAAATTGACCAAGAGAATGAAGCGTTACAAGAAAGCCCCAAATCCCATCTTAGAAATAAAATTGGGAAAGATTGCATTGTCTAGCTTCCCAACAATCATATTCCTAAGGGTTTAATTCCTCTAGAAAGATTCTTTTACCAGAATGATGTGCCTTACAAAGATTTCCAAAATGAAGATCGGTCTGCAGTCTGTAAGCATGATATAGGGAGTCCAGGTCAGCCTAGATGTATAAATCTGTCCACTCATCTGTCTGCTGACCAAAGTTCTAAATATTGCAATTTATGTGAATCAGTTTGCTGATGTCTTTCCCTGGGAGTATAGTGATCTAAAAACGTATGATAAGAAGATCATCCAACATAAAATCCCTTTAGAGAAATATACCATTCCTTCCAAGCTGAAGCTGAGACCTATAAAACCAATGCTCCTCCCTCTGATCGAAAAAGAAATAAAAAAAAATGTTGGTTGCCAAAATTATAGTCCCTCTCAGATAGTCAAAATGGGTAGCCAATTTCATTGTGGTGATGAAGAAAAGTGGAAAAATAAGACTTTGTGTTGATTTCAGAGACCTAAACAAGTTCTCCAAGAAAGACAATTATCCTCTGCCCAAGATGGAGCATTTGCTGTAGAAAGTCTCAGGAGCTAAAGTGATGTCTTTCCTGGATGGATTTCCAAGGTATAATCAGGTTGAAGTACATCTAGATGACTAAGAGAAGACTGCATTCACCACTCCTTGGGGCACTTTTATGTATTCCAAGATGCCTTTTGGGTTGATGAATGCTGGAGCCACCTTTTAGAGAGCTATGGATATAGCATTTGTAGGAGAGAAGGATAAATTTGTCCTCATCTACCTAGATGATATAACAATATACTCCAGCAGCCATCAAGACCATTTGCAACATTTGAGGAAAGTGTTTCTGAAAGTGCAGAAGGTTTGGAATTTCAGTCAATCCTAAAAAGTCATAGTTTGCTTTGGAAGAAGGCAATCTATTCCTAGGACATGTTGTTTCTGATGCTGGTGTCTGAATTGACCCAGAAAGAGTAAAAGCAATACAAACCCTGTCTATTCTGAGATCAAAGAAGGGCATCTAGTCCTTTCTGGGCAAGATTAATTTTGTGAGGAGGTTTATACAAAATTTTGCAAAATTGGTGAAGCATATTACCTCCATGTTGAAGAAGGGGTTGGGAGTCAAGTGGACAGATTCAACAAGAAAATCCTTTGAGTCCATTAAGAAGGCTATTATGGAGGCTCCCACTTTAATAAGTATGAATTACAACAAGGAGTTCCATATATTTTCTTTTGCCTCTAATGATACCATTGAAACAGTCTTATTGCAAGCAGTTGAAGAAGGCTTAGAGCATCCAGTGGCATTTTTCAGCAAAAACTTAAGGGATACTGAACTAAGGTATGACATTATTGAGAAACAAGCATATGCTCTTATCAAATCTTTGAAAGCTTTCAAAGTTTACATTCTGAATTCCAAGATAATTGCATATGTACACTCTGTTGCAATAAAAGATGTCTTAACACAACCTGATGCTGATGGAAGAAGGGGTAAATGGATTGCAAAGTTAATTGAATTTAATATAGAACTAAATCCCACTAAGCTTGTCAGAGGTCAGGGTCTTGCTAGACTATTAGCTGAAGAAACTTGCAGAACATTGGATATAAATCTCATAAGCACAGATGCAGAAAAGGGTCAAACAGAAGAAGAGGAAGCAACTGAACCAGAGAGAAAGCAACCAGTGACAGAAAATTTAGCTTCTTGTGATTGGTATTATACGATAGTTAAATTCTTGCTGAAGCTAGAAATCGCTTCAGGCCTTACTCAAAGTCAAGCCAAAACTATTAAGCTTAGGGTAGAAAAATATTGCATTCATGAAAATCTACTCTACTAGAGGGATCCATCTGGAGTGCTTTTGAGGTGTCTGGACAAAGAACAGTCAATGGAAGTTACGCAGCAATTCCATTCCAGCATGTGTGGAGGACACCATTATTGGAAAACCACTGCCCACAAGATCCTCAGAGCTGGGTACTATTGGCCCACTTTATTTTCTGATGTATTTTCATTTGTTAAATCTTATGACAGGTGCCAAAGATTTAAAGGGAAGCAACAGCTGAAGTCCCTGCCCTTAAAATCAATACATGAAAAAGGCCCATTTCAGCAGTGGGGCTTAGACTTCATTGGAGAGATCAATCCACACTCTAGTGGCCAACACAGATGGATCTTAGTAGCCACTGACTACTTCACCAAGTGGATTGAAGAAATCCCCACCAGGAAGGCTGATCGTAATGTGGTCATGAAGTTTTTAATTGAAAATATCTTTACCAGATTTGGCTATCCACATAAATTAGTCACAGATAATGTAGCAGCCTTCAGGGAAAAGGAATTGGTGGATATGTGTGATTCAATGGGCATTAAGCTGGTTCATTCCACCTCATATTATCCGCAAGGTAATGGTCTAGCAGAATCTTCAAATAAAAGCCTGATAAGGATAATTAAAAAGCTGCTGGAAAACAATAAAAAGAATTGGGATTCCAAGCTCAGGTATGCATTGTGGGCTGACATAGTAACCACCAAGAAATCCATAGGAAATTCTCCGTTCAGGATGGTATATGGCACTGAGGTTGTATTCCCAATTTAGTTAACTCTCCCTATGGCAAAATTCCTTCAAGAAGAGCTGAATGAGGAAGAGGACATGGCAAAAGGGATCACTGATTTAGCAGAGATACATCAGATTAGAGAACAACTAGTTGAAAAGGTTGCAGCACATCAGAAGAAAATCAAGGATGCTTTTAAAAGAAAGACAAAATCAGATAATTCTCAGGTTGGAGACTTGGTTCTGAAGTGGGATTCAATGAAAGAAAAGAAAGGCAATCGTGGGAGGTTTGATGCTTTCTGGACATGGCCTTTTATCATTTCTCAGATTCAAGGGAACAACACCTTCATACTGAAAAGTATGGGAGGAGAGGTAGTTTTTGATGGCCCAGTTAATGGGCGTTTTTTGAAAATGTATGTTGTTTAAGGTCTTTCGGCCTTAAAGTTGTAAATATTTTATTTTATTAGTTTAGTGTAGGTTCAGTCAGACTCCATGCCCAATGGAACACTAGGATTTTTGCTAATTTGTTTTCATCGGAAAGGCATTGATCTACAGGTTCTTGAGACCTCACAGGGAGGATCTCATCCCCAGAAGAAACAAGTGTTAGCTCTGCTACATTCTTCAACAATTGATGGATCAAAAACAGGTCTGGTAGTGCTGGTTATGCTTACAAGGGACCTGCATTAGTCATTCTTCTCCTACTCCTTCATTCTCCTTATACTTTCATAAACCCCCGCCATCTCTGTTTTCTTCCAAAACCCGGCATAAACCCATTTTTCTTTAGCTCTCAGGCATCGAGTTTAAACTATTATGTAACCGTGATCCCATAACCATGCGCTGTTCACAAGCCCTTTTTGTCACATCAGCGAAAAGCCACACAATTAAGTTCCCAACCATTCGATCATCCAACATCCGATCCAATGGTCCCCGCCGCAAATAACCTGCCCGTTTCCTCTGCACTGTCCAATCTACCCTGCCGCGATCGGACAACATTCGCACCTCCCACGCCCATAAGTTGCCCGCATGTTAACCAGCTGGGAAAGAGGTTTTAGGCCTGTCACATCCACCACGTGTCGCGCAATGATTGTGATCGCGTGCCCGTTGTATGTTTACCGCCCATCCACCAAAGGCAGTGTGATAAATACCACTTACCACCTGTCTCGCCTGTCCCTGCGTGTTATCTCCCGTGCTGCTCTTTCACCCTATAGCCGTCGGATCTGTCCGCCGCGATCCCACGGCTCATGTTTGTCCACTCCCGTTCTTTCTCGATACCCTCTGCAAATCATTTCGCACCATCAATCCACACGATTCAACGGTTGATCCTTTTCCACCATGCCTCCACCATATTGTCCATGTCCATAGCCTATCTCATGTACCTGAAGGAAGAAGGAGGCCAGAATTCAGTACTCTGCATCATTACTCCTCAACAACTGCATTCAAGAGATAGAATGGCTGAGAAGAAAAAGGGACAATCTCAATCAGATCACAACATTTACCAGTTATGGAACTTTTTCCATATGGCACTCCACTTGCTCGAGAAGGACAACAGAGTATCTGAAGAGATCGAATTTGTTCATTTAAAGCACGCAGATTGTAGTAGAGACTCTTTTAGATAGTTAATGTGGTTGTTGGTCCAATATGATCCCTCCACGCATTAAGCAGCAGAATATCTCTGTAAAGAAACTCTATATATACCCAGAACAGAGATGTAATTAGGGTTGATGGTTATAGTTTTTATGTAAGGTTCAACTTCTGGAGACTGTGACTACTTTGATACTTACAGTGTTTGGTCTTCATTTTCAGCAAATACAAGTTTATTTTGTTGTTAATTCCTCACTTTCCATTTCTACTCTGTTATAGGTTGTGCCTGTTATGTATTTTTCATGTGCTCTTGATGTTTAGCATTAGAGGGGTTGTCATCCCACCTCTATGTTAGAATCTAGTATGTATCATTGAATGTGTTATGTAGGTTTCTTTTTACTCAATGCTAGAGAGCTGTCATCCTGTCTGTGCATTAGGAAATAGATTTGCAGACCTCTTTACTGGTTGCAGCCAGCCATCACATGGTCTTGTGCATCTGATGGTGTGGTCAGTTTTCTCCATGTTCACTTAATCCTTAAACTGTGAGTAATTGGTGGTCTAGATCCTTGTAGTCTGGGGGTGTTCACCCATTTCTAGAGTTAAGCATAGTAGAAGTGGTTATCTGGCTTGGAGAAGCATCATTCCTTCCATTCATCAATTTCCAACATTATGTTGAGTTTGTAATGTTCTCGAGCATCTCCGAGATACAACCTAGGGGAGTTTCTTGGGGTGATAACAGTGCTATAGGTCTAAATCTGTCTGGAGAGGTGGCCTTTTCTTGTTTGGGGATTAAGGCTATGAAAGATTCATTGAGCACCTTTAAGACTATCTTAAAACACCGAGAGTCTTACACTACCTCCAAGATATCCAGTTTAACTATCCTCCAACAAGCTTTGAAAAAATCCACATTGAAGGCATCCGGGCCTGGTGCGTTCCCATTATGCATCTCTTTAATGACTTCCTCAATTCCTTCCTCTGTAACTGGTCTATTGAGATTGTAATTATCTTCTCTAGTAACCAATTTAGGACTGTACTGAGCAAATTTTTCCGTAAATTGAGTTCTGTCTTCCAAGGTTTCCTCAGCAATTTTCTGAAAATGATGGACAAGAACCTTCTCCATCTCTTCGTGAGTGTTTCTTTCTATTCCATGTTGATCTTTAAGTTTCACAATTCTATTGTTGATTCTGTGAGCTATGGTGGATCTTTGAAATAATTTTGTGTTTCTCTCCCCTTATTTAATCCATTGAACTCTGTATTTCTGTCTCCAGAATATTTCCTCTTGAAGACATCTGTTATCCAATTCCTATTGGAGTGACTCTGCCATATCTTTCCTTTCATTAGTATAGCCTTTTGTGATAAGAATATGGTTTATTTCCTTTAGTTTCTTTTCCACATATCCTTTAGCTTGGAAGGTATTACCAAATTCCATTTTATTCCACTCTTCAAGTATGCATTTAATGTGTTTGAGCCTGCAGTGTAGAAGGAACATCTTTGTACCTTGAAGGTGAAGCTCTTCCTTCCACCATTTTTCAATGTTTGTGAGGAAATCTGAGTGTGTGAGCCAAGCATTCTCAAATATGAAGGGGTAGTTCCTTGGTTTACCAAAAAAAGAAGCTTCCAATTGGATAGGTCAGTGATCTAAACCTCCAAAGGGCAGTACGGGTGCATTAATGCTGTTTCCCATGATTAGAATTTCCTCTGAAATAATGAATCTGTCCAATTTTGAGGCTACTTGGGTATGGCCCCCTCTTTTGTTATTCCAAGTGTAGATTCCATTGCTTGTTTACATATCAACCAAGTTCATATTGGTGATGAAGTTTTGGAATGAAATTGAATTCTTCCAAGTGTTCTAGTTCCTCCTTTCTTCTCCATGAGTGATTTTGTCATGTTGAAATCCCCTCCAAGAATCTAGGGTAGAGCTGGGTATCTCTTCCTCAAATCCTCCATTGTTGTGAGGAGTCAAAATTTGTCCTCCATTGGCTTCAGACCATAGACATTGGTGATCATGTAACATTTTCTGTCACTCACCAGTTGGAAAATTAGAGAGAGGTGATGTCTGGATGCCTCCACATCAATCATACGAAATTTCTGTGGATCCCATAGAGTCATAATGCTACCAACAAATTTATTTGCCTTAGCTTCAAGGTATTCATATCCGTTTAACCATTTTCTATGTTTTTCGCGGATCTTCTCCACTGAGCATTTTGTTTCCTGTATGAAAACTATGCAAGTTTTTCCTCTCTGATCCTGTTACCTAGGTTCATTTGTTTTCTTCTTCTCCCTAGTCTTCTAATGTTCTAGGTTGTGATTTTCATTGAGGTGGGGTTTTATAGGATTAATTGGAATGATATTTCATCCTTCCAGAGTCAATCATGAGTTTCCCACATTCCCGCAGTAGTTCTTTCTGTCTTTTTCTTCCCCTCCTTTTACCTAGATTTTTTGTCAGTTTTCTTGTTATTAATCCTATTGAGGAAGTTCCTTTATTTTCCTGGTTATCATGTCCTCTTTTGACTCTTGTAGCTATTTGATGTGACTTGTTAAGGGATATTTGTTGTACCTTGTCCACCTCCTCCTGAGGGATGGAGTTTATTCCCACGTTTCCTCCTTGTTCTAGGAACATTTCTAGCTCTAGCTTCTCCCTTTGTAGGATCTATTGTAAGTCTTGGTCCTCTATACCAATTTCACTTTGAGACATTTCCTTGTATTTTTCTATTTCCATGGTACTCATAGGGTCCTTCGTGTTTTCATTCCGTTCCTTAGTGAAATCCATGCTTGTCTCTTTTCCTTTCCCCCTTGCTGACTGATTCTTTGTACTCTTTTGAACACATGCATCTGCCACCTTTTATCCTAATATCTCAAAACTGTTGTGACTTCTTGTTTTGTTATCATTTGTAATAGGGTTCTTTTGTGTCTTCCTTCCCCCTCCTTTTCCTTTTACTCCTACTTTGGTGAAACTTGTCCGGTCATTCCCTTTGATGGTGTTTAGGTTTTCCTCCCTTCTATTAAGAGGACAATCTCTAGATAGGTACCCATGCTCATGACATTTATGACATCTGAATAGGATATGTTCATAGTCAACTATTTGAACCCATTCGTTGTCATAGACTTCTTGAATGAACTCGTCTGGAAGGGCTCCTGATAGGTCCATCTCCACACATATACGGGCATAGGAGGTGTATTTTCCCCATAGAGTTGCCTCTGAAATTTTTAAGAAATGACCTAATTTATTGCCTATAGCTTTTAAAGACTTTGACATACAGTAATATAAAGGTAAGAAGTAGAGTCTAATCCATACTGGTATCGAAGTGAATGTTTCTCATTCTGGCACAAATTTCATCGTCTATGGCTGCATATAGAGACCAGCAGCTACAAAGAAGTATGGTCCTCCTACAAAAATCTTGTCTCTGTCTTCCATGTTTGTGAACACCACTGTAAAAAAAGCTTTGGATTCAAGATGTATATTCAACTCCCCCTTTGGTTTCCAGTTGTCTTTTATCCAGGTGTACAACACTTTCTTTGATGGCCATATTCCCATAAATTTGTAAATGATGGCATAATTTGCCATGTGATCTCTGTGAACTTGCAGACCTGGATTATTCAGAATAACCTAAGGTTTAGTAATGGTCTTGGGTTTACAGGGCACCATCTATGCTCTATTCTCTATTCCCTTACCTCTGTCTTCTACTTTCTCCCGCTATTGGTCTTCTTTGTGGGCCCCTTGATCTGCATGGGTTTCGTTGCCTTCCGCCTTCAGAGTTTCAGTGTTTTTTGTCTTGACCTCCAAGGGTTGTGGAGGTTTGTTGTTATTTCCTCCTCTTCCTCTGTTTGAGACCACATTACTGTAGGAGGGAGTGGAGCTCCCTCTTCCTTGGGTCTCCATGGTACCTGTTTCCCTCTGTCACACTTTTAGTTAAACCCTAGAATATTCTGTGAAACTAGTCCGTTGCCCAGAGTGAACAATCCCCAGGAAAAAAAAGAAAAAAAAAAGAAAAAAAACACTATTTAAAGAATAAAAAGAATAAAGAATAATTTTTTTATCAAATAATTAACATGGGAAAAAATTCAAAGGAAGGAATCGAATTTTATAAACTAAGATGGTTGGTATCAACAATATGCTTCTTCAAGTAGGCATTAAAGGGACAACATTTCTTATCAATATAATATTTGCCACATGAACCAGGAATTTGGTAAACCCTTGAACCAATCATGGGAAGAAACTTATCTTTGTCTAATCATAACATTTACATCTGAATTTTTAGAGTTTTCAAGGTGGCTTTAGTGTTCCTTTTTAATAATATTTTGAGACGTGGTCAGTGGTCCCTTTAACATCGGGAGTAGAGACTTGGTCTAAAGGATAGGAGGGGAAATGAAGTGGAATTTGGGAATGGAGACTTCATGAAAGGATTTATGAATTTGAGATGAGATGTAGCCATTGCCTTTAAAAGTTTAGAGAATATGGGATTTTCCTGAAGGAACGAATTGGGGTGTGGAGATTTTAAGGGCTCAAGGGATGTGTTTTTAGAACAAATGGTTTATGGTATGGGTGATGGTGAGAATGGGCATGTAGATACTGACCTGTCGAAGCATTTCTATCATAGAATTGATGTTTTATGCAACCATAAGGTTGTAAAAAAACAAGTAAATCAAGGAAGGGGAGGGACTTGTTAGAGTCAATCCCCGTGGTGAATTAAATAAGAGGGAAAATGTTGTTGAGATGAGAGAGAAAGGAATTAAGCATATTCATGTTATGTTTCCAAATGAAAAAATTGTTATTGAAAAATGAGAACCAACACTTCATTTTTTATGTCAAGAGTTGAGAGATTTTGATTCAAATAATTCCATGAAGATGTTAGCGATGACGGGAGAATAGGAAGAGCACATTGTCATGTTGAGAAATGGCAACAAGAAATTCAAGTTTAACTTATGCTTGAATTAAACTATGAATTCAATTCGAATTATATTCTCTTAGCAACTTAAAATAGTTAAATTAAGTTGATTAAACTTACTTAACTTAGGAAATTTGAGTCAGAAGTAATTTGGAAGTCATGTATATGTTCTCCCTACTTTGTAGGAGTCCAGTGTGAGTTGTAAAATAGAATTCTCAGTTTCATGAGTCAATTCAGTTAAATTAGTTCTCAAACTGGTTGAGAGAACTAACATTGTGTTAATGGTCAGTGGTGACACTAATGAACTCCACCAGTGCTACTCATGCATATCGATTATGAGAAAGACCTAGTTGAGACTAGAATGCAGGGACAATGTATTATTTGTTTTGGATTTGTATGAGTTGCACTGATAGTGTGTGCAATCAGGAACTGATCCTTGGGGAATTACACTATTTTTAGAGACCTTATATCACTTTAAATACAAGCTATCATTCATAGGAGTTACACATTGGAATAAAGACGTTGAGAGCTTATGAAGACAATAATATTTGGCCTTCAGCTTGCTTATGAGTTGGAGATTGAATTTCCTGAGTGTTGGGATTGTTCTAGAGAGAACAAGCATTGTAATTTCATCCTGATTTTCTAGATTAATACAAAACAGATAGTGGGGTTTTGAGTTGTGGCTTTCCCCAGATATTTATTGTGTTATGTGCCTTTGATTCTCTTCCTCTATCGATTACTATTTTTTCAATGTTTATGGGCTTCCACTGTAAGGATTAGAAGTAAATTCTTGTCTCTTGCTTTACCAAAATACATTAGCTTGTCAATCTACAAGATTTTCTACATGGTATTGGAGCAAGATTATTTTTTGGGCCGAGAGTTTGCAAAGCATATCTGAAAATTTATGTGAAAAAATTTCAGAAACAAATTGTAAATCTAGATTCCTTAGGAAAAGATACTGAAATTCGAAAAAACAAATCGACTGAATTAGAGTTTAGATGAGGGATATATCATTCATTTAAAATCATTTTTCTAGAGGATACTTTGATGTTTTCAGTTTATGGGTACAAGTGAAAGTCAAATTTGAAATCTGTATTTCAGGATTAGCAGATGTTGCTCCATGGGATGAGGGTTGAGTATGCCTTGGAAGGAAGTTGGAATTTCATAGCCTGGAGGGACAGTATGAAGGTTGTGCTAGAGGAGAATGTCTTGAAGAAATTTGTTGAACAAGAAATTCCTAAGCTAGTGGCTACTGATGCATAAAACTTGGTCGAGTGGAAGAATTTTGTGGTGAAGGGAAGGGGAATAATCCTTGATGGAGTTCGAGATCATATTGTCTTGAGTCTCCATGGAAAGGAATCTCGAAAGATAATCCTTGAGGGAGTTAGAGATCATATTGTCTTGAGTCTCCATGGAATGGAAACCCCACATGGTTTGTGGAAAACATTGACGAACTTGTATCCGACTAGCAGTGATCAAAGGAAGTTGGAACTAAAGGATAAACCTTGTAAAATCAATATGGGAAAAGGTGAGATGATTCCAAATTACTTGACCATGTTCACTAAATTTTAGGATGAACTTGGAATTGTTGGAATCATGTTGTTAAGGAGGATATGGTGAGCCCTTCTCTTCTTGGAATCCCAAAGAGTTTGCATACTTATCAGGACTCTGTCAATGATCAGGAGAAGCTGCCAAATTGGGAATGACTATGGTCAAATTTAATGAACGATGAGATTAGGAGGAACACCAGGCATGGCTCTTCATCAAATACTGATGATGAGAAGAATTGTTCCTCATCAATTAAGGCAAGGAAGGTGAAAGGTAAAATTTATCGTTCCAAATCATATTCTTATCATGGAGGTAAGAAGAAGGACATGAGAAAAGTTAAGTGCTTTCATTGTCACAATATGGATCACTTTTACACAAACTGTCCATTGAAGAATTCCAAGGAGAAGTCCTTAGGAGGAGCAGTGGGTGAGGCTTTGGCCTCCCAACTTGAATTGGAATTTTCCCTCATTGTATGCATGGTGCCTTCAAAAATGGGAAATGTCTGGTACCTAGATAGCGGAGCTTCTTTCCACATGACTAGCGACAAAGAGTTATTCAGTGAACTGGAGGAGAAAGATCTCAAGATGCATATCAAGATGGGTGATGACAGTAAGTGTAATGTTACTAGTGTGGGCACTATTACATTTCAGAGGGAGCATGCAACTCCACTCACCTTGAATAATTTTATGCATATACCTACACTAGCGAAGAACTTGGTATCTGTTTCCATGCTTGAGGATAGATAATATGATGTGACCTTTTCGAAAGGAAAGGCGTTCCTTTGGCACATCACCACGAGTCAAGTAAAGAAGATAGGGATTGGAATTCAGAATCTTTATAAGATAGAGGTAGTGGATTGTGTTGCTTTGAGTTTAAAAGTGAAAAATATGTTGAGCCGAGACATTGGTGAGTTGTGGCATAGGAAATTGGCAACTTACATCATCCGGATTTGAAAATATAGTAATAAATCTCTACTGGTCTTCCCAAATGTATGCTTGAGAAAGTTGATACATGCAAGGGTTTTACTTTGGGAAAATACACTAAGTCTACCTTTGGAGACAGAGATATTTGAGCAGAGTCTATTCTAGAGAGAGTCCTTTCAGATGTGTGTGGACCATTTTCAGCAACATCCACATCCAAACACACGTATTATGTTATATTTGTTGATGACTATTATCGTAAATGATGGGAATTTCTTATGTCAAAAAAGGATCAAACTTTCACAGAGTTTTGAGAGTTCAAAGTATTGGTAGAGAAAAGGGCTCGTAAGAATGTTAAAGCTCTACAAAGTGATAATGGTTGTTAGTATATCTTTAATGAGTTAAATAATTTCTGTGTAGAGGAAGGGATTAAATGAGAGTTGACGACACCCCATAACCCTCAACAAAATGATGTCCCCAAGAGGAAGAGTAAGAGCATCGTAGGGGCAGCATGGGCAATGTTGCATGATCAGGGCCTACCACTACACTTGTGGGCTGGGGCATGCAACAAAATAATCTATGTGCAAAACCATGGCCCACATCAAATACTTGAGATGAAAAAAAATAGAGGAGGATTATTTCGGTAAGAGGCCAAATGTTGGCACTTCAGGATTTTTGGGTCATTGATTTGTTGCCATGTGACCAAAGATGCACGGAAGAAGCTTGAGCCAACAACAAAGTTGGGGATCTTTGTTGGGTAAATTAATACACCCCACAACTATCGGGTGTACATGATGAAAAGTTATATGATAGTGGTTCACAAGGATATTATGTTTGATGATGAGAAGACCATGAGAGTATCCCCTAAGAGGGAGCTTGAGGTACATGTGGATGAGGAGATCTTAACTCCTAACGTTGAGGGGCATCAGATTGATGTGGAGCAGACACATGAAGAGGTTCAAAGAGTGCAGACATCCACTCAGGTAGACTCTTCAAGAGAGGGAATAAAATGAACTAGACAGGATGAAAGATTGTCGGATGATGAACGGGAGAATGTGGGAGCACACTCTTCTCAGTGTAGACAAAGGAGGTCACCAGAAAGGTACACTAGATACATGGCACTTATGGGGGCATGTGTTGTGACAGAGCCATTTTCCTTTCAGGAAGAAATGCAACAACCAATTTGGGTTGATGGAATGTTGTAGGAGTATGACTCCATAGTTCGAAATAGTGTTTACAATGTGGTCTCAAGGCTAAAGGACAAGTCAGTTGTGAGATCCTGTTGGATTTACAAGGTAAAGCAAGTTGCAAATGGTAGTGTGAGGAAGCATAAGGCAAGATTTTTGGCCCATGGATTTTCACAGGTAGAGGGGATTGATTATGATGAGACCTTCGCTCTTTTGCAAGGTATTCATTAATCAGATCTATTTTGGCACTATCATCGCATATGGGTTGGAATATTGATCAAATGGATGTGAAGACTACCTTCCCCGATGGCATGACTGGGGAAGAGGTGTACATAGAGCCAGCCTAAGGATTTAAAACCTTTGACCATGAGTCACATGTGTGCCAACTCAATAATGCATTGTATGGGCTGAGGAAATCACCCCGTGCTTAGTACACTAGGATAGATAGCTACATCATTGGGTTGGGCTTCATGAAGAGTGAAGTGAATATGAACTTGTTTCACATCGTGGTGGAAGATAAGTTGTTAATCATTGTACTTTATGTAGATGATCTCATACTGACAGGTGATGAGAATCTCATCAAATCTTGCAAGGAGAACCTTCCAAGAGAGTTTGAGATTAAGGACATGGTGCTCATGCATTACTCTCTTTGCATGGAGGTAGGGCATAGAGATGGGGAGTTCTTTGTATATCAGGGAAAGTATGCCAATGAGATACTCAGGAGATTCCCCACGGAGAGTAGTAAACCTATTGAGACTCCTCTAGCTAGTAACTGGATGAAGGAGGATGCTACCTTAGGGGAAGTAGTGGAAGATATTGTTTACAGGAAGCTTGTGGGATCACTCACGTACTTGGTGAGAACATAACCGAATATGTGCTACGCAATTAACTAGCTTAGTGAAGCGATGGTTATGCCTACCAAGCTATATTGGAAGGTGGAAAAATATATATTGAGATACCTCAAAGGCACTACTCAATTTGGGTTATGTTACAAACAAAAAGAGGGAGTGAAGCTTCAAGGCTTCACCGATGCAGATTAGATAGGGAGTCCATCTGAAAGTAAGAGAAGATTAGGATGGATCTTTAGTATTGGGTCAGCGACAGTTTCTCAGTACAATAGGAAATAGAGATCGGTTGCACTTAGCTCGGCAGAGGTAGAGTACATGGCTTCATGTCAAGCAATAGGTGAGGATATTTGGACGAGGAAGATCATGGTTAGTTTTTTGGTGAGCATATGGATCCTACAGTGATTTATTATGATAATCAGAGTTGTATCAAACTCTCTGAAAATCTAGTTTTTCATGCTCTGTCCAAGGATATTGATATCTAGTATCATCATCTCAGAGATTGTGAATTGAGGTGGATCATGTTGTTAGATTACATTCCCACAGAGAAGTAAGATGCTAACATAGGCATTGTCAAGATGTAAATTCAAGTATCACAAAGACAGGATCAGGGTAGTTGATAATCACTTTCTTGTTGAGAGGGAGTGTTGAGAAATGACAATAATAAATTCCAGTTTAATTTATCCTTGAATTAAACTATTAAACTATGAATTAAATTCAAACTCTATTCCCATAACAACCTAAAATAGTTAAATTTAGTTTATTAAACTTCCTTAACTTAGAAAATTCGGTTTGGAACTCTTTTGGAAGTCATCTAGATTCTCTCCCTACTTTGTAGGAGTCGAGTGTGAGATAATTGTGAGTGGTAAAATAGAAGTCTCATTTTCATGAGTTGGCTCAGTTAAATTAGTTCTCAAATTGATTGAGAGAACTATTAGTAAGTTAACAATCAGTGGTGACACTAATGAACTCCACCAGTGCTACTCTAGTTAACTAATATTTACTCATGAGAAACTCATGCATGTTGATTATGAGAAAGACCCAGTCGAGACTATAGTGCAGGGACAATGTACTATTTGTTTTAGGTTTTTCTGATTTGCACTGGTAGCGCATACCATCAAGAACTAATTTCCTTGAGGTATTACGCTATTTTTAGAGGCTTTATTTCCCTTTAAATACAAGCTATCCTTCATAGGAATTACACATTGGAATAGGGACTTGGAGATGTTATGAAGAGGCTAAAATTTGGCCTTGATCTTGCTTATGATTTGGAGATTGAATTTTCTCAGTGCTGAGATTGTTCTAGAGAGAACAAGAATTGTAACTTCATCTTGATTTTCCAGATTAATACAAAACAGATAGTGGGTTTTTGAGTTCTGACTTTCCCTAAATATTTATTGTGTTTTGTGCATTTTATTATATTCTTCTAATTATTATTGTTTGGTCGATTTTTATGGGCTTCCGTTGTAAAGAGTAGAAGTAGATTCTTGTCTCTTGCTTTAGAAAATTTCTTTAGCTTGTGAATCTATTGCATTTTCTACATGTCATACCTTTTATTTGCTCATAAATGGTTTCTTTGGAAGAAAATAAAGTGGATGAGAGGAAGAGTTTCACAAGGTTGAGAGTTTCCTAATCAACAAGCTTATAGGTTATATCAATTCCCTCACGAGCCAAATTTTTAGTGAATAGAGACATAATGTCAAAGCTAACTAAGTTATTATTTTCATCAATTGAGATATATTTCATTTTAATAATAAAATAAACAAAATATTTAATGTAAGAGGGGGAGGATCGAACAAATTGTTGAAGCTTAGAGGCTAGGTATCGACGAAGAGCATGGGTTGGAGCTCTGAAGACACTAACAATGGGTCTGAAGGGGCCCATGTTTGAAAATATGTTGGAGCACATATATTTTGGGAGTTTGGGGGCATGGGGTTATGTTAATATTAGTTTTATCAAAGCATTAAACTCAAAACTACTAAGAATAATCATGTTAATCTTAAATCGCACTTGACTAATGTTGCTAATATCTCCTAACCAAGAATGAGATATTGGACTATGGATGATAATCTTAAAAGACATTTGGTTGAATGTTTCTCGTCATTCTTCTTGCATCTATAGCGAGCCTGACTCGTTTAGGTTATGCATTGCCAATATGGCACATCATATTGTGAAAGAGTCACTAAATCAGATTTAGGTCTTTCTCGAGAGTAGGAGATGGAATCAACTCTAGCATGATGAGAGGCCATATTCTAAAATGGTTAAAACAAGTGAATATAGATGAAGATAATGAAAATTTCATGTTAAATTAAAAACACTCAGTCATGGAAGTCAACAAATGTCCATTCAAGTGGATGTTTGGGTCAGAAGAAGCAATCATATCAGACGAAGAAACCATCAGACATAAAAAGTTGGGGTTTATTATTTTGTTCAAATAAAGTATAGGATAGGTGAAGGTAGGACATGCTAACTATTTCTTGGTTTTATTTTTATGTAGTAGCAAGACAACTTGCCTTCCGAACACATTCTTAGAGTGCTTGGCATATGATGTGAGTATCGTTGACACTGCCATCACATGGTTCATTTTCTTTGTATATTGTAAAATAAATATTTTCAATTAAATATTATTCATATATTATAAGAAATATCTATGATTACATTTGATTGAAAATTGGATGGTTGAAATTTGCATTCCATCAATGCAATTTAATTCATGTGAAAAATTGTATGAATATGTCTAAATTGTTTTAAGAACTAACGTGGCTATACTACAATATATTATGACTACAACTTACTTTGTTTGTGAGTATATTTATTTCTAAATAATGTTTCAGGGTTTTTACTTTAATGATCAATAATTATTATCTAGATGGTAACGATTTAATATCCTAAAATATTTTAGTAGAATACTAAGATTTATATTCAAAGTAGTTATGTAATTACATCCTTAAATTTAATTACACCTTTAGATTTATGTAGCGTTGTAGTTATTTAGATTTACATTCTTTAGTTAAGTTGTAATTGAAGAAAAAATATATCATATGAGCATGTATCAATTGTCATACAAAATAAGTTGTGGTTTTTGATGTAGTATTGACTAGCACAACTACATTAGTAAATGTGGTTGATAAATGCCGAAAGGAATATATCAACCACATTTATAAATACACGTCAATATTTACATACATTTATATGAACTTCAATAGACAATACTGTCGATTTATATATATGAAATGTACATTATTGAGGATTAATCTACTTAAGCACATATATATTACTATTATGCACACTAATATATATTAACTGAACTGCATTGATGTATATTAATGTATTAGCATATATTAATGCACTACCAAAACCAAATTAAAAATATTAATTTCATTAATATAGCCAAAGGCTTCAATAAAAACCCTAGGGCTTATATTCCCTTGCATTTTTAGTATTGATCCCTTGCATTTTTATTCCTTCGGTTTATACTTGCTTCAATTTTTATTATGAATTCCTTGGGTTTATAATCCCTTCAGTTAAAATTATTCCATTGAGTTTATAATCACTTCACGATTTGGTATTGTACCCTAGAAATATGAACCCTTATATTAATAGACCGAATGGATTGATCAAATAAAGCCAAGGGAGTACAAACCCTAAGGTGAATGGTATTAATCCATTAAATTTATTACCCCTTGGGTTAGTATGGTTGACCAACCATGGTAGATTTCAATATTGAGACAATCCTTGTCACAATGCGAGATTGGACCATGCTTGACCATGCTTAGCCATGACTAATTTTCATATCGAAACAATTTTTGTCACAATACGACATTTGACCATGGTTGACCATCGTTGATTTCCATATTGTGACAATATTTGTCAAAATGAGTCATTTGACCATGGTTGACCTTGGATGGCTATGACTGACCATGCTTGACCACAATTAATATTATAAACACAAGGGATTGATATGACAAACCCAATGGAAACCCATGGGATTAATACTATAACCCCTTGTGGTTATGAACACAAAGAAGTAATATTGTAAAACCATGGTATATAAACCATAGAAGAAATATTATTAACACTAAAATAAACATTCTTAACCATGACTGGCCATGCTATGTTGGCACCTAATCATTGGGATTAGGTGAATCCACGTAAAATAGTGTAAAGAGAAAATAAGAAGAATTTGGATATGAAGAGACACTCGTCGATGAAGCCCAAGAGTGTCCCCCTCCCTGTATATAACTATGATTAGCCTTAATGCAAAAATACAATTAATTTGAGGAGTTACCTCCTGGCCTGACATGGTATCAGAGAAGATATCCCATTATAGACTTGTAACTCCTGTATTCTTCTAGTTTTATGCTCCCATTTAGAGTTTGTTGCCTCGATATGTTGAACGGATGAGGGTGTTGGATGTTTTCTTCATGGACGAGCTATGTTGTTGTGAGAAAAATTTAATGCAGGTGGATTAAAGCTAGAGATGACTTCCTATGCAAATTGTATAATGATTTTTTCAATGAATGTGCTAATGGTATTGATATGGTTGATGGAGGTTGCGTTAAATGGTATTGATGCGGTATTACTATGACTATGTTAATGGTATTATTATGATATATATGTCATATATTTCCCTCCTCTTTTCTCCTCACACTTCTCCTCAGTGCAAACTACTATGTTTCATTAATCGTATTACTTACAATGACATATATTAACTAGTGTTACGACCAGTCTCACTTCCCCTCTGTCGAGTTTGTGGTTTGTAGTGTTATACTCCTTGCAGTTGGTTGTTGACACTCAAATCTTACCCATCCCACCATACCACTCTCGAATAACTCCATATTCCATTACTCTCTATTGTGACATTACCATACCAGTTTCTCCCATACTCTGTTGTGCCATTAACATAACCTTTCCTGTTAGGTCCCTATACTACTAGTGTAACCCCCATTTTTATAAGTACAAGCCCGTTATTAAATTTTTATTCCCATGTAGTCCCCATATTGTTATTATTGTGCCCCATAGAAGCCTACTATTCTTATTATTGTTCCCTTGAATTATTATTGTTATGTCAGCTCTGATTATATTATGACCCATTAGAATCCTATATATAGAAAGGAGATCTTGTCATTTGTATCATCTAAGAATTGTTCATTTGTGTAATGTAAAGGAGGTTTCCCCCTTGAAGAGGCTTATTTCTAAGGCGTTGATCTATATTTTATATCTTTTTGTGAGCTGGTTTCATAACATGGTGGTGCTGATGTTTTACTAGGAATCCAATGGCTACAATCTTTGGGTACGATAGCTTTTAATTTTCAAAAACTTTTCTTGAAATTTTTTTGGGAAGGAAAGGAAGTTGAATTGAGGGGTATCGAAGGAAAAAATGGAAGGATAATCAACTCTAATAGCTTGACAAAGCTTCTAAATAAATAACAATGAGGTGTAATTGCACAATTATGTTCAATAGAGGATCCCACATCGAAATCATGTATTTCTCTAGATCTCCAAAACGTTTTGGATAGTCATTCCAAGGTATTTGAGACTCCCAAAGGCCTCCCACCTATTTGTGATCATGATCATGCTATTCATTTGACTCCACGAAGTGTTCCTCCAAACATTAGGCCTTACATATATCCATATTCCCAAAGGAGTGGGAACTCATTCAAAAGTTGCAGAAGATCCTAGTTCAAACAATATTGTGAGAACCTGACAAGGAAAGAAAAATCATATTGGAACCTGAAGCAATCACATAACTGAGAAATCAAAAGCCACGAAATAGATCAATTTCATAGTATCTCATCAAGTGGAAGAACTTACCCGCCGAAGATTCCACATGGGGGTATAAGAATTTATACATAAGCATCAAGAACTACTCAAGCATTGAGGACAAATAGGAGAGGGGCATGTTAGGTCCCTATACTACTAGTGTAACCCCTTATTGTTATTAGTACAACCCCCTTATTATATTTTTATGCACATGTAGTCCCCATATTGTTATTATTATGCCCATAGAAGCCCACTATTGTTATTATTGTGCCCTTACATTATTATTATTATGTCAACTCTGATTATATTATGACCCCTTAGACTCCTATATGGAAAGGAGGTCTTGTCATTTGTATCATCTAAGAATTGTTCATTTGTCTAATGTAAAGGAGGTTTCCCCTTTGAAGAGGCTTATTTCTAAGGCATTGATCTATCTTTTCTGTCTTTTTGTAAGCTGGTTTCATAACATTTTCCTGGAACGTTGTCGTCTGAGAACATTTAATATCGACTTCTCCATACATCGCGTATAATACATCAACAACGCATACCACCATAAAATAATCTTTGAAGTTATATAAATGTAGGTTAATTCCTCTCCACACCACTCCACCAAACCACCACTCCCACTTACGGTTATAAGATATAAGTACGGTTATATACCACAGGTCTGAACCTGCCTCCCACTCCTCGTTATGTAATATTGTATTTTTGTGGTTCCCTCTACATACACTGCTCTACCAACTACTATTTTTCTCATACCACCATCACTGCATACTTATCATACGTGGCCTCAGCTCCGATCAGTTAAGAACTCCTCATATACCAACTATCATGGGACTTGAATCTACCATCACCTCCTCCTATGTATATCATATTACTCCGCTCCCGTCATAAGTTGTCTCCCCCATATACTACCCTCCCCATATAACCCTCCCCCATATAATTCCTCTGTCATATATATATATATATATATATATATATATATATATATATATATATATATATATATATATATATATATATACTAGAAGCACATTTTTTTACACGTTTTACCACCAGAAGTGATTTTTTTTGGCCACTAAAAGGGATATTTGTTTACAATATATTGCCAAAAAGTTACACTATTTACACAATACACATAATTTAAAATTGATTCATTAATATTTATTGTTGGAGTAGTTCTCCCTCGAAAATTGACACTCGAACAAAATCCAAGGCTAGAAATGGGGTCGGAATTAGGTGAGACTATCCTGAATTGTGAAGGAAGATAAAACACAATCTCATTTCAAATGAGTTGTGGAGAGGAGTTTTTGAAAGAGAAGGAAATATTGAACTTGCAAATCCCACTTCAATTAAGTAAATTATCATTTGGGAAAATAAGAACAGCAAGGGCTATGCCTTGATTGTAGCATCTCTAAATGAAGAGGCGAGTCGCCATATTTCACCATTTTCAAATGCTTTTGAAGCATTAAGGAAGTTGAAGGAATTGTATGACTCACACTCTGAACTTGAATTTTTCCAGTTGATGATTAAATTGTTTAATCTTGAATTGAAAAATGATGAGCTTCAGCATCAGAAGTAAGATCCATTATGCATGATAATAAAACCACTGGTGTTAAAATAGACATTCCTCTCATAGCTTATGTCAAGGCACTATATCCCACTTATTCAAATTATGTTGTCATTGCAAGCAAGTTGAAACATCAACGAGATTACATTTGACTCCCTTGAGAAGAAGTTTGTTGAGAGAGAGAATGATTTTGGGAGGAGGACAACTCCCCAATATTCTAAAGTAGTTGTGTGTCTTGCACATAGAGAGAATAATCATGTACAAGATTTTTCTAGAGGAAGAAGTTATTGAACAGAAAGAGGAAGAAATAATTTTAGAGGCAGGGGGGAAAACAATTCCAACAAGAAAAGTGTGATCTTCATTGCATGCGATGCAATAGAGATGGACATGATGCATCCACATGTTAATTTACTTGGTACAACATTGAGCAGGAAATAAATGAAGGAAAAGTTAAAACCAATGACAAAGGGAAAGGTAAAGCACCTCAGTCCACTCACTATGTTGTGGCACATTATAATATTGGAGTAACTAAAGACTTATTTAATGCTTCACTTTATTCTTGTCAAAATGATTGGTTGCTTGATTCAGGAGAAAATTTCTGCATGACTTTTAGAAGATATTTTTTGAAGAATTACTAGCATTATTGATGGAGAAATATACTTTGCAGACATCTCAAAACTCAAGTCATCAGGGTTTGGCACCATGAAGCCTAAACTGCCTAGTCTTCCAGAATTTCTTCTGCATGATTTTCTATATCTCTCAGAGTTGAGGAGAAAATTATTGTCTTTGGTCCACATCCGCCATCAAGGACATTCCATTAATATGTTTGATGGAAAGTTTCAGGTTAGAAAAGCATAAGATCGCTCACTTGTCATGACGGGGATAGAAGAAGAAAGAGTTTTGAAGCTGCAGGGAACCTCCGCTCGTGAATATAACCTTTCATATAGTTCTCGTTATGATGAAAGTACATTTCCACAAAGTATTTTATAGAAACAAATATTTTGACACTTGGATTATGAAAACCTTCATATTTTGAAGAAAAGTGGTGTTACTGGTTTGCTTAAAATCCCAAGGAAACTTAAGCAATGTGAAGCTTGTATCTTAAAAAAGAACAAAAAATAGTATTTTCATGACTCACATTCCATAGCACATAGAAAGCTTGAACTTATTCATTCAAAATTGTGTGGCCCAATGCCTGTTCCTTCTGTAAATGCAAATAAATATATGATGAAATTTATTGATGACTACACTAGAATGTGTTGGGTTTATTTATTGAAGAACAAATCTAAAGCTTTCCAAACATTCAAGAACATTCATGCATGGATTGAAAATGATGCACAATATCATACTGGTTCTGTTCACACTGATAACGAAAATAATACACTTCAAAGGAAATTTAAAACTATCATTTGCGAGCATGGGATCGAACATTAAAAAATTGTTCCTTATAATCCCCAATATAACATAGTAGCTAAAATAATAAATAGGACAATCCTAAATATGGTACATTACGTGATGTTTTTCAAGAATGTTAAAAATATTTTTTGGGTTGATGTAGTTCTATATGTTGTGTATGTAAAGAATAGGTGTCCATCTAATCCTAATATAAAAAAAACTCATGAAATGTGATATGGCCACATTCCTTCGATAAAGCATCTCATGGTCTTTGGTTCCACCTGTTATGTCTTCATATGTATGGAACAAAAAAAAAAACTTGGTGCATGAGTCATAAGTGTATCTACTTCAGGTATTCAAATACCTACAAATCATATCGTCTTTGTGATGAAGTTAATAAGAAGTGTGTAGCGTATATAGATGCAATCTTTCTTGAATCTTCCAAGGCTGACAATGTTGTTGACTGGCAACTTGATCACTTGGATCGATCTAGACATGCCAAGTCTTTTCAAGAATTTGATAATGAGATTCCACATCTTTAACGGGGGATTCGTATACTGGATCAATATGTGGAATTTGATTTTGAAGAACTTTCTCCCCCACATGAAGCTCCAACCACTGATACATATGACACATTGAGTGATGTGATTGACAAAATTGGGAGACTAAATCTTGATTCAACCCCAACTTACTCAACTAAGCAACCTGGGCCATGTCAGGAAGGTCCTCCAAAATGGCTGACAAACACACATGGATGTGTTCATCATGATGATGTAGGAAAGAAGGGAGCAAGGAGCCCTAGTAGACATAGTGTAGATGATGTATATGATTCTGATTCACCTGTTGATATGGATGTTTCTTATGATTATGAATTGAATTTATTTATAAATTTTGAACCAAATTCCTTCAAAAAATATGCTTCTCATGATGAATGGAAAGAAGAGATGAAAAAGGAGTATGATGCCTTGATAGACAATGGCACTTGGAAGCTTCTTGATGCTCCATTGGGAAAAAAACCAATAGGCTGCAAGTGGGTCACATGAACAAGTATAAAGTTGATGACTCACTTGAAAAGCATAAAGCTAGGCTTTTGGGAAAATATTTTGTATAGAAGGAAGTAGTTGACTATCAGGATACTTTTCCCCCACAGGAAAATGGGATGCCATCTAGACACTCTTTTCCTTGGTAGCTCAAATGGTTGGAAATTCCATTAAATGGATGTAAAAAATTCTTTCTTGAATGGATATATGAAATACAATACTTTTATGTCCTAGCTAGAAGGATTTGTTGTAAAGGGTTAAGAACATAAGTATAGAATCTTTTAAAATCCTTTTAGGGAATCAAGCAAGCACTATGAGATTGGTATGAAAATTTAAATGAGAATCTTCTGAAACTCAACTTCAAACATTATGATATTGCTGATGCAACTTTGTTTATCAAGAAAATTGGAAAAATAGTTCTATATCTTTTGTTGTATGTAGAAGATATTTTAAAGACAAGGAACAATGAGAACTATATTGCATCCATAAATATGGAATTGAGGAAATGTTTTTAAATGGCATACTTGGGGTATGTTGACTATTACTTGCTATTGTAGTAACTCAACATCCAAATTTTATATTCCTCTCTCACAAAAAGTACATTGAGGATATTTTGAACAAGTTTGGAATGGTTTAGTGAAATCGTTTTAGTAATCCAATGGAATAGAACTTAAAGCTCACATCCACTGAAGGAAAAGAATTTGAGGATGAAACAAAGTATAGAATGTGTTGGGTCCCTATAATACTAGTGATTACCCCATTACTATTGTAGTTATACCCCTTATTAATATTCTTGTGCCCCTATTGCCCCCATATTGTTATTACTGTGCCCCATAGAATCCCTCTATTGTTATATTTGTGGCTTTATATTATTATTGTTAGGTCGACTGGATTATATTGTGACTCGTTAGACTCCTATATATAGAAAGGAGGTTTTGCCATTTGAATCATCCAAGAATTGTTCATTTATGTAATGTAAAGGAGGTTGCCCCCTCGAAGAGGCTGAATTATAAGGCATTGATCTATCTTTTCTATCTTTTCTTGAGCTGGTTTCATGACATTTGGTATCAGAGCTTTGGATTCTAGGGTTTCGCTGCTACAAACAAGTCATCGTGGAATTTTCGATATAACTTTTTTCTGTGACATTTCAAAAGTCACAAAAAAACCCATTTGAGAAGAAATCGCGTTGAACCTTGGGTTCAAATTTCAGAGCTTTCCGCACAATATTTGCGGAGATATGATATGAGGAAGTTGGTCTTTTTGCAGACTCTTGAATTACATTCAAAATGGGTGACCTGGGGAAAATCGTCATAACTTTCTCTCTGGGGATCAGATTGAAATTTCGTAAGAAGGTACAGAAAAAGGACGGACTGTAGTTTCTTGTATGCATGTTTTAGATCCAAAGGGTGAAACAGTGACTCGTGGCATGTCGTACAAGTTTGCTCTACTGAACTAGTCTATAAGCAAGTCACTGTGGGAGATTTCACATAACTCTTCCTTGGAGAATCCAATTTGGGTCAGACTTCTGGCATTGGAAAGAGGACACAGAGGGCTACTACAGCTCACAAATTCAAAACTAGATGATTGGAAAGTACAGAGATACATCAGAGGCAACATCGAGCTCCTACAAAGTGAAAAAAGGTGTGTAGATTTTCTTAAATTTTTGCTTAAGCTTCGTTTGGAAATTTATTTTGAAGGAATTCAAAGGGCATAGTAGAGAATTATTATCGGTAACTGATGCCCTGAGGAAAGGAAATGCAAACACCTAGTAAGGAACCTGAAAGCTCTACCATGAATCATGAAGAAGAGGAAGAAATGCAACATGATATATCAAAATTACAAGACCAAGTGCAACAACTGTCCCTTGCACAAAAATGAACAGAATCTAAGATGGATGGTTTAAAGAAAGATGTAGAAGCTAAGATGGATGGTTTAAAGAAAGGTGTAGAAGCTAAGATGGACTGTTTAAAGAAAGGCGTAGAAGCTAAGATGATTGACGTGGAAGCTGAGATGGATGATTTGAAGATAGATTTGAAGATAGACATGGACGAATTGAAGATAAATATGAATAAGTTGCTACAGGAAATGGTCCCTAAGAGTGAAAGGGTACTAAAGGAAACTCATGATGAGAACAAAAGAAATGTTAATCATGATTCCATAGACGTTAATGTTGGATCGAAGACTCACCATATTCCAAAAATCGATATGAGGAAGTTTGATGGCAAGGATCCTGCCACATGGATATTACAGATGGAGCAATTCTTTGATCTCAATAATGTGAAAAACACACAAAGGTATGTATGGAAACTTTATATTTGGACCCAAATCAGTTTGTATGGTATCAATAGCTTTTCTCTCGTAAACCATTTATTACTTGGGCAATTTTTACAAAATAATTGATAGCACATTATGAGGATACAAAAAGCAACACTTTTTTTAGCCAATTGGTAAGTCTCAAACAAAAGGGTTCAATAATGGAGCACATTGAGGAGTTCCAAAAATTGAACATAACAGTAAAAGATATTCCAGAGGAGCATAGGATTGATGTGTTCATAGTGTCTTTAAAGGATATCATAGTGTCTTTAAAGGATAATATCCAACATGATGTTCGCCTTTGGGAACCTGATTCATTAGAGAATGCATTTAGGTTAGCAAGAAAATTGGAAAGCAAAATTATGGCAACCAGGAAGCATACCACTCACAACTATAAAGACAGAAGTGTTGTTGCCCCTAGTCTTCCACAACCTATAAGGTTGACACCGCAACAATTGGAAGAAAAAAGAGCAAAAGGGATTTGTTACAGTTGTGATAGCAAATACACTAAAGGTCATAAGTGTGCTGAGAAGAAATTATTCTACATAGATTGTTAAGAGGAAGAAGAAAAGGAGCAAGAAAGGTCAAAAGAAGAGGATATACTCGAGGAACAAAGCCTAGATGAAAAACAAATAAATCCGACCATATCTTGTAATGCATTGGTAGGAATTACCACTCCTCAAACCATCAAGATAGAAGGACAAATCAAGAAGAAAAAGGTAATAGTGTTGATTGATTCAGGAAGCACCCACAATTTTATTCATTGTAAGGTAGCAAAAGAATTGAATTGCTTCCTATATCCCGCACCAGAGTGTCAAGTGATGATTGCAAATGGAGGAACAATAAATTGCTCTGGAAAGTGCCATAATATCAAGCTATCCATGGGAGAATATGTATTGACTAGCCCAATGCTTTCCATTCCAATGGGAGGTGCTGATGTTGTACTAGGAGTCCAATGGCTACAATCCCTGGGTACAATAGCTTTTAATTTTCAAGAACTTTTCATCAAATTTTCTACGAGAGGAAAGGAAGTTGAATTAATGGGTATTGAAGGGAAACTAGGAAAGATAATCAGCTCTAATAGTATGACAAAGCTTCTAAAAAAGGAGCAAAGAGGTGTAATTGCACAATTATGCTCGCTAGATGTTTCCACATCAGAATCATCTATTTCTCCAGATCTCCAAAAAGTCCTGGACAATCATTCCAAGGTATTTGAGACTCCCAAAGGTCTCCCACCTATGCGTGATCATGATCATGCTATTCATCTGATTCCAAGAAGTGTTCCTCCAAACATCAGGCTGTACAGATATCCCTATGTCCAAAAGAGTGAAATTGAACGTATGGTTGCAGAAATGCTAGAGGCTGGTATAATTCAACCGAGTCAAAGTTCTTTCTCTGCTCCAATAGTATTGGTGCACAAGAAGGATGGATCATGGCACATGTGTCCGGATTATAGGGAGCTCAACAAGCTCACTATTAAAGATAAGTTCCCCATTCCTGTCATTGATGAATTACTTGATGAATTGCATGGATCAATTTACTTCACCAAGTTGGATCTTCGTTGAGGATATCATCAAATCAGAATGAAGACTGAAGACATTTCGAAAATAGCATTTAGAACTCATGAGGGTCATTATGAATTTTTGGTCATGCATTTTGGCCTTACCAGTGCACCTTCAACATTTCAAGGTTTGATGAATTCAGTTTTCAAACCATTCCTTAGAAAATTTGTGTTAGTTTTTTTGATGATATACTAATCTACAACAAGTCTTGAAGGATCATGTTGAACATGTTGACAAGGTGCTACAACTATTGAAGGAGAAACAATTATATGCAAAAAGATCCAAATGTTTCTTTGGCGTCCAGGAGGTGGAATATTTGGGTCATATTGTATCTCATGAAGGAGTTAAGGTAGACCCTAGCAAAATTAAAGCCATTAAGGAATGGAAAATCCCCACATCCATAAAGCATCTGCGAGGATTTCTTGGGTTGACAGGGTATTATCGCAAGTTTGTTAAGAATTATGGGAGAATAGCAGCACCTCTAACAACATTATTGAAGAAAGATGCATTTTCATGGACTCCGGAAGCAACAAATTCCTTTGAACATCTTAAAGAGGCAATGTGCCAAGCACCGGTCTTAGCTACACCAGACTTCACAAAAACCTTTATTGTGGAATGTGATGCTTCAGGAAATGGAATTGGTGCTGTTCTAATGCAAGATGAAAGACCCATTGCTTTTGAAAGTCGTCCAATCAAGGGAAAGTTTTTAAGCAAAGCTATTTATGAGAAGGAAATGTTGGCAATACTCCATGCACTTAAGAAATGGCGACCCTACCTAATGGGAAGACACTTCAAGGTAAAAACGGATCATGATAGCCTTAAATACTTTTTAGAACAAAGATTATCCTCTGAAGAGCAACAAAAGTGGGTCACAAAGATGTTGGGTTATGACTTTGAAATCATCTACAAAAAAGGGAAGAAAAATGTGGTGGCAGATGCACTCTCAAGAAAGGATGAGGATGTGGAAGCATTGTTGTGTGCCATTTCTATTATCCAACAGATTGGATAAACGAAGCAAGGGAGGAATGGAAGAATGATGAAGAAGTGTGGGCACTTATTCGAAAGTTACAACAAGATTCCAGTACGTCTGATACATTTAGCTGGAAAAATGATTCGTTATGGTACAAAGATCGCTTATACCTCTGTAAGAATTCCCAGCTAAAACAAAAGATTCTTATGGAATTGCACACTTCTCCCTTAGGAGGGCACTCAGGATTTTTAAAAACTTACCACAGGGTTAAGAAGGAATTTTTTTGGGATGGCCTTAAATCAGATATTCAAAAGTTTGTGGCTGAATGTTTGGTTTGCCAACAAAATAAAGTTGAAACAATTAAGACACCGGGTCTATTACAACCTTTATCCATTCCAAGCCAACTTTGGGAGGAGGTTTCAATGGATTTTATCACAAGTTTACCCAAGTCTGAGGGAAAGAGTGTCATCATGGTGGTAGTTGACAGACTTACCAAGTATGCACACTTTTGTGCATTATCACATCCATTTAAAGCCAGTACAGTTTCTACTGCATTTATGGAAACAATTCAAAAGCTACATGGAAACCCAAAGATTATTGTAAGTGACAGAGATCCCATTTTCACTGGAAATTTTTGGACAGAATTATTTTCTTGTCTTGGTACTCAGTTAGCTCATAGCTCATCTTATCATCCTCAATCTGATGGGCAAACTGAGATAGTAAACAAATGTTTGGAAGGATATCTTCGTTGCTTTGTATCTGATAAACAGACACAATGGGTCAAATGGTTGCCTCTGGCTGAATGGTGGTATAACACTTCCTTCCATACAGCAACAAAAATGACCCCATTTATGGCACTTTATGGGTATCAACCACCATCCATCACATCATATTTAAGAGAAAATTCTAAGGTTCAGGCAGTGGAACATCACATCGAACATCAACAACAAGTCCTCCAACTCTTAAAGGATAAACTCGTGTTGGCACAGAATAGAATGAAACAACAGGCAGATCAACATCGTAGTGAAAGATGTTTTGATGTAGGTGATTGGGTATTCCTATGGCTACAACCATATAAGCAAATATCCCTCAAGCAAGCTAAGAAGGATAATAAATTATCACCAAAGTATTATGGTCCGTACAAGTGTTGCAAAAGATTGGTACTATGGCATACAAATTGGAGCTTCCTGCAGCTTCTTGATTGCACCCAGTTTTCCATGTTTCATGTTTAAAGAAGGTTATAGGCGACAAGCTCCCAGTTCAAACAATATTGCCAGAACTTGACGAGGAAGGAAAAATTATATTGGAACCGGAAGCAGTCACAGAAACAAGAACTCGACAGCTACGAAATCGTTCAATTTCAGAGTATCTTATCAAGTGGAAGAACTTATCCGCTGAAGATTCCACATGGGAGGATGAGAATTTTATGCAGAAGTATCCAGAACTACTCAAGCGTTGAGGACAACACTTTTTTGAAGGAGAGGGGCATGTTGGGTCCGTATAATACTAGTGATTACCCCATTACTATTGTAGTTATACCCCTTATTAATATTGTTGTGCCCCATAGAATCCCTCTATTGTTATTTTTGTGGCTTTATATTATTATTGTTAGGTCGGCTGGATTATATTGTGACTCCTTAGACTTCTATATATAGAAAGGAGGTTTTGTCATTTGAATCATCCAAGAATTTTTCATTTATGTAATGTAAAGGAGGTTGCCCCCTTGAAGACGCTGAATTCTAAGGCGTTGATCTATCTTTTCTATCTTTTCTTGAGCTGGTTTCATAACAAAATGGATATGGGAAGTTGAAACTACCTAAGTAGAACCAGAACAGACATTTCATTAGTTGTTGGAATACTCTCCAGGTTTACACAAAAGCCTTGTGAGGGACATTGGTCTACTTTGAAAATATATGTAAAGTACTTGAAGGGAACATAAAACTTTGGACTTAATTATACACATATGGGAAACTTCAACTTCATTGGATACTCTGAGTCAAACTTAAATGGAGATAAGGAAACTGGGGTATATACTTCAGGTTATGCTATGAGTCATGGAGCAGAAGTTCTCTTCTGGAGGTCATGCAAACAATTAGTTCTAGCTAATTCCACCACTTAGGTAGAATATGTGACTGAAGCTAAAGCAAGAAAGGAAACTGTGTGGCTCAGGAAAACTCTGGAAAATTTTCAGGAGAAACAAGTGCATTCAACCTCTCTCATGATTGACAACACTTCTGCAACCAAGTTGGCCAAGAAACTGAAGTTCCCTGATCAAACGAAGCACATCAATAAAAAATACCATCTGATTCGACATCATGTTGAGGGAGAGACAATACATATGTTCCATTGTTCCACAAATGAGTAGTTTATAGACATCTTTACCAAAGTGCTTGGAAGAGAAAAATTTGAATAATTTAGAACGATGCTTGGACTCACCAATGTCCCTTAAGATTAAGGGCAGTGGATGTTGACACCTAACCATCGGGATTATGTCAATCCATGTGAAATAGTATAAGTAGAAAATAAGGAGAATTGGAATATGAAGAGGACACACAGAAATGAAACCCAAGAGTCTCTCCCTCCATGTATATAAATATGATCGACCTTAATGATAAGACACAATTCATTTGAGGAACTACCTCCTAGCCTGAAATTCTTAACGATGGTTAATCTTCATATCACGAAAATCTTTGTCAAAATGTGACGTTCGACCATGGTTGAACATGATTGACCATGGATGACCTTTTTTTATTTTATCAAAAATGGTTGACCATGGTTGACCAATGTTCACTGTAATTGACCATGGCTGACCATGATTATCATATCCAGAAAATATTTATAATAATTTGAAATTGGACCATGGTTAATACAATGATTGATTTTCATATTGAGACAATCGTTGTCACAATCCCACGTTCATCCATTGTTGACCATGATTATCTTATTGGGACAATCTTTGTCAAAAGGAAACATTAGACCATGATTGCGACAATGATTGATTTTCATTTTGAGACAACGTTTGTCACAATATGACTTTCAGCCATGGTTGACGCTGATAGAATTTATAAATCATGGAAGACCATGACTGACCATGGTTGAAAATGACTAATATTATAAACCTAAGGGTATAATATTAAATGCCAGGAATATGAACCCTTAGAGTAATAAACTCAAGGGATAAAAATTATAAACATAAGGTAAATATTATAAACTGTAAAATAAACATGGTTGACCATGGTTGCCCATGGTTGGTTTCCATTTGAATACAATCCTTGTCAAAATGTGACATTGGACAATGGTGGATTATGCTTGACAATGATTGATTTTCATATCAAGACAATCTCTAGCACAATGCATCATTGGACCATGGTTGAACATGGTGGATTTTCATATTGAGACAATAGTTGTCACAATGTGAGATTTGATCATGGTTGAAGTTGGTTGGCTATGATTGACCATGGTTGACCATGATTGTTATTATAAAAAAATGGAATAATAAACCCATGGGATTAATACTATAACCCATTTGGGTTATGAACCCAAGCAAATACTATTAAACCCTAGGAATATGAACACGTATATTAATAAACCAAATGGATTTATTTTATAAACCCAGGGGAGTAATAAAAGTAGCAGATGAAAACTATAAACCCAAGGTATATAAACCCTAAGATAAATATTATAAACCCTAAAATATACATGGTTGATTTCCATATGGAGACAATATTTGTCACAATGCAATGATGGACCATGGTTTACCATGCTTTTCCATGATTTATTTTCATATCGAGACAATATTTGTCACAATACGACATTGGACCATGGTTAACCATGATTGATTTTCATATTTTGACAATATTTGTCACAATATAACATTTTACCATGGTTCACCTTGGTTGGCTATGATCGACCATGGTTGACCACGATTAACATTATAAAGCTAAGGGAATAATAAAAACAAGTGATAGGTATTATAAACCAAAGGTAATAATAAACCAAATGGATTAATACTAAAACCCCTGGGATTATGAACCTAAGGGAATAATATTAAACCAAAGGAACTAATATTATAAAACAAAGGTCTATAAACCATAAAACAAATATTATAAACGCGAAAATAAGCATGGTTGACCATGGTTTTCAATGGTTGATTTTCATATTGAGACAATCCTTCTCAGGATTCGACGTTGGACCATGGTTAACCATGCTCAACCATGGTTGATTTTCATATCAAGATAATCTTTGTCAAAATGCCATGTTTAACCATAGTTTACCAGGATTGACTATGGATGACCATGTTTGATTCTATAAAACATAATTGACCATGGTTTACCAATGTTAACCATGATTGACTATAGTTCATGATGATTATCATAATGAGGCAATCTTTGTTAAAATGTGACGTTGGACCATCATTCAGACAGTGATTGATTTTCACATTGAGAGGATATTTGTCACAACACAACATTATACCATGGTTGACCACATTTGATTTTATAAAAAATGGTTGACCATGGTTGGCCATGGTTGATCAAGATTATCGTATTAAGACAATATTTTTCATAATATGACATTGGACCATGGTTGAGACAATGAATTCTTTTCACTTTGAGACAATCTTTGTCACAATGCCATGTTCGATCATGATTGACCATGATTGAATATATAAAATATGGTTGAACATGATTGACCATGGTTGGACTTGATGTATATTATAGACCGAAGGGATTGTAAGCACAAGGGAGTAATATTAAACCCTAGGAATATGAGCCCTCATATTAATAAACCTAAGGGATTGATATTATGAACCCAAGGGAATAACAAACCCAAGGGATACAATTTATAAACCCAAGGTATATAAACCTTAAAATAAACATTTTTGATCACGATTTACCATGGTTTATTTCCATATGGAGAGAATCCTTGTTAGAATGTGGCATTGGATCATGGTTGACCATGATTGATTTTCATATGGAGACAACCTTTTCCACAATGTGACCATTATGAAACAAGCTCAGAAAAAGATAGAAAAGATAGATAAACACCTTTAAAATAAGCCTCTTCAAGGGGTCAACCTCCTTTAGATTACAAAAATGAAGAATTCTTTGATGATACAAATGACAAGACCTCCTTTCTATATAGGAGTCTAAGGGGTCATAATATAATATGAGTCGACATAACAATAATAATGTAAGGGCACAATAATAACACTAGTGGGCTTCTAATGGGTACAATAATAACGATATTGGGACTACATGGGCACACCAACATAATAAGGGGGTTGTACTAATAACAATAAGGGGTTACACCAGTAGTATAGGCACCTAACATGCCCCTCTCCTTCAAAAAGTGTTGTCCTCATCACTTGAGTAGTTCTTGATGCATCTGTATAAAATCCTTGTCCTCCCATGTGAAATCGTCAATGGGTAAGTTCTTCCACTTCAGGGGATACTCTAAAATTGATCGATTTCGTAGCTGTTGGTTTCTTGGTTTTCTGACTGCTCCAGGTTCCAATATTATTTTTCCTTCCTCATCAAGTTCTGGAAATATTGTTTGAATTAGGATTTTCTGCAACTTTTGAATGAGTGGCCACACTTCTTCGTCCTTCCTCCATTCATCCCTTTCTTGATCTATCCAATCTAATTGGGTAATAAAAATAACACAAAACAATGCTTCCAAATCCTCATCCTTTCTTGAGAGTGCATCTGCAACAACATTTTTCTTCCCTTTTTTGTAGATGATTTCAAAGTCATAAACCAACATATTCGTGACCCATTTTTTCTATTCTTCTAAAGATAATATTTGTTCTAAAAAGTATTTAAGACTACCATGATCCATTTTTACCTTGAAGTGTCTTCCCATTAGGTAAGTTCACCATTTCTTAAGTGCATGTAGTATTGCCAACATTTCCTTCTCATAAATAGCTTACTTGATATGTAGCCATAAAAATACCCATTTGCCTACATCAAAACTTCTTTCACTGCAATGTTGATCTGCCTGTTGTTTCATTCGATTCTACACCAAACTAGCGTTATCCTTAAAACGTTGGAGAACTTGTTGTTGAACCTCAATGTGATCTTTCATTACTTGAATTTTTTTCTTCTTGATATGTCCTTCTATCTTGAGAGTTTGAGGAGTTCTAACTTCTTCCAATGCATTACAAGATATGGTCAGATTCATTTCTTGATGCTCGTTGTGATCTTTCAGTTCTTGAACATTTTTCTTCTTGATATTGTTATGAAACCAACTCACAAAAAGATAGAAAAGAGAGATCAATGCCTTAGAATTCAGCCTCTTCGACGAGGAAACCTCCTTTACATTACACAAATGAGAAATTCTTGGATAATTCAAACGACAAAATCTACTTTCTATATATAGGAGTCTAAGGAGTCACAATATAACCCAGCCAACCTAACAATAATAACATAAAGCCACAAATATAACAATAGAGTGATTCTATTGGGCACAGTAATAACAATATGGGGACAATAGGGGCACAACAATATTAATAAGGGTTACAACTACAATAGTAATGGAGTAATCACTAGTATTATAGGGACCCAACATGCCCCTCTCCTTCATAAAATTGTTGTCCTCAACGCTTGAGTAGTTCTAGATGCTTCTGTATAAAATTCTCATCCTCCCATGTGGAATCTTCAGCAGATGAGTTCTTCTGCTTGATAATATACTTCGAAATTGATCGATTTCGTAACTGTCGAGTTCTTGTTTCTGTGACTGCTTCTGGTTCCAACAAAATGTTTCCTTCCTCGTCAACTTCTGGTAATATTGTTTGAACTGGGAGCTTGTCACCTATAACCTTCTTTAAACATGAAACATGGAAAATTGGGTGCAATCGAGAAGCTGCAGGAAGCTGCAATTTGTATGCCATAGTACTAATCTTTTGCAACACCTTGTACGAACCATAATACTTTGGTGATAATTTATTATCCTTCTTAGCTTGCTTGAGGGACATCTGCTTATACAGTTGTAGCCATAGGAATACCCAATCACCTACATCAAAACTTCTTTCACTGCGATGTTGCTCTGCCTGTTGTTTCATTCTATTCTGTGCCAACACGAGGTTATCCTTTAAGAGTTGGAGGACTTGTTGTTGATGTTCGATGTGATGTTCCACTACTTGAACCTTAGAATTTTCTCTTAAATATGATGTGATGGATGGTGGCTGATATCCATAAAGTGCCATAAATTGGGTCATTTTTTTGCTGTATGGAAGGAAGTGTTATACCACCATTCAGCCAGAGGCAACCATTTGACCCATTGTGTATGTTTATCAGATATAAAGCAACGAAGATATCCTTCCAAACATTTGTTTACTCTCTCAGTTTTCCCATCAGATTGAGGATGATAAGATGAGCTATAAGCTAACTGAGTACCAAGACAAGAAAATAATTCTATCCAAAAATTTCCAGTGAAAATGGGATCTCTGTCACTTACAATAATATTTGGGTTTCCATGTATATTTTGAATTGTTTCCATAAATGCAGTAGAAACTGTACTAGCTTTAAACGGATGTGATAATGCACAAAATTGTGCATACTTGGTAAGTCTGTCAGCTACCACCATGATGACACTCTTTCCCTCAGACTTGGGTAAACCTGTGATAGAATTCATTGAAGCCTCCTCCCAACGTATGCTTGGAATGGATAAAGATTGTAATAGACTCAGTGTCTTAATTGTTTCAAATTTATTTTGTTGGCAAACCAAACATTCCACACAAAACTTTTGAATATCTGATTTAAGGCCCTCCCAAAAAAGTTCCTTCTTAACCCTGTGGTAAGTTTTTAAAAATCCTGAGTGCCCTCCTAAGGGAGATGTGTGCAATTCCATAAGAATCTTTTGTTTTAGATGGGAATTCTTACAGAGGTATAAGCGATCTTTGTACCATAACAAATCATTTTTCCAGCTAAATGTATCAGACGTATTGGAGTCCTGTTGTAACTTTCGAATAAGTGCCCACACTTCTTCTTCATTCTTCCATTCCTCCCTTGCCTCATTTATCCAATCTGGTTGGATAGTAGAAATGGTGCACAACAATGCTTCCACATCCTCATCCTTTATTGAGAGTGCATCTGCCACCTCATTTTGCTTCCCTTTTCTGTAGATTATTTCAAACTCATAACCCAACATCTTTGTGACCCACTTTTGTTTCTCTTCAAAGGATAATCTTTGTTCTAAAAAGTATTTAAGGTTATTATGATCTGTTTTTACCTTGAAGTGTCTTCCCATTAGGTAGGGTTGCCATTTCTTAAGTGCATGGAGTATTGCCAACATTTCCTTCTCATAAATAGCTTTGTGTAAAAACTTTCCCTTGATTGGATGACTTTCAAAAGCAATGGGTCTTTCATATTGCATTAAAACAACACCAATTCCTTTTCCTGAAGCATCACATTCCACAATAAAGGTTTTTGTGAAGTCTGGTGTAGTTAAGACCGGTGCTTGGCACATTGCCTCTTTAAGATGCTCGAAGGCCTTTGTTGCTTCTGGGGTCCATGAAAATGCATCTTTCTTCAATAATGTTGTTAGAGGTGCTACTATTCTCCCATAATTCTTAACAAACTTGTGATAATACCCTATCAACCCGAGAAATCCTCGCAGATGCTTTATGGATGTGGGGATTTTCCATTCCTTAATGGCTTTAATTTTGCTAGGGTCTACCTTAACTCCTTCATGAGATACAATATGACCTAGATATTCCACCTCTTGTTCTCCAAAGAAACATTTGGATCTTTTTGCATATTATTGTTTCTCCTCCAATAGTTGTAGCACCCTCTCAACATGTTAAACATGATCCTTCCAAGACTTGTTGTAGATTTGTATATCATCAAAAAATACTAGCACAAATTTCATAAGGAATGGTTTGAAAATGGAATTCATCAAACCTTGAAATGTTGAAGGTGCATTGGTAAGGCCAAAAGGCATGACCAAAAATTCATAATGACCCTCATGAGTATGATGTTTTCAGAATGTCTTCAGTCTTCATTCTGATTTGCTGATATCCTGAATTAAGATCCAACTTGGTGAAGTAAATTGATCCATGCAATTCATCCAGTAATTCATCAATGACAAGAATGGGAAACTTATCTTTAATAGTGAGCTTGTTGAGCTCCATATAATCTGGACACATGCGCCATGTTCCATCCTTCTTGTGCACCAATACTACTGGAGCAGAGAAAGAACTTTGACTTGGTAAAATTATACCAACCTCTAGCATTTCTGTAACCTTACATTCAATTTCACTCTTTTGGGCATAGGGATATCTGTACGGCCTGATGTTTGGAGGAACACTTCCTAGAATCAGATGAATAGCATGATCATTATCCTGAATAGGTGGGAGACCTTTGGGAGTGTCAAATACCTTGGAATCATTGTCCAAGACCTTTTGGAGATCTGGAGAAATAGATGATTCCAATGTGGAAACATCTAGCGAACATAATTGTGCAATTACACCTCTTTGTTCCTTTTTTGGAAGCTTTGTCATATCGTTAGAGCTGATTATCTTTCTTAGTTTCCCTGCAATACCCCTTAATTCAACTTCCTTTCCTTCCACAAAAAATTTCATGAAAAGTTCTTGAAAATTAAAAGCTATTGTACCCAAGAATTGTAGCCATTGGGCTCCTAGTACAACATCAGCACCTCCCATTGGAATGGAAAGCATTGGGCTAGTCAATACATATTCTCCCACGGATAGCTTGATATTATTGCACTTTCCAGAGCAATTTATTGTTCCTCCATTTGCAACCATCACTTGACAGTCTAGTGCTGGATATAAGAAGCAATTCAGTTTTTTTGCTACCTTACAATGAATAAAATTGTGTGTACTTCCTAAATCAATCAACACTATTACCTTTTTCTTCTTGATTTGTCCTTCTATCTTGATGGTTTGAGGAGTGGTAATTCCCGCCAATGCATTACAAGATATGGTCGGATTCATTTCTTCTTTATCTAGGCTTTGTTCCTCGAGTATATCCTCTTCTTTTGACCTTTCTTGCTCCTTTTCTTCTTCCTCTTCACAATCTATGTAGAATAATTTCTTCTCAACACACTTATGACCTTTAGTGTGTTTGCTATCACAACTGTAACAAAGCCTTTTTGGTCTTTTTTCTTCCAATTGTTGTGGTGTCAACCTTATAGGTTGTGGAAGACTAGGGGCAACAACACTTCCATCTTTATCGTTGTGAGTGGTATGCTTCCTGGTTGCCACAATTTTGCTTTCCATTTTTCTTTCTAACCTAAATGCCTTCTCTAATGAATCAGGTTCCCAAAGGTGAACATCATGTTGGATATTATCCTTTAAAGTCCCTATGAACACATTAATCCTATGCTGCTCTAGAATATTTTTTACCCTTATGTTCAATTTTTGGAACTCCTCAATGTGCTCCATTATTGAACCCTTTTGTTTGAGACTTATGAATTGGCTAAAAAAGTGTTGCTTTTTGTATCCTCATAATCTGTTTGTCAATTCTTCCGTAAAAATTGCCCAAGTGATAATTTGTTTACGAGAGAAAAGACATTGATACCATAAAAACTGATTTGGTTCCAAATATAAAGTTGCAATACGTACCTTTTTTATGTTTTGCACATTATTGGGATCGAAAAATTCCACCATCTGTATATCCATGTTGCGGGATCCTTGCCATCAAACTTCCTCATATCGATTTTTGGAATATGGCGGGTCTTCGATCCAACATTAGAGTCTATGGAATCATGATTAACATTTCTTTTGTTCTCATCATGAGTTTCCTTTACTACCCTTTCACCATTAGTGACAATTTCTTGTAGCAACTTATTCATATTTTTCTTCAATTCTTCCATCTTATCATCCATGCCATCAATTTTAGCGTCCATGACATTCATCTTAGCTTCCATGCCATCCATCTTAGCTTCTATGCCTTTCTTTAAACAATCCATCTTAGCTTCTACACCTTTCTTTAAACCATCCATCTTAGCTTCTACATCTTTCCTTAAACCATCCATCTTAGATTCTGTTGCTTTTTGTGCAAGTTACACTTGTTGCACTTGGTCTCATAATTTTGATATATCATGTTGCATTTCTTCCTCTTCTTCATCAGTCATGCAAGAGCTTTCAGGCTGCTTACTAGGTGTTTCCATTTTCTTTCCTTGGGGCATCAATTATCGATTCAAACTAATTTTTCAAACCAAGCTTATGAAAAAATTTAAAAAAACTACACACCATTTTTTCACTTTGTAGAAGCTTGATATTGAATCTGATGTATCTCTACAATTTCGGATCATCCCGTTCTGAAATTTCGACCTGTAGTAGCCGTCTACGTCCTCTTTCTGATGCCACCAGTTTGATCCAAATTCGATTCTCCAAGGAAGAGTTATGCACAATCTCCCAAGATGACCTGATTATAGACTAGTTCAGTAGAGCGAACTTGTATGACGTGCCACGAGTCATTGTTTCGACCTTTGGCTTTGAAAAATATATACAAGAAACTACAGTCTGTCATCTTTCTGTACCTTCTTACGAAATTTCAATCCGATGCTCAGAGAGAAAGTGATGAAGATTTTCCCCAGGTCACATGTTTGGAATGTAATTTAGGAGTCTGCAAAAATACAAACTTCCTCAGATCATATCTCCGCAAATATAGCGCGAAAAGTTTTGAAATTTGGACCTGATATTCAGTGAGATTTCTTCTCAAATGGTCTTTTTTTTAGCTTCTGAAACGTTGCAGAACAAAATTTATATCGAAAATGCCATGATGACCTGTTTGGAGTAGCGAAACCCTAGAATCCAAAGCTCTGATACCAAATGTTATGAAACGAGCTCACAAAAAGATAGAAAAGGGAGATCAACGCCTTAAAATTCAGCCTCTTCAAGGGGGCAACCTCCTTTACATTACACAAATGAGCAATTCTTGGATAATTCAAATCACAAAACCTCCTTTCTATATATAGGAGTCTAAGGAGTCACAATATAACCTAGCTGAGCTAACAATAATAATATAAAGCCACAAAAATAACAATAGAGGGATTCTATGGGGCACAATAATAACAATATGGGGACAATAGGGGCACAAAAATATTAATAAGGGATACAGCTACAATAGTAATGGGGCAATCACTAGTATTATAAGGACCCAACAGATATGTACTTCTACCTTGATAGTTTCAGGAGTGGTAATTCTGGCCAATGCATTACAAGATATGGTCAAATTCATTTATTCTTTCTCAATGTGATCTTTCAATTATTGCCACTTTTTCTTCTTGATATGTCCTTCTATCATGAGAATTTTAGGAGTGGTAATTCTTGCCAATGCTTTACAAGATATGGTAGGATTCATTTCTTCTTTCTCTTAGGTTAGTTCTTGGTGTATATCCTCTTCTTTTAATGTTTCTTGATCTTTTTCTTCCCCCTCTCCACAATCAATGTAAAATAATTTCTTCTGAGCACACTTATGACCTTTAATGTATTTGTTATCACAATTGTAACAAATCCCTTTTACTCTTTTTTCCTTCCAATTTTTGTGGTGTCAACCTCGTAGGTTTTGGAAGGCTAGGAGAGACAACACATCCATATTTATAGTTGTGAGGTGTAGACTTCCTTATTTCCATAATTTTTCTTTCTACTTTTTTTGCCAACCTAAATGCCTTCTCCAATGAGTCAATTTCCCGAAGACAAACCTCATGTTGAATGTTATCCTTTAAAGTTCCTATGGAGACATCAATCCTCTGCTTCTCTGGAATATCATTTTCCCTTATATTCAATTTTTGAAAGTCCTCAATAGGGTTTTCCATTGAACATGTTTGTTTGAGATTTATCAATTGCCTAAAGAAGGTGTTTCTCTTTGTATCCTCATAATGTGCTATCATTTCCTCTGTGAAAATTGACCACATAACAAGTGGTTTACAAGAACAAAGCCATTTATACCATAAAAATTGATCCGGTTCTAAAAATGAAGATGCAATACATACCTTTTGTAACAGTTGCACCTCATGTAGATCAAAATATTTCTCCATATGTAGTATCCAATTTACCAGATCCCTGCCATAAAACTTCCTAATATCGATCTTTGTAATATTATGTATCTTCAATCCAATGTTATTTTCTATGAAATCATGATTAACATTACTTTTGTTTTCATCATGAGTTTCCTCTACTACCTTTTCACCATTAGGAGGCCTTTCTTGTAATAGTTTTGTCTCGCCTTCCTTCAAACCTTCCATGCTGTTCCTCAAATCTTCCATGCCCTTCTTCCATTATGATTTCATATCATCGATATCAGCTTCCATGGCATAGATAAAACTATTTATCTTAGCTTAAATTTCATTCTTCAAATCATCCATCCAATTTTGATTACTAGGTGTTTCTATCTTCTTGGTTTGACTAATTCTTTTTCTTGGTTTTAGTAGCTTGATCTTGAATCTGTTGAATCTTTGTAATTTCAGATCTCCTAGTTCTGAAATTATGGTGTGCTGTAACCCTCTACAACCTCTTTCTAGTGCCACCAGTCTGATGGAAATTGGGTTCTCCAATAAATATTTACGCACAATCTCCTAGGATGACCTGATTATATACCTTTTCAGAAGAATGAACTTGCATGAAGTTCCACGTGTCACCTTTTCAAACTTCGGTCCTGAAACTAATACAAAGAAATATATAGGTCATCCTCTCTCTGTAAATCCTTATTAAATTTCAGTCTGATGCTCATAAGCAAAGTTATGATGATTTTTCCAAGGTCACATGTTTGATATATAATTCGGGATCTTGCAAAAACCCTAACTTCTCCAAATTATATCTCCAAAAATATAGGGAGGCAAGGTCTGAAATTTAGACCCAAGGTTCATATTGATTTCTTCTGAAATTCAATTTTTTTTTTAGCCTCTGAAACTTCTTTGCGAAAAATTTATAACAGAAATTCCACGATGACCTGTTTGAAGCAGCAAAATCGTAGAATCCAAAGCTCTGATACCAAATGTTATGAAACTAGCTCAGAAAAAGATAGAAAAGACAGATAAATGCCTTCAAAATAAACCTCTTCAAGGGGGAAACCTCCTTTACATTACACAAATGAAGAATTCTTTGATGATACAAATGACAAGACATCCTTTGTATATATAGGAGTCTAAGTGACATAACAATAATAATGTAAGGGAACAATAATAATAATAGTGGGCTTCTATGGGGTACAATAATAACAATATGAGGACTACATGGGCACAACAATATAAGAAGGGGGTCGTGCTAATAACAATAAGCGGTTACACTAGTAGTATAGCGGCCTAATACAAAAATCGGACCATGGTTGACCATTATTCATTTTCATATTCAGAAAATATTTGTCATAATGTGAAATTTGATGATGGTGGACCTTGGTCGGCTATGACTCACCATGGTTGTCCATTATCAATATTATAAACCAAAGATATTCATATTATAAATGTAAGGGAATTATAAACCTTAGGAATTAATACTAAAATCCATGGGGATTATGAACCCAAGTTTATACTATTAAAACCAAGGGACTAATATTATAAAGAAAATATATATAAACCCTAAAAAAATGTTATAGAAATTAAAATAAACATGGTTGACCATGGTTGATTTTCATAATAAGGTAATCCTTGGCATAATTCGACAATGAACCATTTTTTACCATGCTCAACAATGGTAGATTTTCATATCAAGACAATCTTCTTCATAGTACAACATTAAACCATGGTTGTCCATGATTGGCCATGGATGACCATGTTTGATTTTATAAAACATGGTTGAGAATGGTTGCCCAAGGTTTACCATTATTATCATATTGAGACAATCGTTTTCATAATGTGATATTCTACCATGGTCGAGAAAATGCTTAATTTTCATACTAAGACAATATTTGTCACAATGCGATGTTGGACAGTGGTTGATCATGATTAACCATGCTTGGTCATGATTGATTTTATAAACATGGTTGACCACAATTGACCATGGTTGAATAATATCAAACCTAAGTGAACTCTATTATAAGCCCAACATATATAAACCTAAGATAAACATTACAAACACCAAAATAAACATCGTTGACCATGGTCGATTTAGATATTGAGACAGTCCTTGACACAACATAATGTTGAATCATGGTTGGCAATTCTTAAACATGATTGATTTTCAAATAGAGAGAATATTTGTCACAATGCAACATTGGACCATGGTTGACCATAGTATATTCTCATACTGAGATGATATTTATCACATACAACATTAGACTATGGTTGACCATGACTGATATTGTAAATAGAAGCGAATAATAAACCCTATCAATTAATACTAAATCCCAAGGGACTATAAACATAATGAAATCCAATTAAACCCTACGAATATGAACCCTTATCGTAATAAACCCAAGGGAATAATAAAACCAATGGATAAAAGATATAAATCCAAGGTAAAGAAGCCCTATGATAAATATTATAAAGACTAAAATGAATATGCTTGACCATGTTTGATTTCCATATTGAGACAACGCTTGGGACAATGTGATGTTGGACCATGGTTGACCATGATTGATTTTCATATGGAGGCAATATTGGTCACAACGCGATGTTGGACCATGGTTGAGCATGGTTGATTTTCATATTGAGACAATCTTTGTCACATGCCTCATTCGACCATGGTTGCCCATGGTTTTTTATGATTGACTATCGTTGACCATGGCGGATCATGGTTGACCATGGTTGACTACAGTTGACCATAAAAACATTGAACATGGTCGACCATATTTAAGCATGATTAACCAACGTTCATCATTTTTTATTGTAGAGACATTAGTTAACCATTGAGACCATGATTGATAATGGTGGAGTATGCTTGAGCATGGAAGATGACTGTTGAACATCGTTGATCATGGAAAATGATGGTTGACTTTCATTGACCGTGGTTGAACATGTTTCATGAGATTCAACCATGGTTGAGCATATTCAATTTTATTAATTTATTAAGTATTATTAATTAATTAATTAATCAATAATTGATTTAAATGGATTTATCTATAATGTTTAATATCAATACTAGTAGGAATGTTAATATATTAATTAATATTAATATATTATTCTAGGTATGGTTAAATTAATCTTGAATGTTATCCATTATCATCAATTATAAATAATTTATAATTAAATTATAAAAAATATTGTTTTTATGTTTTTTAAAATTATTAAAATTATAATTAATAAAATATTATTATCTCTTTATTATTATTTATTTCTAATAATATTTATATTTAATGATATTATTTTTTATTAATATTCATAATTTTATTGTTTAATAATATTTATCAATTCTTTAATTTAAGCCAAGGGATTAATGATAATAATAATAATAATAATAATAATAATAATAATAATAATAATAATAATAATAATAATAATAATAAAGCCTCAAGAGTTAGCTCAATCAGTCAAATCAGTGCCTCGCCAATCAGGAGGTCACAGGGTCAATTATCGAAACCTCTTGGGGTCTGGTCAGTAAATAGGCCGAGGGGTGTTGAACCCCTTTAGGTGGGGTCCACTCAGTTTTGAACAACCCTGGACGTAGCGGCTACCCACTAGCCCGGGCATCCGTGAACCATAAGTGAAGAAAAAAATAATAATAATTAATAACTATTTTTTAATTATTATTATTAATACTAAATACCATTAAAATTATTAATAAGTATTGATAATTATTATTTATATAGTAATGTAATAGGAATCCATTTATGGTAATGGGATTTCGCTCTGCGGGGTTTGAGATAGACGATTCTGAAGACTGAATTGTGTCACAACTAAAGGCTTCTTGCCATCTCCATTGAATCTAATGCTTATGGCAGATGACATGAGTATCTCCACGCTAAGGGGAGAGATCTCCTCCTATCATAGAATCATAGCTAGAGAATCAAGTGATAAACACAACGGTTCTACAACAAGGCCTCACGACGTCGACCCTGATGATAGACTAGTTATGGGAGCCCAATGGCAAGCCCAACTTTGAGGGAAATGCCTTTCCTGAGCAATGAATAATCCACGATTTGTGATTCCTTCCGAGAAATTGGAGAATTACAAAAGATTCATGAAATACCATGCCTTGAAATGCAAATTCATTGGCATTTGGCCTTGAGAGAGGGATTTGATCAAGTGGATTTAGCTGAAATAACAAAGGAAATGCCACATTGACCTAAGATTCGGTGCTAGGGGTTTTTTACAGTCACCTTCACTAGTTTGGAGGATCAATAGAGAATTTTTTAGAATGGCACTTAGTTATACTATAATACAAGCCTCTTGATGTGGTTATGGGAAGAGTATAACAAATCAGATCAACAACATTTCATAACCACCATGGTATGATTTTGTGTCTTTACATTACCAATGGATATCTGGGATCCAGGAATCCTGGAAGGGATTGGAAATTCCATAGGAAGATACATTAAAGTAGTTGATTTAATGCACTGGGGAAGATACACATCGTATGAAAAAATCTATCTATATATGAATATCAAAGAGCCTCTTCCTGAATTTGTTGAACTAAAATACCAGGACAAGGTTTGGCAGCAACTCCTGATTACAAAACATATCACTTTCCATTGTAGAAGGTGGCATGAATATGGCCATTTGTATAAGGCATGTCCCCTGAATCAAGTGGACGTTGTGGAAGCAATTGGGCTAAAGGAGATGACACAATTGAAGGAGGAAAATGATGGTTTTCAAGAAGTTTCATACAGAAAACGATTCACAAACCCCCCTCAGGAAAACCCTGCCTCTCATCCATCACATAATCAAGACACTCATAATATATTTGGGGTTTTACATGAAATTGGAGAAATCTAAAAGGAGGCAGCTCAACGGATGAAATCTGAAGCTATGGTTCTGCCCAAAATGGACCCTAAGTCGAAATGAAAAGCTAAAGAGAAACCATTCAACAAGGAAGTGCATGAACCCTTCATGGATCATATCAATATGGAGATAGATGGATTAAAGGAAGACTTTAGTGTAGAGGAACAAGTGCTAAATTCGTTGCTAAATGAATCACGGAATTTGATTGGGAGATTCATACTTGAGGAACAAAATAAATCGTATCGGGAGGCATTACATTAATATCAAGCAAAACAAAGCCAAAAACTGCTAGATCCACCTGATCTAGAAGGCTCCCAAATGGGTAGCAATCATGAAGAAGGAGGCAAAACATGGCGCAGAAAGAACCTACAGGAGTTAATACAGATGGTTGGTGATTTGTTGGTGAACTCATCAAGGGTGGTGCCGCTTTCGATAGTATTCCACCAACTCAATAAACCATCTCAATGATTTTTCTCTCTTGGAATGTAAGAGGCCTCAACAGTCGAGCAAAAAAAAGATACTTGAAGACATATTAAAGAACGAAAATCCCAATATAATAGTTCTCCAAGAGACTAAGGTGTCTCAAGCACGACTCCAATTAATCATTAGATGAATGTGGTTGGTGTATGAGGTGGTGGAAAAGGATTCTAGGGGAAGTGCAATAGGATTGGTCATTCTCTAGAAGCTGTCTAAAATTCTCTTTGATAAATGGGTGTGTGTGCCCCATATTATTTTGACCCACTTCAAACATATTGGCACTAGCGATTGGGTACTACTCTCAACTGTCTATGGTCCTCACATTTCAGGTGAGAAAGATGCTTTCCTTCAGAACATAGAAAAGCTTAGAAATATATGTTTAGATGATTTATGGATAATAGGGGGAGACTTTAATCTAATTACATTACTAGACGAAAAAAAGGGTAGGATCAGACGTCAAGAGTCGAAGATGTAGGCCTTTTAGGACCTAATTTCTACTATGAAATTAGTAGATATTCTTGCCCATAATGGCATGGAGACATGGAATAACCAACGAGGGGGTCATGATTAGGTTACGTCACACCTTGTCATATTCTTGGTGTGACAAGGACTTACAAGTAGATATATCTTATTCAAAGATTAAATCCTTTCATGCATGGGGTCAGATCACTAGCAAATCCTATTAGAAATGGCTCTGAAGTTTTCTCCTAGAAACCAACCCTTCAGATTTGAGTCATTTTCACTATGAGACCCCTCCTTCTGGGGCATGTTCGAGAGTGGGTGGAAATATTTCTCGGTGCAAGGCATAAATCATATTCATACCTTCCAACTCAGATTGAAGGAGCTTAAGGAACATATAAAACAATGGAACAAAATGGAGTTTGGGAATATCCTAAAACATAAATACCAACTCTAGGAACGAATTCAAAACATTCAACAAAGAATGATCAGAGATGGCTGATTTGGACCTATTGAAGCCCCGAAAATCGGGACTACAACAAGGGGGATACCCACCCGGTCCGGACCTTGGTTAGCATGTCCTTTTCAATTTGGTATAATGGGTCTGACTGGGGATATGGGACCAGTTTCCCAATTTATGTGTGTGTGTGTTGATATTTGATATTTCCTTTCTAAAAGTTCCTAAGTGAAATGCTTTTACTTTAACTCTAATCTAATAACATGCAATTGTATTCTAATAAACAGAAATACCTAATTCTACACTAACCTGGGGTGTAACCTTTCCGTTATGTGATCTTAAATGATTTCAAATAACAATTGGTAATAAAGATCTTTCAACTGTTATGAGAAAAGAATTCAATAGAGATAAACCACTTCGTATAAAAAGTTAGACGAAACAGTTGTGAAAAACATATTGCATAATAAGCTACTCATAAATTAAGCATAAATAAATAGCTATCACTGTATAGATGTGCCAAATGATAACCCAAGCATTCACACATCAATATATAAAAAACTGAATATAAATACCACTTTAACACAAAGGCAGAAATAGTTAAGAGATAGAAGTACCATTTATAACTAGTTCTGCTCATGAACTTCAAGCGATAATGATTTATCTCTTCTTAATCCAACATCCACTAAGAGTACAAAAGTACAACATCAGTAGTAGATATTAAATGCAGATATCAATAAATCATGTTCCATTCATTCATCAAAACATCCTCGGAGAGTGCAAAAGCGCATTTTCTGAGGACAAGTTTTTGACAAATTTCAGGACCCTTCTCTAAATGCATGAGAAAGGTTTAAATACTACTAACTAAATCTAAAAATAACTTATTACAAGAATGTAGGATATGGTTTAAATGACCATCCTCATTTCAGGAAAAAAAATAAAGCAAAATTAATACTAACATTGAATCTAAAATTAAAACTAACAACTAACTATTTATGTATCTGTTCCTTGAAATCGCAAGCGTTCAACATTTGTTTGAGAAGAGTCAGCTGGCCAAATTTCGACTTTAACTGTCATGTGAAAACGACATCGGCAAGAGCTGGTGCCCTCTTCTTGACAGAATTGATGATACATTTGAGAGTCATGCACTGGTTGTGTGGTTTTACCAAATATGCCCAGTAAGAATCCCAATTCAACTTAGTCAACCTTTTGATTGATTCTGCCTTTCCTTGAGCCTTCTGTCTCCAGTCTGTCTGCAGTTGTTGAGCATATATACATACCATTTTGAAGATATTTCTGATAAATACCATTGGTTTTAGGATTCATGTTTTACTTTTTATTTTTATTTTTTACCTCTAGCATTGCTTTCTTATGAATTTCTGGGCTTACAGGTGACTGAACAATTAGAGTTTTTCCCTTTCAAGAGGTTTTACTCAGCGATGCATGATTAGGCACTAATCGTGCATTGGAAACTACCTCCGTTTCTTGATCCGGGCTTCCCTGGTGCGATTTTTTGCCTCTTGCGCGCTTTTTGTTAGCTGATAAAAAGCTTAAATTTTGTGAAAATAATGATTCTGTAAGTTGCTGACACTAAGTCTTAAATTGTCTGTTTGCGATGTTAGCGTTGTCTAGTACCCATTTAACCATGTCTGTGTATGGAAGAATTTTGGGCCTTGCCACTATTCGGTGTAAGAATGTGCAAGATAGCTCTATAATAGACGCCTCAAAAGACCCGTGTGAGCGTGCAGTAGCTGTAACCTCCATTATTTTGGGATTCTCTTCCTCAAGTAGACTATACATGCCTTCCCAAGTAGTAATACCAGCGTCTTTGTTATAGGCGGTGTCTGTATACAAGGGCATCATTTCTTGATCTTCAGAACTCAGAGCTTTGCCTTTATTTTCCATAGTATCCTGAATATTGCTTTGTATAATTCTCTGTTCTTTGTTCCTGCAGTTTACAAATGAGGTGAGAATCATGATAAGGAAAAGGTGACGGGAAAGATTTAAATGCCGAAGACATATAAAATATACCACCTTACATGAAATGGCTCTTTGATAAGCACGAAATCATATTTCATTAATGATTGGAAACTAACTCATTAATTAGCATTAAAGCACATAACCAGGTCTTGGTTAATGGAAAATACGTTTTTGAACAACGAGCCTGAAAGATTTGTGATGAAGCGATTTTTTGCAATTTGCTTCGCAAGATCGCAAATCGTAACATCGCAACATCGCAATATCACTCTATCACAATATCGCAATATCGCAATATCAAAATATCACTGGAGCGTGGGATATTACAATCATCAGTTAATGTGTTTTCCACGGAAGGCGATTTGCGATATGCGCCATCGCATATTGGAAGTTTGAGGTTTTTCAGCGTAAGTGATATTTGATGCATGCGATGCGATGAAGTTTCGCATCGCGATCTCGTAACCTTAGAATTTTGTTTGCAAGGAGGTATCCGTTATCCTTTTTGCGATGTGATATTTCTTAAGGAGTGATTTTATCCTACCTTATCATAAAACTTAATCTTTTTAATATTTTTCAAGGGTATTCTCCTAATTTTATGAAGGTAAGTTTTATTGAAAAAGGAAATTCAAGCACTAACTGATTTTCTAAATTTTTTGACTAAGGGGCCCCCTATCCAAAAAAGGGGCTATGATTCTAACCCAACTAGAATAATGAAGAAAGGAGGAGGAAATCCTCTCGAGGAAAAATCCCCTATCCAATGTCTTAGAGAAGTGGAAGAAACACATGCTTCTTCCATAAAGCTATGATTCAACATGGTAAACACAACGAGATCTTATCATTCAAATAACCTATAGGGAATCCTCTGGTTCACCATGATGAAATGGAAAACCTCTTGGTGGGCCATTTCCACACTCTCCTCTTTGAACAAGACCAAGAGAGATCTGTAGTTATCTAGTGAATTTCTAGAGAGATCCCTCATCTAGTGAGTAGGGACCAGAACCTAGCACTCATGCAAGCTATCACTATGGAAGAAGTGCAAGAAGTGGTCAAAGAGATGGCTAGGAACAAAGCGCCTGGACCAAATGCCTTTACAGCAGAGTTATTTAAGGAAACCTATAATTTCATTGGCTAAGATATCCTGGAGGTAGTGGAGGAATGTCATTGATATCAAAAGGTAAAACCATCACTTAATTCCACTTCTATTTTTGTAATTCTCAAATCTGTTGAGTCTGAGGAGCCTTATGGTTTCAGGTTGATTTCATTATGTAACTTCATCTATTGAATTATATCCATGATCATGTTCAAGAGAATGAAACCTCTTTTTCCTTCTCTGGTATCCCTAGAGAAAACCTATTTTTTCAAAGGTCACCAAATCCTAGATGGCATCATAACATCTCAAGGAGTGGTTCAATCCCTCAAGCACCTCAAATCTAAAGGCACGATCATCAAGTTGGATCACGCTAAAGCTTATGATAGTCTTAGTTTGCCCTTCCTTTTAAACATTTTGAAAGGCTTTGGTCTTGAGTCTCGGTTGATAGCCTGGATTTCCTCGCTCATCTCCTCACATGTGTATTTTATCTTAATCAATGGATCCCCTTCACACCGCTTTAACCCCTCCAGAGTTTTGCATTAAGGTTCTCCTCTCTCTCGCTTCATTTTCATTGTAGACGTGAAAGGTCTGGGTCATTATATTAAATTTGATCTTTAGGTGGCTGCTCTTCATAACATTCATCTTTGGTGTAATGATCTTCGTTTATCTCATCAACAATTTGTCGATGACATTATTTTTTTCTGCCAGGTCTCTCTTTGAGAAGCCAAAGAAATGAAAGCCATTCTCCATGACTTCATGCAGGCCTCTGGTACCTCGATCAACAATGAAAAATCTAATATATTTTTCCTTAATACTCTAGGCCCCTACCTAGTGTTTTCTTGCCTAGATCTTGGGGTTTAGTATACGATCCTCACCCTCCAAATAATTAGGTATTCCCCTCGTGTTGAACTCCCTTAGAACTTCATGCTCGAAAGACCTTCTGGATCAAATTAAATTCATACTTCACAAATGGTCATTTCAAGCTCTGAATATTGCTCGCGAGGTGGTTCTTCTTAAGGCAGTGCTCCGATCTATGTGGATCTTCTAGTTATCAAGTCTCTCTCATGCCAAATCCTAATGTGCTATCATGGAGGATATATTTAAGAAATTTCTATTAAGAGGGGTCCAAGAGGAGAAAAAATGTGCTCTCGTCTCCTTGACAAATATCACTAAACCCAATACTACAGGAAGTCTCGGTCCTAGATACCCATATATTCTTAATCAAGTTGTGGTGCGAAACTTTGGTGGAGATGGATATAGGGTGGAACAAATATATGGAAGACCATATGGACAATAAAGTATAAAATTACTTCCTCGATTGAAGATTTCTCAAGAGTCCAAAATACCCTCAAAGGGTCCACAATCTAGTACATAGGGTTAACAAACAGAGATCTTATACGCTCTCATTACTTTTGGGAAATCTAGGATGGAAGATGAGCTATTTTTTCACAAGACTCCTCGGAGCAAAGAGAAAATCTCTTTAGCCAACAGAATTTAGTAGATATCCTTTTTTATACACATAGCCGAAACTGCGTAATGGTGGAGAAATACTCGTAACCATCCTTGAACACATCCTGGAGGCAATAGAAAGAGAAACAGGATTGGTCTAATCCCCCAAATTGAAATCAATGGGCTTTGCTGGATAGAGAACTTCAATCCAGAAAGTTGGCCACCCTTGAAGGCCCTGATATTCTCAGGTGGGGTTACACAACCAAAAGAATTTTCGTTATTAAGTAAGCCTACATATTAGCCACATAAGAACCTTAGGATCATGGTAACCCCATATGGAGGAAATTTTGGACACGTCAATTCTCGCTGAAAGTATCATACTTCTTTTGGTTTGTATGTTGACTAAGAATTCTAAATTGGGACCAACTCCAAAAAATAGGTGTCTAGGGAATTTCAATATGGGGTATGTGGGAATCTAATAATGAGGACATGGAACATATTCTAAACCCGTGCCCCTTTTTGAATGAAATATGGTGAAATATGGAACAATTTTTTGGACATATAGATTGAGACATTACTCGCATGAATTCCTTTATTGAAATGCATAGGAATGGCATCTTCTCCAACCCTATTTTGAATAGATATTGGAACATTTCCATAGCTTTCCTCCTTTAAGTGCTCTGGAAACAGAAGAATCAAAGGGTTTTTAAATACCAACTCCTCTCTTAGTCAGAAATATGTGATGTGGTTCTCGAAAATATAAGAAAAGCAATTGTAGATGAGAAATGGAACACCGACTATTAGCAGGTTATGCCTCATGAATCTAGGATCCTAACTGCTTTGGATATTGCACCTTATATTCTCACTACATCACATTGGAATCTCTTAATTTCCCCTAGATCCTATCCCTCAAAATTCTATGCCCCTCTTGATGGCTTCCTCAAGCTCAATTTTGATGGGTCCTCCAAAGGAAACCTTGGTGATGCGACTTTTGTAGACCTTTTTCATGTTCCCCAGAGTCGGATTCTACATATTTATCCAACTAATTGTGGTTTCACAAGTAATAATGAGGATGAATTCAACGAGATAAAACACAAACTCCTAATTGCAAGAAGAGAAGGGTTCATAAAGTTGGTGATGAAAGGAGACTCTAACATGGTGATTGAGGTTATTAAAATTTGAACCATGGCATAAAAAGGTATTTTCCCAGAGTATGGATTCGATGGTTTGGGTGGAAGGGTATACTGTGCTAGATTAGTGATTGATAGATATGCCATGACCTCCATCCGACGCTGGACCATCTAGAATTACAGGTCAAGGTTGCAGTCGAAAGGCTGCAAAAAGAGGTGGATGAGGCTCCTCCTTATTGGAACCACTAAGATGGAGTCGAGAAAGCCAAATGCCCAAATTATCAATGGAGTGAACCATGCTTATAATACAGGTACTCCTGCTCAGGTAAAGTAGTTGATTTTTTCCTTAGATGTAGATCTCAATCAATGGGCTAAGAGTGAAGTGTAGGTTGAGGATTGACATTTACTAGCTCATGATCTAAGCCATAGTCGAGGAAGGTGTTATCTACCTATACCAATAGGTTTCATCTTTCATGATTGGCAAGAAAATTCCAAATATGCTCTGCTTTGGTGATGCAAAGATCTCATATTTCTATGAAGAAGCATTTTGTACATAGCTTGATGTTGCCCCGATTTTGGATGGGTGATCCAACAACCTAAGCTGGATCATGCCATGTTTCAATTTTTTGTTATAGAATAGAGAAAGAAGTCTGTCCAAACTGTTTAATCTTGGCAGACTAGTAGTTAGGTAGAGAATTAAGGTTCCCAACTGCTTAATCTGGGGCCTTGGAAGCAATAAGGGTAGTTCTAGATAGAAAAATAAAAGAAAAATGCAAAAAGAAAAGAAAAGAACAATTGGGGGTTTGCTGGTCCAAGTGCACCCTCTATGAAGAAACAAAAAATGCTAGGCAAGTAGATGGGTAGGTAGATGGGGTTGCAGAAGTATTATTTCTTTCATTTTGTTGGTCTAAGGCAAAGGAAACATCATTGGATAGAGAGGGTCCTCTTCTCCATCATTTTACAGCATCAGGATGAAGCATGTCTAACTTCCCAAGTTTCCCTATCAAAAGTCTTGCTAACATCCTATTTTCACTTGTATTATATGCCATATCCACATTTCTTGTGTAAAAATATTTTCATTCTGATCTACTCCCTAAACTAAGTTGATTTCATATAAAACTTAGTGTTTTATCCCCTCATCCACCTCTTCCATTCATATTAACTCCTAATTTCTTATTAATTAATTCCCTATACCCCCATTTCCCCTATTACTATGTTAATCCTACATAAAAACCCCAAATTTGTATATATCCCCCTTTCCCAAGCAATATAGCTTTATGCAAGGTTTTAAGTGGTTCAGCGCTAAAACATTAGAGCGCGGTTAAAAGGCACCGAAAGGTTAAATCCTGGGATTAAACCAAGGCCCACTTGGTTTAATAGCCATACCATCATTTTGTAAATAAACCCCTTTAACCCATTTTTACCCGTAACGCTGAACAACCCACATTTCCATCAAATCCTAAAGTTCCGCCAGGCGCAAATATTAATAAATATTATTTATTTAATCTGGCGCCCGTTCGTATCGTCCTATTATCTTGGCCTCCTACCAACCGTCGGCTCTGGGCTTTCCCATCCGACGGCTCTCTGCCATTTCGGAGCGGCCCCAACGTCCCCCCTTTACATCCAGAAATTTGACGTAGGCTGACGTATGGGCGAGGACGCACGTCTCAAAACTATTGGATCGGGCCACCCTCTGACAATACCACGACCGTATCCAGAGCGGTCTGATCAAACCACTTACCGCCTTCCGTATACCGCTTACCCCGTCATGCCAACGTCACTTCCACGTCACGTCCACGTCATGCCAACTCACCATCGCATCGCCGCCCCGCCCGCCATGGATCCGAGCTGTCCGCCACCTCAGCAATCCCCGTGGGCCACTCACAGGCCGCCACGTCACCCTTCCGTACTTGACCCCACCCGATGACGTCATGCTGATGTCATCCGGAAAAAGCGCGCCAAAGCAAAAATTGCCCATATTTGGCCGAAATTCATCGTTTTTTCGCACTTTTTCACAAAACAGCACTCTGCCTTCTGCATGTATTTTACATCCATTGCTGCCGCCAACCTACTGAAAGTCACTCCACAGTTGCTGCCGCCTCCAAATTGACTTCAACCGAGTGCTGCTGTCGCTCCACGACCAGGTACTTACCATATTCTCTGCCTGCTTATTCTGTTCCGTCCTGCATTTGCTAGAAACCTGTGAATTGCCCATTTTCACTGGAGAATTCGACCTGCAACGCCTTGTAAACAAGTCAATTACTCTTACACCGGCCAATTGTGCCCAATTTCACTTCAATTATCCTTAAAAAGACCGTAAACCTGCAAGTTTACCTAAAACTGTTGCGCAGAACTGCATTTGCCCGAAGTTGGTCATAAATTGTGTTAAAAACACATTCTGACCATGGAAACACCGGTGGCTTTGAATGTTGCCCCTTTAAATGCCCCGCACAGAGAGCTGGAATGGCAGGCCCTGGCAGATAGGGATTACCAGATGATGGAGACAGTTTTAATGCAAAGCAAATATCAAATTCATTTACTCAATGAGCTGAAAGCAAAACATATGAATGGAATTGACATCCTGGGTATTTGGGACTCCTTCCTTCCCATTTTTAGGCTTCCTCAGGTCAATGTATTCCCAGACCTGATCCACCAATGCTCTGCCAATTATGACCCAACTCAGAGGGCTGTACTTAATCCTTCAGGCTCAGTTTTGTTCCATATCACCCCTGAGGCCATAAGGCAAATGTTGCACTTCCAGACTACAAAGAAACTAACTCCTTTATCCATGTTGAATTTGATAGAACAAGGGGGCAAGCTGTCCAATGCCCAAATCACTAAGATCAATCAGTTATTCCTTAAATCAGGCTCTCAATCTATAAGGTCTCCTCCTATCTCTCATGTGTATCTCAATGAGTTGGGCAGGGATATGGTGGACATGATAAGTTATATCTTGGGGTACAATTCAACTGAATATGTAGATGAGACTGTTCTGGTTTTGATGGCCATGTTTTCTCCTGGAAAGCCTCCTTCAGTCTGCTATGATTATGCTGCATACATTGCCAACAAGATGCATGAACAATTGATGAATTTGGATAGGGAGAGGGTGTTCAGATACACTTCCTACATTTACCATTTGCTCCTATTTAATCAGCATGACCAGTTCCCTTTTCCTGTCAAAAGATTAGATGCACAAGGAAATCAAAGGTCTGTGGTGTTTTGGTCTTCCATCTTCCATAGTGTGTCTTTTTCACCCTATAATTACTGTGAATTCATAGACCTTTTCATTCATCCAGCCATGTCCTTGCTATTGAGCTCACCTCCTCCCAGATTAACAGATGAGATGCAGAGGGTTCTCCAGCTCTCAAAAGTCTACAGCATTGGGGATTGGTACTTTTACCAAAACCATACAGTAATAAGGATATATGGGTGTGAGCTAGCCCCATACAGGCTGCCAAGATATGTCCCCATGAGACTGTTTGCCTTAGAGTATTTCAGGCAGTTTGGAAATGCTGATATGGTCCATTTCCACAGCAAGAACAAGAAAGCACAGCTAAAGGTAAAAAACCAGCTAGGTCCATTTATTTACAACAAAAGGGAAGAGGCCTGGCAAGAGGCAGACAAAATATTAAAGAGCCTTGGGTTGCAAACTAGTTTCCTTTGGGTACCCTATGATCCCAATCATTTCATCAGCCTTAGAAGGGTCAAATATAGATTGGCTAGTTATGATCACCTCAGGTTGCCACATATTGAAAAATATGCCAATCAATTGATATGGAAAGAAGGTACCCTAGAGGAAGCAACCACTAGAGAAGAGTTAGCACAAAGAGCTGCTAAAAACATTGAAAAGGAGGCTGACTTGGAACATTGTGCACAGGTCTTCTCTCTCCCCAGCACTCAAGTTGGAGCAGCTGCTTCATCATCTACAGCTCCACAAAAGGCAGCCCAGACTACCATACAAGCAGTAAGTTCAGTTAGAGAAAAAGAAAAAGAGCAGGAGCAGCCACCCCCTGAAGGACAGCAAAAGGATCAGCCTGAGCAGCAGGAAGAAATGGCGGAAGCCCCTGGACCTACAGAGCAACAGGCTCAAGAAAAGGAGCCCCAAGTACAAAATACAGCAGTGGACACTTCTGTGCTCCAAACTCCCATCAATGAAGAGAGGGGAAAAAAGAGAGATAGACAAGAAGACACTCCCCCCACCACATCAGCAAGCCAACAAGGGGAGAAAAGACAAAGGCTTAATCCCTTCTCAGAGGAAGAGATGCCTGTTGGTCCATCCATGGGTATGGGCCCCCCAAGTACTGAGGCATCAGCAAGTTCCTTTCAGCAGGAACAGCAAAGACCACTGGGAGGAGAGGTCAGCTCCTCAGGACAGCAAAGAAAAGCAGAATCTAGCATCAAGAAACAATTCATAGACATTAAGGCTAGGAATGAACCAGTGAGGTTGCAGCTCTACAATCACTTACTTAAGATGGCTCCCACCAACCAGCAGAGGCTTATGTCAGCATATGATATCGCTGAAGGCAAGATGACCATGAGCCACTTTATGCCTACTATGCTACAGCCACAGTCAGCTGCAGACTACATAAGGACAAACTTGGAAATATTTGCAAAGGACATCCACCCAATGGACCAAATAGAGCTTCACAAGCAAACGGGTGAGATGGTCTATACAACTCTGGCAGACAAGACCTTCCTGGCACACAAATTACAAAACAGTCTGCATAATACAACTGCCCAACTTGAGTTAGAAAAGGCATCCTCCCAGGCTAAAGACAACAGGATCAGGTCTCTGGAGGATATAATTATAGAGCTTGGGCATGACCCAAAGGATCCCAAAGCTGTGCAGGCACTGCTAAAAGAAAGAGATGCAGATATTGCAGCTTTGAGAAAGATGGTGAAGATCCTAGTAACCCTTCACCCTAAATCAGAAGAGGTTGCTCAGCAGAGGAAAGACCAGGATGTAGCAGCCATGCTGCTAACACTACATAAGCAACTGGTCCAAACAGAAGGTAAATTGGTAGAAACAGAGGCTGCACTGCAGGAGGCACTAAAGCAGAAAGAGGGAGGCCAGACATCTCAGCCCCCTCAGCAAGTCATAAACCTTGAGGAGTCCCCTCAAACTATCATTCCTCCCACAGGGCAGACAGCTGAAACAGCTCCATCAACATCAGCACCAGCAACGGCACCAGAACAGGCTCCAAGCCTAGACATGCAGAAGATGATGAAGGAGATTCAAGTCCTAGAAGCCCAGATGGCAGAGCTGAATGAAGCCAAGGAGAAATTGGCCACACTTAATGAGAAATATGATAAATCTAAGCAACAGGTGGCAGAAAAGACAAGGGAAGCAAAGACCCTGGAAAGAAAAATCAAAGAGCTTGAGAAAGAGATGACCATGGGCAAAGCAATAACGGAGCTCAAGAAAATCATATGGCTAAAGATTGGTCAATCAATCACAGACCAATGGCAATATATAGAGACCATCCATGAGCAAATGGATTTGCTGGGCAGGGCTTATGCAGAAAATCAAAAAGCCAGAGCTTCTCTAGGAAGTATGCCAGATGTAGCTACTAGAATGATCAATGTGTTGAACAACAGAACTGGCATACAGCTAGCAACCATGGGTATCAGAGATAGAACTGATACAATTTTGCTGATCAAAAGGGTACTCACCCTCAGAAACTATGTACAGGCACTAGAAAGAAAATGTCAGGATATTCAAGTAGAGGTAAATACTTTTAGTGCCAAGGTCACAGCATTATATGACAGGGGACTCCCCAGTTTAGTAAACAGTGCAGGAAGGCTATTGCCTCATGAGCAATATACAAAAAGAGTCAACAACTACATCACTGATCAGTTGATTGCCCCATCTAGCACTTCAGAGGGAACTGGGCCGCCTACAGGACAAGAATTGTATGATAAACTAGAGAATCTGTTTTACATAGAACATGAAATCAATCATCTATTTGCAGTGCCCCCTAATTACTTCAAATATACAGATGCTGATGAAACATTACAGAAGATGCAGAGACACCAAATGCCTACTGATGAATGGTGGACGAATATGATCAGGACTCTGCTTTGATTAAATTGAATATTCAGATTAAAGGCATCCCACAGCAACCAGCAAGCAGTTGAGGAGATTACAGATCAGCAATTTGAAAGGTGACCGTGCCATGACGTGTCAACAAAAAGGCAAAAGCCAGCGGGAACCGTCGGGAAAAAGCTCATCCGGCCCATGGGCCAAAAAGTCAAATAAATTTGACAAAACAGCAGACAGCTGTTGTGTACCTATGCCAGAGGCATTAAAATCTGTAACCACTATTTTTGTAAAGTTGGTAGGAAGCAGTTATTGCTCAATAACTGATACTTCAGATATTTTTATGATATTTTGTATATATTCACCCCCGCGCAGCTCTTTTGGGGGTTGTTGTGACTTCAGTGATTCAAGAGAGAACTCGGCTGTATACTTTTCAGAGAAATATAATACAAAGAAGCTGTTGGTTTCTAAAATTGGGTTAGCTGATGCGTGCTGTGTTGAAACTACTGACTGCTGCAAAATTCTGGTGTTATAGCGTGATACAATAAGTATTTCCTAACTGTGTTTATGTTTCATCTTCTGTTTAGTCTCTATGTGATATATGTTATCTGAACTTAGCAAGAAAGAAAAAGAATAGCTCAGGACTTGTCCATGGAGACACCCTGAATTCAATCTTTCTTGTTATAAATGTTTTCTTCAACTTTTGGTTTGTTTGGTTGGAATTCTTAAATGCTCCAACTCACTCTAAATCCATGACAGTATCTGTTCAGTAATTCTAGTATGCTACTGAGTGGAATCTGTTATTCAACTTACTGATTACACTGTGAAAGAATTCTATGCTGCCTTTCCTGGTTTATTTCAGTATTTCTTACTGTTCCCTTTCCAAAATCAAAATATGTGTCATAAATAGCTATCTAGCTCTGCGGTAAATCTTTCTTCATCACAGGCACCAAGGCTTTCTTCAATCTTGGACTCCATATGCCCAATGGACTAACATCTCTTTGAAGCTTTCATGCCCTTCTCAGAACAACAGTACACAACCAAAACTTCAAACAAAACTTGCATCATAACTAGCCTAAAATCTTCATAAAACAAAGTTAAATCTAATAGAGAGAGCCCTCTCTAGTTACAGGCAGGCTAGAACCTATAATCCAAAGCTTGGTTAGTGGTTACCCCGGTCGTATTCCCTTGGGAGTCAAAGGGAACAACCTAGGTGTTAATAGTACGTTCACTGAGTATAAATAAATCCTGGACCTTTACTTGATGATGGAGGGTATTGTGGCCCGAGATATTATTAATTTTACAAGTTCAATTAAGTATTACATATAGCATGGGTGATTTTAATGTGGGAGAGATACGATGGAAGGCTCATAATCTCCAAGTGGTGATGGTGTGTAACCTAATTTATGCATTTTATTTATGCTTTAGGTTAGTTTCAGGCATTAAGAGAGGTGTCTTGGTCTTTATTCTCTGGTAGTGAGTTTGATAGGAAGGTTATGTTCGTGGGAGAACACGAGTGTCAGTTTCATGGCGTTGATAGTCGTGTATGTAATGTTTCTTTTCTCCCTTCCTTGCTCGTGGAAAACTCTATTTTTGTCTATTGATTGCAAGGTAGTCAACCCATCTTGCAATTTGCTTACTAAGCGAACTTGAATTACTTGCTCGGGAATCAAGCATGTTTGTGTGGCTAATTTTTATTTTGTGTTTATTGCTTCTATGCTAGTGTCCATTTTATGTGATATTTTATTTCTTCGAATGGGAATGTATGGAACAATTTGGGTTAGTTGTCTTTTAGGGAAGGAATGTCCGCCTGATGGAAATGGTTTTCTTTTTGATTTGATGGACTAGAACATGAAAGTATCTTCTATTTCATCATCTATAGTTTTTTTATAGTTTTGGTGTGTTTATCTATGGGAATTAGCTTGAGGCACTGGTTTGTAGAACCTCCCTTCTAAGGATTTAGACTATTCTTGGTTTTTATGTGTCAAGTGATCTCTCTGAGCATGAGGTGTTGGTGATTGGAAACAGGTGGAATTGGTGGTTGACCATCTCAACCTCTTATGCTTTTGCATGGCTTAGGTCTAATGTAATTCACTTCTTGATCTTTTCCTCTCAATATGTGTCAGGTCTTATTAGTTGGGTGTTCCACTCAGCACACACACCATTGGTCTTTTCTTGGATTGTGCCTTGGATGGTTTGTGTGGAAGGGTATACCATGTGAGATTTGTGGTTTATTGATATGGCACGACCTTCTTCGAGTGCTAGTCCATAGGAATTGGGGGTCAATGTAATAGTCAAAAGGCTCGGAATGGAGGTGGATGAAGCCCCTCCTCATCGTAGCCACTGAGATAGAGTTGTATAATGTCAAATTTCCAGGTTATCAATGTAGTGGACCAACCTTATAATACACGTATTCCTACATAGGTAAAGTAGTTTATTTCATCCTCAGAGTTAGAATTAACATACTGAGAGTGAACTGTAGCTTGATGATTGACATTTACTAGTTCATGATCCATGACATACCCAAGGTACGCTCACTGAGTATAAAAATATCGTGCAATTTTACTAGATGATGAAGATTATTGTGGCCCGAGGTATTATGAATTTTATAGGTTCCATTAAGTATGACCCTCGTTTCCATGAAATTCAAAAATAATTTCAACTTGTCCAATTTCGAATAGAGTAGAAGAATGTTTGTCTTGGTCATATTGAGAAGGAAATGTTGTACCTTCCTTAATCATAATTACCAAGTTCCAGTGCTAAGGACCCAACCCGGGTGGATTCCTCTCATGAGTAGTAGTGAGCATCCATTTTTTGTTTATTTTAATTATGTATTTGTAAGTTAGTAGTACTTATGTTAGCATGTTAGGGATAAACTAGTTCATAGACTTTCAATGCTATAAATATTTGTGTGATGGACTTAATATTGCTAGAGTTTGGATGGGATACAATGTTGTTTGACAGGCAACAAACCTAGTTTCCCAATGGGTCAGATGAGGCCACGAAACATCTTTCATGAATCTAACCTACACTTTTTTTTATGACGGAATGAAAAGTCATATCAAGATTACAAAAAAATAATATGGTAACCTAATACAATTAAATTTAATAGGGTAATCCAATACAGCAAAATTTAATTAGATTATGAGAATATTTTAAAATAAGATTTACAAGCTGTTCCATTCAAAAATAAACCATTTTAATAAACATAACAAAAAATATTAATATTTAATCATCTTTTAAAATAAGATTAACAAAAAGATGTTGAGCATCACATAGATAACAATGATAATCTTAGGTACTCGTCTGCTCCAAGTTGTTTAACAACCTCATTGCGAAGTATGTTTAGTGTGAGCTTGATATTTAAATATCAATGTTTTAAAATGGGAGGAAAACAATGTTAGTCATATAAATATTCTTATAAAATATCAAAACTTGTTCAAGATATTAATGGAGGAAAACACATATATAAAGGCATGAAGCAAATAATGACAGAAATGCATAGAAAATAATTACAGAAAACGTCCACAAACACAACATGAATTTGTCTAATATCGTTGTCTTTGTATTGCATATAAACCACACAATGAATGTAACAAATCACCCTATCACCGTATTTACAATAACTCAGAAAATTAGAGATGTATATAATAGAATGAATTAGCAAAGAAAATACAATGACATAAATGTTGAGATGAACAAGGAATAACTGGTTATGAAATAGAAACATGGTTTACGTATCTGTTAAATGTATCGAATCCATTTAATTATGTTAATGGAGAGATTTTGCAAATCTGAATGATATAATGAAGTCAAGTGTTTGATTTCGACTTATATACGCCCTTCGGCGTAATTAACTATTCGATTAACCATGACTGTCAAAATCGTAATCCAGACAAGCATGCATACTAAAAAGTGAAAATGAAAAACGATTGGCCGACAATTACTAGCATGTAGAGGAAACACCTACCAATTGAGAATCCTTTCATTGGCCTAAAACAAAATTATATTACAGCACTCTAAATTTGTCTTAAATAATATAACAATGCTCAAAGAACCTTCAATAAGAGAATATATAATAGAGAATTAGCCGAGGAAGACATTTGGATTATGTCCCTATTTGTTTATTGTGTATATATAAATGGTGCTTAAATGGGAATTATGTGCTTTAAAAAATTAGAGAGTTTTCTTCTGAAGCATTTATGAAATTTATATTTGATGGCTGTTTGAAAATGGAAAGACAAATTCGGAAAGACAAATTAGAATTAAATGTAGAGACTGAAACTAGCAGCTCACAATGGACCAAGATAATTTTGGAGATTCCCCAAGCATTACCCCTCTATTTCATTAATCATAAAATCAGAGATATATAAGTTTATATTCAATTTCATTAATCATTAAATCAGAAATATATAAATTTAAATTCAATTTAGGGAGATCAAAACTATTTCCTAGTGTATGGTACTAGCACTAATCTATGACACATACACAGTCATGAAAACAACTTTCTACATTATTTTCAACTCTCCCCCTTAATGGAGAAAGGATTCACTTGCACACCTAACATCTCCCTAAAAAATTCAAATTTAACCTTCCTAAGAGACTTGGTGAATATATTAGCTTGGTGAATATATTAGTTGCATTTTTGCAGGTGTTACAATATTCAATAAAAATCTCTTTGAAGTGAATCAATATGTTTTGTTTTTATATGAAAAACAAGATTATTTTGAAGCTTGATTGAGCTTTGGTTGTGGCATTTAATCACTTTAGCATCTTTCTATTCTTCTCCTGCGTCATGAAAAAATCATCTCAACCGAATTTCTTCACAAGTGGTTGCACATAAAATTTGATACTCTACTTATGCTCATGATAAAGATACAATACTCTACTTTTTACTGCTCCAAGAGATAACCTCGGATCCAGTATTGAAAGCATACCTAGTTATAGATATTTTATGATCTAGATCTCCAACCTAATCTAAATATCAATACTTTTTCAGTTATAGATATTTTATGATCTAGATCTCTGGCCCAATCTAAATATCAATACTTTGTCAGATAAACATCAAAATAAATCATTGTATTTAATGCCAAATTTTATTTTTCCTTGAAGATACCTGAAGACACCTTTTGCTGCCACCCAATGATTTTCAAGAGGTTTTTTCATGATTTGACTCAACACATTAAGTCAATTTGCTAATTCAGGTCTGGTTGTAGTCAAATAAGTCAAACTTCCAACCAATTTTCTATACGATGTAGCATCCACATCTTAGAACCATAATCACTGTGAAATTTAACATTATGTTGTATAGGTATAGACACATCTTTACACTATTCCATTCTAAATTTCTTCAACAATTCCCTACATACTTTCCTTTATTAACAAAAGTCTAGCCATCCCTCGAGACCTCAAGACCCAAACAATAATACAATTCTCTAGCGTTTTCATTCCAAATACCTCTAATGTCTACATTTTACTTTCTTCAACCAATTCATCATAATTTCCAGTAACAATTAAACTATCAACACATAATGAAATCAACACAATTTGCCCCTTTGACTCAAATCTTGTATACAAATTTGGATCATTTTTACTTCTCTTATAACCATGTTGTAAGAAAAAAGAGTTTGTTTTCTCATACCAAGATCTAGGAGCCTGTTTAAATCCATACAATTCCTTCTTTAATTTACATACCAAGTGTTCATGCCTTTTTTTAATCAAAACTTTTGTTTTTGTTGAATATACCTCTTCCTTCAATTCTCCATTTAGAAAAGAAGATTTCACATCTAGCTGGTGTAAACTCTAATGGTACTTTCTAGCTAGAGTTATTAACATCCCAGTAGTATTTAACTTAACTACATGAGGAAAAGCATAATCATAATCAATTCCTTCTTTTTGTGAGTACGCTTTGGCCACCAACCAATATTTATATTTGTCTACATTGCCATCTACTTTGAACTTCAGTTTATATGTTGTTTACAACCTATGGGCTCTTTTCCTTTTGGCAATTCAACTAATTTCTAGGTTTTATTTTTAATTATGGACTCATACTCTTCGTTCATAGGTAACCTCCATTCATCATACTAATTTTCTTCATTATAATTCATGCGCTCAACAACATTTAAAATACTAGCCATAAGAGCATAATATTTGAACCTTGCAGCTAAGTGGGTCTTCCTACCTGATCTCCTTGGTAGTGGACTTGCCTCAATTTTTTCCTGTGTGATTTCTTGCTCTCCTCTTAGTGGAGTTCGACTGCTGAATGTATCCACATCACTAGATTCCTCTTTTTGCTATTGTTGTGCTTTGCTCTCCTCTTAGTGGAGTTCGACTGCTGAATGTATCCACATCACTAGATTCCTCTTTTTGCTATTGTTGTGCTGCTGTAAATGATTGTCTTCAGCTTCATCATTACGGTAATCAATTAATAAAGGCAAGTGCCACTCCTCACAACTTTTATCGTTATTCCTTTCATTAAACTACTCATGGAAGATAACATCTATAGTCAGAAATACCTTGTGAGTATATGGATTAAACATCTTACATGCTTTGAGATCAGAACAATACCCTTCAAATATGCACTTTATAGCTTTAGTGTCCCATTTCTTCCTATCCTCCTTAGGAATATGTCCAAAAGCTTTAGAAACAAATACTCTTAAGTGATGGACTATAGGGTTAAAACCATGTAAAGCCTCGAATGGAGTCTTGAGATAAAGAAACCTGGATGGACTTCTGTTCTTTAAGTAAACTGCAGTATTAATGGCTTCTTCCCAAAAGCCATTGGATAGGTTCTTACCTTTCATCACCTTGCGTGCACACTCAACCAAAGTTTTTTTCTTTCTTTATGCAACCCCATTCTACTGTGGAGTGTGGGGTAGAGTAAACTATTATAATATCTCATGATCTCTACAATATTTGATGAAGTTTCCAATCTTGTATTCTTCCCCTTGATCTGAGCGGAGAATTTTAATGAATTTCCATGTATTCTTTTCAACCATTTTTCTAAATTATTTAAAATAATAGAAAACATCACTTCTCCTTCTAAGAAAGTATACCCAGGTCTATGTTGTGCAGTCATCAATAAATATGAAAAAATAATGACCTTCACCTAAGGACGTTGCGGGCATGCGTCCACATATATCAATATGCATAAGTTTGAGTATATGTTTCTTTCTCATACTTAAGCTAGGGAAATTCATCCCTGTGCATTTTTCCAAGTGAAAATCCTTCACAATCACTATGTTCATTTCTTAAAATAGGAAGTCGATTAACCATACCTTGTTTTTGTAGTAGCAATAAGTCATGAAGCTTGATGTGACCAAACCATTGATGCCAAATATTCTCTATTGTTACAGTCATTGATGTTAAAGCTTCATGTGGCATGCTTGTAACATTCAACTTATATAGGCCTCCAACTCGTACTCCCAATGCAACCAAATTCTCATGGTCCAACAAATCCTTTATAACACAGTAAGCTTTGAAAAATTATACCTTTAAATTCCAATCTGCAATCATGAAGACAAAGATCAAATTATTTCAAATTATTTTTAATACCATTAGGAAATATAATAGGAATATCTCCATAGCCTTTCATTTGAGATGCTCTGTCATCTCCAAGATAAATGTTAGCATCATTTCTCATCACCTTAAAATTTTCACACCAGTGTTTCTTACCTAGCATATGAGTGGATGCTCCAGAATCCACAATCTGAGTTTCAGCCTCATCAGTCTTAGTAGAAAGAGAAACATCAAACAAAAATAATTTAAGATCATGATTATGATCTTTGCCAACAAAATTTCATGTATGCCTCTTGTGTCTATGTCTAGTTTCATCAGCCTTATTTTTATTACAATATATACCAATATGAACAGTTTTTCCACGGTACAAACAATTAATTCTTGAATCAGTTGTAGCAGATGACATACCTTTAATTTTTCTCGGATGGACAACTGGTTTTCTATCGTCCTCCTAGTTTCGGTTTGAATAAATTTTTCTTCGCGACCAACGTTAGATTGGCATTCCGAGGCTTCATGTTCATACACATCCCTTCTTCTTGCATAAAAATCCCTATCAAATCTTCAAAGATGGGAGCTTTCTCCTTCATCGTAAGCTTGGGAATGAACATATAATAATGCTCTGTCATAACATTTAAGGTAATTGTGACAAGGTCAGTGTTGGCCACATTCTCCCCTATGTTGCCCAACTTGTCTCTCAATTATTTTATATTTGAGATGAATGTAGAAATGGATTCATTCTCCTCCATTACGATGGAGAGAATCTTACTCTTCAAACACAACAAACAATTTGTATTTTATGTTTCATACAAAACCTTAAGTGTCACCCAAATGTCATTAGCTGTTTTTCATTCTCAGATATGAGGGATTATGATGTCTTTTACCGACATCTTCAACAACATATTTGCTTTGTTTTCCCACTTTTTCTAACCTTGAATGATGCGTTTGTGACACTGCTGGTTGCAGTTTCCTTTACTTCATGTTCATTTACAATTGTACATGCACTCAAACCCTCGAGTAATGTCTACAACTACAACTTCTAGTTGGCATAATTTGATCCATTGATCTTATCGCAATGATTAAGGTACGTATTTGTAATGTGGTTATTCATTGTGACAAAATAATTCATTCTATGGATACACATCTAGATCCTCTAGCAATTGACCTATGGATATAAATCTAGATCCTCCAACATCCGATCTATGGATCTAACTCCAATTCTTCAAATGAATGATATAGGGATCAAACTCCAAATCCTCTCACAACACTAGATTTGGGTGCTATGGATCCAATTCTATACAGATGGCCTTGCTAAAAAATGTTGGACATGACCACCAATATAGGAACTTCTAGTCTTGGGTCACATCTAATAGGAGAAAAACAATATCACCCTTTCATTTTACTGTTGGTCGCGCTGCAGAAAAATAGAATTGATCAACATTCTTTCTCAGTGCACCACCAATGTTGATCAACATGGTTATAGCAGAAAAAACGAATGTCGATCAACAATCTTTCCTAGTGAAACGCCAGTTCTGATCAACACATCTTGTCCTTGTCAGGGTCATGTTGATTAGGCTATTCACAATAAATCAATGCTCTGTCAAAAACAATTCAACCAACCATCAATACTCTCAGCCACCAAGGCTTGCACACTCTCCAATCTTGGACACAAGGGCTCTCAACTACCAAGGCTCAACTCAGCCACCAAGGCTCACCATAGACCCAATTCACCCACCAAGTCTCACCACAGACCCAAGTTAGCCACCAAGGCTCACCATAGACCCAATTCACCCATCAAGGCTCACCACAGATCCAACTCAGCCACCAAGGCTCTCAACCATGCCACCAAGACTCACTAGCTCCGATACCATGTTAAAAAATGGAAATACAAATTAGAATGAAACTTACACACTGAAACTAGTAGCTCAGAGGTGAGCAAGCTACACTTGGGGACTTCCCAAGTAGTACCACTCTATTTCATTAATCATTAAATCAGAAACATATAAGTTTACATTCAATATAGGGAGATGAAAATTATCTCCTAGAAAATAGGAACTAACTCTAATCTAGGACACACACACAACCATCGGACAAACTTTCTCCACTATTTTCAAGTATGGGTTTAGCTATGTTATTGAAATATTTTTCAAAAATTTAATTTAGATTTATTATCATATGAAAGAGGACTTTACAACTTAATATTTTGAAAATGTAATATTTAATTATTTTATACTTTACTTCTTAACAAAAACAAAATACTATAATTTTACAAAATACTCTGAAAATCCAAGATCATAGGGTTGGGGAGATTACCCAACTCAAAATATCAACCTAAATAGAAATCAAAAGGAAAATCATAAACAAAAACTAGAAAGAAGAATAAACTACCAGTTATGAAAAAGTCCTCAGAAGATTCAATTTTAACTTAGGAATCAAAGTCATGGGTATTCACCAATGATAATAAACCCAACATCGACTCAACATGTTCAAGATTGACCATTTATCCTATGGATAATTCTGAGGAAATTGTGGAACGATTTCCGCCAAAACAGTGTGATCGCTAAGTCCATGTACTAAATCTCCTTTTGTTCATAACAAGAAATCTTCCGTTACCCAAGCATATTCCAAAACCCAATATTATTTCATCTAAATTTAATAATCATCATCTAAATTTAATATTCATGAAATATGATGAAAAAATAACATGTATTTTTGAATTGGGTTAAACAAGCATAGATCAATCTTAAATACAGATCTAACATGCGCCGAGAGCGATCCAATTTCTTCAGATGCAAGTTTTTTATGAGCCAACATTATTTAAATGTTCTGTATAGTCATTTAATTTTTTTAATTTTAGATTTTAATTTTTTTTTTTCTTAGGATCTAATTTCTTCACGCGCAAATTTATTTAAATTTTTTGTATAGGTGTTTTTTTTTGAAAATTTTTAAAATTTTAGCCGACATGAGAAAAAATTCAACTTTGATGATAGACAGACAATGTCACACATCATACTAGGTTGTAGAGTGAGCCTGTGCACTCAAGGATGAAATATAAAATGAGATAAAGTGTATTACATCATATCGCTTACATATATCACTGCGTAATCAATGGAATTCAAGGTATGTTGAATGACATTATGAGATACAATGAAAAGTAAGTTTATCCATTTCTCATTTTGTAAGAATATTTCCAATTTCCATTAAAGCTAGGAAAATTTAAAAGAATATATATTGTACTATTTGACACCCATATTCAAGACCTTTATAATTTTGGGTGCGTAGAAATTTATTTAACAATATTTGGATCCAGTTCTTTTTCCTTTCGAGTGGCCAAGGGTGTTTCATGCATAATGATGAATTAGTGAATATGGGAACATGTCAAATGATGACCGTGATTTGTTTATATAGGTGATGTTCATCAAACTGAAATCGTGATAGACCGATTCATTGAAAGTTCGTTGGGGATGTTAGTTGTTGTAGACTCTAGAGGCGAAAGGAGTTTTAAATGGAGGGAAAGGATAATTGAAGAGATAACTAGCAACAAGGAGCCCATGTTGTGATGTATCAATGGATCACCCATGGCCACATTCACCCCTTTTTGGATCTCTCAAACTGCTTTCCTTGTTGTGGCTTTAAAATATCATTCATTTCCTCTTAGTGCAATGTGTTATGTTGAGAAGATGAAATCGCTCCTTCGTTCAAATGACCAAAGAGATCTAGTGGAGACAGCCTTACCCATAGTGGAGGGACTCCCACCTTTTGCAGAGTCCTCATATATCAAGAACGAGAAGATATATTTGCTCATCGAACCTATGGAACTATGGGAAGAGCACTTCCATGCATTACCAAGACCATGAAGCACGAGAGGTGTTATGGCATTATAAAAGCGATAATGTGGATGGCTAAGGTTTACATATCGATTCTTCATGGAATTTGATAGACCCATTTCCATTTTTGATAATAGATGGAAGCAAAGAGACAAAGGCTAAATGACCAATCGGGGAAGAGGAGAACCCTCAGTGAAATCTTTGTGGCTCTGACCTTCATGCGGGCGACTCTACAACTCACAACTTTTTTTCTGACATTCAATTTACTGTATTTGAATGCTTCACGCTCCTCTCCACTAATATTGTTGATCTATATATCACACAAGGGATATTCCAAGGACATTCAATCTAAGTCATTGATAAATGAACAAATATATTAGAAATTTAAACTCAACTTTACTACATCCTTCTAGGGTCTATATAGAGACACCTATGAGTGAATAAGCCATGGTATTGGCCCATGATATTGTTACAAAGACTTTTTATATATAATATATGAGAAATTGATGGTAAACCTCCATGGTTAATAATTTTATTACATATTTTTTTATAAATGTATATATGTTTCAATTATATATTAGTTTTAATTTTTTTCCAAGGAAAAGACAACAACCTTCTATTTATAAAAATAAAAAAGTTACATAGAGTAGATTCGCAATTGAATTCAAATTTTGTCACGAGGGACCAATGTATGTGCATTAAGCACACATACTAGCTGTTTTTTTTAATTATTTTACCTTTTTTTTTGGACCTTTTTTCCAAACTCCAATTGAGGGAGTAGATGAAACAATAGTCAACTCATTATTTATTGAAGTGTTTGGGACTTATTTATATAAATTTGACCTCTCCAAAACATGAGATCGATTTGTTCCACCCGGGCCTTTATTGTTTCTCTTGTCCTTGTGTCAGTTCTCTTGGATCGAAACCAGTATTGAGTCATCGAGAATATCTACCTATTTGTTCTAATCTTCATGCTTCTCTTCTCCCTCCCTTTGAGAACATTGTTGATTTTTTGTGTGTGGATGTTGCTGGGTCTCATCGAGTTTTTCATCCTCATTATCTGAAGAAGAAGGTTCAGGGAATTTCCATCCTTTTTTTTGTGGTCCTTTCTTTTTCCTCTTCTTTTGTTTTTTTCACGTGTTCTACAAGTTCCATGTTTGATGGAAAATCTGACATCTAAAGGTTTTATTTTAAAAATATAAACATTGTGTTCATTTTTAACCTGGATGTGTCAAGTGGATACAATCAGAAAGGCCTTTGTTTAAATCCATCTCAACACATATACACGCAAAACTGAAGATACCTTTGTCCATTCTTTCTCAATCCATCTTTAGGTACCTTCCTAAACAATTCGCAATGTCTTTTAGGACCTCGTGGTGCCAAAAGGGGAGTGGAATATTATGTAGCCTTATCAAAACCAGCATTTCAGTTACCACAGTTGAGTTGGCATGAAAACTAGGGAACCATGGGGTTTCAAGGAGACATGATCTTCCCCAAAACCATGGCCATTTATTTATGACATAATGAAAGTGTTTACGGTTATCAAACTAAACCACAAAGAATAATTTTTTCACATAGATACATGTCACAATCTCTCGTCCAATTGAGGTAGATTCAGTCATTTACATCTTCATATTTGGACTAGAAACCATCTAATTGAATATGAGAGCTTTTTCTTGCAAAATAGTGAAAGGAACACTTACTTTTGGTAATTCTATGGAGATATCTGGGACTTTATCCATTTTATATATAGTGTATGGGGATGGGATTTTTTTGTCCAGTACGGGAGAATTCCCTCTCAATGCATCCTTTCATGAGGTCGGGCCTTTGCCAACGGAATATTATCTAGGTGGAAATATTGCTCCTGGGGCACCACCTTGTTGTCTCAAATTCGAGATGATGATAGAATTATTTTGAATACCTTAGTTTTTAAAATGAACCACATCATACACCACTTTCCTTGAAAAAATATGAATTGTAATGGAGCAGGAATACCTGTGATCTATTGGGCATTCTACTTTAGATTTGTCACTAGATTTTTTCCTTCGATTTTCTAGTAATGGTTTTAATAAAAATATTATATAACTCCTCTATATATAGATTTTCCATATGATCTCCCTTCTATGTATATCTCATTTAGGTATGGACCTAAGCGATAGATCTGGGTTTTTTTTTATGAGAGAAGGGGGATCTCCATTGTGAAAATTGAATTGGGTCCTTGATACATATAGGTGTCAAACAAAAAGCCTAAGATGTAGGTCTAGAGTGTATTTGATTCAGAGCCGTCTGATCCGACCCAACTTTTATCCAAGAATTCACACTACGAGGAGGTGAGTCTAAGCTGAGATGGTGATAGCCATATACAAAACCCTTGCCCTCTCAATTTGGTGCTTCAAGACGCCAAGTAAATCTGACCTCCCTCTGTGAAATTTCACAATGCAATTGATCCTATAAAGATGCCTGAGGGGGGCATGACCATGCCACTCCAATGTCCATTGATTTTGTCCATGGTGAGGAGTATGCTGTCGGTGACGGCTCCATTGTTTCATTTTTTATTTGTGTCACAACAAAACCTTTCCATCGTCATACTCCGCTTCCAACACCCGACATATATTTAGTTACAATCGATATGGAGAGAGGGCCCATCAATAATGGGAACATTACAGCAGTAAGAGAGGCGTTTGGATTCAAGATTCCCACTGGGATTCAAGAGATCACGTCAGGAATTCAAATGTTGTGGATTTGCAGCTGCAAGACTCTCTACACAACAAAGCTCACGCCATCAAGCTCTCTGTCAATCCAAGAAGCTTTCATATATTAATTCTATGATTAATAGTACAATTTATTATTATCTTAAGTAAAGTTATAATTTAGTTAATTATTATGATATTTTAAATTTTAAGATTTAGTTAATTATTATGATTTTTTAAATTTTAAGTGTTTTAATGTATTGTGGATTGATTAATATAAAAAGTTTAATTTATATGACTAAAGTAGATACACATACAATGATATATATTTTTGCAACATTGATATTAGTATGGGTGAATAGTTGGTACTATGTTTGAGAGTTGTAATTAGTCCACCTTATGTATTCTCATAAGTAAGATTATTAATCAAAAAAATGTTAACATTACTTTTATCAAATCATTGACTTCATATATAGCATGTAAATGAAGATGATTATTTTGTTTCATTCCCATGAATCAAGTTGATTGGATATTGTTAGCTACTGTGTTTTTAAGGATGACATGGTAATGTAGTGCGAACATGTTAGTCACACTTATTTAGGGTAAGTGGGGTCAATTAAGAGAAAGAAGAAAAAAAAAAATCATTGGAATGACTTTGAGTATGAAATTTTAGAATGACGTTGTAACGTTTATAGGGATAATATTGGGTGTTCTATTTCAGAATGAAATTCTAAAACATCATCTAATAGAAGTGAGTATATAGATAACATATATCAGGTTTCAATTCTCTCCAAGTTATATATTTTTCACTTTTATTCTAATTAATAAAAAACGTTTCTTTTTTCTATTAATTTTGTTTGAATAGCAAATTTTAATTGTGTGCTTTGCAAAGAATGTAAAAAATAAATTTCGAGATGATTAAAAGTTTGTTAGTTAAACACCATACACGTGAGTGTGTATTAAATCCTATTTTGGTGGGCATAACCACTCATCATTGACATCTAATGAAATGATTTATACAAAATGATATTTAGTTCTCCAAAGGTCACTAATTTAAATGAGGTTAATATTACATAGTTTGGGATCAAATCAAACAAAGAAATTTTTAGGTCTATAGATACAACTAATTATAATGAAAACATGTTATATAGGGAGAACATTAACAATATTGATATATTGAAATAGAAGGGAACCAGTTAATAACACACTCAAACATGTTGAGAAGTCAATTGGTTGACTTATTTGATTAATATTACAAGGTTATAAAGTCTCAAAACTAATAAAAAAAGTGATTCTAATCTTAGCTCACACACACACGACACACATATGAGTGTCCATTGCTAAATTTATCTAGCTAACTAGACTCAATCACTTCATTTAACACAAGACAAATTATTCTATAACACTCCTCCTTTAATCTCGACCACTAATTACTTTTGTTCTAAGTTTCACATAGCCTTTAATACTTGATATTAAGTCAAAACTTGTTTCATTTATGCATGTTGGAGTACGTTGTTTTCAACTATGTGTCGTAAAATATTTTCTTCCTTTTAGTCCAAACGTTGTATTCTGCATATATGTTATGGATATTTATCTTCAAAGTTATTTTGGATATCTCCTTCAATATGTCCTTGTACTCTTTGTCTTATTTATTTTATACATCAACTTGTAGCTCAACTATTGTTGATTGAACTATTTTTTTAATCCTTATAAGATAAAAAAAAACTATATTTTCTCTCATCTCTTTCACTACTACAATTTATTCAACAACTTTGATGGTTTCTTTTTTATCATTCCTTTTTAATATTTGGATTTAGTTATGTTATTTTTTCCAATTACACTTGGGCATTGCAACAACATTACATGAAAAGGTAAATGAGATTGATAATCAATTTCAACATTCATTAATAGCTTCTTCTCACATATTATTGTTTCTGCAATGGTGGTTTCAATCGTATCCTTCACACATGTATGTGTATACTTAGCTTTAATCGTTTTATCAAGTTCATGGACTATTACTTGTACAAAATCATCTTTTTCTTCTACAATTTATTCAACTGTATTCACTTTATTACCTAGGACAATTGTAGTGTCCATGTGTTGTTCACATTCTTGCTGCAACAAGCCCTTCCTTAATGTTTCCAATTAATATTGTGATATCAAAAACATTTGTAATTTTTCAACAAATTTCTCTATAATAACTTTAGAGTTATCTTCACGTATATATTTTTCTTCCTCGGTTTGCTCTGATACAATCTCTCTTGTTAGTTCCTTTATAAAAAGCACTTCATTAAAATTTGCAATGATGTGAGGCTCATTTCAATGTTAACCAATGTTTCTCCCCATTTCTATATATTATCTCTATAATTTTCCAAGATTATTTGCATGTGGGCGTTGTTTCAATATTGCGAGTAACATTATCATACAAACCTTATCAAATGACAAGGTTGTTCCATCATGATTCTTGTTAGCTATAAGTTGATCCCTGTTATCTTGTTTAGTAGCATCACAGGCTACTTGACATGAGAGTTTCTTAAACCCATGCAATACAATATCCCAACACTCATCTATTAGTAACTAGGTTCTCATCTTAATGGGAAAAAAAGTGTAATATTTAGGAGGAAGATAAATGATACTGAAATCCACATTTATGAATCTAAATCACCAAAAAACTATATGAGAAAACATATTAAAGAAAATTAACTCCTTTTTTTCATTATATATCCCTTTTTATTTATTTAATTTATATTTTTGTGATGTTGTAAAAGAACAAACTATTTAACTTAACTTTTCCATTGTTCCTCTTCATTTTTGAAAATAAAAATTTTAAACTCATATCACCAATTACATGGTCCATGTCCTAAATTTATTGCATAGAGATAAAACTTTCCAAAATCTATAAATTCTTGTGACGTTACCCAAATGAATTTCCAAATGGATTAATTGTTACAAATTGTTTTATTAAAAGATTGATACTTCCCAATGGAAATCTAACTTTCCAACCATCATGGTAGCAACAAGTTATATGACTCCAAACAACTTATGTTTTTACCTGCCACAAGGTCTTCAACTTAGTTTAACTAGTGTTAATGATGTCTAATTCACTTTTGTGACAGTGCAGTGATGGTTGTTTACACAGTTAGGGATTTATCCCTCACTTTAGCAAAAAAACAATTGACAACTACCATTCCATAAACGATTTTGGGTATGCTCGAAACCCGGGTAACTTGTTGTTGCAGGGTGGCTCGCTTATGCGACTAAGCTTCCACTCAATATGACAAATGTTTCAACTTGATAGCATATGGGAAGTTGAGCTATGGCTCTCTTAGGTATGGATCAAGTTACAACTCAAAAAATGGTGACTTTCAGAGATCTTGATCACTTAATACATTCAAATCTTATTTGTACTAGGTACTATGGATTTTCAGAATGACTACTCACAACTCCTTTGATGAAAATCTAATAAATACCAAGCTTATCATTCTGCATATACATAAAAAAATTTGACTCTTAGTTGTAACTATTCCTTATATAATGTGGCTCTATATGGTGACACTTCTAAATATTGGATTATCTAGCCCTTTGAATCCTTCTCTTTTGATAGAAGACTCAAAATCCTAGCTTACACACACATGAAACTCACATGGAAGAGACATGACTTACTGAGATTTGCTATAATTAGGTGGTTAGTTATACTCGATGAATTTAGTTAATAAGATAGATTATTATTTAACAAAATAGAGAATAATTAATCCTTAAAATAGTATCCAATAAGGCTCTAGATAAATATTGCTAGTCAGGTCATGATAAATTATGAGTGTGGTACAAGGATACATAATAGTCTCAATTTCCACAAACAATTTTTAAGGGTTTTCAATTATCGTTGAGAAATTCCAATGACATACTCACAGAGTTTGAAATTACGTTTAAATTATTGAATAATTGTGAACTATGGGTAGAAACCACCTATAACATGCTTCATCTATTTTCAATCTATTAATTCAGAGGATACAAACTAGCCAATTTCAAAGTTGGCATACCTCTAGCATGTTATTTCAATTATAAAACTTATAAGTTCTATAAATCGAAAGCAAGATGATTTTTGGTATACATGTAGCATACTCTTTTTGTTATTGAAGTTGTAACTTATATCAATGGAAACTGATAGGTCAACATCACCTATGGCATATTACTGCTAACTTGAATGAGTTTGCCTCTAGTTACTTCAAGTTTACAATGATCGTATCTCTAACATCCTTTTCCATCCCTCGTGTTCTCATAGCCTAGCCTTATGGCTCATTGAGAAAGGGTTGATTTGTAATTTCACTAGGATTTGACCTTTCTGAAAGGTAGTATCTATATAGTTTAATAAGACCTTCAAGCACATAATCAAGGAACATCACTCCTTTATTTTATATGGTATTAGATTATTTTCATTCCCATTCAAGGACAAGGAAGAAAAATATCTGATCTTAGTCAATGGGCCATACCTGATCAGTTGATTCCTAGTGTACCTTAATTGTTTGATTTTAAATCTTAATATTGAGGAAGATTTCTATGTAGTTGGTCATGTTTAGGTGACAATGTCAAACATCTATTCTCTTATTTTGAATGATAAAATTATAGGTTCGGAAAGATATAAATTTGGTAGACACTAAGTATAGTCTACATTCTTGTGCTCACATATGTTTGGGAGTGAACAATGAAAAATGTTTGTTGTCTGAAATTCAATTAACTCTAGGTTCCTCGTATTACTTATTACCATTTGATTATCAATAAATTCCATTCAAGGGAAAATTATTCCATGAATAAAAATACTTTGCCAAAACTTTCCCCAAACTAACATTAAATAAATCCACCTCTAAAGACAATGATCAATGGTAGAAACATGGTAAGAAGAAAGAAAACCCACAAGCATGGCACTTCAACTCAACCTATGAAAACCTAGCTTATTTCTTCCCAACCAACTACCCCTAGTCCTAGTCCTCAATGTGTTTTCTTTCCCTCCTCAGCAAAAGGAATATATTGCAATAAAAATACCAATATTAATAACATGGATGAACTACTCTCTCATTTTGAATACCCTTCCTTATCTAAAATCAATTGATGTCCCTCTAATGATCTGAATGGAAAATGGCATCCACCGACGGAATTTACTTGTGGCATTGTAAGTGGCGTCCACCCATGGTATTCATCAACCCATGCTATTTATCCACCCATCGAATTTACCCATGGTGTTATAAGTGGATTCCACCCATGGTATTCATTGAACCATTGTATTCATTAACCGATGACCCATGGTATTTTCGTATGCTATTTTAAGTGGCATCAACCCATGGTGCTCATCCTCCCATGGTATTTGTCCAACAATGGAATTTACCCATGGTATTGTAAGTGATATCCACCCATGGTATTCATTCACACATGTATCTACCCACACATGGAATTTACCCGTGGTATTGTAACCAAAAAAATCTATAAGTAACGTGTCACATTTTGTAAAAGGACACATTGTCAAGAATAATGTAGATTTTAAAATTATTCTTTGTTTTAATAATAATAAAAACATTGGCTTTGTTTACTCTGTATTCTCATATTTTTTTATCATTTCCATTTTTCAGATCTTGGGGGCCTCCACCTAAGATTTACATTAGTGGTATTAAATCCAGGTTACGATTCCATGGGAATGAGGGTCTGAAGCATATTTCAGTTTCAATTTGTTGCAGCAATCCTTAGAAAACTTCATGCAAGTTATAATATCTCTACATAGAATTATAGAAGGTTAAAAGTATTTCATTTTTAGTTATTTTCATTATCTCAAAGGGGTATTTTATAGAATCTTCTTTCATTTTCTAGTTTGAGAGATATGATCACTTGATGTTACACATGTCTATAATGTTGTGTGGCAACATGTACCACGTGTTTCTAGAATTATTTTCTGACTCCAAAGGTTATGGAATTTTAACTGTTTTATATAGATAGAAATATCTCCTGAATAGCTCAAATGGGTATTTAACATAATTTGATTTCATCACGTGTAGCATAAGTTATCAACAAATTTATAGAAAGAGGTCTATATTGTCAATGAAGCCTTTACAATATTGCATTCGAAAGGAGAATCTAAAACACACATGGCAACTTTTGTTACAAGTTTGTAACACATGTATAGTTGATGTACATCTCTCGTGTATCCTGGTTCTATAACCCACCAATAATCCATGAGGTTTTACTTATGGAACAACATTCAGAGTGGGTTTCCTTTGGAGACATGCCCTCCCACCCCACTTTAGTAGGAAACTACTTCACATCCATCAATATCTGCATAGGAGTATTTGACTTGGGTTATTGTGAGACATGCCCTCCCAACCAGGCTATGTAGGTTCCAACTGCTTCATCAACAATCAACATCAAGGTTATGAGTCAACCACACAAAAGTCCTGTTATCAAAGCCCATTTGCTAGGTTGGACACTGTTAGTATCAAAGTTGGTCAGAAGCATTACATGGTACTTCTATCCTCGGATCTTTAGTTTTCATGTTTATGGGTCATTCATAAACCCACTCTTCATCGAAGTCCATTTTCTAGGCCACACGCTGATAGTAACATAGTTGGTCACAGGCACTACAATGTATATCTATTCTCAGATCTTTGTTCATTATGGTCATGTTTTAACCAAACAAAAACCTTCTCTTTAGTGACTCTTCATATTCAACAAAGGCTTCTGAGAAGAGAAATTCATGTAATGGTGACCATTGCCTCTTACGATGGTAGAAATGATCCAAATGGAAGATGGAATGCACCCATGGTATTGTAAGTGGCATCCACCCATGGTATTCATCCACCCATGCTATTTATCCACCCATGCTATTTATCCACCCATGGAACTTACCCATGGTATTGTAATTCACATCCACCCATTGTATTCATTCACCCATTATATTGGAGAATTTATTATCTACAGATAAATACTAATTCCCTAGATAAGTAGCTGTATCTAGAACAATAGTTTAAAGTGTTTTATGCTTTTCCTATAAGCAATAGCTAAGATGAGAAGTTAGAAGGAATACCTGTAGTTCCGCTCTTGTCTCATCTCATCTGTATCGATTCCATTTCTCCTTCCCATACTTAATCCGCTTGAGAAGTACCATGTAAACACAACAGAAGACAAAAAATCGATCAAAGCATGAGATCTATTGAATATAAGTGAAAGGAGTAGATACAATTCACACACATAAGCATTATAAAACAATAGAAACATATGGCAAAATGGTTCAAACACTTTATTAGATAGAAGAAGGAATTACAACCATTGGTGTCTGATTCAAAGCCATTCCTCTAGCTTGGATCCCATCCACATCGCATCAAATGCATGAAAAACTTGTAGCATCACAATACTTGCTACAAAGCCAAATCTCATAGCAACACTATCTCCTTACAATTCAACATAATCCAGCCCCTGATCACTTAGATGAGTGGTCAATTTTTAGGAAAATGAAGGAGGTTTTGTCATTAATGGTGGCATTGAATGGGCTTCCATACTTAGAAGTAGTTCCATGGAGGAAGGGATGACAGGATAGAATGAACCTTAACTCATTCTTCCTCTGTTTTCGAGCTCATATGAGTTGATCATTGAGGGAAAATTCTAGATGAGTCCAAAAGATAAGAATATTCCCAAAAACCTACGTGAATTTCTCTCCTTCTCACCCAATGCAGGTGAAAGGAAGCCTAAGATCTTTGCAGAGCACCCTGGTAGAGGACTTAACTACTCTGCAGCACACCTTCATAAAGGATTAACTGCGGTGGTCCTTATAGAGGCTACTTATGGATGTCTTCAAGTCATGAAACGATTTGGGAAGGAGGCATTGAAAGGGGTGACTTGTTTAGGGCATGAAGCAACTGAAATTAGGTTTTAATGAGCCCTAAAACACTGATATGGATGTTGGGATTTGATGTGCCCCAATGGATTTGTAATAGTTGCCCCCTAAAGCATGAACTCAGAAAAATTCCAATGTCGAATGAAATTATTTACGATGTGATGAGGAGGTATCAAGGTGGAAGTTGACCTGCATAAATTATAATACATATATCATGATATTTAATTTGTCATGAATTGCTGAGGGAAGGCATACCCATTCTCAGCATATAAACTTTCATTACATGTACATAAATAGTCGTCTATAGATATAGACCCATTATCAGAATAAATATCAATGTAAAGCCATTGTACATAGGATTTAGTACTCCTAAAATCGCAGCCTGGATGGATCAAACTAGATCCGGGGTCTTCAATCTTGTTCAACTATTAGCTCAAGTACAAGTGTAACCATGTGAATATGTGATCTAAAGTCAAACATGGGAAGACACCATCTGATTACTAGCCAATGATGTAAGTTGTTACCAGATGCGAGAGAAATCACCGATAATGATAATGATCCTCAAGGTATTGCAGTACATTCTGTATGGTGTGAAAGGACGATTCGATGTCGAACAACATACAAGTTCTTTCAGTTAAAGGCCATTGATGTATGCCTATCGCCAGAATTTAGAAACCTACCATTGATGTATGCAAGCTTCAAGGTACTCAATGGGTGTTTCTAAGTCAACTTCTTGGATAATGAGCTAATCTTTTCATATTTAGAGAGTCTGAAAAGAGCTTCAAGAGGACTTCAGGGGGGTTCCTTTTTTATTTTTAACAGAGCTCGAAAAAGAGATAAAAGTGTGCTACGGGGTCAAAGGTACAACTTACAATTGAGCACACTGAATTCTACAGATCAGTTGCAAAACCTACTCAGGCCATCACCAAAAAAATATATGTTTCATAAGAAAAAATAGGTAAGTAGTAATGTTTAATTGATTAATGAACATGAAATAAACATAAAACAAGTTTTTACGATGACATTTTTACCATTTGGAATTTACCATTCAACTTTTCTGCTCTAAGCTTAGCTTTTACCTCAACTTTCACCAGCTGATTGTGAGATATTTTCTGGACCATTTCTCGAGCCGTCTGGACTAGGTAGGAACTAAACCTCTCTTCCTTCTTTTCAAGTCATTCTTTTGTCATTTCATGCAAGTTTTAGGGATTTTTGGGGCCCGTGGTGTTTCATTGTTTTTCCCTAGGATTGATGAAGGCTTTCACATCGAAAACTGTGCTAAAGAGCACCCAGATAGAAGGTTACATGCTCTATAGTGCACTATCTCTATGTCTAGGCTGCAAGGGGCGCATTTCCCAAGTTTTTTTTAGCCGTTTTCTCCAAAATTTTTCCTGTGTTTTGAATGGAAAGGATCCTAATTTGGCTTATGATTTTGTTTCAGGCTTGCATCAGATCAAAATGTCGATTACATGGTGAGAAAGAGAGCATGAAGAACAAGACATGGTTGCCCTAAACAATTTGGGTACAGTTGAGGCCCTCAAAATTGTGGGTTACTCAACTACTTTAAGCTGTCCAGAATTAGGCAAAAAATAGAACTACTGTTGTTCCTTCTTCGTGCATGGGATCTGAGAGATCATAATTTTCACATTAGGGACAAGATGGTCCCTATTACCATTGAGGATATCTACCTTCTTACTAGAGTGTTGAGGTGAGGTGCCCCCATCTCACTTTCTCGATTTTCCTGTGGAGGTGAATCGGTGAGAGATTATATCAGATAGTTGTGTCGACCAGGGACACAACCTAGCAAGCATGGGAAAATAAATATCAAGGATTTAGGTGATTTTCCTTTAAGAATGGTCCTCTTCACAATCGCAAAATTTGCTGGCATTGTGACATTCCATCTGCTGAACAGATCTTATATGCAGTATGCACTGGACCATATTAGCCACTTGGAGCGAAAATAGCCCATGCTGCAGTAGACAAATTTTGCGTATTACGACTAGCACCATCGGCGTAACCAACAAAAGGTTCTGAAGACTTTGACATCTGCAACAAATGCAAAGTGGATTACTAAGTAGATAAAAATCTCTAAAAGAAGCACACACAGACATGAAATGAAAGCATATATACAGTGAGTTTTACTACAATTGATCAAGCATAGTAATGTTTGAGGTATAACATGTTTGAGGGCTATGAAAATGGAATCCCATCATAATGTACTAAATCGTAGGCACCTTTTTCTAGAACATGCTTGACAACATAAGTTCCCATCAACATTGGTTCAAATTTTCCTGCTTCAAGGTTATGAGCTTCCTAATCGTAAAGCAAGACCACGTCTCCTTCTAAGAATATACAAGGCTTGAAATTTCTATCATATTGCACGTTAATACGTTTCTTATGCACTTTTTTAGCCAATGTGGCATCACGACGAGTTTTATCTAGATGGATTAATTCCAAGAAACACACTTCTTCTTCAGAAGTGTCAGGTAACATGTCAATCGCGAGTTTAAGCGATGAAATTTCGCATTGCATTGGGAAGATTGCTTCCAAACCATACACCAACTGAAAGGGTGTGAATCCAATTGCATTTCTCACCAAGGTTCAATATGCCCATAAGGGAGAGTACAGGATTAAATTTCAGTTTCTCTTATGAACCCCTATCATTCTTTACAACATCTGCTTTAGGACATTGTTGATGGCCTCAACTTGTCCATTCACTTGTGGGTAATACAGGGTAGAACTATCTTGTGACAGTCCTAACTTAGCAGTCAATTCAACCATCATGTGATTATGAAAATACGACCCGTGATATGTAAGTATGGCTTGTATTACACCAAACTTGGCAACTATGTGGTTAAAAAATAAAAGAGCAGTCGTCTCACCACTGTTGTTCAATGTTGGCATCGCCTCGACCCATTTAGTAACATAGTCAAGAGATACTATAATATAACCATTCCCCTCGACCGAGGTGGAGTTACATGTCATAAAGTTAATTCCCCATTTGGGGAATGGGCCAATAGCAATGACTAGATGCAGTGGTGCAAGTGGTAATTTGGTTTCTTGGTCATATATTTGGCATGCATGAGATCTTTTGACATCAATAATACAACCTTTAAATATAGTTGGCCAGAAGTAATGAGCACGAAGAATTCTTTGTGCGGTTGCATATCCTGATAAGTTTCCACCACAGGCACCAGAATGACAATAATTCAATGCTTTCTCAGCTTCCTCATGTGTGAGGCACCTCCGTAAAACTATATTGATACCACGATGGAAAATTGTGTCACCAATGATCAGATAATCTTTGGTTGGGTAATGAATATGTCAATGTTGCGAGCGAGAGTTATCTTAATGGAAAGTTTGGGTCTGGAGATAGATCAGTATATTTCCATACCATGCGTCAGATGACGAAATTAGAAATAGAGACTCATCCAATATTAATGGTTCGGATATTGAATCAATGGAGGTCGAGGGAAGGTCACATAGTAACTCAGCGAAAACTAGAGATTTATTTGGTTTGGACTTGATGAATTCCAAATCAAACTCCTATAAAATAACTGTCCATTTTGAGTATTTTCCCCCCAGTAATTGATGTGAAAAAATGTATGTCATAGGGTTGCAATCTGAAATGATAGTTGGTTTCTATAATAAGATATAATGGCCAAACCTTTGAATAGTTTACACAACTCCAAAGCTAGTTTTTTGACATAAGATTACTTACTTTCTGTCTCATTGAAATTACAACTAAAGTAATAAATCAAATGTTCAATTCCATTTTCTTCCTAGACTAAAACCATGCCAATGGTTGTATCTACAACGACGATATATAGGTAATAGTCCTTTTGGTATTTTGGAGAATACATTAATGAAGCTCTAATCAAGGTATCTTTAAGAGCATCAAAGGAAGCTTGTGCAACTTGATCCCAATGGAAGGGTATCTCCTTTTTCAAAAGATGCATAAAACCTTTAACCATCTTAGCACAATTAGGAATGAACCTCCTCAGAAAGTTTGCTTTCCCTTGGAGTCTCTATAACTGTAAAAGATTTGAAGGTGGAGGAAAATCTAGAACTTCCTGAACCTTTAATGGAACGAGTCAAATAGCCTCTATAGAGACTACAAATCCAAGAAATTTCCTAGAACCAACGCAAAACACACATTTGTGCGGATTGAGTCGTATCTTGTAGTGTCAGCACTATAAAAATATTTCTCTCAAATGTTGCAGGTGATAAGTCTGGTTTCATGAATGAGTAGCTAAATCGTCAAGATAGGGTTGAACAATGTGCTTGATCTCACGGAAGGCATAATTCGTTTCCCTCTGAAAACTTGCCCCAACATTCTACAAAACAAAGGGGAGCTTCCTATAGGTGAATGTGCCCCATGGACAAATGAAAGTTGTTTCCAATTTGTCCTATGTGCGTATATTGATTTGATTATAGCCGAAAAAACCATCCATAAACAAAAATATTTTGCATCCATCACATTTGTTAATAATTTGGTTGATAAAAGGAGGAGGATTATTGTCTTTTGGACATGGGTGATTTACATCCCTATAATCGACACACACTCGCATTGTTCCTTGTTTCTTCATGACAGGAACAAAATTGGAAACCCAGTCAGTAAGAGGAATAGGGTAAATGAAACTAGCTCGCAAAATTTTTTCAACTTCTGCTTTAATTACAACGGCTTTCTTTGGATGAACAGGTCGAAACCATTGTCGAACTCACTTGACATTAGGGTACATTTTGATTTTATGTTCAACAATACTAGATTCAATTCTTGGCATCTCCTCGTAAGACCATGCAAAGATATCTCTAAATTCATGAAAGAGAGTACGATAATTATCAAGATCTGATGGAGAACAAGATCTGTTGACATGAATATTCTCTACAATATTAGGCTTGGTCGAAATATTAATAGAAATCGTTTCTTCAATATTTGACAGGTTTCTCTCAAATTCTACCATGTGTATGAAAACAGAATTCGATAGGAATCAATGACTGAGGGGTGGTTTAGTTCATTTTAATAATCTTCGATGTCATCTGGAATATTGGAACGATAATGATAATCTTTCCATGGTTCTTCTCCTATTATCATTTGTTGGATGATTCCTTCATCCATAGAATGTATACGTGAAAAAGGATCCGAAAAGGTGCCATATTCTAACGAATGGTCTACCCATAAAATCATTGAGTGCGGATTTGGGTTTGCCGCAGAAGCCTAAAAAATTGATTGCTATGATGATTCAATGGGGCTTAACGACATCACCTAAATATACTATCAACTTCAACCTTGTTGGTAATCCTCCTTAAATGAGTTGAGGTGAAGGAAATCATATTATGAGTCTCTACTCTTGCCACTTCTGCCAAATTAGATGGTGACGATAGGGTAAAAGTACCCATTAGGGAAGGATCTTTAAAGAGACCTACTCTAACACATTGAAGTGACAACGAGGGTACATGTACCAAAGGAATGCTTCCCATAGCATGTGAACTATTGGAAAATAAGGCTAGTTGATCAATGACTGGGATTACACCCTTAAACAGGAATGAAATAGTATGAAATTATGTGGAAACCATAGCAGCCATAGCATATACCCACAGCCTTCACAGTAAAATGTTGTAATCGAGGTGTTTGTCAACTACCTCAACTTTAACAATAATTTTTTTCCCCACAGTTCGATTTCTAGGTTACTGAAAATCCCACAAGGAGTATATGTTCTTCCATCAAAAGTTTTCAACGTGGTTTGTTATCATGACAACGACGGTGAACCAAGTGTTTTCCGGCAGCTCATTGACATAATGCAAGTAGATGCCCCCTCATCAATAATAGTTCGGTGAACATTCTTATTCAGAGCTTTTACTTGAATTAGGAAGGCTAACTATGGCAGTAACTGTGGTGTATATCACACATGGTTAAAAACCACTGAGATTAGAATCCATAGGATCTACTCCAGCTATTGCTGATAGTAAAGATTGCTTCTTGAAGGGATAATTTTATAACACCTCGAGTGTCGACATATCAAAAGGTGATTGAGAAAGATCTTCCACTATGTTATAATTCTGAGCTACTCGACCCCAAGGGTTAAATTTTGATTTTTTCGCAAATCCCTTTGATGGTTTTATTGTCAATTCTAGTACAATAGGTGGAATATTTTCAGATTAAGTCGAAGTCAAAGCATGAGGTTGCTAAATTGCCTAATTATTCGACGGTGATGGTGGAATTCCATAATCTTTGTTTCTCGTTGACACCAAAGCTTTGTTTTGTGGCTTTGTGATGGATAACATGAGTACTTGGGATGTGGAAGCATGGTCCGTTGCAACCAAATGTGTCTCCGGGTTTGGAAATAGATCAGTCAACACTACCGATGTGTTTGACGTCTTTAAAAGTTTAGATACCTCGAAGCGATGTGGACAATCTCTTTTAAAATGATTGTCATTACAGATTAGACATGGATAACGAGATTTCCTTGCCAAAGCAGAGGAATCAGATCTGAAGGGGAATTAGCATGTTTATTTTTATTTTTCCCCTTTCTCTTGCTTCCTGGTTTCTTTGGATTTTTGCCTTTGTCAGATGACATGGAAATAATTTTGGAAGCAAGAGCATATTCTGATGCATTGGTAGCTTGATTGGTAAGGGAAAGGGTTTGAGCATATGGTCTTCCTACCATTTGTGTATTCGAAGAACCAATCACAACATCGTCGGCATGAGAGTCCTTACTTGATTGTGGTGTAGGAGGAATAGTGAAGGTTGGTTGGGGTGCATTGGGAGTTTTATCATAAAGCATGCCAGATTGTGTGTAAATCAAATCCAAGTACTGGACACAAGTAATTACTTTCTCTTCTATGATAACTCCACCTTTTGCCACATCCTCTGTGATTGATGGAAACAAGGATTTTATGAACCACTCAACTAAAAGCTGATCGGGAACATATGTCTTAACCATTCGACGATGACATCGCCGTTCATGAATATGATCTGATATTTGTGTAGCAGTCATGTGTTTAAATTTGGTTAGGAGTTCCATTCCAGTTTCATATCTGATGGGTAACTGGAAGTGGGTCAAAAATGTAGTGCCTAAAGTGGTGAAATTGTCAAAAGAAGCTATTGGTAACTCAATGTACCATTTAGCAGTCGGACCAGTAAGTGTTCTTTGGAAAAGACGGAGTCTAACAGAGTCATCATTTAAGGAGTTTGATGAACACCACAAATGAAAGGTCATGACATGATTTGATGGGTCTTCTCCGTGATTTCTATTAAATTTCAGAATGTCAGATGGTAACATATGCAGAATTGTCAGCCAATAAGGGGCATATAAGATTGGATAATTAGTGAGCTGATTTAAATCTGGTAATTCTAATGTTGCTACAAATGGAAATTGTTGATTCAAGTCAGGTTTAGCGTACCCAGGATATGATGGAATTGCCTGAGAAATAGGTCTTTGCATACTAACATAGGGCATCAACATTTGGTAACCTTGGTATTGTTATTATTGAACAAAATGAGCATAAGGCGGTTGTTGAGAACCAACTTGAATGTGTGGTTGTCCATAACCTGCAAAGCCTTGTTGACGAGGACCTTGGTAAGCTTGATATTGACCAAACCCAGGTTGAGCCTGTTGAGCAAGTCCAAATTGGGGTTGGAATTGTTGGAATTGAGCTTGTTGAAATTGAGGTTTCCACAGTTGTTGAATCAACTGTTGTTTTTTTTTTTGTACAAGTGTTGTTGATTTAACGGTTGTTGTTGCCCAACAATGAAAGGTTAGTGAGGTTGTGAATAAATTATATCATTGTAAGCTTGGGTAAGTTTAGATAAGGGTATACTAACCTGAGATTGTTGCTGAACCCCAGAAGCAAGTGGTTATTGTACAAAAACTTGAGGAATTTGAACTTCTTGACCTGAAACTTGTGGTTGCAAGGTAGAAGCATTAGTTTGTACTGGATGAGATACAACAATTTGAACTTGTGACTGTGGTATAGTAGTAACAACACGCGTAGTAGGAATAGCTGACATAGTTTGAATTGGTTGTGTTGGATACACAAGCCTAGGTTGAATTGGAATTGTTGGTTGCAATTGACAAAATCTAATTCTAGATTGACCTCAACACTGCGGGATATTACCATATGATGGTCCTCCAGAATAAGGAGGATACAGTGAATAATAATATTTCTCTCGATATGGTGGCAATCTATTATTTAATGGATACATGTCTTTGTCGACCAGATTTACCTGCTTGATATTGATATCCATGATCAAACTGTTGAATTCTCGTTAGAGAAGAACTAGGTAAAATTCCAGTTGAGGACATGGGTGATGAGCATGGTGTAGAAGCAACCACTGAGTGGGTTCCATATGAAGATTGGTAACCAATTGGGACAGGTGGTTCACCGTAAAGGTGTGACTCAAGTGTGGTAGAAGACATCGAGGAGGTTGCAACAGAAGATTCTAGTGCAGTTGCATCAGATGATATAGTCTAAGATGTTGACAGTTGTTCAACCATAGTTAACTGACCTTAAATTTGTCTTAAAGAATCGACGGGTACTTGAAAATAAGAAGGATCAAATGGAGCAGTAAAATGAGAAGTATGAGGTTAAAGATAAAGCTCAACTCCAAAGTGGAAAGGGGTTCGAGGTGTAGAATCTCCTTCCAATTCCTCCTCTATAGCAATTACACCTGGTGGAAGAACTTCACCACCAGGTCCGTAAAAGATTTATGGTGTTGATAAAGTTGAATTATCAATAATTACTAATGTCTGAGGGGTAACCACCTGATTTCCTTCCAATAAAGTAACAACTTCTGAATGTTCAAATTTGAATTCTAGATTTCAGGTAAATGAAAAACAATTTCAATAAGAGATTTCAGGTTCATATGTAACTTTCGTTTGAACTGGGATAGGTTCTGGATTAACTTTTGGTTGAACTGATTCAAGTTCAGAAGTACTTTCTTGTTGGGCAACTTCATGTTGAGGATCAGCTTGCTATTGAACAATATCGATTACTGTTTCACTAGGACCATTGCTAATGTACTCAGGTAATTGTGAGACTTCTTCTTCAGAAACATATGTACTAGAAATGGTTGTAGTAACTAGAGTCTCAATACTTACCGAAATAGATAATTCAGGTAATTCAGATAAAGAACTAGGTGTTCTTGATGTACTAGACTTAGTTAAGTGAGACCGCTTTATTCAAATAGGTGTTGCTTTAGGTGGCAAAGGCAGTTTTCTCACTGTTTTCCGTGAACTACGGGGTAAGGGTTGATGTTCCTCCATGATTTTTTATTAATTTTATTATCAGAAAAGAAATGAACAAAAATGGGTATACTAGGAAAAAGGCTTACCAAGCAACTATGAATTGTAGAATACCTCCTGGCGAACCAAGAAGTACAGGCTGACAATCTCCCTGAATGTTGTGTTCGGTGTATCACAGTTTACAAGGCGACTGACTCGGTTACTTAAGGATGGATAGCAACCTAATGTTGTCCTCCCATATATACCTAAAGGTCCATGGACGCCTAGTCCATATAAGCATTTTCTAATGCCAAACTGCACAATGAGAGCATTCCCATATACTTTACGTACTGTAACACCGCCCTATATACCCAAAGGTAGATGGACGAGCTATGATATATTCACGTACGTGTAATGATGTATCACACTCAGGATGTATTGTAGACAAGTTAGCGACAACTACTTTGTTTTATAATGCTGAAACACGTCTCTAGCCTAGAACCACTAAATGTTCTCGTTAATGACAATGCTCCATTAGGTAAATTTATGTTAATTTTAAGTTGATCTTTCTTAGGAATTTTCCTTTCAACTTCACCACGTGATGCATTCTGAAATTCCTAGGAACAAAGCTATCATGATAAGCATTCTTTCCATTCAATTTAACCATGAAAATCTTCGCTACTTAGGGATACATCAATCAGATTTCCTTTGATCAAAGAGCAAAGAGCACAATCTAAATGCAATTTCCTTATACTATTCCTATCAGCACACACATAATTTTTCATTGCCACATGCGTGTATTTGTTTTCGATTTCCTTAATTTGAATATGAACAAAAGGAAATATGCACATACAATAAATCAATTTTTCATAAGAACAAAGACTTTTACAATAATTCTATTTCGAAGGAAGAGAAGGATTTATGACACTTTCTTTCGAATGAAGATTAATCAATTATATCCTAACTCTGGCTATTGATCGATAATGATAAAGAAAAGATGAAGAAAAATCAATCAATCCAATCAAATTTGGGCCAGACCAGGAGATAACAACTCGTTTTCTGAGACATAACATTCATTGATCAATCAACAAACAATCAAACAGAGAAAATTTTGCAAAAAATATTTCCAAAGGTGGGAAAGTAATCCTAGAAGGATCAATGCAGCACAAAGTGGGAGACAGTGTGCTTCAGAGCACTGTCCCTAAGCCACGGGTGCTCTACAGCGCACTGTGTCCCTCACAAGCCTGCGCTGGTGAGATTAAGCCATTTCAAGGGGCAATTTGACACAGTTTTGACGAATTTTTCAATGTAAGCATTTTAATTACAATCTATGACCACAAATAAGGTCTATAAGGATGTCTGAGGAGGTGGATAAGCTACTAGGAAAGAGGATTCTTCCCCAATGGAGTTGCCAATTTGTTTTGGAGAATTTAGTATGTACAGATAAATACTAATTCCCTAGATAAGTAGCTGTATCTAGGACATCAATTTAAAGTGTTTTAGACTTTTCCTATAAGCAATAGATAAGATGAGAAGATAGAAGGCCTACCTGTAGTTCCGCTTTCCTCTCGTCTCCCTTGTATTGTTTCAGTCCCTCCTTCCCATACTTAATTCGCTTGAGAAGTACCCTGTAAACACAACATAAGACAAAGAACTAATCAAAGCGTATGATCTATTGAATATATGTGAAAGGGATCAGATACAATTCACACACATAAGCATTATAAAGCAACACAAACATATGGGAAAAGGGTTCAAACACTTTATTAGATAGAAGAAGGAATTACAACCATTGGTGTTTGATTCAAAGAGATTCCTCCAGCTTGGATCCCATCCACATCACATCAAACACATGACAAACTTGTAGAATCACAATACTTGTTGCAAAGCCAAATCTCATAGCATCATTATCTCCTTACAATTCAACATAATCCAACCCTAATCACTTAGAAGAGTGGTCAATTTATACGAAGGTGAAGGAGGTGTTGTGATTAATATTGGCATTGAATGGGCTTCCATACTTAGAGTTAGTTCCATGGAGAAAGGGATGAGAGGATAGGATGCACCTTAACTCATTCCTCATCCATTTTCGAGGTCATAGGAGTTGATAAGTGAGGGAAAATTCTAGATGACTCCAAAAGATAAGAATATTCCCCAAACCCTATGGGAATTTTGCTCATTCTCTCCCAGCATAGGTGAAAGGAAGCCTAAGTGCTTTGCAAAGGACCCTGGCAATGGGCTTAATTACTCTGCATCACACCTTCATAAGGGCTTATCTGCGCTGGTCCCTCTAGAGGCTACTTCTAGATGTCTTCAAGTCATGAAATTGTCTGGGAAGGAGGCATTCAAATGGGTGAGTTGTTTAGGGCATGAAGCAACTGAAATTATGGTTTGATGAGCCCTAAATCACTGATCTAGATGTTGGGGTTTGATGTGACGAAATGGATCTGCAACTCCCATGGTATTTTCCCATGGTATTGTAAGTGGCATCCACCCTTGGTATTCATCCTCTCATCGTATATATCCACTCATGGAATTCACCCATGGTATTTTAAGTGACATAGACCCATGTTATTCATTTACCTATGGTATTTACCCACCCATGGAATTTACCCATGGTATTATAACCAAAAAGTTTCTATAAGTAACAAGTCACATTTTGTAAAAGGGAAGATTGTCCACCATAATGTACCTTCTACAATTATTCTTTGTTTTAATAGAAATGTTACTTTGTGGTTTTGTTGGACATGTGTCGTAATATCTTTTCTATCATTTCAATTTTTTAGATCTTGAGGCCTCCCTGCCCCCATGGTCTAGATCACATAGTCACCAATATCAAACAAAGCTCCCTGTACATTAGAGGGAATCTAAGAAGCTATCCCAATATTAAAAAGTGTAGTCCTAGAACATGATAAGGAAGTTTATTTCTCTTTAAAAAACATCTCTCTAGACTTAGCTCCCAACACCATTTGAGTAGAAGGGTCCATGATAGATAAATCTGTAGAGGATGGTACTAACAAACAAATTATTCAATACAATCCAGCAAGAAAATTAGGTTATAAAAAAAAAAAACAAAAATGGGTGGGAAGTGATTTTAGGTAACGGAAAATATTCTAGCACTCATACTTCACTAGAATAAGTTGTAGTGAAAGAGTGGAAAGTAATAAAGACCCAAGTTAGATCTAATCCTCCCAAAATGGAGAACCCTTAAAATATGAAATAAATGATAAAGATCATCTCCTTGAACTACAAAGGTTTACGGAGTAGAAATATGCTGGGAATAGTAAATGCACTTATCAAGTTTGAGAAACCTCACGTTATTCCCCTCTAAGCAAAAAAATTGAAGGACCCATAACTCGTGATCATGCAAGACCTTTTATTTAGCTACTTGGGTACCTCCAAGAGCCTTTACACCATTTTCAATCGAAATTGGTTTCAACAAGACTAGTGTTGGCATTATGATTCAAGTGTTGTCCTTGATGGCAACTCACTCAGAGGTTGCTACAGGTGCTCAGAGGTTGGTACAGGTGATGGCAACTTAATCAGAGGACAGATCTTAGTACAGCATGCCAAGAAAGTTCATACACGCAGGTTCGTTAAGCCCAAGTCGCGTATACAAGCAAGTTCACTATATACCAAGTCGCGTATATGCAGGTTCTCTATATATCAAGTCGCGTGTACACGCAGGTTGGCTTCAGTAAAAGAGCGTGTATGTGGAAAAGTACCTTTGGTCCGTGGCACTTAGTCCTTGGAAGTTGCGCCTATGGTTTCGGACCATGGTGTCTCGACGGGCATGTCGATCCCTCGTTTTGAGCTTGATGGTATTGTGTTACTATGGTTTTGGACCGTGGTATTGTGAAGTACCTAAGGCTATATAAGGAGAAGATAATTAGGCAAGTGGAAGCAAGCATTGTGTGTCTGATGAAGTGAGAAGATCTGGTATTGCTGTTTATCTGTTCGGGACGCTTGGCAAGGGTCGGATCTGACAGCGAAGGCATAAGTAATTATTTGTAGATCTTCACGCGGGTTGCCTTTGGTGAAAGCGCGTATACACGCGAGTTTGGTAGAGTGAAGTAGCGTATGCATAATAAGATTTGATATTTCAGGTTGCTACTGATTCTGGTGGTTGTTGCAGAGTTCTGGGCTCTGGTTTGGGTTCTGTGATCTTGATGACAGGGTTTCTGTGATTCAGTATTGGGTTGTTTAATGAATTATGATGCAAGTATAAGTTGATGATTGTATTGCAGTAATGTTTGTTTTGTACTCTTGGATCTAGTCTGAAAATTGATGAAACGTGGTCCCTGAAGGAAAGAAGGTTGTAGGGTCAGCACCTACGTACTAGTAAATGGATCGGCTAGTACAAGAGCTAAGGGGGTTGTAGCTCCCTTCCAGAAGTAGTTGGAAAACGAGAGAGGGTTGTAGCCCTCTGCAGGTTGTAGCCTGCGTACTGGTAAAGGACTGCACCAGTACATTGTAAAAGAAGTTTCTTATTAAAGAAGAAAGAGACGAATTGCAGCAGGTGGTTTTCACCCACATTGGGTTTCCACCTTATATCATGGTGTTCATGTGTGTGGCTCTTGTGTGATGTTATGTTCTGTTATTCTGCACCTGTTTACTATTAATATGCTTAATAATGTTCTGATGCATTTACTGAAGATTAAGCTAACTGAATTATAAGATCTCTAGATATACGCGAGTTTCATTAGACACAGTAGCGTGTACACGCGGGTTCACTTAATTGAAGTAGCTTATATGTTTCTGAGTATGAAATTGGAAAGTTTTTACTGATCTGATAATATTGATTCACCCCCCCTCTCAGTATTATTTCCAACAATTGGTATCAGAGCCAGGTCCTTCAGAGGAAGCTTGATCGCTTGAAGGAAAAGATCCATGAGAATGGCTAATCCAGAAAGAGAGGCACACATCAGGCCACCAGTCTTTGACTGGAACAATTTTACTCACTGGAAGATAAGAACCACTGCATATCTACAATCACTTGGAGCAGAAATTTCGGGAATCGTAGAAGGAGGATACAAATTCCCATCAGCAACCCCTACAGATCCAGCAGAGAAAAAGCAATATGAGCTCAATGCCAAAGCTGTTACTGTCCTATTGAGTAGTTTGACACAATCAGAATTTATGAAGATCATGCATTTCAAATCAGCTAAGGAAATATGGGACAAAATCGTCACAAGCTACGAAGGAGATGATCAGGTAAAAAGAGCAAAGCTTCAAACTCTCAGAATCTGGTATGAAACTCTTAAGATGCATAGTAATGAAAGCATAGCTAATTATTTCTTGCGTATGGATGAGATTGTGAATTGTATGAGGGATCTGGGTGAAGAATTTGAGGAAGTTGTCTTAGTTGAAAAGGTTTTGAGATCTCTGTCTGCTAAATTTGATTCTAAAGTATCTGCCATAGAAGAAAAGGAGAATGTGCAGAAAATCACCATGTCACAGCTTCATGGGATCTTAACTGCTTTTGAAATGCGACAAGAGGTACCACCAGAAGCCGCATTCGAAGTGTCAGAGGAAGAAGATGAGGTAAATTTTTTCAAGAATCTTGAACGGGGAACTGGACGGTTCAAAGGTAAGCTACCTTTCAAATGTTTTCTATGTGGTAGAGTTGGTCACTATGCTACTAGATGCCCTCATAACAAAGGAAAGATATCTGAAGAAGATGGTAGAAGCTATTATACCCATATTACAAGTCCATTCAATGATAGTGAAGATATTAGAAGTCTCATGGCACATGAAAAGAAGAATGCTTCATCCAATAATAGCAAAGATATTAAAAGTCTCATGGCACATGAAAAGAAGAATGCAGAAACTGAAGAAGTTACCAAATTAAATGAACAATTGGAGACAATAACCAGGGTAAGGGAGAAATTGCAGGATGTAGTAAAGGATCAGAGCATAACTATTCAAAGGCTTGAATCAAAGATCCTCTCTCTAAAAGAAGATCTTAAAAAATCAAGAGAACAGAACAAAGAAGCTCTTGAAGATCAAGAACATGAAGTGATCAAACTAAAGCGACAAGTGGAAGAAGGAAGAAAAGCTGAAGAAGATCTAAGGAATCAATATCTGAAAAAGGAAGAACAACATCAAGTTGAGGTAAATATCGTGAAAGGTAAAATAGAAGAAAAGGATAAGCTGTTACGACTTCAAGATAGCTCTAAAGTCTTGGATGATATTCTTAGTAGTCAAAGGTCTCCTGCTATCAAGACTGGTCTTGGTTTTCATGAATATGTTGAAGGGGAATCTAGTTCACAAGGTGAGGCAAGAAACTCTAATGAGAAATCTCAAATGCTCAACAAGGAACAACCAAGGAAAGAAATTCCTCAAGGAAGATCCTTTACTCCTAACTATGGACGTGATAGACGATTATTTCCTCCACTGAATAATGTTGAATGTTATGTATGTCATAATCTTGGACATGTTGCAGCCAGATGTAGAAGTAGAATGGTTCAAGAAAGATCATCACATCCCAGGTATTTCAGAGGATATTGCTTTGCCTGCAATTCATATGGACACAAAGCAATTGATTGTGATAGAAGGAACATGAAAAATGTAAGGTGTTATACATGCAACAACTATGGGCATAAAGCAAGGGAATGCAGGAGCAGATTTCAAAATTCAAAACAAGAGGACCATACATCATCACAGTTCCAGGAACTAAAGAAGATAGAGACAGAAAGGTGTGGCATAATTCAGACAGCTGACATAACAGACACAGGGGAATCTGAAAGTGATGAAATTCAGTATTCCATCCTGCATACGCTGATATAATGAAGACAAGTCGCGTATATACGCGAGTTACAGGCTGCAAAATTGCGTATATGAAGGAAGGGCAGCAGAACAAACCTAGGTTCAGTCATGGTTGGCTCAAGCTCAGGGGGAGCAGAACAGACTCAGGAAATGGTTCAGTCATGGTTGGCTCACACTCAGGGGGAGCATATACTTCAAATAATTCATTGTTGGCATTATGGTTAGAAGTGGCTGATGAAACTAAATGATACATCTTGTTGTTTGATCAATGGAATAATATTGCAGGCTGATGCTTATGGTACAGATCTGAATGGCTGGTCTTAGAACCTACATCTACTCAGGGGGAGCGTGGATAGATTGGTACACTTTGGCATAAACAGAGGGGGAGCCAAATCAGAAACTTCAGCATGTACTCAGGGAGAGTATGGACAGCAGTATGGACAGCAGAAGGTATACCAAAGAAGAAAATATCTTGGTCCGCCCTTTGCCCTTGATGTCAAAGGGGGAGAGTGACTTGGTGTGGTGGTTGCCATCAAGTCCAAAGGGGGAGATTGTTGGCATTATGATTCAAGTGTTGTCCTTGATGGCAACTCACTCAGAGGTTGGTACAGGTGCTCAGAGGTTGGTACAGTTGATGGAAACTTAATCAGAGGACAGATCTTAGTACAGCATGCCAAGAAAGTTCATACACGCAGGTTCGTTAAGCCCAAGTCGTGTATACAAGCAAGTTCACTATATACCAAGTCGCGTATACGCAGGTTCTCTATATATCAAGTCGCGTGTACATGCAGGTTGGCTTCAGTAAAAGAGCGTGTATGTGGAAAAGTACCTTTGGTCCGTGGCGGTTAGTCCTTGGAAGTTGTGCCTATGGTTTCGGACCATGGTGTCTCGACGGGCGTGTCGATCCCTCGTTTTGAGGTGTTGGAAATAATACTGAGAGGGGGGGTGAATCAGTATTATCAGATCAATCAAACTTTTCAATTTCATACTCAGAAACATATACGCTACTTCAATTAAGTGAACCCGCGTGTACACGCTACTGTGTCTAATGAAACTCGCGTATATCCAGAGATCTTATAATTCAGTTAGCTTAATCTTCAGTAAATGCATCAGATCATTATTAAGCATATTAACAGTAAACAGGTGCAGAATAACAGAACAGAACATCACACAAGAGCCACACACATGAACACAAAGATATAAGGTGGAAACCCAATGTGGGTGAAAACCACCTGCTGCAAGTCATCTCAATCTTCTTCTTAATAAGAAAATCCTTTTACAATATTTGTACTGGTGCAGTCTTATACCAGTACCGGAGCTACAACCCCCTTTGCTCTTGTACTAGCCGATCCATTTACTAGTATGCAGGCTGCTACCTGCTACAATGCTCCAAAGATCTCCTTTAGCTTTTGTACTAGCTTAGATACTAGTACGTAGGTGCTTGCCTACAATCTTCTCACCTCCAGGTATCACGTTTCATCAATTTTCAGACTGGATACACTGAAGCACAACACATAATCTGTAAGGCCACTTTTCATCCAATTTTCATACTGGACCCATAACTATCATTGAAGCTCAAAACAATCATCAAACTCTGAATCACTGAAACCTTGTTAACAACAGTCACCAGAACACAGAGCAGACACAAAACTCTGTAATAACCATCAGATCCATCTGCAACTTCAAATATCAAGCTTTACAATGTATACGCCACTTCGATGAATCAAACCCGCGTGTATACGCGCTTTTGCCAAAGACAACCCGCGTACAGATCTAAAAATAATTTCTCATAACTTGCAGCTGTACCAGACATCAGTCATACTCATAACACTTATGGAAAAATACATGCGTCAGTATGTAGATCTAGAATAAGCATCATAAAGATAGTTCATTTCAAACCATTTTATCCCGATCTCTCCTTAGATATAGTTCTCCATCAACCGGTGAGATCTCTCCTTAGTTCAGATCAAGCAATGCATCATCAACCCATAACCCTGCATACTGGATCTAATGCTTCATCAGATATTCAAGACATTTCAGATGCACTTGCCTAATGATTTCCTTCTCCTTATATAGCCTTAGGCCTTGTTCAATACCAAGGGCCACAACCATAGAAATCCAATACCATCAACTTTAAAACTAGGGATCAACACGTCCGTCGAGACACCAAGGTCCAAAACCATAGGCACAACTTCCAAGGAATAACCGCCATGGACCAAAGGTACTTTTCCACATACACGCGCTTTTTATGAATCCAACTAGCGTGTACATGCGACTTGGGCTTAACTAACATGCGTGTATGAACTTTCTCTTCTTCTTATAGTCTGATCATCAATTCCTTGCTGCTGACCTTCTGTACTATGATTTGTCATCAGTGAGGTTTGCCATCAAGGACAACACTTATCTCATAATGCCAACAATCTCCCCCTTTGGACTTGATGGCAAAGCTAACTTGTCACACTTAGAACTATCATCTGATTCCTTTGAGCTGTCCTCCATCAGTCACATCTGATATCTCTTCTGAAGATTCATCATCTGATTCCTTTGAGCTGTCCTCCATCAGTCACATCTGATATCTCTTCTGAAGATTCACCCAGTTATACATAAGTGAGATATTCTTCTATGAGAGGGTTGCCATCAAGTACAACACATGCATCATAATGCCAACAATCTCCCCCTTTGGACTTGATGGCAACAACACCAAATCACTCTCCCCCTTTGACATCAAGGGCAAAGGGTGGACCAAGATATTCTCTTCCTTTGCTGAATCATTCCACTGTCCATACTCCCCCTGAGTACCTGCTGAAATCTCTGAATAATCTCCCCCTTTGTATATGCCAAGGTGTACCAATCTGTCCATGCTCCCCCTGAGTACATGCTGAATCTCTGTACCGCTGAAGTGTGTTGTACATGCTCTTCCTGACTGTAGGCAAGATCTGCAAAAGATGTTCTTCAAGAAGAACATGACTCTATTCATCATAAAAGACCTTCCTATCACCAAAGACTCATACATACATCCATCTCTCAACTAAGTGAGGATATACAAAAATTGACTCATCCACCCAACCAAGTGGGAATACATCAAAATTTTACATATGACAACCAATCACATTGCATCAATCATCCCAGGCATAGTGGGGAAACCAAAATAGGCCGTTACATGACCTTGACACCATGAAAGAGATACCACAAAAAGAGATATATGACATAGAGACGAAATAACTAGACCAAGACTTATGAAAGTCACCAGCAGCATCTGATAATCACCATTCAGATCAGCAACCAAGAGATCCTTCTGTTCTCCTTTCGCCTTTATTCCTCCTGAAATCAACACCAAATGTGAACTAGAACCAAAAACTTTAAGATAATGCCAACAATGCATCATTGGAAGATTATCTGCTCCCCCTGAACCTGTGCCAGATGATCTCTGTCAGACCTATATCAGACTTTCTGCAACCAACATCTGTCCCTGCTGATTTCCTTCAAATCTCCATATACGCGTCTGTATACACATAAACAAGCGTATATACGCAGATATCCCTTACGCAACACGCGTACACCATATACGCGACTATCCCCTTGTAAAACTGCGTATGCACGCGGATATCCTTTAAACAACACGCGTACACAAATTTCCATATCAGCAACCTGTAAATGTCCTGTAGAGAATAGGTCATCAACCTATAACAAGGTATGTCTGCATCAATTCATCCCTTTGAACAGAATTCAGAGTCATTCACATTGTATCATGTGTGAAACCACCATAGCCATTTCATCAAGCTCTACATGATCCAAGTATCATTACTTGGGATCAATTAACATATGTAAGTATAAACCTATCATCATATAGATAAGAACTCATCACCATGTCTCCAATAAAGCAACTTTGAGTAGTCATCCATGTATCAGCATTATGTATCTTGAGCTCAAACTCATTTGACAAAACTTCTTGATATCATCAACAGCAACAATCCTTATCCACAAGAGTGCCTGCATCATAACTGTATGATTTTTATGCATATGACAACAGCAGTATATGAGTGACCCATCATCAAGTGAGGAAGATGTATATTCAAGCTTTGTACTTCTTCTTGTCCTTATGAAGATCACCATGTAAGCACCATATATGCATCATCAAAGAATCATCCATAAATCTGATCTGAACATCAACTATGTAACCCCAAGAATCATATGAGATTTTATCATAGACAACTCACAACCACATCATAGCAAGATATATCATTTAGCCATATAAGAATCATCACCAAGGACTATTAACCATAATGCCAACAATGAATTATTAAAGGCATATGCTCCCCCTCAACCAGTGCCATCTGTTAGATCTGATCATGCATAAGCATCAAAACATCATCATCCTCAAGTTAGGATCAAAACACTTCTAGACATCATACAAGTAACAAAACATTTCCACACATCCTCAGCAGACTGTAACCAATAGAGCAAATAATAGACTGAATCATATCAGATCCTTTTTCCGATCCTGTTCCCACTGCTTTTCCTCAGACTGACATATACGCGACTTTGCAGTGTCTAACTCGCGTATATACGCGACTTCCCTTTAAGGAACTTGCGTATGAGATTCAGGACACTGAAGGTTTACACTTTCAGCCCCCCCTGAGTCTGATATGTCTGTGCTGTGCTGTGTCTCAGTACATTGTGCTGACTGTACATCCTTCTTCCTCCATATCTTCAAGTGTGATGAGGTTTTCTCCTTTTGGTGTGATGTCCATCCTTTGTTCCTGCATTCCTTTGCTAAATGTCCAGGCTTGTTACATGCATAACATCTTACATGTTTCATATTCCTCCTGTAGCAATCAGCAGCTTTGTGACCAAACATATTGCAAGAAAAACAATATCCATTAAAGTACCTTGATTGAGATGACCTGTTCGCATAATGATCTTGAACTCTTCTTCTTCTACATCTAGCTGCAACATGTCCAAGATTATGACATACATAACATTCAACATTATTCATAGGAGGAGTAAAGGATTTTCTTTGAGGAGTCTCTTTCCTTGATTGTTGATGGGGTTGACCTTTCATCTCCTTGTTGATCATTTTAGATTTCTCTTTAGAGTTCCTTGCCTCACCTTGTGAACTAGATTCACCTTCAACAGATTCATGAAAACCAAGACCGGTCTTGATAGCAGGAGACCTTTGACTACTAAGAATATCATCCAAGACTTTAGAACTATCTTGAAATCGTAAAAGCTTATCCTTTTCTTCTAGTTTACCTTTCAAGATATTTACCTCAACCTGAAGCTGTTCTTCCTTTTCAAGAGATTGCTTTATCAAATCTTCTTCATCTTTCCTTCCTTCTTCCATTTGTTCCCTTAGTTTGAGAATCTCCTTTTCTTGTTCTTCATTCAGATCCTGCTGCATTTGACGAACTCGGAAGGCACATTCTAGTTGAGATTTTAAGCTGGTGGCTTCGTTTTCTTGTATTGCAATAGCTTGGAGTAGATCTGTATTCTGCTTCTTTGATTCTTCAAGATCTCCTTTTAGTGCGAGGAGTGTAGCTTCAAGATTTTCATAGTAGCTGGATCTATCTTTGAGTTTCTTGATGGTTGTGCTTCTTTCGTTGACTTCTTTTCTTAATGATGTCACTTCATGCTGCAATTTTTGACATTGGTCTTCCTTGTCCTTGAGTAGCTTTCTTACCTTGTTTCCTTCTTCTAGTTGGGCCTTTAGTTTGGTAACTTCTTCTTTGAAAGCACATTCCCTTTTGTTCAATAGATCTTGTTGATCTTTAACTTTGTCTTCAAGCCTTCTAAATACTGCCTCTATTTGATACTTTTCTTGCTCACCCATAAAAGCATGTTCAGTAGTTTCACTATCACTTCCATCACTTTCACAAGGAAATATAGCAGGAACATCAGATGATAACACATTCATACCTGATAATGATTCTGAATCTGAAGAACTTCTTATACCTAATCCCCAATCGATTCTCCCACTGTCATAGTCCTTCTGAGATGTCTTCTTCTTCTTATGAGCTTTCTTCTTAAGCTTCTTTCCCATTGTTCCACGGATCTCCTTCAAGCGATCAAGCTTCTACCAAAGGACCGGCTCTGATACCAATTGTTGGAAATAATACTGAGAGGGGGGGTGAATCAGTATTATCAGATCAATCAAACTTTTCAATTTCATACTCAGAAACATATACGCTACTTCAATTAAGTGAACCCGCGTGTACACGCTACTGTGTCTAATGAAACTCGCGTATATCCAGAGATCTTATAATTCAGTTAGCTTAATCTTCAGTAAATGCATCAGATCATTATTAAGCATATTAACAGTAAACAGGTGCAGAATAACAGAACAGAACATCACACAAGAGCCACACACATGAACACAAAGATATAAGGTGGAAACCCAATGTGGGTGAAAACCACCTGCTGCAAGTCATCTCAATCTTCTTCTTAATAAGAAAATCCTTTTACAATATTTGTACTGGTGCAGTCTTATACCAGTACGGGAGCTACAACCCCCTTTGCTCTTGTACTAGCCGATCCATTTACTAGTACGCAGGCTGCTACCTGCTACAATGCTCCAAAGATCTCCTTTAGCTTTTGTACTAGCTTAGATACTAGTACGTAGGTGCTTGCCTACAATCTTCTCACCTCCAGGTATCACGTTTCATCAATTTTCAGACTGGATACACTGAAGCACAACACATAATCTGTAAGGCCACTTTTCATCCAATTTTCATACTGGACCCATAACTATCATTGAAGCTCAAAACAATCATCAAACTCTGAATCACTGAAACCTTGTTAACAACAGTCACCAGAACACAGAGCAGACACAAAACTCTGTAATAACCATCAGATCCATCTGCAACTTCAAATATCAAGCTTTACAATGTATACGCCACTTCGATGAATCAAACCCGCGTGTATACGCGCTTTTGCCAAAGACAACCCGCGTACAGATCTAAAAATAATTTCTCATAACTTGCAGCTGTACCAGACATCAGTCATACTCATAACACTTATGGAAAAATACATGCGTCAGTATGTAGATCTAGAATAAGCATCATAAAGATAGTTCATTTCAAACCATTTTATCCCGATCTCTCCTTAGATATAGTTCTCCATCAACCGGTGAGATCTCTCCTTAGTTCAGATCAAGCAATGCATCATCAACCCATAACCCTGCATACTGGATCTAATGCTTCATCAGATATTCAAGACATTTCAGATGCACTTGCCTAATGATTTCCTTCTCCTTATATAGCCTTAGGCCTTGTTCAATACCAAGGGCCACAACCATAGAAATCCAATACCATCAACTTTAAAACTAGGGATCAACACGTCCGTCGAGACACCAAGGTCCAAAACCATAGGCACAACTTCCAAGGAATAACCGCCATGGACCAAAGGTACTTTTCCACATACATGCGCTTTTTATGAATCCAACTAGCGTGTACACGCGACTTGGGCTTAACTAACATGCGTGTATGAACTTTCTCTTCTTCTTATAGTCTGATCATCAATTCCTTGCTGCTGACCTTCTGTACTATGATTTGTCATCAGTGAGGTTTGCCATCAAGGACAACACTTATCTCATAATGCCAACATGAGGTTGATGGTATTGTGTTACTATGGTTTTGGACCGTGGTATTGTGAAGTACCTAAGGCTATATAAGGAGAAGATCATTAGGCAAGTGGAAGCAAGCATTGTGTGTCTGATGAAGTGAGAAGATCTGGTATTGCTGTTTATCTGTTCGGGACGCTTGGCAAGGGTCGGATCTGACAACGAAGGCATAAGTAATTATTTCTAGATCTGCACACGGTTTGCCTTTGGTGAAAGCGCGTATACACGCGGGTTTGGTACAGTGAAGTAGCGTATGCATAATAAGATTTGATATTTCAGGTTGCTGCTGATTCTAGTGGTTGTTGCAGAGTTCTGGGCTCTGGTTTGGGTTCTGTGATCTTGATGACAGGGTTTCTGTGATTCAGTATTGGGTTGTTTAATGAATTATGATGCAAGTATAAGTTGATGATTGTATTGCAGTAATGTTTGTTTTGTACTCTTGGATCCAGTCTGAAAATTGATGAAACGTGGTCCCTGAAGGAAAGAAGGTTGTAGGGTCAGCACCTACGTACTAGTAAATGGATCGGCTAGTACAAGAGCTGAGGGGGTTGTAGCTCCCTTCCAGAAGTAGTTGGAAAACGAGAGAGGGTTGTAGCCCTCTGCAGGTTGTAGCCTGCGTACTGGTAAAGGACTGCACCGGTACATTGTAAAAGAAGTTTCTTATTAAAGAAGAAAGAGACGAATTGCAGCAGGTGGTTTTCACCCACATTGGGTTTCCACCTTATATCATGGTGTTCATGTGTGTGGCTCTTGTGTGATGTTCTGTTCTGTTATTCTGCACCTGTTTACTGTTAATATGCTTAATAATGTTCTGATGCATTTACTGAAGATTAAGCTAACTGAATTATAAGATCTCTAGATATACGCGAGTTTCATTAGACACAGTAGCGTGTACACGCGGGTTCACTTAATTGAAGTAGCGTATATGTTTCTGAGTATGAAATTGGAAATTTTTTACTGATCTGATAATACTGATTCACCCCCCCTCTCAGTATTATTTCCAACAACTAGAAATAATATACACTTCATTGGATTATGATGCTTCTTACTCACCTCTTCTTGCTAGAATTATTTCTATTAATTATTTTCTAAATTCTTGTTGCCTACACAAAAGAACTTGCTTATTAGTAGTCTTTGCTAGATCTCTGGTTGTTCATCACATACGAAAGACCCATGTCAACCCTAAAACATGTTATTAAGCCTTATATATTAAGTAATTTCATTTTTATAGTTATATTATTAGGTCGATTGTAACCTTTAATTCTATCCTTTCATCATTATTCTACCCTTTATCTCATATATATCTATATCTATATCTATATATATATATATATATATATATATATATATATATATATATATATATATATATATATATATATATATATATATATATATATATATATATATATGTATATATATATGTATATATATATATATGTATATATATATATATATATGTATATATATATATATGTATATATATATATATATATATATATATATATATATATATATATATTGTAGACAATATTAGGGGTACCTTATCCTCCCTTATACATTATATGTGTTATAAAATTATTCCCTCCCTCGTATTAGACTATAATTATTAGTTTCTTATCATTTTTAAGGGAATTGGTTCATAACATTTGATATCAAACCATACGAGCCTAAGGTTTTTCTACTTCAAAATTACCATCTTGTAATTTTGTCTGAAACTATTTTTGTGGGGTGTTTCAAACATTAAAATTTTGATTATATTGAGAACACATATTTGGGAATATCTAGCCAAAATTTCATATTACGATTCAATGTGATTTTAGAGGGATTCTCGGAGCTACTAAAATAGTCTCAAACAAGTAACCTTCTCATTCTCACTATAATTTTTTATCAGAGGATTCAGACCATGAAACATGATAATATTTAATAAAAAGAATTGGGTACATCTATTCATAGTTTGTAACTCTAGTTTTTTATCTATTCATAGAGATACCTTGTCAAGATTAGGGTTTGTGAATGGTCCTAAAATCAATTTTCTTACAAGTGATCTATGAATTTTAGTTATAATTTTATTTTATCCATAATAATTGAAGCCATGACATTTTTTTTGAAATGTAAAGAAGCATAATAAGGTAACTTAGATGAAAATTTTAGAATCATATTTGAGAAATTGGAGACATGGAACACTTTACAAGTTCACTCTTGGGAATAGGTAAGATATCGACAAGTTTTGGAAATGTTACCATAAGTTTCACTTAAAACAACAAAAGTTCAGTCATATTGGTGGAACTATAGAAAGGACACACTACAATACTACATGATGAAATTTTAGACTTAAAAGGGATCAAATATTATAGATAGGGAGATAAATTATATTCAACCCAATAGTCTCCAAATCAAGAATTTAAATGTAAATAACGTACAAGTGATTCAACATTTGGACGGAAGATACATTTTTGGCTATTCAAAATTTGTGATAAAGCATAAAAATAGGAGCATTGTTATTATTTAACATGATTATTATGTATGCATTAAAATATACATCACCATCTAAACCCCTAGAGAGAAGTACTATGATTGAAAATAAAAAATAAGAAATTTCTCAGTATATCTAAAAAGTGAACAAGAAATTGAAAACAAAATCGATGAACTATAAAAGAAGACATAAAGGTATATGAAATAATTGAAAATTTCCATTTCCACCCTCCTATTACATATGAAAGAGGAGAAACTTCCTAAAGGAGATCTGAAGAATTAAATAAGTCATGAAAATATGGAAGAAAAAAAATGAGTCCTGAAATCACGATTTTTCATCGCCTCAAGGTCCATGTCATTACAGATTCAACCTCGCCCTGAGGAACAACTTCATTATGTAGATGAATATAAGGATTTTTTTTTTAATATTAAATAACATGGATATTATATATGGATCAATACTTTGATCTACACTAAGTGACAACCTTACAAAAGGTAAATATTGTATCCATGTTTTTATAACAAGATCAATTTGTATCATACAATGGACTTCTGAAATAAAATTAATTATATTATTTCTTCACATATTTTTATGGATATTTTGACAAAACATTGTTGGTATATTAAGAGAAAGTAATTATTTAGTGAAATGGTAAATCTTAGAAAAACTATATTATTTACAAAGGACATTTAGAAATTCCAAAAATTTACTCATAGTGTAAAGAGCATTTACTTGGATAAATGGTTAGACATCTCTCTGGGAAATTGAAAGGAAATCATAAAAAATTGGGTGTGTAAATTTGAAAATAAATCCCTAGAGCATGCGTTTAATCTATGAAAGAAATTTTAAAGTGAAAATATGGATACTAGTAGAGTGGTCACTAACAACTATAGAGAAAAACAACTATTGGCAAGGTTGATTATTTAGAAATGTATCTAAGTGGAGAAAAGGGACAATGTTTCAATTCTGATAAAAAGTACAATAAGTGGCATAAATTCCATGGAAAATTTTATTTTACCTAGACAATGAACTGTATGAATATTAATAATTTGAGCTATCACAAGAAATACAACTAAAAGATATTACTTGAACAATACATTGTCATGCATTCTTTAGCATTACTGCTCCACAAACCCTCAAGGGATAAGGATATATTAAAAATAAATATTAAATATTGTTTATTGATTTTGGAAGTACACATAACCTCATCCACTAAAAATTGATAAAATATTTCAATTATTTTTCTGTATATCAGAAGCTAGAATTTGAAGTAATGATTGCAGATGGAGGCACCATAAATTGTTTATGGAAGTGTCATAATATTAAGTTGCATATGGGGAAATATTCACTGGATAGTCCCATGACTAAAATATAAATGGGTGGTGTTGATGTTGTATTAGTGGTCTAATTATAACAATCACTAGGAAGCATGGCCCTAAATTATCAAGATCTCTTAATGGTATTTTCCTAAAAAGGAAAATTATTTAAGCTTAGAGATATTGAATGGGAATTTCTTTAATTGATAAGCTCTAATAGCATTATAATATTACTCAAAAACGGACACCATGATTTAATTACACAAATATTTTGATATATGTTTAAACATTTGTATCCACATCTCTATTAGATCTCCATAAATTTATCAAAAAAAATTGTAAAGTGTTTCAAGAGATGCCTAAGGGTGGTCCACCTATTTTAGAGCACAACCATTCTATTAATTTGCAACCAAGAAATGTACCACATAGAATTAGGCCTTGTACTTATCCATTTTCATGTACTAGTGAGGTTGAGCATATCATTCAAGGGTTCTTATAGGTTTTGGAATCATTCAACCTAGTTAGAGTGTTTTCCCTTCACTAGCACTGATGGCTATAAAAAAGGATCGATCATGGTGTATGTGTCCAAAATACAAAAAACTTAGAAAAATAATAATTTGAGAAAAATGTTTTATTATTATTATCAATGATGAATTTCTAGATTAATTCCACATTGAAATTTTCCTTACCATGTTGGATATTTTTTCATGATATAATCAAATCATTATGTGGCAAGAAGAAATTTGCAAAAAAATACTTTTAGTGCACATGAAGATTATTATGAGTTCTCAGACATTCCATTTGGAGTTACTAATATATTTCTAAATTTGATGAATTTTATTGTTAAACACTTCTTCTGAGAATTTGCGTTATATTTTTTGAGGACATACACCTACAAAGAAACCTTCGAAAAAGCATGTACAATAGGTTGATAGACTCTAAACTCTATTAGAAGAGAAACAACTATATGAAAATCCTTTCAAGTATACCTTTCTAGTTGAGGAAGTGGAATATTTTGGTCATATTGTATCTCATGAAGGAATCAAGGTGGACCCTAATGAAATTATATCTATGATGGAATTAATTAAGAAGCTACATGGAATTCCTAAGATTACTGTAAGTGTTAGAAATTCAAATTTCACTAGAAAATTTTGGACATATTTATTTTTTTGTTTACGTACTAAATTGGGTCATAACGCATCTTATCATCCTCAATCAAGTGGGAAAATAAAGCTTGTACATAAATTTTTGGATTCCTTGGATATGATAAATAAACACAATGGGTTGACTTATTCCCCTTTGTAGAATGGTCATTCAAAATATCCTTCCACAATTCAAAATTTTTTTCCCCATATATGGAAATTTATCGATATAATCTTCCATTCATCACACCACCTTTGAAAGGGGATGAAATTGTTCCAGTAGTGGAGAAATGCATAGGGTGCAGACAAGATACTCTAAATATATTGAAGGAAAACCTACTAATAACACAAAATAGGATGAAAGAACAAGTAGATAAACATTGCAGTCAAAGGGAAATTAATTTAAGAGATTGTTTATTTTTGAGGCTACAACTTTACAAAAGAATTCCAATCAATCAATGGAAGAAGTTGTTGGTGTCCGAGTGTGAACAAAATATACAACTTTCTTTCCCTACATTAATTCGTCAATTCGGGTGTATACACTTTTCAAGGTAACACGCAAGGTATATGTAGGAGCAAGGTTACAATCTTACATCGACCAAGGGTTCGTGACTAAGAAATTAAAGCATCATTGTAACAGTGATAGGAATTAAATTGCAGACTTACAAAGACATTCACAACAATCTATGGAAATCTGTAACAACAATAAGAAAATAAATACAACAAATAAACAACATACATAAAAGGAAAACATGCAGCACTTGATCAGAAGAGCGGGCCCAACTCTCTGATCAGGGTTGCGTTAACTCACAACGAAAGATAGAACAATAAAGGTACTTATACTTTATTAATTTGTAGAAGAGTTGTTACAATACATATCTCTGTGCGGCTAACCCTTCGCACAGGAATGAAACCTCTTTTATACAATACAGGGGTAATAACAACTTCCCCAAAACATGGCAACTAAGTGCCCAATAATATAAAATAGTTGAAAACATCACTACTACCGAGAGAGTAAGAACAAAAATGATCCAAAATGGATTAGGACAAGTACGAGTTGGTTATGCTGTTTCAAGGTTGTTGAATAGTTGTTGTTAATCATGGAACTGCTGCTACAAGTTGTGAGATCAACACCTATTCCTCGGAATCTGCGGACATAACAATTTTTAGTGATTCGCATCGGTAAAACCCTCGTGACTTTACATCATTAATTAAATATTCCAAGAGATAGAGAAAGGGTTGTACCTCATAGGTTTATCATAGCAAATGCATGTTAATGAGTGAAAAAAGGATAAAACGATGGGTGGAAATGTAAGGTAAATTTAAGCAGATTTGGTGCACGACATCTGGTGGGCTCCAGTATTATAGCAATAATGCTACAACTCCTGGAGCTTCCTTCTCTAATTTTATCAACCCGGTAGTTCATAACAAACTTGGAAGCGACGGTGCTGTATGCACAAGTACTAGCTCTTGTCGCAGCTGTCACTTGGTCAGCTGCCACAAGTCCACTAGGGCTCAAGCCAACTTCTATGAGTTCTCAGAAGAAGCTTTTTAACCGATGAACGAAAGCTATCTCAAAGGAAATTAACCTACTGTAGGAAGGAACTGAAAGCCAACAAGGAATGAAAACCCTAGCAAACCCTAATTCTACCAGCTAGTCCTACTAATGCAAAGGTGGGAATGCAAACTACTCAAAGAGATGCCATTACTTCTAGGAAGGTGAGATGCATGTGTCTAGACTACTTTGATCTAAAGAAAACATATTTTTGTATTTTTGTTCAAGTTGTTGGAATTATTATGTGTGTGCTTCTAACTGGGTCTTGACTGTGCAAGGATAGATCAAGGAGGAAAATGCTTGGAAAAGGTCAGGAAGGCTCAGAGAGGGTCTAAGGAATCCCTAACATCCTTTCAGAGAAGTTCACAAAGTTTAGATGCCTGGCAACCGTGTTTACAAGCTTCTACAGGAAGTCTGCAGGGGTTCTACAGGATGTTCAGGATTTCTACAGGAAGTTCAGTAATTCCTACAGGATGTTCTGCAATCAGATTTTTGGGTGATGGATGAGTGGAAGAGGTTGTATGGATGGTTAGGGAGGTAGGAGGGGAGCTTGTGATGGCTTATGGACAGAGAGATGAGATGAAGAGGGGGTGTGCAAAGCTGGTTGGTCTAGAGGAGGGTAGAGGGAATGGAAGGCCGAAAAGGTAGAATCACGTGGGTGATAGAAGAGTTAGGAGGCAAGTGGTCTAACTGAGAGATGAGTGGATGGCCTAGGCATGGCTTAGAAGGATAAGGGAGTGAGGGAGCAGTACTGCACAGTGTAAATGAAACAAATCATCCATGTTCTACACATAACCAAAATTTCATCAACCTATTCTAACTGTTTTTATAAAAACCAAAGAACAGCAACGTGATTTTTTTAATGAAAATCATGCATGGTACTGAAGCAAAGAATCATTCCACAAGATCTGAATGCATGGACACTACTACAAACGTGAACATTGCATCAAAGCTTGTATGAACGTGTAAAACAGTGTTTTTGGTGGGTGGCACGGTCTGCAATTCCAGTCCCTAAACAGAGGTGAAAGTGAGTGTGCAGTCAACCCTTTTTGGAACTCTGATTAACTCCAATCTCCTTACTCTAATCTAAACTACTGAAGCAACTCTGTTCATGAAACTAACCTACGTAACCACACCAAGAAATTCAACTCAGCCAATCTGCGTTTCCAAATGCATGTAAAGGAAAAGAAATACAATGCTGAAAGAAAGGTAACAATACAAAGGAAGGAGGCCTATTGCTCTCAGGTTGGGCCCAACCCCGAGAGCTATGGCTCCTCTAAGAACTCAGAACTGAACTCAAATCTGCCTGCCTTTCATTAAAAGATAATAGTCATAAGTCAAATAACATGCCAAAAATGGCTTACAAAGAGCAAAACAGAGCTATCAGCTCGTAGTTCAGAATATGCAACAAGGTTTAAAAAGTCTTTCCTTGAAGGCTACATCCTCGTCATTTATACATTACGAGGGCCAAGATGGCCTCCTAAATTAGTGGGGTTTGGCTGACCAAACTAAGAGTAATCTGCTGCTTCCTCAAAATTCGTTTGGCTGCCTTCTAGCTCGGTGGTGGTGGCTGTTGGATCTCGGAGTTGGGGGTGAAGATCACGAGGAAGGCCATTCAATGCTGTGGACAACCTTCCTACAAAATATCAATCCCATCTTGGCTGTCTCCTAGCCCTCATCTGCGTGGTTTTGCTCCATTAAATGTCAAAAAACCTGAAATAAACATGTGTTAGCCACCTAGGAATAGTGACTGCCCTCATTCGTACAAATGACATAAATATACTAAAAAATGATGCATAAGTTATGAAAAATGAAGGGTTGAGCCAGGGTAGTTAGGCTAAATGAGCCCAAAATGTTACCAAATTTGGGGCTCATCATCACCCCCCAGCTAAAATGATTGCTCATCCTTGAGCAACTAATCTAGCTCCTCATCCTTCATTGCCTTTACTGCCACCCTCACATCCCAAGCTTCTGCAGTAGTGTCCTCCTTACTGACATGGAACCCAGCCTTTCTTTCCACCTCTTCCCACTGTTCATGCTCATCTTTCTCTATGCTACCTTCCATCAGTCCTAACAGCAGAGGTGGGCTTAGCTTGAGGCCAATCCAGCTGGCCTGGAGGTTCTGCATAGATTTCTCATAGAGGGGTACCCGTACTAGAGCTTCCCTCATTCGAGTTGGAGTGTGATATTCTCTGATTTTTAGACTGTGGGCCAATGTATTCCATCGGCGGGTGCACGCTTGAACACAGTTATCCCCTAACAGTCTCTCCATTGTTGGCATTATGTTCTCTGGTATGACTGTATGTTACAGATGTTGTACTTGATGGCAACTCCAGTGGTAAGGCTCTCAGTTTGTTGAAAATTAAGAAGGACGCAGGCAATCGGTTCAGAAAGTGCGTCCCCGCAGGTTACCATGCAGAACCTGCGTCCAGGGACGCCGGCCAGCCGTTCAGGGGGTGTGTCTACCCAGTGCACACATTTCAAGGCAGAGAAAAGCACGTGGGGGTTTCTAGTGTGGTATCTAGCTGACGGTTTTGTGTTTCTATGGTGTCGGCTCGTGGTATTGTTCCATGTTTTGGGGAGGAGCTTGCCTATATAAAGCAAAGGAGTTCATTTGGATTGTGCAATTGTCTTCAGTTGAATATCTTATTTGGTGAGATCTAGTCCAGATCTAAGAGGGTGAATCTTCTAATGGACTGTGATCTCTATGGCGCATGATCAGATCTGTAGATCTGACTGATTGGGTTTGTCCTAAAGCCTTCATATCATTTATATCTGAAGGGTCGCAGGTTCAGTGAAGGGAAAGTGCGTCGGGACGCAGGTACTGTAAAGAGCAAATGCACCGAGACGCAGCACAGTAGAGAGAGACCTGCGTGGGGACGCAGGGCGATCAAGGTTCAGGTGCGTCTCTGAAGCAGAAGGACGCGGCGCGATAGCATTTTCAGGTGCGTCTCTGTAGAGAAAGACGCGGCGCGATAATATCTTTGGGTGCGTCCCTGAAGCAACAGAACGCAGAGCAGTCAAAGGAACAGTGCGTGGGCACGCAGTAGAGCAGAAGGATATCTGCGTGTGGACGCAGAGTAGCAGAAGGTTAACGGCGTCTGGTCGCAGGCCACAGAAAGAAAAACTGCGTCTTTGTTTTAAGATGTTCTGTTGATTGAATTTCTCTATTGATAAGGTGTTCTGGGTTGGTTCTGTTATTGCTGATCTGATATCTGTAGTGGTCTATATCTGTTATGTACTTGTTGATCATCTGATGCTTTATAAAAGGAAGTAGGGGGTTGTAGCTCCCTTCCAGGAGTAGACTGGAAAATGAGAAAGAGAGAGAGTTGTAGCTCTCTCCAGGTTGCAACCTGCGTACTGGTAAAGGACTGCACCAGTACAAAATCATTGTAAAAGAAGTTTCTAAATTGAAAGAAGATAGAGACATATTGCAGCAGGTGGTTTTCACCCACATTGGGTTTCCACCTTACATCTTGTGTTCTTTGGTGTGACTATCTGTTTTTTTTCATGCTCATTATTTTATGGTACTGACATGCAAAAATAATTCAAAGATCAAATAAGGAAGATTTATTAAATTGCTTGATAATACTGATTCACCCCCCCTCTCAGTATTATTTCCAACAATTGGTATCAGAGCAGGTCCTTCAGAAAAGCTTGATCGCTTGAAGGTAGATCGTTCATTATGAGCAACTACGAGAGAGAAGCATCAATCAGGCCACCAATTTTTGATGGGACAAACTTGAATTATTGGAAGGTAAGAGTTACTGCATATCTTCAATCTCTTGGTACAGAAGTTTGGGACATTGTAGAAACAGGCTATGCTTTTCCTTCAGCTACTCCTACAGATCCAGCTGAGAAAAAGAAGTATGAAACAAATGCAAAAGCAGTCAGTACTTTATTAGGAAGTATATCCCAAACAGAATTCATGAAGGTAATGCACTTCAAATCAACAAAAGAGATATGGGACAAAATGATCACGAGCTATGAAGGAGATGAACAGGTAAAACAAGCTAAACTTCAAACTCTCAGGATTCAATATGAGACTCTCAAGATGTATAATGATGAAAGTGTGGCTAATTATTTTCTTCGGGTAGATGAGATTGTTAATTGTATGAAAAATTTGGGTGAAGAAATAAAAGAGGCTATAGTAGTTCAAAAGATTCTAAGATCATTATCCCCCAAGTTTGAATCTAAAGTATCTGCAATAGAAGAAAAGGAAAATCTCCGTGTTCTCACTATGTCTCAGCTACATGGAATTCTAACTGCTTATGAAATGAGAAAGGGAGGTCCATTAGACAGAAGGGAAGCTGCTTTTAAGGCATCAGGAAAAGAAGATTACTATGAAGCAAGCCATGTTCCAGAAGAAGAGGAAGAAGAATCAAATTTTGTCAGAAATCTTCAAAGGGGTTCTGGAAGGTTCAGAGGTAAGCTACCTTTCAAATGCTTTGCTTGTGGAAGAGTAGGTCATTATGCTGCAAAATGTCCTTATAAGGATAAAGGAAAGGAACCTGCTAGATGGAACAAGAAACAAAGTGCAAATAAGAAAAGCTACTACACCCATGAAGATAGTGATGGCTTATCAAACAGCGATGAAGATGAACAAGGTAATAAATATACGTTGTTAATGGCATTTGAAGATGATGATTATGAGGATGCTGTAGATGTGGATAATCTCTATGATGAAATTACTAGACTCAAGAGATGTATAGAAGAAAAGAATGTGATCATTGATACTCTACAATTTCAAATTGATGAAAAGGAAAAACATCTTGAAAAACTAGAAGGTGAAATTGTTGGTCTCAGAAAAGAAATTGAGAAAACAAAAGCTATTAATCTTAAGTTTGTCAAAGGATCTGAAACTTTGGATGAGATTATCAATGTGCAGCGGTCTCCTCTAAACAAGACAGGTTTGGGCTATAATGGAGAAACCTCTCAAGCATCCACCTCAAAAAGTTATCTTGATGCAGCAAGAAGAAATGAGCAAAAGAACAATGAAGATAATCAGGTAAAGCAGGGACGAATTACAAACAGAAACTATCAGGGGCAATCCATCTTAAGGGTGAACAAAAGCTACAACCAGCCACAGGTAAAATCTTCTCAGTTTGGTTCAAGAATAGATGAAAATAGAAATTACAATCAGTTGGCTGGTAGATTCAATAACCGCAGAAGCTTCTTCAATGGACAATGCTTTTCTTGCCATAACTTTGGTCACAAAGCAGCTCAATGTGTTGCATATAAAACAATCATGACTAGGGAAGCTCAAAAACAAAGAAGTATGATTACAAAAAGGACCTATAACAACTTTTCGGCTCTTGAAAATGAAGTTGAATGTTCTATTTGCAATAATTTTGGTCATGAAGACTCTGAATGCAGGAGCAGGTTTCAGGAGAAAAAGGAACAAGAAGGGAAAAAGGAACAAGCCACAAGCACCAAAACATGGAGAATAAAGGAACCTCAAACAGAAAGATGTGGGATAGCATTTTATGCAGAAGGACAGGAAAATCTATGGTACATTGACAGTGGATGTTCGAAACATATGACAGGTGATAAAGAAAAACTTGAATCTTATTCTACTTTAGAAAAGGAAAGAAAGTTTCTTTTGGAAATGATACTCCTGCAACTATAAAAGGAAAAGGTATTGCTCCTTTAAAAGAAAAGGTCAAGGCTGGAAATGTTTTGTATGTTGATGGATTGAAGCATAATCTACTAAGTGTCAGCCAGATGTGTGATCAAAGAACCGAGGTTATTTTCAGATCGAATGGATGTCTTGTTCGTGATCTTGATACAGGTAAAACAGTACTCAAAGGCAAAAGAACTCCAAATAATCTGTACATATTTGAAGAAGGACAACAACAATGCTATCTAAGCAAGGATGAAGAGCACTGGTTATGGCATCGAAGGTTGGGACATCTAAGCTTCTCACAAATAAGGAAAGCATGCAAATATCAGGCAGTTCGCGATCTTCCAGATATCAAAATTCCTGACAACACCATATGCAGATCATGTCAGTTTGGAAAACAAACCAGGACTAACTTTCCAGAGAAAGAAGGATCAGCTAGCATGCCTCTTGAGCTAGTACATACAGATACATGTGGTCCATTCAGGAAAAGAACACCTAGAGGAGAGGAATACTTGATATTATTTATTGACGATTTCTCCAGGTTTGTCTGGTTAGGACTTATGAAGCACAAAGATGAAGCATTCGAAAAATTCAAGTCCTTCAAAGCCTTGGTTGAAAATGAATCAGGTCACAAAATTAAGTGCCTCAGATCCGACAGAGGTGGGGAATTTACTTCAAATGAATTTTTCGATTTCTGTGATGAACATGGGATAAGGAGAGAATTCTCTACAGCTAGAACTCCTCAGCAAAATGGAGTTGTTGAAAGAATGAACAGAACAATCCAACAAATGGCTCGTGCTATGCTTGATGAATCAGGAACTCCCGCAACTTTCTGGGGTGAAGCTGCACATGCTGCAGTTATTATTCTCAACAAGACAAATGTCCGGGTGAACAGCACTCAAACTCCTCATGAGCTCTGGAGTGGTAAAACTCCTTCGGTAAAGCACTTCAAAATCTTTGGGAGCAAATGCTATATCAAGAATACTGATGAGCAGCTTGGCAAACTTGAACCTAGAGCAGATGAAGGCATTCTTCTTGGCTATTCTCCACATAGCAAAGCATACAAATGCTACAATAAAAGACTTGGCAGAATTGTTGACAGCATTGATGTAGTGGTTGATGAGAAGGGATATATTCCTAGGCAAGTACATCATGAAGATATAGAAGAAGATGAAGGCTACCCTCAAAGACAAAATGATGAAGAAGAAGAACCCCAAGCAGAACCTCAAGAAGAACCAGAGGAGCAGACAAGAATAGAAGAGAAAACTCCATCCAGATATGTTCAGAAGAATCATCCAGAATCTCAGATTGTGGGGCAGAAAGAAGCAGGTGTACAAACAAGAAGAACAGTTGCAGAAGCCTCAAGCTATTTGGCATTACTCTCCTCTACTGAACCACAAAATGTGAAAGAAGCATGCAAAGATGAATGTTGGGTGAAAGCAATGAATGAAGAACTTGAGCAAATCGAAAAGAACAACACTTGGGAGCTGGTTCCTAGACCAAAGGATAAGAATGTTATCGGAACAAAATGGGTCTTCAAAAATAAATTGAATGAAAATGGAGAAGTAATTAGAAACAAAGCCAGACTTGTTTGTAAAGGGTATGCGCAGCAAGAAGGAATAGACTTTGAAGAAACTTTTGCTCCTGTTGCAAGACTTGAGGCCATCCGAATGTTCCTTTCTCTCTCAAGTTTTCAAAACTTCAAAGTATTTCAAATGGACGTGAAATCAGCCTTTCTGAATGGAGACTTGGAAGAAGAAGTGTACATTGAACAGCCAGATGGGTTCATTCTTGGAAATGATCCAAATCTTGTATGCCGATTGAAAAAGGCTCTCTATGGTCTCAAACAAGCTCCAAGGGCTTGGTACTACCGGTTGGACAAATATCTTCATCAACAAGGTTTCTCAAAAGGTTCAGCAGATAGCAATCTGTATATAAAAGTTGAAAATGACAAATTGCTAATACTTGTTGTGTATGTAGATGACATTATTTTTGGCAGCAATGAAGAAGCTATGAGTCAAAGCTTTGCCTCGGTCATGCAGAAAGAATTTGAAATGTCCTTGCTAGGAGAACTGACATATTTCCTTGGTTTGCAAATCCAACAAAAGGAAGGAGGAATCTTTTTATCTCAAACCAAGTATCTCAAGCAGATTTTGAAGAAATATGGCATGGAAGATGCAAAACCAGTATGTACACCCATGGTCACAGGATGTAGTCTCAGTGCAAATGATGAATCTGCAACAGTACATCAACCAACCTACAGATCTATGATTGGAAGTTTACTATATTTGACAGGTACCCGACCGGACATCATGCATGCAGTTGGAATAGTTGGAAGATTTCAGGCAAATCCGAAGGAGACTCATCTTCAGGCAGTAAAGAGAATTTTCAAATATCTTCAAGGGACTCAAAATTATGGCTTATGGTATCCTAGAGATACAGATCTTACTCTTCATGCTTATACAGATGCAGATTGGGCCGGAAGCATGGATGACAGGAAAAGCACAAGTGGTGGTGCGTTCTTTATGGGTTCCAGACTGGTATCTTGGTTCAGCAAGAAACAGAGTTTGATTGCCTTGTCTACAGCTGAAGCAGAATATGTTGCTGCTGCATCTTGTTGCACTCAACTCCTTTGGATGATGCAAACTTTGCAGGATTTTCAAATCACTTGTACACCACCTATCCCCATCTTATGTGATAACACAAGTGCAATTAGCATCTCAAAGAATCCGGTTATGCATTCAAAAACCAAGCACATACCAATCAAGTACCATTTTCTCCGGGAACAAGTGCTTGAACAGAAAGTCAAGTTGGAATATGTTCCTTCCAAGGAACAAGTTGCTGATATTCTTACCAAACCATTGCCCAGGGACACGTTTGAATACCTCAGGCAAAAGCTGGGGGTTGTTGATGCATCATCTTGTTGAACCTCTTCTTATTGGTGGTACAGGCTCAGGGGGAGCACATAATGCATTGTTGGCATTATGGAGAAGGAGATCTTGGAAATAGCTGCAATATGTCTCTATCTCTTTCATGGTGGTGCATTGCTGTAGATCTGGTTCATATTCAGCGGGAGCATACCCTTTTCCCTTGATGTCAAAGGGGGAGAATGAAGCTGAAGTTTGTGAGGTTGCCATCAAGTCCAAAGGGGGAGATTGTTGGCATTATGTTTTCTGGTATGACTGTGTGTTACAGATGTTGTACTTGATGGCAACTCCAGTGGTAAGGCTCTCAGTTTGTTGAAAATTAAGAAGGACGCAGGCAATCGGTTCAGAAAGTGCGTCCCCGCAGGTATACCATGCAGAACCCGCGTCCAGGGACGCCGGCCAGCCGTTCAGGGGGTGCGTCTACCCAGTGCACACATTTCAAGGCAGAGAAAAGCATGTGGGGGTTTCTAGTGTGGTATCTAGCCGATGGTTTTGTGTTTCTATGGTGTCGGCTCGTGGTATTGTTCTATGTTTTGGGGAGGAGCTTGCCTATATAAAGCAAAGGAGTTCATTTGGATTGTGCAATTGTCTTGGGTTGAATATCTTATTTGGTGAGATCTAGTCCAGATCTAAGAGGGCGAATCTTCTAATGGACTGTGATCTCTATGGCACATGATCAGATCTGTAGATCTGACTGATTGGGTTTGTCCTAAAGCCTTCATATCATTTATATCTGAAGGGTCGCAGGTTCAGTGAAGGGAAAGTGCGCCGGGACGCAGGTACTGTAAAGAGCAAATGCGCCGAGACGCAGCACAGTAGAGAGAGACCTGCGTGGGGACGCAGGGAGATCAAGGTTCAGGTGCGTCTCTGAACCAGAAGGACGCGGTGCGATAGCGTTTTCAGGTGCGTCTCTATAGAGAAAGACACGGCGCGATAATATCTTTGGGTGCGTCCCTGAAGCAACAGAACGCAGAGCAGTCAAAGGAACAGTGCGTGGGCACGCAGCAGAGCAGAAGGATATCTGCGTGTGGACGCAGAGTAGCAGAAGGTTAACGGCGTCTGGTCGCAGGCCACAGAAAAGAAAAACTGCATCTTTGTTTTAAGATGTTCTGTTGATTGAATTTCTCTGTTGATAAGGTGTTCTGGGTTGGTTCTGTTATTGCTGATTTGATATCTGTAGTGGTTTATATCTGTTATGTACTTGTTGATCATCTGATGCTTTATAAAAGGAAGTAGGGGGTTGTAGCTCCCTTCCAGGAGTAGACTGGAAAACGAGAAAGAGAGAGAGTTGTAGCTCTCTGCAGGTTGCAACCTGCGTACTGGTAAAGGACTGCACCAGTACAAAATCATTGTAAAAGAAGTTTCTAAATTGAAAGAAGATAGAGACATATTGCAGCAGGTGGTTTTCACCCACATTGGGTTTCCACCTTACATCTTGTGTTCTTTGGTGTGACTATCTGTTTTTTTTCATGCTCATTATTTTATGGTACTGACATGCAAAAATAACTCAAAGATCAAATAAGGAAGATTTATTAAATTGCTTGATAATACTGATTCACCCCCCCTCTCAGTATTATTTCCAACATCCATATCCTCGAAATGCGCTATGGCCTGGGCCTGCTGATCCATATATTTCAATGAAGCTTGAGGGTCGGTGGATAAGTGTTGGTGTGCTGATATTAATGCAGTTGGATCCCCTGGTTCTACTCTAATTAGTAATGGCTCACTCAGCTCTCGGTTCATGACCGCTTTGGCTTCTGCTGCTCTTTTGTCTTCATGGTTCAACCATGAGGCAAATGCCATTAACTGCATATCCCCTAAGACCGTGTTGGGATCCCATGAAGTCACATTAGGAAGGGCCAAATTATGGAGGTAGAACTCCGATAGTTTGGCCTTATCCTCTGATGAACTAGTATTACATAATTCAGTGAACTGCTGCGGGTCTTGGAGCTGAGAGATACCCCTTTGCGCCAAGGTATTGATTTGAAATTGCAGCCACTGGTCTCTCAGGTACAGGCCATAGGATTTGGCTGGTTGTCTGCATTGTATAGCATCCATGGCCCAACTGGCCATGCAGGCCAATTGTGCCTCTTTCTGTTGCAGCTGCTGTTTGAGAGCTTGCACCTCAATTTGTGCTTGCAGTTCTGTTTCCTGTAGATGCGTGGTTGGCTCCCCAAGACCAATTTCCACTTCCTTTCTGCCTTGCTGTTGTGCTGTGATGTCCCCTGAGGATGCGCCTGTTCCTCTCCTCAGCTCCTGTAGCTGCAGTCTAAGTTTTTCGTTTTCTTCCTATAGGAACACCCGCTGGCAATTTGCCACGTGTTTAGCCATAGCTAATTCCTTTTTGGCCTCCTTGAGTTGCTCCTCCAAGGGGCCTATGTCCGCCACACCTTTTGATTTGGCTATTTTCATCCACGTGTGGGTTCGTACTCTCTCTTCCTCCAATGCGAAGAACAGTGGCACAGTGAATTTCTGTGGTATAATTTTGCCAGCTTCCAAGAAGTTATAATATGAGCTCAGACTTGGCTGAGGGCTGGGCTCCGGAATATGCTCTTTCTCTTCTTCTCTTGGTGGCTCTACTTCATCCTCCTTCGGTGGTGATGGGGGTGCTTCTCCTTCCATCCTCTCTGTCTCCTTAAGCCAGGCTAAGGTTTCCTGTAGAGCAGCCTCAGCATCCTGTAGCCGGGCTTTTGAGGACAACTGGTCCAACCTCTCTTTCCAAGTAGTTGTTTTCGGGCTCCCCCTCTCATAGGTGACTGATATCTTTGAGGGGGAGCTCTCCCTGGGCGAAGTAGGGGCATCCTCTATAGTGATTGGGCTGCTGGATGGAGGTTGTGGCTTGCCCGTTTTTATTCTCACACTTCTCCTAGCTTTAAAATATATAGGGGCCTCCCTCTTTCTCTTTTCCTTTGGCTTAGGAGGTGTACTGAGGGCGGCCAGCACGGCTACTGCATCCCTTGCAAGAATGTCGGCTTTCTTTTCCTTGGGTTTTCTTTTCTCAGGGCTTCCTGTAGAAGGCCCTTTTTCAGCTGATTTCTGGCTTCCTGTAGAAGCCGGTTTTGGTTTTCCTGTAGGAACAGGTGGAACTGTTTTAGTTTGTTTTGCTGAGTGGGTTTTGCTTTTTGACTTGGTCGAGGCTGCTGTCGAGGTGCCTTTGCTGACGTGGACCTACTCAGTCTTGTCCACCCTGCTTTGTAATCTTTTCTCTCTGGTCATCAACATGGGTGTGTCATCCTTCTCTTTGGCATCCTTTTTCTCTTTTTTCTCCTTTTGCTCTTTCTTCGGTGCTTTGGCCGTGGGTCTCTGGCCTTTTTCTTTCTTTTCTGCGGGTACTGACTCCTTCTCCTCACTGCTGGAGGAACCAAGCTCTTCGGTCAACATCTTTATATCGCCATCCTTAGTCAAATTTCGGAAGGCTTCCCATGAGAGAGGGACTTTGTATGTGTGGAGTGCATCCTCCACGAGGAGCTTAATGAGCCCGTGATGAGCTACCTGGTCTGGTGTGCCTTCTCTCAACTTGGTGGCACATTCAGTCATAGACTGCAGTAGAAATTAGGGAATACTTAATTTGTTCTCTGCAGGTAGGTCCATCTAATGCCTTAATTTTGTGAGTAACCGAAGATGGTACCCATACACAATGCTAAACCGACCTTCGCAGGTGATGTATTTCATAATTTGGAGGTTGACTTCGCTCCAAAGTGGCAGTAAGCTAGTTCTGCAAACCCCGCTCTTATCTTCTGAGAACTGCTCCTCTGGTGGAAAGAATTCCTTCTTAGCCTTTTGGCCTAATTTCCTCTCTTCTTTGTCCCATGGTACCCCCAGTGGGAGCTCAGTAACTCCGCTGATGAACTGTGGGGTGAGTCTGAGACTCAAACCCCTGAATATGATGGTGGCCAATGTTTTTGATTTTTGCTTCAGAGCCCGCAAGAACTCCTCTGCCACCTCATCATCATATCCTTGCAATTTGTCGCAGAACAACATCTATTGTGCGCGAGTGAACAACTCTACCACCTCAGGGTTCTCTCTTAGTTTCTTTGAGTCGGTTGGTTCCTTTCTGATGAACCCAGCCGGCATGATGAAAAACTGCTACGTTAGCTGGAGGTGGCGGGTGCGAAAAAACTAGCCTTTTGGGACAGAGTGTAGAATTACGCCTCTCCCACGCATACAATTCACAAAGACTATCTCCAGATGAGCCTTAACAGGGCTTAATTACAAATCATATCATGTAGGAAACCTTGCATACACTTTCGACGACAATTCATGCAAACGACAGACAACACTTGCAATTTTTTTATGATCAGACTATAGAACGTCGACTCCGCCACCCTCGAAACCAATTGCATGGAGACACAGGTTCAGGCTTACCTTTTTAATTCGCCACCTTTGACGTGAAGAGCCCAATTTTCCTCGTGGCAGTGAGCTTCCTGTAGCGAAGCTTTCCTGTAGAAGCAGCGCACGGGTTTTGGAGAACACTGCAGTGGTTCTGCGCCTTCTGTGCTGCTATCAGACGTTCGAACGGCCGAAGACTTGGAGTGTCGAGCTTCAGAGGAATTTGGATGCTCACTCGACTTCGAAACGACTGATGATAAATGCGTGGGGTGGCAATCTAGCCGATAGATTTGAATCCGGCGGAACCCGTGGCGCAGGGGTGAGTTGTCCCTCCCAGATCGTTGGACGACATCATCTACTCATTCCACTGCAAGTTCCCTGACTATTGCATCATTCTCCGCAGATTTGACGCCGCCATTTCTGTTAAAACGCGCTTCTCCCCGACTGGACAGTTCTCACGTGTCCACTACCCGTTGTTTTTGCCACGACCACTATTATACACATCCGACTAGACCATCTGACTGGTCGACGTGGCCAGTTGAATGGCCATACGACTGCTCAACCCGTTCATTTCATACTTGCAAACATTTCAGAGTAATATTCATGTAATTCGACGAAAGAAAGGGTGAGGCACTTACCTGTGCGGCCGCGACATGATTTTCCAGGCTTTAGGACGACGATGACTAGACTTGCTTGCTGCTGCTATTTGCACAGGCCCGAAGGTTCCTCTTCGCAGGCTACTGATGATGAAGCTTATGACTCGGCTACATGTGCCCGCTTTATTATTGCATGTTGTAGGTGATTGAATGGTGTACACTCTAGCTGGCTGAACTGCTACGGGATTCCTGTAGGATGTCCTGTAGCAGTTTTTCCTCCTCGGGTGCATGCTGAACGGTGAAGACAGTGGCATCACGACCACGCTCGCAGGGCCCTTGGATAGCTGTGATGAGTATCTCATGGCATCTCAGCATCTTTTTTCATTTAAGAATCGCTTCCTCTTGATAATTCAATGATCTGTTTTGATTGTGCAGGTACTTTCATTGCATGTCAACTGGGGTGGTAGAAGGAGGTGACAGCAGTGTGTGATGGAGAAAATAGTAGCTTGCATGTCTCCATGTCGAACCTTCGTCGTTAGATCTCCCCACACAATTAGTTCTGGGTCGTCCAAAACTTCTACAAGAAGTTTCCTGTAGAAATACAGGACTTCCTGTAGAAAGTTTGTAGCTTCCTGTAGAAGACTAAGCTGTGATGAAATCATGCCCATACCTTGGAGAAGATGAGTGTTTTCAGAGGAGGTGCTGGTGAGGTCACCTGGTAGAATAATAAGGACCCTTGTCTTTGAGTTGAGGGACCTCTTCTTCCTTCATAAAATACCTGCAACCTGCATGCATTGCCACATTGTGAACTTGCTGTCCCTGTTTTTTTGTTTTTCTTTTTTTTTTGAAAGACAACAGGGGCACCTCAATGAGGTTTTCACCCTTGCCATCTGCCTTAAGCGCCTCAGAGAGGTTTTCACTCAAGGGTCTTTTTCAAACCTTTTTTTTTTTTTTTTTTTAAAGAAAACAGGGGCGCCTCAATGAGGTTTTCACCCCTACCATCTGCCTTGGGAGCCTCAGAGAGGTTTTCACCCAAGGATCTTTATTTATTTATTTATTTATTTATTTATTTTTTAAGATCTTCAGGGTATGCCCAAAACAGAGGCAGAACCCTTCTCTATGACCAGCACTGATTTCTCCACAGTTTTAATGAATTCTTGTCTTGAAAGAGGTTTCCTGTAGATCTTCAGTCGATGCCCATTGACAAGCATGGGGATGGCCTCCTCATCAATGGTCCGAATAAGAACAGATCCATTTTCATGACATTTTTCCACTACATATGGTCCCAGCCATCTGGTTCTCAGCTTCCCCTTGAAATCTTTATGCCTGGAATCATACAACAGCGCCCAATCTCCTGGCTGAAATTGCTTGTCATTGAGGTGTTGGCCATGCCACACCTTCCTCTGAAGTTGAACCACTTCTGAGTGAAGGAGGACCTGCATTCGGTGCTCGTCCAATCCATTCAGCTGCAATAACCTTTCCTGTTGGGCATGGCTAATATCTAGGTCCAGCTGAGCTGCCATCCTCAAAGTGTTGTATTCAAATTCAATTGACAGTAAAGCTCTCTTCCCATAGACCAGCTCATAAGGTGTGAAGCCGGTTGTGGTCTTCCAAGTGGTGTTGTAAGCCCATGTGGCCTCAACCAGGCGATCTGCCCAATCTTTCCTACTGCTGCTCACCACTTTAGTCAAAATCCCTTCCAATGCTCTATTGGTGACTTGCACTTGCCCATTTGCCTGAGGATGATAGGGGGTGGAAGTCTTATGCTTGATTTTGTGATGAGCTAGTAGGTCTTCAATTAAGTTGGATGTGAACTGGCTTCCTTGAGCAGTGACTAGCTCTCTTGGGTAGCCAAATTTGTAGAAGATGTTTTCTCTTAAGAACTCAACCACCTTTTCTTTTGTTGCTGCTTTGATTGCCTTAGTTTCTGCCCACTTTGTCAGGTAGTCTGTGCACACAATGATGTAAGACCTTTGCCTCGAAGGAGGGTTGATTGGACCCACAAAATCCATACCCCACTTCTCAAATGGCTCAAGAGTCACTTGAGGTTGGAGAGGCATCTCATCCCTTTGAGTCGGTTTCCCCATCCTTTGGCATCGGTCACATTGGCTGATATACCTTCTGACACCTTGATGAAGTGTGGGCCAATAGTAGCCTGCCTGCAGGATTTTGAAGGCAGTCCTCTTTGCTACAAAATGTCCTCCGCAAGGCCCATCTTGACAGGTGAGGAGGATATCAAAGACTTCCTCCTCCCTTACACAATGCCTTAAGATCTGATCAAGGCCAAGCTTGAACAGGTTGCCCCCGATCCAAGTGAATGAGGCACTTTTTCTGATGATTCTGCTCTTGTCTCTTGAGGATAGGTGCGGAGGGAACTGTGCTGAAACAAGGTAGTTTGTTATATCAGCAAACCATGGAGAGAGTACTGAAATGGCAAACAGATGTTTATCGGGCATCTGGTCATCCACTGTTCCATCCTCATCTGCAGATAAATCCAATCTAGATAAAAAGTCAGCAACAACATTTTCTTTACCTGGTTTGTCAACGATAGTCAAATCAAACTACTGTAACAAAAGTAACCATCTAATAATACGAGCATTCACATCTAGTTTATTCATTAAATATCTAATTGTAGCATGATCAATAGGTACAAATGTTTGATAGCCAGTGATATAATGTCGGAACTTGTTTAGTGCATGGACCACGGCCAAGAATTCTTTCTCAGGTACGATGTAATTTAGTTCTGCTTTGGATAAGTTTTTGCTAACAAAGTAAATGGCATATGGAAGTTTTTGTTCAACTTGTCCTAAGGCTGCCGCTATGGCTTTGTTCGAGGCATCAGTGTGGATGTGGAAAGTTAGGGCCCAGTTTGGACCTCTCAAGATTGGGGCAGACACTAACTTGTCCTTTAATTCATTCAGAGCCCTCTGACAATCGTCAGTCCATTTAAACTCCACATCTTTTGCCAACAGGCCGAACAACGACGAGGCTAGCTTGCTGAAGTCTTTAATGAATCTCTTGTAATACCCTGCTAATCCTAAGAAACTCCGAACATCCCTTACCTTTTGAGGAGGTGGAACCTTCTTGATGAGAGCAATTTTGTTAGGATCCACCTGTAACCCTTGGCAAGAAATGGTATGGCCTAGCACGGTCCCTTCAGTCATCAAGAATTCACATTTTTTAGGGCTAAGGGATAGGTTCATCTCAATGCATTTGGTTAGGACTTTTCCCAGATTGGACAATGTTTCGTGGAAGTTGGACCCATAAGGAGTGAAGTCATCCATATAGATTTCCACCGCATCATGGACTAGCTCAGAAAAGATGCTCAAGATGGCTCTCTGGAAGGTAGCAGGAGCATTGCATAGTCCAAAGGGAAGAACTCGGTAGGAAAAGGTACCCCAAGGACAAGTGAAGGTGGTCTTATCTTGGTCTTCCGGGCTGATTTGTATCTGGTTGTACCCGCTAAACCCATCTAGGAAAGAGAAAAACTTCTTTCCTGCCAGTCCATCCAACACTTGATCTATGAAAGGTAGAGGAAAATGGTCTTTCTTGTTAGCTTTGTTCAGTTCTCGGTAGTCCACACAGATTCTCCACTTCCCATTTTTCTTGGGAACCAACACCAGAGGGGACACCCATTCGCTATCCGAGATGGGGTAAATGAATCCGGCATCCAACAGTTTTTGCAATTCTTCCTTAACGATGTCCTTAAGGGCTGGATTCATTCTCCTCTAGGGTTGCCTAACCGGTTTACAATCCTCTTTGATGTAGATGTGATGGGTACAGACCGAAGGATGGACTCCTTTCATCTCCTTATAGCTCCAAGCAAAAGCATCTAGATGACTGGGCAACAAACTACACAGCTCCTTTTCCTGGGAAGGAGATAGGGAGGAGCTGATCTTTAACGTTCTCTCAGGACCGAACTCCACATTTTTTACTCTGGGAGTGATAGGGTTGGTTGCACAAAGGTCCACTAAGGTGCTGGCTTGGGAATCCTCCACCAATTCCTCTAAGGACAGTGCACTAGGAGGTGGATTCTGGATCAAGGTCTCAATCAAATCATCCTCGGTTGGGGGGTCTCCCCTAGTGGTGTCTAGGGTGCACAAAGGTGCTGAGTACACCTCATCCTCTTCTCCTTCCTCCAACCAAAGTGGTAAGTCATGCTCTAATGAGGGTTGGGCAGGAGGGTATAGGACTAGCTACTTGGACATAGGACCATTTTTGATGGTCATGTTTCCTGCACGGCAGCTTATGTAAGCATCTGCAGTGGCTAACCAAGGCCTTCCCAAAAGAAAAGGATATCCAGTGAGCTTTGCCTTTGGTTGCAGAACCAAGAAATCTGCAGGGTATTCCCTAGAGTCAACAGAGACCAAGACATCCTCCACAATCCCTTCGGGAGTCACGGTGGAGCGATCTCCTAGTTGTAGGACTGTCGAGGTCTTCCTCAAGGAACCCTGAAGGTTGAGTTTGAGCATGGTATCTCTGGTCATCACATTAATGGCAACCCCCAGATCAATCAAGGTGTGAGGTATGATGGTTCCATTGATGTGGACATCTACAACAGGACTCCCAGGATCTAGATACTTTGGGCAGATGACTTGTCCCAACATAAGGTCAGACAGTTGTCCTATGACATTGATGGTTGAAGCATCCCTCTTTCGCCTGTCTGGGTGTCTGAAACACTTTTCCTTAACCAGTTTGTTGTATATTGGTACATCTTTGATGGCTTGGAGAAGTGGTATTTTCACACACAACTGTTTGAGCTCTCCCAGAAGCTCATCCTCCTCTGGGTTGGGTTGTGTGGTGGCTGTTAGTCTCTTAGGAAAGGGTGGAATAGCCTTTGGTTCACTTTCCTATTTATCTTCCTCGTCCTCTGGGGGAGGAGGTTGGCGATCCGGAAGAGTCTTTCCAGATCGCAGATTGATCTCCTGGATCTCCACAGCATAGGTAGGGAATGATGTTTCCCCAGTACAAACGTGAACATTGCATCAAAGCTTGTATGAACGTGTAAAACAGTGTTTTTGGTGGGTGGCATGGTCTGCAATTCCAGTCCCTAAACAGAGGTGAAAGTGAGTGTGCAGTCAACCCTTCTTGGAACTCTGATTAACTACAATCTCCTTACTCTAATCTAAACTACTGAAGCAACTCTGTTCATGAAACTAACCTACGTAACCACACCAAGAAATTCAACTCAGCCAATCTGCATTTCCAAATGCATGTAAAGGAAAAGAAATACAATGCTGAAAGAAAGGTAACAATACAAAGGAAGGAGGCCTATTGCTCTCAGGTTGGGCCCAACCCCGAGAGCTATGGCTCCTCTAAGAACTCAGAACTGAACTCAAATCTGCCTGCTTTCCATTAAAAGATAATAGTCATAAGTCAAATAACATGCCAAAAATGGCTTACAAAGAGTAAAACAGAGCTATCAGCTCGTAGTTCAGAATATCCAACAAGGTTTCAAAAGTATTTCCTCGAAGGCTACAACCTCATCATTTATACATTACGAGGGCCAAGCTGGCCTCCTAAATTAGTGGGGTTTGGCTGACCAAACTAAGAGTAATCTGCTACTTCCTCAAAATCCGTTTGGCTGCCTTCTAGCTCGGTGGTGGTGGCTGTTGGAGCTCGGAGTTGGGGGTGAAGTTCACGAGGAAGGCCATTCAATGCTGTGGACAACCTTCCTACTAAATCTCAATCCCATCTTGGTTGTCTCCTAGCCCTCATCTGCGTGGTTTTGCTCCATTAAATGTCAAAAAACCTGAAATAAACATGTGTTAGCCACCTAGGAATAGTGACTGCCTTCATTCGTACAAATGACATAAATATACTAAAAAATGATGCATAAGTTATGAAAAATGAAGGGTTGAGCCAGGGTAGTTAGGCCAAATGAGCCCAAAATGTTACCAAATTTGGGGCTCATCAACATCTCCCCACAAATAGCCTTCTCCATGCCCTCATGCAGCTTGCCACCTCAATAGGTCTGGGTTAAATTAGCTGTGGTCCTCGTGGAGCTGGGTGAGATCGTATTCCTCTGCCATATTTGTTCCTCGAACCTTGTACCCTTTGAAAGAATAACTTCCTTCCACCAATATTCTGGTACATTATATGTTGGGGTATAGTGCTCTGCTAGAAACCAAATGACAAGGAACCTGAACCGGATTCCCATCCACCGAACTGAACATGTTTGGACATGTGCCATGTATCTTGGCACCATATGCAGTGCCCGTGTAAAATTTGGTGCCCTAAATGGTTCCATGTTCGGGATGGATGTAGGTGACATCATCCACCTTTTCTAGCAACTATTGAGGGCCTCATCCTAAAACGTGACTATTTGTTTGACACAAAGATCAATGCACCACCTTTGTGTCCTCGGCATACATTCTCTGTTCCCCTCAATCTCTAAAATGGTGTTGTGCTTATTGTACATAGTCACTGACTGTTCATGCTCTCATATCATCATGAGAGGCTTCGTGGTCTGATTTGACTCAAACGTATTGGAAGCCTTCTGCCAGCTTATCTGATTGAGAGTGTAGGAGGTGAAAGCCCTTAAATGAATTTCCCCCACATATGGAACTAGATTGAATTCTTTATCAACACATAGGAGATATCCATGCAAATAAAACTCACACATCAAGTAGTGAGTTGCAAAATCATGGGCCCTCAATATCCGAGTGAATTATACCCCGTCCTTGATATCATCACTGATTTCCTTCTTAATGCTCTCCAAATAGAAGAAAATAAATTGCTCATGCAAGAACAGAACATAGTAGGAGCAAGAGGGCGATATTCCATTACCTCTTGTTCTATGATGAACATTTGTTCTTTGTCAGCCTTGAATTCCATCACTTTTGCCTCCAACTGTTCCACCTTGAGCTATGACTTTTCATGTCCACGTGGTCCACATATTCCAAGATAGACTTGGATTCATGTTCTTGGGATCTCTTCACTTCATTCTGATATCCGGCCATAGTGGATTTCCAAGTTTGAATTTCTACTGTCAAGGAGAACTCACGACCCTCGAACAATTGCTCGATAGGGTCCGTTTGAATGGCAACAAAAGTTGTCACCACATTGTCCAACTATGTTTCTGCTTTGGCCATCATGGCTTTGGGCTTCTTAGCCCACCGTCTATAATTCCTAATCTATTTCTTTAGCTGGTGCACATGTCTTCTCAGCCTCCAAACCTCTATTTTCAGCCACATCGTATTTTTCAATTGCAACTGGTATTATTTTTAATGGGTGGCCTTTGTTGCTTGCACAACTCTATTAACTCATGCTTCACAAACTCCTCATTTGGTCCTGTAGCCGGTAAGGTGGAAGGTAGATCGCTTGGGGGAATATTTACTGGGCTTATTTGCAGGTTCTCCTACCTTGGTCCCTCCTTCTTGATTGTTTCTTGCCTAACAACCACCTCGACCGATCTTACCGTTGGTTCATCAGGTGGTGGATTACTCAAGGGAGTATCCACAGGTTCGTTTGTTGGGACCATCCTGTTTGGTCCCTCCTTCTTGATTGGGACCATCCTATTTGGTCCCTCTTCCTTGGGAGCAATTGCTTCCTTCTTGACAATTACCTCAGCCGGTCTTGAAGTTGGTTCAACAGGTGGTAGATCAATTGGAGGAATGTTCATTGGAATATGAACCCAAATCTCTCTTGTTTCAGAAGCACTCGCTTCTTCTTCTCTTTTGAGTTCTAGGGCATTTGTTTCCTGAAAAATGCCCACCCCACCCAATTGTTGTTCCCGTGGCTTTGCAGTGTGTTCTTCCTCCCTCTATCCTTCAGAATGGTCTTACTAGGAGTCTGAAGCTAACAAAATGGCGACAGCCAGATGTTTAATCAACCCGTAAAACTTTATAATATAGGAACATCAATCTCCTCCTATGTTCTTCGAGAAGAGAGAGACACTCTCACTCCTCTCAGAATGGATGAACAAAAAGGCAATCGATTTTTTTTTTCTGCATGGTCTATTCAAGCCTTGGTGATGACCTCGAGCTCTTTTCCTTGATCTTCAACAGCTCTTCTCTGAGCCAATAATTCCTCCTGTATTGTCTCCTATCGCACGATTCATATTGGTTCTTGTGGGACAATGTTAACCTCAAGATTTAATTCCTCCTCAATTCCTGAAGCTGGATAGGTTGGTGGTGGTTCTTTTTTGACACCACGACTTGTATCCAACATTTCTTGCACAGATGGTGTCGGCAGTATTCCCTACAGCATGACATTAAGGAAAGTAGACCCTTGTATCATCGTTTCAACCCCATCCATTATGTCCATAGTTTCTCCTTCTATCAATCCCACGGTGTCTTCAACCTCGAGCGTCTCTTTCCCTAATCCATCTTCGTCCATTAGCTCCATAGTCGAGGTTGGTTCTTGTCAAGTAGCCTTGGCTATGGCGCTAATGAATTATTATGTTCTAACTCTTCCCTCACTCGATTTGGCTTCCTCCATTGTCACCACGGTCGAGGCTGGTTCTTGTGGAGCAGCCTCAGTCGTAATATTGACAATTTCTTGTATATCAGCCCTTTCTTGCTGTAACACTTCTTCTTCCATTGCTTCCGTAGTTAAGGCTACTTATTCTGTAACAACCTCAACTACTATTTCCACTTCCAGCTCCCTATTTTTTTCCACTTTCTCGGTCTTCATTTCCATTTCCTCAGGTTCTTCCTGGTCCACGTATTCATCTTCTACTACTTGTTTTCTTCCATTGCTTCCAGCTCCTCTCCCCTCATGGCTATAATAGCTGCTATCTCTTGCCCTGTTGATTCCTGGAATGTTTACCATGGAATTTGAAACCGGGCTATTGCATGTATAACCAGTAGCCAAACCAATCCATGGTTGGTGATAACTGCTGCAACTTTCCGTCAGCACCGACCAGATTGTGCCATCAACTGGAGGCTTTTTAACAGGAAGAAAGGCATGTCTAATGAAGAAACTTCGTATTGTTGAAACCAAAGGTGAGCCAACACTCTAAAGTGATATTTAAATATGGTGGTGTACCTCCATTCACAAGTTATATATCTCATCACAAAAATTACTACATCGTCCTAATGAATTCCGGTCATATCCTCAGCCTTTTTGGACAACACTCTCACCAACTTGCAGAAATGCTCCAGGGAACTCCAGGAGGGAGGTTCTTCATGAAAAATAGCTTTTTCCTTCTTGGGGTAGTCCACCAACCTCTAAGATAGCTTCCTCCATGACAGTGACTTCTATCCCTCTAACCTCAGAGCTCTCTTCATCTAAATTGAGTGCAAACTCTATTACAACTTCTTCACTGAATCGCTACAAACTGTCGAGATAAACGTCCCAATCTGCATTTTAAAATATCTACCATACTTTTTGGTTATCTCATACTACTATTGTATGTTCTGGCTCATGGTGCATAGTGAACCCACCCATCGCTATAGAAATGGTAACAAAACGGTGGATGGAATCGACCGGTAGGGGGAGAGTAGGAGAAATCCACACTAAGAGTAGTGATAGTAGCAGCATGGTGGCCAGGGGGTAAAAGGGTAGTGAGAGTGACTGGTAGGTCTCAGGAAATGCAGCTAATGATGACGAGTTATGGGAGTACCCTGGAATAATTACAACAAGTGAATGTAATGCATTGGGAAAACACTGATAAGGTATTGGCCTACAAATTCAAATTTCGATGTGTCGTGGTCATTATTACGAAATCACGATATTTTTTTGACTACCATTTGCATCCGATTTGGTAATTATGTATCATTAATACAGTTTAAGTATGTTGTCATTTATTTATGACAGGATCCCCCGAAATTAAATGTGGTCATCCATGACACGTACTTGTCTCTTTAATGGAATATTTTAATTAAATCTATAAGAGTCAACGAAGGCATACTTGGTGACCTACCGGTGGTTTATTAACAAAAAATTAATTGGTGGAGTAACAACACTATCGAAGTAATAGAAACGATGGAGTAACAGCAACGGCAGAGTAACAACACCGACAGAGTAACGACAAGGGTGGAGTAACAACACCGACAGAGTAACAGTAGTGGCATAGTAACAACACTGGCAGAGTAGGAGCATGGCGGAGTAGCAACACTGATGGAGTAATAGCAACGATAAAGTAACAACGCCATCGGAGTAATAGTAATGACGAAGTAATAACACTGACGAAGTAACAACACCGGTGGAGTAACAACATTCGACACTTAGAAAAATTTTCAGAAGTAACAACAGTGGCAGAGTAATAGCATCAACTATTACTTGGAAAATTTCCTTTCAGCTTCTCCTTGTCATATTTTGATTCTTATCCCTGCAAAAGACAAATGAGTAAGTAGTAAGAACATATTCTATATATATATATATATATATATATATATATATATATATATATATATATATATATACATATCTATATATATATATATATATATATATATATATATATATATATATATATTAGAAGGCAGAGAGAGCATTCTCTGCACCAACAACCATCAAACCAGATTTATCAGAGAGATGTTTGATAAAGGCATCCTTAGAAGTTGTATGGTGGTATAATTTTTGACGGTGTCCATTCATTGGGAAAGAAATGCGAGTTTCATCTATTGTAACCAATACGACTCTTCCATTGTGAAACACATCGTCCCGTTCATAGGGTCCCATCCAATGAGTGCGAAGCTTCCCTTTAAATTTCTTGAATCAAGAGTCATAGAGAAATTCCCAATGTCCTGTATGAAGCACCTTGTTCTTATTAAATTTATCATGCCACTTCATTCTCTATTGTTGAATAGCAGTAATTTTCTGGACAACCATTGAATGAATCTCATCTAACTCATTGAGTTGTTACAGTGAGTGTTTCTAGGCCTTTGATAACTCTAATCCCACATCCAAAGTTGTTCTAAGCATGCTGATCTCAGATTCTACTGGAAGCAAGGGAGATTTCCCATAGACTAACTCAAATGGTGAAAACCCAGTTGTATTCCGCGATGTTGTCCTATACGACCAAAGAGATTCTAGAAGTTTCTGAGACGAATCTCGATGATGACTTGCTACAGTTTTAGTCAAGATATTTTCCAATACCTTATTTGTACCTTGTACATGTCCATTCGCCTGGGGTTGGTAAGGAGTTTTCACTCTATGTTTAACCCTGTATTTCTGCATAAGCCTTCCTATCATGTGGGATGTGAAATGTGCTCCCCCATCGGAAGCGATCTCCCTTGGAGTACCATATTGGGAAAAAATATCTTCAAAAAGGAAATCTGCAACCACCTGTTCTGTTGCTTTCATAACAACTCTTACTTCCACCCACTTCTCAAAAGGTTAGAGGACTATCTAGAGTTGTAGTGGCATCTCATCCGATTTCCCAGGCTATCCCATCCATTGACAACTGTCACATCTTCGGACATAATATCAAGAATGATGAAAGGTAGAAGGCCAGTAGTATCCCATTTGCAGCACCTTGTGGACTGTTCTTTTATCTGCAAAATGTCTTCCACAAGGGCCATAATGGGAAACCTTTAGTATGTCATAGATGTCATCCTTTGATACATAACACTGAATCTCCTGATCGACCCCTGTATGAAAGAGGTACCTTGCCATCCATGAATATCGAGTACTATGATGAATAATTTTTCGTTGATCCTTGTATGACAAATAACAAGGTAATTTCCTTGTAGAAATATAGTTAGCAATATTTTCATACCACAAAGTGTTAGCAGAAATTGAAAAGAGATGCTCATCTAGAAAACTATCGTCAATGGGTGTACCTTCAACATTATTTTCTAGGCTAGACAAAAAATCAGCAACCACATTGTTCTTTCCTAGTTTACCTACTATGGTAATGTCAAATTCTTCAAGTAACAAAAGCCATCTTGTAATACGACCAGGAATACTGGGTTTATTCATCAGATACCTTATTGCTGCGTGATCAGCATGTACAAAGGTGGGATACTCGGTAATATAATGTCAGAACTTATTGATGGCATAGATGACAGGAAGGAATTCTTTTTCAGCCACTGTGTAGTTTAACTCAGCAAGGGCCAAGTTCTTACTAACATAGTGAACTGCATATGGTACCTTATCTACTTGCTATCCCAAAGCTTCCCCAACTATTGTTTGAGAGCCATCCACATTAATATGGAATGGTAATGTCCAGTCCAACCCTCGAAGGATCAGAGCACTATAAACAAGTTCCTTGATCTTCACAAAGGATGCATCATAGTCATCTATCCACACAAAATCTGCATCTTTTGTTAGCAATAGAAAAATTGGATGTGCTATTTTAGAGTTTTCTATAAACCACCTGTAATAATCATCACAACCAATAAATCTACATACCTGTGTGGGTGTTTTAGGTATCAAGAAGTGTGATATTACCTTAATCTTGGCTGGATCCATCTGAATTCCAACAACTAAAAGTAAATGTCCTAAGACTATTCATTCCTCCATCATCATGTGGAATTTTATTGTACTCAAAGAGACATGCAACCGTTTGCATATTTCAAGAAATTTTTCCATATTTTCAAACCCCTCCTCGAATGAATCCCCATATGGACTAAAATCATCAATATAAATCTCAACACTGTCATCTAACAGATTAGAGAAAATCCCCAAAATTGCCCTTTAGAATGTGACAGGCACATTACAGAGATCTAAAGGGAGGACCCAATATGCGAAAAATCCCCACGGGCATGTGAAAATGGTTTTATCCTGATCTTTAGGAGCTATTTGGATTTGGTTGTACCCACTAAATCCATCTAGGAAGGATAAGAACTTCTTCCTAGACAAAGTATATAAAACTTGGTCAATGAATGGTAATGGAAAATGGTCTTTTTGCATTGCCTTATTTAATTCTCTCTAACCCATGCATGTCCGCGACTTACCTTTTTTCTTGGGGAAAATAAAAAATGGCGAATTTCTTCCTTGAAAATGTTTTTCAGAGCAGGCTTCATCCTTCTCTGGGGTTGTCTCATAGGACAAAAATCCTCTTTGATGTATATATGATGGGTGCATAGATTGGTAAGAATCCATTTCATGTCTGTATAGTCCCAACCGAAGGCTTCTTTGTGTTTTCAAAGAACATATAAGAGCTATTTCGTCTAGGATTCTGACAGATCTGGATTAATATTCAGGGTCTTTCCTAGCTCTATTTCCATAGAAATTTTTTCGTGAGACATAGTTGTAGGTATCTTATTGAACCCATTTGCTATTCCAATATTTTCTCGCGTTTAATAGCTCAAGATGGACTCTAGGATTCGTTGATTTGAATCTAAAATAGAAGAGGGATCATTAATAAAAGTAGTAATTGTGTCATATTTTGTTTCTATTTTCTACTGAAGGGCTTGTCCAATAGTAAGGACTGGTCTTAATTCCTCATTTTTAGATCCAGATTCTTCTTTTGGTAAAGGTTTCTTGCGCCAAACTGGTTTCACTGATGGGATAGGTTCTGCAGGAGGGTATAACACTCGATTTTTAGTATCCTACCCATTTGAGATAACCATATGCCCAGAATGACACCTAATGTAAGTGTCTGTGAGTGCCAGCCACTGTATTCCTAGAATGACATGAAGGCCACTGACTGTGGATTGGATTTTGAGTACCAAGAAATCCACAGGATAGTGCCATGAATCAACCAAGATTGTGAAATCTTCTAACTTCCCTATCACCTTAACTATAGATCGATCTGCCAAATCTAACACGGTAGGTGTATGTTTCAGTTTTTGAACACCCATTGCATGCATAGCCTCAATAGTAATGACATTTATGGCAATGCCCAAATCTACCAACACATTTGGAATTTCTAATCCATTAATTTATATAGTTGAAATTGGGTTCATGGGATCCCAATATTTCATAGTGATGACATTCCCCATCGTAAAATCTGATAGCTTTCCCGTCATATGAATGGTGAGTGGTTCCCTCAATTTCTTTTTAGTCTTCTTAGCAGAATATTCCCTGAGAGCTTTTGCATATATAGGTATGTCTCTCATACCTCGTAACAGGGGGATCTTAACAAACAAATTTTGTAACTCCCCTAACAAGTCAAACTCAGCTTAAGGGTTCTTCTTACTCAAAGTCAATCTTTCTGGATAGGGAAGTTCAACTTTCTGTTTTTGAGTAACCAACGGCTGAGGAGGTGTCTACTTTTTACTAACTCAGTTTGATTCCTCTTCAACCCTTTCTGGTCCCTTTACCCCACTATCAACTTCTTGAATGATAACAGGTGAGGGTTGAGCATCTACTACCCGCCCCAATCTCAAATTCTTCTCAAAAAGTTCTGTGGTGGGGATGCTGTAAGAAGGTAGGTTGAGGGTGTCGGCTTGCTGAACCCAAATATTTTTAGGATTCAGATTGGGTTGGATCTGTAGTTGAGGATGAACAAGCTGATTACCAGGAGGCATATTAGAGGGAAACTAGAGTTTCTGTTGTGGCATTGACTGGTGAAACTGTGTAGGAGGATAAGGTCCACACCAGTTCGAAGCCCATGGAGAACTCAGACAAGCTTGAGGAGCCCATTGCTACCAAGGTGAAAGATGGTATTAGGGCCACATAAGTCGATAAGAAATATTAAGATGGGTCTGGAAACATACCTTGATTTCCCATTGGTGGTTGAGGTTGCTATGGATTTTTAGATCCCATAAAGTATAGCTGCTCCATTTCTTCACTTGTCCATTGAAAAACTGCTTTCAATCCTAGAAAGGAGGGGCATGAACTTGTTACATGATTCAACTCATAGATTGCACATTCCTCAATAGAGTTCAATGGGCATCCCCTTTCTGGATGCTTCTTCCTACACTTTGGGAAAAATATAGCCATAGTTCTTTCCAATTCCAGCTATTTCTATTTTACTGCAATGTGTCCATTTGTGCAGCCAGGGTAGTCAGGATGACACTGCTCAACTTATCCAATAGATTTCCAATATATGCTTTTGTGACACCTCCACCATATACTTTTGTTGATCAAACCCCTTGTTTATTCCTTGCAACTCTCCTTGAGCACTAGATGCACAACTCACAGATGGTATCGATGTTCTCTTTTTATATAGCATCCTTTCCTACTATGTTTAACAACTCCAAAGAGTCCTCTCAAAAGGCTCGAAGAAGGATAATTCAGAACATCCTTATCTATGTTAGAGTGACCTGATCTCTACAATGTGTATTTAAAATGTTCCACATAGTCTTCCATATTTTCTCCCTTTTTCTGTATAAACTTGAAATGTTCTTCCTTAATATCTCGTGATTTACAGTAGTCCTGATACTTCACTAGAAAAGCAGTTTTCATCTCATCACATGTGGAAATAGTCTTTCCTCCAAGACCCATAAACCATCGCAAGGTTGTCCCCTTTACTGTAGCTGAGAAGATTTTTAATTTGTGAGCATCTGTTATATAATCATATCACAAACATACAATATCAAATTCAAATAGGAACGTGTCAGGATCTTCCGAAGTAAACCCATGAAGGCTAGGTAAAGTTGTTAAAGGAATGGGGTTTGTTGGTGCGCCAGTGTGAAGATCCCCAATTCGGAAGTCAATAGTGGAGGTTGTAGGTACCATGAATATCGTCCAATAATTACTGGGGATTACAGTAGGTTCTGTAAGAAAGGATGGAAGGGCTCTTATCACAGGGGTTTGAGTTTGTTTAACAATACTCCCTCTATCCCTTGGTGATAGAAGTTCCCCTACAACTTCTTCCTCTCTATCACAATGGCTTGACCCTTCAGACCCTTTCTTTGCAACTTCTTCTTCACCATTGGAATGGGCTAGTCCCTTGGATTTTATTCTTGCAACTTCTTCTCCTTCTGTTACCAGCAATGGTACCCCATCATTAGGAATACTGCTGCATGTGTCCTGAGCTGCTGGAAGGGTCTGTTGTTTCGAATCAACGGGGTGTTTTGTGTACAACACTAGCTGATCTACAGGTTGTCCCTCTGATCTTGTCTGCTCACCCGACCTCATAGTAGCACGAGAAGACACCTCTGATTCAAATTTTGTGATGATTTGGTGCATATAAGTATTCCTTCCCAAATCTTTTCCTCCCTTATTTGGGCCAAAACTCACCATAGAAGGAGGTTATAATACCATCCATAATAGAAAATAGAATAGGATGGGGTAGCACAGTGAGAGATTATTTCAGAGAAATAATAGAAGAAAATGTCATTATCCTTGAAACTATTGAATTCATTTCAATGAAGGTGTTTTGTACTTGAAAGAGTTGAAAATATAGCCTGGGTCACATTATTGATAGACTTGATATATTCCTTGCCTCTAGCTTCTCCCTTGAAGGGTGTTTCCTTTTATCCTCCTAAATCCTCACACGGGATGTTTCATGGCCATTAAGGTAATTCATAGGTAAATAAATGGGTCTCAAAAGAACAATATACTAACAAATTGAAATTTGAAAGAACCAATAAGTTCATAGTAGGGAAACTCTATTGGTGATGGAAGTAATGTGAAATAAATTAAAGCTAAGAGATCCAAGGTTCAAAATGACTGGATTTTGACTCAGTTTATGTAGAGGAGGATAAGTCACAGACCCCAGAGAGTTAGTAGTAGCCATGTGTCAGTTTTTGTGCTAAGTTCCTTTGGGATACAAAAATAGAAAAAAATAGCCAATAAGATTCAAGATAATGATGTCATCTGCAAGGGTAAATGTATTTGGAGAGAAAATAAAAAAAAAACTACTTTTGATTTCATTATTCTCATCCATTAGAATTTTATAGCTCTTATTTTATTATTTGTACAATTATTTTATTACTTTCCTTAGGAGGCCCATTTTATACCTCAAAATTCCCGTATTGTCTAAAAACCACCCATTTTCTCTCATTATCATGGAATCCCTAAAGTGTTTCCTTATTCCCTTCCCATTCAATGTCCTGTTACTTTATGATGCCCTACTTTTCTTCCACAACAATGCATTCTTGGTATACTCGGTTATTTGGCTCCCCTTTATTCTTCAATTGGGAGGAAAAACTAAAATAAACTAATAATTCCCTTAAATATTCATCTTAAAACTACTTGAATTGTTAAGATATAGAGATCTCCTAAAGGAGGAACCCAAAAGGCACTCAAGGAAAATATAAAGGGGTAATGTCTCGTAGGTAATGATGCGAAAATAACGAAAGAAATTTAACAAATACGAAAAATATTTAATGATAGATGAATTCAAGTGGACACACAAGTTTATAGGTCTTTATATTCAATCTAGTGATAGAAAGATCAATTATTTTCATAGATAATATAAATACAGGATATCACAAAAAATGGCAAGGAAATTCATCTTGAAAATAGATAAGCCATTTCATCATTTGAAAGAATCAAAGAAGTAGAGTCCATGAATTTTGAATAATTGTATATTAAAATAGAGAATTTAGATGAAGAAATATCCTCTGAAATTATATAGTGGATACCCACAAAAGCCATACATAATGATAGTGAAATCATGATATGAACTATATCAAAACGAGGAAGTAGGTAAAGTGATAAATCAAATGGAACTTGGTAATACCCTTGGGCTTTATAGATTCACTACTCACGTAAACAAGTGTTGTTGGAAAATTATTAAATTTGATATTATCATAACATTTTACTCTATGCACCACTCAATGTGCCTTGGAATAGGTACACAATAATCCCTTCTAGCCTTTATCCTAGAGGATGTAAATCAAACCTATTTCTCGAGATTCTAGCTAACCTCACTGTGCAATGCTGTTTAGAAAATGACAGTTAAGGAAATCATGAAAATGATAAATATGTGTCTCTGAAAGATCATTTAGGTCAACTAAGGAGGTTTGCCGCATAAATGAAAACTTGTCAATAATTTCATTATAGTCCTTGTGACCACACACTCTTAAAATGTGCAAGGTGAATAGGGGTCGATGAGTAAGATGGAAATGGGATTTTCCTTCAACATATTCATTTTTTTTTCGTTATGGGGTTCTCTGAAAATTTCATCTTTAATATAAGCTTATTGACTTGCATACATTTATATTACACCACTAGAAATGCCCATGGTCAACGTAAATCCTTCATAATTCTTTTATTCATCCAAATGTTTAAGGAAAGGCTACTCAAACTCCCCACATCTATACATCTCAATGGTTGATTCTTTGATCTATAATATTTGGTAGGAACGAGTTAGCAAGAAAAATATAGGTATATCAATTTATAAAGGGATTAATAAAATTAACCACTTAGTTTGCAAATGGCGCCCTTCTATTAGTTGGAGCCTTTACAATCATAACCTCTTAACACAATGTTATAATGAACCACATTTCTAGATTTTTGGGGGGTCTTATTATATGTTCCAAGGGTAAAGTATATGCTTAGAATATAAGCCTTAGAAAACTATGACATCAGTAATAATACTTCACTTCAAATTCCAAGAAGACTTGCAATTTTTAAAAATATCATGGTATCCCTCTGTATCTAAAATTCTCCTCCTCTGACTCATGGGTCAATACATTATTTCCAATTCAAAGAAAAAATTCCTTCCAAGGGTTCTGTTTGTCTTAACATGATACGAATCTAATTCTGACCAAGAAAGTAATTTTTTCTCTGCCTATCAACCATTACCACACATTACTTAATACTACCAGGGTCAAGATGTAGATAGCCAAAAAACATAGGAGTTTTCGATGGAAAGGAGGTAATAATAGCTATATTTTTTTTGAATTAGTAAATTGAAACAAAGTTTGGGATCTCAAATTTCATGGTGGTGTTGTTGTTGAATAATGAACCCTTATTAATAAATTATGCTCAAGGAAAATATATTGCGGTGTCTCATATGTAGGAACAATGTTTTCATTCCAACTAATTGCTTGAATTTACAGCTATGAGGTTTTTGTTTTTCCTAACATTTTGGTTATTTAGATTGAAATATAAATGTAATTTTTTACTCTTTACCTCTATGTGACCATCATTGTTATAATGGTTTCAATCTTGGTTACTATATTTTCACTAATCTATTGTCACTATTATATTATTTTCCTTCCCCCCTTTCCACTTCTTGTTAACTTCTTTAGAATCTTCCTATTGTTCTTTCTTCTTCAAAATATTCGACTACCCTCCCTTGAAGAAAATTTCTTCAAGTTATTATGCTTACAAACAAGCGTCATCCATATTTATGGGTTCTCATAACATCACTTGTTTTTTCATATGGCTCTGTAGACCTCCTAGATACTGGAGAATTACATCTAGGCTCTTGGGAGAGATACCCAAGGTTGTTTACATCCTAATGAATTTTATGGAGTACTCCTACAAACTTGACCCTTGTCTCTAGTTAAAGTAATTTAAATGGATTTGTTGGTTCTCTAGATATGTAAAAGGGAAAAATTGGTATTTTATGAGATTTTTAAAATCCTCCCACTTACTTACTATAGGACACCTCTCCATTCTCAAAATTTTCATATGGATTTCCCAGTAGGTAAAGGAAAGGCCTTTAAATTTCAACATGTAAATTATTTTTTTGTTCCTCATATATATGTTGATCACTAAAGTCAACCCCTGATTTTTATAATAAGTGATTTAAATTCAAAGGATTAATCTCGCCTTGATAAGGCTTGATGTCAACCTTTTCTTCCATATTAGAGAGACACTTTGAATGACACATGATGCCTGAACTTGAATACTTATTTTCACATTTCTTGTAATACTTTGGTTCTTTTTTATTCTACAATATCCCCTCTAATCTAGCTTGTATGTTGGAACCTCCAACTTCTTTAAAATACCTATTTATTATTGGCTAGTGTTACCGTGGGGTGACTCATATGACATTTTATATATATGGTTTATGCTTCTAGCCAACTAAACATCTATATTGGGCCTCAAGGGTTGCCATATAAATTTTCATTAGTTGTGGTTGGGTCCTTACAAAAATTTTCTTAAATCAATCTGATGCCCTACCATTTCCTATAAAATAATTTAAACCAATATGATCTATAAACTATCATGGATATTCCACTATATAGTTCACCACAATGGCTCTAATATACTAATCTAAAATCTATATTATGAAGTGTGAATTTGTTTATATTCTAGATCTATTATTATTTATTTTTTTATATATGCATTCAACATATAAAAAATGAGTAAAATAGAAAATAGCTAGATCAAATCACTCATAAAAGACACTAAACACCAAGATATCCTCTAAGAAACCTATTTAGGAGAAATTCAAGTTGGGAGGTGGGATTGTTCTAATCTTTTTGTCTAGAAACAAAATAAACCAAAAAGGAAAATGTTTTCCTTAGAGAAATTAATAAATGGATGAAATGACTATTTGTAATCCAAAGGTATTCCTCCTCTTCTCTTAACATGTAGATTTTAGGTCTAGTTCCAATTATTATAAATGGAACCTGCAATAAAATTACAACAAAAAAATAACCACAACGAATCTATAGAATAAACTAATACCTCCATTCAATGATTTAAGTCAGCATTGAATACATGTAAATAGACACAAAACATAGGAAGATAAATCTTGTATTAATGAAATTTGTACAAGATTACAACCCTTTTTTCAATTCTTGAAAATGTAGAATCTCCCACCAAACTTGTCCTTCATTAACCAGAAGGAAATACTTGAATCAAAAGTCAAGGAAGGTAGTGGATTCTTAGGTAAAAAATGAGGAGCATGAAGTCATCACTATGAGTCTCCAAAATCCAACCTAGACTCTATGTGATGCAGTGAATTTATACGGTAAAAGTTGTAGTTTAGGATTTACCAATCTAGGCTTGAGATGCATGCATGAAGGAGGATAAGATCTAGGGATGATAGATAAGACCTCTAAAGTAGGATACGATAGGAATTAAAGACATTAATAAGTAGTAAAAGGTTAAAACCACCTTGGCATCTTCTAAAAGAAAAAGTTTCATAAATATTTTTTTTCCTATAATTCTAGAACCATCGCACTTGAAAAGTAGAGGAACATGCATTGGTTAATGCATGTGTTTAAGTATGCAACATGTGACCATCACAAGCGGACTAATGGGTAGGGTGTGTCGCAACTAAAAATGTGTTTTTATGATGATAAACTTATAATTATTGGAATTTTTGGAGAATCAATGCTTGAGGATTTGCAAAGGGATAATGACAAGGTACCAAGCATGGTTATTGATTTGGTTTCCAGGCCATTTTATCAAATGTTGAAAAATGACCTATAACACTAATTATTCATGGCCCCCTCTTATAGTTATTCCTTTCATTATATAAAAAACTTGTAATAAAATATTATTAATTTTTAATATTATTATTGATATGAAATGCATCACTATATAATTTTTCATACATGTTTTTACTCATAGGGAAGAAGTAAATATTTGTCATATTATTATTGGAGTATTTGAATTGAAAGTCCCAATTTAGTGTAGGCCTTAGTTTAGACGGTTAAGGTCCAAAAGCTTATAGATCTAGATTGAGGCATCAGGTGGAACTTTTTGAGGCCTTATACACACAAAATGCATTCAAATGGTTTGAAAATCACCTTGATTGGAATCCATACCTATAAGGTATTATTCTTACAAATTTACCCACCATAAAAAACATCATGGTAATAAATGGATCTGATTCTAACACCATTATCCAAAATTGTGGCTACTTGTTTCTGTACTTTGAAGAATATTATAGAGTTTTGATAATCATAACACTAATTGGGGGTCAACACATACAAAAAAAAATCCTAACCACATAATTCTATTAAGATATGTCAAATACTCAACCATAAGTTAAAGGAGGGGCCACATCCTTTCATGATTTTACCTGTTCCATAGATGGACATAACATATGCTATTGTGAAGACAATCCCTTATATAAAAAGAAGTAATCTCTCTATTCATATGAGAGGGTCTCGCAACAAACTAGAAAAACAAGTTCATGCTTTCCTAGATCATGTCAAAAAATACACCGTAAGACATATGATGTACCTCACTCTAATGCTAAGCACTCTTTTATGTCATCCTCAAACTTCTTGCTTCTAGGTTTCATCCTCCTTATACTGTTGTGGATGGGTACCTGCAAATAATATCAAACAAAAGAGACAGGAGCATACATAACATAGCTCATTCTAACATAAACTACATGACAGATTAAGGAATATAATGCTAAATGAATAATGATTTATACACTTATGGAAATTATATACTTGATGTATTTATTAATAAAAATAAGGGAATAAGATAACCATATATGCCTTAATATTGGAAGCCTCCTTTTTGGTGGATTTCCAAGTCCAAGACAAGACCTTCAAGCACTTCTTGTCCTTAGTAAGATGCCCAACATTCAGGAATAGTTTCAGCCTACGAATGCAATGAAGCAATGACCAACCAGTTGGGGATAGACGATATTTCATTTATTGGAAACGAGAGGGAGTTAGGCATCCAAAAAATGGGGAGGAAGAACCACATATTAAGAGGAATATTTGTAAAGGTAGGATCAAGGACTTAAAATGGGAGAACATGAAGATATCCTTGTTCAACAATATCGAGCTTGTCGTTCTCGAGGCTTCTAGTAAGAGAAGCTTTTCCTCCACTTTAGGAAAAACTCCCAGAAGAGATTCAACATGGATTTACCTATAAAAAGACGTGTTGGTGGTGCTAGGTCATTATTCTACAATAAGACATCATCATGGGCCAACAATGATACAAAAAGAGTTCATCCTGAAAACTAGGTTTTTAAGAAAGCCTCTTCAGAATTCTCTCAAGGAAACTTTCTTCTATTGTTCAAGGATTCTTTTGTATGTGTTCCATGGTGAATACATTGACAACTTTCATTATTTTGATGCTTCAGGATATGGGATGGTAAGTGTGAAAAAATACTGTGTAACAATTGCCCCCTAAATTATGAAGGCAAAACAGGGAGTGATGGGAGAAATGCTTTATAAGTTAAGTGAAGTACACAGAAAAACATTATGAGGAGACTTGAAAATCAACCATCATACAATATATATTACATCTCTAATGTAAGTATCCCTAATAATACATATTTGAATAGGAATCTAACAATACATGAATCCATGGTATGGGAACAACTATCTGAATAGAAAGGATCATGTATATGGACCCATGGCATGGACACATCCATTGATATAGAAGGAATCTTGTGTACAATCATGAATAGCTAATAGCTCCACACAACCTATATTTATCAGATGAAACCGAGGGTCTTTATCTCTATCTCGATCCAGCCAATGTACAAATCCTACCATGTGAATAGATGTGCCAGAGCTAAACATGATAGAAAGCCACCTGATTACTAGTCAATGATGTGAATCATTAATAGGCATGGGAGAAACCACCAATAACAAAAGTGTCTCTCAGGGTACAATAACACAATCCATGACTGTGAATATGGAAGCCAAAGTCAAACACCCGCAGAATCATCCTATCAAAGGAAAAAGATGTTAACCTATCATCAACTGAGAAGAACTTTACATTGAGCCATGCAAGATCCAATGTACTGAAAGGAAGTTTCTAGATCATCTTCCTGGATAATGAGTTGAATTTGATAGGAAGTGACCTATTAAAGGAGGGCCATAATGTTTCCCACATCATCGTCATAAGAAAAAATATAAAATAGAGTAAGTAAGATCGATGCAAGATTGTTGTAGAAAGGGCAGATAGGGTATAAGCAGTAAAATACAGATGGGACTTCTCCTGAACATATCGGTAACATGACTCTAGATTTTGGTAGCATTTGACTCAATTATAGGATTAGAGGTTATGATGAAATCATGATATAATTATATGAAAGGAAAATTGATTCCCAAAACCCAGGAAGGCAAGTGAGGAAGTGAGGATAACCCAAAATTGACATGAGTGACAGATAAGTGTCATGTTCAAGAGAGACATGCTTCCTTTATACAAAATAAAGGACGTGTTCACTTTCATTTTTCCCCACTATTTCTAGGAAGTACCTCATTATATTTTATTAGGGGATTCAAGAGGATATAATATTATTTTCATATCAATTTATCATTTAGATGAATCCATCCTAGTATGTTTAATGGGTCCCAGGGAGCAGTAACTCTATCTCATCATGGTGACAAGTCCACTGTCGTTTAAGTTTTACGAGTCCGACAGAGGGCTAACTGAACGTCTTTTTCATGGTTAGAGATTTAGAAAAAGAGGCAAAAATGGAAACTCCAAATGTCCCTTTTCGTAAAGAGTATTTGGCACCTAAAAAGGTGTAAAAGAATATTCAAGAGAACATCTTAGCCATGTGTGACCAAGGTATTCCTTTTCCGTACAACAATCTATCTCATTCCAGAAAAGGGTTAAACTTATACTGAGTAGATGTCATTTTGTTTACTTGAATGAGTTCAAAATGATAAGTACTCGACAATCTTTTCATATTTCAAGAGTCAGAAAAGAGTTGAAAGATTACCCAAGGGGGTTTTTTTCCGTTTATTTTTCACGAGTTCGAAAAAGTGATAAAATAAAACTCCTTAGTTCAGTCAAAATTAATCACGTCAACTTTTATCCATGACCTATCACTACATAAGAGAATGCACATTATCCATTTTAACAAAAAGTATTAAAATATAAGAAATATGTGCCGTAAATGGTAAAAATATTTCAAAAAACTGATAAAAACTCAAAAGGTAAAAGCATTTTTACCATTTGACATTTGGTAATTTCGAGAGCACTTTTTACCCTAATTTCGCCTGATCTTGTGGCAAGGAGTGCGATAAGTCCATGAAAATGTTCGACGATCCATTTGCTGTGCAAGTAAGAGATATGTCATTCCTCTAAACGTTGGTTGAAATTTTAAGTGATTTCATCCATAGTATAGATGGTAAGGAGCAGTGGAAAAAAAATTATGTCCAGGGTGATCAGGGTGGGTTTTACCCATCAGACTCATGCTACTCACCCTGATCCTAAGTTTGCCATCACACTCGAAGCACATAAAAACTAGGAAAAATCACGTTGGTGTCAAGTTATTAAAAAATGCAAAATCCTTCAAGATTAATGATTATTCCTCAAATTTACTTACATAGAAGCTAATAAAATATTTGTTTATGGATGTTCCACATATTATTCACTAAAAGATAGTGATTGAATGGAAGAAAATATGGCATGAAGCAGAAGATCGTCAGGCAATCCAAGATCCAAATTTCATAATGGCTCTTTGGGATTGTGGACTACCAAAATTGTTCTATTTTCCTGGGATTAAGACCTAGGTTGAATTACTGCAGCATTTGGTTAGGCCGTAGGATGTAGATCGCTAATTGTTTATTATTGGAGACAAAGAACATGAAATAGATATCACATATATCTATTTCATTACGATTTTTTCCAAAATGGGACACTGAATTCAGTTTTTTGGTTCTCGTATAGTAGGAGAAAGTACATATATGTTGATAGCGAGACATTATCGAGGCTCCCAGAAAACTAAGAGTGGGACGATAGACATAAAAAATATCACCAATCTCCTGCTAAGAACAATTCTCCATACCATGGCTCAAATAGATGGATCTCAAGACCTACATGAAGCAACTAAGTATAGCTTCCAATATGCCATATATTTCCTTAGCCCCGTCGTTTTTAATTTTTGTGAAGGGATTTTGGTCAGCATGAAAGACAAACTCACAAAATGAAAGACGTGGAAGTTGAAAGAATTTGGTTATGGATCAATCTTGTTAATGTTCTTCTTAGAACGTGTACCATTATTCAAATATGAGTGGATATAGGTGGACTCTCTAGGGCTGAAGGATCCACGATTGTTGAGGTGGGATGAGTTGATGCCTCATCATGGGCATGGTTAGCAAATGATTTTTCTTGCAATGTTCATTAGATGGATGTGACAACAACTTATCATGGTAGATGATTGGACATATTCTGGTACAGATTTCTAGCAAGATCCTGACCTTCCACATGCACCCAACACATAGTGTATTCATGCAGGTAAAAGAATATCTTTTAGGTTTTCCATGTTTTTATGTTTTTGTTTTATCTGAACTGAGATTTAAGACATATGATTTTTGTAGATTTTTGACCAGAGAGACTTCAAGGGGTTTCTCCGATAACTAGGAGGGTGGCATGACAGATCGTGGATGCACCCTATGAGGATATAGTTGACCCTATAGTAGACTTCGAACAGAACCTAAACTAGTACAAAATGGATAATTAGTTACTAAAGCAATGACTAAAATTTGCATATAAATGACTATTTTTCAGTCGGTGACCAGTAGTAGCTAATTTAAAGTATCTTATAACGTGACCAACTTTTAGTCCTTTTTAGCTTAGTAATTAATTGGTTCTCTCAATTTTATCATCTAGAAATATATTTAGTCATAAATTTGGTCATTAATTGCCACAATTAATGACCAAATATAAAACAAAATATTTTATTATATGATCATATGAGAAAACCAACTAATGAGTTAAGAAATATAACCAAAAAGTTGGTCGTGTTATAAGATACTGTAAATTAACTACTAATAGTCATATATATGCAAATTTTAGTTGTCGTTTGAAACCAATTAATGACCAAAGAACTATGGCTAAATTTTTGTATTGTTATAAGATACTATAGATTAGCTACTAATAGTCATATATGTCCAAAATTTAGTTGTCATTTGTAATAAAAAATTAATCATTTGCAGTAGCCATTTATATTTTTTGGTAGTTTCATATTTATTATATAAACGATTAATTTAGTCGTACATTCATTTTATTTGTGTTCATCGTTAATCAATATAAGCTACTAATTTAGTAGTTTTCGATTTATTTTATGTGTTCATTATTAATCAACATAGATTAGTTAGTATGATTATGTGACTAAATAAAAAAAAACATCATACAATATGAATTGGTTCATCTAATATGAAAATTCAAAATTACATATGTTAGTTAAAATACTAAACAATATCAAGTGCAACTATAAATAATTTGAACCACAGAAATTATATTATATGACATGTCAAGTATTACAATATTAGTTTCCAACTTAACATTGGTTGGACTAAAATTTACACATGAAATGTTGTTTCATCACTATAAAACATTATCATTGTGTTGTCAAGTCATTGCAGGGAAATTCACCAACTATGAAGACTTGAACATTAGTATCTATGTGTGTGTCTTATGTGGGATATTGGCTTTAAAGGTACCACTAGACGGTTCTCTTCTCTCTCTTTTTGCATTCATGGCTCCACTATTGGTGTTCTCCTCTTTTTTTAAATCTTGCTCGTTTCCATCAATACTGAGTTCCTTTTTTGAAAACAAAAGAACCTGTAATGTAGAGACTAAGACATGAAAGACGATGAACAATAGAATATAAATGAGAGTAGTCTATAAAGGATTTATATTACATATACCTCAACATCAACAATGTTAAAGCCATTCTTCCCCATAAGAGCAAGAATCTTGAATAATTTTTCTTCAATTGAGCGATACTTTCCACTATGTGGCCAGAAGACCTGTATAAAAAAGTTAAAGTCACCATAGAAAAGAACACCTTAGTAACTTAGTATTCAACCTTCGGGGAAAGCTTAGGAACAATCATGCCATCTAAGTTACACGCTAAAAAGATCAAGTTGTAAATAACTTGTTAAAAAAAATAATCTAAGGTGTGATGTCTAATCATTGTCATTTTATTCACAACAATGATTTGTTGTCTAATGCATAAACTTGGTCAAGTATATAAACAACATGTTCTCAAATAACAACATGAAAGTAAAAGTTTCTAATAATCACGAAAATATTTCAATGGAAAACAATTAAGTGGATCTCAATCAATATTGTTCAATATCAATTTCATCTTCAAGCTTTGGTTGTTGTTTAAACAAACATAATACCCAGTACTTTCAATTTCATAGTTAAATTACAAGGAAAAATGGAAATAAACATTCAAAATACAATCAAACAATGAATAGAGGATATCATGGAATGGACATTGAAATTATAAAAAAATTGTTTACATGTTTATTGATATCTTATCACGCATTCCTAAAACATTTGCTTGCCCAAAATAACCATGAAGTGAAAGAATCACAACATTAAAAACCATAGGAATACGTACTAGAAACATTTCCAAAGTCGATGGCTGAAGTGCCTGAAGGATCTAAAACAACAAATGAATCATATCCAAGATATGATCTCTATATTGTCTCCCCATCCTTATTCCAATCACATTTCATGTAAGTTTCCCACAACAGAGCCAAGGAACAATCAAATGAAGGAATTGAAATTTGTTTTTATATTTTATATGTATAAGTTTTGAATATAATTTGTTTTCGTAACATATAAATTCATATTTAAAGCCTTCCTGTCATGAGAATATGTCAATAAAGTAGAACATCAGAAAAATTGACCTCAATGATTTTCTCTAACAATTTCTATGATATCAATATCTGTCTTGCTGTGATATCTTGGATATAAAAAACAACATATCTACAAATGAAAAAGCCATATATTACTTATGTTCGAACGACGTATATTTTGTATTCTTAGGTAACTTTTTAAGAAGTCCCTCTACCTTTACCAAAAAGGATTGCAGCTTGGTTAAACTCTTTATCCTTTCATTCAACATCAATTTCTACAAGATAAATGTCACACATTATTCTTTCTCATTTCTCGACATGCTAGATATGATAAATTAAAAGTCATATAAAAGCAAGAGAAAACCATTTTCTAACCAAAAAAAATAAACAAACAATGGCTCTAATAAAAATTCACACCTCAGAAATTACTCTGCCACGTGCTCAAACTAAATGTGATATTATTTGAATCATCCCTAGGTCATATTTAATGGGATATTCATATTTTTACCATGATTTCAATTTGGTGCTAAAATAAATATATAAATCAATGTTATTATCAGTGAAATTCAAGTATAATTGAAAAACCAATGTCATTATAAGTTATGGACAGAGAAACATCTTCATAACTAGAATTCTCTATTTTAGTTTGGTTTTGGTTGAGTTTGTATTTGAACATATAGTTTTCTCTAAAGAATTGAAATAGAAAGATGAGAATCGAAATAACCCTGAGAATTTTTAATTAATTCATATCATATATCTCTAAAATAGCCAGGTAATCCTTCTTTGCTATTTGATAGAGATTTATTGGCATAGAATAATAATGAATTAACCATCAAACATAATGATGCAATATATTAACAAAGGAAAGAAAAATGGCATGGCTTTGGTATTTTTGTGCTCGAAAGAAATCCAACAATGATTGTGTTCTTTCTTTATCATGAAATATTATTGAAGACAAATGTTGCTGCAGAAATTGAACTCCATTACCAATAGGAGATGGTCATGTTGGGTAAGGAAAGGATGAGTTTAGGGGTTGAAGGTCTAGCTCGCACACATAGTTATGCTTGTCACTAAAAAATACAAAGTTCTCATCATTTCCTTATCTAGGTAAAATGAAAAGTGAGTTTGTATTTGTGCACTTGTGATAGTATATAAAAAAGACAGCACTAGTGGAAATCAAAGTGTGTTGTCCCATCATTCAACCTAATAGAAAACTTATATATTTAGTTGTTGACTACAATGGAAATAAAATGTAAAACCCACTCAAGTTGATCTTTACATGACATAGTCATAATGAACTAGTACAATAGAAGCATGATAACTCATAAAGAAGAGATGATAAAAAAGAATAATGGAACATTATTTCCTGCCACATAATTTGCATGAATAGAATTTCTATATAATTCATCCAAAAAACGAGACGAATTTATGCAACAAGAACATACATTAGTGACGCAGGAGCATCTAGCTAATAGGACGAGATAAAAGGAAGGTTGTTTGGTCTTTGAAGGGGACGGAAGAGTAAACTTGCTGAATGGATAATGTGTTTGTTTCTTTTACTTTTATTTGATTAAGTTGTCTAAGTTAAATAAATAAATAGTAATTAGGACTAGTAGGAATTATAATTAATTAGGATCAATGTTTTAAACAGCTAATTTTGCCTTTGTAATAATTCTAAATGACAATGAAAAGTTCTATAACAAAAATGATTCAACTAATCGGAGATAACCAACAGCGGTTGGAAAAACTAACAGTTTTCTAACAGTTGTTTTAAAAGCAGAATAGAACACAGTGAGGGGTTGGACTTTCTGAGAAATGGAAAATAAAGTATTATAATTTATGTGCACTCAATCCTCTGTAGTGTCCATAAATTGTCCTAATTATTTCTACGACATAGCATCTATTTTCATGTACAGTGCAGGCCTATTGATAATCTAATTTACAGATTACAAGAAACTCAAAGGACGTGTGGCGTAAAGTAAACTCACAGTCCTCGAAGCAACACAGAAGCGAATGAAAAAGACCCAGAAAAAATTGAATGCCAAATGAGTAATAAGCTGCAAGCACTGCCAGGTATGCTCAGTAGAAAAACATCCACAACTTCATTTGTTTAATTTAAGACAAAAGAGAAAATAGAATTTCCTGTGCATTCATCCATATATATCATTCAAAGCCAAAACCCATTCAAAAGTTACAAAATCCGTGCCGAAATCTTTGACAAAGTTGGTGCAAGATACCACACGCGTTTAGAAGCCCTAGACTTATTTACAGACACCAGACAAGGAAAGAACAACTGTGTAACCCTATAGCCGAGACTGAACAGTTAGCGGCCCAATAAGCTATTGACACACAGACTTTGAAAAACCCCAACCAGAATGTTGAACGAAAAACAACCAAAGCATAGAGAACGTCACTACCCATGTTAAGCCTGAGCAACTAAACCACTAGGCCTCGAAATCCCTTTGAGTAGCCATACCTGTAGCAACAGCCAATGTCAAAAGATATGAGTGACAGATAGTGCAGAAAGATGAGGCGTACACTTGAGCAAGGGAAAACAACAGTAGATATTTACCTGACAGTGGCAAGCCGTGGCTGAAGCAGTCCCACCAGATCACCCTGCTCATAAGGGGTTGATACATTAGCCAATTGAGAGAAAAAGAGCAAATGTTGATAGCATGGAACCAGGAAAACATACCTTGTGAATGACGAAGAAGCCGGAGGAAGTTGCTACCATATTCTGCCCAAAAACAAGGACAGATGAATAAAACCCTGAAGACTATCACCTGAAGCATCTCGAACCAGCAACAGGACACAACGACAGTGAAAAAAAATTATAGGCATCAATATCACATGTTACAAAGAAGTGTAGAGACGTAATCACAAACCGCAGGTACATAGTGAATAGTCGGAAACAAGAACGGACCGGAGGAAAACGAGAGCTATCGAGTTGACATTGTTATTACCAAACAAAGAGGAGCGATGTTCAGGTTGAAACCCTGAACTAGAGGACGAATAGCAAAACCTCATGTCGAAACCACTAGAAACCACCGAGAATGCAGAGCTCACAGGAACCAAAAGAAATGTGCAAACGAATAGCCTAAGTGATGGTTTGATCGCCCATACTAAGGCCGATTTGGGAATTCCAAGAGTGGACAGTTGTCAAACATCCGGAGGCAGAAGTACCAATCACCTGTGCGGGTACCAAGGACCAAGTCCATATCATTAAACTCAACTGTCAGCGAATCAACGTTACCACAAAAAAATCTGCTGTTCATCATTAACTGCCGCTTTATTCCGACATTGATATTCATGGGAGGCGTATTACGTGGGTTGGACTCATCAAGTGGTATCAGAGCAGGAAGTTGAAAGAATCGGGATATGGAGGTTCAGAGACGAGGACGTGGAAGAGGTGTTCGCAGAGCAATCAATGAGGGTTTAAGGGAAGAAATAAGGACCCTTACTGCTCACTAAGAAGCAATGGAGGCAAGAAGGAGAACAGACCCAGAACTTAGGGATGACAACAAGGAGGAGGCAGTAGGTACAGACAGATTAGATGAAGAAACTCCATAGATAAAATTGTTGAGAGCAGTGTTGCCAGCCAGCAGCAAGCCCAAACCGGAGATTCCTAACTATGATTGCAGTCTGTCCATAGATATTCTGTTGGACTAGGTAAGTGAGTTGGATAAGTATTTTGAGAACGAAGAGATTAGTGAGGAAAAAAGAGTCAGATTTGTTGCAACCAAATTGAAGGGACACGCCACTTTATGGTGGGATAGTGTCTAGGCAGACAAAAGGAGAATGAATAAGCTACCGATAAGGAAGTGGCCAAGGATGGTGGCAAAGCTGAAAGGTAGATTTCTACCTAAAGATTATTAGGTTGAGATTTATCGACGGGTACAAAACTTAAGACAGAAAGGTATGACCGTAAAGGAATACACAGAAGAATTTTACCGTGTAAACCTGAGGGCTGGTTATACTGATGATACTCCAAAGAAGACAGCGAGATACGTGAACGGTTTGAGGCTGGAAATATTGGATGAGATCAATATTCTTTCCCCATGGAACATAGAAGAAGCCTTTTAGAGTGCTGTAAAGGCTGAAGAAAAGATTAACAGAAAACAGAATAACAGGAGAGGGTGGGGAAATGGCAGAGGGAGAACTACCAGTAACAGGGAAGAGGGCAACAGCTCCAGGGCTTCAGAAACAACAGAGAGGGGAGACACCACAAGAGGAGGTCGGCCATATCAGTGAGGAAGAGGGAATGGCCGAGGAAGGGGAGCTAATGTCCAGTGCTACAGGTGCCACAAGTGGGGGCACAGATCCTTCGAATGCCTAGAAGCAGAGCAAGCTGGCTAGAGGGGAACATTTGTTGCACAGCCTGAGGAAGCTGAGGCACTGCCCCAGGAGGTAGAAAATGTGGCAGAAACAGTAGAGGCTTTGGTTCTAAATAAAGTACTATTGAAGCCTGCTAAGGAGACTGCCGAACAGACCCAACGGAAGGGACTGTTTCGGACAGTTTACAGATCACATGGAAATTGCTGTAAATTGACCATAGACAGTGGGAGTACAGATAATTTGGTTGCCACCGAGACGGCAGAAAAGCTGGGATTGAGGTGACTTAAGCACCCCAGACCCTACAAGGTGTAATGGTTGCAGAAAGGCCACCAGCCATTAGATGATGAATAATTCGAGGTTGAATTTCACATTGGCAAGTAGCAGGACAAGGTTGTTTGTGATATCATGCCAATGGACGTGTGCCACATACTACTGGGGAGGCCATGGCAGTATGATCGGAAGGTGGTACATGATGGGAAGTCGAATTGTTACAAATCTATGAAAGATGGAGTCAAGCATACGCTTGTACCCATCAAAGAAGAGGATACAACAGAAGCAAGTGGAACAAAAGCATTATTGGTAGGTGGAAAACAGTCTATTAAGCAGATTGAGGAGAACGAAGTGAATTATGTTGTTGTGAGGAGAACTAAGATTGTGTTGTTGCACACAGAAATGTCTGAATTTCCTGCAGAGATTCAGGAGATGTTAAAGGAATTCAAGGACATTGTAGTTGATGACTTATCGGACAAGTTGCCTCCCAAGAGGAGCATCAACCATCATATAGATTTCATACCCGGAGAAAGCTTACCAAATAAAGCGGCATATCGAATGAGCCTGAAAGATAATGAAGAGATTCACAAACAGGTGCAAGAGCTACTGGACAAGGGGCTGATCAGAGAAAGCTTGAGCCCTTGTGTGGTGCCAACAGTACTCGTGCCAAAGAAGGGTGGAGAATGGCGAATGTGTACAGACTCACGAGCTATCAATAAAATCACCATTCGATATAGGTTTCCCTTACCTAGAGAAGACGATATGATGGATTGTCTCATTGGGGTAGCTTATTTTACGAAGATTGATCTGAAGAGTGGTTATCATCAGATCAGGGTCAGAGAAGGAGACGAGTGGAAGGCAGCCTTCAAGACCAATGAAGGGTTGTACGAGTGGCTAGTCATGTCGTTCGGTTTGAGTAACGATCCTAGTACTTTTATGGGGTTGATGAATGGAATGTTGAAAGATGTCATCGGTAAGTTTGTGATAGTATATCTTGATGATATTTTGATTTTCAGCAAAAAAAAAGAAAAGCACCTTCAACATGTTCGAAGAGTGCTAGAGAAATTACAGCAGAATAAACTGCTAATAAACTTGAAGAAATGTACTTTCCTACAGAAATAACTAGTTTACTTGGGCTTTGTAAATGTAGAGAATGAATTGAAGATGGATCTAGAAAATATCACAGCTATCGTCAATTGGTCGTCACCGAAGAGCTTATTTGAGGTACGTAGCTTTCACGGGCTGGCGAGTTTTTACCGCAATTTCATAAGAAATTTTAGTGAAATCTGCGCACCGATGTTAAACACCATCAAAAAGGCCAGTCAGCCTTTTTGTTGGACCAAGGCAGCAGAGAATAGTTTCCAGCTCTTGAAGCGAAAGATTACAGAGAGGCTGATTCTAAGGCTATCATATCTTAATAAGCTTTTCCAGGTTCGATGTGATGCAAGTGGGATAGCAATTGGCGCTGTGCTCAGTCAGGAAGATAAACCAGTTGAATTCTTTAGTGAGAAATTGAATGAAAGCAGGTAGAAATATTCCTCATATGACAAGGAATTTTATGCTGTTGTGCAAGATTTAAAGCATTGGAGACACTACCTGCTGGGGAATGAGTTTGTGATATTTTCTGATAATTTAGCGTTGCAATATGTAATGCAATAGGATAAATTGAACCACAAGCATGCCAAATGGGTAGAGTGTTTGCAGAGTTTCACCTTTGTGCTGAAAAACATCAGTGGGAAAGCCTATAAGGTGGCAGACACATTGAGCAGAAGGGCTTTGCTCTTACAGGAAGGTACAATACAGGTGATGGGATTCGAACACTTAAAATATTTGTACCAAACCGACACAGTCCAAGTGCTAATAAATATAAGTCCATGGTTGGACTACAACTTGCAGGAGGGACTATTATTTAGAGGAGGACAGTTATGTATCCCTGACTGTTCGATGAGAGAAAATATTATACGGGAGAAACATAGCGGGGGTCTAGCTAGTCATTTCGGCATAGAAAAAACTTTGGAGTAGCTCAGACACTTTTGTTACTGGCCCAGAATGCATAGGGATGTACAACATTATGTGAATAGGTGTAAAGTATGCCAACTAGTGAAGGGACATAGTCAAGACACTGGACTTTACACCCCACTCCCTGTTCCAAGTAGGCCATGGGACTCAGTCAACATTGTCTTTATCTTGGGACTGCCTAGAACGCAGTGGGGATATGACTCAGTGATGGTGGTGGTAGATAGATTTTCAAAAATGGCGCATTTTATCCCTTGTCGAAAAACTAGTGATGCCACTCATGTAGCTCACCTGTTTTTCACAGAGATTGTTAGATTACACGGCCTACCCAGATCTATTATTTCCAACAGGGACGTAAAATTCACGGGACACTTTTGGTGCACCCTGTGGAAAATGTTGGACATAGACTTGAATTTCAGTTCTGCATATCATCTGCAAACTGATGGAAAAACAGAAGTGGTGGATAGGAGTTTGGGAAATTTATTACGGAGTTTGATTGTGGAAAATTCACGGTTACAGGATCATTCTCTCACTCAGGAAGAATTCACTTATAAAGATTTGCCAAATCGTAGCACCAGACACAGTGCATTTCAAATCTTGTATGGCATGCATCCTCAGGGGATACATGAATTGCAAGATTTGGGAAAGTTGGAGCGGAGTAGTGCTGACAGAGAAGATTTTTCAAAAGAGATGAGTGAACTACATGAACGAGTGAAGCTAAAGTTGCAGGAAAGCGTGCAGAAATACAAACAACAAGCAGATTTAAAGCGACGGGAAGTCCAATTCAATATAGGTGACGAGGTCCTTGCACACTTACACAAAGAACGGTTTCCTAAGGGCGTGTATAATAAGCTAAAATTTAAAAAGATTGGTCCCTGTAAAATTTTGCGCAAGTTCTCAGCCAACGCTTATGAAATTCAGCTGCCACCTGATATAGGCATATCACCTATTTTCAATGTGGCAGACCTGTTCCCATATACTGCCAACTCAGAGGACAATAGTGTGGTACAGCCAGAACTAGACACCCAAGTTGGAGACAGTTCTTGGATGAGGCACAAGCGTTTGGTTCAGCCCCATGAGATCGAGAAGATTCTCAATACCCAGGTAGCCAAGGAGACTCGCAGGAAGGAGTATCTACGATACCTCGTCAAGTGGAAGAACAGTCCAATTGAGGATAGTTCGTGGCTTAACGCGGCGTAGATACAGAAGGTTGGTTATTCTGTGGAGGAGCTCATGGAACGGAGCCATGCCTTTTTCTTACCCCAGGAGCCTGATGCAGGAACATATAGCTAATAGGATGAGATAAAAGGAAGGTTTTTTGGTTCCTGAAGCGGATGGAGGAGTAAACTTGCTGAATGGATAATGTGTTTGTTTCTTTTACTTTTATTTGATTAAGTTGTCTAAGTTAAATAAATAAACAATAATTAGGAATAGTAGGAATTATAATTAATTAGGATCAATATTTTAAATAGCTAATTTTTCCTTTGTAATAATGTTGAACGACAGTGAAAAGTTCTGTAACAAAACTGATGTAACTAATCGAACATAACCAACAATGGTTGAAAAAGCTAACAGTTTTCTAATAGTTGTTTTAAAAGCGGAATAGAACACAGTGAGGGGCTCGACTTTCCGAGAAATGGAAAATAAAGTGTTATAATTTCTGTGGACTCAATCCTATCTAGTGTCCATAAATTGTCCAAATTATTTCTACGATATAGCGTTTATTTTCATGTACAGTGCTGGCCTGTTTATAATCTAACTTACGGATTATGAGAAACTCAAAGGACGTGTGGCGGAAAGAAAACTCACAGTCCTCGAAGCAACACACAAGTGAATGACAAAGACCCGGAACAAATTGAATGTCAAACGAGTAATAAATTGCAAGCACTACTAGGTATGCTCAGTAGACAAACATCCACAACTTCATTTGTTTAAATTAAGACAGAAGAGAAAATAGAATTTCCTGTGCATTCATCCATATATATCGTTCAAAGCCAAAACCTGTTCAACAGTTACAAAATCCGTGCCGATCTCTTTGACAAAATTGGTGCAAGATACCACATGGGTTTAGAAGCCCTTGACTTATTTACAGACACCAAACAAGGAAAGAACAACTGTGTAACCCTACAACTGAGACTGAACAATCGACAACCCAATAAGCTATTGACACATAGACTTTGACAAACCCCAACCAGAACGTTGAACGAAAAGCAACCAAAGCATAGAGAACGTCACTACCTGTGTCAAACCGAAGCAACCAAACCACCAGGCCTCGAAATCCCTTCGAGTAGCCATACTTGTAGCAACAACTAGTGTCAAAAGATATAAGTATAGTGCAGAAAGATGAGGTGTACAACTGAACAAAGGCAAACAACAGTAGATATTTACCTGACAGTGGCAAGCCATGGCCGAAGCAGTCCCACCAGATCACCCTGCTCACAACGAGCCGATACATTAGCCAATTGAGAGAAAAAGAGAAAATGTTGATAGCATGGAACCGGGAAAACATACCTTGTGAATGATGAAGAAGCTGGAGGATGTTGCTACCATATTTTGCCCAAAAATGAGGACGAATGAATAGAACCCTGAAGACTATCACCTAAAGCAGCTCCAACTAGCAATAGGACACAACGACAGTGAAAAAAAATTACAGGCATCAATATCACATGTTACAAAGAAGCGCAGAGACGTAATCACAAACCACAGGTACACAGTGAAAATTTGGAAACAAGAATGGACCAGAGGAAAACAAGACCTACATAGTTGACATTGTTATCTCCAGAAAAAGAGGAGTGACATTCAGGTTGTAACCCTGAACCAGAGGACGAACAACAAAACCTCGTATCGAAACCACCAGAAACTATCGAGAATGTAGAGCTCACGGGAACCAAAATAAATGTGCAAACGAATAGCCTGAGTGATGGTTTCATCGCCCATACCAAGGCCGATTTGAGAATTCCAAGAGTGGATAGTTGTCAAACAACTGGAGGCAAAAGTACCAATCACCTGTGCGGGTACCAAGGACCAAGTCCCTATCATTAAGCTCAACTTCCACCGAATCAACGTTACCACAAAAAAATCTGTTGTTCATCATTAACTGTTGCTTTATTCCCGCATTGATATTCGTGGGAGGTGTATTACGTGGGTTGGAATCATAAATTAGTGTTTTGTAGGCTCTTTAACACATGTAGCCTAGTGAAGTAGAGGAGGCCAAATGTAGTAGAATTCCAATCATGTGGGATATAAAAATAGAAATGTGGAAAAGCATGCCTGTCAATTCATGAAATCTCACTCTAAATAATAGAACATGTTGAGGATAGTAATGATGAAACTAGATCATGTATCAATATCAAGTACCTTATTGGTCATTAATTAGCAAGGCGCCTGGTAATTTTTACTTCTAAAAACAAATATCCTAATAACTGTAATGACTTTGTGGATCTTTTTGTGAGTTTTTTTCCATTTATATTATGGCGTAGTTGCAAGAGACAGTGATGAAAGCTATCTAGGTTTGGTCAGACTCGTTTCTCCTTTCATATGATTATGTGAATGGTCAAAGAGCTGCCTTTCTTTAGTTTGGAAATTTAGGTGTCCCTCCCTTTCATTCAATATGTAGGGATGCCCCACCATTGAAGGATATTGATAGTTCTGAATCCAATGTTATGGACATAACATATGGATCTGGTCATAATCAAGATGTCGTTATGGTGATTGGAGGGGGAGCAACAACTCGAGAATTGTTTAGTATTACTCTTGTGGAGCTTGAAAGATAGTGTAGGAAAAATGGTTTATCTATTTGTGGTGGTAGGGAGGTAATGAATTTTTGATTGCTTAGATTAGAAGAAGAAGATAAGCATAAGAACCAAGAACAAGACGAGGATTTGAGGTATGGTTATAACTTTTCAATCGAAGGGAAGCATGCAAAATAAATTGATGATTATATATAATTTGGTGGGGGAAGGTGGAGCATGGCTGAAGAAATAAAATCTATACTTTATGATGATAAGGACTATATATCATTATCATCATCTAGGAAAAATGTTTAGGAAGAATCATTGTTATGGTCACGGGTTGAGGAACATGAATTAGTGGATGCCCCTTGTAGTGGAACTTTACCAAAAAATGTTGGTGTCGTGATGGTAGTGTCACGTGATGTGCCCCCAAAAGTTTGAAATATTCTAGGCAATGTCAACAAAAATTTCTTTCTTTACTCCTTAACTCATATTTCACCCCGTCCATGTTTTGATAGGCCAATTATCAAGATCATAGAATGATCTTTTCCTTAATGAAGGAGTCCAAGGGCTAATAATTAAGGGATATGATCAATTTTTTTTTAAAATAGATAGTCTTGTATGACTTGCAAGGAATTTGTTGTCAAACTTGTTGCAGAGCCAATGTTATTCACATGTCAAAATTTTGATTATGACTTGGGGTTGAGTTTGAATGAGAGGATTTTTCTTAATACTATTTAGTCAAGGAAAAGATCCAAATTCAGAGTCCATTTGAATTCTGATTCATGAAGAATAGTAACAAAATTGGTGAGATTAATAAGGCTCATCCTTGTCATGATGTGTTACATTCGAATTGCATGAATGCATGGATTTCAAAATGATGAGATATGATATAAATCTTGGGAAATTTTGACCAAATAAATAACCCAAACTTGACACTTGAGATATCATATAAATCTTGGGAAATTTTAAACAAATACATAACCCAAACCTTAAACCTAGTAGTGTGAAATCAATTGTTTGAAGTGTGGCTACTGAAGACAAATTTCTTAAAGATGTTTAGAAATTAACATACAAATAATTTATAAAAGCATGGAATTTCGTTGTCAATCAAATGTTGAACTTGATAACAATTAAAGAGATAACCCAGAATTACAATCCAAAATCAACAAGGCATATTGGAGAAATGTTCAAAAATCATTGGGAACATCCTTATCCTATAGGCTACTCATCTAAAGCAACCAAAGATATTACCTTTCCTGGGAAACATGGAATGTTAATGATATAAATGGCAGAAGGATAAATAGTTAAAAATGGTGATTAGAACCAATGCAAAAAATGAATGATAAACAAAAGGAGAATGGGGGAAAATGTTGCATACCCACTCCATGAGACTACCATACACATCCATACTTGAAGTTTCCCAAGACTAAGCAGGTCATTCCATTAGTTTCCACATCCTCGTATACATAGTAAAATTCATCCTTGTATCCACATATAACCTGCATTGGTCTCACCCTTGCGTAAAGAAAAAAATAAAAGAAAATGAAGCCCGAAAGCCTTTCTATTCGTCAATGGTTTAAATATTTTGAAGTGCGTATTTAAAAATAAGATTCTCATACCAATATCCTTCTTTTTTTGAAACTCTATTAAAATACATCACTTCCTCAAAAAAATTTACATATTGTGGATTGTCATAATTCAATTCATCAAATAAACAAAGTTATATCATATCTAGAGTAGGGGTGTTGTGAAAAAAGAAACCTAATACGCTGATTTCCCTATAATGAAATTCAGCTAGGTCTACATAAACCCATGTATACGGAGATGAGACAGTCGGGATTTGAGACATTGAGGTTGGGATGTTTTGAAAGTTCCTGCGTTACATTCCAAAACTAGAATAAGCCACCTCTGCACTCATTTACAAGTTAAAAGACATAAATATTCATTATGAACATCATGGGAAAAAACCATGGAAGAATTTTATGGTCTTTTCATATCTTATCGCAACTTAACTTTTTTAATTTAGGTAGTGTGGATTTTTATTAAGGAATGGATATGAAACAAAGTCATTACTTGGTTTTGTTTCATATCTATTGGATATACTAAATCTGAAAGTAGGACATAATAATGAACCAAAACATAATAGTCAATCTAAGCTACATAAATATATGCTTTGTATAGAAAAAAAAATTATGCTATACCTGACAACTAAGTAGAAAATGCAAACATTCTTAAACATTGAAACATGTTGTTCGTTGCACATGTAAAAGAAAAGAAAAAATTCTCTTTTTTACCAAGATAAAGTTATCACCCAATAAAAAACATTGGAGATTAGCTAGCCTCTCGAACAAAAAACTTAAAAGACACATATTTATTTAAGAAAAGTCACAACACGTATGACCAGCTCCTTTAATGATTTAAAGCTCCCCGTCATCTCAATCAATATGTCCGCAAATAAATTGTATGCATTATCAGGATATGAGTCCATTTCGAGTATGGTCAAAGTACTTCCACGTTGCATATTGAGTCCCAAGATAAAGCATGAAATCTCTTGAAATAGTAATCCTCTCACTCTCAAATATTTTATAATGTATGCCCCTACATACACATACTTGAGAACCTAAATTTATAGTGGTTTATGTTTTATCCACATACAACTTGCATTTACATTGGTTTCATTGTAAAGTGTTGAAAGTGGTAGTGAATCTAGACTTACATGGTTGTAGTTTGAAGCAATACGATTGAAGAGGTTTTGTCCATATCTAGCAACTATTTGATGCAAATTCAGTGATTCCTCTACTGAGGACCACAAATGCAGGGAGTGCATGTAAGGTTGAATACTCACGATCATATATTCTTTATGGGTTGGCTAGTCGAGTGGCGCGTCCAATAAAATAGGATGAGCATATAGATAAGATTTAGAATGGGTCCTATGAAAGTGATTTTAAATGATATCCCTAGGAAGCTCCAACATAATACTTAGTATCATCATAGAAAGGACCACCCAGAAACATAACATCCAATTCTGTGGAAGTTTGAAGAACCATGTCACCCTTTTTCGGAAGACCATTGCTACTCTCATTTTGAGAAATTATTTTAATTTCAACACCTGATGCTGAAAACACTGACCCTGAATGCACTTTCATGGGCACCCCAAAAAAGAAGGAATAACAGGTTGGCACCCATCAATTTTAATAGAAACGTGCCAACTTCTTGGATAAAACAAGGCATTTTCAAAACTATTTTTCTCACTAGAATTCCTCTTATCTCTCAGAACAAAGACCATTTCATCCTCAAGATTGGCCCAGTGAGTATACTGATATACAACAATGTTTCTTGGTCCGTTAGCACTTGAAACAAGTTTGACATTATTGATCATATCTACAAATGCGCCCTCCTTTTTCCATATGTCTACAATAATGCTTTGATAGAACTCATTTTCTTTGGGATAATAAGTTGAATCAACATGTATTTCACCATTAAGTAGATATTTTTTAGGAGTCAACTGTATAGGCTTATGGTTCAATAAATTGAATTCTAATGAAGACATTCCAAAGAAAATGCCTAATTTCAAAAAATGAAGCATGTGCACACTAGAAGCTTCTAAGCATATTTTCTACCATCCTTTCTCAATCAGCAAATTCATTTATTCTTTATTTGGTTGTATGATATAATAAGCCACAGGATGAGTAGGCATAATACACAACCAATAGCCTTTTTTGCTAAACACTATCTCTCAATGATCAGAAACACCAACATTGACATCAATAACCTTTCTCTCCCAACACCAGTCATAATCCCAATCTAACAAATCAGATGAAAGTCCATGTTTTACCTCAAGACACAATGCACCAGGTAGGACTTTCTCAAATATGAAGTCACTACTCTCATTTGTTAAACTTAAAGAGTTAAGCTTCTCTGAACCCAGATTTCAATAGCGAGAGAAGTAAGTGACATAGAAATCAAGGATTCACATCCTTCCTTGCATATCACTGATATAGGGATATCAACAAGGGACTTTATAAATTCAATGCTAAACATTGGTCTAGTTATTGTCACATCAATCTGTGATTGTTAAAATTGATGACCAAAATCACGTTCTGATGTTGTGGTTAGTGGGCATATTCAATATTAACATGGTTGAACATCGAAGAAGAAGTTTCCCATATCATTAATCCTCGTTAGTTGAGACTTAACATTGTCTATGCCATGTGTCAAGCCAACTTGACGCTTGCAATAATAGCCATTTGTCACTAATTTTAGGGAACCACAAATATTATAATGTGTTGCCTCTATCTTTTGGATTGAAGCCATGTTTAACACAACCATGAAATTCTCCAAACTGTTAAACTTGAAGTCATCCTTCTCAACATTGACTGTGTAGCTTGTTGATTTTGCATGATCAAGTTCGTAATATCCATGGACATATGTTGTAGCTCTTTCTCGTCCATTAACTAATAGTCTAACGCCTTCAAAACAGACTCCTTCAGAAGTCACCACAAGTCCTCAAATTGAGAAACCTGTGACCTGAAATGGCTTAGATATATTAACATGAGTTTGCTCAACAAGAACCTCTACAGATGGAAGTGAAACAACAAATATTGTATTCTCACCCTTGTAGAATGGCAACAACCTTTATTTTCCACATGGAATAAAATCAAAAGCAAATCTCCCATATGCATCAGATATTGCATGACAAGGTGCTTGATTTTGCTAAAGAGCTTCTTTAAGGGCACTTCACCTCATGGACATCATCTAAATAAACTATACATGAACACCTAAAATAGTGTTATCCTGAGAAACAAATAAGCTATATATATCATAACTTTGGACATAAAATATGTCATCTACTACCAGATTTCCAAAGCCCAACTCCATCTCTGAAGAGCCTCATTGGAGAATTGTTAAGAGAACATGAGAATCACGTATTTGAAAGATAATATTATATAAAATATACTCTATAAACCTCAATCATTGTACCTCATGGGATAGCACCATCTTAGATAGGATCGACACTAGGTATCACCTTGTATATTCTTCCTATGTTTAACAATTCACTCATAGAGCCTGCTCTTTCCACTTCCTCACGCTTGGTTTCATGGAGGGGTATTGTGTCCTCCGGACACTCATCCTTAAGAAATATCCAAAATTATTCTGCATATCAAATGAAGGCAAAGAGATAAAAACATCATGGCCTTTCCTTTTTGGAAAAAAATGTAGTGGGATTTGATAGGACGTGATATTTGTATACTGCTCGAGGATTGATGAAGTTTATGTATTCATTATGGGAAGAAACTAGCCTATATTTCCTTGGAGTAATATTTTTAAACATGTAGCTTCCTCCCTGCGATGTAAACACATCATTAATGAGATAATTTCTGGTGGAAATGAGTTTCATTCACATTGGCATGAAATCCATTTATATCTGGATACAACTATCTGTTGCAACAACCCTCATCAGTCTCCCAGAAATAGTGAAACCAGTGATGTGAAAATTGATGTCCTCATGGCCATTGCAACCATTGTGATCAACTGATACATACTCACCCATTTAAGATATATTTCAACCATTATAATCCACTAATACATATTCACCCATTTAAGATGTATTGACAAGTAAGGGAATATGAATATTTCCGATATAATTTTTCCACTCAATAATCTTAACATCAAATCTAAAATTGTCTCATTTATCTTCAAAGAGCTCTTGAAACAATTTTAGTATCAAATCTACACAAATATATTAAAAAAATACTAAGGTATGCTACTTGATTACTAATCAAAATGTTTAAAACAATACAGCACCAATAAATTTGTATTTCATCTCAATTGCACATAATTCAGCTTCCTTTGTAGAATGCATATGGCTCATAGATATTTTCTAGGTGCTTCAACTGTTGCAACATATATTTTGTAGATGATATTGATAGATAATATTGATAACTCCGCTATCTGCAATATGACTATTAGTTTGCAATGATTTATTTGATGTGTTTTTTTAATTATAGTGAATCAATAATTCTTTAGATTAAATAACAAATCTAATCCTTGAAGAAATATTATATGAATAAATTATATCCAAAATAAAATTTACATGAGTAAATTTTTAACTTTTCAAGTTCCACTTATATTCATCAAAATTTCGAGTAAGAAACATAGAGTATCGTTACAACTTATGTTTTTTGGTGAACTAACTACTATTTCCAAAGCTTGTCCATAATTCTCCATAGTATTAACATAGGTCAATTGCTTCAACAATTTTATTGGGTTTCCTTTGCGATCAATGTAGGGATTACATTTAAAAGGTTCAATTATTATTTATAAAAATTCTTGAATTGTTATGGGATTTACCACTGAAGAAGCAACCTGATAAAACTTTACGCCATGTTTTTCTGCATGTTTGTCCATGGCTTCTAAAGTTGCATTCGCAACCATATCTACAATTTGAATTCAACCAAAAAAATAATGAATTTAAGAGAAAAAGGATAATGGTTTTTTGGGTCGAAGTTTTGAAGACATATATGGCATATATGATCTCCCAAGAGAAATAAATAATGTGAAAAACTTGAGAAAAAATCAAATAAATATTATATAAATAATTAAAAATTGTCAAATGCAAGTTTGGAACCATCCACTCTCATCTCCCAGATATAGCTGAAAAACATAATCTAATAAGAAAAAAATTAATATGGAAATACTCCATAAAATCTAAAATTTATTACGAAATATTTTTTCACACTTTGTTGAGAGTTACTCACCAGATCTACCAAAATATCTGGATCAACCAAGAAGCAAGATATTTTACCTTTTCCATAGTGCTTAATGATTGGACCAATCATTCTAGAAACTAAATATTTGGTTTAACTCGGCAACAATGCTAGAGTAATCTAGCATTGGATCCGAAGGTTTCTTCAACATTGCCAAATACTGACTTTTGATGAAACCTTGGCATCCATTGATCTGTCGGTTTTGGTTCAAACTTCCAAACATGAAATCAACATTTGAAGCACCCACCATGTCTCCATTACAAGGAACTTCGAATATAAAAACCTACTAGTTTTTTTGCAGGTTTGAGTAGCTCACTACATCTCTCTTTCTCTAGTTCCCAACTAATTGTCACTAGTTCAATGTAATATGAAATCACTCTGATGGTTGAGATGTCAGTTTTGAGGGGCACCAAACACATGGATGCACTGAAAATCAAACCGCACGATCTAAATTATTTTTATCCTCCTAGACATTTGGATGGGTGTTAACCTAGTAGAAACAATGCGAGATGTAAAACAATTCCTTTACATCACCAATTTTCAAGGCAAGATGATCTAAGGAAAGATGATCTATAACCCCTACGGTTTAGTGCAGAAACACCCAAAACCCCAAATTTATGGCAGTTTAAATTATTAAATTATTGAGTTATTTGTAATTCAAAGTTTAAATAAAATAATTACAGATCTCTTTACTATCCTTAAAAATAGAAAGAAACTTTTCATTGAAATAATATTGTTTTAAACTTCAATTAATCGAAGTTTATTTTATTTTAATTAATATAAAATCGTTTTTGGTTATTTATATGTATTTTTCAAAGTTATTTGTAATTAAATATTAAAAATAAAATAATTATTGTGCCCATTGGGTAGATCTCGTGTAAAAACATAAACATGTAAACTTAAATGTAAATGTAAACATAAACGTGAATGTAAATGTTAATATTTAACATTTAACATTGTCAATCTAATGTTGTCCCTATTTTAAAATCAATCTAATTATCATTATGTATAAACACAACATAAATTTAAAATATAAAGAGGTTTATGAATAGTAAAAAAAGAGCTATGGTAAATAGATAAAAGTATTTAATACTTAACATTTAAGATTGTTAATCTAATGTCGGCCCTATTTAAAAATCAATGTAATTATTATTATTTATAAACACAATATAAATTTAAAATATAAAGAGGTTTAGGAATAGTAAAAAAAGGAGCTATGGTAAATAAATAAAAATATAAATAAATGAGAAGTATGGTAAATAAATAAGACCATTCTTTTATATTTACTCCAAAGGTATGGTAAAAAAAATTAAATAAGCTAGATGTACAGTAAATAAATAAAACCTCCTTTTATCTTTATTCCATTAACCTCTTTTTATTTATGAAATCTCAAAAGATAGGTTTTATTTACGTGGATCCTCCCGGTCACATAATTATTAATACCATAGGCCAATTACCATAGTTATAAAAGAGGTATGATAAATAAATAAATATAAAAGAGGTATAAATATGTATGGTAAATAAAAAAAAACATATCAAATAATATTAGAAATCAACATCTAACTATATAACAATCCTATGGGCCAAATACCATTGTAAATAAAAGAAATATGATAAATAAATAAAAATATAAATAAACAAGAGATATGGTAAATAAATAAAACCTATTTTTATATTTGCTCCATAAACATCTTTACACTTACTAACAATCAAAAAATAGGTTTGGTTTAGGTGAAACCTATGGGGAAAATTCCATGGGCCAAATTATTACTAATACCATGCAAAAAATACTATTAACCATAACATTAATATTAAATATTATTATTATTATTAAATCTAATATTCATATTAGTATATCATATATTGATATTATTAAATATAATAAATTTCTTTTAATCCAATATTAAATTTGTTATATTATAATATATATTAATATATCATAATAACTATTAGCTCTATATATATGGCAGGTAAGAGCAAAGACATAAAGTTATAGAGGTGGAGAGATAGGGGGAGTGACAAGGAGAGATGGAGATAAACTAAAGGAGAGGGGAGAGGAGGAATAAAGAGAGAGAGAGGTAGAGAAGGGTAAAATAGGGAGAGGGAAACAAAAATATGGAGAGGGAAGAGAGAGGAGAGTGGGAGGGAGATAGTGAGAGGATTGGAGGGCAGAGAGAGAGAGACGGGGGGAAGAGAGATAAACGTAGGGGAGAAAGGGCAAGAGAGGAAGGATAAGAGGGAGGAAGAGAGAGGGAGGGATGGAGATATGGAGTTGAAGGGGGAGAGAGGTAGGAAAAAAGAAACACATAAAGAGTGAGAAGTGGAGAGAGAGAGGGATTGAAAAAGAAGAGATGGAGAGAAAGAGTGTATGTTTAGGAGTGGGATAAAGACATAAATAAGGAGAGATAGAGAGAAGGGGGGAGAGAATGATACAGAAGGAGAGAGGGACGGATATAATAACATAGGTAGAGAGAGAGAGAGAGAGAGAGAGAGAGAGATGGGGAGAGTGAGAGAGTGTGTGTGTGTGTATGAGAGAGAGAGAGAGAGAGAGAGAGAGAGAGAGATGGGGAGAGTGAGAGAGTGTGTGTGTGTGTATGAGAGAGAGAGAGAGAGAGAGAGAGAGAGAGAGACAGAGAGACTGAGTGATGGTGGAAGAGAGACGGAGGTAGGAGAGAAAGGGAGAAACAAGAACTACGAGAGAGAAGATTTGAGAGAGAGGATGAGAGAGGGAGGGAAGAAGAAATACATAGAGAGTGAGAAGTGGAGAGAGAGTGTGTATCTTTGGTGTTGAGATAAAGATAAAGAAGGAGAGATGGAGAGAATGGGGGAGAGAAGGAGAGAGGGAGGGTTATAGTAACATAGTTGGAGGCTAGAGAGTAAGAGAGGATTTGAGAGAGTGGAGTGAGCGAGAGAAAGACAGGTCAAAAGAAATGCATATACATAGAAAGGTGGAGAGAGACAGAGAGAGAGAGAGAGGAAGTGAGCATGGAGAGAGACGGAGAGAGGAAAAAAGTAGGGAAGACAGATAGAAGCAGGGGAGAGGGAGAGAAGGGGGAGAGAGAGAGAGAGAGAGAGAGAGAGAAAGAGATAGAGGGTGAGGAGGATGGAGGGATATGTAGATAGATTGAAGAAATAGAGTGTATGTTTAGCGGTCATATAGATAGGAAAATGGAGGTAGAGATATAGATGGAAAGTGAAGACACGAAAGAAGAGAGAGATGGAGAGAGGGAGGGAGGGACAAAGAGATTGATAGATATGAAGTGAAATAGCACGTCTATTTGGGGGGTTGGGATAGAGTGCAAAATAAGGAGAGACAGAGGGAGACATAGATATATATGGGGGGGAGAGGGAAGAATATATCTTGCACTAGATACGTTGATTTTAGTGTAGACAATGATTTCTAATCCAATTTGATTTCTTGCACTAGATGCATTTATTTTAGTGTAGATGTTGATTTCTAATAATATTTGATTACTTTCACTAGATGCATTAATTTTAATGTAGATGATTTCTAATCCTATTTGATTGCTTGCACTAAATGCATTAATTTCAATGTAGATGGTGATTTCTATTCCTATTTGATTGCTTGCACTAGATCCATTGATTTCAGTGTCGATAGTCAATTACAAGGAATGATGCTTACTACATTAGATTGAGCTAAAGATTTATATGGTTTATGGTTTAACATGTCCTTTTGATATAATTGATATGAAAATATGACAATCAATATGAAAAGATGAGAAAAGTAAAAAGGGTGACAATAAGAATAATAGAAGAAAATAGTTTTAGATTAATCACAATTAATACTATTTGTAATTGACTATATTCTTATTATTCACATTTTCTATCATTCAACACTATTACATTTTCCCTTTACATTCAAAATTTATATTTCATCAATTTTCATCATTAAAGTTATTATCATCAGAACAAACTGTAGCAACTAAGAAAATTTAAAATTAAAATATACAGATTAATCTGAGAAATATTAGGATATTTAAAATGATTATATTATTATTAGATGAATTTGTGTATTATTGATAAAATTAATCATATGTTCATTAAATTTTCTTTGGCTGCACATGACTGAAACAAACCTAGATCCATCTTAACTCTGGATCTATCAAGCACCAAGAGGGATCAGATTAGATTTCTCGAGCTGAAAACCTTTCCTCAAGTTTTGCACTCAAAAAAGAGGTTTGCTCCTTAAGAGAGGTCATCCCTCTTGTTGTTTGATAGATCCAAAGTTAAGATGGAACTAGGTTGGCTTTATTTTAAAATTGAGGAAATTACAAATATTTTTTATAGTAGCTTTTCATTAAAATAATATTTTTTTACTTTCAATTACATAAATTGATATAAAAATTTCTTCGATCTATCTTAATTTTAGATCTTAATTTTCGATTTACTAAAGGTAGAGGGGATCAAATCACTTTTCACTTTAAAAGAGGTTTGTATATCAAGAGATCTCTTTTCACTTTCAAATGGGTTTGTATATCAAGAGATTTTATGCCTCTGACACTTGGTAAATTATGAGTAATATGATTGAAATATTAACTATAATTATTATTATTAATTTTATATTTCACTTTACTTATTTTTAGTTTTATAATTTTCCCCGTGGTGTAGATTAGTTGATGATAGAATGGGTTGTTAAGGCATTTCTTATGATGTTATTGGTTTAAACTTCGATTAGCTTATGTTAGTGTGCCACGTGTGGGGCAATGTGGGTACACTTGGAGGTGATTGTGGTAGTAGATAGAATCGATCCTTAAGTACAAACATACTATAGTTGTCTATTCTCTCATATAAAAAGAAATAATAATAACAATAATAATCCTTTTTTTTAATTTTATTGAATTAATTATTTATGAAAATTAGATTTTATTAAAGGCACATGATTTTATTGGAAGTAGTTTAGGATATGGAAATAAAGGAAACTAATTTTATTGTAAGCATTTTCTAAATTGTATCTCCTCTCAAACACTCTCATAGAAAAAAAAAAAGTCTTGACCCCACCCATCAAGCAAGCCACCCAATGTCACCTTGGTGGCCTTCTCTCACTCTTTAGACTACAAGAAGGATATTCTTATCTAGGGGGAATCCTTAAATATCAAGTTAAGCTAGGTCATTGAGTAATTAAAGGATGTTCCTTAACGAAGACTAGTGATTTGACACTACCCACGCTCAAAATAAAAGGTCAAAGATAATTGTGTGAACAATCAAATAAGCCATGAATTATTAACAAATTTTGAATGATTTTAATTGCACAACTATGTTTATTAATGGAACCAAATTATACTTGAAAAATGAGATATAAAGCTTGCTCAATTAACCATATAGCATGAGATGTTAGTGAAGAATATATTCAATGGCACAACCAAAAATAGAAAGTGAATCATAAATTGTCTATACAAGTAAGGCATTTGATCATTCATTCATCGTATTCATGAGAATTGGAGATTGAGATTTTGTTATCATCATCAAGAAACCATTCCACAATTAAGAGGACATACACCAACAATATTAACTATGTTTGAGACAACAAAGAGTTATGTGTTTGTGATGATAAATAAAGGAAATATTCAAACTTGTCACTATTCCTAAGCAAAGTGAAGACAACAAAGTTGAATGTGGACTACTTACACATTTGTAACATTCAATGTCATCCATTTATCATCATGCAAGTTGCATGAAGGAAATTTGGTAGTGGTAATATGTGAACATTCTTTGATCAAAGTTCATACCCTCTCCTTAGCACTACCACTTTGCAAGATGAAGAAGAAAGGTGAAATATATGTGCAACCAACTAAATAAGTTGGAAAGGTTGTTGCAACATATATAGGTGGTCATTTCATGTTGCAAAAGGGTGTGTTGGGCCACTCCACTTTTCGATATTTTGTCAACCTTTGAATTTGATTCCATGTGAATATGATCAAATGATATGACCCTAGAGATTCTAATAAGCACCATAATTTTAATCATCCTTTGATCCAATAAAGAAGTGTACAAGGAATTATAACCTTCTACCCAATATAAAACAACATTTGAATTCCCTATGACTTGTAAGTTTAGATTGTTGAACTGACGCAATTAAAATGACTAACATAAACGACTAATTCATATTATTGTAGTTTTCTTTAGGTAGTCATATTTTTATTCCTAGACTAAATCAGTCATTTATGTTAGTCATTTTAGTAGCATTACTTATTATCTAGTCGTATATTTTAACTCGTGACTAAAATAGTCTTCTATGTTAGTCATTTTTAGTTGGGTATCTTAATATTGATAATTTTTGGTAGTATTTCACTTGGAAAAGTTTTCGCTTGATGATAAAGATGATGAACATAAAAGGTTGACCATACTGAGTCCGGTGATCATATTGGACGAATGGCGTTTACGATAAAAATTGATGATAATTTTTTTCATAAGATTCTTGTTGCATCTGTTATGATTGTTATAGTTGTTATTGGTAAGATCCCTATTGGGATTGGTAAGGAATTTGTTGTTAAGGCTATGAGTAAGGCCCTTACTGGGGTTGAATACGATTATTTTTCTGTGGTTGTTGATAAGATCCTTTTGGTATTGGTAAGAAACCCATGATTATGGCTATCTATGGCTGTGGATACGAAACTGGTGGCTGTGGATGTGTGTAAGACACATATGGCTATGTATGCAAGTAGATTACCTGTTATAACTGAATAGGAATTTTTGGCTGCAAAGGAGGATTACCAATCCCAAAAGAATATTGAATTTTGGGACCATACTACATTTGAGGAGCTGCCTGCTGATAAGGAGTTTGTAATTATTGAGAGAAAACAAGAGTATAAGGTTGCTACTAGGAAGGTTGAGTTAAAGGGGCTTGATGACCTTGTAATGGTGTCCCTCCAACATTTCCGGATACAGATGGAATTGATGTTCCACCTCAGTTAAAAGCAACACTAATAGGTTGAGTTTCCACTGGAGGGGGTGTACGCAAAGAAACATGTGTGTAGGGTGGAGGATATTTCCCCTGAGACATTGAGACAAATGGATTTGTATGTTTTCCACTCACATTAGGATCCAAAATTGCTATGGCTTGGCTATAGTAGGAGGATAAAGAAATATGAAGGGAAACATGAGTTTCACTTACTGATATTGTAGGTTGGGTAGGGATTTGTGCAGTTACCTGCATGCTTGGGAAAAAGGAGTTGGTAGTAGGCATTACACTAGAGGATCAAATGGGATTGTCAAACAGTGAAATGTCACCAAATTTATCTGAAAAAGTATCGCTGAGAGAGTTATAACCTGATGGAAGCAAGGGTTTTCTACTATAAGGAAGAGGTGTACTTGGCCCCATTGTCATGTAGGGAGTGAAAACATAGCGAAAATCTTCGATACGAAGTACTGATAAAGGATCAACCTCTGTACTGGGAATGTGAGTTCCAAAATTTTCCACTGGAATACCTTGGGGTGTTGACCCTAAAGGTTGGTTCTCATCTTCTATTACCATGATTGGAAACAACTCTTAGCTAGGAATCCAAGTCATTCTAGGAGAAGGAATTAAAGGTGCATTGGGAGTATCAAATAGACTATACAAATGTGGAGGCGATAAATACACAAAATAATCTCATTCAAAGAGTGGATTTGGAGGAAAAGTAAGGAATATTAAATAGGTCGAGGAATATCTAGAAGAGAGTCCTAGGATGAGCCTACCAACTCTGGAGGTGGTCAGGAAGCAAGTGGTTGGATGCTTAAGACATTGCCAAGTTCAACTCCATGGTTTTCAAGGGATGCGCTCTCAATGTTACCAAAACTTAGAACTCTAGGTGAATTGGGTGCATTAGTATTTCCATAGAAGATCATGGTCTCGTTTTGGATCCTTGGTGGTTTTGTCACAATGTATTTTTAGAAAATGGATCAAAAATGTGTGTTAGTGAATGCTTTGAGATTAAAACCAATTTTACAATTTACCATTAGTGTTGGGGACAAAAGGAGGTTTTTATTTCATGGGTAAATGGTGATTTCATGGTCGATTAATTTTGTTATCAAGAAATAAATAAAGGGATAAAACGAGGCATGAGGGTTTACCAAGCAACCATGAACTACTATATGAACCTTAACAAAACCAAGGAATTAGCATATGACAACCAATCTCCCTGAATGTTTGTGTCCGATATATCATTGTATACAAGGTAGGAAACTCGACTAGCTATGGTTGGATAGAAACCTATAGGGGGTTCACAAAATATACATGATGGTATGTATGAGTTTAGTCTATAGTAGTGTTGTTTATTTCATAACCATTTGATGAGAGTGTTCCCATTTACTTACCATGCGTTGAGTGCCATTAATATACCTAAAAGTACTGGAGAACGATCCTATACACTTTTGTACATGGAACATGATTTCACCCGTGCGATACAATGTTGGAAAATAATGATAACTCCTATGTTTAATGATGCCGAAACACCTCTCTAGCCTAATTGAAGTAAATTTTAAGTTGATCTTCAATTATGTTTCGGTTTTAAGTCTCAAAGATCGATGTCACCTGAACACCTATGGTGCATCTAGCATGAGAACTCATTCTTTTCAATTCTTTGAAGCTATCTAACATAAGGAAGAGGTTCACAAATTGATGCAACAATCAACTATGCAACGAACAAATTATTCCTATCTTCACTTTCACTTTCACTATTTCAGTAAACCAAACAAAAGGAAAATGAGATTCAATTCTTTAACATGCAGATAGAAGAATATTTCACATTCCTTTTCAATGCACTCACCAAAGTAAAATGGAATTCAATTCAAATGAACCTAAATGATTTTTTTTTTTTTTAACTTTTATTTTGGAATGAATGATAGCACAGTTGTTTCAACTTTCAGAATCAATCATTGTGATCTATGTTCAATTATAAACCAAAAATGACTTTTCAATGCAAATTAACGTAATGAAATTCAGAAAGTAAATTTTGAAGTAAAAGCTAAAACAAATGAAAATGTTGTTTCTATATGATTTCTAAAAAAACAAACAAATTTTGATGAACAAAAAAATCATTATCCGAATCACAAAAGTAAGCAACAAGCAATGAATCCAACTGACCCAAAATGTTAATAACTGAATCAAAATTCACATCTAGTACTTAAAAGTAATGGGATGAATCTTGGAAATTAATAAGACAATTAACCAAAAAAAGGACAAATCTAAGAAGATAGAACATGGAAAGACCTCAGAGGTCAAGACACACTAGACTCTCCTAACGAAACCCTTAAAATTTCTCAAGCTTTAGGGATAAGCATGACTCATGGAAAATTTAAGGGGCTAATATTCACAGGTGGGCTACTTTTCCATGGTTTTTCGAATATTTTTTCTTTTTGCCAATTTCCATTTCGAATAAAAACGATTCGCCCAAATTTTACAATATAAAATTATTTGACCTTAAAAATCACTTATAATTTATAGAAAGTATATAAAAATCATTATAACTTTGAATAATTTTACAAATACATCAATAAATATGTTATAGTTTGCATAGTATCGACTAGTGAGATTCGCCAATGTTTTTAAACTTCAGGATAATTTTCCATCGTTAAAATTTTCCCTTGTGGAATAGTGACAATCAAAACCGATACTGACAATGTTTTCAGCACTATTGTTAGTGAAAATCTATGCTCACGGTACCAATGTTCTAGTAAAACCACTACTAAACGAGAAACACTTGGAAGAAGAAAAATAATTTCAAAAAGAAGTCCAGACTTAGCACTCTAAAGGTTTGATTACTCAAAGTGGAGACCTATACAGAATCCAAATGACTGATGAATAACGGTTGGCCAAATTGATCAAATAGAGAAAACACAAGAAATAGGTTGAAAGTGCTATAGCCCCACGACTGGAGTCACCATTTTGTTGTGAAGATAATCCCTCCTTCAAACATAAGGGATCTCTCTAGTCCTATGAGAGGATCTAGCGACAAACTAAACAAGTAAGGGTAGACTTCCTAGGTCATCTCGGAAAATACAAAGACAAATGAACTACCTCCCTCTGATGCTAAGTTCTCCTTGATGTCATCCTCCACCTTCTTGCTTCTAGGTTCAATCCTCTTTATGTCATTGTGTATGGGTACCTACAAAGAAGATCACACAAAAGACATAAGAGCATACATAACATAGTTCATTCTAACATAAACTACATTATAGATCAAGGAATATCATGCTAAATTAATAATGATTTATACACTTATGGAAATTAAACACCTAATATATTTATTGATATAAGTAAGGCAAGCATATAACCATATGTTCCTTGATGTTGAAATATTTGTTTCTGGTAGATTTCGAAGCCTAAGCCAAGACCTTCAAACACTCCTTCTCCTTAGTAAGATGGGCAACATTTAGGCACAGTTTCAACATAGGAATGCAACTAAGCAATGACTAACAAGTTGGGGATAGAAGGGATTTCATTTATAGGAAGGAAGAGGGAGTTAGGGATCCATGGAAGGGAGAGGAAGGTCCCATCTTAAGGGGAAGATCCCTACTGGTAGGATTGAGGACTCAAAATAGGATAACTCAACCCTATCCTTATTCAATAATATCCAACTTGTCATTCTCGAGGCTTCTAGTAAGAGAATCTTCTCCTCCACTTTAGGAAAAAAATCCAAAAGAGGTTCAATGCGGGTTTTCCTATCAAAAGTCACATTTGTAACATGAGGTCATTATTCTGCAACAATCCATCAACATGGGCCAACAGTTGTTCAACAAGTGCTGATCATGAAAACTAGGATTTTAGGTAAACTTTTTCATAATTCTCTAAGGGAAAATTTTCTTCTCTTCTTAAAGGATGCTTCTATATTTGTTTCATAGTGAATAAATTGACACGTTTTGTCATTTTGACGCTTCAAGATATGTGATGGGAAGTGCAAAAAATACTGTGTATAATATAGAAATGGTATTTGAGGAGGAATGGGGATTTAATATTTTGTAGTAGCCATTTAGGACATAATGTTAAAGGAAACTCCGTAGCGACTGCCCCATTATTTGTACTTTCATTTCATAAGTAAAGGAAAGAAAGTATGCATCCCATTCTACATAGGTTTTCATATACTGCATTCACTTACATGGATGGTATGTTCATTCGCATGTTCTTTAGTTTTTAGATCTTGGGTATTTCCATAAGTCTATGTTATAATTTAGTATTAATAAATATGAGATATAGTGAAATAAATTTGATTGTAAAATATGTCATAATATTTTAATGTGTATTTTGATGAACTATTTAGGTAAAAATACATGATATTTTATTTATCATATTGAAATTAGAGTAGATTTCTTTGTGATTTTTGAGGGAAGTTTAGTAACCATTAATTTTCTTCAGAAGGGACTCATAGACTCCTATCCATGGTGGATGATTCCAATAATAACAACCTTAAGGATAAAATAAAAGTGTGATTTATTGTGAATAAAATGGAAACCCGTTATATCATTCACAATGAGTCTCTGTGATGATTTTTAAAACCCGTTTCAAGTCAAAACTTTACTTTACCATATTTGGTATGTATAGGAGCACTGCATTTTTTAGTATTACTTCAAGTAGTGGAAGAGGTAAATTATGCAACAACACACCATGGAGTTCGCAAAAAAGTAAATTATACTAGTTATATTTCAGAAGAAGCTAGATATACACTCCATGTGTCTTTGGGATCTGGACATTCATCTATAAAAGTAAGTGATTTTATTTATATTGGAGGCTATTAACAAGTCTTGAATGTATTAAAATATCTAGAGAATATAAGCCATGAGGAACGATGGCTAGGTGCTTCTAAATAGAAAGGCCACCAATTTGTTTCCAATGAGGGGAAGAATTAAAGAGGAAAATACAATAAAATGATGCCCATTACACACAAATGCAACGATCATAATGACCACTACAACCATAGTAATATGGAATTTCACATGAAAGATAATTGTTGTAATTCTCACCTAAAATTTAATCAAAATAATTGTAAGAAGAATGAGAAAAGGAACAACCTACTAGGAATGTTCTAATCCAAATTATTAGAGAAAAAATCAGATGTGGATGACAATATTTTATGCCCTATAGGAAATAGAGGTTAATATGAGTTTTCTCCATCAAGGGTAAGATGTGAAAAATCTATTCCATATTAAATTCTAGGTCAAAAATACCTAGATGAATTATTTAATCAATTCTATTTCACAAGACAACATCATAGTATATTATTTTATTACTAATATTTGATTGGAATTTCATGATAATGAAATCCAATATCAATTGAGATGTTTAAAGAATGATTCAAACCTAAAGGTCACTAAAAAATGTAATACAAAATGTGTTATAAGTGCATATTTTGTTGATTAAGTGAAGGTAGATGTAGTACCCTTAATGTGGGTATTCTGGTGGTTAGAAGCCTCTACATGTTTATGGGGATGTTATATTCATGAGGAGAGTAAAGTAGTCTTGTGTGTTGGAGGATGTGAATGCTTTCATCATTAATCCACAAAAGGATCTATTGGATATCTTTCTAGTAATTTATAACCAAGGGAAGAAAAAACTATTTAGTTATAGTAGAAAGTACATAATGTTTTTCTTAATAGATAATTAGCAAGGGGGTGAATTAGTATGAATAAAGTAATTCATTGGATATATACCAAAGAGTATAAATTTCAGCTCGAGGATTTTTTACAAGATTATAAGGCTCGTTCTAAGACTCTAAAGGTTTATAAAATAGGAAGGAAGTTTGGCACAATATATTTATTTCCTAAGTTCCCATTACAAGATAGTCGGTGTAATAGATAGTTTATAAGATTGGAAGTAGAGGTTATCAAAAACAAATGATGCAATCATTCAATTAGAAAGTACATTTACAAGGTACCTCACCCGTGGGACACTTATGATCATGGTACCCAATAAGGGTAGGACTTGGAAAATGTGTATTGACTATACAACTTTTAACAAGACGATTGTCAAGATCGATACCTTCAACATAGGATCGATGATATGTTAGATTGGTAAAAACATGTTAAGTACCTCACCATGCTCAATATTAAATAGAGATACACCTAGGTATATTTTAAACAATAACATATCTAAAATGACATCATGAAAATGAGGAAAACCCTTTATGAATGGCTACTAATGCCTCTTGGATTATCTAATTCGCCAAATATATTTATAAGATTAATGTATTATGTATTATGTCCATACCTAGATTTATTTGTAATAGTGAATTAGGTTACATGTTGGATTATGATAATACCAAGAAGAGAACATCTCACATATGATGAAAATTTAAAATACCCCAAAGATAAATCTATTGTTAGACAACCATAAAATATTTTTCTCTTATTAAAAATTATTGTTGTATTTTTGGTATGTGATGTTGGGAAATGCAATAAGAAATTATAAAGTTGATTTTTCCTTGATTAAATTGAGAAAATTTGAGTTTCCACGTGAATAGACAAATTGTATGATGTTAAATTGTGTCACATGGAATGTGTCACCTAGTTTACTCAGTAAATTCGATTTGGAGGGGTTAGAGTTTAGCTCATCATGTGTGATTTATAATTTGTAGCAATTAAGGTATTTTATCTTGGGTTGTTTTCAATTAAATTAGTTCCAAAGTTTTGGAGGAAGTAGTGCAAGATCACTTAAGAAATGGGACTTCAATCAAACTTAGTGATGATCTACTTAACTAATAAGTCAACCAAAAATAGCTTTTCCATGTAGATAATTTGAGTTACCAAGTTGATGTGGAGATTACAAGCTAAAGTAACATCAACTGCAAACCTGTCTTGAGTGTATAGGTGTTGCATTGACTGAGATGATCAACCTAAATAATCTCGCAACTCAATTTAAGGAATTTCCTAAATAATAGTGCCCTCATTCCTCAATGAACAACGTAAGTAAATAGTAGCTCAAGAGGAGGGAAAATTGGACTAAGTCTGTGCTAGAGGCCTTTGGTAAGTTCAAAGATAGTTTATGCAATTACAGGGTCTGATTAGTTCAAAAAAGAAATTGTAATTTATCTCTATTCATTTTTATTAATGCAAGAAGGAATTGGAGTTTTTAGCATAATGGTTTCCCTAGATAAATATTCTTGTTGCATGTGTGTTATTTCATTGTTAAAGTAAGATAACTTTGTTATAAACTATGAATTAATGTCCCTAGAGTAGTAAAGTAGTTCTGGGTCTTGCGGTCTTGATTAAAACTTCATGAGCAGTGGTAAATATACAACCTAAATTATACATGGTATCAAAGCTCAATTCACATTAGAGTAGGAAATTCAAAGTTGTTTCTCAGAGTTTTAAATTAGAAGATTGGTGTAGCAGGAGTTCTTCAGGGTTGAGAATTTGGCCTTCAATGGACTAATGCTATATTATGCCTTGGAAGGCACCTCAAATTTCATTGCATGGATGGATTTCATGGAGGAAGTATTGGATAAAAATGGATTTCTTGAATATGTCAATACATATACTCCAAGGCCACCAACAACCAATGTCTAGGATATTTCATAGTGGAAGAAATGTAGCCAAGGTGAGGATAATAATCATGGAAGGAGTACGGAATCATTTTGTCTAAAATATCCATGGAAAAGAAATTTTGTTCATGGTGTGGTAAGCACTAACAGAATTGTTTAAGAATAGTAGTGACCATAGAAATTTGACACTCAAGGATAAACTTCAAAGTATAAAAATGAAGAAAAATGACACTATACTGGAGTATCTTAGTAGGTTCACACAATGTCGTGATGAACTAGGAAGGGTTGCCTTCCAAAGAGAAGGCATAACTATTAGGATTCGATTAACAAGAGGGAGAAAGTACTAGATTGGGAGTGATCTATTGTTCAATTTGGTATAGGTGGAAATAAGGTGGAATACCATAGATGGGACTTACTCCAAGGGTAAGGATGAAGAAAAAATTGAATTGGCTCCAAAGGAAAAGGACGAAAAAAGAAATAAATCCAAATCCACACCAGAATCTAGTCAAGGGGGAAAGACGAATGATTTTTCCAAAATTAAATGCTTCCATTGTCATGAATTTAAGCATTATGCCCTGAAGTGTCCAGAGAAGAAGATAAGCCAGAATACCTCAGGAGGAGAATTAGGTGAATCTTTAGCTTCAAAATTCATGCTAAACTTTACTGTCATTGCATGCATGGCCAACATACTGATGGGGAGCACGTGGTAGTCGGACTCAAGTGAATCATTCCACATGATAAGGTGTAAAGATTTTTTTAGTGACCTAGAGGAATAATTCTTGTAGATTCACACGAAAATGGGGGATGAATGAAAATATAGCATGACTAAGATTGGTACAGTAACCTTTCAAAGGGAGTGGAGATCCCCCCTTAGGCTCAAGGATGTCATGTTCGTTGCGGGCTTAAAGAAAAAAATATTATGTATTGTTGTGTTGGAATAATATGGTTATGATGTGATATTTAACATAGGAAAGGAATTCCTGAGACACATATCCATGGGGCATGTTATCTCAAAATCAGGCCCTCTTTTAGGGAGATGAATTCAGGCCCTGGAAGGCTACAGACCAGGAAGACTTCAAGTAACTATTTCAAACCTACTTTAGGCTGAGGCTTAGCCTCCTCAACCTGAGAGGGCTCTCTCTAGATGAGTTAATGATTTTGATTAAGATAAGATGGCTAACTCTTTGTGAAATAACTGTGACAAATATGGATGCTGGAAAAACATTAAACAAGTTTCCATTGGGCCTATGGAGTCAACAACACCTCAGTAAACAATGATACTGCCTTTACATAGAAGTCAGGGCATTCAGCATTTGAGTATTCAGAATATAACACATATGGAACCACGGCTCATAAATGCATACAGGAAATCAGAGCACAATCAGTGAATTCTGAGTGATTATACATCTATGCAACTGTAAAAGACATTAAGTAAAGGATAAAATCACACATTCTGAACATAGAAATCCTTCATGAATCTAGAGAAGTAAAGCAGCCCAATCATATTACTGAAACTCTGTCTTTACATAAGCCAAAACAATGCTTTGTTATAAAATTTCCCAACCCTCATTACATTGTTGTTTCAGCTATATATAGAGTCCTTACTCTAACTAATTTGAGCTTCCTCCTCCAGCATGAGGGGAATTCGATAACTACCTCTAATGACACCTATCAGCTATTTAACTAACTAATAAATACAATAAAATACTGACTGGAGTTTTATAAGAGTTCTAAATTAACAATGACTCTAACTCCATTTTCCATGCATAATGGTTTCTCCTTGTTCTTTGACACCTGGTCCTCTTTCGATTTGACTGAAATGGATGTTTAATGCTCCATATTGACCTTGAACGTTGAATCTTTTAACTGCTCAGAAGTATTAGGAGATTTCCCTTGCTCCTCGGCTTCATTTTTCCTCAAAATGCTCAAATGTACAGAAGCATGTCTTCTATCCTTTAATAACCCGAAACATGGAACACTGCCACGTTCTTGATGTGTTGTAAGCTTCATCGATGGACATGTGTGCAGGCAAAAGTTCCTTGTATACAAATCGTTTGATACCTCTTGAACGGTGATAAAGGGGCTTTACAACAGAAATTTGAGATTGGGTTGAAATATTCCACCTTTTTTAAAGCATCCACCTGTCTTGATCTGATTGACTATTGTTGCTCCAGCTGATGTCTTGCATACCCTTTAGGTGTTTCTCTTTCAAAATTCCCGCTCATAATTCAAAACTGCCTGTTTGCGTTAAAATCATCACCTACAGCAGTTTCGTAGCGCGCTACGAAACTGCTGAATTATTTAAAACAGTTTGCCTCTGAACCGAGATCTTTATCACCCAAACATTTGATTGCCAAAAACTCCTTTCGACTTTTCATATGTAGAACAGGGATTTATATTTCTTCAAAACCATAAGACTAAGCAAATTTAACAAAAATTTGAACCAAAATCTTACTTGGCCTCAAAACTCATTTAGCAGGTAGCTGACCTAGCTGTGCCTTCAGATCTTCAATTTGTCTCTTCATAGCTTTATTCCCAGCTCTCAGTTGCGTATTGATCCTTCTGATATACCTGGCCTCTCTGATTGCTGGTACTGTCCATGTGTGAAATTGTGCATGGCCATCAACCACTGAATTCAACTGATTTTCTAGGGTTTCACTACCTTTCCATAGAGCTTTACGATACTTTGCGTATATGACTACATGTTTTCTAGTGGCTTTCTTCAATTTGGCAATCTCATATTTAGCTGCTTCTAATTGGCTCTTTATGGCTGCTATATTATCTCCTTGAGATGTGATGACTGTTTTGCTTATGTCCTTTTGCGTTCCTTTCCCTGTTTCCTCTGTTCTTGGTAGTGCTTCCTTTACTTGCTGGAATTTCCTTGTTATAGGTCTTCTGGGCTTAAAAATGAATCCTTCAGCTGGCTCATCGAATTTAAGCCTTTTTGAGGCCTTAGACTTTTTGGTACCTTCTTGCGGTGACTGTGTCAAATCAATTTGGATTGGTTCAGACTGCTCGAATTCAATGGCCTATAATAAATCATTCAAACTTGCCTTAGACACTGGGCTGTCTTCAACTGCTATGGCTTTACCTTTTTCCTTATTTATCTGACTTCTTGTCCTTACCCTTGAAACTGCTTCAGATGTGCTTGTTTCAGGTATAGTCTTCTTATGAGTTTTTTCCTTTGTTGATTGCTGTGGTTGATCTTGAATGATTAGTGGCTTCACTGGTTTTCTTAGCTATGACTTGGTTTGCTTTTTAGCTTTTGCTTCTTTTTGGAGCTCAGCTATTGTGAATTCTCTGGCTGGTTGTGGAGTGAGGCCAGTCTTGCTTTGGAATCTAGCCATGAAAATAAAAGAATTCCAGACTCTGTTTATCTTCTGGAGGCCATCTAAAACCAGCAATTTAATCAAACCATGATGAAACAAAGAGGTTTCACAGTCCTCTTTCCTCAGCTGCACCTTATCACACATCTTACTTAAGCTGCGAAACAAATAAAAAGGAAGGTCTATGGAGACTTTCCCAGTGAAATGCAGAAGCAGTTTGAAATGGTAAGAATAAACCTTGTTGTACCTTCCTTCACAAGTCAGATATTTCTGTATGCAGGTGAGTAGAAGAGCATAATGTTCCTTGACATAACTCCTGGGCACTGCTTTAGTTAAATCTTCATTTACATACGCCTCCTTTAAAAACTCCTTACAAGGATTCAGGTCAAACTTAAAATTTTTAAACCACTCCTCTCGTCCTCTTGGGATCTCTGTCACAGCAGATATTGCTTCTGGAGAAACCTGCACTTCTAACATGGCTATCTTTGAATTTAAACCAGTGAAGTTTAGCGCAAATTCTTTAGTTACCTGCGCATGTCCTCCTTGTAGCTTCTTGCAAAAGTTCCAGCATCCGGCATCTTTAAATGCTTTCTTCACCCCTTCATCTCTCAGCGTTATGTCCAGGCCCTCAGGTTCAGTCCTCTGACATTTACCAGATCTGTGCTCTTTTTTCTCCATTCTTTCTTCGAGATCTTCACACACAAAGACTAACAGTTCCGGTTAAAACTGTGATTCAACTTCTTTTTAAATCAGCCTCGCTTGAATATCAGCCTCGCTTGAAATTTAAACTCTTTCATTTAAAACCTTTCAATACATAATCCTGCGGATTTGTCACTCATGCAGAACTTACGACCATCATTAAGGTTTATGCACGGTATGATTTTTTGGAATGATACTTCGTGCATATCAATCGATTTAGTGGTGGTGATAGTGGCAAGTGAGCGTTCAAACGTGATACGAGAGGTACATAAACTGACATGAGAGGACATAACTGATGACTCACCTAACGGACTTGACATTTCGGGAAAGATTTGCTGCGAAATGCACGAATCCATGATTTCGTAGCGCTGTTAGTTTTAAATTCTAATGATGCACTGCGAAATGGCCTAATCATGACGCGCTGCGAAATTGCTTAACCATGATTGCGCTGCGAAACTGGCGAATGGGATTACGCTGTGAAATTACTAAAAGACACGGTGACTCAGATAAGACGAGATATGACTATAGCACAATGATGGTGGAGGAGAACCAATGGGAGTTGAGTATGGTTTGGATTAAAAACTTTTGAAAACTCCAAATCCTAAGTGAGAAAAAATAAAACGAAATCAACTGAACACAGACCTTTGTCATCGGACTAGGACAGACAATGATAGGCATCAAATTTTTAGTTCTAAGTGATAAGAGTGGCTCCACTTGGGATAGTGTGCTCCTGTAGTACACTAAGAACTCGTAGGTCCAGTGCTTTGTCAAATTTCTGAAAACATAAACAGAGTTGACAAGCATCCCTTTTTAGCTTTTGTGGGCCTTCACCTCGGGCTTAAGCTTCCTGTTCAGCTTGTCATTTATTTTCAACAAAGAAAAACTAATAAAACGGTTATATACAATGTTTGTGAGACACTTGGTAGAGATTCAATCAATTGTAATGCTTTAGGAACCTGCCATTAACAGGTCCTCCAGCATATGGTGTTCCATCAACCTCTTGTAGAATGTAGGTGTTATTCCCATGGAAAGCAGAAATTTGATATGGCCCTTTCCACAAATTTTCAAATTTACCATGTTTACCTTTCTCTTCAATTCTAGCTTCCCATTTCAGGACTTTATCATGAATCTGGAATGTAACTTCTTTGATCTTTTTGTCAAATGCTCTCTTGATCCTGTTCTGGTTTTGTTGATGACTGTCAAACACCTCGTTTCTTTTCTCCTGCAAAGCTATAAGCTGATTGATCCTTCGTTGTACAGCATTTGGTTCCTCTTCTAATCCTTGAATCAGCTTCATTACTGGTACTCCGAGGGATGTTGGAAATATGGCCTCTGCCCCATATACCAGCGCATATGGTGATGTTCCAATGGACCTCTTTGTGCAAATCCGGTCAGCCAACAAGGCATATTTTAGTTTCAAATTCCAAGCCTTTTTATTTTCTTGCAGCAGCTTCTTAATGATTCTCACAAGACTCTTGTTTGAAGGCTCAGCCAGACCATTTCCCTGTGGATAATAAGCAGTGGAATGTCCCAGGGAGATGTGATACTGATGACAAAAATTAATCATTCTTTTGGACTTGAAAGCCTGAGCATTATCTGTAATGATCTTGATTGGGCAACCAAATCTTGATAATATATTATTTTCTAAGAAAGAAGTAATCACTGAATCATTTGCTTTCCTTGTGGGTATTGCCTCTATCCATTTTGTAAAGTAATCGGTGGCTGTGAGAATCCAGCGATGTTGTCCTAATGAGGGAGGATGGATTTCCCCTATAAAATCTAATCCCCACTGCTAGAAAGGTGCTTCAACATAAATAGGAACCAAGGGCATTGGCATGAGCTTTCTCTATCCTTCAAACACTTGACATTCATGGCAAGTGGCTATCTTTTTATAAATATCTCTAAACATAGTTGGCCAAAAATAGCCAGCTCTCAAAACCTTGTTTGCAGTGGCTTTCCAATAGTGATGTCCTCCACAATCCCCTTTATGAAACTCATCAATTACTTTATCAGCTTCTTCTTCAATGAGACAGTTTAATAATATTCCTCCTGCATCTTTCCAAAACAGATTTTGGTCATACACAAAATATCTGAGAGATTTCAACTTGGTAAACCGAGCTTTGGATTTTGAAAGGTTATCAGGAGCTCTATTATGCTGCAAAACAAATGCTATATCCTTGTACCATTCTGAGATCAAGAATTTCTCATTTATTTGGACCAATTCTTCCTCATTTTCAGAAATTTCTGAGATTTCTGTGCTTAAATTAATATCAATACAGTCCAAATTTGACTGAGTCAACAATTTGGCTAGGCCTTGACCCTTTACCAACTTGGTGGGTTTGATCTCAATGTCATACTCCAACAGTTTTGCTATCCATTTTCCCCTTTTTCCATCTGGATCAGCTTGTGTAAGAATATCTTTTATAACAACATTTGGCACGTATGCAACAATGTGAGAGTGCAAAACATAAATTCTGAAATCCTTAATTGCTTTCACCAATGCATAGGCTTGTTTCTCTAAGATATTATATTTCAATTCAGCATTAGCCAATGTCTTGCTAAAGAAAGAAATGGGTTGTTCAGTACCTTGACTTCCTTTTTGCAATAAAACTCCAGCAATTGTGTCTTCAGAAGCGAATGTGAAGATCAGAAATTCCTTAGTAAAATCCGGGCTGATGAGGACTGGTGCTTGAGTAAGTGCCTTCTTGATCTCTTCAAATGATTTCTTTGCTTCAGCTATCCATTTAAAATCTGCTCCTTTCTTTAACATCTTTGTTATGTTCTTGACCACTTCAGCAAAGTTAGGAATGAATCTTCTAACAAAGTTAAGTTTCCCAAGAAAGGACTGAATCTCCTTCTTACTTCTTGGTAAATCTAACTTTTGAATTGCACTAACTCTATTAGGATCAATGCTAATTCCCTCTTCAGAAATAATATGTCCAAGCAGTTTGCCAGAAGTTAAAGCAAAAATACTTTTGGTTGGGTTTAGAGAAATACCAAATCTCCTACACTTCAGTAGGACCCTTTCAAGGTGCTTTAAGTGGTCTTCTTCCTTCTTTGAAAAAACTGTGATATCATCAAGATAAACCATCACTGATTTGTCCTTTTCTTCAGCAAAAGCAATATCCATTGCTCTCTGGAAAGTTGCTCCTGCATTCATGAGGCCAAAGGGCATTTTTGCATACATGAATGTTCCCCATGGTGTAGTGAAAGCTGTCTTCTCCTGATCATCTCGGTGGACAAGAATCTGATTGTACCCTAAGAAGCCATCAAGCATAGACATCCTTTGTGAACCAACAATGTTTTGCAGAATGAAATCCATTTTGGGGAGAGGGTAATTACCTTTCAATGAAGCTTTGTTTAAGTTCCTGAAGACTATACAAATTCTGATTTCTCCATTCTTTTTTCTGACTGGTACCAAGTTAGCAAGCCAATTTGAGAATCTGATTGGGACAATAATTTTGGCATCAAAAAGCTTTTTCACTTCTTTTTCAATCAATGGCATTAGAAGAGGATTAATTCTTCTTAGCTTCTGCTTAAAAGGCTTTTCATTCTGCTTAATAGGAATGGTGTGTTGTATGATTGAAGAGTCATATTGTTTCAAGTCAGCATAGCTCCATGCAAAAACATCAATGAATCTTTTCATCATTTCAACATATTTGGTCTTCATATCAGCTGAAAGGAATTTTGAAATCTTGACTATTTTAGGCACAACTGAGTCACCTAAATTACAGTTTTCTACTTCCTCTTCATTAGCTTGCAGTCTTGGTGCTTTGAACACATCATTTTGATCAAATAATTTTTCAAGAGGAATGAGGCCTTTCGGGATGAAATTGTTTTGTAACTGTACAACTTCAGAACTTCCCTTTGACTCTATTAACATATTTTGTTGATCTATCTGATTGTGCTCAAACTCTTCTTTTAATTCAGTGAAGTTCCTTACATGCTGATCATCCTCAAAAACTTGCCAATTTGTGATATTATCCGGTATGACTGGCCTATGGCGAACCTCCACTTCATAATTATCAGAAGAGTGTTTAGGAATGATAAAGAGACTAGCTGAAACAACAAGCGAATCTCCAATAGAGTTTTGATCTCTAGTTTTGATGCTAAAATAATAGGTTTGAAATTTTTCCAACATCTCCAACACCAAATTTCTATATGCTCTCATCCTTGCATCCTTAGTTCGATATGTACCTTCTATTTGTTTAATTACCAATTCAGAATCTCCACAAACAGCAATATTTTTGGCTTTCAACTTTATCAAGGCTTCCAAACCTAAAACTAGAGATTCGTACTCAGGCATATTGTTGGTACAATCAAAGTTTAATTTGTATGAGAGAAACTTACTTTCTTCAGTTGGACTAGTGATCCAAATCCCAGCTCCTGCACCTTCTTTTCCTGCTGATCCATCAAAATACAATGACCAACAGCCCATCATGTCCCTTTCATCTCCTTGCTACCCTTCTTGACTCTGATTTTCGGCAGGTTTATCTTGTAATTCTCTCCCAACTGATTCATTGAAAATGATAGCTGATCCAAGACCAGTATCACATGAATAAATAGGAAAATTCTGAGGCTTTTCTTTGCTTCTTACCATGTAGGCCATCCTTGTTTCGCGATACAACCTCCTTTGTTCACCAAACACTGGGATAGTAGCATATGTAAGATCCATCTGCATTGTGCCCTTGATTTTTGCTTCCCATGACCTTGAAAGAAGCATTCCAAACTTCGGTGGAATGTCTGGAACAACAATGTCCGTAACAATTGTTTTTCATGGAATTTCTGTGAGCCCCACAACAACATCTTTTATCAAACCAATGCAATGGACTCTTTTTGAATCAAAGGAAAATAAATCCTTATATGGCCTAGTTACCTCTAACCCCAGTCTTTCCATGATTACCTTAGGCATGAGATTATGTGATGCCCCCGAATCTAACATAGCATTATGTAGAGTCATGTCATGAATGGTAATGCTTATGTAAAAAGGGGGAAACTCTTCATTTTGTTCATCCTCAAGTCTTGGACCCAAACAGACAATAGGATTATCGTCTTGTACATTTAGGATGTCAGCCACTCCTGGTTGCGAATTAAGCATTTCAACAATCTTGCTTCTGTATTTGTCTACCTTGAGAATTTCATTAAAAGGGACTGATATTTTAATTTTTGCAATCTCATTCTCAATGTTAAAAACAGAAGTAGTCTTGTCAATTTCTTTGGGAGGAGAAGGAATTTGAATATCCTTTTTGTCAAGGGGAGAATCATCTTTACCTTCAACTACCTTTGATTTTTCCTTTTTATCATCAGCTGTCCTTGAGGTATTCTTCTTGAGTTGTGCTTTGTTCGCTGTAATAGGAACATCTATATTCCTAAGATTATACTGCTTTTGCATCTCAAAGATAGCATGCTGGTAGCCCTTTAAAAAATCTGAAGGCTCTTCTCCTGATTTTATTACGCTGGACTCATCATGTTCCTCCTTGGTCAAGAATATCCCTGACACTTCTTCATCAAAACAATGGATTGATTCCTCAGGGACTTCAGGTTCATCTTCTTCCTCTTCATCTACCAAATTTTGTTGGAAGGGAGGTCTCACTGGAGGATTTGCCTGCTTATTTCTGTTGTCTCTTGGCCTTTTCGGATTCTGAGGTCTTCTGAACTGAGGGTTCCTAAATTGAGGTCCTTGCTATGCTGGAGGAGCAGAAACATTTCCAAGAGCAAGCCGGTCCATCAATTTCTCCATGGTTTTCATCATTGTTTCAAACTTGTCTTCTTGAGCAGAGGTAGAAGGCTTCTCTTCTTCCTTCAGCTTAGTCTTTGCCATCTTTGATTTCTTAGCAGCAAGCATATTCACCTCTACCTTAATTGCATCATTTTGCATGTCAGCAAGAGTGGCAGACTCTCTTTCTCTGAGTAAAAGAGAGAAATCTGAATCAAATGATTCAGCATATCTCAACTGTGCCAAAGCTCCAGGAGGTTTCAAATGAGCTGGAATAGAATTGTATATTTTGTTAAACCTCTTAGAGAAATTTTGAACAGTTTCCTCTGGAGCTCTCCTAAGATTGTTGTATTCAGTAAGGGCTTGGACAGGGTTGGTTCTGTTTCCCCATTTCCTTAGAAAGCTGTCTTCAAACTCTACCCAACTATGAATGCTTCCAGCTCTAAGGGCTTTAAACCATTTTCTGACTTCCCCAATGAAAGTTTGAGCAAACAATCTTAGTTTTACATCTTCATCATCCACTTCTTCCCTGTCAACAAAATCATTGAACCTATCCACATGTTCCTCTGCTGTAATATCTTCATCACCTCCCCATGTTGGAATTCTGGCAGCATATTTGCTAGGAAGATCATGTAAAACAGCAGGGAGAGCTAGAGGAGAATACCTAGCAGGTATAGCCATAATGAATGGAGGAGCAGTGACAACAGGTATTGTATGACCAGTGGGAGCAGAACTAGTGTGAGATAGTGTCTGAGGACTATTTGGACTAGCTGAGGCAGAAGATAAAGTATGGGTACGAAAAGGGCTATTTGGACTTTGCAAACCACTGACAAAAGAACTCCAATTTGGGAGAGGTAAACCAGTTTTAGATTTGAGCAAAACTTCAAAAGGATCAAGCTCTTTGAGCTGATTCAAGTCCTCTTCTTCTAATAGCAATTCTGAAGTAACAACCTCCCAAAACTCTTCTTTATCTTTTTGTGACACTAAAGATGAAGTATCAATGTCTCTTTTTTGTAAATCTAAAATAATTCCAATAGGTTTTTTTTCTTCGTTCTCAGACCTCAACAATACCTCATGAATTTTATCATCAACAAGTTTATCTTCAGGACTTCTAAAAAATTCAGGGAACAAAGATTTTGATATCGATGAAGTACCTCGTACATCAGAAAATCTTTCCCTGCTCCTTGAGATAATGTTGGGATTATCCACAGGACTAGGCGGATTTGGGTCAGGATTACTCCTTGTATACCTTCCTCTCGAAGCCACCTTTTTAACTTTAAGATTGAATGGAGTCACCAAGGTAGAATGCAGCCTCGAAAACCTTCTGAGCTTCTGCTACCTTCAGAAGTTCAGCTTCATAATTTCGGGAATGAGTAATCTTCAGGCTCCCGGCAGACGCACCAAAATGTTATCTCAAAATCAGGCCCTGGAAGGTTGCAGACCAGGAAGAATTCAAGTAACTATTTCAAACCTACTTTAGGCTGAGGCTTAGCCTCCTCAACCTGAGAGGGCTCTCTCTAGATGAGTTAATGACTTTGATTAAGATAAGATGGCTAACTCTGTGAAATAACTGTGACAAATATGGATGCTGGAAAAACATTAAACAAGTTTCCATTGGGCCTATGGAGTCAACAACACCTCAGTAAACAATGATACTGCCTTTACATACAAGTCAGGGCATTCAGCATTTGAGTATTCAGAATATAACACATATGGAACCACAACTCATAAATGCATACAGGAAATCAGAGCACAATCAGTGAATTCTGAGTGATTATACATCTATGCAACTGTAAAAGACATTAAGGAAAGGATAAAATCACACATTCTGAACATAGAAATCCTTCATGAATCCTGAGAAGTAAAGCAGCCCAATTATATTACTGAAACTCTGTCTTTACATAAGCCAAAACAATGCTTTGTTATAAAATTTCCCAACCCTCATTACATTGTTGTTTCAGCTATATATAGAGTCCTTATTCTAACTAATTCGAGCTTCCTCCTCCAGCATGAGGGGAATTCGATAACTACCTCTAATGACACCTATCAGCTATTTAACTAACTAATAAATACAATAAAATACTGACTGGAGTTTTATAAGAGTTCTAAATTAACTATGACTCTAACTCCATTTTCCATGCATAATGGTTTCTCCTTGTTCTTTGACACCTGGTCCTCTTTCGATTTGGCTGAGCTGGATGTTTAATGCTCCATATTGACCTTGAACGCTGAATCTTTTAACTGCTCAGAAGTATTAGGAGATTTCCCTTGCTTCTCAGCTTCATTTTTCCTCAAAATGCTCGAATGTACAGAAGCATGTCTTCTATCCTTTAATAACCCGAAACATGGAACACTGCCACGTTCTTGATGTGTTGTAAGCTTCATCGATGGACATGTGTGCAGGCAAAATTTCCTTGTATACAAATCGTTTGATACCTCTTGAACAGTGATAAAGGGGCTTTACAACAGAAATTTGAGATTGGGTTGAAATATTCCACCTTTTTTAAAGTATCCACCTGTCTTGATCTGATTGACTATTGTTGCTCCAGCTGATGTCTTGCATACCCTTTAGGTGTTTCTCTTTCAAAATTCCCACTCATAATTCAAAACTGCCTTTTTGCGTTAAAATCATCACCTACAGCAGTTTCGTAGTGCGCTACGAAACTGCTGAATTATTTAAAACAGTTTTCCTCTGAACCGAGATCTTTATCACCCAAACATTTGATTGCCAAAAAATCCTTTCGACTTTTCATATGTAGAACAGGGATTTATATTTCTTCAGAACCATAAGACTAAGCAAATTTAAAAAATAATTGAAACAAAATCTTACTCGGCCTCAAAACTCATTTAGCAGGTAGCTGACCTAGCTGTGCCTTCAGATCTTCAATTTGTCTCTTCATAGCTTTATTCCCAGCTCTCAGTTGCATATTGATCCTTCTGATATACTTGGCCTCTCTGATTGCTGGTACTGTCCATGTGTGAAATTGTGCATGGCCATCAACCACTGAATTCAACTGATTTTCTAGGGTTTCACTACCTTTCCATAGAGCTTTACGATACTTTGCGTATATGACTGCACGTTTTCTAGCGGCTTTCTTCAATTTGGCAATCTCATATTTAGCTGCTTCTAATTGGCTCTTTATGGCTGCTATATTATCTCCTTGAGATGTGATGACTGTTTTGCTTATGTCCTTTTGCGTTCCTTTCCCTCTTTCCTCTGTTCTTGGTAGTGCTTCCTTTACTTGCTGGAATTTCCTTGTTATAGGTCTTCTGGGCTTAAAAATGAATCCTTCAGCTGGCTCATCGAATTTAAGCCTTTTTGAGGCCTTAGAATTTTCGGTACCTTCTTGCGGTGACTGTGTCAAATCAATTTGGACTGGTTCAGACTGCTCGAATTCAATGGCCTGTAATAAATCATTCAAACTTGCCTTAGACACTGGGCTGTCTTCAACTGCTATGGCTTTACCTTTTTCCTTATTTATCTGACTTCTTGTCCTTACCCTTGAAACTGCTTCAGATGTGCTTGTTTCAGGTATAGTCTTCTTATCATGAGTTTTTTCCTTTGTTGATTGTTGTGGTTGATCTTCAATGATTAGTGGTTTCACTTGTTCTCTTAGCTGTGACTTGGTTTGCTTTTTAGCTTTTGCTTCTTTTTGGAGCTCAACTATTGTGAATTCCCTGGCTGGTTGTGGAGTGAGGCCAATCTTGCTTTGGAATCCAGCCATGAAAATAAAAGAATTCCAGTCTCTGTTTATCTTCTGGAGGCCATCTAAAACCAGCAATTTAATCAAACCATGATGAAACAAAGAGGTTTCACAGTCCTCTTTCCTCAGCTGAACCTTATCACACATCTTACTTAATTTGCGAAACAAATAAAAAGGAAGGTCTATGGAGACTTTCCCAGTGAAATGCAGAAGAAGTTTGAAATGGTAAGAATAAACCTTGTTGTACCTTCCTTCACAAGTCAGATATTTCTGTATGCAGGTGAGTAGAAGAGCATAATGTTCCTTGACATAACTCCTGGGCACTGCTTTAGTTAAATCTTCATTTACATATGCCTCCTTTAAAAACTCCTTACAAGGATTCAGGTCAAACTTAAAATTTTTAAACCAATCCTCTCGTCCTCTTGGGATCTCTATCACCGCAGATATTGCTTCTGGAGAAACCTGCACTTCTAACATGGCTATCTTTGAATTTAAATCAGTGAAGTTTAGCGCAAATTCTTTAGTTACCTGCGCATGTCCTCCTTGTAGCTTCTTGCAAAAGTTCTAGCATCCGGCATCTTTAAATGCTTTCTTCACCCCTTCATCTCTCAGCGTTATGTCCAGGCCCTTAGGTTCAGTCCTCTGACATTTACCAGATCTGTGCTCTTTTTTCTCCATTCTTTCTTCGAGATCTTCACACACAAAGACTAACAGTTCCGGTTAAAACTGTGATTCAACTTCTTTTTAAATCAGCCTCGCTTGAAATCAGCCTCGCTTGAATATCAGCCTCGCTTGAAATTTAAACTCTTTCATTTAAAACCTTTCAATACATAATCCTGCGGATTTGTCACTCATGCAGAACTTATGACCATCATTAAGGTTTATGCACGGTATGATTTTTTGGAATGATACTTCGTGCATATCAATCGATTTAGTGGTGGTGATAGTGGCAAGTGAGCGTTCAAACGTGATACGAGAGGTACATAAACTGACATGAGAGGACATAAATGATGACTCACCTAATGGACTTGACATTTCAGGAAAGATTCACTGCGAAATGCACGAATCCATGATTTCGCAGCGCTGTTAGTTTTAAATTCTAATGATGCGCTGCGAAACGGCCTAATCATGACGCGCTGCGAAATTGCTTAACCATGATTGCGCTGCGAAACTGGCGAATGGGATTACGCTGCGAAATTACTAAAAGACACGGTGACTCATATAAGACGAGATATGACTATAGAACAATGATGGTGGAGGAGAACCAATGGGAGTTGAGTATCGTTTGGATTAAAAACTTTTGAAAACTCCAAATCCTAAGTGAGAAAAAATAAAACGAAATCAACTGAACACAAACCTTTGTCATCGGACTAGGACAGACAATGATAGGCATCAAATTTTTAGTTCTAAGTGATAACAGGGCAAGTGGAGTAGATCAAGGTTCGTCTGAAGAACCTATATAAGCTAGATGTGGAAGACTATGTTGTATTAAGCACAAAGGTGGAGAAGGTGCAGAGACCCAATGTTGATGAAATTTGGCATAGAATACTTATCCATTTTCATCATGGAGCACTTGAGTTGTAGGATATATGGAAAGGATGTACTTTGGGGAAGTATACAAAATCCACATCCGATGATAGAGACAACAAAGCACACGAAGTCCTAGAAAATATACACTCTGATCTATGTGGACCTTTCTTGATATCCTTCACTCCCAGGAAAAAATATTTAGTCATTTATATTGATGCTTTCTCACGAAAGTGTTGGATCTTCTTCATGGGGAATAATGATGAGAAACTATCCATGTTCATAGAGTTAAAGGCACTGGTTGAGAAAGAAATAAGAAAGAAGGGATAGGCTCTTAGGAGCAATAATTGAGATGAGTGCATGTCGAATGAATTTAAAAATTCATGTGCAAAAGAAGGCATTTGATGAGATTTGACAACACCTCACAACCCACACCACATTGGAATGTCTAAGAGAAATAAAATTAACATTGTGTGGGTAGTGAGGGTGAAGTTACATGATCAAGGCCTAACTCTGCATTTATGGGATGAGGCATGCAACGTAACAATTTATTTGCAGAATGAGAGTCCTAATTAGATTCTGGGGATAATTACACCAGAGGAGGATTTCTTAGAGAGAAAGCCAAATGTGTCCCACTTCAAGATTTTTGGAGCCATTATTTACTTCCATGTCTCCAAAGAATCAAGGAAGAAGATAAAACTCACAATAAAATTATGGGTATTTGTGGGATGAAAAATTTGATGAAGATAAGTCAAATCTTTCTTGAGAGGGAGCCTTAGATCCCACAATAAGAGGATATTTTAGCTCCAAAGGAGGAGTCTCTGGAAGGTTTGTAACAAACAAATTTTAGAGTAGAGAGTGGAGGTAACAAGTCAAGAAGAAGCATCTAGAGAAGGCGGGGAAAGGAATAGGAAAGTTGTGAGACTTGTGTAGGATGCATGGGAGAATATGGGGGCTCCTTCAAACTAGATCACATAGAGAACATAACCAAATTTTTACACTGGATACATGTCTCTCATGATTGAGCTTGTAGAGACTAAGCCATCCTTTTTCGAAGCAGAAGTAGAGAAAGTTGTATAGGTTGATGTAATCATGGACAAATACAAATCAATTTTAAAGAACAATATTCGGGAAGTGGTCACAAGATCGGGAAACAAATTAGTTGTGGGTTTGAATTTGATATTTACAGTAAAGTATGCAATAGAAGGAAGCATAGAAAATTAAAAGGCCAGATTTGTGGCCAAGGTGTACTCTAAAATTGAGGTGGTTGACTATGGAGAGACGTTTCTTCCTATAGAAAGGCAGTACCAGTTAAATCAATTTTTTATCTGGCTACAAAGAATGGGTGGAATATAAAACAAATGGATGTCAAAACAACATTCCTCAATGGATTTATTGAGGAGGAGGTGTACATCGAGTAACCAAAAGGATTTGAGACTTTTGATTGAGATTATCATGTGTGCAGACTTAAGAAGATTTTCAGAGCCTCAAGCAAGCACCCCATTCTCGGTAGAGTAGGATCAATAGCTATTTCATCGATTTGTGCTCGACCAAAAGTGAAGTGGATGTAAATATCTATCATATCTTGGTGGGAGGTAGATTGTCTATTATTGTGTTATGTGTTCATTATTTTATTTTAACTAGTGATGACTAGCTCATGAGATCTTGTAACGAGGACCTTGCAGGAGTGTTTGAAATGAAGGACATGGGTCACATGCACTACTTCCTCATATTAGAAGTATGGAAAGTCGACGAGGAAATATTTGTTTCTTAGTGAAAGTATACTAACGAGATACATCATAGGTTCTGCATGGACAACTGCAAACCTATGGAGACACCTTTAGCGACCAACTAAAGGAAAGATGATGCCACTTCAGGTGAGGAAGTGAATAATATTGTTTACCAGCAATTGGTGGGCTCAATAATGTATATTAGTAGAAAATGACCAAATATGTGCTATGTAGTCAACTAAATGAGCTAAGCTATGGTTAAGACAACAAAATTATATTTCAAGGAAGCTGAGCATGTTCTATGGTACCTCATACGCACCAACTAGTTTGGAATATTGTACAAGGAGATAGAGGGAGTGAACTTATGTTGCTTTATATAATTAGATTGGGTAGGGAATCCATAAGACTGAAAGAGTACATCATGTGGAATTTTTAGTGTTGGATCTGTAGTGACTTCTTGTTATAGTAGGAAGCAAAGATCTGTGTTACTCAGCTCAGTAGAGATAGAATACATGGATTCCAGTCAAGTAACATGTGAGGCAATCTGGATGAGAAATATAATTATTAGATTGTTTGGTCAGAAGACAGAACCAAATGTGATATACTGTGGTAATCATAGTTGCATAAAGATCTCCAAAAGTCATGTTTTTCATGATCGATCCAACCATATAGATATCTAGTATCACCATTTGCGAGATAGTGTGAAGATGAAAATAATGTTGTTGTAGTAAATTTTTATTGAGGATCAATATGCTGACATTTTGATAAAGGTCATTCCATGAGGGAAGTTCAATTTCCATAGGTGCTGAATAGGGGTGGCTGATAATCCATTTCTTGTTGAGAGGGAGTGTTGAAAATGCAACAAGAAGTTCTCAATTTGATTTTTCCTTGATTAAATTGAGAAAAATCAAATTTTCACATTAGTATACAACTTGGACTATGTTAGCTTATCTGAATTGTCTTATGGCACTCAATTTACTCAATAAATTCAAGTTGTAGGAGTTAGAGTTCAGTTCAACATGCGTGATTTCTAAGTTGTAGCAATCAACGTCATTTATCTTACGTTGTTTTTAGTTAAACTAGTTCCAACTTTTGGAGGAACTAGTGGAAGGTAAATTAAGCAGTGGGACTTCATTAAAACTCAGTGATCATCCATTTAATTGATCAATTAACCCAAAATAGCTAGTTCATGCATAAAATTTAATTACCAAGTTGAGGTGTAGATTCTAAGCTAGTGTAACATCATTTATAGACTACTCTTGGGTGTACAAGTGTTTCATGTAGTTAGATGATCAACCTAAAGAATTGTAAAATTATATTTGAGGAATTTCCTAAATAATAGGGGACTAATTGCTCAAGGGAAAATGCAAGGAAATAATATCTCAAGCAAAGAGAAAATTTGACTATGTTTGGGTCAGAGGACTTAGGTGAGTAGAGAGATAGGTTATGCACTTGAACGATGTACTAAGTTGACAAAATAATTTGTAATACATCTCTATTCATTTGATTAATGAAAGATGGCATTCAGCTTTTTAGCAAATTTCTTTTCCCAAATAAAAATACTTATTGCAAATCTGTTATTTCTTCTTGCATGTCTGATATTTGTGTTATAAATTGCGAATTAATGTATGTATAGTATTAGAGTAGGTTTTTGTCTTCTGATTTTAATTAAAACATCATGAGAACTTGAAAATATCAATGCTATTAGGAGAGGTAAAATCTTGATAGATATTGTGAAGGTGCAGTGCATCCCTAAGTGACCAACTCATACTAATGACATTTAAGTGAGGATACTTTTTGGGGATGAAAAATACATACATGAGTTTATAACGTTATTTTTAATGGTATCTATGCCACTCCATGCCATAATATCTAGTGGTAAGAGTTTCCATTGGGGAAAGAATAAATATAAATATTTCAACGAGATGAAATGAAATAATACTCAAGCAACAACTTTTTCATCATTTAACTAGTAGAATCCTTTTAAAGTAGAGTTATATCTAGTTGGATATGCTATGGGAGTTGTCTTAAATCAAGGAAGTTAGTTGGTAGGCTATAATTCCGATATTTTTCATGGTGGAACCATGAAATACCATAATTTAGATAACTAACTCTTTTCCTTAGTTCAACCTATTAGATCAAGTCAAATAATAGTCAAGAACTAGTTTCAACATCGTTTAACTTGTTGAATCTTTTTGAAGTAGAGAAATATTTAGGTGGACATGCTATGGGGCTGGTCTTGAATCAAGATGGTGAGTTGGTATCCTCTCATTTTGAATTTTTTCATGTGAGAACCATGAACTACCATACTTTGGGTAAGGAACTTTTCACCTTAATTCAACCTATTAAGAAGTGGAAGCACTATCTAATATGCAAGGAGAGAATTATCCACACTATTTAGTAGTGACTTTAATATTTGTAGTCCCAAAAATAAACCTTTATTCGAGGACACACTAAAAATGGATAAGGTTTTTGTATCATTTTCATCTAGTCATTAAATATAAGAAGGGATACACTATTGACCTAGCAAAAGATCTTTAAATTACACCCAGATACAACATTATAGCATTGGTATCTCTTATCCACATGCTTCCTTTAACCCATGATGCATATTAAGAGGCATGCATTGTAGTTGGGGGATTCAAATAGATGTTTTAGTAGCCTATGACACAAATTTATATAGAGGAAGATGATGGTATGGGGAATATAATATCCAAAATTGCTTTATATACAACCTACATAAGCTCTCCATTCATAAAGATTTAATAATCGAACTTATCAGAGAGGCTTACACCTCCAATATTCTAGGAAATTTTGGTGTTGGAATGATGGTTTTCACTTTATGAGGGTATGTACGTTGGACTAGAATGAAAGAGTACGTCACTTTTTATATTAGACAAAGATTATTTTTTGTACTAAAAATGTTGCTAGGTTTATACTAGTCCTTATCAATACCCACTTAACCCTATGACAACAACTCCATGAAATTTATTGGTAGTTTTCCAATGCCTGTTAGGGACATGACTCTGTAATTTTGGTAGTTCAATAGCTCGACAAGATATGGATTGTTATATCTTGTAAAAACACAATCAAAGGACAAGAAGCAATAAACATGTTCTTTAAATAAAGTTAGGTTCAATTTGAGATATCAAGGAGCATAATACTAGAGCTAGATACTAGATTTCGTATTTATTTTTGGACTACATGTTAGGAATTAATGGGAAAAAATTTGACAATATCTACAACTTTTTAACAATAGATAAATAGACAGACATAAGAAATAAAATAAAAATTGGTCTAATTTGTGATGCATTATAATTGGAAGCATCCAATTATATTGAATGAAAATTTAATCTATATTAAATGCTTTTATAATAAAGTCATCTACACTTATATATGAAAGTCCAATTTTGAAACTTTCTGTAGTTTTTTTTCTTGTTGACATTGAGATATTGTATATAGACAATAAGGAGAAGACACAGAAGAACCTAATAGAATACTTATAAAAATATTGCAAATATTAGGTGGATCCATTTGCAAGTACATGATATGTTAAAAAAGTCATATTAAAAGTACAAGGCTTGACATCGTAAAAAAATTGAGAAAAAAAATTGAAACAAGAGATAGAGTTTGGTTTCATCTTAACAATGAAATGTTATAGGGTATTGATAGGAAGATCAAAGATATGTGGTATATTATTTTTAAATTTATAGATAAGGTGAGTTGTAGTGCCTCCAAAGTCATTCTACACCAATATATACCGATTTACTCTATGAGAATTCCATGTTACACTACGAAATTGAGGGGAAATCCCTACCAATCCATAGAGGAATTAGTAAATAAATTTCAAGAATAGTTGGAAAATGACAATTTTTTGTAGAAGAAATCCGTAAATACTAAACAAAGGACGAATGAATTTTGGTGGATAGGGTTGAAATGAAAAACTCTAGATAAGGAATAATGATACTCCCAATAGAAGGTCTAGGAAAAACTTGCTCACTTCCATTAATAAAATATTTTTGGCACCAAAAACCTCCCTAAATAGGGAATTTGATCTTAAATGCATCACTATATATTTTTAATCTATCATGGTACCCTTATGGTGGAAAAATTGGATGGATTTTCCTACAGGGCCCATTTTTGTGGTAGGCGTCAATTTGGCTATCTCGGGTCTATAAATTTATGAAGAAAATTTAAGCCATCAAATCTTACTTTTTCGGGTCATAATTTTCAATTATAGCACTCATCCCCTCAACATTCTTATAAACACCAAAATCTTTCCAACGCTTGAAAACTCAATTCAATCAAAGAGTATTTATGGAAGTTATAACTTCTACTAAGTTTACCTACCTTGTGGACCACCATGGTATTGAGTGCGTGAAAACATTGGAAGCATACCTCTTATGCCCTTGACATTATTCTATACATATAGAGCTTTCCAGTGGTTTAAAAATTACCTTGATCAATGTTCATCTATGGAAGTTATGCCTTCTTCAAGTTGTCCTAATATGTTGACCACCATGATACTAAGTGGATGAAAAATCATCCTTGTCACTCACACATATGAGTCTAGCTTCATATGTACTATAAAAAAATATTGTAATTGTTCCTAGAGGCACTCTATTGCTTAGTAAGGGAGAGATGCAGTGAAGAATTAAATCAAAACATATTAATAAAAAATATAGTGTTGGCTAAATTAAAATGTAATAATAAAAAGTAAAAACTCATAAAGGCATTGAGGATATGTAAAGTAATAATTATACTTAAAAATACAAGAGTAAAAAATAGTCATAAAACAAAAATCTTTAAATGTCTAGTATACATAAGATACTTAAATTTCCACGTTCATTTTATATCACATTTATATAGAGATATTGTTAAGTTAAAATAGGGTATATATATATATATATATATATATATATATATATATATATATATATTAGTTTCAATAAAGAAGATACATAAAATATTCCTCTACGTATTAACTAACATAATTGAATATGAGTTTTGTATACATTAATATTAACTAATTGAATTAAACATAGGTAAGGAGGATCCCGTTCATTCTTCCTAGTCACATAAAATAAAACCAATTTTCATACATACATATGAGGAGAGAAAGATTGAGAGTTCTTACTCTATTGAAATATGATTTCTGTTTCAAGTTATGAGGAAGATTTATAATTCCTTAAATGCTTAATATGTAATTGACATGTAGTATTTCAAATAAATAAATATGTTAAAATAAGTCAATATATATATATATATATATATATATATATATATATATATATATATATATATATATGGAGAGAGTGTGTGTATATCTATCACAAATAAAATATTTCATTGTCAATTATGTATATATCATATAAACAAAATCAAAATAAAAAATCTTATGTTGAAATATTTTATTAGAATCTTTCTCAAGATGGAAATGTACAATTCTTTTAATGCTTAGAATGTATTTGACATATGAAGTGTCTCTCTCTCTCTCTCTCAATATATATATATATATACAACCAACATAGATTGATGTTAACCTCTTATACATATCAACTACGAAGAGGAATCAAATACTTAAATGTGTAAATATCTCTTCATTTTTCTAACAAGAGATTTGATCATTCTCATTCAAGGTTAAAATAGAGCTATATTGGTGGCTAGAATACTAACATTAATTTATATTCAAAGAATATTAAAACTCTAACCTTAACCCTAGAAAACTATTAAACTATGTTAAGTATTGGACCATTAGGAAGAGAAGGAATTTTAGTCATTTATCTTTGTACTTTTCCATAGACGACCAGGGAATGTGGAATGGATTTTGAGAGGATGGTAGTGGAAGTAAAAGATTCTATAGATTCAATCAGGCCATAGTTTCAAGATAAAGTTTGTAATCAATGGTCTTTTGTTTGTACTTACATTTTCTACTCGAGCAAAAGAGATAGAAGCACATGCCTATCCTTTGAGCTGCATTTTCTTCCATGTTGGGTTTCCTACATTACATATTGAATCCAGGTGTGTCTATGTTATGATATTTTGTTTTCTCTTCAAATTTTCAAATTTCAATTATTTCCATAGATTTTAACACTAATCTAGTATTGTTAAATTTAAGATTTAAAGAAATAAATTGCATAGGAAAACATTTCATAATGTTAGAAAATCGATTATTATGGTTTTTCTAGTAAAACATTACAAAAAAAAGATCCTCAATTTAGCTTTTCATGAGTATAATCAAATATAAATTCCTTATGATATGTTGTTACCAATTCTATTTTTATTCTTTTTGCATTCTTTTTTCTAACACTAAATTATTTTAAGTTTGATGGTAAAATCCCTTTATAAATTGAATTATGTTATAGATTAATATACTGAATTATTAATTTAGATTTTTTGAATCAATATAATTTTATAAATATTTTTTTCATCTACCGATTGTTTTAATATTGATTTTGATGATGATGATGATGACGATGATGGTTAATGTCCATTGAGACCAAACTTTGGTCTATCAAACCTAAAGAAATGGATTATTTAGTTGGATTTAAGATTTTATTCCTATGCTCAAAAAGCTTGGAGAGAAGCCTCTCAAACTCAATATAATTTTGACATCGTAAAAGGCTAGGAAGGTAAGTATTGCAACAAAGATTATGAAACTAAGATCTAATATGGTTGTATGCGGGGCACTCTAAGAGCAAGTTATTTTCATCTTCAATGTTCATATTCTCATAGAGATGGCAGATCCTTTCCATCCATAGTGTTTTAGGAACTGCCCAACGACCCACTTCAATATGGAGCTCATGAGAGTTCCTTCTAATCTTGGCTATATTAATTTTCTTCTTTGAGATAGTTAAAATAGAGAGGTAATTTTGAACTTCTAAGGTGGGGTTGATGACCGCCTTATAATATCTTAATTTTCTTTTAGTTGCTAAATCTTTCTCACACCACATTTTTTCTTTGAACTTAGAAGTAACAATATTTTTAATGTTATTAATGTTTTGCAATGCAACATTCTCGTCGAACTCCCAATGGTTTAACTAGGCTGTGGTGTCTTTATACCAACCTCATTAGAGCCTTAGGTAGTTTTCGCTAGAATTTAAAGCTAGCATAAGAAGTATATGGTCTCCTATGTTATTGAGTTTGTGCTTGTACAACAGAATCCTTGTCATAGCTAGGTTCTCAATAGGGGAAAGACCCACTTCTATAAGGAGAATAGGATAGGGTGTATTGCCTTTAATTTTGAGGTTATACATTATAAAATGCTTCTATATTTTCTCAATCTTTCTTCAAGATTCTCTATATATGTTGCAACCCCAAACCTCACATCCATATAATATAACAGGAGTGACTAAAGTTTCAAAGAGGAACCTATTTTTATCCCACATTATGAGGTTCTCCGTTTTACAATTATTTTCAAGAACAAAATAAGCTTTCCACCCCCCATTAGTCCTTTTCTCAATGCTATAGTTCGAGTTGAGCTTGTGACGAATATCAATTCCTAGGTACTTGTAAGAAGATAGTTCCTCAAAGTTACTATTGTCATAAATAAAATTAGCATAAGTGTCCTTCTCAGATTTGATAATCATAACTTTTTTTTTGTCAGTGTTAACAGTCATACCCATGGTAGAGCAAAAATCCTTAATAATTCTAAGCTTCTTATCAAGATCAGATAGGCACCTTGTGAGAAGAACAATATCGTCAGCATAGAAAAGAAGGATGATGACTATCCTAGCTAAGATTGTGCCACTACAGCTTGCTTCCTCTAAATAACCTTCTAGCTTGTCGATGTAAATGCCAAATAGGGTAGGGAGAGGGGAACATTTTTTAATTGCGATATTACACTTAATATCCTTAGATCACCCCTTATTACTATTTAACTTGGAAATTACATTCTTGTATAACCTTATAGCAACATCTCTCAACTCAAAAGGAACCTGTAGCTCTTATAATATGTTCCATAGGTTGCTTCTAGGAACCGTATAGAAAGCCTTTCTAAAGTCCACAAAGAAAAAAAAGAGATTAGATTTATTATTGCGGAATTCCTCCACAATGGTCCTAAGCATAATGACATGGTTCGTTGTTGAGTGTTGCCTTCTAAAACCCGCTTGGCCTTTAGCCCACTTACCTTCACTTTCAAGCCATATGCTCAACTTCTTTTCCAAAACAATACCATATAGCTTGGCCAAGAGAGGGCTGATCATAATTTTCTGATAATCAGAGGGGTTATTTGTATCCCCACTTTTAAAAATAGGGATAGTGAGGCTTTGAGTCCATGGTTTATGGAACCCTTGCTTGATCGCTTGATTGAAAAGCTTGTGGATGTGGGGAATGAGGAAAAGACCTTTAATTTTTTATATTTCCACCTGGTAACCTTCAATATCCTTAGCTTTCCCATTTGTCAGGCGTTTAACCCCAAAATCAATGTCCTCTAATGAGAAAAATTCTTTTGTCATGAGCAGGGTTTCAATGTTATCCATGACATTTGGAGATCCATAAAGCTTTCTAAGATAGGAATTCTAGTCGTGTAAAGTAATTTTATTATTATCTCTAGTTTTCCTAGTTAGAATACACCTTTAGAATTTCTTAGAAGCTACCTTAGAGAGATGTAAGAGATTCTCTTGTGTTTTACAAATATACTGTCTTTTTCTCCTTTTAGATAGGGCTTTGTATTTTTTTATCTTGCCAGTTTTAAGAGATTCATCAACAACTTCCTTAATTGCTCTCCTCGCACTTTTACAATATTTGTCATACCATGGATTGGTTTTTCTATTTCCTTTATTAGTTTAAACTTAAATTGGGAACTTTTTACTAGAATATGAGAGGTTTGTAGTAAAATTATGATAGAGGTCTTCTATGTTGTCTATACTAGACAAAGGAAACAAATTAGTTTTCAATTCATTTAGAAAGAGATCGTTTTTATTTCTACCAAAGATTAAGTTCTTTTGGCTATAAGGATTATCTCCTATGGGATATCTATGCATGACAGAATTGAGAGTTATAAGTAAATTCCTATGATCAGAGTGAGACTCGTGGTCATTTAAGATGTCAAAATTTATTATTTCATTGTATAAAGGGAGACCGGAATTAACATAGTTTACCACACTGCTACCAAGCCCATGGATCCAGGTCATCTGGCTAGAATTAGGCCACTTCTTTAAATCGTTGCAAAATATGGGATTGTGAGCACTGCAGAGCTTGACTAGCTCTGACCCAAACAAATTCTCGCCGAGGACTTCAAAGCTCCTTTTCTATTGGCTAGCGAGAGTAAGGTCTGTGTCTAACTAAAGAGGATTAGGGTTGGAATGATTTCTTAGAAGAATAACTTGGTTGCTTGAAGTTCGAGCATTAAAGTCAACCATGAAAAGGATATTACCTTCATTCCCTAGGCTAGAAATATCATTCTCTAAACCATTGTAAGGACAATTTTTATGTAGATTCCTTTTCTTGTAGAAGTTAGAATTGATGGGGGGGAAATAATGGATTACTATGTAGGTATTTTTATCATTAATGTCAGTAATCTATATCCAACTATATTGGTTGTAAGGATCATTTTTATAAATCCTAGCATGGGGGGAGATGTTCTTCTTAATGTAAAAAGCTATATTCCCAATGCCTCTATGGGAGGATCACGGACCTTAGATTCGTTGTACTCCCAAGTTTGAACAAGAAATATAATATCAACATCATTCAAGGTGCAACTTAGCTTGGGGGCTTTATTCCATGGAAAGACCCGACAGTTCCAAGAATGAACGAATCTCGAGCATGTCGAATTGCTTTTTATTAATATCTTTTTGGTTTCTATCTCAAATAACGTCTTTTCTATTTTTGAGTATTGCCCATTTTCCTTCCTCCCTAGCTTCTTTTACCTTCTTAACCTCCTTTCCTAATTCTACTTGATCTTCTGGAATGAGATCCTCATTTATAAATATTCTCGTTCCTTTTAGACTTGAGGTTTTACTAAGTGTTTCATACTTATGGTTAGTAACACTCACCTTTATTCAGATCAACCTTACTTTATTCTCAATTAATTTTGCCAACCTTGTTGCTTCTGTGAGACACGTTGTTTCAATTTGTAATGTATTATGTAATTCTGTCTAGGCTATGGCTAAAGTATCCTCATATACCTCCTCTTTCAAACTAAAGATTATAAGGTTCAAGGCCCTTTTATTACGCTCATGGTCTAATTCTATCAATTTTTTCATTTCATCTTTAATTGGTTTGATATCTAATTTACCTACAACACTATTTAGGGTGAGACGACGAATAACGTTTTCTTCTAGTTCTTTAATCATGTCCTTCATTTTAAGACTCTCTAAAGTATTAGCATCTCCTTGTTGCAATGTTTGGTTCGTATCTTGGTTTTGTTTTTCCTGCAACCTATTCTCCATTCCCTCCATTCTATTCTCCAATAGTTCTATTTTATTTTCAATTTTTTTTGGATCTTGTCTTCAAGAGATATGAATTTATTTTCGAGCATTGCTTCTAACTTTGTGTGTAGCTTGACTTCTCTTTCTTCTCTACATTTCTTTAAAGACTCTATATACTCATAAAGGTTGTCTAGAGTAAATGTGGTAGGTCTACCTTTGGTAGCTATGGTGAATTACTCATACTTGAAAATATATGAGCAGGTATGTATTAGAAAAAGATAAGGAATGTGTGCGCGTGATATCAACAAATGGGAACGCACACAGCATGTGCCCCAGATTGGATGTGTAAAGATGAATGGCTAAGACTGCAAAGATCGGAAAAGTATTTGGAAAATCGCACCGCACACCTTATGAAACCAGTTTTCAAATGTTAGAGATGATTCAACTGTAGACCCGAATCGATGGTACTGCAGACCCGAAACGTTGTTATTCTTCGAAAAGATCGTACCTAAGATTGGCACTACTGCAGATGCGAGCCGATCGTCGAGGTGCAAATGATATCAGCAAACTAGACCGCACACCACACATGCCCCGGATTGGATAGAACCACAGCCTGCACACCGGATTAGATGTGCCAGAATATATTTAGTGTGGAAATTCAACTGACCACCTAGACGACAGATTGTTCAACAGAGCACCCACACCATACATAATGATCAAGATTAATAATGAACCACCGAGACCGCAAAAAAAACACCGCACCACAAACAAAATTAATAATGTTTTCATCTAACCATTATTTTAATATTTATTATAATATTAATTCACAACCGTATAATAAATAATTTGAAAAAATATTTTTCACTCTATATAATTCTAAGCACCACAAACAAAATCAATAATGTTTTCATCTACCAATTATTATAATATTGATTATAATATTCACAACCGTATAATAGATAATTTGGCAAAGTATCCTTCACTCTATATAATTCTAACCCGTTAAATGAGTAAACATGAAATCACTTAAAAAAAATATTAACCCATAAAAAATAGAAAAACACATAATCTTACTTCCCTAGATATTAACAAAATATCAATCTTCACATTAATTTATAATACATCTATAAAAAAAAATCATCATAATCCACTCAGAGTATATACGGTTAAACTCATAAGAAATTGGTGAAAAAAACCAACGTTACCCCACCCTCACAATGATTGGACATGAAAAATTAGTCCATTAAGCATAATAATAACAGTAATATGTCTATTGCTTATATATAAAGCCGTCACTCATAATGGCGTAATGTTATCTTTAAATAGAGACAACCCTTCATTATTTTAGCATTGGTTGATAAACGTTACATCACTAAATGAATATATATGTTTATATGTTTATTTAGTTCAGTTAACCGGACACCATGAAACCTATTATCATATTTTTTATGTTAGATAATTAATGAAATATATGCATTACATATTATTCATATCACTACTATATCCGCGTAAAAATAAGATCTTTTTGATACACGTTACATCACTAGATGAATATATATGATTATAAGTTTATTTAGTTCAGTAAGCAGACACTATGAAACGTATTAAGATCTTTTAAATTTTGATACAAGGTAGTCATAGGGTATATCTTATAAGTTAGTTATTTTAAAAATGGTATAAAAGTAAGTTATTAGTTATCTTGAAAATTTTATAAAAATAAGTTGCATACAGAAATTTATTTAATAAAGTATTATAGTTTTATTAGTATATGTTTATTTGAATTTTGATTTTCTATCGCATTAGTTTTTTTCGAGATAATTTTTTTTGAAGCGAAAAAATTATATAAAAGTTCAGTTTTTGAGATATTGACACCCGCTGAGAGTTGATTGATAGTCGATAGATGTGTGGGAGATAGAGACTTTTGTTAAAGTGAAAAAATAAAAAATATCTTTCTACCATGATAAATTTGATTCCTTTTAAATTTGATAGATGTGGAGTACTCACATGGGATTTTTGATGGTTATAAGTGTTGTCTCTATTCTATATTGACTATGAAAGGAATTACATTTTTATTTTTATTTGTTTTATATAAAATATACATAGTTTACATTGAAATATTTTTATTTATGATTCACATTGTATATATTATTTTATTTTTGTTGTTATTATAAAATAAAAATCCCAATTATATTGAAAGATTATAAACATATATACACATGATTTCCTTCTTAGACACATATTGATTTTATTTTGTTATTAATATATATTTTTAAATATTTTTATGTCAATTCTATGTTAAATATGGAAGGAATTACAAAATTTTATACTTACTTTTTTTTTACTCTTTTTATATATTAAAAAAGTGATTTGATAGATGTTGTTGCTATAATTTTAAGTCTTATTATTCAATAAATAATTTTACATTTACCTAACATAAATTTTTTTATAAACTAAGTTAAAAAAATTATAAACTGACTTAAAAAAATTATTTAAACATCTTCGTATGTATATTATATTTTAATTGAATACTTCACTAGATGATTTTCTTGATGGAAATTAGATATATGGCATCAGATTTCATAGAAGATTTCGTAGTAATACCAAATATTTATAGATCCATTGGTTTTACATTTAATGTGTGTGCCTGCTAAGTTCATAGGCGTTTCCCACCAGAGTTTGAATCTCTGGAGATACGTTTCGTTTCGTCATCGATTGTTTTCTGGGTTATATATATATATAGATATATTATTTTCAAAATAAACATTAATTCCTCTTTCTTACTTATAATTCGTGTTTTCGCAATGATTCATGATGAAACAATATTCAAGAGTGAGTGAAGCACTAGAGTCATTTAAAATGTTGTAGTTTCCTCTGATAACAGGAGTTTAACAAAACGAGACGAATTTGTGTGGAAAGAGTGGAAATATGGTGTCATGGACGTGGTAGCGTCCATGAAGATGATCAATTAAGAATACGTGTTTTCAATTTCAATTAAGGATATCTACAAAATTCTGCAAGCTTTAAAAACGCAGTAAACCATTTTGGGGACATTATTTAGCCGATAGGTCAACTAGCCAGTGCTAAATATGGGTGATAAACGACCTTACAATAGTCTTTGCAATGTCTTGTGGAATACGTCTCGTCCTCCGAAAAAATTGTCTTCGGAAATTGGTATCTGTTTTTTTTCAATCCTTCCTTCTCTGCAGTATGTAGAAAATTCTCCAAATTTTAAATACGTAGTTAACTCTTCAAGCGGACCTCGGTCACCGGATGGCGCAACTATGGAGGAAGGAGACATAGCTCACTGGGGGTCATTAAGAAGACAATCCATTAGCGAAGAGAGTCTTGGATTTGCTAGTACTTTTCGAAGACTAACAAACTAAAGGATGGGATAGAAGAAGGCATATTAAAGAGGGTGAGGTTAAGGAAATGAGAGTGGATGGATCGCTTATAAAATGTCTTGAAAAACATTATAGACAACGAAAGGAATGGAAGGATTGGGATATATATAGAGATTTTTCAAGAGTAAGAGATGAATCTATAGTTGAATACACAAGTATGGATTTTGAAGTATCTGGCCAACAAACCAAAGTCGCTTCCGTTATGGTAATTGAAGTCTGTTATGGGAGGCTACATGAGTTTATTTTAACTTCACTATATATCTTTTTAGAGTGAGGTTTAAATGGACATTAATTCCATTTATATTATCACGAAGGTCAATAATTGAATAATTGCCTAGGTGGGACTTGATCAAGTTAGAAAGTGGTGCCATTGTGCCGGGAGAGGAGTCATACCTCCTATGTGGTTGGTTTTTTTAGAAATGATTACTGTTTCCGGGAGAGGAGTCATACCTCCTATGTGGTTGGTTTTTTTAAGAAATGATTACTGTTTCACTATTTAATAGTGGGCCAGGACTTAAGTTGACTCATTTATATAAATAATTTTATCATCATAATTTTTTTTATTTGTTTTGAAATGATAGGGGAAATAGGACATGAGTAATGTGGCTTTCATTGCTCTCCAATAATTTATTAAATGGTTATATCTAAATGGTGGACCTTCCCTAATGCTCTTTCCCAATTTTCCCCAAAATTTATAGAGAAAGTTTTCCACAAGGGGAACTACATAATGGGAAAGAAATATTATGTTTTGTGGAAGGATAAGCTTAGCTTGAGAGAAAATATAAGTTAGGTAAAAGAATAAGAATAAGTACATTAGGAGAGAAAGGTGTGCTTATCAAGGAAAAACTAAATACCTAAACATAAATGTTAGGTTGGGTAAGAAAAATAACGTTCTCCTATGTTTAAAAAAAAGAGTCTAGGCAAAATGATGGGCAAACCTTAAAACTAGGACAAGCTAAAAGTGTGTGGAGGAAGATAGTTAATAAATACCAAACAATGGGAAGAACTTCGCTTATATATATCTTTACAAATTCTTCTTTGTATATATTGTTTTATATTAAATAAATATATTAATGAATATTATCCTCCCCTTATAAAAAAGTTTATAATTAACTCATTATATTAGTGATAGTAGGTATGTAGGTACTGTCATGGGAAGAAATTTATATAAGAAGACAATAATATTCATTAATATATGTATTTACAATTTATTTAAAATCTATTTACAATCATATTAAAATGAATTTATTTACACAGTATGCAATTTATATGTGTAAATGTATTTTCAAATTAGCTAATCTTACATGCTTTTGACGATGCAGATATGCCAACGAATGTGACTAAAACCGACAAGTAAGACCAATCTCTAAATGTGATGTGATGTGCCATGTTGTATGACGAATACCAACCAATGAAATCAAATGCCAAATGTGAGGTGGTGGGAAAAATAGGAGTAGTGACACAAGTGTCGTTCATGCGAGAATAGGGTCATAAAGCATAAAGTGACACTTTACAAGAACATAATTAACACCAAAATATTATTATATGCCATGTAATATTTTTACAATATATTAATACATGGGATATAAAAAAATATATAATGATATATTAATATATATAATGCCCTAGTTGTGTATATTTCATATTTTGTTGTGTATATATCATATCATATCATTAATATATATAATATATAACGTTTTTTTTTTTTTGTATATTTCATCATATTGATTTTTTATTCAATCTCTTTAAAATTGTTCGAAAAAAATTCAACCATTATGTTTAAAAGAAATTAGATGAAAAATATCATATGAATTAAAAAATGTGAACCCTATATGGCATTTTATAGAGGATTCCTTCGTGAATCCAACATGATCAAACCCGCCACATAAGAACAATTTTTCCCTACGTCCGCTAGGGTACAAAATAGCATTGCAATAAATTGTGCACATGAGGTGGTGAAATTATGGATTTTAGGACTTTAGAGGCTTCATCATGTTTTTAGATATGAAATTCAAATAGATGGATCAAGTCATATATGTGGTTAGCAATGACTCAATTAAGCGCTATGGCTTGATGAAGCTACATTTCTCGATAAGTTGTTATTCTTGATCGATCCCCTATAAAAAAACTATGAATGATCTAAAATAAAAAAATTTACCACATTCTTAAATTCCAATTATAATTAGAATTTGTGTTATCATGTCATGTGGAAGCCTTATTAAATTTAATATTAATATTAAAAGAATATTATTGTTACTATTAATAAATTAAATTATGGAGGAGAATTGCTCATCGATGGCGAACCCTAGCTTCACCGCCTCCTTGCCCTCGGCCGCCGTCGGCTCTCGGCTTGCTCTGTGTGAGAAGAGGTTCGAGAGATCAGGGCAGAGATTGAGGGGCTGTCTCTCAGCTGTAGATACGCATCAGGACCTCGCCAAGAACATCAGCTCGAATCCCTGCACGATTGCCTTCACGCCCCATGATGCCGTTGGATCACAGACTGTTCTGGCTGCGATGGGGACGGAGAGATCTGGGCAAAGACCAAGAGGTTTTCCCTCTAAGGCAGGTACACACGATTTCCAAGCCATGATCACTGGTGCCGTAGTCCTAAAAGGGATTGCAAATCCCTTAGCCGAGAACTCAAGGAAAGCCTGGCCCCCTGCTTCCTTTGCGTGCCATTGCAGCGCCCTTCTGACTGACGGAGAGGTGGACAAGAAAGATCATGCAGATCCCGTAGCTTCTCCTCTGTCCCAGGCCTCCAGAATGGAAGGGACGGTTCCAAACAGAAGCACGCAGCCCCTGCTCATTAGACAAATACGGGAATCGAAAATCAATCAAAGCATTTACCTACCCTCTCCACAGAACGGTTGGGGAAAAAGGCTTTCAGAATCTTCCTCATCATTCCAGATACAAATCAAGTTCCTTTCAGGCAAAACTATGCTTCAATGGGTTTGCCAGACGGATCTAGTGTGGAATCTCAAGCATGCACTGAACAGCAAACTGGGGATCCCCCTTGCAGCTCAAAGGCTTCTCTACGAAGGTAAACATCTTGAGGATCTCTTCCCTATTTCTTTTTATGGCATTGAGAAAGATGCATCTATTATCCTAACCCTTCGTCTAAGAGGAGGTGCTGGAGGAGAACCTTCCTCAGCTAAGGCTTTTTCGTATAAAGATGCAGTCCATGCCAAACAGACTGAAAAGACAGATCCACCAATGCAGACTTCACCCAAGCCTTTTTTGGTTGAAAAATTGGAGGAGGTCCCCTCAGTTGAGATCTCCTACCCTGATCTTGAAGACGACACCCAGAAATTTGCTTAAAGGGCCATCATTTGCAGATTCAATGGGCTCTGGCCGCGCTCACAGGATCTTCATGACTGGATCAAAGACAACTGGACTGACCGTTACAAGGTTTATTTCTGTGCAAAGGGTTATTTTATAGTGCTGTTCGATGAACTCGAGCATTGCTACAACGCCCTAGACGAAGGCCCTTGGTTCATGGGTTCAGCTGGCCTCTTCCTAACTCCATGGTTTCCAGATTTTGACCCAGCTTCAGCAGTCATCACCAAAGCCCCGGTATGGATCAGACTTCCAAATCTCCCTGTTCACCTGTGGCGTACAGAAGTATACAGGAAAATAGGCAATGCCTTGGGTAGCTTTCTAACAGGAGATTACAAGAGAGAACGACAGGGTCTCTATACATACGCCAGAGTTTGTGTGGAGCTAGACTTAAGCAAGGGATTGCCAGAGTACATCAATCTCAAGATCAGGGACCTCATCTGGACCCAGTTTCTAGAATACGAAAACACTGCCTTCAGATGCCGCGATTGTCACCTAACAGGGCACCTGCATAACTCCTGCCCATCGCTATCAGCAAAAACGAAAAAGGGCCTCTTTGCACGCTCTAAGCCCAAGAGTTGGGCTCCATGTCCAACGCCGCCAGCTGGAAACTCCAGTCCCCCAAGTAAGGAAAAGGAGGAAAGAGAATCAGAACCAGATCTGACGATGCAGCAGATGGAACCGCCCTCGGACAATATGGGGCACACCCATGTCCCAGCAAACTCCCAGAAGCGTCCCCATGAAACTTCTTCCTCTGATTCAGAGAAGGAGTCCCCGATGATGGAGAACGCCAGTCTTCAAGTTGTTCTTGCCCATCATCCCCATGAAGGCTGGACAAAAGTTAACAAAAAGAAGGGGAAAAAACATTGTGGTGTAATCACTGTCCCGCTGGGATAATAGCCTGATTGTTAGTATTTTCTCTCGAATCTTCTGATGTAGCTGTGTTTGCATCCTCCCTCCGAGACCGAGGTTGATGTATCCATCATTTCCGGTCTGTCGGTCTTTTGTTTTTTCTGTAGCTCTGTGATTGTATCTCTCTTCCGGGACCGAGGTTGATGATTCCATCATTTCCGGTCTGACGGTCTTTTGCCTCTCCTGTCTGTACTACATTTTTATTAATAGATTTAGACTTTACCGAGAAAAAATAAATAAATTAAATTATGGAACGTCATATTATAATAACAAATTAATATTAATATATTTTAATCTTAGTATTAAATTCATTACTTTTGAATTAATATAATACTATTATATTATAATATATAGTGGTGCAACCACATTAATCACTGTGGTTTATATATACCATAGGTGTCAAAAAAATAGAAATTAACATAAAAAGAGTCATACAAGCTGACTCAATATGCTAATTTTATTTAAGCTAATTTTTTTATAAATCTCACATAAAAAAATATATAATATGGAGGGCACAGAGAGAGGTAAGAAGAAGGAAATATAGAGAGAGGAAGGTGGAGAGAGATGGAGAGAGGAGAGTAGGAGGTAAGAAAGATAGATGGGGAGATAGAGGGAGAGAAGACGAAGAGAGATAGAGGGAGAGGGAGGGAGATATATACCGATATGGAGAAACAATGTCTATGTTTGTGGGGTGATATAGAGAGATGGAGAAGGAGATACAGAGGGAGATAGAGATATAGATGGAAGGGGGAGAGTGGGAAGAAGAGAGAAAGATAGAGTGAGGGAGAGTATGATAGATAGATATGAAGAAAGAGAGTGTGCGTGTCTGGTGGGTGAGACAAAGAGGCAATGAAGGAGAGATCGAGGGAGATTTTGATATAGATGGAGGGGGAAGAGAAAGGGTAAAAAAATTATTGCACTAGATGCATTGATTTCACTCTACAAATGCTGATTTCTAATCCTATTTGATTTTTTTCATTAGATGCATAGATTTCTATGTATATGTTGATTTCTAATTCTACTTCATTGCTTGCATTAGATGCATTGATTGCAGTGTAGATATTGATTAGATACTACAATATAACACATTCAAATTCAAACTAATTAGATCATTATTTGCACAAAACAAAAAAATATGAAAATAAATGATTTTGACCCTCATTTTTAATTACATATAGATGAATATATTGGCCTCAGTCAAGTCCAAATGCAAGTCAAATATGATGGGGTATGATCATGAATCTAGGTTTTGTGCTCCCCTTCGTGTGGCTCAATGATTGGGACATCTATCGATGGACCTGTGTGAGCAGTCCCTCTAAACCCAACATCCCACTCATGTCTCTACATAGAAACAACATCAACGACACTTTACATATGGGATTGTGTAAAAAATGGCAAGGAGAAATCATAATTAGTCTACAGATTAATTAGCATACATGTGTAAATTAAAAAAAAATGTTGAAATCTTAGGAGCAAAAACATTTATGTCAACTCTTGGTCCATGGTGTTGTAAATAATGACTCTCCTCCACATTAGTGAACATATAAGGTTGGTAAGGAGGTGGAGGAGAATCCATGGAAACATTCTCTAGTCGAGGATGGCCTCAATGATCGACTGCCCCCTCAAATGACCTCATAAGATCATTAACGTAGTTGGTATGTGTCTACATGTTATCATGAAATTGTTAATATAAACAAAATCTAATATGAAGTATAAAATGATATAAATATTTATCCATAATTTGAAAATAAGAGTAAAAAATTTCATATATATATGTACCTAGTCTATGTCATGAAGTTTATGCACCCTCCAAGTCTCCTAAATAGCATCAAAATACATGCATGTATATGTCAAAAGATGGTCAAAGGATATAAGGGAACTCGCGGGTCACGAGGCAATGGTCGTGGTCTCCTAATATTTCTACCTACTTTCATCATGAGAAACACCCTCTATAATTTTTCCTACATTCAAATTTTGGAGCCTACCATGGATCTTGTGATCGGTCATTTCATTGTCACTTCATGGTTCATGATTCTCTATTAATATTTAAAGCTCCCTTCTTGGATTTTAAGTGTCGAAGACACCTTCTTACACATGTTTAGTTTGTAATGAGTTCATGAGTGCATTGTTTCATAAAAGGTAAAATAGGCATAGCACGGTCCATCAAGATAGTGCCTATGCTATGCTCAACCAATATTGACAGTTCACGTGAATTTTCATTGACAATCTCTCATTTTTAGCTTGCGACTACTTCTATTTTGGTGAGTTTTCAAAACTGTCACTTTTGCACACCTTCGCTCTCGTGAGGGTCTTTTTCATGTTTTCAACTATCACTTTTTCTTTATTTCACTTTAATTAGTGGCGTTTTCATGTTAGCTTCCCTTTGGTTGGTCTCTTTTAGATCGTCATTCGCATATTTCAAGTGTCATTCATTCTTTTTCTTTCCATATCACATTTTTCATTTTTGGGCATTGAAATTGTCTCTTATCATGTAATCCATAGTCTTCGATTATTTCAAGGATAAATATATGTGATAATGAGATTTTTGTTTCATGTAGAAATATTTCAAGCTGATTTCCAAAGCTTTAAGCATTGTCGCACAAGTGTCACCACTTTCTTTGAAAAGTACGTCTTTTGTGTCTCACCTCATAGGATTTGTCGTAAAGTTGTTGCATTGAGGAAGGCATATTGTTCATACAATCTAGGTGTTCCTTTTCATGTCATAGAGTTATCTAAGTGCATGATCATGCTCAGAGTATCTCTTTTCCTCATCTTCATCTCACTGGTCCAACACATACTGCAACTGGGAAAACTCCCTGATCGGGCTGCTCGGTGTGGTTTTTTACCTATTTTCTGCACATTCTTTCCCCTATTTTGACCTTTTTGTCCTCCAAGCCTATGCCCTTATATGACCAAACTAAATATTTTCTTACGTTTTTAATATATTTTACTGTCATGTTACTTTGTTATATTTTACCGAATAATATGAGGCTTTATTCCTTTTTGTGGCTAACTGGAAGAGCATTGAAGAAGTATTTTGGGATGTCTATCTTTCCAGTGTTGGCTTGTGAGAATGAAGTTATGCAGTAGACGGGCAATAAGGATTAACTATGGGAAAGGGTAGAACGGTTCGTTGTTAGACCCTGAGTGATGTTACAGGTTGCTGCTACACAATTGCTATTATTACAGATTGTTATTGTTACACCTCACGCTGATCCACCGTCACACTGACAATGTTTTCGTCAGTTATGCCGCATCATCCTGAATCACCATTCACTCAATTTTGTTCTATCGAAGCTGGAAACGTGGGTCTTATTCGACATAATAGTTGTTGGCAGTAGGGATTGTTTATTTTTGAAGAAACAAGACTCCAGCAGTTGCAACTGATGTATATTTATTTAGAAATAGGTTGCAACTTCTTTATTCTTTATCACCATGAGAATCGGGATATTCTCATGACTGGAATTTTTATGTATCAAAGAACAACATATAGAAGAGTATCATTGCTCTATTTCTGTAATTATGATTTTATTTTAATATCAATTAGCATGGTAATATTGTTACTGCTTTCCAATTGATTCGTTAATCACTTTTGTGTTCTTCCTGTGCCTTGCTAAGGAGGAAGGGCCCTCCTCTTTGGCAGGGATTACAGTGATATAGGTAGTGTACATTCTAGTTTAGTTCATTGATTTATGTTTTCTCATTTTTGTTGTACAAATCGTTGATTACATTCATTGTTGTTTCTATTTATCTTATGCTGTTACACTGAGTTAATTAATAGAGTGGTAGTAACTAGCTGGAATAGATGTTATTTCTTCTGTGGCGCACCCTTACTTTAATAGCTTGAAGCTATGATTTAATTTTGTAAAGTGTTTTTTTTTATCTACATGCATGGTTTGATTCAACAATTTAGATGAGAGACATCTTTCACAGTTTTCTGCATATGCTTCTACTTGGCTGGAGTGTATCAACACAGATAGTGCGAACTCCTCTGAAACAATAAGACCTACCATGGGTTGGCAATTAATGTTACAGGCTGCGCCAATTCAGGTTGATTAAAACAACACTACATTTTGGCATCTTTGTCGGGGATGGTAAGTTGACGATAAAATCAACCAAGTTGTTTGTTTGATATAGAGTGCTCCTAGTCCACAGTTGCTAGGTAGTAAGATGAGAGGTAAGAACCTATGCATCACCCTAACATACCTAGGTGGGCTCACCATTGTTAAAGACTAAGACACTTAGAGTGTGATTTAATACACATAGGGTCCATGTGTGCACTTGTAGGACTTATAGAGATACTGAAATCACCAACACTTTAAGAAGTCACAGGAATGACGGGCCATAAAAAGGAAACATAGGGTGAAGATTTTGGAAGGAAGATATTTATCTAGGAATTAATCTCCAAGGCGGAAAAAGAACAATCCAACTGTCAAAGGAATGCAAGGGAAATAGGGCCACAGAAGGTTGTTACTCCCATAGTGAAATCAGAAACCTCCAATCCCTCCATCTCGGGGCCATATCATTCTAAGGCTAGCAGTCATAACCCCAATATCAAGGATTTTATTTATGAGAAAGAAGGGGAAGTTAGTAGTTATAATTTGAGGACCGGGGGGCAAGGGGAAACTGAGGGCGAACAACGGACACCTGGGAGAGAAAATCACATGTTGATTTATGAATATCTGAATATAGGTAGTGCAGTGAAACAGCCAGCCCTAGGGATATCTAAGGCTCTAATCATGTTTCTAGGGCCATCATAGATGTAGCTCGAAGAATGTTTGCTACAAAAAGGGTTAGAAGAATTAATCATGGGAGACAAGAGTGATAACAATGCTAAAACAGACACCACTACCACTACCTTTGAATTCCCAATTGAGAATATTGGATGTGAAGCTCCTATGAAAAATATTCCTCTATTATTGATACCATCCTTCCAAGGGATGACTGTGGAAGATACAAATACATTTCTATTTGAGTTTGATATCCTGTGTAGAAGTTATGATTATATAACATATGCTGAGAAGTTAAAGCTATTTCCTGCTATCTTAAATGGAGCAACCTTGAGATGGTTCATGGGATTAGGCCTCCCTTCCATTTCAACATTGAATGCTATGAAGGAGATGTTCTTGTTAAAGTACCAGGACTATTGTAGGACCAGGGACTTAAGGAAAGAGATATTTGGAATGACATAGAAGGAGGAGGAAAGCATGGAAGATTATGTGTAACAGTTCCACTACAATCTGCAGAGGTCGAAACATAGTGATTTAGACCCAGATATCTTGAATACTATATTCACGAGACGAATGACGGATGACTGCCTTAACACCCTGAACCTATTAGGAAAAGGGGATATATCACAAGAGCCATTCGCTGAAATTATAAATCTCTGCCTATGATGCTTTCAAGGATCAACTAAAGGAATAAGTACAATTTGGGATGCCTTTGTTCGCATACAAAATTATGCAGGCATAGGAGTAACTATAGTGGAGATCGGAAATTTGTTCAAAAATTTGAAGGCTGATATCCTGAGTACTCTCTCGTCTTAGACAACAATAGCACATATGAAAAAGACACAAGCAGAAGCTGATACACCCCTCTTTTTGTTCTATCTTACTTGTTGGATGAAACATCCTCAAAGGTAATGCGAATTGTACAGCATCATCCTATGTAATATCTGCAATCTAGAGCATTCGAGAGAGAAGTGTCTGGAGCTTCGTGGACTAAAGGTAGGACACAGAGAATAAAATGAAGAGGTGCAATCCTCTTACTTCATTGCATCAAGGAGGCCATGGAAACCATGATGTCTAGGTATTTTTCAAGACTTTCCCTTTTTCAATTCGTGGAACAATGCATATAATAACCAACAATACCCATATCAATATTTTGTCCCTCCTTCTGCACAATTCCCTTCACCCTAGAACCAATGGTCTCCATCTAATATTGTTCAATATCCTCAATCCCATCCATACCCATGGAACCCGAACTGGAGAGGAAATGCCCAAAATTCAGCTTTTCCTGCACCACCCATGCAACAACAGCTGCAGTTACCTCCTTTCCAAGTTGTTGCTCCTCCAACACCTGTGCGACCCCAAATACCTATGCAACCTAACCTAAACCTAAACAATAAAGTAGCTCAGGGCACAGAGGCTCCTACAACCTTCCACAACTACCTTATTACCCCGGTGGAACTTAATGAAATACAATTGTGATCGTGCATGGTAATTAACCCTAGTGACTCCCCTATCATTACAGAGGAGGATTGTGAACCATCCAGAGGAGAAGCCGGAGGATCTGAGGTGGCTACTACGCCCACAACAACTGATATAGAGGAAGTTGTTACATCTATAACAGCTGACCCAAAAAGTACTGTTACATCTATAAAAACTAATTCGGGGAAGGATGATACACCTGTAACAACATATTTGACTATTTTTATGCAGCACCCCCCATACCCTCAGAGATTGGCCGAACCTATGATGACTTCACAGCCTGAATCTAATTTTGTCAAGGAGTTGCAAAATTTGTATGTAAAAATTCCTCTACTACAAGCCCTTAAATAACTACCCATATATGCCAAGACAGTAAGAGATTTGTGCATCAGGAAGCCTAGTAGGAAGCCTAAACACCCTGCCACCATACATGTGATGGGAAAGTTATCCGAATTAATGTCTGCTCAGCCTCTCCTCACTAAATACAACGATTTCGGAAATCCTACGGTCACTATTTACATTAATGACCAGCCCATAGCCAATACATTGATTAATCTTTGGGATGCCATTAATATAATGAAAAATGATATATTTATCACTCTCAGGCTATAGGAACTGAGTCACACTCCTACTGTGCTGAAATTGGGAGACAGGTCCCGTGTTAAACCCGAGGGGATGTTAGAAGATATAATGATTATGATAACTTCTTGGAGATATTTGACTGATTTCCTTATCCTACAACCCAAATCCAATTTTTGGGGGCATCCCTTGATCCTAGGGAGACCGTGGTTAGCCACTGCAGACGCATGTATAGGCTAAAGGATAGGATCCATGGTGATCTTAGAAGGCTAGGCAACATAGAACCTTAATCTTTATCCCCCCAAACCAAATATGAATGTCTACAAGCCTTGGTGGGATGATTTTGAGCCCGAGTCAAATCTTTCTTTGCGACTCCTCACTCTGGTTAAAGCCTAGAATTTCAAAGATGAGACAGAAGATGATACTATTAATTGTTTTATTAGTAATTCAATTTTTGTTGCTTCTACTAAAAATGCAAATGAGGAGGAAGAAGTGGAAGATATAGATTTTGAAAAAATGAGAACCACTATGAATATTGCTAGCAATCCAAATAAGATTGAATGTGGAAAGTTTTGTGAATGTTAATCACAATTTGACTACGAAACAAAATCAATGACTGTTATAGCTGTTACAAAAGTATAAAAAGGAATTTGCATGGGATTATACGGATATGAAAGGGATCCACCTTAACTTATGCACTCACTGTATTTATTTGAAGTATGGTTGAAAACCAGTCAGACATCCATAGCTTTGCATGAACCCTACACTAAAGGAAGTGATGAAAGAAGAACTACAAAAACTCATAAGTGCTAATTTGATTTATCTAGCATCTGACAGTCAGTGGGTGTAACCACTTTTCATCATTCCAAAGAAGAATGGCAAGTGGAGAGTCTGTGTTGATTATAGAGAACTCAACAAGGCCACTCAAAAGGACCATTTTCCATTACCATTAATAGATTAGGTCCTTGATACTCTCTCTAAAAATAAATTATTTTCATTTTTTGGATGGATTTAGTGACTACAATTAGATACAGATTTCCCTGGAAGACCAAGATAAAATGACCTTTACTTTTCCTTAGGGAACATATGCATACAAAGTGTTACCTTTTGGGCTCTATAATGCACTAACAACCAAACAGAAATACTGGGAATTTTTTCTTACTTATTGAATGAATGTTTGGAAATATTCATCAACGATTTCACACCTTATGGAGAAGCTTTTGAAACAACATTAGTCAATCTAGAAAAACTGCTAGAGTGATGTGTATAGACTAATGTTGTCTTGAGCACTAAGAAATGTCACATGATGATGATTGAAGGGATAGTCCTTGGAAATTACATTTGTGCTGATGAAATCAAGGTAGACCTTGCAAAAATATAGGTCATTTTAAAAATATCAGCCCCAAAAATACAGAAAGAGGTACGTAGTTTTCTGGGTCATGCAGGGTATTAAAAATATCTATAGATTTTTTTTCAAGAATTACATCGCCATTATTTTCCTTGCTCATGAACAATGTTGATTTCTTGTGGAAAGAGAAGTGTGAACAGGCCTTCTTAAAGCTAAAATGTGGTGTATTAGCAGCTCCGGTCTTTCAAGGACCTACTTGGGAACTATTGTTTCACATAGCTATGGATGCATCAGATATTGTTGTAGGCACTATTTTGGGCCAACTGGAGGATAAGGAACCTTATGCTATTTACTACATAAGTAGAAATATAACTCCAACTGAGCTTAATTACATAGTGACCAAGAAGGAGTTCTTAGTAGTATTGCATGCCATCAATATATTCCAACATTACATCACCGGGTATCAAGTATTTGTACACACTGACCATTATTCCATTCGCTTTTTAATGAATAAGCCAATTAAAAATGGTAGGATTACACACTTGTTATTGTTGTTACAAGAATTTGATATCGCTATTGTAGATAAGCCTAGGAAAGATAATGTAGTATTTGACTTTCTTTCTAGGCTAACTATTGATGACAGTTGTTTTCCTACTGAAGATTATTTCCTTGATGAATATATTTTTGTTATTTCTACTTACTCACCTTGGTATGGAAATATAGCCAATTATCTTCCTGCAGGGAAGTTTCCCCAGTATTTGTCCTCCAAAGAGGAAAGGAAAATCATACAAAAAAGTTCTACATATACCTAGATAGATGGGAACCTCTACCACACTCGACCTCATTTCCAGATGAGACGTTATTTTAGAGAGGACGAGGTCTTTGATATTCTCAAAATCTGCCATGAGGAACCTTGCGGTGGACACTTCATAGAAAAACAGGCAGGATACAAGGTCCTTTCAAAAGGGTACTACTAGCCAACAATATTCCAGGATGCCAAGAATTTTGTGAAGGGATGTGATAGTTGTCAAAGGATGGGCCAACCACTGCAATCAGATGAGATGTCATTACAACCCCAGATCGTCCTAGTACCTTTTGAGAAGTGGGCTCTAGACTTTGTGGGACCAATCAATCCTTCATCTAGACAAAGATCCTACATCTTGTTATGTGCTGACTATGTCACAAAATGGGTTGAGGCGAAGGCATTAACCAGAGCCATGGAGCAGGTTGTTTGAGACTTTTTGTCTAAAGACATTTTCGTCTGATTTGGCATACCCAAAAAGATAGTCACAAATGGAGGGCCACAATTCAAATCTCATAAGATTCAAGAATTGGTCGAGAAATATAAAATCCATCATAGGATCACAACGCCTCAGCATCCACAAGAAAATGGCCAAGTATAAATCACTAACAAAGTGATTGAGGGGATCCTTACTAAGATTGTGGCTAGTGATCAAAGAAATTGGGCTGAAAAACTTCTAGAAGTGTTATGGGCATACAGTACTACATGGAGGAACACCATTGGATTCTCACCATATGAACTTGTGTATGGAAAGAACCCTTTATTACCCATTGAATTTGAAATTAAGATAGTAAGGACACCATTACAGGTCAATTTGGATTTGGCTACAACACAAAGGCAGAGATTTAAACAGCTTAATGAATTGGAGGAAAAATGATTGGTTTCCATCTATCAAACACAGATTATCTAGAAAAAGAGCGCTAAGTGGCACGACAGATTTTTAAGGAAGAAGCAGTTCCAGGAAGGAGATTGGGTTCTCTTATATGACTCAAGGTTTAAAGACTTCAGGGGTAAGCTCTGCACAAGGCGGCTAGGTCCTTATCAGATAGATGTAGTCTCTGACAATGGTACTATAAATTTGGTGATCATTGAGTGAAAGGACACCATTACATGTAAATGGGCACTGTCTTCGGTTGTATCGCAAAGCTACCTTGAAGGATTCATTTGTCAACATTGTCACAAATTTTGATCTTCAAGTTATGGCAACAGGGCAAAGTCCCCCTGTCCTACAAAAAATTAAATTTCTCCAATAGGTGTAATAGCTTAAAACCACCTCATGGTGGCTCCTACACCTTCAAAAATTTGAAAAAAAATAAAAATAAAATAAAATATGTAATAATAATCATAATTTGGCTATGAAAACCTTTCTCAGGCACAGACAGACACTTTTGTAGCAGTTGAAAACCACCTAGTGGTGGTTGTTACACCCTTTGTAAGATCATTTGTTATTCCAAAGTATATCATGTGATAAGTGATGTTACACGATCTTTTTTTCTTTATTTTTTTGTAGGAATTAAATTAATATATATCATTCGTCTTGGCTGTTACATCTGTAACAGCCGACAACTTTTCAGGAATAAAACAAGATATCTTATTGTAATAAGTAGCAAGAACATCACCGTGATCCTTGTCATTAGAATTCATTAGAATTCAGTGTGATTTGACTTCGCGCCACCCATTACTTCACCCCACATCACCCAGGTATGTCATAAAAAAGGTAATATTGAATTTGTTTCATTTTGTAATTATGGCAACTTAAGATGACTATTGACGGTCGAGGACGGCTGTCATAATTAAGCTGGGGGGAATGAATCATATTGTGACATGACCGTCATATGAGTTGTAATTATTTTAAAATTTTAGCCGAATCATAAGTTGTAATGAGTTGTTAATTAATGCCGAATCATACCAAAAAGGCTAAGTATACCATCGACGAGACCTCTCCTTGACTCCCCATCAAGGAAAAATTCATTGTGCAGTATGAACCATGTGTGCCAAATCCTAATCCAAAATCTTCACTTGCACTACCTTGCCACCCTACCATTTACCCCTCCTGGAAGTGTTAAATCCCCATTCAGAGTGTTCAGAGAGGAGGAAGATAGTAGTACAGGCCGAAACAGCTAGAGGGTGCATCCAAGGGAAGGATAAGCAGGTGAAACAACACTGAATTGCAGAAGAAATGGGAGGAGTGGAAATATGGCACGTGCCAGGGCCTATAGAAGCCCTCAAAGATTAGCCTGAAGCATGGAAGGTTTTCAAATATGCAGGCTAGTTCAAGTTCTTTCGGATATTGGGAGGATCAAACAATGGTATAGCCATGGAATTTGCAAAGAATTTGGAGAGAAACCAGACGGAAGTCAGGGGGTTGAAATTGGAAGTCACAGAAGAAGTTATTGCCAGAGTAACATGATTTCCAGTAGAAGGGAAGAGATGGTTTACTAGGAAGGTTAATGACCCCTCACTGATAGTGGATTTTCTCCAAGAAAGCAAGTCACTTGTTAAGAAAGGTAGGGGAATTGATAGACTCTCACTCCCCCAGCCATGGGCAGATGTTTCTCTCTTCCTCATTAGGTACATTACTTGTGAGGGAAGGGAAACATTTATGTTTAACTACCATTTTCCATTTCTGAACCATCTCTGGAATCAACAACTGATCAAACTTCCTTATTTCTTTTTGGGCAATATTAGGCAAATGGCCACGGCTATGAAAACGATTGCACATCTAGAAATGTGTGTTACTAACCATGGCCTTATGTGACTTATTGTGCTTGATGCCTTGGCCTAACATGGAAGGAATTGGAAAGAGTTCGTGTTGAAAAGCCCCAGGACCACTCGCTGAAGGCAAACAGAGATGGCTAGGGAAACTCTAGAGGTGAAAAAGGAGCAACCACAGTTCTCGGCATTGAGGATCAGCAATAAGTCAGTTGATGCCACAACATAGAATAAGGGTTAGCAGGCACCCTGAGTCCCCATCCACATTGAAAAAGAACAAAGAAGCAGTCAAGGAGAATGACAAGGAGCAAGCTCAGCCACAAAAACCTCCATCAACTGGTAAGAGCGAAACCCAATCTTTGCTAGAAGAGGACAGAGATAGATGGAGGGAGAGTATAGTAGGTAGATATGAAGAAAGAGAGCGTGTGTGTTTGGGGGATGAGATAGATAGACAAAGAAGGAGAGATTGAGGGAGATTTTGATATAGATGGACGGAAAAGAGAAAGGGAAAACAATTTCTTGCACTAGATGCATTGACTTCAGTGTACAAATGCTCATTTCTAATCCTATTTGATTTTTTACATTAGATGCATTGACTTCAGTGTACAAATGCTCATTTCTAATCCTATTTGATTTTTTACATTAGATGCATTTATTTCTATGTAGATGTTGATTTCCACTTCTTTCTCATTGCTTGCACTAGATGAATTACTTTCATTAAAGATGTTAATTTCTAATATTATTTGATTGGGCTTGCATTATATGCATTGATTTCAATCTAGATATTGATTCATAACCCTGTTTGATTGCTAGCACTAGATGCATTGATTTCATTGTAGATGTTGATTTCTAACCCTATTTGATTTCTTGCATACTAGATGAATTTATTTCAGTGTAGATGTTGATTTATAATAATGTTTGATTGGTTGCATTAGATGCATATATTTCACTGTACATGTCAATTTATCATCCTATTTGATTGCTTGAACTAGATGAATTGGTTTTAGTGAAGATGTTGGTTTATGATTTGATGTAACTAGATATACAATGTACATTAATTTTAAGGTAATTAGTTTAACATTGTGCATTGGTTTCACTGCAAGCTAAAAATAATTATTAATGATGTGCATTATGACTAAGACTTTGTAGATAATCTCAAACAAAATAAAATCAAATAAAACTTGTATTTGTAACTTTTACATCTCTACATCTATTAAAATTTAATATATAAATTAGTTCAGTCATATTTGAGTTTTCAAAAATTGAATAAAACTAATTACTATCATAAGGAATTGATTGAAATATTTGGATGTCTACCTGTAAATTCAGAAAAGTTAATAACATTATATAAAATTATATAAATGTTGTCATATATTTTTTTGACCTATATATTAAACTTCAATACAATTGACATATATCATGTTATGACCAAGTTCTTGTAGATAATATAAAAATAAATAATATTAAATAAAACCTATTTTTTGCTTACATGACATATTCTAAAACTCAATATAACTTCTTTCAATCCTATTTGGGTTTTTTAATTGAAGTTTCAAATAAGAAATTGATTGAAATACTTTGAAAAATTCTCCATAATGGAATATGGGTGGGTCACAAAAATTTTCATATATATATATATATATATATATATATATATATATATATATATATGGATGACTTTATAATTCAAATGATTTATTATTAAAATTGACTTGTAATGACAGACATGTTCATTGCACTAAAAGACACTTTCTACAAGCCAATATGAAGCATGATTGGAATTATTTCCATGTTCAATATTAAATTGATACATGATATATTTTAGTTCATTTTAAGTTTGAAAGTGACTTGCATCATAACTTAATATTCTACTTATTTCCTTACTCCATGAAACTAGAAATCGGGAACATATATTTTACTAATAAAAGTTAAACTATATAGTTCTTTTTTTAAAATTAGTGAAACAATTTTAACAGATCCATAAACATAAAAAATTAATGAGAGTCGATAAACAAGATTAATACAAATCCATAAGCTGAAATAGTGAATACATGTATCAGTAAATTGTCCATATGAATACATATATAAATTTAAAATATAGCACGAACATCAATAAAATCATATAATAAGCATCCATCAACTAAAATAAAGTCCATGGTCTACATCGATAAAATTTCTATGTATGAAAATATAAAACAATTGTATCACATGTGAATGTGCCCTATGAAATGAGCCTAGAAATATAAAAGCTATAATACTCTAAGTACCACCACAACTCTTATGTGAGTTCCATTGTGCAAAATAGGTTTCCACATGTTGGTACTGCAATATAACACATTCAAATTCAAACTAATTATATCATTATTTGCAGAAAATAAAAAATATGAAAATAAATGATTTTGACCCTTAGTTTTAATTACATATACATGAATATACTAGCTCCAGTCTAGTCTGAATGCAAGTCAAATAGGATGTGGTATTATCATGAATCTAGGTTTCACACTCCCCTTCCTATGGCTCAATTATTGGGGCCTCCATCGATTGACTTGTGTGACCAGTCCCTCTAAACCCAACATCCGACTCATGTCTCCACATAAAAATGACACCGACAACACTCTATGTATGGGATTGTGTACAGAATGGCAAGGACAAATTATAATTAGCCTACAAATTGATTAGCATACATGTGTAACTTAAAAGAAATTGTTCAAATGTTAAGAATAAAAATGTTTACCTCAACTCTTGGACCATGGTGTTGTAAATAGTGAATCTCCTCCACATTAGTGAACATATAAGGTTGGTAAGTAGGTGGAGGAGAATCCATGGAAGCATGCTCTAGTCGAGGATGGCCTTGCTGATCAACTTCCCCGTCAAATGACCTCATAAGATCATCCATGTAGTTGGGATGTGTGTACATGTTATCATGAAATTATCAATATAAATGAAATCTAATATGAACTATAAATTAATATAAATATTTATCCATAATTTGAAAATAAGAGTAAAAAATTTCATATATATATGTACCTAGTCTATCTCATGAAGTCTATGCACCCTCCAAGTCTCCCGAATAGCATCAAAATACATGCATGTATATGTTAAAAGATGTTCAAAGGATAAACATGTGAGAAATTCATCATGATATAAGGCAACTAGCAGGTAAGGAGGAAATGGTGGTGGTCTCCTAATCTCTCTACCTACTCTTATCATGACAAACAACCTCTAGAATTTTTCCTACACTCAAATTTTTCCTAAATCTCCCTTCTTTGATTTCAAGTATCCAAGTCACCTTCTTACAAATGTTCAGTTTGTAATGAATTCATGAGCGCATTCTTTGACAAAAGGTAGAACATGCCTAGCACAATCCATTAAGGCAGTGTCTATGTTATGCTCTACCCATATCAATAGTTAGTGCGAATTTTCATTGACAATCTCTCACTTTTAGCTTGTTAGTACTTCTCTTTTGGTGAGTTTTCCAAACTGTCACTTTTGTGCACCTTCGCTCTCGTAAGTGTTTTTCACATGTTTTCAACTATCACTTTTTCTTTCTTTCACTTTAATTAGTGTCATTTTCATGTTAGCTTCCCTTTCACACGTGTCTCTTTAACCGTAGTTCGCATATTGCAAGTGTCATTAATTCCTTTCCTTCCATATCACATTTTTCATTTTTGGTCATTGGAATGTCGCTTATGATGTAAACCATCTTTTTGGATTATTTCAAGGCGAAATATTTGTGATGATGAGTTTTTCGTATCATGTAGAAATATTTTGCACTCATTTCGAAAGTTCTAGGAATTGTCGTACAAGTGTCACCACTTTCTTTGGAAAGTATGTCATTTGTGTTGCACTTGGTAGGAATTGTCATAAAATTGTTTCATTGAGGAAGGCATGTTGTTCATACAATATAAGTGTTCCTTTTCATGTCATAAAGTGATCTAAGTGTGCGATCATGGTCAGAGTATCTCCTTTCCTCATCTTCATCTCACTAATCCAACACTTAGTCCAACTGGGAAAACTCCCTGACCGGGCCATAACCTCATTTTGCCCAACATGAACTACACATTTTGTAGTCTCAACCCTCGAGCAACATCCTTATCATTTCTAACTATGCAATGCATAGTCTCTTCCTTTCACGAATGTGCACTATGTACTCACATTCCTCAAGTGAAACCTCTAACCTCCCAAACATCACAATTTCACTCTCTTGCTGAGTGAGTACTACACATTGCACAGTCTCAAGGCTCAGGGCTTAGCCCTCAGCTCCTTCACTACACAATTTCACAATAACCTACCCTCCCTACCTCCCATAACTGCATAGTGAGGAAAAGCAAGGCTCAATCCCACAACCTGAGTCCTTGAGTCCCCAATGCCCAGCCCTCCATAACTACACATCACATAGTCTCAATGCTCAAGCCCCCATACTAATTCCTTTATTCGCTTAATTGCACAATGCCTTGCCCTCTGTCATTCTAGAGCTTGACAGTGGCCATCTCCAATACTCAAGCCACAACCATGATCTCTTAAGCCCCTCAACTATGCAATTGCTTGAATGTGGCCATTCTAAACAGTGCATTGCATAGTCTCAAGCCTCAGTCCCTTATCTTGGGCTCTAAAAATGCTTAATCCCTTAGCTAGTCACTTGACGAGTCACCAGTTCCTAGACTAAGATGTAACTTCATGAAATATTTTATGTTAGGGGTTTGAATCTTGATATCAACTTGACATCAGAAGTTTTTAGTGGCAGGTACTCTATCTTATCGTGACAACATGATAATGGAGGAAAAGGATAAAGGGACCATGCTAGAAGTCACATATGAAGCTAAAGGGATAAGATGATCATTAGGTGAGAAGAAAAAGGAACACCAGATTATAATATAAGATCAATTATTATGATCGCATGAAGGCTCCACCTATTTAACAACAAGTTGGAGGCTGGATATGAATAAAAAATTATATTTCTCATGACTATGAAGCATTGCATGTCTCTTATTGAACACAAAGAAACATTAAAGAGTGGCTTGACATTTACATATCATCATGAAATCCATATAATCAGTGTCATTTCATGTCATGAGTGACTATGTCGCACATCATTTGTGCATTATGTTAATTCTATATTAGAAAATGTAATGTAAAGTGGAAGTCCAAGAGTCAGCCATGTAATATTAAAAGAGATGCACATTCTAAAGGTCATAAAGAAGTCAAATTGTCATGAGGGTAGTCCAATAGTGACATTGGAGGTGAATGATCACCCCATTTTTATATATACACTTGGATTGTACATGCAAAGGACATTTTCATGTTGGCTCCTCCTATGAGGCATTGGAGAGGAAGATAGTTATTTTAGAGGACCGAGTGATTGCTATAATGCCTCATTTCTCGGGCGAGTGGTGTTCATTGTCTTAATGTATCTTGAAACTTTGAATTTATTCAGAATCTCATTGAGACGACACACTTTCATGCATATGTCGTGAATATGATAATAACATACTTAGAATGTTTTTGATGTATGTTTTTCTCATATGTACTTAGAAATTGAATTGTTTCTATGGATTTGGTACTTATGTTGCTAAAGGTGTTTTGTATTTCCTTTAATAATCATTGCTTCTTTATGAACTATAGAATCGGTTGATCAATTATTCATTCTTATGTATGTGCTCATATACCTTTTATATATTAGTACTATTGTTTGTATTTAAAGGGTCCATTCTTCTCTTCCCTATTGATAGAAGGACCTCGATACTTTTGATAGTTAAACATTTTAGAAGGCCTACTCACTTAACAATGTAAACTTTGAAACGGGAACTATCAACTCAAAACGGGAACTCTGGCAAAAAAATCTCGAAAAGACATCAAAAACAGTGTTAAAAATGAAAAGTGTTGATGCTGGAATAACATCTTTTTTTTCCTCATATTTTCAACATGTTTTCGAGAAACCCGTGCATAAAATTTTCAACATGTTTTAAAAATGGTGGTGAAAACCAATTTTTTGCGCAAAAGTTGTCCAAAAACACCCTCAAAATGAAAAATGTTAACGTTGGGAAAACACTTTTTCTTTTCAAAAGTAAAATTTCAACTTTTTGAAATAATGGCGTAAAACATTTTATCATGACCCCGAAAAACATTTAAATTTAAAAGAAATAATGTAAACATAAAATAAATAAATAAATAAAACAATGAAAAGACACAAAACAAAAAAAATGATAAAAAAAACAAAACATAAATTAAAATATATACTAAAAACAAAACATAAAATAAAAATAAAAATGAAAAAAAAAAATCAAATATAAAAAAAAAAAAATCAATCATAAAAATGTAAAAAAAAAAACACAAAACTAATGATAAGAATTAAAAAACAAAAAAAAAACATTATAAACAAATAAATAGTCAAAAAAAATATTTAAAAAAAATGGAAAAACAAAATTAAATAAATATCTTCTAAACCATAAAAAAACTGGCAAAAAGAAAAAAAACAAAAATATTGAAGAGAAAAAATAACATTTAAAATAAACTAAAATTTAAGTAGGTAGAAAAAAAAAAACTAAGAAAAATTAAAAAATAAAAAAACAAACTAGATTTAAAAAAAAAATAGAAAATTAACCAAAAAAAAATTAAAAACTACTCAGATTAAGAAATTAATGAAAAATAAAAAATGTTAAAAAAATTATCTCATAAACCATAAAAAAATTTCGAAAAAAAAATAATCTATATCTATATCTATATCTATATCTATATCTATATATATATATATATATATATATATATAAGTAAGTAAAAGATAGAGAAATTGAAAAAAAAAACATTAGCAAAAACTAGAAAAAAAAAAAATTTAAATCAAAAACAAGCTGATTAAAAAAATAAAAATAAAAAATAAAGAAAAAAGGAAATAAAAAACTAGTAAAATTGATATTAAAAAAACAAAAAAAATATGAAAATTATTTAAAAAAAAGGGACCAAAGACATTAAAATATAAAAAAAAACCAAAAAAAAATTGACATTTAATTTTTTTTTAACAATTTTTTTTAATTAAAAAAAATTATTATTATTAACCCTTTTTTTAAACAAATTTTGTTTCTTATTAAAAAAAAAATCGTTAAAAAAATTTAAAATTTTTTTTAAACAAATTAAAATTTTTAATTTAAAATTTAAAAAGTTTGAAAATTTATTTAAAAAAAAAATTAATTTAAAATTTATTATAAAATTATAAAATTTATAATTATTATTAAAAAATAATTATACGATTAAAAAATTTTAATTTAAAATTTTAAAATTTAATAATTATTATTAGAAAAAATTACAATTAAAAACTTTTAACTAAAAAATTTTTAAATTCATATAATTATTATTCAAAAAAAAAAGAATTAAAAAAATTGAATTTCCCGTCCCCCAGGCGCACATGGTGGTGAGGCGGTGGTCGAAGGGCCTGCGCGCAGGTCCGTTCGCCCACCGCCGCACCACCACGAGCAGCTGGGGGGCGGGCGTCGGATTCCGCGAATCGGACGCCCGCCCCACAGCCACCCATGGGGGCGCGACGTGGGGCGGAGGTACTATGCGGGCCCTCCACCCACCGCCGCACCACCACTGGCGGCCGGGGGGTGTGCGTCCGTTTGCCGGAATCGGACTCCGACCCCCCGGCCGCCCGTGGTGGCGCGGCTGGGGGCGAATGTCCGATTCCCAGAATCAGACTCTCGCGCAGGCCCTTTGCCCACCACCACGACACCATGGGCAGACGGGGGGCCGGAAATTCAAATCTTTTATTTTTTATTTTTTTAATAATTATATGAATTAAGGAAAAAAATTAGTTAAAAATTTTTAATTGTATTTTTTTTAAATAATAATTATAAAATTTTTAAAATTTTAAATTAATATTTTTTAATCGTATAATTTTTTTTAATAATAATTATAAATTTTAAAATTTTAAATTATTTTTTTTTTAAATAATTTTTTAAACTTTTTAAATTTTAATTTGTTTAAAAAAAATTTAAAATTTTTTTAATGATTTTTTTTTTTAAATAAGAAACAAAATTTGTAAAAAGAAAAAGGTTAGTAATAATAATTTTTTTTTTAATTAAAAGAAATTGTTTAAAAAAAGGTATTAAATGTTGAAATTTTTTTGGATTTTTTTTTATATTTTAATATTTTTTGTTTTTTTGTTTTAAATAATTTTCATATTGTTTTGGTTTTTTTTTTAATAATTTGAGTTAATTTTTGTTTCTTTTAATATTAATTTTACTGGTTTTTATTTCTTTTTTTTCGTTAATTTTTTTTTCTTTTAAATCAGCTTGTTTTTAATTTTTTTTTTTTTTTTTTTTCTAGTTTTTGCTAATGTTTTTTTTTTAATTTCTCTATTTTTACTTACTTAATTTTATATATATATATATATATTTTTTTTTTGCAAATTCTTTTATGGTTTATGAGATAATTTTTTTTAACGTTTTTTATTTTTCATTTTTTTCTTTTTTATATATATTTTTAGATATGTTTTTTAGAGACAATTATTTCATGTGGATTGAAAATTTAATTAACGATATATAAATATGTAGAATATCAAAAATGAAAAATATCGACCTTCTTTTTTAAATATGAAAAACAATAAAAACCCCACTACAAAAAAAAATAAAAATAAAAAATAAAAAATAAAAAATAAAAACAAGAAAATATGAAGAATAATACCACTTCCAAAGTTATTAAATTTACAGAATAATTTTTTACATTTCTTACATTATAAAATTAAAAGTGAAAAAAAAAAAAAAAACTTTTAAAAAAAGGGCATGGTTTAGAATTACCACGTTTTCAAATCAACATCAAAATCACTACCATTCTAAAACGCAATGTACACAAAAAAATTTATAGTGCCAAAAACTATGCTCTAAAAAAACATGTGTGTTCTGCATCACCCCTTTTCAAAATCGGGTCACTTTTTTGCTGTCTCTACAAAACGGGTAACAGTATTAGTTCCCGTTTCAAAGTTTATATTGTTACTTACTAATCCAAAAGTACTTTTATGTTACTCTCTTGTGCAAAAATTTGTAGCCAAGGAAAATCTACAAGGATATATGGTAGTCAATTTGATACTCCGGATGGGGTTGCTAATCGAAACAATGTGATGTCTAATAGGTGCTTCACATCGAGTAGACCCCCTTGGTTAACAAAATTTCTAGGACCATAAAAAAAATGGTGCTAGAAGGAGGGCTAGCTCACAAGTTGTGCCCATTGAGTCATTTTTGAAACTCTTATATAAAATGGTTCATCCTAAACTCATACTCCTTGGGTGTTTTTATAACCTATCATGTAGTGAAATTCTAATACGTGATCAGTCCCTCCATGAATTGTCTCAACTCATGTTTGATGTTGAGGGTGATACATCTATTGCCAATAATGAATATATTTTCCTTAAATTCTATGAATACTATGAAATTAATTGTGAATATGTGGCTTGTATTGTTTATTCCTCACCCTTGAAGGTCAAGTGCGCTAATGTTATCACACTCTACCACATGCTTCCCTTAATTATCTTAACCATCTCATTGACGAAATTCATTTAGAATTTGATAGGTATGATTATTGAGATGTTTATAAAATAATCAAAAAGCTTAGAATGAAGCCTTATGTATCAGTTGAGGATTTATCTTATCGTTTCCTTCACCTTTGTTATGAATTTCCTAAAGAAGATACAGATTGGGATTTATTGAAACAAATGTTTGAGCATTTGGTTCATATCTCTTTGCATGTTGAATCCAAATATCGTGATTTTTCTTCATCCCCAACTATTGCAAACTAAGAGACACCCTTAATTTCATAGGAGGAACCTACTATTACGTTTTTTCTTTGTCCTCCTCATTTTCTAGTTTCGATGAGGGTGGCTCCTCAGAATGTTAATACAGTTGGCAAATCTGTAAATAAAATTCCTAATCCATGTTTTCATCATCCTTCCTCTTGTCATAACTTAGATCCCACGGAGGAAATCCTGAAATGGCTCATGAACCCTATGGTGAAGATTACTCCTTTCATTACTCAAGATGACATTAGCACTCTTAACCTCAATCTTAAATCTAGTTCCACAAAATTTGTTATTCCTTCAAAGGACATTTTTTATCCTCTATCATATACATGAAATGAATTGTTGTATCATGTTCCACTTGATTAATCTGCTCCGCCAGCTAGTTCTTCGTACTCTTTTTATTTCCATGTTGATGTTTCAATTTGTGATCAGGTACAAGGTAGTCACATTTCTCTAGTAGAGGAGTAGGAAGGTCAATATTTTTTCCATATTTCTTATGTTTCTCAAATTACTCTATGTCAAGATGGTGTTTCTTCATTCTTGGGTGATATTGAATATGTTAATATCGATAATGAATCGAATGAAACCAGTTTGTTTAGTTCTTTAGTATTGGGAAGCAATCATTCTGATGATGATAATTCTATTGATGCACGTGATGATGAATTCCTAAGTGCACCATTTTATATTTCAGTTTTTCATGAAGATTTTAATTTAAAATATTTAGAAATGGAATATGTTTGAGTCGAAGAATATGCTCTTATGGAAACTTCCTCTTCATCTTACTATCCCTTGTGCCTCACAATTTGCAATGAATCAACCTGTGATGAAGATATTCCATGCTCTTCAAGTTGTTCATATCATTAGTTAACTTCTCAATTGGAATAGGATAGTGATGATATCCATGATACTAAGTATTTTTTCTATCCCTTATCATCTCTCATTTTGTATGAAGGAAATTCTTCAAATTTTCTTGCTCATGAAATTTACCTCATTCATTCATCCTCAGATTTTCGATCAAAAGAATCATTTGATTTGAGTAATATGATTGTTTAAGTTGTAAAATATGAACAATTTAGTGGCAAGGATGGATTTCATTTGGTTAATAGTGATCTCATTGAAATTAGTGAAAGCAACCATCCTCACAGCATGCATAATTTTGTTCCATATTTAAAATGTGATTTTATAATCCTGGAAAGTTTCGGGACTCGTGAGAGAGTCAAGGCACTTCTACTTTTGTTGATGGTTACATTAGGATCTCGCAACTATGGTAAGATATCCATTTGGTTTTCCTCGTAAAACTCTTCTTTATAAAGAGATTACCTCGATGTAAATTCCTTCTTGGAATATGTTTGGCATTGCAGATATAATCTTAAAAGCATTAAAGACTCAATTTATGATTGCATTCAAGTTCCGATTTCAGTTAATTCATCTCCATGAAAAACTCTTGCTCTTAACATAGGTTTGGAGAGTATATCTCGCATAGAAGCATGGAATCGTGAAGTTTATTATTATAAAGATTATCTTTGGCGAAAGGAGTGATACCTATCACATTCTTTTGAAAACAAACAACTCCTGATTCTTCTTGTGAATATTCAGATGCTAATATTTTTTATCGCACCTTATATCCTCTTCATCACTAGTGAATGTATGGAATATTTGATGAATCAAAATTTTCTTCACTTTTTTACCCGGACTGGTTTCATGTGTTTGTTATACTATAATTCCTATTTTATTTTTCCAATGATTATGATGTTAGTGCAGTGTGTAACCAGTTACAGTAGAATAGTTTGTTACACTCATCACATGAGGAAGATAATTATATTGTGTACATAATTTGCAAAACTATTTAAATTGATTTATTCTTGTTAATTGCAAACTGAGAATCTAATACTTAAATCGACCCATCTAATCATTATTATATCTTGGATGAATTTTTTTCAACCTATTCTTTTTCCATCATCACATACAATAAGAGTTGTTTTAAATCTTTTGATCCTTATGGTCTAATGTTTCAATATGTGGGTACTTCTCAAGTATTTGAGGCATTCCACACTTACTAATGGTTATGGTAAGTCCTCACTCTATTGACATGACTTCTAAATATTATGATATCTATTTTTCCTCATAAGATTCTGATCGTAATCCCGTGCCTGTAATTGAAAATTAATATTTTCAAATATCTCAAGATTTTAAATAGGATTGCCACAAATTTTTCAATCCATTTGTTGAATGGTCAAAGAAATCTTACTTGGAAATCTCCTTCATAAATTAACAAGTTTCGATCCTTCCTCGTGCTTGCTGAGGAGATCGTTGTAGATGAAGACACATTCACAAGAAGCTTCTCAAGTTTTTTTAATATATGTTTTCATCGGAAAGTTAAGAATGGGAGGTGGTTAAAAGTAGTAGCTATGACAAAAAAATTTATCAAGAGGCGAGACCTTCAAGTTTTTGTGAATATTATTCAAGTTCTTATCTTTTCTGTTGGACATTGCTTCATGTTAGTTTTAAATGATCATATATTTTTGTATGTTGGTTGGGAAAAATTATGGTGGCTTCACTAGAAATTTCATTACACTTGACCTTGACATTCTAGCTATTTAGGTTAGGTGTCTGACTAGTTGCATTCTATTTTTCCTTCTCTTGCATTCATTCTACATTTGTTCTCCTTTCAACATGTTTTGGTTTAAGCCTCCTTTCACTTGTGTTATGGTTTCTCTTACTTGTCATGTTGTGCCTTTTCTTTTATATTCTCTTAATAAGACATTGCATGAAGTGTGTCCCATTTAGGCTTGAAAGACAATGTGGAAAACTAGAAAATGGCTTTGTGACACTGCAACATTTGGCTAGCCTTTAGACTTTCTTCTTCATCTTGGTCACATCTTTTTGTCAGTGATTCTCTAATGGAAAATATGATTTTTTCGTATGGAAGGACTTGTGTTCATCAATGATATATGTCTCTATCCTCTAAACCTAATTCCTTAACTCAGGTCTTTATGTTTCAGTGCTTTCAAAATGATCCAATCAAGCATAAAGGGACAAAGGCTAAAATCTAAATGAGAAAACCAATATTAGAGGTCTTACATGTACTTATCTGAGGGAACAACCTCCTTTTCTCCTAATAAGTCAAGATCCTTCTTTTTACCATCAAATGAATAACTATTGATGGACAATACTATATAAAATAAATAAATAAAGGTGAACAAAGAGAATGGATTCATGCACAAGAAGGTGAAAAAAGAAACTATGTCGGGGTATTGTGTAGTCTCGTTGGCGTTACACAACTTTTTTCATTGTCCCTGTACTCCCCATCCATGATCCTAGAGGACCTCTATAGTGAGCTCGACATGCTTTCCCATCATGAAGAAATTCCTGGTATGTCCCTCTTCATGAGCATAATAATCCCCCTTTGCATCATTCCCCAAGAATTTTCCTTTTATCCAAATTTACAAGGTTGGAGCTACTCACTAGCTTCCACCTCGTGTTGATTTGTAGAGATTAAAACTAGCCCTATCATCATACGGAGTGACTAAGCCCTTTTCTAGTCATGTTGATCCTCTTTTGGTAAGTTTTTTAAATATGGAGTTGAAGCTTCCAGGTCTAGAAGCTTCATAATGGAAGTCTGGTAGATGGTTCTGAAGAAGTCAGTTTGGGCTCCTTTCCCCTATTAGGATGGAAAAAAATAAAGAGATAGGACCTTCTCCCATGATGGGAGGAACCATATCCCAGCCATCCAAGCTATATAAGCCTCTCTTTTCCCAAGCTAAACTAGTTTTGGAGTGAGTTTGAATGATCAACAAGACATTTGTAGCTTGCAGCTTTCTAATGTATGTTTGAGGAAGAATAATGTGTTTTGGCTTGGTTTGAGACTATAGGGGAGAGGCCATAAAACTTCCATAGCCAACACTATACATGAAGTGCTAGCAGAATTGTGGGAACCCAAATACATCGGAGGAGAATAGCATCATCAAGCCATTAGTTGTAATCTCTTTCTGATTTATATGAATACAACTATTGATTGATTTCCTACATGAAGTGTTATCTTACATCTTTATGGCTTAATTTTCCTTGACCTGTTAAGTAGGCTTAATACAATAATGTATGCTATCACGTTTGTTATTGTTGTTTGTTTGCTTGTTTTAGGTATTCAAAGGAAGGAAACAAAAGATAGCCGGTGAGGAGGCAAGATCATCACCAAGTGGAATAGAGTTCTAAGAGGTAGGCCCTCTTAGTTGAATCTAGCTGAGGGAGATTTTCCATAGATTGTTTGTTTGTGGCTAGACCTGCTCTCTTGGGCTAGAGGAATTGTTTATGTCCATACTGAGAATTTACCTGCACCATAAATTGGGGACTCCGCTGGGGAGCCAATCCTTATGTTTGATTGATTATTAGTTAATGGTTTTGTCTGAACTTTTATAGTATCACCGTTTCCCTTAGTGTTCTCAACTTTGCTTGGTTTACCTTTCTGAGTCGGAAACTTACAGTGGAAGGTCTAGTTTTGGCCTTTGAAATTTTATTATTTTTCCTTGGATCCCTTGTTCAGTGTTCTTTTTGGCCAAACAAATGTGTTGACCAGGCTTATCAGTGATATTTGTAGTCTGGCCAGTCACATCGGCTGTGCCAATAAACATTTGTTGTCAGTTAGATAGTCGCTCTCATTCTTGTAGGTGAAGATCAGGGTTTCCCCTATATCATAACTAATGTGTCTTTCCCCCTTTTTTTCTACCTCTTAGCTTATTATGCATGTGTTCTCCCTAACTGTAAAGTTTCATTGGCTTCGTTTATGTGCTTGTTGGTTTGCCTTCTTTTACTTGATTTTTTAGGTCTCTGGATGGTTTGTGGCCCTAGGGCATCTAGGTCATCATCCATTTAGTTGTTTTTGTGCTCAACAAGTCAAGTTGTTTGTTAGTTGGTCCATGCATTTCGTTTATTAATCCTTTTGTTGCTTTGATTTCCATTTAACTTCTTTGAAAAATTTTGTTTGTTGTTTTAGCGTCTCTTTTAGGGCATAGATTACATTACTCGTCTTCTTCTTGATTGAATCCTTGCATCATTTCTTTGGAAGGAATTCTCTTTTTGTGCTTTCCATTTGATTGGTGTTGATTGTTTTAAAAATAAATCATTGAAGTGTTTGTGAAAGATTCATCAGTTATCATTCCATTGAAAAATACATAATTCTAGATTGTTGAATCAATATGTTACTTTAGCTAGCATCATCGAAGACTAGAGTTGCATCATGATTTGTATTCGATAAGAAATGAATTCTCTTTACTGTTAAAAGGACTAGTTGAAGTGCATTTGATAGGAAGATTTAGTGCATTTCGGAGATTTATTAGTGAAATATTTTATTCTTTGATTGTTTCATTTCTTCTATGTTCTCTATCTCTTAATTAGTGTTAACTTTAATCGAAGAGAAATATTTCTTTTCTCATATAGATGCATGTACGAGTTTTTTCAGTTGACAGCGGTAGGGCCTTGTAATTGAAACCTATTTCAAGATCAACCATTAAAATCTATTGAATTAGCCTCAGGAAGCATTAAAACTTAATGCTAATATTTAGAGGTCTAGGCTAAAGACATGTTCCAGCGTGTTTAAACCTAGCGGTTGTCACTTGCTTCAGCACTAGAAAACACTAGCATGGATTCGTGTTCCCTGTACCATCAGCTATATAATGGGAGACCCCACTAGGTTTGCAATCCTTTATCCATTGCAAGCTGAGTCTGCCACCTTGTAAAAATGATACACCGAACACATCATTCGAGGAGATTGCCTACATGTACTTCTCGTTTCATTAGGAGGTATTCAGCAGTTCACGGTTACCTAGTAATCCTTTTTCCTAGATCATCCAGAGCAATCATTTTGGTGTTTTTGGCTCTTTAAATTTAAAATATCATCTAGCACTTGATTTTTCAAGATCATTAACTCCGAAAGTGACTAGAATCACCTTTTTCTCTTTCCTCGACTCTTAAAATATGAAAAGGAAAAGTTGTGTCAGTGTCTTAAAATTAACTATCCATGAAATATTCCTTCTTAAAGTCATCTTCCTTAGTGACTCTCTAGGTTCGATTCCAATGGCAAAATTTCCAGAGTCTACCAGTCAAGGATTCCCCTGAAATGGGAATCCTGGTCCTTTTCCTTCTTTTGGAAACTTTGGTGCTCCTTATATCGGAACGTTGTCCCTCCCTCGGGTAACCATTAGTTTCCCTATCTGGTTATTTTTTACCATGGTGGTCTCGAGTGTCCCGACCCATACCAAGCCATCTCCTTCATTTGAACCACATAACATTGATTCTAAGGTTGACCTCTGACCTTCTTCCTGTATTTCTTCACCCTCCTCTTCTACTTCGCCTGGTGAAAGTTTGAAATATAGTAACCAAGAGGCTAAGAAGAAGAAGAAGAAGTTAGATACGTGAGAGGCCAACCATGCATCTAGTTCTCCAAATGCACCTATTGTAGACAAATCTTTCGATCCTCCACGAAAGTTCAAATTCCCTTGCAGGCTATGTAAGGATGACCATCTTCTTTGGGATTTCCCTTGCATTCCCAGATTCTTAGTGTTATGGTCTTAGGACCTGAATTGACCATCCCCATCGACCTCTGAAGATCATATTGATGTCACACCTTCAACTAGTGATGGTAACAAGAATGGAAAGATTATATTCCCATGTGGGTTATGTGAAGGGAAGCATCTTCTTCACCTTTGTCCTCTTATGGATAAAGCTTCCAAAATTTTGGAAAACCTTCCAGCGCCTCAAACAAAACTTCCTGTTTCTTATTAAAGGCTTTCTTCTAACCCTCTCCTAGCTGGTAAAGAGATTAACTTGGATTCATCTCTTGCCTATCCTACTCTTCTTGAGCATGACTCTCTTGTGTTTGTTCCTAACCAACCATTGGTCCAAAAGAGTGTTGATTTGGCTTGGCCTTTAGTCTTTCGCTCTGTTCCTGAAGGGAGTGGTGAGCATACAACTCATGTTCTTCTCGTCTCCTCAGATTATCATGAATCGAATAGTGACCCTCCCATACCATTTTTTCATGAGAATCCTTCTCCTATTCCTACAGGGCATGGGGGAAATCATATCATACCCCCACAAGGTAGTCTTGTCGTTTCTTTTAATTGGAGTAAATTGATTGCTTTATGCCTTCCATCTTATGTGCCTTTCTGGATCATAGTACAAGCCTATAATATGGTAGTACATGGAACTATATTAGATCAAGGCACATGTGTTAGCATTATGTCTTCTACTACTTAGCAACCTTTGGGTTCCCCACAACTTCTATCTGTCACCCAGAATCTGTTGGCTTTCAACGAAGGAACTAGTCAACCCTTAGGGATCCTTCTAATGTTCGCTATTACTCTGGGAGGAAATATCATCTATATAGATGTCATGGTAGCCCAACGTCCCTTAGATTTTAATATTGACCTTGGAAGTGACTATGTTTATGTCATGGGAGCTATCTTTTCTTCAATTTTCCGTGTTGTTTGTTTTCTGCACGAAGGGAGAAATCTGACTATTGATCCACTATCGTTCATTGGTCACCAGGCGCCTCCTTTGCAACCATCATCCCCTTCGGCCCTTATTTTCAAGTAGTACCTTCCCCGCCATAGGGAAATTATGTAGCTACCCGTTCCATATATGCATCTTCTGATGATCACACATGTGGTATTGTACATTATGTAGTGGAGGCATTGGAAACTAATCTGTCTTTCATACCAAATGACATTTATTCCTACCAGAACATGGTTCTTTCATTTAGTGAAGACCTCTTGGGAGTCATGTTCTTTTATGGGTCATGAATAGATGTCTTGTGGTTAGTTGATGGTCTTATGTCAATCATGTTAAAAAATTAAACATGGAGTCATGATGATGGTTCCTTGTCTTGTGACAACCTCGTTAAAAAATGAATCAAGGAGTGCGAACATAGTTCCTTGTCTTGTGTCAAGCTTGTTAAAAAATGAAACAAAAGCCTTGAGGATACTTATTTTACTGTGTCAACCTCATTAAAAAATGAAGAACCTCCCTTTTCCAAAGCGAGTCTTTGATTAAGATCTCGTAAAATCCCAGTCGAGTCTTTTCTGGATCGCGAAAGTGAATGCTCACTGCATTAACCTAGTTGAATGAAATGAAGATTGGGGGGCATGTACATCGAATTGAGTCATTATGTCAGGGGCATGAAAAGTTATCTCAAGCATAGTTTTTCATTTCAAGCTTATGTAAACATGAAACTAAATCCAAGCAGAGTTTTCCATGGTTCACGCTTCTATAGAAATGAACCCACGCTATTTTAATCAATTAATTTCTGCTAGATGGGCCTTGGTTGTCTTATTCCATTGCCACCATCTCTCTATCTAATCATAGGCTTTCACTTGGTTGTTTCTTCATTGCTTGAGGAACCGCAACAATGAGTGGTTTTATTAGCCATCCTCTTGACCATTACATGTTTTGAGCAGTTACGCTATTGCAAGAACCAATTGCTACCCTTTATACCACTCATTCCTCCGGGAAAAGTCAACTTTAAGTTATTTTTTGACTCGTAAAAGATGAAAAGATTTCCAAGTATTTTTTCCTTTTTCTGACTTGTAAATGAGAATAAAAATGGGTGGTCTGCTTTCAAGCTCTTTTCTTACTCTTTAGACACAAAAATATTTCCAAGCTCTTATCGTTTTCAACTCGTTAAAGGTTGTGAAACGTCGTTTACCCACTATACGTTAACCCATTTTTCGGGCTAGGATAAACTATTTACGAGAAAAGGTACTCCTTAACTGAAATGGTCGAGAGGTTCTCTCAAGTAACATTTTGTACCTTTTCATATTCGAGAGACACAAATGTAAGAAAAGGGACCATGTGGAGTTTTCTTTTTTGTGTCATTATCAAACTCTCCAAACATGAAAAAGATATCGATTTATGCATTTATTGGACTCATTAAAAATTTTAATGACACTGGATTCATCACCATAACAGACATGATACTCTCCTTCTTGGGGCTCATTAAACTTTCTAGGTTGGATTCGTCCGAAGGATGAACTTATAGTGCAAGCATATGTTGTCACCTTCAAGATTGCATTAAGAAATAATTCGTGTACCTACTAGAAATGATTGGGGAAAATGGGAAATTCTATCAGTCATGTCGGCAACTCACTCTTGAACATGACACTTTCTACTTTGTGTCGTGTTGGGATATGATCCTTTTCATCATTGACCTTCCTGGGTTGGATCGTTCATTTTTTCTTTTATTTTATCTCTGCCACATCATCATGACCATCGATCCTATGGATCCAAAAGCTGCCAAACTCTGGAGTCATGTCGGCGATATCTTTAAGAGTTAGTCCTTCTCCAGTTACACTTACTCCTGATTCTCTGTATCGTCTGAAATCATTTGCATCCATTAGTCTCGTTTCGATGATGAGGCATACATCATGTCCCTCCTTTGACATAGTTGCTTCCTGTCAACTTCAACCCATTATCCAAGAAGCTGGCTGAGAGACGCCCTTCGAGTACCGTAGAGCTTGCATGCCCTAACGGCAGGCTCTTCGCACTTGATGATAAGTTCACATTATTGGATTTTGATTGAGTGATTTCATGGGTGTTCAACTTCAGTTCCATTATTCACACTCCGTGAAATATGTTGTTGTCACCTTGAGAGACATTGTCATTAATGGTGGTTTCTCTTGCGCTTGTTAATGGTTCACATCATTGATCGGTAATCAAGCAATTTTCTAGCATGTTCAACTTCAACACATTCATTGACATATTATTATTTGTACTTTCATCGAGTCACTTGGAGCGCAATACCCTGTGCTTAAATTATATAAGTACACGTTAAGAAGTGATCTGACATAATCATATTGATATACATGTTTCTTTCATATGGATGGATACAAGCATACCATGAGTTGTTATATGTCATCCTTCTCATTTTTGGATGGCTACGACCATACGTTGGTTTCGTTATGATCCTTTCTCTTAGACGGTTGCACCCATACCATGATTCATGTATCATTTCTCATAGCTTTCAGTGATTTATATGTATCTATGATTTCTTGCAGGTTTCTTCAATGATGGACTCAGGCTCCCCGCATCCACTTGTAAAGCATTTCACCCCTCAATCTAGTTTGGCCTACAAGCTTTAGGGGGCATCTATTACACAACATTTTGTCACTATCCCTGTACTCCCCATCAATGATCCTAGAGGACCTCTACAATGAACCTGACATGCTTTCCCATCATGAAGTAATTCCCTGTATGCCCCTCTTCATGAGCACAATGATTCCCCTTTGCATCACTTCCCAAGAATCTTCCTTTTATCCTAGTTTACAAGACCGAAACTACTGCCTAGTTTCCTCCACACACCGATTTGCAGAGATTAAAACTATCCCTAGCACCATACAGAGAGACTGAGCCCTTTTCGAGTTTCTCTTATCCTCTTTTGGCAAGGATTTTAAATATGTAGTCGAAGCTTCTAGGTCTAGAATCTTCGTAATGGAAGACTGGTTGATGGTTGGGCTAGATGGAGCAAAAGAAGTTAGTTTGGGCTCCTTTCCCCTATTAGGATGGAACAAACTCAAGAGATAAGACCTTCTTCCATGATGACAGGAACCATCTCCCATCCATCCCAACTTTATAAACCTCTCTTTTCCAAAGCTAAACTAGTTTTGGAGTGAGTTTGAATGATGAGCAAGACATCTATAGATGTATATTTCTAGTGTATGTTTGAGGGAGAATATTGTTTTGGTTTTGTTTGAGACTAGAGGGAAGAGGCCTTAAAACATCCATAGTTGGGGCTATCCATGAAGTGCTAGTAGAAGTGGGGGAACTTGGATATATCGGACGAGACCAGCAATGTCAAGTAATTGGTTGTAAATTGTTTTTGATGTATATGAATACAACTATTGAATGATTTCCTACATGAAGTGTTATCTTACATCTTTATGGCTTAATGTTCCTTGATGTGTTAAGTAGGTTGAATACAATATTGTATGCTATCATGTTTTTTGTTGTTGTTCATTTGCTTGTTTCAGGCATTTGAAGGAAGGAAACAAAAGATAGCTGGAGTGAGGAGGCAGGATCATCACCAAGCAAAATAGTGTTCTAATAGGTATGCCATGTTAATTGATTATAGCTTAAGGAGATTTTACATAGATTGTTTGTTTATGGCTAGACCCGCTCTCTTGGACTAGAGGAATTGATTGTGCCCACACTGAGAATTTACCTACACCACAACTAGCAGTGAAACAATTTATGTGTTCCTATGGTGACTCTATTAGGTTCTTGTCAAGGCTTCCTAGTAGTAGAGAAACACTAGAGATGAAAACCTATACTTCGAAAATCTAAATCTCGCGAAATTCATTACACTTTCCTCATTCGAAACATTATGTTATCACTGATCTTATGTTTATGTTCAACTGAGAAAGGAATGAAGAAGACTATGTTCATGCATGGGGTATGTGGAGAAGCCATGGTAATCTGAATGATGAATCAATACTCCTTGAAGAACTATACCCTATATAAAGAATTTACCAAGGCAAAGAAGTTATATTTCTACTAGTATGTCACCAAGTGTTTTCGCTACAAAATGCACTCTCCAAAATTTTGCCTACACTAAAATTTTGGAGCTTACCATGGATATTGAAATCAGTCGTTTTGTAGTCACTTCTTGGTTGCCAATGGTTTGTTAAGATTTTTAGCTCGCTTCTTGTATTTGAAATTTCAAAGTTACCTTCTTACACATGCTCATTTTGTAATGAATTCATAAGAACATTATTTCACACAAGCTAGAACAGGCATAACATAGTCCATCAAGACAATGTCTATGCTATGCTCAACCCATGTTGATAGTTAATTCACATGTTAATTGAGAGTCTCCCACTTTCAGTTGTGTTACTACTTCTATTTTTGTGAGTTTTTCAAATTGTTGCTTTTGCGCACCTTTGCTCTCATGAGTGTCATTTTCATGTTTTCAACAATTGCTTTTGCTTTCTTTCACTTTGATTAGTGTCATTTTAATCTTATCTTTTCTTTGGCACGTGTCTTCTCTTTCCATAACACTTGCGTCATTTTTGGGCATGGGAAGTGTCACTTATCACATAAAACAGAATTTTGGCTTGTTTCAAGGGAAAATATTTGTGATAATGAGTAACTCTTATCATATAGACATAGTTCACAATCATTTCAAAACTTTCAAGTATTGTTGCACAAGTGTTGCCACTTTCATCGAAAGGCATGTCTTTTGTGTCACACTTCGTAGGAGTCTTTGCAAAGTTGTTGCATTAAGGAAGGCATGTTGTTCATACATTCTGAGTGTTCATTGTCATGTCATCAAGTGATCTAAGTGTGTGATCATGCTCAGAGTTTCTCTTTTATTCATATTCATCTCGTTTATCAAACACTTTGTCCAACTGGGAAAACTCCTTGACCGAGCCACTCAACATCATTTTGTCAGGCCTGAATTACACATTGCACAGTCTCCACCCTCTAGTAGCATCCTTTTCCCTTATCATTGCACCATGGATAGTATTTTTCTTCTAGGAATGTGCGCTTCTCAATCACAGTTCCCAAGTTCAACCTCTCACCTCCAAAACTATTAAATTTGTCTCTCTTACCTAGCCATTACTACAGATTACGTAGTCTTAGGGCTCAAGACTCAACCCTCAAGTCTTGAACTATGCAATAGTGGAATCATCTAGCCTTCCTATCTCTTAGATCTGCACGATGGGAAAACTAAAGACTAAAGCTTCCAACCAAAGTCCTTAAATCCCTCAACTATGTAGTTTCTCTACCCAAGCCTCCAGAACCACATGTTGTGTACTGTCAATGCTCAAGCCTCAAGACAAAGTCCTTGATTGCATCGAGTGCACAATGTTATGCTCTTAACCTGCAAGACGATACCTGAATACCAAATATGTGAAGAAATATACTGAGAACATAGAACAAGAGCAATAATAGCAAGTATTTTATTATTCAGAAAGCAAAGTTCACTTGCCTCTTGAAGGGGCCAACCTCCAATAGAGCTGAGCTCGATTACAAAATAAGACATAATGCTCCTTGCAGGTAGTCTCTATCGTTTATATAGGATTCATACATGCAATACCATGGGGCAATACCATGGTTCTTATTAATACCATCTATCTAATACCATGGCCCATTTGCAACTAACTGTGGTCCCGTCATTAAATGCGGGTTAACCACTTACAATTATTAATATGGGCTTTATTGACTCTTTACTTAACTATAACTATGACTCAATCCTATTACATAAATAAGGGGGTTAGGGTGGGACGCTAACATGCCCTCCCCCATTAGAATAACCTTGTCCTCAAAGTTGAAGCTGCGGAAATTGCTGAAGAATAGTGGTTGGTTCCCAGGTTGCATCTTCCGGAGAGGTGTCTTTCCACTTGACGAGGACTTCCTTGATCATGCGGCCATGCAGGTGCTATTCTCGTGTGTCCAAGACCTGTTCAGGTTGGAGCCAGATGGACCCTTCTCCATCTAGTTCAGGTAGACTGGTTTGAATTCTGCAATTGTTCCCAATCACTTTCTTGAGGCATGAGACATGGAAAACTAGATGGATTTTTGCAGTGGGTGACAAAGCTAGCTTGTAGGCCACTTATCCAATGTGCTGAAGTACTTGATATTGTCCGTAGAATTTTTGAGATAGTTTTTGTCAACCCTTGTCTTTGAGTGATGTTTGCTTGTATGGTTGCAGCCTCAAAAAACCCTAATCCCCTTCTTGAAATTGGCATTTTGAGAAATGCTAATCTACCTATTGCTTCATGCAGTTTTGAGCTTGATGAAGATTCTCTCTAAGATGGGCGAGCATGGTTGTGCAGTTATGTAGGAGTTGATCCATTTCTTGTACCTTTCAGCACCACTTTATATAAGAAATAGGGGGAGGAGGGAGTTGACCATAAATTTCTTCATATGGAGTCATTTTGGTGGTGGCATGATAGTTGGTGTTATACCACCATTCAGCTAGAGGTAACCACTGTACCGAGAGATGTTGCTTTTCTTAAGTGAAACACCTAAGGTAGGTTTCCAGACATTTGTTGACTGCTTCAGTTTGACCATCAGTTTGTGGATGATAGGAAGTACTAAGTTTTATTTGGGTACCTTGTAGGCAAAAGAGTTCCTACCAAAAATTATTGGTGAAGACCACGTCACGATCAAACACAATGGAAGTGGGCATGCCATGCAATTTGAAGATCTGATCCATGGAAGATTGAGTGACCAAAGTCGGTGTAAAAGGGTGGGGTAGGGCGCAAAAATGAGCATACTTAGAAAGTATTTCCACAACGACCATGACGACGGACTTGTTTCCTGACTTTGGAAGACCTGTAATGAAATCCATAGAAGCGTCCGTCCATATTGATGTCGAGATGGGCAATGGTTGTAATTTGCCTAGTGCTTTGACTGTCTCTCCTTTGTGGTGCTGACAAATGTCACATTCGGCTACAAAATTAAGAATGTCCTTTTTCATGCCTGTCCAAAAAAATGATCTTCGTGTGCAAGCATGCATCTTTTGAAGCCTGAATGTCCTGCAGTGGGGCATGAGTGCAACTCCGCCAAAATGTGGCTTTTGAGGGTAATTGTTGGTGATATCACAACTCTGTCCTTGTAGCGAAGAATCTCATCTTGCCACGAGTAGCCCTTGGTGGAAATTGGATCCACCTGCAATTGAGTAATGAGTTGGGAGAGCCAGGGATGTGAAAACCATTCCCTGTGAGCCTCTTCAATCCATTCTTGAATGGGAAGGGAAATTGCGAGCAGGGTACTTTCCTCCTCAAATTGGTGAGATAATGCATCTGCTACAATATTTTCATGCCCTTTCTTGTAAATTATCTCATAATCATATCCCAGTATTTTGGCAAGCCATTTATTTTGTTGTGGTGACGATAGGTGTTGCTCCAAAAAATATTTAAGGCTTTGATGGTCTATGTAGATTAGGAAGCGTCGCCCCAATAAGTAAGCACCAGGTATCTACTACATGTAAGATGGCCATCATCTCCTTCTCATAGGTAGATTGTCCCAGATTCTTCCCACTTAGTTTTTGGGTTGTGAAGGCCAAGGGTCGACCTTCCTGCATTAAGACCGCCCCAATACCCGTACTCGAATCATCACATTCAATGACAATATTTGGTGAAGTCGGGTAGTCATAAGACTGGAGTGGAACACATGGAATTTTTGAGAGCCGTAAAGGCCTGTTGTGCTTCATCATTCCAGAGGAATGAATTTTTCTTGAGGATTTCAGTGAGGGACCTTGCAATGCGACCATAATTGCGGACAAATTTACGATAGTAGCCCGTGAGACCCAAAAATCCTCTCAGGTTCTTCAAGGTCTAACGTTAAGGCCAATCCTACATTACCTAGATCTTTTTGGGGTCCACCCTAACACCTTCATGCCCCACAATGTGGCCCAAATACTCAACTTGTTCCATGCCAAAAGAACACTTGGAAATCTTAACAAATAATTTATGCTCGCGGAGTAGTTGCAGGAGCAGATCTACATGATGAAGATGTCCAGCCCAAGTGCAACTGTAGATGAGGATGTCATTGAAGAAAACAAGGACAAATTTTCTGAGATATGGTTTGAGCATGTGGTTCATAAGGCTTTGAAAAGTAGATGGGGCATTACAAAGACTGAATGGCATGACCAGGAACTCATAATGGCCTTCATGAGTTCTGAAAGCTGTCTTTGGAATGTCGACTTCTTTCATGCAAATTTGGTGGTAGCCTGAGCAAAGATCAAGATTAATGAAGAATTGAGCCCCATTTAGTTCATCCAGCAAATCATCAACAACCGAGATGGGAAATTTATCTTTGACTGCCAACTTATTGAGGGCCCTGAAGTCTAGAAACATACGCCATTCCCCATCTTTCTTGAGCACCATGACCACCGATGATGAATAAGGACTAATGGTGGGATGAATGATGCCTGCTTCCAAAAGTTGCTTGATTATTTTTTCTATTTCATTCTTTTGGGTGAACGGATACCTATATGGGTGCACATTTGGTGGTTGGGCCCTTGGGACCAAAGTGATGCTACGATCATGTTCCCCTCTTGCCGGTGGAAGCTCATGAGGCTTGTCAAAGACTGGCAAATGGTTATTTATAATCTGTTGCATCTCAGGATGAATCGGAAGAGAATTGGGTTCGAAGGCCTGGATGGCATTGAATTGAGCTATAACTCCATGATGGCCCTTTTTTAACAAATTTTCCTTCCTATGTGAGCTGATGATAAAGGGAGCTCCCGCTTGGAGTCCGCAGAGGGTAGGGAAAATTTTAAGAACCCCCCCTAAATTTACATTTATAATAAATGGGCGAATCTCCATGGTATATAGGAAAAATGGAAGGCAATTTTATCAATAATATGATATGTATATATAATTTTTTGGCGAATCTCTCACCAGGAATGGCGAATATTTTACTCAATTATAAAATCTTGTGTTTATTGAATACACAAATGAAATCATTGCATTTCTTTAAAATATCTTTTGAAATCAAAATTACCGAAATTACATATCGATAACCTAGTGGGTGTAGGATAAAATTCACCCGTGCCATTCGCAGAAAGCATGGGAAAAAACCTAATACTATATAATATAAAACCATGAAATAAAATTCATCACTTCTAGGGACCTCATAACCACCTTGCCAATACACAAGTATGTTCCTATTTGCAATTAGAAAAATTACCCAAATTACAATTTGTTTACTCCAACATATGTTGGAAAGTTCTAGAAGGATGACTAGTGCAATCAATCCATTCCTTTTAGCCCTGCATTTGTTTCAGTTTAAAACAGAAGTATACAAATATACTTTTCCGATATCTATGCTTTAACCATTCACCTTAACATGTTTTTACAATATAATTTCCTAAGTCTATTTAATATCTTCATTATCATAAAAAACAACCTATATCCATCTTAACTCCACATCTACCACTCTTAGGAGGATGAAATCTATTTATCCCTTTGAGCACTTGGTTGACCCAGAATTAAGATGGATCTAAGATGATATAATTTCCCCTTTAAATAGTCTATGCTCACATGAATACCATGGTATTACCATGGGTCAATACCATGGGTTATCATAAGCCTGGAGCTTAAAAATTACTATTAGTAATTTATAAAAACTAATAAAATTAATAGTTGATTTTTATTTTATTTTTTATTTTAACCAAGCTAAAATGTTTAACATACATTAAATTACAACATCCATTTTTACTCTTGATCGGATCAAATATTTTTTCACTCTATTCTAGTTTTCATATATCCATTTTTACTCTTGATCGGATCAAATATTTTTTCACTCTATGCTAGTTTGCATATATCCATTTTTACTCTTGATCGGATCAAATATTTTTTCACTCTATGCTAGTTTGCATATCACGATATTTGATACCTCTCGGGGGTTAGTAGATCCAGAGTAATGTTGGATCTATGCTGGTTTAATTCCCCCTACATTCTAGGTGAATACCATGGGTCAATACCATGTGCCATTTTTATTTTTATTAATACTAATATTAGGGTTAATAATGTTTTTTTGCATGGTATTAATAACAATATAGTCCATGGTATTTGTCCCATAGTATTTTTCCCATAGGTTTCACCTAAATATAACGCATTCTTTGAGTGTTCGTAAATATAGGGTGACTTATGGAGTAAATATAAAAAAATGTTTTATTTGTTTACCATACCTCTCGTTTATTCATACTTTTATTAATTTACCATACCTATTTTACAAATATGGTATTTGGCCCATAGGATTCACTTAAATAAAACTTCTGTTTCGAGCCTTCATAAATATAACGAGGGTTATTTTTTTTTTCCCGAGGAAAAATCTGTAACCTTTTTAAAAAAAATGAAAAGTTACAATTGCATATGCATGATGCATTTCCATAAGTTGCCCAATGGGCTCAAGTGCCTTGGCACCCTTCGCAACGTTACAAAACTAACGAGCAAAAATGATGAGAAAGGAAGAAGAGAGAGAGAGGGAAGAGGAGTGAAGGCAAGAAAAAACTGAATTATAGATGTGAGTAAGACTCACTCTTCAGGTTTTTCTTCCTTTTTTCTTTTCGACCTTGCGCCACTCTCCTTGAGTGGGCTCGATCGAGGCTATGACTAATTGTGTTTCTGCTTTCTGCGGGCTTAATTCCTTGTCTGAATCTGATGTGTCTGATTGGTGATGCCGCTTTATCCCTCCCATGTTCTGGTCATCATTTGACTTTTCTGCCTGATTTGGGTGAAGCTGTGAAGCCTTGGTGTCTGATGTGGTTTCCTTCTGATTCCCTGTTTCATGGGAAGCCTCAGCTTTCTCTGTGGTAGTATCTTCCTCTTCAGCTTCTGATTCTTCATCTTCTGAGACTGGAGGGGAGAAGAACCATCCTTTCTTCTTCTTTCCTTTCTGCTTTCTTTTGCTATTTACTTTTTTGGCTTCTGGACATGTGCTTTGCAAGTGTCCTGTTTGTCTGCAGAGCCTGCACCTGAAGGCAGTATTTTCATAGTCTAGTGCTGGCAACCAATTTTTTTGTTTGTAGATCAGCCTTATGTTGTCAGGCAGCCCTTTACTTAGATCCACTTCCACACAGATTCGTGCGAAAGTGAAAATCCTTTCATCAATCCTTTCCATATCTATTTTGATGTATTTCCCTATGCTGTTCCCGATTCCTTCCAAGACTCGTTCACTCCAGAAGTGTAGAGGAAGGTTGTATAGACGGACCCAGACCGGCATTTTGGAGACTGTCATTTTGTTTGGATCGAAGTCTGTAAACCATGGGGTCATGAACAGCCCCGCCGTTCCCCAGAACCAAGGCCCGGCATTGATGATTGTTTCTCTGGCTTCCCTGGATGCAAATCTGACTATGAAGAACCCTTTGGAGCATAAGCGTATATTGCATTCCATGGTCCAATTGGTGAAGATCCAGTGAAATAGATTCGTTGGTGTTGGCCAAAAGATGTTGAATCGCCATATTAGGGCCTGCGTTTCATATGACTTAACATAATCATCCAGCCCTGAGGAATCAAAATTAAGGGCTAGAGTTTGCCCTAGTTGGTCTACTATGTATGGCCTAGGTGTATATCCGCCTTGATCTGGAGAGGGCCCTGGATCTCTCCTTCCTTGAAGGATGTTTTTGTAGGAGGGACCTCCCTTAGGCTGATGCTGGGGAGCTGACTTTTTCCCTTTGTCTCCTCTTGAGCTGCTAGGCTAGCCCTGAGGAAGGGCTCCTCCTCTCAGTCTGAGGTTCACAAAAATGGTTTCTCCAGAGCTAATCTCATAGCTTGGTAGAGTTCTGTTGTCCTGGAGAGACCTTCTGCCATTTACTAAATGTTGGATCTGACCAGGATATCCAGTCAGAGCCCAAATTTGCTGCTTCAGCTGCAGAACATTACTTTCTGCATGTACCCATACTAGAGAGGATTGCTTATCTGGGGTTTTAATGAAAATCTGAAATCGAGCTTTGTTTACCTGATGTCTGCGTTTAAGCTGAGATCCTGATCCTGAGCCAGTGTCGTTGCTGATTGCCTTGTGATCTGGCTGTAAGCAGTCTTCCAGATCTGGGCTCTTATTGGGATGTTCCTTCATTTGCATGTCTCGATCTGTGATCCCTCTGTTGAAATGATGTGTATCTCCTCCAATCTGCTGCCTAGATTCTTGGGAGTCTTGAAACTTGCTCGTATCAGATAGATCCGGCCTGGATCTGCAGGGTTAGGGCCATGCATTTGTGTGAAGAGGCAGATCTGCCTCATGCATTCCCCTGACTTTGCATGCAGTAAACGCCTGAGGAGGTATCTGCCTGACGCTCATCAGACTGGCGAATCCTGTGAAGATCAGGCCAATCTCTAACAGTTTCCCGCCCCCAGGATGGGTTCTGGGCCAAAAGACAAAAAATGTCTGCGGATCTCTGACCTCGGACGGCTTTACTGGCTTCTCCGTCAGATCGGTTTTATTTTTTCCATCAAACAGTAGATGATTTGGACGAGGGGTGACTGCCACGTCGAGAAGATCCGGAACTTCCCAAGCGTTGAGCCACTTGATCAGGGCATTTCCGATATCTTGTGAGGGGTCACAGCATACCAGTGCCGCGCTCTGAATATCGATCCTGTGAGGAGCACAGGCTGCATCCTTCCCTCCCACGCCGCCTCCGACGACCGCAGTGGCGAGGGTTCCCTTCCCTACACAGAAAAAACTACCAGCGATGGCCATCTCTCCCCAGATCTTTCCTATGGGTGTATAACGAGGGTTATGGACTAAATATAAAAAGAGATTTTATTTATTTACCATGCGTCTAGTTTATTTATATTTTTATTTATTTACCATACCTCCACTTTACTTATATTTTTATTTGTTTACACCCTTGCATGTATATAAGGTGACTTATGGAGTAAATATAAAAAAAGTTTTATTTATTTACCATACCTCTCATTTATTTATATTTTTATTAATTTACCATACCTCTTTTATAAATATGGTATTTGGGCCTTTGGCCCATAGGATTCACTTAAATAAAACCTATTCTTGAAAATGGGTGAATGGAAAGTTGTAACTCCTAATTTCAAAGGCTAAATTTACCTTTTTTACCCTCTCCCTTAAAATAAGGTGGGCTATTTGAGGTGATTTGTAAAAATGTACTATAATACAAAATATTCGCCCACTAAAAATTTAAAACCCCTTAATTTCGCCAAAGGGCGAACATTGCCCTTAAAATTTTCTATGGCAGAGGGTATGTGTGTGGTTGTTTTGCTTAAATCTCATATATAACTCCTGGAAATCCATTGTGATTGGGCCAAGTGTGTGAAGCCATTTAGCACCTAGGACAATGTCGCACTCTCCCATGTGTATGGAAAACATGTGGGTCTTTAACTGATAATCCCGCATTTGACGTTTGATATTTTCACATTCGCCTTCACATTTCATTGTTCCCCCATCAGAAATTTGGACTTGGAAGTTAGAAACTGCTCGTACAAAACAATGCACTACTTCCACGACTCTTTTATGGATAAAATTATGTGTACTTCAACTATCAATCAAGACTACTATTGGGCGATGCTTTATAAAACCTTTGATTTTGAGAGTTTGAGGCGAAGAAATCCCTGCCAAAGCATGCAGCAAAATAACTAGTTCTTCAAGTACATTTTCCTTTTGGTTGTCCTCTTCTTCCTCCTCTGGTTCGTCAAGTGGTGGGGCTTCCTCCGATGAGCTGTGATCAATAACATCAATTTGAAAAAATTGGGCTCCTTGCATTTATGCCAGGGGGAGTATTTTTCATCACAGTAGTAACATAATCCCTTCTTTTTTCTTTCCGCCATTTCTGTAGGTGACACCTTTTGAACTTTGAGTGTTTGCGTAGTGCTGTGAGCTTGTGGGGGGCAACCCTTGGCGATGAAATTTGGGCGATTGGACTAGGTCGCTAATGCACATTCTACTTCACGAGCTATCCTGCAAGCCTGCAGCCATGAGGGAGGGTGGTGTAGTCAAACGTGGGCTTGTATGGCCTCTTTAATACCACTGATAAAACATTCCGTGTAGAACTCTTCTTGTATACCTAAAGTGCGGAAATCTAAGGCTTTAAAGGCTGTAATATATTCATCCATTGTTCCAGTCTGTGAGATCTTAGCGAGATGACCCAAAAAAGCAAAAACATGGTCAAAGCGATCCATGAGAGCTTTTCTGAATGTGTCCCAAGTCAAGGGCCTTCCATAGAAACATTGATGCCATTGCCACCATTGTCATCTTTCATTGTCCAAGTACTTGATCCCCACACTAAGCTGAGTGGCATTATCTAGGATGTAATTCAGATTGAAATATTGCTCCATTTGTACTGTCCATGCTATTGGGTGAGAGCCATCAAATTTATGGATGTCCAGCTTGGGTGGTCGCAGATGGGACTGTTGGTGGGTTCCCTAGAGGTGAAGAGAGTGGCTAGACTCACCCTCACTGTGTTCATTTCCAATATATGCCTCCTCGTGGGCTTTTTCCTTGCCCATAGAGAGTGTTGCAGTTAGTTTCATTAGCTGCTCCTGGATGCCTTTCAACTATGCTTCAAGGTTTTCCATCCTTTCATTCGCCATAGCTTGAGCTCTAGTTTCTAACATGCACCGATCTGATGTACTAGAAATTTTGGGACCGCCCAATTTTTTTTAGCACTAACAATTGAATGGTACCACCTTGCTCAGCTCGTCCTCGTGATTCTTATGGGATAAGTCACCAATATATATATATATATATATATATATATATATATATATATATATATATATTTACTCCTAATGGAGTTTTACTCCTTAAGAATACTACAGTCGCTGAATCCCTTAAATGACAATGCTGCCAAAAGTCCTGCGAAAATCGCACACAGGTATAGGAACCCACACAACTACTTAGATCTGGATGGCAGATTTGAGGGATCTGAGAAATCTGAATGGTTGATTTGATAGATTTGAATGACGGAACTAATCGTTGTTGTGGATCTGATGGATCTAATATATCAGAATGGTTGTTCTGATAAATCTGAACGGCGGAATTGATTCCTGCTGCTGCTGCAAAACCCCACTTGTGAGCTCTGATCTGGCAGAGATTATCCTTGATCCCACGATAGAGAAGGGAACTAGGGTATCCATGAGTGTCAGGTGCTATAGATCGCAATATACATAAGGGTTTGACAGTAGTACTCGGCCCAATTTTTTAGGGGACTAACTAAGGAGGATCAACCATACCCTTAGTCGTACAACCCGACTACCTTATCGTACAGGTAAGTAATCTCTCTGAGTGTTGTTCTTGGTGTACTATAGTAGCAAGACAGCCGACGGTTTATCGATGGCTAGTTTTAAAGGGAGCTAGGGGGCTTCCGATATACCCAGAAGGTACTTGGAAGACAGTCTGTGCGTGGTTCTGTCTAATGCACTACTACTTGAAGGGGTACCCACAAGGGTTACAAGGGAGTGTAACAAGCGTGACCACCTCTTGTATTTCCTGCGTGCATGCCTCCCCAACTCTGCAGATTTATGCACTCAACAACAGATCCCGTGGTTTACAGACGTTGGAACACATCTCTGGCCAAAAAAAAAAATTGCTAAAAAATGGAGATCCCACAAGCCTTGGAAAGCACTCTGATACCACTTGTTATGATCTTAACCTGCAAAACGATACCCGAATACCGAATATACGAAGAAATATACCTAGAACATATAATAAGAGAAATAACAGTAAGTATTTTATTCTTCAGAAAGCAAAGTTCACTTGCCTCTTCGAGGGGGCAACCTCCAATAGAGCTGAGCTCGATTACAAAATAAGACACGATGCTCCTCGCAGGGATTCTCTATCATTTATATAGGATTCATACATGCAATACCATGGGGAAATACCATGGTTCTTATTCATACTATCTATCTAATACCATGACCCATTTGCAACTAAATGTGGTTTCGTCATTAAATGAGGATTAACCACTTATTAATATGTGCCTTATTCACTCTTTACTTAACTATAACTATGACTCGATCCTATTACATAAATAAGGGGGTTAGGGTGGGACCATAACACGCAATTCCTTGGTATCTATCCTTCCAGAACTACGGAATGGGCATATTCAAGCTTCTAGCCCGAGGATTGAGCTCATAATACCCTCAATTGTGCAACATCTTGAACCTAGCCATCCTGAACTATGCATTGCACATTTTCAAGCCTGAGTCCTAGAACTTGGCTTCTAGAACTGGAAATCACTTACCCAATCATTCAACCATTCACCAGTTCGAGCCCTAACAAGTTAGTTCATGAAATATTTTAGGTTATGGGTTTTCAGACTGACGTCTTCTTGTCATGAATGGTTTTTAGTTTCAGGTACTCTATGTTATCATGACATGATGATGATAAAGTAAAAACGGAAGGGGGCCATGCCAGAAAACAAATACAAATTAGAATGGATAAGATGCTCATCAGGCGAGAATACAAAGAAATACCATATTAAAATAGAAGATCAAATATCGAGACTGCATGAAGGCTCCACCTAATCCACAACCCTTTGGATGGTGGATATGAAGAAAAAATCATATCTCCCTTCAATATGAAGCAATGCACATCTCGTATTGAAGACAAAGAAGCATGAAAGAGTACCTAGACATTGCCATGTCATCATGCAATCCATGCCATCAGTATCATGTCATGTCATGAGTCATCATGTGCCACATCATTTTTCGATTATTTAAATTCCATATTGGAAAATAAAATGTAAATTGGAAGTCCAAGAGTCATCCACATAATGTGAAAATTCATATGGGAGTTGAAAGGTCATAGAGTAGTAAAATAATCATGAGGGTAGTCCAAGAGTCACACGGGAGGTGAATGATCACCCCATTTATATATATACACCACCATTATATATGCAAAGGAATTTTTCACCTTGTCTACACCTACCAGGCATTAGAGAGGGAGATAGTTGTTTTGGAGGAGCAAGTGACTGCTTTAATTCTCCACTATTGGAGTTAGTTGTGTTTGTTGTCTTGATGTATCTTTGAACTTTTACTTAATTCAGAAGCTCATTGAGGAAGTACACTTTCATGAATATGTTGTTAATATCGTAATAATTTTTTTTTGAATGTTTGTGATATATGTTGTTCTCATTTGTACTAAGGAAATTGAATTTTTTCGGTGGCATTGGTACTTATCTTATTAAATGAGTGTTGTATTTTTTTTAAGAATCATTGCCTTCTTGTGAACTATTTCGTACATTGATCAATGATCCATTCTTATGTATTTTCTCATGTTCCTTTTATATATTAGTATTGTTACTTATAATTAAAGGGTCCACTTTTCTCTTCCCTTTATGTAGATGAACATTTAACAAGGCATACTAATTACTCATCCAAAAGCACTTGTGTGTTACACTCTTTTGCTGAAATTTGTAGCCAAGGAAAACATATAAGGATATATGCAAGTCAGGTTGATACTCTAGATAGGACTCCTACTCTGAATAGCTTAGGTCTAATTGGGACTTCATATTGGGGTTACCCCATTGGCTGACGAATTTCCAACACCATAAACAAAATCTAGTGCAACATGCATACTAGCCAATGACATCTACATGATGTCAACAATAGTCTCCGTTGTCTCACCACTGAGCTACGAAATATCCTCTATTTCCTTGAGTAATATAAACCTTTGAGAGAGTAGTGGCAAGAATATTTAAGGTAGTGGTCAATTCCTAGGGTCCCCATGAGTCCGCTCATGGTCATATATACATTCCAAGCTGAGTCCATAAGAATTAGATATGGTATCATTGTAATTTCACCTCATATGTACAATAAATGGTTACATGGTCATGGTCTGAGAATTGAACGGAAGCCCCAACGAATCTATCATACACAAAGGAGTTGAATCAACACTCCTAAAATATTTCAGTTGAATCGTACCTCTATGTCTAGCAGGCAAATTCAGAGGGATGTCAAAGAACTCCCTACGAACATCACTTTCCTTGGTGGCGCCTTTCAGCACAAGCCAAGTATTTTGGCTTGTAACCTCATACCTCGTAATCATCCATAGAGACTGTAGGAGGTGGCTATCTGGGCTCGACTTGTGATATGCCTTGATCAAACTATTGGTGCTATCAAACAACAAAGACAACGAAAAGTGAGATGGTGAATTGGCATAGATGTTCTATATCTCTGATTTATTCATGACTAACAGGTTGTAACATCCTCCAACGTGATATATTAATTGTAAGATCATCCCATAGAGGGCTCGATCATGCACTCTAATGCTCGTCTTCGGCATACTTAGGGCCTGCAAATCATAAACATAATTTAACATATATAATTAACAAAGTAGAAGCATAATAATATATACATCAGATTCAAATGCATTAGTTCAAGATAATTTAAAAATTAAACAAAATTTTAATACATAAACACATAAAATTTAAATAGGATTTAAAAATGTAGGAGCTATATCAAAAATAGGTGAATAAGGTCCACTAGATTTAGCATGATCATCAACAATCACAGAAACACTGCCTCTAGCACTCTGACTAACATTGAAGCTGGAATGTATGAAAGAAACATGAACTCTCGATGAGCTACATGATCTATCACAAGCCTGAACAGGTATAACAAAACCCCTTCCACTACAATAGCCTTCCATTGGGACATGTATATGGGATTCCACAACATATTACATGTAGTACATATAATACAGATAAAATAATCCAACAAAAAAATTTTGACAAAAAATGAATGTAGGATTTTCAATGGGAAATGACATGATTGCCGATTTTCTTGAAGTAGCAAAAATGTGAATCAATTTTGAAAAGTGTTGATTCAAAATATGTTTTTTTTGAAGCACATTTTTTACATTATAATTTATTTTGTTTATCCAATACGAATGACTTTTTTAAAATGTTGGTGATTTTCATGTTGATTTTGAAAAGTGTTGATGCAACATCAACCACTTCTTCTATAGGGTTTATTTTTAACGCTTTAAATTTTATAATGTATTAATTGTGGATATTTTTTTAAATTTTCTTGACTTTCATGCAGATTTTGAATACCATTAAAAAAATATTTAAGACATTTTTGACACATTAAATTTTCTTATGTCCTTAGTATGCACAATTTTATTTTAAATGTTCATTATTTAACAGTTCTGTAAGTTTTCTTACTTCTCTTCTTGTTTTTCGTCATAGGATGTTAGTTTTTAAAGGGTTTTCCAAACATGTGTTTTTTTGTTTTTCTTTGCAATGCTTTCTTTATAATGAAAATTTTAATTTTTTTTGCAAAATAAAAAAAAAAATAGCGTTATAAATATTAGAAAACTATATAAAAAAACGACTAAAATTTAAAAAAAAAAACAAAACAAAACAAAAACGAAATTAAATTGTAAAAAAACCTATAAAAATAAAAAAAAAATAGAAAAAAAAAAATAAAGGAGCATACCTTAAAAATAAAAATAAAAAATTAGCCCAGATCATAGAAAAATATAATTAATGTAAATAATTAAAAAAAAAAAAAAACAAAATACAAATCCCAACAAAAAACAAAAAAACCATTAAAATTAAACTATAAAGATAAAAATAAATAAAAAACATTATAATAATAAAAAACATAAAATAAAAATACAATTAGCAAAAAAAAAAGAAAACAGAATCAAAACAAATTAAAAACGTTAAAAAAAAATTAAAAAATATTATTTATGAATATTATAAAAATAAAAATACAAATTTAAAGCCCTAGGCTTGGTAAGTCATTCTCATAATCGCAATGGGGCTTGGCTGATTCTTGGAATTAGCATGTGAAGCCCAAGGCCACTGACGTGGGTCGCCTTTGTAGCTGAGCGTGCAGTTAGCAAGGGCCCACTGCAGCGGCCCCCAAGAACTCTGAGCTGGCCCACTGATTCCAACAATCGTGCTTGGACAAGGCCGATTCTCAGAGTTGGCCTCCCAAGCCTAGGATTCAAATTTTCATTTTCTTTTTTCTTAATAATATTTGTAAATGATTTTTTTATGTTTTTGAATTTTCTTTTAATTATGTTTTTTTAAATTGTTTTTTTTTTATGGTTTTGGTTTTTATTATAATGTTTTCTATTTCTTTTTATCTTTTTAATTTAATTTCGATGCTTTTTTTGTTTTTTTTCTCTATTTAAATTTATTTATATTTTTCTATATGTCATTTCATTTTCCAATTTATTTATTTTTAATTATGTGTTTTTTATAATTTTTTTTATATTTGTTTCTTATTTTTTAAAGTATTTTTACTCTTCTCTTTTTTCTCTCTTTTTTTAATCTTTTTAAGTTAATTTCTTTTTATAACATTTCATGTTTTATATTTGTTTCTTTTTGTTGCTATGTTTTTTAAAAAAATTTAAGTTCTAATATATATTATTTACTCTTTTTTTTTATGTTTTTATTTTTATTTTTATTTTCTTAAATATATAATTTTTGTTTTTTTTTTCATGTTTTTTATTTTTTATTTTTTGATGTTTTAGTATATAACTTTATTTTCTGATTATTATTTTTTAATCTTTTTGTGTCTCTACGTTTTTGTTTTCAAATTTTCAAATTTTTGTGTTCTTTTATATATTTTATTTATTTATTTATACAATTATTTGTTATTTTGTTTTATTTTATTTTTCCTACTGGGTTTCTGTCAATCCTCGACTGGTAACCAAATCCTATTATGTCTTAATTCCATTGTTGATTTTAATTTTTTCATTATAAAGGATCAAGTCGGCCCTCACAATGTGTTAATTTCATTGTTAGTATTTAAGTTTTCGTTACAATGAGTTGAGTTTGCCTACACTCAGTGTAAATTTTATTGTTACTTTTAAATTTTTTTTGCAACTTGTCAATTCATCTTCATCTAAGATCTTAAATTCATGATATTTTTAACATTTAAAATGAAAATTACTCCTCGTACAATGATTCCTTCATTTGGGTGTTCATTTTTAAAGTTTTTATAGTCATATTTTTTTTCCGAAATGTCATGGTTCAAAATTTGTCAAAATTTTGAAAGTTTCCAGCATTCTAATATTCCGACATCAATGTTTTTCATTTTTAGATTGTTTTTCATGTTTTTTTTGGGTTTTTTCGCTAGAGTTCTAATTTTGAGATTACGGTTCCAAGTTTACATTGTTAAAACTCCATTTCTAAACTCAAGGAGAATAATGTAGCCCAAAGTCCACTTTTTTATAACTTATCAAGCAAGTATTAACTTCCATGTGAACACAATTGGGAGAAGTGATCAAATCTACCTTGACATTTTTTTACATTTCTAAATAACCTATTTTATGAATAGGCAATAAACCTATTTACAAAACTAATAAAATTTCATGCCAACCAAATATTCAAATATACTTTAAATTCTTATTCTTTGACTTTGACATATGACATGTACTAGGTGCAAGAACATTAAGACAAGGTTTCTTGTACAACATAGTACATAATGAAATTATATGGTACACATTATAAAAGGGTCTAAATGCTTTTATTCACTAGATTAAATAAACTTTCATGATGAATTTAATGTATCTATCAATGATGCATTATTGAAACATGAGCTTATATATAGAGTTATAGGTCAAATGATATATATATAATGTCGAAAAACATTATGTAATGATAAAAAGATATAAAATTTTGTTATGTTATATATAAGATTATATATAGTTATAATTTTTAAGTTATATATATATATATATATATATATATATATATATATATATATATAATATTAAATAATTTTATACTATGTTAAATAGATATAAAATTATGTTATATTATATTTTATATATAGAACTATAATATATAGCTATGTGATATTATCTATATATATATATATATATATATATCTTCTTATATAGAGACATGATGTTATATTTTATAATGAAGATAGGGAAACCATGACAACAGTAGGATCACTGGAAAGAAGATCACCCTCGAAGGAAAAAGCATCATCGAATAGAAATTTGTATAATAATTAATTCTCTAACAGTTGTATGTTTATGCCTTTCCCGTAAATCTGTGTATAGGAAAATGTTGAAGGATTTGATTAGAATGTGTATGACACCCATCAAATATATATTTTCCATTTTCGTATCTTGTTAATAATTGTTATGATGAGAGAACATTTGTTTTGGAGTTGAATTTAATTGTAGTAGTATTAGTGAGGGAAATTTTTAGGGATTGAATTTTTTTCTTTTAAGTTTATAAAACTTGGTGAATCTTACGAGCCTGTAATATACATTTTGTAAAAGTCTTTGAATTTTTTATCTAAAATTATGCAAATTTCTAATGATTTTATATAGTATCCATAAAAGTTTGGCAATCTTTAAGGTAAAATAATTTTATACTATAAAATTTATCTAAATAAGTTTAACAAAAATGGGCATTGGCAAATATTTTCTTGGAAAGAACATGGAAAATTAGGCCACTTGTGAATATTAGCTGCTAAACGTTTCCTTAGTATTAGTGTAACACATTAGTGTTCTACCTTATTATGAAATGCATGATTAAAAATCTCCAAAAAGGTGTTGAAAATGCATTGAAAAATAAGAGGATTGTATGGCTTCATTAACTAAAGGACCGAGTACCCGTTTCTTAATTTGATAGATGAGTGACAAATTCCAATCATTGGACTAGATTCCTCTTCCGAAGAGGACAAAAAGTTACCTTTGAATTTAGTGCCCCTTCCACATTTACCGACTCATATAAAATCCTAGAATAAATGTGAGGATGTGTGCTACTGTGACATGACCCAACCTCCAAGTTCTAGTTATGGAAGTGGGGTCTACAATCTGACCGCAATCTAACATCCCTTAGAGACCATAGGTCACTAAGGAGGCTAAAAAACACCCTAGGTGGTCAATCGCTGAGTTGGAACCCTTTTTCACAAGCCTAACACCCAAACCACACCCAGAACATAGCGTGCATGTGATTATGATGCTATGAACACACTTATAAAAATTATTCAATGTGGTTATGACATAAATTTTACAGTTTAGTGCTAGAAGTTCCAAGATTTGAGCCACTTTTCCAGGCTAGTCTGCAAACTAATGCCGAAACCTTCCTATAACTTTCAATAATCATGGTTAATGAGAAGAGAATGACAAAAATTCAAAATTCAATAAGATATTGACCTAGAAATGCCTAGTACACAAAATAAATTTCATCAAATATATCTTGTAAGATATAGGTCATGAATGAATATCTAATCATAAACGTTTGAAATTAATATGAAAATCACTGGGAAGTTCTAATTCCCTCTCAAATATCCCCAAAAACAATCATTAGCACATGGGTTCATAAACCGTTCAAATACTTATCAAATCATGAACAAGATCGATAGCTAGTGCACATCATATATTTATGCTTACAACCAACATATAACCAGAATATTAACCTTCACAAATCCTCAATAAAATCATCATAATTTAACAAGTACATGTTCTCATTAATCAAAATAGGAAAATAACTCTTATTAACATATGAAAAATGTAACCAACTCATGGACTTCCACGTACCATCCAACCATATATTGAGCTTCACCAAATGTTTCTTTTAGTGAATCACGTGCCATATTCCACGCATGAGTGTGGGATCTCATGGGATAAACTTGGACATAATCAACTATGGACTCAAGGTATAAAACCACCTACACCTTCAGGCTACAATGATCTCACCTAAACTTGTATTGATATCATAAAGCCAAATCAAGCTTCGATGCCTCAATGTTTCTTCACCATACCTTGAGGAATTTTCCTATTTCCATCCACATATCGAGGGCTACTCGGAGAAAACCATCTACACCACAAACCCTTAGGATTCTCTAGAGACCACCTCATCTGGTTTCCAAACGTTCTCGCAATCTAAAGGTCAACCAAGAATGAAGCCCATCACAACATGGTTATCCGAGAAATTGCAAGGCATGGCCTAAACCACTTTCCAACTAGAAAAATCTTATGCCAATTACAACAAAGAACCAAAGAACCAAATGCATGTATAATGCATTCACACCTTAGATATAAAATTATACATGAAAGTTCTTACCTGAAAAATATTTGTGTTGAAGGTAATGATCCAATCTTCTCCTTTCTTTCCTTCACTTTCCTTTTCTTACCCTTTTCATTCATTTACTTCCTTGTCCAAGTGTTTGTTCTCTTTCCTTTGCTACACTTGCTCCAAACATGGGAAAAATCTTTCAATTGTTTCCTATATGTCTTTTTATCATTGATGTATATACTCTTCATTTCCATTTTAATTTCTTCTTCATTTTCCTTCATTTTTCCACCAATTTCCCTTGCATGAAATTTTTTTTTCCCAACCTTCCTTTTTTCCTATTTTCCTTATTTCTCATAATTAAATGCCAATTATTGTCTGTTTTCCTTTACTAATTTCCATAGCCATAAATAAACTGCAAGTGATCCCAACTATGATTTTCTCCCACCATTCACCTTGGAATACATGTCCCATGAGCTTGGCCTTATTTTTCCTTTATTATCCTTTATTACATGAAGCTTTAACCTGGGGTTTTTACAAACACCTCCCCTTCGGAAAACACTATCCTCGGTTCCCTATGACACCAATGACCAACAAAGCACTAAAAGAAAAGAAAACTTCCTATTTAGCTTTATACCAGAGTTCGATGCAGTATTAACAATGACACCTTGTTGAAAGTCATAACCAATATGACAAACATTCCATACATACCTCTTATGGAGCTTTATGAACAAGACTTTATGTGGTATTTATAATGATATAACGTATATACATATGCAAATTTTCTCTAACGAGCAAAAAAAATTACATGATACTTGCATCAACGATAATGGAATCTAGAGGCTCACACCTCCACCGCCAAAGTAGTACCAAGATTCACCTCCTTCTTAAGAATTCCATATTTCAGTACCAAAGTCAAAGCTTGCATCCAATGTCCACCATTGCAATCATTCCACCAATTTCTCTCTCATTGAAAAATTATTTGGTCATTGTTCGAGGGCACACTCTTAATGTTATTTTTATATGATAATGAACAAAAAAAAGTCATTCCTCTACCTTCCCTTCTACGCTACATATTCACTTGGGAAATCTAGTCACCCCCTCCCATGTAGTTAATGAATATCCCTACCTAAGCCTGCCCCAAAATCATCATATTGATCATAGCATGATCATGGAAATAAATTAGTTCTATTGGGTATTAGTGTTCCACAATGGCCCTGCTCCTAAATTACTTACCAACAAACTATTGCATGTTTCAATTCATTTTACTCTTGGTGGTAACATTTTTGCAACCATTTCCAACAACCCAAAATGGGAATTTTCCATGCTTTCCAATACCAAGCACACAATTTTTATTAGACTGAAAATGAATTGAAATAAATTCAAATCACACCTCGTTGGTGGCCCTTCAATAAGGTACACTTGAAAATTTTCTTACATCTTGTCATAGCAAGTCAAACCAGATTTTTGATTAAATCATTATGTATAAACATATCAGATCTTTTTAGCTCAAAAATAAATCACCATCAATCATTATCATAGAGAATGTGCATAATTAAAACTTAAATAAAATATTGATACTTATATTTCAAATGGTTCTTTTATTCTTCCTTTGTTCTTTGTCTTTTACATACACACTCAATCGGTTGCCAAACTGAGAAAGCACCCAGTTCCTTCTCTTCTCTTTGATCACGTAAATAAACTAGACCAATTGCCAAACATGGTAAGCACCCAGTTACTTATATTCTCTTCTCTTCCAAATAAACAAGTGAATTTGGAGACTATACTGCCTCCTCCCTCAATATCGCGAACAAGGGCATCCAAAGACCAAACAACCTCTACCCTAAATATCAACAACAAGGGCATCGAGAGACTAAATAACCTTTATCCTCAATATCATCAACAATGGAATTCAAAGACTAAACCACCCCTACCTTCAATATCACAAATCAAGGTTGGTCTCTTTCTTAAGCTATCCAGGGCTCAAGGGAATAGAATCCCAACCCGCAACCTCTAGGGAATCCAAGTTGTTTCAGGGCTTTAGAGCATTTGCCCCAACCTACAACCATAGGAAACTAAGAACCAATACCCTTCACAACACATACATATACATAGTGTAAAACACCACACATACACTTACACCTAGTGTACAAAACAACACATAAACTTACACTTGGTTTTATAAAAAAACACATAGATATACACCTGGTGTACAAGATCACACGATCACCTACAACCAGTGTAAAATGGAAACACATATATGTACACACTATATAATAGAATGAATACACATGTCACAATACAACCACTACACAATACTCATGACACAGTACCACATTTACACAACACAACATGTAGAACATGTAAAACATAACAATACTGCACATTTAGAGACCACACTCTATCTACTAGGAAACATTTCACTTGGCGTATTTCCCAAGCCTCCTTGTGTTTGTCCCAACACACAACCATAGGAAACCCAAGAACCAATATCCTTCACAACACATGCATATACATAGTGTACAAAAAAACACACACACCTACACCTGGTGTACAACACCACACATACACCTACACCCGATGTACATCGAAACACATACACATGCACCTAGTGTATAAAGAAACACATATATGTACACAATATATAATAGAATGAATACACACGTCACCATACAACGACTACAGAATACTCATGACATAGTACCAAATTTACGTAACACAACATGTACAACATATAAAAAATAGTAGTACTACACGTTCAAACACCACACTCTCTCTACCAGGAAACGTTTCCCTTAGTGTCTTTTCGGGGTCTCACTGCACGCATCCAAAGCCTAAGCCCCATGTCTTTGGATATTTCCACTATCCGTGCTTGTCCCCACATGTTGTAGATCACATTGGTTTCATTTTGCTAATGTATCCTTCAACATTGCTTCTCCATAACATAAAAATATGCATAATTATAGGCACATAATATCAAATCATATCCACATGATACTAATATGATAGGTATTATAGGGCTACTCTTCTGACATGATTCCTCATAAACCATGAACCTTTTCATCTCATTCACTTGCATAAATAACCAATTTTCCACAAGAATGATCCATGATGATACATAAATAAACACACACACACATACATACATACATACATACATACATATATAGCTATATATATTGAAAGAGAGAGAGATATGAGCATAATCACGATCATAATGTAATTACTATTGTTCATAAGGTAAAGGCTAAGAGAACTCCCTCCATGCACAATATGCACAACATTGAGAACAACAATTTACAATATAGGAAACGAATTTGTTACCTCAAATCCACTTACTTTACCTTTCTTGGTACCTTTCTCTTGATTGTTGTGTGACCATTCATTTATCCCAATGGACCCAACCAACCTAACTAGCTATCATATTATTTCCTTTAGTAGGCATTATTCATGCACTGAGCTTCTTCTAGGTTTCATTACCTATTGGGTTTAGCTTAGCTCTCCCCAAGCTCCATTAGCTTTCCTCTTTCTCGAGCCAATTCCCAAGGCCCTCAAAACATAAGAGGAAATAAAAACAAGGAAAGAGAAAGAAAACATATAAATCCAAGAAAGTAGAAATAAAGCATAATTGACATGCATTACACACATTCAAAACCGAAAATCAAGCACAAACAAATAACAAAACACCAAAAGCACAAAAATTTCAGCAGACACCGTGACCTAACCCCTATAGCTTCCTAGTTCTTGAAAGGGAATGCTCAACCCTAGCCTTCTTAAGGATCTATGGTAGTCTCTTTATACATGCAATTCCCTACATCATACTACCATAAACACATAATTATTAGTGAATAAATAAATATAACAATATACCAATTACATTACCTTGTTGTAAGAAGCACGTTTCCCTGGAGCTGATTACCAACATATATCATTTCCCAAGGGGTTCCATTTCCCTTGATAAATCCATAAATAACTAAAAAATACTTGTTATGCATGCATTTGATCAACTGTCTACCACGTAACTTCCTAAACCCCAAAGTGCTTCCATGCACTTTACTTTCTCTACTGCTCAGTAATGGAGCATAAGCTCCTTCCACTACATGATCCATCATGATAGAGTTTGGTTTCACCTTAAAAATGAAACACTATAGTGTCTTGATATGAAGATCAAAGCTATGTGGTATAGCATTTTTTAAGTTTTAGGGAAGGTAAATGGTAGTGCCTCCAAGCCGATTCTATAAGAATATATACCCATTTACCTACTAATGAATGTGAGAAATATAAAACTCTATGAGAATGCTCGAGCAACATCCTTGTCATTTGTAACTATGTAATGCATAGTCTCTTCCTTTCACAAATGCACACTATGTAATCACATTCCTCAAGTGCAACCTCTAACCTCCCAAACATCACAATTTCTCTCTCTTTCCAAGTCAGTGCTACGCATTATGCGGTCTCAAGGCTCACTTAAGGCTCACACCTCAGCTACGATCTCCTAAACTACACAATTGCACAATCACCTACCCTCCCTACCTCCCATAACTGAATAGTGAGAAAAATTAAGGCTCAAGCCCACATCCGAGTCCGTCAGTCACTCAACTATGTGGCCCCTACACCCAAGCCTCCATAACCACACAGCATGGAGTCTCAAAGCTCAAGCCCCCATACTAATTCCTTGATTCCCTCAATTTTGATAGTGCCTTGGCCTTTGTCCTTTTAGAGCTTCACAGTGGCGATCTTCAATACTCAAGCCCCAACCATGAGCTATTAAGCCCCTCAACTATGCAATTTCTTGAGCATGGCCATCTGAAACTACGCATTGCATAGTCTCAAGCCTCAGTACCTCATCTTGGCCTCTACAACTTCTTAAACCCTTAGCTAGTCACTTAACGTGTCACAAGTACCAACACTAACATGTGAGTTCATGAAATATGTTATTTTAGGGGTTTGAAGACTGATATCAACTTAACATCAATAGTTTTCAGTTGCAGGTACTCTATCTTATCATGACAAGATGATAATGGAGGAAAAGGATAAAGCGACCATGCTAGAAGTCACATATAAACCTAATGGGACAAGATGATCATTAGGTGAGAATAAAAAGGAACACCAGATTATACTATAAGATCAAATATTACGATCGCATAAAGGCTCCACCTGATTCACAACCAGCTGGAGGGTGGATATGAAGAAAAAAAGTATATTTCTCATGAATATGAAGCATTGCACATCTCTTATTAAAGAAATAAACATTAAAGGGTGGCTTGACATTTCCATGTCATCATGAAATTGATATCATGAGTTTCATTTCATGTCATGAGTCATTATGTCCCACAACATTTGTGGATTATGTTAATTCTATATTTGAAAATTTAATGTAAAGTGGAAGTCCAAGAGTCACCCATGTAATGTTAAAAGAGATGCATATTCGAAAGGTCATAAAGAAGTCAAATTATCACGAGGGTAGTCCAATAGTGACATGGGAGGTGAATGATCACCCCATTTGTATATATACACCCTGATTGTGCATGCAAAGGACTTTTTCACCTTCGCTCCTCCTATGAGGTATTGGAGAGGAAGATAGTTACTTTAGAGGAGTGAGTGACTCATATTATGCCTCATTTTTTGGGCGAGTGGTGCTCATTGTATTAATGTATCTTGAAACTTTTACTTTATTTAAAATCTCGTTGAGCCGACACACTTTCATGCATATGCCGTGAATATCATAATAGCATTCTTAGAACGTTTCCGATGTATGTTTTTCTCATATGTACTAAGAAAATTGAATTCATTCTGTGGATTTGGTACTTATGTTGTTAAAGGTGTGTTGTGTTTCCTTTAATAATCATTTCTTCCTTATGAACTATTTAGCTAGTTCAATAATTATTCATTCTTATGTATGTGCTCATGTACCCTTTATAGATTAGTATTATTACTTGTATTTAAAGGGCCCACTTTTCTCTTCCATATCGATAGAAGGACCTTGATACTTTCAACAGTTAAACATTTCAGAAGGCATACTCACTTACTGATACGAAAATACTTGTATGTTACTCTCTTGTGCCAACATTTGTAGCCAAGGAAAATATACAAGGATATATGGTAGTCAAGCTGATACTCTGGATGTGGTTGTTAATCCAAAGAATGTGATGTCTAATTTGGACTTGACATCAAGGAGACCCCATTAGTTAACGAATTTCTAGGACCATGAAAAAAATGGCGCTAGAAGGAGGGTCAGCTCACAAGTTGTGCCCATTGGGTCTTTTTTGAAACTCTTATCTAAAATGGCTCATCCTCAAATCATACTCCTAGGGTGTTTTTAAAACATATCCTATAGTGAAATTCTAATGCATGATGAGTCTCTCCATGAATTGTCTTAACTTAAGTTTTATGTTGAGGGTGATACATCTATTACCAGTAATGAATCTATTTTCCTTAAATTCTATGAATACATTGAAATTGATTGTGAATATGTGGCTTGTATTGTTTCTGCCTCACCCTTGAAGGTCGAGTGAGCTGATGTTATCACATGCTACCGCATGCTTCCATTAATTCTCTTAACCATCTCATCGAGGAGATTCATTTAGAATTTGATAGGCATTATTACTGACATGGTTATAAAAGAATAAAAAATCTTAAAATGAAGCCTTATGTATCAGTTCAAGATTTATCTAATCGGTTCCTTCACTTTTCTTATGACTGCTCCAGGTTCCAATATGATTTGTCCTTCCTCTTTAATTTTTGGCAATATTGTTTGAATTCGGATCTTTTGCAACTTTTGAATAAGTGGCCATACTTCTTCATCATTCTTCCATTCATCCCTTGCTTCATTTATCAAATCTAGTTGGATAATAGAAATAGCACAAAACAATGCTTCCACATCCTCATCCTTTCTTGAGAGTGCATCTGCAACAAAATTTTACTTCCATTTTCTATAGATGATGTCAAAGTCATAACCCAACATATTTGTGACACATTTTTTCTGTTCTTCTAAAGATAATAGTTGTTCTAAAAAGTATTTAAGACTATCATGATCCATTTTTACCTTGAAGTGTCTTCCCATTCGGTAAGGTCGCCATTTCCTAAGTGCATGTAGTATTGCTAACATTTCCTTCTCATAAATAGCTTGCTTGAGATGTAGCAGTAAAAATACCCAATCACCTACATCAAAACATTTTTCACTACGATGTTGATCTACCTATCGTTTCATTCGATTTTGCACCAAAGTGGCGTTATCCTTTAAAAGTTGGACCTTTTTCTTCTTGATATGTCCTTCTATCTTTAGTGTTTGAGGAGTGGTAATTTCTTCCAATCCTTTACAAGATATAGTCGGATTCATTTCTTGATGCTCAATGTCATGTTTCAATTCTTGAACATTTTTCTTCTTGATATGCCCTTCTATCTTGATATTTTTAGGACTGGTAATTCCAGCCAATGAATTACAAGATATGGTTGCATTTATTTCTTCTTTATTGATGTGATCTTTCACTTCTTACACCTTTTTCTTCTTGATATGTCCTTCTATCATGAGTGTTTGAGGAGTGGTAATTCTTGCCAATACTTTAGAAGTTATGGTCTGATTCATTTCTTCTTTCTCTGGGGTTGGGTCCTGGCGTATATCCTCTTCTTTTGATGTTTCTTGATCCATTTATTCCTCCTCTTCATACTCTATGTAAAATAATTTTTTCTCAGCACACTTATGACCTTTATTGCATTTTCTATCACAGTTGTAACAAAGCCCTTTTTCTTTTTTTTCTTCCAATTATTGTGGTGTAACCCTTGTAGTTTGTGGAAGGCTATGAGAAACAACACTTCCATATTTATAGTTGTGAGGGGTAGAATTCCTTGTTGCCATAATTTTACTTTCCATTATGTCACAATGCCCTTTTACTCTTTCCAATTGTTGTGGTGTTGCTCTAAAGAAGGTGTTGCTCTTTGTATCCTCATAATGCACTATCATTTCCTCCGTGAGAATTGACCACGTAACAAGTTGTTTATGAGAACAAATCCCTTCATGCCATAAAAATTGATCCGGCCCTAAATATGAAGATGCAATACATACCTTTTGTAACAGCGGTACACCATGTAGATCAAAATATTGCTCCATCTGAAGTATCCAATTTATCGACTCCTTGCCATCAAACTTCCTCATCTTGCCTTTTCTTGATTTTAAGAGCTCGATCTTGAAACGATTGTAACTCTATACTTTTGGATATTTAAGTTCTAAAATTGCGACCTGTACTAGCCCTCTGCGTCCTCTTTCGGATGCCACTAGTCTAATCCAAATTGGATTCTCAAAGAAAGAGTTATCAACAATCTCCCAAGGTGACCTGACTATAGACCTTTCTAAAAGAGCGAACTTGTATGAAGTGCCACGTGTCACTGTTTCGACCTTTGGCTCTGAAAAATATATAGAAGAAACTACAATCCGTCCTCTTTCTATACCTTCTTACAAAATTTCAATCTAATTCTCAAAGAGAATGTTATGACGATCTTCCCCAGGTCACCTGTTTGGAATGTAATTCAGGAGTCTGCAAAAAGACCAACTTCTGCAGATCATATCTCCTCACATATAGCGCGAAAAGCTCTGAAATTCCAACAAGATTCAGCATGGTTTCTTCTCAAATGGGTTTTCTTTTAGCTTCTAAAACATTGCAGAAAAAATTTATAGCGAAAATGCCACGATGACCTGTTTGGAGCAGTGAAACCCTAGAATCCAAAGTTCTGATACCAAATGTTATGAAAACAGCTCAAGAAAAGATAGAAAAGATAGATCAATGCCTTAGAATTCAGCCTCTTCGAGGGGGAAACCTCCTTTACATTACATAAATGAACAATTCTTGGATGATACAAATGAAAAGACCTCCTTTCTATATATAGGAGTCTAAGGGGTCATAATATAATCAGAGCCGACATAACAATAATAATTTAAAGGAACAATAATGACAACAGTGGGCTTCTATGGGGCATAATAGTAATAATATGGGCACTACATGGGTACATTAATATAATAAGGAGGTTTTACTAATAACAATAAGGGGTTACACTAGTAGTATAGGGGCCTAACACTCCACCAGCTAGTTATTCACACTCTTTTTATTTCCATGTTGCTGGTTCAATTTGTGATCAGGTATAAGGTAGTGACATCTCCCTAGTAGAGGAGTATGAAGGTGAATATTCTTTCCATATTTATTATTTTTTTCAAATTAATCTATGTTAAGATGGTGTTTCTTCATTGTTGGGTGATATTGAATATGTTAATATCGATAATGAATCAAATGAAATTACTTTGTTTAGCTTTGTAGTATTGGGAAACTATCATTCTGGTGATGATAATTCTATTGATGTATGTAATGATGAATTCCAAAGGCCACCATTTTATATTTCATTTCTTCATGAATATTTTAATTTGAATTATTTAGAAATGGAATGACTTTCAGTCGAAGAATATTCTTTTATGGAAGCTTCATCTTCATCTCACTGTCCCTTGTGCCGCCCATTTTGCAATGAATCAACCTATGATGAAGATATTCCATTCTCTTCAAGTTGTTCATCTCATTAGTTAACTTCTCAATTGCCACAAGATAGTGATGATATCCATGATATTGAGTATTCTTTCCATCCCTTATCATCTCTCATTTTGCATGAAGACAATTCTTCAAATTTGGTTGCTCATGAAATTTCCCTCATTCATTCATCCTCGGATTTGTGATCAAAATAATCATTCAATTTGAGTAATATTATTGTTTAAGTTGTAAAATATGATCAATTCAATGACAAGGATGGATTTCATCCGGTTAATAGTGATCTCATTGAAATCAATGGAAGCAACCATCGTCACACAATGCATAATTTGGTTCAATCGTTAAAATTCAACTTTATAATACTTGAAAGTTTCGGGACTCGTGAGGGTGTCAAGGCACTTCAACTTTTTTTTATGGTTATGCTAGGATCTTGCAACTGTGGTAAGATATTTGAATTGAGTAAAGTTTGGTTTTCCTCATAAATCTCTTCTTTCTACACAATTTAACTCGATGTAAATTCATTCTTGAAATATGTTTGGCATTGCAGATATACTCTTTCAAAAATTAAAGACTCAATTTATGATCGGATTCAAGTTTCAATTTAATTTAATTGATCACCATGAAATACAATTGCTCTTAACTTAGCTTTGGAGAGTGTAGCTCGCATAGAAGCATGGAACCATGAAGTTTATTATTCTAAAGATTATCTTTGGTGAAATGAGTGATACATAACACATTCTTTTGAAAACAATCAACTCCTATTTCTTCTTGTGAATATTCTAATGCTAATATTTTTATTGCACCTTAAATCCTCTTGATCACTAGTGAATGCATGGAATATTTTATGAACCAAATTCTTCTTCACTCATTTTACCCTAAATGGTTTCATGAGTTTTTTATACTAGCATTCCTCTTTTATTTTTTCAATGACTATGATGTTATTGTAATGTGTAACCACTTACAAGAGAATGGTTTGTTACACTCATCACATGAGGAAGATGATTATATTATGTAAATCATTTGTGAAACTATTCAAATTGATTTATTTTTGTTAGTTACAAATTGGGAATCTAATTCTTAAATCAACCCATCTAATCATTATTATATCTTGGATGACAATCATTCAACTTATTGTTTTGTCATCATCACATCCAATAACAGTGTTTTACATCTTTTGATCCTTAAGGTTTAATATTTCATTATCGAGGTGCTTGTCAAGTATTTTTCCTCAAGAGACAATGTGGAAAAATAGAAAAGGGCTTTGTGACACTGCAACATTTGGCTAGCCTTTAGACTTACTTCTTCATCTTGCTCACATATTTTTGTCAGTGACGCTCTAATGGAAAATATGATCTTTGCGTATGGAAAGCGTTGTGTTCACCAATGATATATGTGTATATCTTGGAAACCCGATTCCTTAATAGTATTCTTTATGTTTCGGTGCTTTCAAAATGATCCAATCAGGTATAAAGGGACAGAGGCTAAAATCTAAATGAGCAAACTAATATTGGAGGTCTTGCATGTACTTATCTGAGGGAACAACCTCCTTTTCTAGTGATAAGTCAAGATGCATCTTTGTCCCATGAAATGAATAAGTGTTGATGCATAATACTATATAAAATAATTAAATAAAGGTGAACGAAGAGAAAGGATTCCTGCACAAGGAGGTGAAGAAAGAAACTTTGTCGGGGTACTGTGTGTTACACAACATTTTTTCATTGTCCCTGTACTCCTTGTCCATGATCCTAGAGGACCTCTACAGTGAACCCATAATGCTTACGCATGATGAAGAAATTCCTAGTATGTCCCTCTTCATGAGTAGAATGATTCCCCTTTGCATCATTTCCCAAGAATCTTCCTTTTATCCCAATTTAGAAGACCGATGCTACTAACTAGTTTCCACCTCACACCAATTTGTAGAGATTAAAACTAGCCCTAACATCGTACGGAGCGACTGAGCCCTTTTCCAATCACATTCATCCTCTTTTGGTGAGTCTTTTAAATATGGAGTCGAATCTTCCATGTCTAGAAGCTTCAAAACGGAAGTCTGCTAGATGGTTGGGCTGGATGGAGCCGAAGAAGTCATTATGGGCTCCTTTCCCCTTTTAGGATTGAACAAAGTCAAGAGACAATACCTTCTTGCATGATGAGAGGAACCATTTCCCATCCATCCAAGCTATATAAACCTCTCTTTTCCCAAGCTAAACAAGTTTTGGAGTGAGTTTGAATCATCAACAAGACATGTGTAGCATGTAGCTTTCTAGTGTATGTTTGAGGAAGAACAATGTGTTTTGGTTTGGTTTGAGACTAAAGAGAAGAGTCCTTAAAACTTCCACAGTTGGGACTATCGATAAAGTGATAGCAGAAGTGTGGGAACCTAGATATGTCTGAGGAGACCAGCAACATCAAGGCATTAGTTGTAATCACTTTCTAGTTTATATGAATACAATTATTGATTGATATCCTACATGAAGTCTTATCTTACATATTTATGGTTTAATGTTCCATGATTTGTTAAGTAGGATGAGTACATAATGTATGCTATCACATTTTTTGTTGTTGCTTTTTTGTTTTTTTCAAGTATTTGGAGGAAGGAAACTAAAGATAGCTGGAGTGAGGAGTTAGGATCATCACCAAGTGTAATAACTGTGGAGCACCTGGAAGGTATGCTTTTGACTAGCAATCTAGTGGTTTTTCTAATAATAATTGTAACCTTTTCTGCATTATGAGTTCAAAGAAGATAAAGGGTTTTGATAGAATGTGCAACAATAGATAAAGGAAGCTCAAGTGCTAATAATTGACGTTTTCTATGCAGGAAGACGTGGGAACAAAGGATCGGTGATCAAAAGCAAGAAGCAAAGGGAAAATAACTACTATCCCTCCAACGGGGAACCAGATGCAGACAGGATCAAGTAAAATTAGAGCCGAATAGCCCAAAGAAAGAATGCAGGATACTGAGATGGAGAACGCAAGAAGGGAAAGAAAAGAATCGAACGATTAGCGAATCCCTCAGGATCTTTGATTCTGAGGGATCGCTGCTTTAACTTATCTTTTAATTATCTAGATACCTCCGTCATTTCTGTTATATAAAGGCACCATGCCATTGAGCGAGAGGAGGACTGTTTTTGTAATTCTAAGTTTCAGAACAAACTGTGATCATTGAGTCTGGCTGAGACCTGACTTTGTTATACTTTTGTTGATGCGATTAATATAAAAGACTTGGTGCTCATTTCGTCTCTGCATCTGGAGTAAATTAAGGCAGTGTTCCATTGGCAGCCAAGGGCCCAGCTCCGAAGGACACTTGCTTTTGTATTATTATACTGTGATTTGTGTGTGGGTTGTTTATTTCCATTATTTAAGTAATCTGATACATCTTTTATGTGATATACTATGCTTCATTATAACTGATATCTGAATGAGTTCTTTATCTCATGTCTCTGCATTGTATAAGTGGATCTATTCGAATTGCATCTCTCAGCTATTTCTGTAGCGGAATGTTGGTATGAATGTTATTGTTATCAGATCCATGTGAAATAGTATTTGTAAGACTTGAAAGCAATATTACTTCGTTCAGAAACATAGTCATATCATCCATTACTCTCAGATTGCTATAGTAGTAGAGAACGTGTACATACGGTTGAGGATTGCTGTTCCATTTCATTACTGTTGTTCCATTTCATTACTGCTGTTCCATTTCATTACTGTTGTTCCATTTCTTTACTGTTGTTCCATTTCCAGACTGCTGTTCCATTTTACTTTCCGCTGTTTGATTTACCTGCCTTTGTTGTTCTTAGTGTGAGAGCAGGCCTAAGGCTGTAGTGAGCCTCAGCAAGACGCTGCTTAGCCCCAGACCTATAAGTCCATGCTCTGATTTCCTTTCTTTATCAGTTTCTAAAGGGATGGGTTATTGCTTCCGTACCCTTGACTGATCAACTGCCTCGTGTGATTCTATCTTTTGGGTTAGTTTAGTTACAGCTTAGCATCTGTTTCCTTTCAAAACATTTGGACACTATACTACCGAGCATTACTTGGACAAATAGCCTCGGATTGAGCTACTCCTTGCAATAACAAAACGTTCCCGGATTGACTTATTAATGTGGGATAATTAGTGGTGTGAGAGACCCTACTTACAGCTCTACATTTTGGCGCCATTTCCGGGGAGTAATAGCCATTTGCCCTTTACAGAGTAGTGCGCAAATCTGCTAGGGGGGAGTTGGATTTTAAAAACGGAAGGTAAGAACCTGCGTACGGAGCATGTAAAAGCCCTGCTCCACCGTCCGCTCTCTTAGTAGAATTGCTGGTTGATAGGATTTAGTAGTTTTTAGAGTGCATGATAAAGCCGAAAAAGCTAGAAAAGAATATCAAACCCCCAGCCAAACCTGAAAAAGCCAAAGGACCGGTGACCCTTGGCCGAACAACCTTCATAGACGAAATCTATAAGAAAACTGAATCTCAGCCGTCAGTAGGCCTCAGAAAGATTCATTCTAAGCAGCCTACTAGTTCCCTTCAGGCTACAGCATCACCATCTGGAGCCTACGCTGAGGTGCATAGTCAGACTGATGAACAGGACTTCCAAGAAATTGAAAATCCTGTGTCAGAACGGCTGCAAGAAGGGAACTTAAGCAACCTTTGTGAAGGAGAAGGGGAAAAAGGGGAAATAGAGGAACCGAAATCTCCTTCTAAGATAATCCAGCTGTTAAACAACCCAGATAAGGGAAGCGCAGCCAGAATTAATATTGGAGGCACCCCATTCCTTCAGATAGAAATCCCAGATAAGGGAAGTGTCATTAAAACAGCCCCTACCAAGGCCGCCCCTTCTCAACCTAGGAACACCCTCCTAGAAATTCCGGAAGGTTATTGGCACATATTCGATCCCATGGCGCAGAATCAGCCAAATACCCAAACTTCTACATTGCAATATCCTATAGTAGATTCTGCTGCAAATGCCCCCATGAAGGAAATTCCTCTTCAACACATCCCAACGTTTCACGGACTCACATTAGAGGAACCTGATGCATTCTTATTTGAATTCGATGTGTTATGTAGAGGGTATGATTACACCACTGACCCTCAGAAATTAAAGTTGTTCCCCTCTACTTTGAAGGCAGCAGCTCTGAGATGGTTTATGGGTCTAGGTGGTGGAGTCATAAACAATTGGGAGCAAATGAAAGAGTCCTTTCTCAAGAAATATCAGGATTACTGTAGGTCAAGAGAACTGAAAGATGAAATTTTCCAAATGACGGCCAGACCAAATGAAACTCTAGAGGAATATGTAGAACGCTTCCAGTATAATTTACAGAGATCCCCCTATGCATCATTACCTATGCCTGATAATGTGTTGAAAACTGCATTAATTAGAGGTATGAAAGAACAGTGGATTGAAACATTGAATATCATGGGAAAAGGAGATATTTACCAAGAGAATTTTGCTGATATCATTAATTTATGCATTAGGAGTTCAAGAGGTAGCACAAGGATAAAACCAACAGAATATGATAGGTTTGTTAGAGATAACAAAATATCAACAGAAGGGGTAACACGTGTAGAACTTGGGAATTTATTAGAAAATTTTAAAACTGATATCCTAGGGACATTAACTACTCAGCTTGATATTGTGCAGGCTAAACAAAAGAAAATGGAGGCAGAGCAAAATCTGGCAATTTTCTGCCCCCGATGCAGAAGAAAACACAGCCACAAGGAATGTCCGCTAGATACATTTCAAGCATGTGCTATCTGTACGAAAGACCACCTTACTGAAAGCTGCCCCTCACTTCCTGGATTGAAGGCTGTATACAAGGAAGCAGAAGAAGAATCAGAACCAGCATACTTTGTTAACCAATGTCGCCAGTGGCAACCTAGGCAATCTGGTATGTTTTCTGACTCAGCTTCTTATTTTCAACCTCCACAGTATAATGCTCAGCAATATGGTATGTGGCAAAACCAATCTACACCCCCAGTCCCGAACTGGTCATCACAGCCGTTTCCTTCTCCGAATCCATGGATGAATCAGACGAGCCAATTCGGATGGCCAAATTTTCCCTACACCCCACCATATTGGCAGAACAATTCATATCCTCTGCAATGGATTCCCCCTACTTCACAAGGTTCACCCTGGCAGACTAATTGGCCAATATCGACATATCAGTCAACAGGAACTATTCCACTCCCTCAACCAACTCTGCCAGCCTTACAACAAAACCCCCAGTCTAATTTAAGGCCGCAACTCCCAGCCCAACCCAATCCCAATCCTAATAATAGACCAGTCCAATCCCTCCAAATTATAGAAACATCAGAAACTGGACTTGACCTAAGGGAGTGCAATGACCTTCAGTTACGATCTGGACGTATCATAGAAACAGAGGGAGACAAAACAGTTCACATTGAAGATCAGTTACCAATAGAACAACTGCTACAACAAAAGGATGTAAATAAGGAACAGACCCATCAACAAACAAATACATCCTCTCCTCCTTTCCCGGAACGATTAGTCATACCACGACCAGTGCAACATCCAGACTTTGACATTCTGGGAGAGTTACAAAACCTGTATATAAAAATTCCATTCCTCCAGGCCATTCAAGATATTCCCATATACGCAAAAACTATAAAAGAACTGTGCATAAAAAAATCTAGGAGGAATATAACTACTAACCCTAGAGTCCAAGTAGTTGGTACTTTATCTGACCTGTTATCAGGAAAAGAGACACCTATCAAATACGAAGATCCCGGGAACCCAATTGTAACTGTCCAAATCTATGGTCAAACCCTGACTAACGCTTTAGTCGACTTGGGAGCTGCAATCAATATTTTGACAACTTCCACCTGCCAAAAGCTTGGCATCACATCAGTAGAACCTACTTCTACTTTGTTAGAATTGGCAGATCGATCTGTAGTTTGACCCGAAGGTACTCTATACGATGTCATGGTTTCCGTAGACTCTTGGGAATATCCAACTGATTTCCTGGTAATTAATCCAAAAACCCGATTAGATGGACATCCGCTAATATTAGGAAGACCTTGGCTTGCTACTGCCTATGCCTACATTGGTTGCTGGCAGGGAAACATGACTATAACTGAAGGACCAGATGTTAAAAATCTAGCTCTATATCCTCGAGCACAGCCAAGCCTGCCAATGATCAAAACCAATCAGTATCCTGTGTCATACCTTACTAACAATATCAGAGCCCCATTGACTGTACAGAAGGCTTTAGATTTTAAAGATCAAATAGAAGATGATGCCATCAATAACTTCATTAGTCAAACCGAATCTAGATCTCACACACAGTGTTTTATGATAGAGGCAGCATTTGATAGTGAGCTAGAAGAAGACCCTTTAAAATATCCACATGACCAAACAATACCAGTAACTGTTGTTGCCAATAGTAAAGTAGTGGAAATTGAACCTGGTAAGACTCTAAATATTAACGTCAACCTTACACCAGATCAAGAAATGAAGCTTGTTAATCTGTTACAAAAATATAACGGAGCATTTGCGTGGGATTACCCTAACATGAAGGGGATTGATCCTCAATTATGCACCCACCACATTTATATAGAGAAGGATGCAAGACCTGTTCGTCAGCCACAAAGAAGACTCAACCCCCATCTAAAAGAAATAGTAAAAGCCGAACTTCAGAAACTTTTAGATGTTAATTTTATTTACCCCATCTCCGACAGTAAGTGGGTCTCTCCCTAGTGGTGGTACCCAAGAAAAATGGGAAATGGAGGATTTGCGTGGATTACAGGGAGTTAAATAAGGCCACACAGAAGGATCACTTTCCCCTCCCATTTATAGATCAAGTACTGGACACTTTGGCAGGGAAGAAATTTTTTTCTTTCCTGGATGGCTTCAGCGGATATAACCAAATCCAAATTGCCCCTGAAGACCAGGATAAAACTACCTTTACTTGCCCTTGGGGAACGTTTGCCTATTGAGTACTACCCTTCGTCCTATGCAATTCCCCTGCTACATTCCAAAGGGTTGTTCTCAGCATCTTTGCAGACCTAATAAACGACGGACTTGAGGTGTACATGGATGACTTTACACCATATGGAGATGATTTTGACCCAGCTCTGGATACCCTGGAAAAAGTCCTACAACGTTGTATCGCTACCAGACTTTGCCTGAGCCACGAAAAGTGTTACATGATGATGACAGAAGGGCTCATTCTAGGGCACTACATCTCAGCAGCTGGCATCCAGGTAGACCCTGCCAAAATTCAGATTCTTTTGCTCATCCCTACTCCCACTACTCAAACAGAGGTACGCAGTTTCCTTGGATTTTCTGGATATTACAGACGATTTATAGAACATTATTCACACATTGCTGCACCTCTATATGCTTTAACTGGCAATGTTGATTTCTTATGGACAGAAAAATGCGACCAGGCTTTTAAGGAATTGAAGAACCTGTTATCAACAGCTCCAGTTCTTCAAGGACCCAACTGGAATTTGCCATTTCAAATCTCATCTGATGCCTCAGACACAGCAATTGGTGCAGTCCTAGGGCAAGAAGAGGCTATGAAGCCATATGCTATTTACTATATCAGCAAAAATTTATCCTCTGCCGAACTCAATTATACTGTTACTGAAAAGGAATTCCTGGCTGTAATACATGCTGTTAACAAATTTAGACATTATATTACAGGCTATCCTGTTGTGTTATATACAGATCATTCTGCTATCAAATATTTGGCAAATAAACCTATTACGAATGCTAGAATAACCAGGTGGTTGATCTTATTGCAGGAGTTCGACATCACAATCAAGGATCGACCTGGCAAGGAGTACCCTGTAGCTGATTTCCTCTCACGAATACCGAAAGCAATTGAAACAGCAGCAGTGGAAGATCAATTTCCTGACGAGCACCTGTTTTCCGTTGTTGTTCGAACACCCTGGTATGCTGATGTCGCCAATTACCTCGCAGTCGGTAAGCTACCAAAACACTTAACCCCTCAGGAACGCAAGCAGATTGTTCAGAAGAGCACTCGGTTTTCATGGATTGGAGGCCATTTGTTCCATACAGGGGCAGACATGCAAATCGGAAGGTGTATTCGAGAAGACGAAATCTTTGACATTCTAAAAGCTTGCCATGACGGGCCATGCGGGGGACATTTCGCTAAAAATAGAACAACACATAAAGTATTGCAGACCGGATACTATTGGCCTACAATTTTCAAGGATGCAAAAAAATTTGCACAAGCCTGTGACAGCTGCCAGCGAGCAGGAAAACCTGGCCAAGCCGATGAAATGCCTCTGAGACCACAATTGGTCATTGAGCCATTTGAACGATGGGCTCTGGACTTCGTTGGGCCCATCAATCCATCATCAAATCAGAGGACATACATTCTGGTGGTGACAGACTATGTTACTAAATGGGTCGAGGCCGAATCATTACTTAGGGCTACAGAAGACTCTGTGATACAATTCTTGTTCCATTTGTTTGTACGTTATGGACTTCCGAGAGAATTAATCACCAATGGTGGACCACAATTTGTTGGAAATAAATTAGCTGCAACACTTAACAATTACCATGTCCAACATAAGATCACTACCCCATACCATCCGCAGGCAAATGGGCAAGTAGAAAGTAGTAATAAGGTAATAGAATCAATTTTAACAAAGACCATTGCATCGCATCGGCGAGATTGGGCCGCTCGACTACCTGAGGCATTGTGGGCCTACAGAACCACATGGAGAAGTACTACAGGTTATTCACCTTATCAATTAGTGTTTGGAAAGCAGACAATTTTCCCCATAGAATTCGAAATCCGAACGCTACGAACTGCACAGGAAGTCGGCCTAGATCTGAGTGAGGCACAAATCAATTGATTACAACAGATTAATGAATTGGACGGAATCAGGCTCTCTGCATTACAAAATACAACATTGATTCAATAGTAGCGAGCTAAATGGCATGATGCACTTATCAAGAATAAAGTCTTTCATGAAGGAGACTGGGCTCTGTTATACAACTCTCGGTTTCAGGATTTCCCGGGGAAACTCCAGACTCGATGGTTAGGACCATACGAAATCCAGAAGGTACATGATAATGGGACCCTTACCCTGATCACAATTGACGGTTTTGGATATGCATTCAAAGTAAATGGCCACCGAGTTCGCCTTTATCGAAAGCCACTCACTCGGGAATCCTTCTGTCAACAGCTGCGACAAGATACTGATATGGAAATTTTAGGAGAGGAAGCGAAATCTTCCTCACCTATAGCTTAAGAAATTCATTTCATAACTTGTACATAACATCTTGTATATATGTTTCCTTGATTTTTTTACTTGTATTCCAAGTGTTTTTGTTGTTCCTTTGTGAAAAGGAACAGCACTTGGGTGTTTTTGCTGTTCCTTTTCAAAAGGAACAGCTTTTGAGTGTTTTTGTTGTTCCTTTGCGAAAAGGAACAGCACTTGTGTGCTTTTTGTTGTTCCTTTGCGAAAAGGAACAGCACTTGTGTTTTTGTTGTTCCTTTGCGAAAAGGAACAGCACTTGTGTGCTTTTTGCTGTTCCTTTGCGAAAAGGAACAGCACTTGTGTTTTTGCTGTTCCTTTGCGAAAAGGAACAGCACTTGTGTGCTTTTTGTTGTTCCTTTGCGAAAAGGAACAGCACTTGTGCTTTTTGTTGTTCCTTTGTGAAAAGGAACAGCACTTGTGTGTTTTGTTGTTCCTTTGCGAAAAGGAACAGCACTTGTGTTTTTGTTGTTCCTTTGCGAAAAGGAACAACACTTGTGTGCTTTTTGCTATTCCTTTGCGAAAAGGAACAGCACTTGCATGTTTTCGCTGTTCCTTTGCGAAAAGGAACAGCACTTGTGTGTTCCTGCTGTTCCTTTGTGAAAAGGAACAACACTTGTGTGTTCCTGCTATTCCTTTGCGAAAAGGAACAGCACTTGGGTGCGTCTGCTGTTCCTTGTCAAAAGGAACAACATTTGAGTGTCTTTGCTGTTCCTTTCTCAAAAGGAACAGCATTTGCAATTTTTGGTTGTTCCTCTCAAAGAAATGGTATCCTACGAATGAATTCTCCTCTCAGGAATGCCATTGACATGTTTTCGCCCTTATGGAGGATGCTTTGCGACCATGGTCTCCTCAATCTTTTAGATACAGCAATGAACTTATGCGGTGAACATAAACCATGAGATACCGAAATCAGCACATCATAAATCGCTATCACTATGAAGCCAGTATGTATAAAAGGACAAGAGGAGGGACGTGAACTTTTCATCTTCGCTGTCATTGTCATTTACCGGTACCATTGTTATTGGTGATCTTTATCATGACGATTCCCCTAAAAATATTTTTTGATCACTACTTGGGAGTAAGAACGAACGATTTATATCTATCTGTCGGGATCGTAAGACTTCTTCCACCATTCCCCGCTCTTAAGAAGTGCGGAACCACCCTGATGTGAAAATAAAAAAGAGAGGTGCCCTGCAAAAGAAAACAAAAAAACAAAATATGAAAGTTGTCAAATGCAGGATAGGGGGTCTCATTCACAGCCGGCCTACCATGATGATAAGGGTGGAAGCAAAGTGGCATTCCCATAATGGCCACCACACCAGGGATATGGTCCAAAGGTAAATTAATAAGCAAATCTTGGAACAGGAGGTCTCATCGCGAGCCGGCCTGACCACATTTCACGCCTACCTTGTGAATGGCATTATGGCTATCTGGTCACCAAGCCAGCATAATGGCCTGCATTTTGACAAAGCACTCTTCAGAATATACACAAAGGATCATGGTTCCGGAGGGTGAGATAAACAACTCTGCCAAGGTTATGAACACCTGTTGGCAAAAGAGCTTTGTTAATGGCATAGAAGTCGTAATATTTACACCAACAGGTATGACATTAAATCTTTATGTCTCTTATATCCTTTACATGTATCATATGTCACACCCCGATATATCTATCGCATGAATATTACCACCGATCATGGCAACGGAACTGACAATGACTACTGGAGACTTCGTACAGTTGACAGAACATCCAATCCCCCGGTTCCTCATTATATCACGCAGGCTTATATAAAACGCGATCCACCTTTTTGCCTCGGTTTCGGCATTTCGTTGTTTTTTTACAACATGGCATAATTTCATATGATGTACTTGATGATTGCACTCCTGACTGGCTGCTGCTCCTCTCTTTGACGGCTGTGGGCAGCCTATCAGATCGCGGGGGGGAAGTAACCTCATTACTCCATGGATTACGTGGCTGCATACCATTCGGGCAAAATAACGTACAAAGGAATGGCATGGTTTAACAGTATGATGATTCCATCCCACGGAGACTGTCGTCCACGATCTTTTTTTTTTGTTGCATGCCCTGTGTGATCCTTTCCAAAATTGGCATCGATCATCCTCTCTGCGTCGCAAATACCGCAAAAAATTGCTGTTCCATTTCTGAGTTGAATCATGGGTGGAAAGACTGTCAGAAGCGAACCTCACAAGCTGATAGTTTTCGCTGCTGCTCGCAAAATCCTGGAAAACGCAGGATGGTTGAATTACTTCAACCGCCTACAAGAATCAAACGAAGCAGTAGCGTTGGAATTCCTGCAGAATTTGCAGGAAAACTACTCCGTAGTAGGAGGAAAGCAGATAGAGGTTACAGAGGATATCATCACAGAAGTCTCAGGATTACCAGCTGCTGGACCCATATGGAAGCTGAAGAAGGAAAGATTACAAAAAGCTATGGAAATTTTCCAGGACGAAGGCCAAAGCTTGACAGTCAAAGGGAAAGGAGTTCTGCCGGCAACACTAGGGGAACCCTCGACCGAGCTAGCGAAGACAGTACAAAGCTATATCACCTGTGAAGGGAGGAAAGACGTGGTAAGACCTCGTCACCTGAAACTTTTAGCTGTTTTAAAAGGAAAATGTTCTGTAAATCTCCCAGCACTTTTAAATTCGCTACTACATGACGCGGCCCAAAGCCTGAAAAAGGCCCAACACATAGATACAGTTGTTAGCCGCCATGGGTTGATTCGGTTGATAGTGAGCCACGGTCTCACTCAACAGCAAAGCACTTGGGAGGAACTGGTCGCAATAGTCGAAGGAGGATCGGCTGCACCACCCCCAAAACCTGAACAGTCCTCTAGCACGCCGGAACGATTAGAGAAACGCAAGAAGGCAGAAAGACATGCCACTTCAAAACGAAAACAACCTCCCGACACGCCAGAACAACCAGAGAAACCCACAGAACCTGCTGGAACACCCGACCAACCTGAGAGGCCAAGGAAGTCAGCTCGGTTGGCCCGGATACGAGGAAGGTTGGAAAGAATTCAGGGAACAACGGCCCAGCCAATTGAAATTGCGGATGAACCTCCAGAATCAGAGGGAGGACCCTACGAAGGAAATGCTGAGCAATCAGAGGCAGAGACTGACCAGCCGGAAGGAGAAATTGAAAAAGGACATGAACACTCTAAGGAAGAAGAGGCCACCAAACAGGGCAATCAGGAAGAAGAAATTGCACAGCCAGGGGGTAGCCCATTGCAAGACCCTCCGGGTGAGGAGGAATTGGCAGCAGTTCTGGCCAATATGGGAGAATATGGCCAGGCCTCCAGCACAGGAGGTGTCCCTGATGGTCCCACAGAAGAAGAATTACCCGAGGAAATGCATGCAGAAGAGGCAGGGGAAGAAAACCTGCCTGGTTATGATAATGAAATGGAAGATAACAATCTGGGACAATCTGTCCCCAGGATGCCGGAAGATATCACAGATAAAGAAGAAGCAAGCTTGAGAACCAAACCCTCTACCGAGACAAGGGAAATTAAGAAATTAAGAAAGAAGCAACAGAGGTTGCTGGGCACTATAGCCAGACTCCGGCAGCAAATTCGAATGTTGAAAGCCAGTCTGAGAATACAAAAGACTGCAGGGAAAAGGAGGAGGACCACGGTAGCAAGAACCCCGAGGACAAGAATTCGCTTTGATGGTCGAAACCCCATCAGGAGACCTACTACCGAGGAACAGTCTGCTGTTCCAAATAATAATGAGGAACAGGATGCTGTTCCAAATGACATGGAGGAACAAACTGCTGTTCCAAATAGCACGGAGGGACAGACTGCTGTTCCATCTGGCCTTGAAGAACGAATGGATATTCCAATGGAACAGCAAGAGGCTCCGATGGCAGGAAGACCACACCAACCCTTTGTTCGCATTAAGAAGGAAACAGAATGCAAAGAAGTCCAAATAGAAGCGCCACCCTCGGGCGTAATTCGGGTCCTAAACTCCAAGCAACGTAATAGGAAAGTCCAGGTTAAACTTCCAGCCTCTATGGCTGTGTGGAAGAAGGACCCAAAAACCAGAACCTTGCATAAAATGATGAAGGAAGCCCAGCAGGAAGCCGAGCAGTTGCGAGAACAGACAGTCCCCAAGGAAAGATACAAAGAGCTCCAACAACAACTTCGAGACATCAGTCAGTCTGAGAGCCAGGCCTTTGAAGGATGGCAGAAGGAGCAGGAAAAGGTTGCTAAGGTAACTCGTCGATTAGATAGTGTTGTTAAGCAGATGGACACTGTGTGTTCCTTATATAATGACGTTTTGACTTGTAGGGCCCCTGCTAAAAATCATGCTTTATTTTTGCTTGAACGATATCTGAGATTAAAAATAAAAGCCATTAGGGCCGGAGCACCTATCCATATCAACATTGTTAATGATTTTATAGACTGTTGCAAGCACTATGGAGTTAAATTTCAAAGGTTATTATGCGAGTTTTACCTGCACAATCTTGTGCTAGACCAGGAAACTGATTTAAATCCTGGCCCTTTTGTTGGCGATGTACAATTCCAAGCCTTCATCTCATTTGGGGTTAATAAGTTGAAATGGATCAGAGCTTATAACACCTTTCAGAGACAAGAAAATAGCCTAGACTTGTGGATACGAGCTGAACCTAGAGACCCAACGACGCTATGGAGAGAGCATAGGAGTTTTATGAGGATCCCAGGTGTCATTGAGATAATAGGACCCATGCACGAAGACTTGATCCGAAATGGTCTGGAATATTTCCTGAATATTAAAGATCTTGCCCTCGATGCTGCAAAATTTCGATACCGGACCTCTAGTCCAAGCATCCAGCTCAGGGAACCATTCAAATATGAGAATTTTGAGCTGACTGCCAGCCGATTGAACCTTTATGGGGAATGGATTCTGCAAGTAGGGCCATCCTGGTTAGGGTATCGATTTCGCAGTCCAATTATTTGGCACCCTGCACCCAGATATCAGGCCTTATATGAGATGCCTGCAGATCAAATAGATTAGTTCTTTGACCATCTAGTTGCTCATCACGGTTGCCGGCCTCCTCACGAGATCCCTTCTCCGGCCTATTCTCTCACCGCCTTGCATCTCAACTACAATGTTTTCATGAGGCCATGAAACAGGGTAAGCAGGGGGGTGTGTGGAGCACCTGGAAGGTATGCTTTTGACTAGCAATCTAGTGGTTTTTCTAATAATAATTGTAACCTTTTCTGCATTATGAGTTCAAAGAAGATAAAGGGTTTTGATAGAATGTGCAACAATAGATAAAGGAAGCTCAAGTGCTAATAATTGACGTTTTCTATGCAGGAAGACATGGGAACAAAGGATCGGTGATCGAAAGCAAGAAGCAAAGGGAAAATAACTACTGTCCCTCCAACGGGGAACCGGATGCGGACAAGATCAAGTAAAATTAGAGCTGAATAGCCCAGAGAAAGAATGCAGGATACTGAGATGGAGAACGCAAGAAGGGAAAGAGAAGAATCGAACGATTAGCGAATCCCTCAGGATCTTTGATCCTGAGGGATCGCTGCTTTAACTTATCTTTTAATTATCTAGATACCTCCGTCATTTCTGTTATATAAAGGCACCACGCCATTGAGCGAGAGGAGGACTGTTTTTGTAATTCTAAGTTTCAGAACAAACTGTGATCATTGAGTCTCGCTGAGACCTGACTTTGTTATACTTTTGTTGATGCGATTAATATAAAAGACTTGGTTTTCATTTCGTCTCTGCATCTGGAGTAACTTAAGGCAGTGTTCCATTGGCAGCCAAGGGCCCAGATCCGAAGGACACTTGCTTTTGTATTATTATACTGTGATTTGTGTGTGGGTTGTTTATTTCCATTATTTAAGTAATCTGATACATCTTTTATGTGATATACTATGCTTCATTATAACTGATATCTGAATGAGTTCTTTATCTCATGTCTCTGCATTGTATAAGTGGATCTATTCGAATTGCATCTCTCAGCTATTTCTGTAGCGGAATGTTGGTATGAATGTTATTGTTATCAGATCCATGTGAAATAGTATTTGTAAGACTTGAAAGCAATATTACTTCGTTCAGAAACATAGTCATATCATCCATTACTCTCAGATTGCTATAGTAGTAGAGAACGTGTACATACGGTTGAGGATTGTTGTTCCATTTCATTAATGTTGTTCCATTTCATTACTGCTGTTCCATTTCATTACTGCTATTCCATTTCTTTATTGCTGTTCCATTTCCAGACTGTTGTTCCATTTTACTTTCCGCCGTTTGATTTACCTGCCTTTGTTGTTCTTAGTGTGAGAGCAGGCCTAAGGCTGTAGTGAGCCTCAGCAAGACGCTGCTTAGCCCCAGACCTATAAGTCCATGCTCTGATTTCCTTTCTTTATCAGTTTCTAAAGGGATGGGTTATTGCTTCCGTACCCTTGACTGATCAACTACCTCGTGTGATTCTATCTTTTGGGTTAGTTTAGTTACAGCTTAGCATCTGTTTCCTTTCAAAACATTAGGACACTATACTACCGAGCATTACTCAGACAAATAGCCTTGGATTGAGCTACTCCTTGCAATAACAAAACGTTCCCGGATTGACTTATTAATGTGGTATAATTAGTGGTGTGAGAGACCCTAGTTGCAGCTCTACAATAACGTTCTAAGAGGTCGGCCCTCTTAGTTGATTCTAGATTAAGGAGATTTCCCATAGATTGTTGGTTTGTGGCTAGATCCGCTCTCTCAGGCTAGAGTAATTGTTTATGTCCATACTGAGAATTACCTACACCCCAAATTGGTGACTCCACTGGGGAGCCAATCCTTCTGTTTTATTGATTGTATTTTATGGTTTTGTGTGAACTTTTCTAGTATCACTATTTCCCTTACTATTCTCATCTTTTCCTGGTTTACTACTATGAGTCTGAAATTTACAGTGGCAAGTCTGGTTTTTGCCTTTGAATTATTTTTCTTGAATTCCTTGGTTAGTGCTCTTTTTGGCCAAAAAGTTGCGTTGATCAGGCCTATCAATGCTATTTGTAGTCTGGCCAATTGCTCTGGTCATGCTGATCAACACATGTTTTCAGTTAGGCCTTCACTCTGATTCTTGTAGGTGAAGATCAGGATTTCACCTAGACCATCACTAGTGTGTCTTTCCCACTTGATTTCTACCTCTTAGCTTATTCTTCTTGTGTTCTCCCTGACTGGAAAGCTTCATTGGCTTTGTTTGTGTGCTTGTTTGGTTTTCCTTCTTTTACTTGATTTTTTGAGTCTTTGGATGGTTTGTGGCCCTAGGGCATCTAGGTCATCATCCATTTAGTTGTTTGTGTGCTTAGAAAGTCAAGTTGTTGGTTAGCTGCTCCATGTATTTCGTTTGTTACTCTTGCTTCTTTGATTTCCACTCAACAAGTTTGAAATGTTTTTTATGTTTCTTGAGCATCTCTTTTAGGGCATAGATTACATTACTCATCTTATTCTTGGTTGAATCATTGCACATTGCTTTGGAAGGAATTCTCTTTTCATGAATTCCATTAGACAGGTGTTGATCATTTTGAAAAAAAAATAATCGAACTATTTGTGAAATATTCATCAATTATCATTCCATTGAAAAATGCATAATTCTAGTTTGCTTAATCAATATGTTACATTAACTAGCATCATTGAAGACTAGAGGTGCATCATCATTTGTATTCAAAAAGAAATGAATTCTCTTTACTATTAAAAGGACTATCTGAAGCGCATTCGATAGGAAGATTTAGTGCATTTTGGAGATTTGTTAGTGAAATATTTTATTCTTTGATTGTTGCATTGCTTGTGTGTTCTCTATCTCTCAATTAGTGTTAACTTTAATTGAATACAAAGATTTCCTTTCTCATATAGATGCATGTAGGAGTTTTTTTCACCTGATAGTAGTAGGGCCTTGTAATTGAAACCTAATTCGACATGGACCATTAAAATCTATTGAAATAACCTAAGGAAGCATTGAAACTTAAGGCTTATATTTAGAGGTCTTGGCTAGAGACATGTTTCGGTGTCATTAAACCTCGAAGATGTCCTTCACTTCAACACTAGACAATGCGAGTATGGATTTATGCTCCCCTATCATCAACTGTATAAAGGGAGACCCCACTAGGTGTGGAATCCTTTATCCATTGCAAGTTGAGTCTGCCACCTTGTAAACATCATACACCAAACACAACATTCAGGGAAATCGGAAGGTTGTACTTCTTGGCTCGCTGGGAGGTATTCTAAAGTTCATAGTTACCTGGTCATCCTTTTTCCTAGATCATCCAGAGTAGTCATTTTGGTCTTGTCTATTCTTTAAATTTAAAATATCATCGAGCACTTCTCCTCTCAAGCTCCTTAACTCTAAAAGTGACTAGAGTAACCTTTCACTCTTTCCCCGACTCTTAAAATATGAAAAGGCAAAGTTTTGTGTCAGTGTCTTAAACTTAACTACCCACAAAATATACCTCGTAAAGTTATCTTCCTTAGTGATTCTTTAGGGCTGATTCGAATGGAAAAATTTCCAAAGTCTACCAATCAAGGATTCCCATCGGATGAGAATCCTGCTCCTTTTCCTTCTTTTGGAAATGCTTGTGCTCCTTATATCGCAATGTTTTCCCTCCCTGGGGTAACCATTGGTTTACCTATCTAGTTATTTTTTACCACGATGGTCTCGACTGTCCCGAACCCTGCCAAGCCATCTCCTTCATTTGAACCACATAACGTTGATTCTAAGGTTGACACCTCACCTTCTTCCTCCGTTTCTTCATTGTCCTCTTCTACTTCGCCCGCTGAAAGTTTGAAATCCAATAACTAGGAGGCTAAGAAGAAGAAGAAGAAGGCGAAGAAGAAAAGGTCAAATAATTGAGAGGCCAACCGTGCAACTATTACTCCAAATGCACCTCTCATGGACAAGCCTTCCGATCCTACAAGAAAGTTCAAATTCCCTTGCAGGCTATGTAAGGGTGACCATCTCCTTCGAGATTTTTCTAGCATTCCCAGAGTCTTAGAGGTATGGCCTCAAGACCTGAATCAACCATCCCCGTCAACCTCTAGAGATCATATCAATGCTACACCTCCAGCTAATGATGGTAAGAAGAAGGGAAAGATTAAATTCCGTGTAGGTTATGTGAAGGGAAGGATCTTCTTCACCTTTGTCCTCTTATGGATAAAGCTTCCAAAATTTTGGAAAACCTTACAACTCCTCAACCCCAACTTCTTGTTGGTTATCAAAGGCTTTCTTCTAACCCTCTCCTAGCTAGTAAAGAGATTAACTTGGATTCATCTCTTTCCCATCCTGCTCTCCTTGAGAACGACTCTCTTTTGTCTGTTCACAACCAACCATTGGTCGAAAAGAGTGTCGACTTGGCTCATCCTTCAGTTCTTCACTGTATTCCCAAAGAGAGTGGTGATCATACAACTCATGTTCTTCTCATATCCTTAGATTCTCATGAATCGAATAGTGAACCTTCCATCCCGGCTTTTTGTGAGAGTCCTTCTCCTATTCATGAAGCACATGGGGCAAATCATATGATACCCCCACCAAGTAGTTCTTCTGTTTCTTTTGATTGGAGTTAATTGACTTCTTTTTGCCTTCCATCTTATGTGCCTTTCCAAATCATAGTACAAGCCTATAATATCATAGTACATGGAATTATATTAGATGAAGGCACATTTTATAGCATCATGTCTTTTAATACTTGGCAAACTTTGGGTTCCCCACAGCTTCTGCCTATCACCCATAATCTGTTGGCTTTCAACGGAGTAACCAATCAACCCTAAGGGATCGTTCTGAAGTTCCCTATTACTTTGGGAGGAAAGACCGTCTATATAGACGTGATGGTAGTCCAAGGTTCCTTAGATTTAAATATTCTCCTTGGACGAGATTATGTTTATGTCATGCGAGCTCTTGCTTCTTCACTTTTTTGTCTGGTTTGTTTTCCGCATGAAGGGAGAAATGTGACTATTGATCAACTGTTGTTCATTGATCACCAGGTGCCTCCTTTTCAACCATCATCCCCTATCAGTTCTTGATTTCAAAAAGTACCTTCCCTACCATAATTGAATTATGTGGCTACCCATTCCATCGCCGTAATTGACGATGATCACACATATGGTATTATGCATTATATACTGGAGGCATTGGAACTTGATATGTCCTTAGTACCAAATGGCATGTATTCCTCCCATATCATGGTTCTTCCATTTACTGAAGACCTCTTGGGAGTCATGTTCTCTTATGGGTCATGAGCAAACATTGTGAGGTTAGTTCCTGGTCCTTAGTCAACCTCATTAAAAAATGTATCAAGGAGTGCAAACATAGTTCCTTGTCTTTTGTCAAGCTCATTAAAAAATGAAACAAGGGTCTCAAGGATAGTTCTTTTACTTTGTCAGCCTCATTAAAAAATGAAGAACCTCCCTTTTCCAAATAATTAAGATATTGTAAAATCTCAGTTGAGTCTTTCCTGGATCTTGAAAGCGAACCTTCATTCCATTCACCTAGTTGAATCAAATGAAGCTTTGGGGGAATCTACCTTGAATTGAGTCATTATGCTGGGGGCATGTAAACTTATCTCAAGCATAGTTTTTCGTTTCAAGCTTGTGTAAACATGAAACTAAATAGAAGCAGAGTTCTCCATGGTTCAAGCTTGTGTAAAAATGAACCCATGTTGTTTAATCAGTTTATTTCTGCTAGATGCGCCTTGGTTTTTTATTCCATTTCCACCATCTCTTTGTCTAATCATATGCTTTCACTTGGTTTTTTTCATTTCCTGAGGAACCGCAGTAACGAGTGGTTTTATTAGCCATCCTCTTGACCATTACATGTTTTGAGTAGTTCCTTCATTACTAGAACTAGTGGCTACCCTTTATACCACTAGTTCTTCCAGGACGAGTCACCTTTAAGCTTTTTTGTGACTCGTAAAAGATGAAAAGATTTCCGAGTATTTTTTCCCTTTTTTGACTCGTAAATGAGAATAAAAATGGGCAGTCTCCTTTCAAGCTCTTTTTCGACTCTTTAAACACGAAAACATTGTGAGGTCTTGTCATTTTGAACTTGTTAAAGGCTATGGAATGTTGTTTACCCACCATACGTTAACCCCTTTTCAGGTTGGGATAAAATATTTACGAAAAAGGTGTTCCTTGACTGAAATGGTCAAGCAGTTCTCTCTAGTAACATTTTGTACATTTTCGGACTCGAAAGACACAAATGTATGAAAAGGGACCATGTGGAGTTTTCTTTTCCATGTCATTTTCAAACACTCTAAAATTGAAAAAAATATCAAGTGATAACTTTGTTGGACTCGTTAAAAAATTAAATGATGTTGGATTCATCACCATCACAGACATGAGCTTCTCCTTCCTAGGGCTCATTAAACTTACTAGGTCAGATTCGTTCAAAGGATGAACTTATAATGCAAGCACATGTTATCCCCATCAAGATTGTGATAAAAAATAATTGGGGTACCTGCCAGAAATGGTCACGGAAAATGGGAAATTCTATCAGTCGTGTCAGTAGCTCACTCTTGAACATGACACTTTCTGCTTCATGTTGGGTTTGGATATCCTCCTTTTCATCATTGAACTTCCTAGGTTGGGTTTTTCATTTTTTCCTTCTATTTGATGTATGCCACATCATCATGACCATTAATCCTATGGATCCAAAAGCTACAAAACTATGGAGAGGTGTCATTGATATGTTTAAGAGTTATTCCTTCTACAATTACACTTTCTACTAATTCTCTATACTGTCTGAAATCATTTACATCCCTTTATCTCATGCCGATGATGAGGGATAGATCATGGCCGTCCTTCAACATGGTCACTTCCTCTCGACATCAACTCATTATCCAGGAAGCTGGACAAGATACTTCCTTCCAGTACCTTAGAGCTTGCATGCCCTAATGGCAAGCTCTTCACACTAGGTGAAAAGCTCACATCACTGGCTTTTGATTGAGTGATTTCATGGGTGTTCAACTTTAGTTCCTTTATTCACACTCTGTGAACTATGTTGTTGGCACCTTGAGAGACATTATCATTATTGGTGGTTTCTCTCATGCTTGTTAATGTTTCACATCATTGATTGGTAATCAAGAGATTTTCTAACACATTTGACTTCAATACATTCATTCACATGTTAGGATTTTTACTTGGATAAGGTCATTTGGAGGGGAAGACCCTGGGCTCAAATTACACATTTCTAGGTTGTGAGGTGATGTGACATGATCATGTGGATAGACATGTCTCTTTAATATGGATGGCTACAACCATACCATGATTTTTTACATGTGATCCTTCTCATTATGGGATTGCTACGACCAAACCTTGGTTTCATTATGATGCTTTTTATTAGATGGTTGCACCCATACCACGATTCATGTATCGTTTTTCATAGCTTTTGGTGATGTATATGTATCTATTATTTCCTGTAGGTTTTCTAGTGACGAACATTGGTTCCCTACATATACTTGTAAAGAATATCACCCCTCATTCTAGTTTGGCCTTCACGCTTTAGAGGGCATCTGTTACATAGCATTTTGTCATTGTCCCTGTACTCCCTGTCCATGATCCTGAATGACCTCTACACTAAACCTGACATTCTTTCCCATTATGAAGAAATTCTCAGTATGTCTCTCTTCATGAGTAGAATGATTCCCCTTTGCATCATTTCCCAGGAATCTCCCTTTTATTCTAGTTTACAAGACCGACACTACTGACTAGTTTCCTCCTCATGTCGATTTGTAGAGATTAAAACTAGCCCTAGCACCATATGGAGAGACTGAGCCCTCTTCCAGTTGCACCAATCCTATTTTGGAAAGTTTTTAAATATGTAGATGGTTCGGCAAGATGGAACCGAAGAAGTCATTTTGGGCTCCTTTCCCTATTAGGATGGCACAAAATCAAGAGATAAGACATTCTCCCATGATGAGAGGAACCATCTCCCATCCATCCAAGTTTTCTAAACCTCTATCTTCCTAAGCTAAACTAGTTTTGGAGTGAGTTTGAATGATTAGAAAGACATCTATAGATTTTATAATTCTAGTGTATGTTTGAGAGAGAATAATGTTTTGGGTTGGTTTGAGACTAGATGGAAAAGGCCTTCAAAATTCCATAGTTGGGGCTATCCATGAAGTGCTAGCAGAATTGTGGGAATCAGGATATGTTCGAGGAGACTGGCAATGTCAAGGAATTGGTTGTAATCTATTTCTAATTTATATGAATACAACTATTAATTTATTTCCTACATGAAGTGTCATCTTACATCTTTATGGCTTAATGTTCCTTGACCTATTAAGTAGGTTGAATACAATATTATATGCTATTATGTTTGTTGTTGTTTTTTGTTTGCTTCTTTCAAGTATTCGAAGGAAGGAAATGACAGGTAGCTGGAGTGAGGAGGTAGGATCATCACCAAGCTAAATAACGTTCTAAGAGGTAGAACTTCTTAATTGATTCTAGCTTAAGGATATTTTCCATAGATTGTTTGTTTGTGGCTAGACTCGCTCTCTCGGGCTAAAGGAATTGTTTGTGTCTGCACTGAGAATTTATCTGCACCATAGCTAGGAGTGGAGCAACGTATATACTCCTAAAGTAACTCTATTGGTGTACTATCCAGGATTGATAGCAGTGGGGCAACACTAGAGATGAAAAACTATACTTCAAAAATCTAAAGCTCATGAAACACATTACCCTTTCCTCATTCAAAATATTGAGTTATCATTGATCTTATGTTTATGTTGAACCAAGAAAGGAATAAAGGAGACTATGTTCATGCATCGGGTAAGTGGAGAAGCCATGGTAATCTAAATGATGAATCAATACTCCTTGAAGAACTAGACCCTACATAAATAATTTACCAAGGAAAAGAAGTAAGATTTCTACTAGTATGTCGGCAAGTGTTTTCACTACAAAAGACACCCTCCAAAATTTTTCCAACACTAAAATTTTGGAGCTTACTGTGGATATTGAAATTAGTCATTTTGTAGTCAGTTCTTGGTTGGTGACGGTTTGTTAGGAATTTTAGCTTGCCTTTTCTATTTTAAATCTCAAAGTAACCTGCTTACACATGCTCATTCTGTAATGAATTCACAAGCACATTATTTTGCACTAGCTAGAATAGGCCTAACACAATCCATCATGACAGTGTCTATGCAATTTTCAACCCATGTTGATAGTTATTTGACATGTCCATTGAGAGTCTCCCACTTTCGGTTGTGTAAGTACTTCTATTTTTGTAAGTTTTTCAAATTGTCTCTTTTACACACCTTTGCTCTCATGAGTGTCATTTTCGTGTTTTTAACTGTTTCTTTTGTTTTCTTTAACTTTGATTAGTGTCGTTTTAATGTTATCTTTTCTTTGGCATGTGTCACTTTCACCATTATTCTCTTACCAAAAACGTCATTTTCGGGCATGGGTAGTGTCACTTATCGCATAAAACATAATTTTGGCTTGTTTCAAGGGGAAATATTTGTGATAATGAGTAATTCCTATCATGTAGTCATGGTTCGCAATCATTTCCAACGTTTGAAGTATTTTTGCACAAGTGTTGTCGCTTTTGTTGAAAAGCATGTCTTTCGTGTCACACTTGGTAGGAGTATTTTCGAAGTTGTTTCATTGAGGAAGGCATGTTGTTCATACATTCTGAGTGTTCATTGTCATGTTGTCATGTGATTTAAGTGTGTGATCATGCTCAGAGTCTCACTTTTTCTCATATTCATCTCATTTATCAAGCACTTTGTCCAACTAGGAAAAGTCCTTGACCGGGCCACTCAAACTAATTATTTCAAACTTGAACTACGCATTGCACAGTCTCAACCCTCTAGCAACATCCTTTTCCCTTAGCATTACACAATGCACAATATTTTTCTTTTAGCAATGTACACTTCTCAATCATAGTGCCCAACTACAACCTCCCACCTCCAAAACTATCAAAATTTTCTCTCTTTCCTAGCCATTACTATGGATTGCGTAGTTTCAAGGCTCAATCCCCAACCCTCAACTCCTTAACTGCACAATAGTGGAATCATCTAGCTTCCCTATCTCCTAGAACAACACAATGGGAAAACTAAAGACTTAAGCTTCCAGCCAAAGTCCTTGAGTCCCTCAACTATGTAGTTTCTCTACCCAATCGTCTAGAACCACGTGTTGTGTAGTGTCAATGATCAAGTCTATAGAATGAGTCCTTGATCCCATCAAATGTGCAATTCCTTGGTATCTATCCTTCCAGAACTATGATATGGGAATATTCAAGCTTCTAGCCTGAGTATTGAGCTCTTAATTCCCTCAATTGCGCAATCTCTTGAACCTAGCCATCCTGAACTATGAATTGCACATTATCATATCTGAGTCCTAGACCTTGTCTTCTAGAACTGGGCAATCACTTAGCCAATCATTCAACCATTCACCAATTCGATCTCTAACAAGTTGGTTCATGAAATATGTTAGGTTATGGGTTTTTAGACTGAATTCTTCTTGCCATGAATGGTTTTTAGTTGCAGGTACTCTATCGTATCATGACATGACGATGACAAACGAAAAAGGGAAGGGGACCATGCTAGAAAACATACACAAATAAGAAGGGATAAGATGCACATCAGGTGAGAATACAAATAAATACCATATTAAAATAGAAGATCAAATATCGAGACTGCATGAATGGTCCACCTGATTCACAACCCTTTGGATGGTGGATATGAAGAAAAAATCATATCTCTCATCAATATGCAGCAATGCACATCTCTTATTGAAGACAAATATGCACGAAAGGGTGCCCAGACATTGCCATGTGATCATGAAATCCATGCCATCAGTATCATGTCATGTCATGAGTCATCATGTGCCACATCATTTTTGGATTATGTAAATTCTATATTAGGAAATGAAATGTAAATTGGAATTCCTAGAGTCATCCACATAATGTGAAAATTCATGTGGGAATTGAAAGGTCATAGAAAAGTCAAATAATCATGACGGTAGTCCAAGAGTCACATGGGAGTTGAATGATCACCCCATTTATATATATACAAAATCATTATATATGAAAAGGAATTTTTCACCTTGTCACCACCTACCAAGCATTAGAGAGAGAGATAGTTGTTTTGGAGGAGCAAGTGACTGCTCTAATGCTCCACTATTGGAGTTAGTGGGGTTTGTTGTCTTGATGTATCTTTAAGCTTTTACTCAATTCAGAATCTCATTGAGGAGGTACACTTTCATGCATATGACATTAATATCATAATAATTTTCTTTGAATGTTTGTGATGTATGTTGTTCTCATTTATACAAAGGAAATTGAATTTTTTCAGTGGCATTGGTACTTATCTTGTTAAAGGAGTGTTGTATTCTTTTTAGGAATCATTTCCTTCTTGCAAACTATTCCGCGCATTCATCAATGATTCATTCTTATGTATGTGCTCATGTACCTTCTCTATACTAGTATTGTTACCTACCTTTAAAGGGCCCACTCTTCTCTTCCGTTTCTATAGATGAGCATTTCACAAGGCATACTGCTTACTCATCCTAAAAAACCTGTGTTACTCTCTTATGTTGCAATTTGTAGCCAAGGAAAATATAAAAGGATATATGCAAGTCAGGCTGATACTCTAGATGGGGATCCTACATCGAATTGTTTGAGGTCTAATTGGGACTTCACATTGCGATTACCCCTTTCGTTGACGGATTTCCAACACCATAAAAAAAATCCAGTGCAGCATGCATACTAGCCAATGACATCTACATGCTATCTGTAATAGTCTTCCTTGTCTCACCATTGGGCTACGAAATCTCCTCTATGTCATTGAGTGATATGAAGATTTGAGAGAGTAGTGGCAATAATATTCAGGTACTGCTAAATTCTTAGGGTCCCCATGAGTCCCCTCATCGTCGTAGTTATGTTCCAAGACAAGCCTATAATAATGAGATATGGTATCATTGTAATATGGCCTCATATGTAGAATAAATGGTTACATGTTTATGGTCTAAGAATTGACCAGAAGCCCCAACCAATCTATCGTACAAAAAGGAGCTGCATCAACACTCCTAAAATGTTTCAGTTGAGTCGTACCTCAATGTCTAGTAGCCCGATTCAGAGGGATGTCAAAGAACTCCCCATAAACATCACTTTCCTTGGTGTCATCTTTCACCACGACCCAAGTATCTAGGCTTCTAACCTCATATCTCGTAATAATCTATAGATACTATAGGAGGTGGCTATCTGGGATCGAACTCCCATATGTCTCGATCAAACTATTACTGCTATCTAGCATTAAAGACAATGCAATGTGATATGGTGAATTTGCAAAGATGTTTTATATCTTTGATTTATTCATGGTTCACAGGTTGTAACATCCTCCACTGTGATATGAATTGTAAGACCATCCCACAGAGGGATCGGTCCTGCACTCTGATCCTCATCTTTGGAAAACTGAGGGCCTTTAAATCATAAACATAATTTAACATATATAATTAATAAAGTAGAAGCATAATAACACATACATTAAATTCAAATGCATTAGTTCAAGATAATTTACAAATTAAACAAAATTTCAATACATAAACACATAAAATTTAAATAGGATTTAAAAATGCAAGAGCTATATCTGAAAGAGGCGAATAAGGTCCACTAGATTTAGCATGATCATCAACAAAGACATAAACATTGCCTCTAGCATTGTAACTAACATCGAAGGTGGGATCTATGAGTGAAGCATGAACTCTCGATGAGCTAACTGATCTATCACAAGCATGAACATGTATAACATAACCTCTTACACTGCAATAGCCTTCTGTTGGGACATGTATATGGGATTCCTCAACATATTACATGTAGTACATATAATACATATAAAATAACCTATGAAAAAATTGTTGACAAAAAATCAATGCAAGATTTGAAATGGGAAATGACATGACTGACCATTTTTTGAAATAGCAAAAAAGTCAATCAATTTTGGAAAGTGTTGATTCAAAATCGGGACATTTAAAATAAAAATTACTCCTCGTATAATGACTCTTTCATTTAGGTGTTCATTTTTAAAGTTTTTTTAGTCATAATTTTTTCCACAATATCATGGTTCAAAATCCGGCCAAATTTTAAAAAGATCTAGCATTCTAGTATTTCGACATCAACGTTTTTCATTTTTACATTGTTTTTCAAGTTTCTTTCAGGGTTTTTTGGCTAGAGTTATCATTTTGAGTTTACGGTTCCTGTTACCAAGTTTACATTGTTAAAACTCCATTTCTAAACTCAAGTAGAATAATGTAGCCCAAAGTCCATTTTTTTATAATCTATCAAGCAAGTATTGACTTCCATGTGAACACAATCGAAAGAAGTGATCAAATTCCAAAAACTTCCTATAACATTCTAGAATAATGATTAATGTGAATACAATGATAAAAATTCATAATTAAATAAGATATTCACCTAGAAATGCGTAGTACACAGTAAAATTGTCATCAAACATATCTTGTAAGATATAGGTCATGAATGCATATGTAATCATAAACATTTTAACTTAATCTAAGAATCACTGGGAAGGTCTAATGCCCTCTCAAATATCTGCAACAACAATCATTAGCCCATGAATTCCTAAACCATTCAAATACTTATCAAATCATGGAAAACATCAATAGCTAGTGCACATCATATATTTATTCCTACAACCAACATGTAAACATAATATTAGCCTTGACAAATCTTCGATAAAATCAACATAATTTAATAATTACATGTTCTCATTAATCAAAATAGGAAAATAACTCTTATTAGCATATGCAAAATGTAACCAACTCAGGGACTTCCATGTACCATCCAACCATATATTGAGCTAGATCAAATATTTATTTTAGTCAATCACCTATGTTCCATATTCCATGCATGAATGTGGGATATCATGGGATAAACTTGGACATAATCAAATATGGAATCAAGACATTAAACCACCTACACCTTCAGGCTAGCATGATCTCACCTAAATTGGTACCAATATAACAAAACCAAATCAATCTTGGATGCCTTAATATTTCTCCACCATACCTTGAGGAATTTTCTTGTCTCCATCCACATGTCGAGGGCTACTCAGAGAAAACGATCTCCACCGCAAAACCTTGGGATTTTTCCAAGACCACCTCATCTAGTTCCCAAACGTTCTCTCAATCCAAAGGTCAACCAAGAATGAAGCCCATCACAACATTGTTATCCTGGAAATTGCAAGGCATGGCTTAAACCACTTTCCAACTAGAAAAATCTGATGCTAATTACAAAAAAGAACAAAAGAACCAAATGCATGTACATTGCATTCACACCTTAGCTAATAAATTATACATGCAAATTCTCAGCCACAAAATATTCTTGTTGAAGGTAATGATCGAACCTTCTCCTTGCATTCCTTCACTTTCCTTTGCTTACCCTTTTCATTCATTTACTTGCTTGTCCAAGTGTTTGTCCACTTTCATGTCCTACACCTACTCCAAAAATCGAAAAAATATTTTAGTTGTTTCCTATGTGCCTTTTTATCATTGATGTATATACTCTTCCTTTCCATTTTACTTTTTTCTTCATTTTGCTTCATTTTTCCTCTAATTTCCCTTGCATGAAATTTTGTTTTCCAAACTATCCTTTTCTCCTAGTTTCCTTATTTCTCATAGTTAAATGCCAATTATTTTTTATTTCCCTTTACTAATTTCCATAGCTATAAATAAATTGCAAGTCATCCCAATTGTGATGTTCACCCACCATTCACCTTGGGCTACATGTCCGATGAGCTTGGCATTATTTTTCCTTTATTATCCTTTATTACATGAATCTTTAACCTGGGGTTGTTACAAACTCCTTCCCCTTGGGAAAAGACTATCCTCGGTGTTCTAGGACACCTATGACCAACAGACCACTAAAAGAAAAACATACTACCTATTTAGCTTTATGCCATAGCTCAATGCAGTATTAACAATGACACCCTCTTGAAAATCATAAGAAATATGACAAACATGCCATACATAACTCTTATGGAGCTTTATGAACTAGACTTTATGTGGTATTTATAATGATATAAACATATATACATATGCACATTTTCTCTAACCAACAGAAAAATGACATGATACTTGACTCAACGACAATGGAATGTAGAGGCTCATAGCTCGACCCCAAAAGTAGTACCAATATTCACCTCCTTCCTAGGAAGTCCATATTCCAGTACCAAAATCAAAGTCTGCATCCAATATTCCAATATGCACCGCTACAATGATTCCACCACTTTCTCTCTCATTGAAAAATTGTTGGGTCATTGTTCGAGGGCACACTCTTAATGTTATTTTTGTTCCAACTCAAAATGATAATGAACAAAAAAAAGTCATTCCTCTACCTTCCTTTCTTTGGTACATATCCGCTTGGGAAATCCAGCCATCCCCTCCCATGTAGTTAATGAATATCCCTACCTATCCCTCACTCAAAATCATCATACTAATCATAGCATGATCATGGAAATAAATTGATTCTATTGGGTACTAGTGTTCCACAATGGCCCTGCTTCTAAATTATTTACCAACACATTGTTGCATGTTTCAATTCCTTTTACTCTAGCTGGTAACATTCTTATAGCCACTTCCAACAACCCAGAACGGGCATTTTCCATGCTTTCCAATACCAAGTACACAATTTTTATTAGACTCAAAATGAATTTAAATAAATTCAAATCACACCTCATTGGTGGCCCTTGAATAAGGTATGCTTGCAATTTTTCTTATATCTTGTCATAGCAAGTCAAACTTGATTTTTTATTAAATCATTATGGATAAACATATCACATCTGTTTAGCTAAAAAATCAACCACCGTAAATCATAATTAGAGAGAATGTGCATAATTAAAACTAAAATAAAATATTGAAACTTATATTTCAAATTGTTCTTTACTTCTTCCTTTGTTCTTTGTCTTTTATGTACACACACTCAATCGGTTGCCAAACTGAGAAAGCACCTAGTTCCTTCTCTTCTCTTTAATCACGTAAACAAAATAGATCAATTTCCAGACATGGTAGCACCAAATTACTTATATTCTCTTCTCTTCCAAATAAACAAGGGAATTTGGAGACTATACTACCTCCTCCCTCAATATCAGCAAGGGCATCCAAAGACCAAACAAACTCTACCATAAATATCAACAACAAGGGCATCAAGACAAAAAATAACCTTTATCCCCAATATCATCAACAAGGGAATTTGGAGACTAGACCACCTCTACGCTGAATATCACAACTCAATGTTGGTCTCTTTCCTAAGCTATCTACGGCTCAAGGGAATATAAACCTAACCGACAACCTCTAGGGAATCCAAGTTGTTTCAGGGTTCTAGAGTGTTTGTCCCAACACACAACCATAGGAAACCGAGAACCAATCCCCTTCACAAGATATACATATGCGTAGTGTAAAAAACAAGATATACACCTAAACCTGGTGTACATCACCACACATACACCTACACCCAATGTACAAAGAAACGCATCAACTTACACTTGGTTTTATTAGAAAAACACATAGATATACACCTGGTGTACATGATCACACAATCACCTACAGCGAGTCGTATACACTGTATAATATAATGAATACACATGTCACAATACAACCACTACACAATGCTCATGACGCAGTACACATTTACACAACACAACATGTATAACATATCAAACATAGTAGTACTGCACATTCAAAGACCATAATCTATCTACCATGAAACCTTTCCCTTGGTGTATTTCCCAAGCCTCATTGTGTTTGTCCCAATGCACAACCATAGGAAACCCAAGAACCAATCTCTTTCACAACACATACATATACATAGTGTATAAAACAACACATACACCTACACCTGGTGTACAACACCACACATACACCTACACCTGATGTACAACACAACACATACACATACATCCGATGTATAAAGAAACACATATATGTATGCCTAGTGTACAACATCACAAAATCACCTACTCCTAGTGTACAATCAAAACACATATATGTACAACTATATAATAGAATGAATACACATGTCACCATACAACGACTACACAATACTCATGACACAGTACCACATTTACACAACACAACATTTACAACATATAAAAAATAGTAGTGCTACACATTTAGACACCACACTCTCTCTACCAGGAAACCTTTCCGTTAGTGTCCTTCCCATGCCCCACTGCGTGCATCCAAAACCCAAGCCCCATTTCTGTGGATATTTCCACTATCCGTGCTGGTCCCCACATGTTGTAGATCACATTGCTTTCATTTTCCTAATGTATCCTTCAACATTTCTTGCATAATTATAGGCACATAATATCAAATCATATCCACATGATACTAATCGCATAGGTATTCTAGGGCTACTCTTCTGACATGATTCCTCATAAACGAAGAACATTTTCATCTCATTCACCTACATAAATAATCATTTTTCCACAAGAACAATCGATGACGATACACACATACACACACACACACAGAGATATCTATCTATCTATCTATCTATCTATCGATATATATATATATATATATATATATATATATATATATATATATATATATATATATATATATATATATATATATATATATATATATATATATATATATAGAGAGAGAGAGAGAGAGAGAGAGAGAGAGAGAGAGAGAGAGAGAGAAAGATGAGCATAATCATGATCACAACGTAATTACTATTGTTCATAAGGTAAACGTTAAGACAACTCCCTCCATGGACAATATGAAAAACATTGAGACAAAAATTTACAATACACGAAAGGAATTTGTTACCTCAAATCTAGTTACTTTACCTTTCGTGTTACCTTTCTCTTGATTGTCCAACCACCATTCATTTATCCCAATAGAACCAACCAACCTAAGCAGCTATCATATTATTTCCTTTAGTAGCTAGTATTCATGCACCAAGCTTCATCCAGGTTTCATAATACTTATTGGGTTTATCTTGTCTCTCTGCAAGCTCCATTAGCTTTCCTCTTTTTCAAACCAATTCCCAAGACCCTTAAAACATAAGAGGAAACAATAAGAAGGAAAGATAAAGAAAACATATAAATCCAAGAAAATAGAAATAAAGCGGAATCGATGTGCATTAGAAACATTAAAAACCGAAAATAAAGCACAAACAAATAACAAAACACCGAAAGCACAAAAATTTCAGCTGACACTCTGACCCAACCCCCTATAGCTCACTAGTTCTTGAAAGGGAATTCTCAACCCTAGCCTCCTTAAGGACCTATGGTAGTTTGTTTGTCCATGCAATTATCTACATCATACTACCATAAACACATAATTGTTAATGAATAAATAAATATAACAATATACCAATTACCTTACCTTATTGTAACAAGCACGTTTCCCAGCAACTGATTACCAACATATATGATTTTCCATGGGGTTCTGATTCCCTTGATGAATCCATCCATAACTAAATAATAGTTGTTATGCATGCATCTGATCAACTATCTATCAAGTAAGTTCCTTAAATCCGAAGTGCTTCCTTTCACTTTACTTTCTCTACTACTCAGTAATGGAGCATAATCTCCTTCTACTATGGGTTGCATCATGATATAGTTTGGTTTCATCTTAAAAATCAAACACTATAGTGTCGTGATAAGAAGATCAAAGCTATGTGCTATAGTATTTTTGAAGTTTTAGAGAAGCTGAGTGGTACTGCCTCCAAGATCATTCTACAACAATATATACCCATTTACCTGTTAATGAATGTTAGAAATCTAAAACTCTATGACAACCTTAGAGCAACATCCTTGTCATTTGTAACTATGCAATGCATGGTCTCTTCCTTTCACAAATGCACACTACGTAATCACATTCCTCAAGTGCAACCTTTAACCTCCAAAACATCACAATTTCTCTCTCCTACCTAGTCTCAAGGCTCTCTCAATGCTCAGGCCTCAGTCCTGAGCTCTTGAACTACACAATTTCATAATCACCTACCCTCCTTGCCTCCCATAACTACATAGTGAGAAAAATCAAGACACATGCCGAAAACACGAGTCCTTGAGTCCCTTAATTATGTCATCCCTATGCCAAAGCCTCCATAACTCTACATTACGTAGTCTCGAAGCTCAAGCCCCCATAATAATTCCTTCATTCATGGAATTTCACAATGCCTTAGCCTCTGTCATTATAGAACTTCACAATGGCCATCTTCAATACTCAAGCCCCAACCATGAGCTCTTAATCCCCTCAACCATGAGCTCTTAATCCCCTCAACTATGCAACTTATTGAACATTTCCATCCTAAACTGCACATTGTGTAGTCTTAAGCTTGAGTCCCTCACCTTCGCCTCTAAATCCGCTTAATCACTTAGCTAGTCACTTGACGATTCACTAGTTCCAACACTAAGATGCGATTTCATGAAATATGTTAAGTTATGGGCCTAAAGACTGATATGAACTTGACATAAATAGTTTTCAGTTGCATGTACTCTATCTTATCATGACAGGATGATAAAGTAGGAAAACAGTAAAGGGACCATGCTATAAGTCACATATGAAGCGAAAAGGATAATATGATCATCAGGTGAGAAGAAAAAGGAACACCAGATTATAGTATAAGATCAAATATTAGGATTGCATGAAGGCTCCACCTAATTCACAACGAGTTGGAGGGTGGACATGAATAAAAAAGTATATTTCTCTTGAATATGAAGCATTGCACGTCTCTTATTTAATACAAAGAAAAATTAAAGAGTGACTTGACATTTCCATGTCATTCATGAATTCCATATCATGAGTGTCATTTCATGTCACGAGTCATTACGTCCCACATCATTTGTGGATTATGCTAATTCTATATTGGAAAATGTAATGTAAAGTGGAAGTCCAAGAGTCATTCATGTAATGTTAAAAGAGATGCATATTCGAAACGTCGTAAGGAAGTCAAATTGTCATGAGGGTAGTCCAATAGTGACATGGGAGGTGAATGATCACCCCATTTGCATATGTACACCTTGATTGTACATGCAAAGGACCTTTTCACCTTGACTCCTCCTACTAGGCATTAGAGAGGAAGATAGTTATTTTAGAGGAGTGAGTGACTGCTATAATGCCTCATTTTTTGAACGAGTGGTGTTGATTGTCTTAATGTATCTTGAAACTTTTACTTTATTCAAAATCTCATTGAGCCGACATACTTTCATGCATATGTCATGAATATCATAATAGCATTCTAAGAATGTTTGTGATGTACATTTTTCTCATCTGTACTAAGGAAATTGATTTATTTCTGTGAATTTGGTACCTATGTTGTTAAAGGTGTCTTGTATTTCGTTTAATAATCATTGCTTCTTAATGAAATATTTAGTTGGTTGATCAATCATTCCTTCTTATGTATGTGCTCATGTATCTTTTGAAGATTACTACGATTACTTGTATTTAAAGCGCCCACTTTTCTCTTCCCTATCTATTGAAGGACCTTGATACTTTCAACAGTTAAACATTTCAAAAGGCATACTCACTTATTGATCCAAAAATACTTGTATGTTACTTTCTTGTGCCAAAATTTGTAGCGAATAAAAATATACAAGGATATTTGGCAGTCAAGGTGATACTCCGAATGGGGTTGCTCATCCAAACAATGTGATGTCTAATTGGGACTTCACATCGAGGAGACCCCCTTGGTTAACTAATTTCGAGGACCATAAAAAAAATGGTGCTAGAAGGAGGGCCAACTCACAAGTTGTGCCCATCGAGTCCTTTTTGAATCTCTTATCTAAAATGTCTCATCCTCAAATCATAATCCTTAGGTGTTTTTATAACCTATCCTGTAGTGAAATTTTAATCCATGATGAGCCTCTCCATGAATTGTCTCAACTCAAGTTTGATGTTGAGGATGATACATCTATTACCAATAATGAATGTGTTTACCTTAAATTCTATGAATACTATGAAATTGATTGTGAATATGTGGCTTGTATTGTTTCTGCCTCACCCTTGAATGCCAAGTGAGCTAATGTTATCACACTCTACCACATGGTTCCATTAATTATCTTAACCATCTCATCAAGGAGATTCATTTATAATTTGATAGGTATAACTACTGAGATGTTTATAAAATAATCAAAAATCTAAGAATGAAGCCTTATGTATCAGTTGAGGATTTATCTAATCGATTCATTCACCTTTGTTATGAATTTCCTAAAGAAGATACAGATTGGGATTTATTTAAAGAAAAGTTTTATAATTTGGTTCATATCTCTTTGCATGGTGAAGCTAGACCACGTGATGTTTCTTCGTGCCCAAATCTTGTAAACTAAGAGACACCCTTAATTTCATAGGAGGAACTTGCTATTAATTTTTTCTTTGTCCTCCTCCTTTTCCATTTCCGATGAGGGTGCCTCCTCAGAATGTTAATATAGTTGGGGAATCTGTAAATAAAATTCTTAATCCATGTTTTCATCCTCCTTCCTCTTTTCAAAACTCAGATCCTAGGGAAGAAATCCTTAAATGGCTCATGAATCATATGGTTAAGATTACACATTTTTTTCCTCAAGATGACCTTACCACTCTTAAGCTCAATCTTAAATCTAGTTCCACTAAAATTTTTATTTATTCAAAGGACATTTGTTATCCTCTATCATATAAATGAAATGAATTGTTGTATCATGTTACACTTGATTATTCTACTCTGCTAGCTAGTTCTTCACACTCTTTTTATTTCCATGTTGCTGGTTCAAATTGTGATCAAGTACAAGGTAGTCACATTTCCCAAGTAGAGGAGTACGAAGGTGAAGATTCTTTCCATATTTCTTATGTTTTTCAAATTACTCTATGTCAAGATGGTGTCTCTTCATTCATGGTTGATATTGGATATGTTAATATCGATAATGAATCAAATGAGATCAGATTGTTTATTTCGGTAGTACTGGGAAAAGTTCATTTTGATGATGATAATTCTATTGATGTCTGTGATGATGAATTCCCAAGTGCACCATTTTATATTTCATTTTTTCATGAAGATTCTAATTTGAAATATTTAGAAATGGAATATGATTCAATCGAAGAATATTCTCTTATGGATAGTTCCTCTTCATCTCACTATCCCTTGTGCCACACCATTTGCAATGAATCAACCTATGATGAAGATATTCAATGCTCTTCAAGTTGTATATCTCATTAGTTAACTTATCAATTGGCACAAGATAGTGATGATATCCATGATCTTGAGTATTCTTTCCATCCCTTATCATATCTCATTTTGCATGAAGACAATTCTTCAAACCTGCTTGCCCATGAAATTTCCCTCATTCATTCATCCTCAGATTTGCGATCAAAAGAATAATTTGATTTGAGTAGTATGACGGTTTAATTGTATAATCTAATCAATTCAGTGACAAGGATGGATTTCATCCAGTTAATAGCGATCTCATTGAAATCAATGGAAGAAACCATCCTCACACCATGCATAATTTGGTTGAATCTTTGAAATGTGATTTTATAATCCTTGAACATTTCGAGACTCATGAGGGAGTCAAGGCACTTCAACATTTGTTGATGGTTATGTTAGGATCTCGCAACTATGGTAAGATATCCGAACTAAGCTAGGTTCAGCTTTCCTCATAAAACTCTTCTTTCTAAACGATTTAACTCGGTGTAAATTCCATCTTGAAATATGTTTGGCATTGCAGATATAATCTTTCAAAAATTAAAAACTCAATTTATGATCGGATTCAAGTTTCAATTTAAGTTAATTCATCTCCATGAAAAACGCTTGCTCTTAACTTTGGTTTGGAGAATGTATCTCACACAGAAGCATGGAACCGTGAAGTTTATTATTCTAAAGATTATCTTTACTAAAAAGAGTGACACCTATCACATTATTTTGAAAATAGTCAACTCATGATTCTTCTTCTGAATATTGTTATGCTAGTATTTTTTATCACACTTTAAATCCTCTTGATCACTAGTGAATGCATGAAATATTTGATGAATCAAATTCTTCTCCACTCATTTCAGGCTGACTCGTTTCATGTGTTTGTTATACTAGCATTCCTCTTTTATTTTTTCAATGATTATGATGTTAGTGCAGTGTGTAACCAGTTACAAGAGAATGGTTTGTTACACTCATCACATGAGGAATATGATTCTACTATGTACACAATTTGTGAAAGTGTTCAAATTGATTTATTCTTTTTTATTACAAACTGGGAATCTAATGCTTAAAGCAACCCATCTAATCATTATTGTATCTTGGATGACATTCAATCAACTTACTGTTTTGCCATCATCACGTCCAATAATAGTTGTTTTACATCTTTTGATCCCTATGGTTTAATATTTCACTAACTAGGTACCTGTCAAGTATTTGAGAAACTTCCACACTTGCTAATGGTTATGGTAAGTCCTCACTCTCTTGACATGACTTATGAATATGATGATATATATTTTTCCACACAAGATTCTAATCGTAATCCCGTGCCAGTAATTGAAAATTAATATTTTCAAATATCTCAAGATTTTCAATAGGATTGCCACAACTTTTGTGATCCATTTGTTGAATGGTCGGAGAAATCTTACCTATAAATCTCCTTCGTAAATTAACAAGTTTCGATATTTCCTCGTTCTTGTTGAGGAGATCGTTGTAGATGAAGACACAATCACAAGAAGCTTCTCAAGTTGGTTTAATATATGTTTTCATCAAAAAGGTAGGAAGGAGAGGTGGTTAAAAGTAGCAACTATGATATAGCTTTCTACTGATAGGCGAGGCTTTCAAGCTTTTGTGAATGTTATTCAAGTTCTTACCTTTTATCTTGAACATTACTCTATGTTAGTTTTAATTGATCATATATTTCTGTATGTTGGTCGGGAACAATTATGGTGGCTTCACTACAAATTTCATTACACCTGACCCTAACCTTCTAGCTATTTGGGTTTGGTCTTGGACTAGTTTCATTCTATTTTTCCTTCTCTTGCATTCATTCTGCATTTTTTCTCCTTATTCTTTCATGTGTTTTCTCACTTTTGTCTTCTAGGATGTTTTGGTTTAAGCCTCGTTTCACTTGAATTATGGTTTCTCTTACTTGTCATGTTGTGCCTTTTCTTTTCTATTATGTTAATAAGACATTGCATGAAGGGTGTCCCATTTCGGCTTGAAAGACAATGTGGAAAAATAGAAAAGGGCTTTGTGACACTGCAACATTTGGCTAGCCTTCAGACTTTCTTCTTCATCTTGGTCACATATTTCTGTCAGTGATCCTCTAATGGAAAATATGATCTTTACGTATGGAAGGCCTTGTGTTCAGTAATGACATATGTGTCTATCCCAGAAACCTGATTCCTTAACTCAGTTCTTTACATTTTTGTGCTTTCAAAATGATCCAATCAAGTAGAAAGGAACAAAGGCTAAAATCTAAATGAGCAAACCAATATTAGAGGTATTACATGTACTTCTCTGAGGGAACAACCTCCTTTTATCCCAATAAGTCAAGATCCATGTTTGTCCCATGAAATGAATAAGTTTTGATGCACAATACTAAGTAAAATAAATAAATAAAGGCGAACGAAGAGAAAGGATTCTTGCAGAAAGAGGTGAAGAAAGAAACTCTATCGGGGTACTATCCAATCTAGTTAGTGTTACACAATATTTCGTCACTGTCCTTGTACTCCCCACTCATGATCGTAGAGGACCTCTATAGTGAACTCGACATGCTTTTCCATCATGAATAAATTCCCAGTATGTCCCTCTTCATGAGCAGAATGATTCCCCTTTGCATCATTTCCCAAGAATCTTCCTTTTATCCCAATTTAGAAGACTGGTGCTACTGACTAGTTTCCTCCTTGCACTGATTTGTAGAGACTAAAACTAGCCCTAGAATCATATGGAGCGACTAAAGCCTTTTCCAGTCATGTTGATCCTCTTTTGGTAAGGTTTTCAAATATGGGGTTGAAGCTTCGAGGTCTAGAATCTTCATAACGAAAGTCTGGTAGATGGTTGGGCTATATGGAGCCGAAGAAGTTAGCTTGGGCTCCTTTCCCCTATTAGGATGGAAGAAAATCAAGAGATAAGACCTTATCCCATGATGAGAGGAACCATATCCCATCCATCCAAGCTATACGAACCTCTCTTTTGGCAAGCTAAACTAGTTTTGGAGTGAGTTTGAATGGTCAGCAAGACATCTATAACTTTTAGCTTTGTAAAGTATGTTTGAGGAATAATAGTGTGTTTTGGTTTTGTTTGGGACTAGAGGGAAGAGGCATTAACACTTCCATAGTTGGGACTATCCATGAAGTGATAGCAGAAGTGTTGGACCCTAGATACGTCGAAGGAGATGAACAATGTTAATGCATTAGTTGTAGTCTCTTTCTAATTTATATGAATACAACTATTGATTGATTTCCTACATGAAGTGTTATCTTACATATTTATGGCTTAATGTTCCTTGACCTGTTAGGTGGGCTGAATACAATATTGTATGCTATCATGTTTGTTTTTGTTGTTTTTTTGCTTGTTTCATGTATTCGAAGGAAGGAAACAGAAGATAGTTGGAGTGAGGAGGCAAGATAATCACCAAGTAGAATAGTGTTCTAAGAGGTAGGCCCTCTTATTTGATTGTAGCTTAAGGATATTTTCCATAGATTGTTTTTTTGTGGCTAAACCCACTCTCTCGGGCTAGAGGAATTGTTTATGTCCACACTAAGAATTTACTTGCACGACAAATTCGTGACTCCACTGGGGAGCCAATACTTCTATTTGATTGATAGTTATTTTATGGTTTGTGTGAACTTTTATGGTATGACTATTGTCCTTAGTGTTCTCAACTTTTCCTAGTTTACTATTCTGAGTCTAAAATTTACAGTTCCACGTCTCCTTTTGGCCTTTGAAATTTTTTATTTTTTCTTAAATCCGTTGTTCAATGCTCTTTTTGTCTAAGCACTCGCATTGATCTAGCCTATCAGCGCTAGTTGTAGTCTGGCCAGTCGCATCAGTCATTCTGATCAATGTTTGTTGTCAGCTAGGTAGTCTCTCTGATTCTTGTAGGTTAAGATCAGGGTTTCCCCTAGATCATAACTAGTGTGTCTTGCCCCCTCGATTTATGCCTCTTACCTTATTCTGCCTATGTTCTCCCTGACTGGAAAACTTCATTGGATTGGTTTGTGTGCTTGTTTGGTTTTCCTTATTTTACTTGATTTTTTGAGTCTTTGGATGGTTTTTGGCCATAGGGCATCTATGTCATCATCCATTTAGTTGTTTGTGTGCTCAACAAGTCAAGTTGTTGGTTAGATTCTCCATCCATTTCATTTGTTAGTCCTTTTGTTGCTTCGATTTCCATTTAACAAGTTTGAAAAGTTTCATTTATTATTTGAGTGTCTCTTTTAGGGCATAGATTACATTCTCGTCTTCTTCTTGATTGAATCATTGAATCATTACTTTGGAAGGAATTCCCTTTTTTGCTTTCCATTTGATTTATTTTGATTGTTCTGAAAAAATTCATCGAAGTGTTTGTGAAAGATTCATCGGTTATCATTCCATTTAAAAGTACATAATTCTAGTTTGCTGAATCAATATGTTACATTAGCTAGCATCATTGAAGACTAGAGTCACATCATTGATTTTATTTGAAAAGAAATGAATTCTCTTTATTGTTAAAAGGACTAGTTGAAGTGCATTTCATAGGAAGATTTAGTGCATTTTGGAGATTTATTACTGAAATATTATATTCTTTGATTGTTGCATTGCTTGTGTGTTCTCTATCTCTCAATTAGTGTTAACTTTCATCTAAGACAAACATTTCCTTTCTCATATAATTGCATGTAGGAGTTTTTTCAGCTGATAACAGTAGGGAGTTGTAATTGAAACCTAATTCAATATTAACCATTAAAATCTATTGAATTAACCTAAGGAAGCATTGAAACTTAACACTTGTATTTAGAGGTCTAGGCTAAAGAAGCATTCCGACGTCTTTAAACATAGTAGCTATCGTTCGCTTCGGCACTAGACAATGTTAGTATGGATTTCTGCTCCCCATTCAATCGACTATATAAAGGAATACCCCACTACGTCTACAATCCTTTATCCATTGTAGGCTGAGTCTGCCACCCTGTAAACATGTTAAACCAAGCATAGTATTCAGGGATATTGCCTGCCTATACTTCTCAGTTCGCTAGGAGGTATTCTATAGCTCAGGGTTACCCGGTAATACTTTTATGGAGATCATCTAGAGTTGTCATTTTGGTATTTTTGACTCTTTAAATTTAAAATATCATCAAGCACTTGTATTTTTGAGCTCGTTAACTCTAAAAGTGACTAGAGTCACCTTTCGCTCTTTCCTCAACTCTTAAAATATTAAAAGGAAAAGTTTTGTTTTAGTGTCTTGAAATTAACTACCCAAGAAATATTGCTACTTAAAGTTATCTCCCTTACTGATTCTCTAGGGTTGTTCCCAATGGAGAAATTTCCCGATTCTACTAGTCAAGGATTCCCCTCTGATGGGAATCATGGTCCTTTTCCTTCTTTTAGAAATGTTGGTTCTCCTTATATCTCAACGGTGTCCTTCCCTAGGGTAACCATTGGTTTACCTATCTGGTTATTTTCAACCTCGGTGGTCCTAAGTGTCTCGACCCCTTCTGAGCCATCTCCTTCATTTGAGCCACATAACTTTGATTCTAACGTTGACCTCTTACCTTCTTCCTTTATTTCTTCACCTTCCTCTTCTACTTCACCTGGTGAAAATTTGAAATGCAATAACTAGGGGGCTAAGAAAAAGAAGAATAAGACGAAGAAGAACAATTAAGATAAGTGAGAGGCCAGCCATGCAACTATTAGTCCAAATTCACCTCTCGTAGACAAACCTTCCAATCCTCCATGGAAGTTCAAATTCCCTTGCAGGCTATGTAAGGGTGATCATCTCCTTCAAGATTTTCCTCGCATTCCCAGAGTCTTAGAGGTATGGTCTAAGGACCTAAATCGACCATCCCCATCGACATCTGGAGGTCATTTTGATGCTACACCTTCAGTTAATGATCATAAGAAGAAGGAAAATATTACATTCCCCTGTAGGTTATGTGAAGGGAATCATCTTCTTCACCTTTTTCCTCTTATCGATAAAGCTTCCAAAACTTGGAAAACCTTATAGCTCCTCAACCCCAACTTCTTGTTGGTTATCAGAGGCGTTCTTCTAACCCTCTCCTAGCTCGTAAAGAGACTAAATTGGATTCATCTCTTTCCCATCCTACTCTTCTTGAGCATGACTCTCTTATGTCTGTTCCCAACCAACCATTGGTTGAAAAGAGTGTCGACTTGGCTCGACATTCAGATGTTCACTCTGTTCCCAAAGAGAGTGGTGATTATATAGCTCATGTTCTTCTCATCTCCTTAGATTCTCATTTATCAAAGAGTGACCCTCCCATCCCAGTTTTTTAGGAGAGTCCTCCTCATATTTATACAGGGCATCGGGGCAAATCATATGATACCCCCACCATGTAGTTCTATTGTTTCTTTTGATTGGAGTAAATTTATTTCTTTCCACCTTCCATCTTATGTGCCTTTCCAGATCACAATACAAGCCTATAATATGGTAGTACATGGCACTATATTAGATGAAGGCATGATGTCTTCTACTACGTGGAAATCTTTGGGTTCCCCACAGCTGCTGCCTATCACCCAGAATCTGTTGACTTTCAACAGACAAACCAGTCAACCCTTAGAGATCATTTTGATTTTCACTTTTACTTTGGGAGGAAAGATTGTCTATATAAACATGATGGTAGTCCAAGTTCCCTTAGATTTCAATATTCTCCTTCGACACGACTATGTTTATGTCATGGGAGCTCTTGCTTCTTCACTTTTTTGTGTGGTTTGTTTTCTGCACGAAGGGAGAAATGTGACTATTGATCAACTGTCGTTCAATGGTAACCAGGTGCCTCCTTTGCAACCATCGTCCCCTATCGGCTCTTGTTTTCAAGAAGTACCTTCCCCGCCATAAGTAAATTATGTGGCTACTTGTTCCATCTTCACATCTGCTAATGATCACACATATGGTATTGTACGTTATGTACTGGAGGCATTTGAACCCAATCTGTCTTTGGTACCAAATGACATGTATTCCTCCCATAGCGTGGTTCTTCCATCTAATGAAGACCTCTTGGGTGTCATGTTATCTTATGGGTCATGAACAGACATTATGAGGTTAGTTCCTGGTCTTGAGTCAACCTCGTTAAAAAATGAAACAAGGAGTCATGAGGATGGCTCCTTGTCCTGTTAAAACCTCATTAAAAAATGAATCAAGGAGTGCAAATATAGTTCCTTTTATTATATCAAGCTCATTAAAAAATGGAACAAGGGCCTCGGGGATAGTTATTTTACTGTGTCAACCTCATTAAAAAACGAAGAACCTCCCATTTCCAAACCAAGTCTTTGATTAAGATCTCGTAAAATCCCAGTTGAGTCTTTCTTGGATCTCGAAAGTGAACCTTCATTCCATTCGCCTAGTTGAATCAAATGAAGCTTGGGGGCCATGTACCTCGAATTGAGTCATTATGCCAAGGGAATTGAAACTTATCTCAAGAATAGTTTTTTCTTTCAAGATTGTGTAAACATGAAACTAAATCCAAGCTGAGATCTCCATTGTTCAAGCTTGTGAAAAGATGAGCCCGTGTCATTTTAATCAACTGATTTTTGCTAGATGTGCCTTGGGTGTTTTACTCCATTTCCACCATCTCTTTGTCCGATCATATGCTTTCACTTGGTTATTTTTTCATTTCCTAGGGAACTGCAACAATGAGTGGTTTTATTAGCTATACTCTTCACCATTAAATTTTTTCAAGAGTTCCTCCATTACCGGAACCAGTTGCTACCCTTTATACCACTTGTTCCTCCAGGACAAATCACCTTTAACCTCTTTTCTGACTCTTTAAACATGAAAGTATTCTCAAGCTCTTATCATTTTGAAATAGTTAAAGGCTATGCAACATAATTTACCCACTATACGTTAACCCCTTTTTTTGGCTAGGATAAACTATTTACGAAAAAGGTACTCCTTGACTGAAATGGTCAAGCAATTCTCTCAAGTAACATTTTGTAGCTTTTCTGGCTTGAGAGACACAAATGTATGAAAATGGACCATTTGGAGTTTTCTTTTCCGTGTCATTTTCAAAATCTTTAAACATGAAAACGATGTCGAGTTACACCTTTGTTGGACTCATTAAAAAATTAAATGACATTGGATTTGTCAGCATGATGAACATAAGCTTCTCCTTCCGAGGGCCCATTAAAGTTACTAGATCAGATTCATCCGAAGGATGAAATTATAGTGCAAGCACATGCTATCACCTTCAAGATTGCGATAAAAAATAATTGGGGTACCTGCCATAAATGGTCGAGGAAAATGGGAAATTCTATTAGTCATGTCGGTAGCTCACTCTTGAACATGATACTTTCTACTTCGTGTCGGATTGGGATATGCTCCTTTTCATCATTTACCTTCCTATGTTGGGACGTTCATTTTTTCCTTCGATTTGATGTATGCCACATCATCATGACCATCGATCCTATGGATCCAAAAGCTACCAAACTCTGAAGTCCTATCACCGATATGTTTAAGAGTTAGTCCTTTTGCAGTTACACTTACTCTTAATTCTTTCTATCATCTAAAATCATTTTCATCCCTTTGTCTCATGTCGATGATGAGGGATACATCATGGCCCTCCTTTGACATGGTTGCTTCCTTTCTACTTCAACTCATTATGGAGGAAGCTGGCTGAGAGACTCCCTTCGAGTACCTTAGAGATTGTGTGGCCTAACAGCAAGCTCTTCGCATGCGATGACAAGTTCACATCATTGGTTTTTGATCAAGTGATTTCATGGGTGTTTGACTTCAGTTTGTTTATTCACACTCCATGAACTATGCTACTGGAACCTTGAGAGCCATTTTCATTATTGGTGGTTTCTCTTGCGCTTATTAATTGTTTACATCATTGACTGTTAATCAAGAGATTTTCTAACATGTTTTACTTCTACACATTCATTCACATGATAGGATTTGTACTTCAATCAGGTCATTTGGGGTGCAAGAACTTGGGCTCAAATTACACAAGTCAAGGTTGCGAGGTGATGTGCCATGATCATGTTGATATACATGTCTCTTTCAAATGGATGGTTGTGACCATACCATGAGTTTTCATATGTGATCCTTCTCATTATTGGATGGCTATGACCATACTTTGGTTTCGTTATGATCCTTTCTATTAGATGGTTGCACCCATACCATGATTCATGTATCATTTCCCATAGCATTCAATGATGTATATGTATCTATTCTTAATTTTAGCTTTTCTAACGACGGACTCAAGTTCCCTGCATCCACTTGTAAAGCATTTCACCCCTCACGCTAGTTCGACGTTCATTCTTTAGGCGGCATTAGTTACACATCAGTTTTTCACTGTTCCTATAGTCCCCGTCCATGATCCATGGTTGTTTTCAACCTCCTTGGTTCAAAATGTCGTGATTTCTCTGCAATCAAGTACTCCTCCAACTGGACAAAATCAACCTCCAGCTAATCCTAAAGTTGACCCTTTGCCTTTTTCCTCTTTTGTTTCTTCCTCCCCTTCTTCCTCTTCGCCTGGTGAAAGTATTGGTACTAGTAACTAGGTGGCTAAGAAGAAGAAGAAAGGGAAGAAGAAGAAGAAGAAGAAAATTCAGTAGAGGGGAAAGCAAGCAACGATTACTTTGAATGCAAAATCTGATGAGAAACTGTCCATCAAGCCTCACAAAGTTTAGTATCCGTGCAAAATTTGTGTGGGAAACCATCTTCTTCGAAATTTTCTTGATATTCCTGAGATATCAGAAGAATGGTCTTCTTGTTCACATCATCTCCTGTAATCAACCTCTAGAGATCATGATGGTTACACACCATCAACTAGTGGTAGTCAGGTTCATGGAAAGAAGGGTAAAGTTAATTTTCCCTATAGGTTATGTGAAGGGAATCACCCCATTCACCTTTTTCCCTATCTGGATGAAGCCAAATTTTTTTTGGATAAAAGTCCTACATCACCGCAAAAACTTCCATCTGGTTACAAGAAAGTCTCCCTAAATCTATCACTAGTTGATGAATTGACTAACCAAAATCTATCATCAGTTAAACGCATTCTCTCTGAAATTAAATCCTATGACTCTATACCCAAACCAAGTCAATAGGTCAAGGTAACAGTTGACCCGATTTCACCTTCCATTAATTGTACCTTTCCCGAAGAGAGTGAATATGATACCACTCAAGTTCTTTTTGTTTCTTCAGATTCCAATGAGCTTGGTGGCAATCTTCCTCTTCCATCAAGACAGGAGGAAAATCCTCCTGCTCTCATAACTCAAGGGGTTAATTCTCCCATTTTTATGATACCCCCTCCAAGTAATGTGGTCATTGCCTTTGATTGGAACTGACTGGCAGGATTCCATCTTCCTTCTTATGTGCCTTTCCAAATCATAGTACATGTTTGTAATATGATTGTATCAACCACTATTATAGATGAAGGTGCATCCATGAGTATCCTTTCCTCAACTGCTTGGTAAGCGCTCGATTCACCACTGCTTGTGCCTATTACCTAGAATTTGTAGGCTTTTAACAAAGGAACCTGTGAGCCATTAGGGATCCTTCCTTAGTTACCTATTACTTTGGGAGGAAAAATTGTTTATTTGAATGGGATGGTAGTCTCAGGCTCTTTATATTACAATTTACTTCTTGGGCGCGACTATGTTTATGACATCAGACCTATTGTTTCAACACTTTTTTGAGTGATTTGTTTCCTGCATGAAGAAATTTTTTTCACTGTTGACCAGCTTTCATTTCCTAGTCCAAATATGGCTTCCAGTCAACCGTCTTCCCTAAATGGTCCTTTTGTACCAATGGTATCATCCCCAGCAAGGGTCAATTATATGGCAACCCATTCCATACCTACAGCAACTAACGATCAATTCAATGATGTTGTACATCATGTACTGTGGGCATTGTAACCAGATCTCTCCTTCATGACCTTTTATGAGTTGTGATCGAGGAACATGAGGATAGTCCTTTTACTATCTCAATCTCGTTGAAAAATGAAACAGGTCCATGAGGATAGTTCCTTGTCTTGTGTCAACCTCGTTAAAAAATGAAACCAAGGATATGAGGATAGTTCTTTTACTGTGTAAACCTCGTTAATAAAATGAAAGAAGCCCATGAGGATAGTTCCTTGTCTTTTTTCAACCTCTTTAAAAAAGGAAGCAAGGAATATGAGGATAGTTATTTTACTGTGTCAACCTTGTTAAAAAATGAAACAACTCCCATGAGGATAGTTCTTTTACTGTGTCAACCTTGTTAACAAATGAAGCAGGTCCAAGAGGATAGTTACGTGTCTTGTGTCAACATCGCTAAAAAATGAAATAAGGAGTATGAGGATAGTTCCTTGTCTTGTGTCAACCTCATTAAAAAATGAAACCAAGGAATATGAGGATACTTCCTGGTCTTGTGTTAACCTCGTTAAAAAATGAAACAAGGTGTATGAGCATAGTTCCTTGTCTTACGTTAAGCTCGTTAAAAAATGAAATAAGGAATCTAAGCAGAGTTCCTTGTCTTGTGTCAAGCTCATTAAAAAATGAAACAAGGTTCCCTGGAGCAAGTTCCACGTCGATTCTTTGACTAGATCTCATAAAATCCTAGTCGAGTCTTTCACTTGATCTCATAAAAGAACCTTCATTCTATCCACCTGATAGCCACAAGTAGTCTACCTAGGTGAATGTAATGAATCTTTGGGGGCATGCACCTAAAGGTAAAGTTAAGTTTCCATGTAGATTATGTGAAGGAAGTCACCCGATTCACCTTTGTCCCTATCTAGATGAAGCCGAAAAGATGTTGGATAATTGTCCTGCTTCACTGCAGCAACTTCCATCTGGTTACAGGAGACTCTCCGTTTCATCATGTTGGGGGCATGTAAACCAATCTCAAGCATAGCTCTTCATTTTAAGCTTGTGTAAAAATTAAACTGAATTCAAGAGTAGTTTTTTGTTTCAAGCTTGTGTAAACATGAAACTGAATCCAAGCATAGCTCCCTATGGTTCAAGCTTGTCTAAAAATTAACCCATTTCCATTTTTAACCCTCATGATTGCAATCGATCAACCTCTTTCACTAGATGAGCCTTGGTTTTTCTCCTTCCATTGTCACTATCTTCTTGGCTGATCATACACTTTCACCTGGTTGTTTTACCCTTTTTTGAGGAACAGTTGCAATGAGTCATCTTATTAGCCAACATCTTCATAGAAATCAACATGTTTTGAGAAGTTCCAACATCACTAGAACTATTTGCTACCTTAGACACCACTCGTTCCTCAAAGCAGAGTCGTATTTAAGCTCCTTTTAGACTCTCTAAACATGAAAAGATTGACGAGCACTTGTCCTTTCTAGCTCGTTAACAGATTGAAAATGATATCTCTCTTGTATTATTTTACACCTTTTCAGGCTTGAGAGATTAATTTATGAAAAAGAAATTGTGGACTTTTCTCTTTTTTCCTTTTCAAACTCTCTAAACATCAAAATGACCGAGTTATGTTTGTCTTTAAACTCGTTAAAAACATCAAATAGTTACAAACTTGTCCATCTAGACAAGACCAAGTTTCACCTTCGCTAGACTTGTTAAATCATCAAATAGTGATGGATTCGCACGAAGGGTAAAATTATACAACAAGCATATGTTATCCTCCTTAAGCTTGATAAAAATAAAGAGGTACTAGTCAACAATGACTGGGAAAAATGGAAAAAGGGGAAAACCACTTTATGGTAGTCGGTCGTTCTTGAACATGACACTTTCGCTCCATTACCGTGACTATCTGGGTTGGGTTATTAGCTTGATGGTTATCACACCGTTGGTCTATCATACCATCCATTTTTTTGTTTTGGGTCAATGCTACCAATTCACTTTAGTATCCCCGACATGTTCAACAGAAGTCATCTAGTCAAAATCCATCTTTTGAAATACCATAAACATTCATTTTCATCACCGCCATTCTTGAACTTTGTATGATCAGTCAAATTCCATCTCTAAAATTACTATACTCGTTTCATGTTGTTGATGTGGGATACATGAATATCCTCCTACAACAAGTCACTTCTTGTCGACATCAACTCATTATCCAAGAAGTTGACTTAGGACTACCCATTCAGTACCTTGAGGCTTGCATGCATCAATGGCACATTTCTCACTTTTAGTGATAGGCATATATCAATGGTCTTCGACCAAAAGAATTTGTATGGTGTTTGACATCAAATCATCCATTCCCACCATGCAAAATGTACTGCAATACCTTGAGGATCATTATCATTATCAGTGATTTCTCTCACATCTGTTAACAGCTTACATCATTGGCTGGTAATCATATGGTTTCTTCCCATGTTCAACTTCAGATCACATATTCACATGGTTAGACTCATACTTGAGTGAATGATTGAATGATATTTAAGAGCCCAGATCTAGTTTCATTCGTCTGGGCTATGATATCAAGAGTACTAAATCATATGTACAATGGTTTTACATTGATAGTCATTCCAATCATGGGTCTATATCTATAGACGACTATTTATGTACATGTAAAGAAAGTTCATAAGCTGAGCATGGGTATGCCTTCCCTCAGCTCTTCATGTAAAATCAAATATCATGATATATGTATTGTAATTGATGCAGGTCACCTTCCACTTCGATACCTCCTCATTACATCGTAAGGAATTTCATTCGACATTGGCATTTTTTTGACTTCATGCTTTAGGGGTGTTTCCAAGAAAACTAGTGTCTTTTTTATCTACTAGTCCCACTAAGATTGGTAGCTATCTTAGAAACAAACAATCAATGCAATTTTCAATTTCCTTTATGTATGATAGATAAGAGAGAAGCAAAGAGGACCAACCTGGATCTTTCGCTTGGCTCCTTACTTGATTTCTCTCTCCCTTAATAGAGCTTGCAACTCCTCTCCTACTTGTCCCGCTTTAGAGAATATCTGTGGAGACAAAGTAACAAATCACCATCAAAGCATCTCCATCCATGATATCATAAACAATATAGAATCATAAGTACATTGAACATACAATTTCATTCACAAATAACAAGATTCAAAAATACATGATTGTATGGAGGAAAACTCAAAGAACTTTATTAATAGTAGAATAGAGGATTACAACCCAGCTGTCTGATCCAGCATCATCCTCCCAGCATCAAAGCCCTCTTCACCTCATGAAAACCAAGATCACCCAACAATACAATGCTTCTTCTCAAAGATAAACTAACAACACTTCTTTACAAATTACAAAATTCTTGCCTCTAGATATCTCAGATGAGGGATACATTTATAGATGTTTGCAGAGGTGTGAGTCATCTCTGGGTTGATTAGTGTCATTCTATTTTTAGTTATTAGTTCCACTTGGAGATTTCTTGGATCTCTTACTCATCCCTGGGCGAATTCAGAGAGGCAAGTGTCATAGATGAAGTTTCTAGAAGATTCCATGAGCATCCACTTAGTAAACTATCTTACACATTTGTCCATTCTCACTCATTGCACCCCATAGAAGGCTTCTTTAGTATGCATCACACCTGGCTAGTGTAGGATCCAGTATGCATCACACCTTGACCAAGGAGCAGTTAGTATGGTCCAGTTTTGGCTAGTTCTGAGTGTTTTTTCAAGTGGAACTTCTGGGAAATGATGTAATTAGTTGAATATGATCCTTTTATGGTATGAAACAAGACTTTTAGGGGTTAAAGAGCCCTTGGTTTATCGGTATATAAGATTGGGGTTGGAGTGCCCAAATATGTCTATAACAGTTGCCCCCTAAAGCATGAAGTTGTAAATCTTTTAATGTCGGGTGAAATGCTTTATCATGAGGATCCGAGGTAATTGAATTGGAAGGTTACTTGTATAAGATACAATACAATACATCATCATCATATTATTTTCATGATATAGCTAAGGTGGGCATTCACATGCTCAACTTTATAAATTCATTCTCATGTACATAAGACAGATAATCATTTGCAGTTACAAACTATTGATTCTTTGTATGTAGAGACATCATCCCTTAGTTTGGATGATCATCTATGTAGCTTCTGTGTACATTTGGTGTCTTTATATTCATGAATATATTGCAACCCGAAAGGATGAAACTAGATCGGGGTCTTCAAACTCGTTCAATCCTTGCTCGATGTACAAGTCGACCCATGTGAAAAGATGTTTTGAAGTCGAACATGGAAAGACATCGCCTGATTACTAGCCAATGATGTAAACTGTTAACAGGCATGAGAGGAATCATCAATAATGATAATGACCCTAAAGGTACTTAGTACAATTTACGTGGTGTGAATATATGATCCGATGTCAAATAACACGCAAAATCTCTCGGTCAAAGGCCATTGATGTAAACCTATCACTGGAAGTGAGAAACTTGCCATTGAGGCATGCAAGCTTCAAAGTACTGAAAGGGTTGTTTCTAAGTCAAATTCTTGGATAATGAGTTGAGGTCGATAAGAAGTGACCCGTCGTAGGAGGGCCTTGATGTATCCCACATCTATGACACGAAATGAAGCAAATGATTTTCTAGTGGTGAAAACGATCTGTTGATACAAGGTTTAGGAATTGCGGTCATGAAAAATGGAGGATGAAGGTATTGTAGCGGATGAGGTGTTAGCTAGATCGTGAAGTCTGTGAATGACTTCTCTTGAACATATTAATGACACTAAAATGGATTGGTAGCATTAACCCCAAAAGATGGATGGTATGGAGGACCAATGGTGATATGACTGGTGAACGGAATAACCCAACCTGACTCAATCATGGTGATGGAGTGAAAGTGTCATGTTTAAGAGTGACCTACTACCAATAAAATTCTTCAAGTTTTGTTCCCTTTTTCCCCAGTCATTCCTGACTAGTACCTCTTTATTTTTTTCAAGCTTGAGGAGGATAGCATATGCTTGTTCTATAATTTTCCCTTCTGCAAAACCTGTCGCTATGTTTTAGCGAGCCTAGCGACAGTGAAACTCGTCCTTGTCTCGTTGGACAAGTTTTTCGCTATTGTTTTAACAAGTTTAACGACAAAGACAACTCAGTCCTTTTCATGTTTAGAGAGTTTGAAAATGGACGAAAGGGAAGCTCCAGTAGTTATTTTTCGTAGAAAAATCCCTTAAGTCCAAAAAGGATTAAAATAATACAAAAGGGATGACTTTTCGATTGCTTTAGCGAGCCGAAAAATACAAGCGCTAGATATTTTTGTGGGATGTTCCCTCAGGTCCAAAAATAGTAAAATGTAGAGGAGGGATGGCACTTCTCCTTACTTTAACGAGCTGGAATGGCTAGTAGCTCGGCAATATTTTTATATTTAACGAGTATAAAAAGAGCTTGAAAGAGACTCGTTTTTTAGGAACGAGTGGTATTTTTGGGTAGCAACTGGGTCCAGGTATGTTTGGAACTTCTGAAAACATGGCAGTGTGAAGAGGGTGGTTAATAGAATCACTCATTGCAGCTATTCCTCAAAAGGGTAAACAATCAAGTGGAAGTGTATGATCGGTAAAAACAATGGGGGTGATGGTAGGAACACAACCAAGGCTCAAAAGGCTGATAACATGGCAATCACAAAGGTCATTTACTGAAGCTCGGTTTACTTTTTAATGAGCTTGAACCTTACGTTAACATATGCTCAGTGGCAGGTTTATTTTTTAACGAGCTTGAACCTTGTGGAAACATTGCTCATGATTGTGGCCAAAGATGTTCAATTCACCATTTAACTCATTAGATTCTTTCGTCGGTCATTCAACCTGCTTAATTGCTCTATCAAGTTGATTAGAAATAGATATACATGCTCGAAAAATGAATTAAAAACTAACATTTTACTTGATGTACGTGAATAGTAACATAAAAGTAGTTTTACCTCTAATTTTTACTATTTCATTTTGAATTTGGGATTTTGGAGCTCTGGAGTGGTTTTCCCCCTCAAATTTCATCAGCTGATTTTGGGAGATCTAGTGGAGTATTCTCCGCATTGTCAGGACCAGGTAGGAGCTAACCTTGAGCTCTTCATTTTCATTCCATCCTTTTCTGATTTTGAGCAAGTTTTACCCTACTTCTGGACCCTTTGGGTTTGAAGAACTCATTCTCCATCCATCGCACCTAGCTCCCATTGAAAAGTGGGATGCATACTGAGCTAGACACTGGCCAGTCAATATGCATCTCACTTTGCTCAAAGGAAGGGTGCGATAGGGGTAGAAGGGAAACCTTACACAATGATTTTTCATGTTATTTTTGCTTATTTTTTCTCAAAATTGGTCCTAATTCATCTTTTGTTTGTGTTTTAGACTCTTTTTGGATCAAGATCGTCATCACATGGTGTGAATGTGACCATGAAGAAGAGGACATGATTGCCTTACATGATCATGACACAGTTACTGCATTACGAAACTGTGGTTTGCTAAAATTCTTTCGCATATCCAACATGAGGCAACAAATTAGTTTGTTGCAGTATTTTCTCGATGCATGGGATCCGATCAACTAGATATTCTAGATTAGAGGCAAATCCATTCCATTGACAGTTGAGGATATCTACTTTTTTATGGGGTTATCGAGGCATGGTGCCCCTCTCCCACTATCAGGATCTGCCCGTGGGGGTGAATCTGTGAGGAATTTTATTCATTAGTTTTGTAGAGATGGATCTCAACCCAGCAGGGATGGCAAGATCAATATCCGAGATATCATTGATCAGCCCTTGAGGACCATTTTATTCACATTCTCTAGATTGGCTGGTAGCGTGGCTCTTCATTTGGAAAACATATCTTATATGCAGTACGCCCTGGAATGCCTGGAACCAAAGGGATTCAACTAGTGTGAGGCAGCACTTCTGGTCATAAAAGAATAGCTCTCCACGGTATAGAATGGAAGATCCAATAACTTTTGCTACGGTTCCATTTTGACTGCTTTTTCCTTGGAGAGGATTCCACTGAAGCAGCTTCAGTACATTTCACTAGGATTGTCGGCACCGAGGGAACCACGGATGCAGAGATGGGTTGATCTCATGGCCAGACATGCTGGTCAGTCACATATTTCTTTCTTTGATGCCTTGTCTGAGTGGTTCGAACGTCAGGAGATGGTCTTTGCGGAGTATCCATACATTGGGATGCATTTCCTAGGTGACTCAAATTTGGTGTTACCGCTGGCGAGCAATGGAGTGTTATGGGTAAAATGATTTGACCATATCTTTGTTTATCAGTTTTATAATTTTTTGTGTATTTTTAAATGTTATCAAGACTAATCAAACTCATATATTTGTGTACATGTTGGGCCAGTCTGACCGGCAACACGCCTAAGGGTGGAAGCTAACGTTCCAGTAGGAGAGGCTATATGGAGGGATGTCCTTCGCGATCTCGACATAGCGTAGACCCTGGCAGTGCTACAGGATTAGATCAAGGGTCTCACTCTTGGTTTTCAGGATGTTAGTACAGATAAGTTACCTTTGAGGCTACATCGACATATTACTGGCGTGCCGAGTTGATGGACTAGGCTCTTGCGTATGATCGTCCAAGCGGTGACATGCTATCACCAGCACCATTAGTCTACGGTTCTTTTCTGCATTCATTTTTTAGTTTCTTGGTCATATGACCGATTTTGTCTTAGACACAAAACATTTTGTAAAAGCTATAAACAATTATATATTTTTTAATTTCGGAGTTTTATTTTGGTTAAGTTATGCGATCCTAATGCAAATGTTAATGTGAAATTCTTTTCTTTGAAAATGCTGCAAATGTCTATCTAACACGTAATTTGCTAATGAATATGTTAATGTGTTTAAGTTTCTAGAAATGTGTTGATATTTAATGGAATCAAACTGCCTTTCCAAAATCCTAACTCTTAGGAACATACGATAGATATTTGGGTTTTGAATGGAATAAACGCGAGTAAGCTATAGAATGATGGGCTGCAAATCTAGCCTGACAACAAGTTGGCGTACGCCATCTGAAATGGCATCAGGGAGAAGCTTAATCAATGTGCTATACTCACCAATGTTGTTCGTTGATCGACCAATACATATCCCTCTGAAACTCACTAACTCATAGCTTCGAGAAAAAATGGCCCAAGCTGCAGAAGATAGGTTCTATGTACTATAACTAGCTGTGTCGGCGTACCCAACAAATGGTTCCAAAAGGTCTGACATCTACAACAAATGCAAATTGGATTAGCTAACCAAAATGATGACTCTTGATGAAAACAAAAAATGTAACAAAAGCATATCCATAAAGAGATTATTATACTTAATCAAGCATAGTAACGCTTAAGATACAACCCGTTTTGGGGTTGTGAGAGTGAAATCCCATTGTAATCTACTAGCTCGTAGGATCCTTTTGATAGTACTCATTTAACAATGTAGGGGCCCATCCATAATGGTTCGAACTTACCTGCTCCCAATTTATCGGAGTCTTGATCGTATAGCAAGACCAGGTCACATTCTGAGAAGACACAGGGCTTGACATTTTTGTCAAATTGCGCCTTGGACATTTCTTATGAGCTTCGTTAGCCAATGCAGCATCACGACGGGTTTCATCCAAGTGGATTACTTCCAAGAAATGAGCCTCTTCCTCCAAAGTTTTAGGAAGTAGATCGATTGTGAGATTGAGAGATGAAATTTCACACTGAATCGGTAAGACAGCTTCCACACCATACACCAACTGAAAGGGTGTAAATCCAGTTGCATTTCTTACTGATGTCCTATATGCCTAGAGAGCTGAGTACAAGATTAAATTCCAATTCCATTTTTGGACTCTAATCATCCTCTGCAGCATGCACTTAAGGATTTTGTTGATCGCTCAACTTGTCTGTTAGCTTGCGGATAATATGGAGTAGAACTATCGTGGGACTATCCTAATTTGGCAATCAATTCAACCATCATGTGATTACAAAAATGCAACCCATGATCTTTGACTATAGCCTGTGGGACACCAAATCTCGAGACTACATGATTGTAAAAGACAAGAGCAGTCGTTTCGCCACTGTTGTTTACTGTAGGCATTGCCTCGACCCATTTTGTAAAATAGTCAACCGCGACTATGATTGTTATAGACATTTTTGTGCCTTACACCACTGAGCATGAAATGTCAATAATCAAGGGATCCAAAGTCCCTAAACATGTTGTTCCTACCCCTAGAGGAACAAGGCCAGCAAACCACAGCACTTAACAAAAGTTCTCCACCTGAAAACACTCAGAAACAAGGCAATTCTGGATCATGTCAACTGCTCCACTGAGCATCTGCGCTGAATGTCAACTGCTCCACTGTCTACCTGCGTTGAATGTCAACTGCAAAGAAGGCTACCTGCGCTGGGCGAGTTTGGACAAGTGGCACGGTCATTCCTCAAGGTGTCAATGCCCAGGAAGCTTCCAAAATGACACTTGGATCAGGGAATTCGACTGGTGATGAGTAAGAGGTTCCAAATCTCCAAGTGGAAGCAAGAACCTCCAAGTGGACTCAAGAACTGAAGTGGGAGAGGACACTAGTTAGCTTCATACCAGCATCAAGCTGACTCATCCTTTCTCCAAAACTCCTATATATAGATCTCTCTCATGAGGTCTAGGGAGGCTGGAATTTAGTATTTGCAAGGAATTGCTATTGGTTTGTGGCTAGAAATATTGGGTGTGTTATGCTTTGAAAGGAGCTGAAGAGGGAATTCCATTCTGCTGGGAAGGAGATGCTGGGTTGGAGCCCTATGGGTTGTATCTCTTCCTGAACCTTGTTACTTTCAATAAAGCTATCTTGATTCTTTCCTATATGTTGGTGTACTTTGTATGATTTCATTGGTATATTTGATTTACTTCTAATCCTGAATCATTTATGAATATGTATATTTGCCTTTGTATTGTGTTCTTCTCTTGTTGCAAGTAGCTGTTCTCTTGTCACAGGTAGCTGTTCTCTTGTGATCTCGTGGGATTCAAGTAGCTGTTCTCTTGATCAAGCGAGGAGGCAAGTAGCTGTGGACACACAAAGAGAAGAGGATCTAGTTCGAGGGACAACTGGAAGATAACGGTAAGTCTGTCGATCTCCTCTCTTTCATATTTCATAAAGGAAGAAATCATGATAGCTGTATTCGTTTGTTGCTAAGGCGTTGTCACACCTTAGGTGGATAGGATCGTCCTAAATAGGCATTTTTCCCCACAAGAAATTGGCGACTCCGCTGGGGAAGAACTTGTTTATTCATTTCATTTGTGTTTCTGTCATTTTTTTACTTCATAGACTTGACAGCAACTCTTGAACTGCATCTTTCCCGGGTGCAAAGTAAAAGTTGCTGCTTTGATCCAGTATGTTGGACTTGTCTATGATTTAAACTAGATCCACAAATGATTTGATTGATCCTTGTGATAGTCTTTAGTACCCTATCAAAGCATCCCTCTGTTTATACCTTGCTTGTGTTTCTGATTTGGCCTGAAACAGTGTATTTTTGAGCATTTTGTGACCCAGAAACCAAGAGAAACGAGAGTTTCTCTTTTCATTGCAGGCACTGTGAAGGCAGTCTGCATTTCAACGCAGGTCCCGAAGGGGCTACCTGCGCTGAATGTCAAACTGACAGTGTTCTACCTGCGCTGAACCAGTGTGGCCTTGTGCAGCTGGGTTTCTTTGTCCCTTTTTGCCCTGTTTTGATCTCTGTTTTTGCAGCCTTTAACCAAGTATAGGTGCTGGTCTGATAACCCTTTTCTTTGCCTGAATTCCACCCCAATTTTTGTACAAAAAGATTGTGAATGTTTTGATGTGTTTGTGGCGTCATTTACAGTCTTCCTTTGCATGAGTAAAGTAGTCTTTCTGTAGCCTTTGTTTCAGATCTGATTGAAAGTGATCTTAGAAGAGAGCTCATTGGCTGTTTGTTCAGATTGATTTTACTGTTACTTTTGCTTATTGGTTTGAATTTGTTCTTTTCAAAGTATCAAAACAAGTCTTTATTTCGAAAATCGCAAAGTGATTGTAATCTCTTCTACCCTTGTTGATTTCGAAGAAAGTGAACTTGTTTATTTTGATCATTGTAAAAGAGAATTCAAATTTGTGCAAAAAGCTTTCTTTGTAGGCATTTATACTAAGAAAGTGAAAACAAACACCTGCATTGTGCATTTTGCATTTGATAAGTTTGCATGTTGGATTTAGGGAAAGTGCATTAGAGTGTGCTGATTGCTCTTTGAGAAAAGATAGTCGCTCTCTTTTCCTTAGTAGCTAGGATTTTCAAAGTTGAAAGATTGTAAAGCTTGCTTATCATCTTAGACTGCATTTAGGAATTTGTATCATACATCTCGTGGTGAACCTTGAAAGGCAAACTTTAAAAAGATCAACTTAAAATATATTGAATGAACCTAACAATGCTTTGCAACATAACGCTCATCGTAGAGGTCTAGGTAGAGACGTGTTCCGGCGTCGTTAAACGTAGTGACTGTCGATCTCTAAGAAGGTGGGTGATTCCTCCTGAGGGACGATTGCACTAATACGGACTTGTGCTCCCACGTACCGTCGCGTATATATTGGGAGACCCCTATAGGCATATACCCTTTATCCTTAGGAAGCCGTGTCGGCCGCCCTACTGATCGCAATGCAGTGAACACAGCATTCACGAAGATCGACCACCTGTACCGTAAAACGTATTCTGTGGTTTTGCGAAAAGTTTGGCACACCCTCTGCCTAGATCTCTAGAGCAGTTTCTTTTGGCCTTTTTCAGACTCTATAACAGAAAAAGTCCATCCGGGCATTTTTCACTTTGGGGTCGTTAAAACATCGAAGGAGATTAGAGTCATCTTTAGCTTTTTCTCAACTCTTTAAAACTGAAAAAGCAAGTTGTGTCTAAAAAGCGTCGTTAACAATTTATTTTAAACGGAACAATCACCCTTTAATCCTACGTTTGATCTTTAGGTTGAAAAGATGGAGCACACCAACCAAGGAGTTCCCTTGGGTGGAAATCCTAGTCCCTTCTCATCTTGGGGAGATGTTGGTGCACCCCACATGGCCACATTGTCGCTTCCAGGACTGACAATTGGCCTACCAGTTTGGCTCTTTTCGACCAATGTCGTTCAGAATAACACCACTCCTGAACAGTCGAGTCAACAGTTAGATCAGACAAGAGTTGCCTCCCAGCCTCCCACTTCATCTTCCTCCCCTCCTTCCTCTTCGCTTGACGGAACTGGTCGATCAAAAAATCAGGTTCCTAAGGAGAAGAAGGAGAAGAAGAAGAAAGAAAAGAAGAAGAAGGAGCCTAAGGCGACTGGGGGCAAACAAATGCCATCTAACAAAAGTCCACACACCGCACTTGTAAGGCCTAAATCGCCATGCATCATATGCATGGGATACCACTTCCATAGAGATTGTCCCTGTATCCCATGGATACTAAGAGACTGGTCCCCCCGTTTGCACAATTCGGGAGCATCGACCTCTGATAGCCATGTCGACTGCTCACCGTCAACTAGTGGGAGTGAAGCTCCAGGACAGAATGGGAAAGTTAAATTTCCCTGCAGACTGTGTGAAGGCGATCATGCCATCCACCGTTGTCCCTTCTTAGACGAGGCAAAAAGAGTTCTGGAAGATCACCTGATTTTACGAGTGAATCTTCCTCCTAGATATCAAAGACTCCTGCCAAGTCCCTCACTAGTTGAGAATCCGGCAGAGCCACTTAGATGGTCAGCCGAAGCACCTGTCATTGAAGAAGAACCGTCTGGATCCATGCCTGACGAAAGTCAAAAGGTTGATACGGCAGTTGACCCGGTTTTGCCTTCAGAGGCTCCATCTTCGAATGACACCATCACAGAGGAGAATACAGACGACACCGTCCAAGTTCTCTTCATCAGCACTGACTCTGATGATCAAGGGGGCAATGCCACCATTACTTTATCGCAGGAAGGAAGTTCATCAGAGCGCTATCCGGCCATATATTCGGTCCCACCACCAAGCAACCTGGTTGTGTCCTTTGATTGGAACCAACTAGGCAGACCCCGGTTGCCAGCCAGTGGGCCATTCAGAATTATTTGTCAAATATACAGAATGGTAATGGCTGGCACTATCATTGATGAGGGGGCATCTGTGAGTATCCTTTCCTCTATTGCTTGGAAAGCGCTTGGTTCACCGGCACTTTTACCTGAGATGAGAAATCTATCAGGTTTTGATAAAGGAACCAGTCGACCTTTAGGGATCCTCCCCAATGTGCCTATAACATTGAAAGGGAAGACCGTTCAAATGAACGTGATGGTCGTTCAGGGACCCTGGGATTATAACCTACTCCTTGGATGAGACTATATATATTGCATGGGAGCTGTAGTCTCCTCACTGTTTAGAGTAATGTGTTTTCCGCATGAAGGAAGAACGGTCAACCTCGTGGACCAGCTTTCATTCCCCGGATCACACATCGCAAATAGTCATGTGCCATCCCTAAATGGTCTATTCATGCAAGAAGTGTCTCAATCCCCGGTCCGTCCTCCTGATGAGCGCGAGTAATCCGGGAGGATATGACTGGAACCCAGGGGGCATGCATCCTGGCCTGCTTCGGCAGGGGAACTTTGGGTATAATGTAGAATTTCCGCGAGAGAATATGACTAGTCTGTACCCCGTCCGTGGTTGGAAGAGGGGTTGTTCTAGAATAAGATTATTTTGTCAAAGTTATGTGAGAGGGCGGGGGTCGTCACTCACCTTTGTCTATTTCGATAGACATCGCCGAGGAAGTGTTTTGTTTAACGAAACAATCTTTAGGTAACCTGAAAAAGGTAGGCCAAGGAAGTGTTTTATTTAACGAGACAATCTTTGGGTAACCAGAAAGAGGTAAGCCTCCCTCAGTAACAAAAATGTTTTGTCTCTGAGTAGTGTTCTTCTCTTGTCGCAAGTAGCTGCTCTCTTGTCACAAGTAGTTGTTCTCTTGCGATCTTGCGAAAAATCTGTTGAAAGTTGGGCTGACGAGAAGACATGTATCGTATAGACCCGTTAAAATTAACGAGAAGACAAGTATCGTTAAAATTGGACTAGCAAGACGACAAGTAGCTGTGAACACCCAAAGAAAAGCAGAGATGAGAAGAAGGAGGGGCAACCTTGAAATTGTATTTTATGCCTGGGGGCATGCAAACCTTTTGGAGTGCAAGGAAAGAGCAGTTATTTATCTGTTTTTTAGGTTAACCGTTTCCGAACTTGCATAAAGAAAGGATGAGAGGGAGCATAGCTTTGGTAAGGCGTAAGATCTATAAAAAATGGGATCTTTCATGAGACACTCTTATCTTATGACTGGGTAATCGAGCAGTTTTAGCATAAAGTTCATGCTCGTTAAAAAATAAACGCAAGATCCGAGCAGTTTTAACGCGGTCTTCATGCTCGTTAAAAAATAAATATAAGCAGTGAGCAATGTTTCCTCCAGAGTTTAAGCTCATTTTTAACTAAAAAATGAACCTATCCCGGTAAATAACCGCTGTGATCGTAAATTTATCATCCATAAAAGCCTTGGTCGTGTTTGCACCTGCCACCTCCACTTTCATTTGGCCGATCGTTCACCTCCATATGATTGTTTACCCATTTTGAGGAACAGCTGCGAAGAGTGATTTCACCTAGCCATCCTTGTGACACTGCCGTGATTGGAAAATTCCAACCTGTACCTGGAATCCGTTGCTATCCCTGTTTATCACTCATTCCTCAAAAGATGAGTCTTCTTTAAGCTCTTTTCATCTGACTCGTAAAATATGAAAAGATTGCCGAGTTTTGGCCTTCCAGCTCGTTAAAGGGACCGGAAGAGCTATCCCTCCTCTATATTTTAATCTTTTTGGACCTAAGGGATTATTGCACAAAAAGGTCGAGCGCTTGTTTTATTCGGCTCGTTAAAGTTATCGAAAACTCATCCCTTTTGTATTGTTTTATACTTTTTCGGACTCAAGGGATTAGATGACGAAAAAGGAATTTTGGAGTTAACTTTATGTATCTTTTCAGACTCTCTAAAAATGAAAAGGACCGAGTTTTCCTTCTCGTTAGACTCGTTAAAATGATTAAATAGTGACAAACTTGTCTTTAGACGAGAATGAGTTTCCCTATCGCTAGGCTCGTTAAAACATAGCGATGGGCTTGCCCGAAGGGCAGGTTATAGAACAAGCATATGTTATCCTCCTCAAGCTTGACAAAAATAAAGAGGTACTGGTCAGCAATGACTGGGGAAAAATTGGGAAAGATCAAGAAAACTTTGATGGTAGCAGGTCACTCTTGAACATGACACTTTTCCTCCGTATCACATTCGGGTTGGGTTGTTTCATTCACCGGTCACATCACCATGGTCTCGCCATACCATCCATATTTGGGGTAATGCTACCGATCCATCGTATCAGTGTCTCCATATGTTCAAGAGAAGTCGTTCAGAAAGAGTCAACCGGGTCCCATCCACTGCCATACATTATCCTTCATCCATTCATGACCGCCACCCTGAATCATATGTCACAGATTGTTTTCACCTCCATTAAAATCATTAGCTCCGTTCCGTGTCACTGATGTGGGATTCATTAAGGCCCTCCTTTGACAGATCGCTCCTTGTCGACATTAGCTCATTATCCAAGGAGTTGATCTAGGAACAACCCCTTCAGTACTTTGAAGCTTGCATGCCTCAATGGCAAGTTTCTCACTTCCGGCGACAGGTATACATCAATGACCTTCGACCAGAAGATTTTGCGTGGTGTTCGACGCCAAGTCCTTTATTCACACCATGTGAATTGTACTGCAGTACCTTGAGGGTCATTATCATTATCGATGATTCCTCTCGCGCTTGTTAATGGTTTACATCATCGACCGGTAATCAAGCGATGTCTTTCCATGTTCGACTTCAGCGCATTTCTCACATGGATCGACTTGTACTTAGAGTGAAGATCGAACGAGTTTGAAGACCCCGGATCTAGTTTCATCCATCCGGGCTGCGATATATATTCAGGAAAAATAAAGACATTTGACATGTACATCATTGCAGCAGATGATCATCCTACTCAAAGGATGATAATTTTCACCAAAATTATCAGTCTACCATCAGACAATCGTCTGTTCTATGTACCAAAATGAATTTATAAAGCTAAGCATGGGAATGCCCACCTCAGCTAGATCATGAAAGCAGTATGAATCATAATGTATTGTATTGTATTTTATTACAGGTCTCCTCCCAGCAGATGGATGAACTTTGGACCCTCCTGGATAAAGCATTTCACCCGATAAACGGCCTCATACTTTAGGGGGCAACTGTTATAGACATTTTTTTGCCTTACACCACTGAGCATGAAATGTCAATAATCAAGGGATCCAAAGTCCCTAAACATGTTGTTCCTACCCCTAGAGGAACAAGGCCAGCAAACCACAACACTTAACAAAAGTTCTCCACCTGAAAACACTCAGAAACAAGGCAATTCTGGATCATGTCAACTACTCCACTGAGCATCTGCGCTGAATGTCAACTGCTCCACTGTCTACCTGCGTTGAATGTCAACTGCAAAGAAGGCTACCTGCGCTGGGCGAGTTTGGACAAGTGGCACAGTCATTCCTCAAGGTGTCAATGCCCAGGAAGCTTCCAAAATGACACTTGGATCAGGGAATTCGACTGGTGATGAGTAAGAGGTTCCAAATCTCCAAGTGGAAGAAAGAACCTCCAAGTGGACTCAAGAACTGAAGTAGGAGAGGACACTAGTCAGCTTCATACCAGCATCAAGCTGACTCATCCTTTCTCCAAAACTCCTATATATAGATCTCTCGCATGAGGTCTAGGGAGGCTGGAATTTAGTATTTGCAAAGAATTGCTGTTGGTTTGTGGCTAGAAAGATTGGGTGTGTTGTGCTTTGAAAGGAGCTAAAGAGGGAATTCCATTCTGCTGGGAAGGAGATGCTGGGTTGGAGCCCTATGGGTTGTATCTCTTCCTGAACCCTGTTACTTTCAATAAATCTATCTTGATTCTTTCCTATATCTTGGTGTACTTTGTATGATTTCATTGGTATATTTGATTTACTTCTAATCCTGAATCATTTATGAATATGTATATTTGCCTTTGTGTTGTGTTCTTCTCTTGTTGCAAGTAGCTGTTCTCTTGTCATAGGTAGTTGTTCTCTTGTGATCTCGTGGGATTCAAGTAGCTGTTCTCTTGATCAAGCGAGGAGGCAAGTAGCTGTGGACACACAAAGAGAAGAGGATCTAGTTCGAGGGACAACCGGAAGATAACGGTAAGTCTGCCGATCTCCTCTCTTTCATATTTCATAAAGGAAGAAATCATGATAGCTGTATTTGTTTGTTGCTAAGGCGCTGTCACACCTTAGGTGGATAGGATCGTCCTAAATAGGCATTTTTCCACACAACAATGATATACCCATTCCCCCCGACCAAGGTGGGGTTACATGTCATGAAATCTATGCCCCATTTAGGGAATGGCCCAACAACAACTACCGGATGTAGCGGTGTAGGTGGTAATCTGGTTTTGTAGTCGAAAATCTTACAAGCATGGCAACTTCTGAATGAAATTATGCAATCTTTGAATATAGTGGGCCAAAAGTAACCAGCTCATAAGATCTTTTGTGCCATAGCATAACCAGATTGATGCCCCCCACACACACCTGAATGATAATCATTCAAGACTTTTTCGGCTTCCTCATGCATGAGGCACCTTCACATAACTATATCGACACCACCAAGGTAAAGTGTATCACCAATTATCATGTAGTCTTTGGCTTGGTATCGAATACACCATTGTTCAAAGCGAGAGGTGTTTTTCCTAAAATTTTGGTTTTGGAGATAGACTAGTATATCTCCGTACTACAGATAGCTTGATGATATCATAAATAGAGTCTCATCCACGATTTATGCTTTAGATGTTAAATCGTTGGACAACGATGGGAGGTTAAAAAGTAACTCCGCGAAGATGAGATATTTCTTTGATTTGGATTTGGTGAATTCCAGATCAAACTCTTGTAAACTGGCTATCAATTTGGAATATTTTCCCCCTAGTAATTGACGCAATAGAATGTAGTTCATAAGGTTGCAATCTAACAAAATGGTAGTTTTGCGAAAGAGTATATAGTGTCGAAATCTTTGTACTACTTGAACAACTGCTAGAGCCAGCTTTTCAACCGTACTTTCTTTCTGTATAATTTAAGTTGCAGCTCAAATAATACACTAGATGTTCAATTCCATTGTCTTCTTGTACTAAAACCATGGTGATGCCTATATCTACTGTGGCGAGATACAGGTTAAAGTCTTTTTGATATTTAGGAGTGTACACTAATGATGATTTTACTAGGGAATCCTTTAAAGCATCAAAGGAAGCTTGCGCAACTTGATCCCAGTTGAAGGGCACTTCTTTTTTCAAAAAACATGTATAACCTTAGCAAGTTTGGTGTAATTTTGTATGAACCTCCTTAGAAAGCTTTCTTTCCCTTGGATTTTCTAAATCTGAAGCAAATTTGAAGGTTGAGGCATTTGAATAATTGCCTGAACCTTACATGGGTCGAGTCAAATTCCATATTTAGAAAATACGAAACCAAGTAATCAACCAGAAACAACACAAAACACACACTTGTGAGGATTGAGTCATATTTTGTAGTGTGGGCAACGTATAAATCTAGCTCTCAAATGTTGCGGATGATTAGTCCGCTTTCATGAATGAGCCGATAGATTGTCGAGATATGGTTGAATGATGTTCTTGATATCATGGAAGGCATAGTTCATTTCCCTCTAAAAGGTTTCCCCTGTGTTCTTCGAATTGAAAGGTAATTTATGGTACGCGAATGTGCCCCATGGACATATAAATGCAGTCTTCAAATGGTCCTGTGGTAGATATTGATTTGATTGTACCTGGAAAAACCATCCATGAATGAAAAGATTTCGCATCCAACACATTCATCAATTATCTAGTCAATGAAAGGTGTAGGGTAGTTGTCCTTTGGACATGATTGATTTACATCCCTATAATCGATGCACACTCTAATCGTTCCTTGCTTTTTCATCACAGGAACAATATTCAATACCCAATCAGTGAGAGGAATAGGGTAAATAAAACTAGCATGTACAAATTTTTCAACTTTTTCCTTAATGGCAGCAACTTTCATCATATGACCATGCAAAGACATCTCTGAATTCGCGAAATAGAGTGCAGTATATTTCCAGTTCTGAAGGAGAACAACATTTTCCAACATGAATATTCTCTATAACATTAGGTTTGGTCGAGATATTAATGGAAATAGCTTCCTCAATATTGGACAGATTTCACTTTGAATCCACCGTATTTACAGTATTTGATAGAAAATCAAAAGATGAGGGATGATTAAGGTTGCTAGAATAATCTTCGTTGTTATCCTTAAGGTGGGAACGATGGTGGTAATCTTCCCATGGTGCCTCTCCTATCATCATTGACTAAATGATTCCTTCATCTGTAGTATGTATATGAGACCAAGGATCGCAAGAGGTGCCATACTCTAGAGACATGTCTATCCAAATACTCGATGAGTGTTGATTTGTGTTTTCCACCCAGGCCCAGAAAATTGATTGCTACAAAATTTTTGTGGGTCTTGGGGGCAACACCTTGTGATGATCGATACTATCAAAATGGTCATATTTCTTCTTAAACTTTGATTATGTAGAAGATATCATATGACAGGTTTCCACTATGGCCACTTCCGCAAAATTACTCGGAGGCGGGAGGGAAAAAGTACCCATTAAGATGGGGTCTTTTTGGAGACCTACTCCGACATTTTGAAGTGATTGAGAGCTTCCATGGATCATTCAAATGCTTCCACTAAATTGTGAACTGTTGGGGAAAAAGGTTAGTTGGTCAGCGATTATAATTCCACCTTGGAAGGGAAATGCAATTTTTCTAAAATATGTTGACACAACAGCAGCCATAGCATAAATCCAGGGCCTTCCCAATAAGATATTGTAGTCAAGGTTTCCATTGATCACCTCGAATTCAATTTCTACTATCTTGCCCCCAAGTTAAACCTAAAAGTTAATTAATATCCCATACGGTGTGTATGTTCTTCCATCGAACGCTTTTAAAGTCATTGATGATTGTGATAAGGGTGGTAAGCCTAAAGTTTTCCAGCAACTCATTGACATAATATAGGTAGATGGTCCCTCATCAATGATTGTTCGATGAACAGTTTTTTTCAGGGTTTTAACTTTTATAAGGAAAGAGAGTTGGGCTGGTAACTGAGGTTCATATCCTTTATGGTTAAAGGCCATAAGATTGGAATCCAGTGGGTCAATCCCACCTATTGCTGATAACAAAGACTGCTTTTGGGAGGGGAAATTCTGCAGTACTTCAAGTGTCGACATAGCGGATGGTGATTGAGCTAGATCCTCCACTATATTATAACTCTGTGTTGCTCAAGCACGAGGAATAAATGTCGATTTATGTACTACTCGCTTTGGCAACTTTATAGTTAATTCATGAATGATTGGCGGAACAACTTCTGGCGAAGTTGTTGTTAAACTACTAGGTTGATCCGTAGCCTTGTTGTTCAATGACTGTGGATTCCCATAATATTTATTCCTTGTCGATATCAAAGCATCATTTTGTTGTTTCGAGATGGATAACATAAGCACTTGGGATGGGGAAGCATGATCGATAGCAACTAGATTAGTTTCTAGGTTTGGAAATGGATCAATCAATACTATTGAGGTACTTGAAGTTTTTAAGAATTTTGTGACCTCAGCTCGATGTGGACATCTCTCATATAATGGTACTAATTACATATAAAACATGGGTGATTAGGTTTCTTTCGCCCAGTAGGGTTTCCAAAAGGTTTCTTAGGAGTCGAATCTTATTGTTTCTTCTTTCTGTTTTTCCCTTTTTTCTTACCCCCTGGTTGCTTTGTTTCTTTGCCCTTGTCAAATGACACAACATTAACCTCTGATTTCTTGTTTACTAGAAACTACAAGGGCTTTACGAGATGGAACCTTTGCGGTTTGCGTACTTGAGGTACCAATCATGCCATCACCAGCATGAGAGTCCTTGTTTGATTTAGGAGGGGGAGGACAACTCCTCCCTTTTTCACATCTTCAGTAATTGAAGGTAATAATTACTTAATAAACCACTCAGCTAGAAGTTGATCAGGAACATACGTCTTTACCATTCGACGATGATGTCGTCACTCGTGAATACGATCAGATATGCGAGTGGTTGTTGTCTACTTAAAGTTGGTAAGGAGTTTCGTTACCATTTCATACCTTATGGGTAACTGAAAATGGGTTAAAAAAGTAGTGGCAAGGGTGTTGAGGTTGTTGAATGAAGCTCTAGGCAATTCAATGTACCATTTCATTGTTGAACCAATTAGCGTTCACTGAAAAAGGAAAAGCCTAATTGAATCATCATTCAGAGTGTTAGAGGAACACCACAAATGAAAATTCATTACGTGATTCGATGGATCTTCGCCTAGATTTCCATTGAATTTATGAATATCAAAGGGAAGTTTATGAGGAATCGCTGGCCACCAAGGGGCATATGCAATTGGATCATTTGTCAGTCAGTTCAAATCTGGTAATTCTAGAGTTGCTACAAAAGGCAACTGTTGATTCAGCTTTGGTGAAGCATACCCAGGATAAGATGGGATCGCCTAAGCAGTAGATCTTTGCATACCAGCATAATGTATCTGATGCTGATAAATTTGATAAGGTTGATGGGCATAACCATTATAGTATGGTTGTTGATAACCGTTTTCAAAATGTGATTGTCCATTACCTACAAATCCTTGTTGCTCAGGTCCTTACTAAGCTTGCTGGAATTGTGGTTGTTGATATTGTACTAGCCATGGTTGTTGGACCATTTTCTATTCCCAATACCAAATGATTGACCAAGATGCAGAGTGATAGTACCTATTTGAGCATGAGTCATTCCAGTTAAGGAAGCACTAATATGAGGTTGTGATTGAGCCGTAGAGATAAGAGGCTATTTTATTGTAACCTGAGAGACTTGAGGTTGACATACAACACACAGCAATTGTACTTGCGACACAATCACAATAGCAGGTGTAGTGGTAATATTCGACACAAGTTGGGCTGGTTGCATTGAATATACAACCCTTTTCTGTTGAGGTAGTATTGGTACCCAACCACTGGATGTAACTCCATTTTGACCTGAATTTTGTTGTGAGCTCTCATATGGTTGTTCTCTAGGAGGGAACAATGAAAAAGTATACTACCCCCCATATGGTGGCAATCCAGTGCTCAAAGGATAGATCGGTCTTTGAAGATTGGGCTGCCCAAATTGAAATTGGTATGCAGGATCAATTTGCTGAGTTTCAACATAAGAAATGCAGATAGGATTCCAGATGAACAAATAGGAACAGACCATGTCGTCAAAATAGTCCCTGGATGGACTCCATCTAGTGATTGATAACTAGTTGGGACAGATGGTATACTAGCAAACATCGTAGGAGTGGTAGCAGGAAGTTCTATTATGGCTGTATCAGATGACACAGTCCTAGATGTTGATGGTTGCTCAGACATATTTAGTCTATCTAAAATATTTCCTAGCGATTCGATAGGAACTTGCGATGAAGGATGATTAAAAGAACTAACTTCAGGAGTAGAAGGATGTAAGTGGATCCCAGTTCCAAAATGCAATTGGGTGCTGGATGGAAGATCCTCTACAACCTCTTCTATAGCAATCAGTCTAGGTGGAAGAGGTAGATCGTCAGGTCCGTAAAATATTTCTAGAGCCGAAGAAGGTATAGCTTCTGTAGTAACAGACACTGGAGGGGTGACACCTTCTGAATTTTGGAACTAAAATTCCAGATGTTCAGGTAAGTGAACTTCAGTTTATGGATCAGCTCTAGCTGGAGTTGTTCTAGGAATAGAAGTGTTTACCATTACACTAGGATCAGTTCTAATGTCCTCTTGTAACCGCGGAATTTCTTCTATAAAGGTGAATGTACCAGGAGAAGTGGACTCAGTTAAATGAGACCATTTTGCCTAAAATGGTTCATTTCCGGAGTCAAAGATGGTTGACTCACTAGTCTCCACGAATGACGGGGTTTTAATTTACTTTCTTCCATAATTGTGGATTACTTGATCAACTCAAAATTAAAAAGGGGAAAATGTTATTCTGAATTAAATAAATTTTAATGATGTTTTGACACAACTTTGCTTTGCTTTTTCAATTTTTAAGAGTCGAGAAAAAGCTAAAGATGACTCTAGTACCCTTCGATTTTTAATGAGCCTAAAGTGACAAGCGCTAAGATGGACCTTTTTTTTAAGGATTCGAAGAGGAACGAAAGTGACTACTTTGGAAATCTAGACAGAGGGAGTACCAAACCAATCGCAAAACTACAAGATACACCTTGGCTGTAAATTAAAGAGAAATTACCAAGGACTTATGTATGGTAGTCAATCTTCCTGAATGATGTGTTGAGTGCATTGCGATCGATAGGGCGGCAGACATGGCTTCCTATGGATAAAGGATATCAGCCTATTGTGGTCTCCCAATATATACTCGATGGTATGGGGAGCACAAGTCTCTGCTAGCACTTGTCGCCTCAAAGAGGAGGAATCACCCAACCTTCGATGAAAACGATAGTTACCAGGTTTTACGACGCCGAAACACATCTCTAGTCTAGACCTCTATATGTGTTGTGTTAGGTTCCAAAGCGTTGTTAAGTTCATTGAAATTTATTTTAGATTTGATCTTGCTTAGAAGTTTTCCTTTCAAGGTTCACCACATGATGTAGATGTAAAATTCCTAAACATGCAATCTAAAATGATAAACAATCATTTATTTTTTTTTAGTAATGAAAATCCTAGCTACTAAGGAAACAAGATTTTGATTCTTTCAACAGAGAGCAAAGAGCACACACTAAATATACTTTTCCTAAATTTTGTAAATAGTCTAAATGAAAATGAAAATTCATGTATTTATTTTTCATTCCCTTTAATGTGTAGAATGCAAAAAAGGAAATCTAACTATAGATCTGAACTACTTTCTTTAAAGCGACATTTCGACAATTTATTTTAGAAATGAAAGGAAGACTAAACGACACTTTTCGATTTCAAATAGAAAACTACTTTCGACAATTCAAATATTAACAATTCAAGTCAAATACAATAACAAAAGTACAATCAAATATCTAGAGGAGGAAGACTTTACAACACTCTTCCTTTGACTCAAAATGACAGTTACGATGCTTTTGCATCAAAACGACAGTTCGATTTAAGCTACTTTTTGATGAAAGACTGTAAATGATGGAAAAATACATAAAAACATTTAGTAATCCTAATCAATGGAGGCTGAGCAATGTAAAGGAAGGAGGCTTCAGCAATGAGATATTGATCATAAGCAGCAAAACAACTGAATAGAGCTGAAAATAAGGAGAAAAAACCCAAATTTCAAAGAGAGAAATAATATTACTCAGTCATCGCAGCTGTGATTCTCAGAAACAGGGATGCATCTCACTTGCTACACATGAGAGGTGCAATGCATACCGGTTTCCAGTTACAGACAGTGCGATGGGCCAGGGAGCTAAACTGAGTTGGGTTTTTGCTCAAAATGTGCAGCTAAGTTCAGTGATTTAATTCGAGATATGATGAACAGTAAAAATAAAGTACATGGGTATGATCTTAGGAGGTTATTGAGCTACCACAAGGGCATTTAGGACGCTTGTAAGTCAGATGCTTAGTTCATAAAGCAACCCAGAGATTGACTGAAGCAACATTCATCTACTTTGCAATAGCATAGCAAGAGCAATTCGAAGGCTATCTGGCTAACTTTAGGCTCCATCTTTAGTTTATAAAGCACACAACAATAACAAACAAAAAAACTATTTGCTACCTAGTGGAGTCACCATTTTGTTTTCGGTGGAGTCGCCATTTTGTTTCCTGGAAAACTAGTGTCCTTTCGATCTGCTAGTCCCGCTAAGATTGGTAGCTATCTTAGAAACAAATAATCAAAGCAATTCGTGATTTCCTTTATGTATGATAGATAAGAGAGAAGCAAAGAGGACCAACCTAGATCTTTCGCTTGGATCCTTGCTTGATTTCTCTCTCCCTTGATAGAGCTTGCAACTCCTCTCCTACTTGTCCGCTTTAGAGAATACCTGTAGAGATAAAGTAACAAAACACCATGAAGCATCTCCATCAATGATATCATAAACAATGCAGAATCAGAAGTACATTGAACATACAGTTGCATTCACAAATAAAAAGAATCACAAATACACGATTGTATGGAGGAAAACTCAAAGAACTTTATTAATAGTAGAAGAGAGGATTACAACCCAGTTGTCTGATCCAACATCATCCTCCTAGCATCAAAGCCCTCTTCACCTTATGAAAAGCAAGATCACACAACAATATAATGCTTCTTCTCAAAGAGAAACTAACAGCACTTATTTACAAATTACAAAATTCTAGCCTCCAAATCTCTCAAATGAGGGATCCATTTATAGATGTTTGCAAAGGTGTGAGTCATCTATGGGTTTTTTATTAGTGTCATTCCACTCATAGTTCTTAGTTCCACTCAGAGATTTCTTGGATCTCTTACTCATCCCTGGGCGAATTCAAAGAGGCAATTGCCATAGAGGAAGTTTCTAGAAGATTCCATGAGCATCAACTTATCAAACTATCTCAGACATTTTTCCATTCTCACTCATTGCACCCCATAGAAGGCTTCTTCAATATGCATCACACCTGGCTACTGTAGGAGCCAGTATGCATTGCACCTTGACCAAGGAGTAGTTAGTATGGTCCAGTTTTGGCCAAGTTTGAGTGGTTTTTCAGGTGTAACTTCTGGGAAATGATGTAATTAGTTGACTATGATCATTTTAGGGTATGAAACAAAACTTTTAGGGATTAAAGAGCCCTTGGTTTATCGACATATAAGATTGGGGTTACAGTGCCCAAATATGTCTATAACAAGGGGGCAATAGTTACAGATCCATTTGGGCACATCAAATTCCAACATTTAGATCAATGATTTAAGACTCATCAAACGCTAAAATCAGTTGTTTCATGCCATGAACAAGTCAACCCTTTGAATGCCTCCTTCTCAAACAGTTTCATGATTTGAGGACATCGCTAAATTGCCTCTAGAGGGACCAACGCAGGTAAACCCTTATGAAGGTGCGCTGCAGATCATCTAAGTCCACTACCAGGGTGCTCTGCAGAGCACCTAGGCTTCCTTTCACCTTTGCTGGGTGAGAATTAACAAAATTCACATAGGGTTTGGGAATATTCTTATTTTGTGGAGTCATCTAGAAGTTTCCCTGTCTTATCAACTCCGATGAGCTCGAAAATGGATGACGAATAAGTTAAGGATCATCCTATCCTCTCATCCCTTCTTCCATGGAACTAATTCTAAGTATGGAAGGCCATTCAATGTCACCATTAATGAAAAAACCTTCTTCATCTTCCTATAAATTGACCACTCATCTATGTGATCAAGAGCTGGACTATGTTGAATTGTAAGGAGATGATGTTGCTATGAGACTTGACTTTGGAGAAAATGATGTGCTACCACAAGCTTGTATTGCTTTTGATGTGATGTGGATGGGAGCTAAGCTGGAGGAATGACTTTGAATCAAACACTGATGGTTGTAATTCCATCTTCTATCTAATAAAGTGCTTGAACCTTTTTCCGTATTTGTGTTCTTTCATAACGCTTATATGTATGAATTGCTTCTGATTCCTTTCATTTATATTCAATGGATTGTATGCTCTGATTGGTTTTCATCTTCAGTTGTGTTGTCAAGGTACTTTTCAGGCAATTTAAGTATGAGAAGGAGTGGTGGAATCGATAAAATGGAGTCAAGAGGAAAGCGGAACTACAAATAGGCCTTCAATCCTCTCTTCTTATCTATTGCTTATAGGGAAAGTCTAAAATGCTTTAAATTGTTGTTCTAATCACAACTACTTGTCTAGTGAATTAGTATTTATACGTAGATGGTAAATTCTCCAAAATAATGGGCCCATTTGGTTCTTGACATTGAACTGGTTTTTCTTCCTATAAGCTAGGAAGTTGATATCATCAGAGCTGATGATTTTCCTAAGGTACTCAACAGCACATACCCTCATATGTAGGTATTTGGGAAACTTGTAGGGGGCTAGCTCACAGCCATAAATCATGATCTCTGTGTGGTTTTGGTACAAGTACCAATCTCCTACCTTGCTATTCTTGGCTAATTGCAGTACTCTCTTGATCTCTGGGCTGATTCTAGGCAGTGTCTTGGAAGTCAGCATGTTCATGAAGGGGTACACAAAAGAGTCTATGAAGTCTTTGTAGGTGAATGATGTGGAAAACGTGTGGGCCAAGGGTGTCCAGTAGATGACTGATCTCTCCTTTCCCTTGGTGTCCAATTTCTGGATCCTCAAAGGGAACTTATATATCTAGTAATACAGGAACATATGAAACAACACTGAAGAGTATTTGAAAATTCCTTCAGTGGGAAATCTAGTGAATTATCCATGCATTTTATCTACAATGAACTGGGTATAATCACACATAATAGCAGGAGGCTTTCCTGGAGTGAAAATGGACAAGAAAGCCATGATGACCTCATCCACATGCTCATTTGATGTGTATCCTAAGATGCATGAGAGCATGGTGATTATTCAACTACCAGTCTCTGAAAAAATAGTGGCAGCATAAGGTGGAATATCTGTAGGAGTATGTCTCTCCTCAATGATGAAATTCTGGAATATTTGTTTGGTTTTGACTAGGTCCAGTGTGATGTATAGGTCTAATAGATTTCCAATGGACAAAGGAGTTAGCTTAGGACTAGGTTGGATTTGCAGCATTTGGTTGATGGATTCAACAATAATGGTGAATAATATCTCATGGTTTGGTGCCTCAATAACCCTATGGCTTGGAACATAATAGGCATGACAAAAATTTACTATGTTTGGGAATGTGTGAACTTCTGGGAATGTATACTTGGGAAAATTGGATTCCTAATGGTTGATATCATCATCATGGTTTAGGAACCTATCCTTGGCCTAAGAGTGGATTGTTAGCATGTGTTTTGGAGTGGTTGTGTCTTTCATTTTTAAATCCCTCTCTACCAGAGCCAAATCGTAAAAGTCCCGGTGAGGGGTTCTAATCGGTCTGACATCCTAAGAGGTTTCGGCAGTGATCTTTGTGATAATATAAGTGAATTAGGCTTATACAGCTTGTGAAAATGGAGTCTTAGCAACTCTGCTACATGGATAGGGTATTAACAGTTTGCAGGATAGGGGTTTTCAGTATTTGAGGAGAAATAATGTCAATTCAATGGAAATTTATTAAATTCAATTAGTTATTTCTTGAATTTACTGTATACTTTTGAATTTGAGAGGGTCATTCTGGTTCTGTGTTGAAATACCTGGAATTTATGGTTCAGGTTGCATATTAGTTCTGAATGGTCACTACAGAGGTTTCTATGGCTTCAGTCGTGCACTAGAGGGCTGAACTAGGCTTTCTGAACGTGTTCAGGCTACAATTGGTGGTCGGAAACGGTTGCAAAAGCTCGAGGGCACAGGAGAGCTTAGAATGCTTTCACAGAGAAAATGAGTGAAAATGGGTGAAAATGGGAGTCGGCAACCTTTTAACTAGCAATGTTGTAAAATTGGCAGGGAAAGTGTTTTATGAAAAGTGGAAGGTTTTCATGTTGGGTGGGGAGGTGGTTTAGGGAGCCATCGCACCGCTTTTGAGCGATGGGTGGTATTTTCCCAAGGGCACGTGACTTAAGGCAGTGCTTCCATGTAACCCAAGGGGGCCCAAGCAATACTGCCCATATCACCTGGTCTCGAGCAGGTAAAGGTCGGGAGATGATTGGGTGTGATATGGACGAGGGCTGTAGGATTTGGGGCTGGAGGATCCAACGGCCATTGTGTGGCAAAGTTGAATAGTTGGAGATGGGGCTGAATATTAGTGGGGCCCAGGGGTTAGCTGCACCTAAGTGTAAATGATCAATGTATAATTGTGGTATTAAACTATAATTCGGGTTTATGTAGCGTAACGGGTAAAAGTGAAATTGCTGGGTTAGTAAAGTAATGCGCGGCGGGGGGGGGATAGTAGATAGGATAATAGGTTTTAGTGGGGTTTTTGGGTTTTTTCAGGGATTTAACAAAGGGAAAATGATTTTTACATGGGAAAAGTGTTTCACACTAGGGAAAAAGTGTTTTCTGGGTAGGGGAATGAATTTAGATGGTAATTCACTAGGGAATGTGTGAACCCAAGGGGGAAAGGTAAGAATAAAGGGGAAATGGGTTTACATAAGAAATGAAGTGGTAAAAGGGAAATTAGTTAAGTATGTAGTGATGGGTGAAATGGAATTGGGGGGGTTAACCAAATGAACTCGTGAGCATCCTTTTTCTTTCACAATTACTGATGCACACTAAAACACATGACTAAACATGATAGATGTGCTTATGCCACAAATAGCTGATATTTCAGCAATGTTTCTTCTACTTACCCTTTTACTTACGCTAGCATTTTATCTTCACTTTATTGGGTGCACTTAAGCTAGCAAACCCTTTTCTTTCCTTTTCTTTTATGAAACAAACTCTCTACTTCTAACCTTATATCTTCCAAGGGCTTAGATTGAACTATTGAGCTCCTTCTATTTCTCTAGCTATCTACTAATTTGCCAAGATTAAACTATTTGGCTAGATTTTTAATCTCTAACTATAAACATGAAATTCAAAGCGTGATATAGTCAAGATTAAACAATTTTAATATCATAGGTTGTGGCATGTATGACAAGCTGCACACAACCATTATTCTAAAGAGTAAAGTAAAGAGTAGTGGCACTTGGAGTTGTACACTTTCATGATCTATCTTTTGTTTGGGATTCATATTTTTTCATTTTTTTTTAATCTTTTCTTATTCTTTTTGTCCTTTGATATTTCTTTTAGGGCATATCCTCTTTACATTTTTTAATTTTAATATGGAAAACATTTGCAGAAAGCAAAAGTATGTGTAATATTACAAGACTTAACCCCAACCAATTCAAAAATTATGAATCCTATCACTATAGGACCCTAACACAGACCACGGTAGGCATTTTCATAACTTTATGATGGTCGAACTATCTGTGCAACTCGGCCTCCACCATGATATCTCTACTCTGTATTATCCATAGGATAATGGTGAGCTCGAAGATGTCAATAAAATTTTAACCAATATGATTAAACAAATATTTGGTATGAATAAATGAAACTGGAACTCTATGCTCTTTTCAATGGTGTGAGCTTATCGTATTACTGTAAAAACATTGACTCATTTTGCCCCTTTCCAACTTGTTTATGGTTTGGAAGCCGTATTACCTATTCAATTTGAAATTCCATCTCCTAAATTAGTTATCGAATTATTACCTACTACCTCTGCAGATGAAGAGCGCTTTGTACACTTATCCCATCTAGATTAAAATTGTCAGAATGTCGTATTGGCTAGTGAAGCTAACCAGAAATGTGTCAAATCCCAATACGATCAAAACATTAATCATCGTATGTATTTATAAGATGACTTAGTCTTGGTATGTGATCAAGCTCATGAAAAGCTAGGTGCAGGGAAATGCAAGCACATGTGGCATGGCCCTTACATTGTAAAATGTGTATTAGCTAAAGGTGCCTACGAGCTAGTTGATTACGATGTTGTTCCTTTGGGAAAGCCCATAAATGGTACTTACCTAAACAAATATTTTCCATAAAATTTTGGTGAATATTTGAAAATTAATTACAATTTTTAGATATGTGTGATAAATTAGTGTTTTTACTGCTTCTCCTGCTTATCTCGTTTTTACAATTGATTTGCATATGTTGACATTTTCTCCAACTTACATTGGCTTTGTTTATGGTGCTAAACATAGTATTCAAAAACTTATCTTCCACAACCTCGGTTATCTAGTCACCTAGTGATAAGTTAGTCTCTATTTAGGGAATATGTCTCAGTTAAACAATGAACAATATAGAAGAATATAGCACTTTCATTGAGCTATTAGCTAATGCCATTACAATTGGTATCTGACATTTCATCGTTAGGTTAGATTTGCAGCTCATATTATTACATTTAAACAGTGTCTATTCAGTAAGGAGTTCAACCATGTTAAGGGCCTTTTTACGACTCCATCTCTTGGAAAGGTAATATGATTATATTGAATATCAACACATCTCGAGATATTTAAACACATTGACAAATGCATTGGCAAATCATGTTTTAAATAGACATTTGCAACATTTGTCAACTAGAAACAATATTCATACATTAACCAAGATAAACATAGGTAAAAAGTAGCACATTTTTCATTAAAATAGAGTTTGGGTGTGTCTACAAAATATGTCATCTGAGGACATAAGGCCCTGTTGCATTTAATTTTCTGAATATGTTGACACCACAAAGTCAAAAATTGATCTAGGTTCGGGTGTGACGAAGGGCCCTTCCAAGACCTTTTACTTTCGTGATGTGTTAAATTTCATTTTAAAAGAACATTAATGAATACATCTGCATGCTGTAAAGAAAAAGAATAAGACAATCATCAACACATGAAAACATAAGCATTGATAACAGAGTTCGTCCAGGAGGGACTACGTCTCTAAGCCCCAGTGTCAAGATGGTGTAGGCCGCTGCATTAAGTACTGCCAATAGTGATGATGTACACAAGAGATGATGTCATGATCATACAAGGAAGATTACCTCATGGAGGAGTGGCTCTAAGAGATGTTCCACTAGAGGAACTCTTAGTCAAAAGAGTCCTATCAGTATGACACAAAACTCATGCATGATGAGCATCTCACCAACATGGAATAAAAGGAATCTCAATGCAAAAACATCCAAGACAACAACAAGAGCATCCCAACAACATACAATAAGGGATCTCGAAGCATAACATGACAAATCATGATAACAAGTACATCACATAGAAGATTCTGCATCATCAGGCAAGGAATCATGACAACATGTAATAAACAAGATCCTGAATCAACATCAATCAAGGATATTCACAATGTAATGCATAAAGAAGAAGTACATGAACACATCATATATCTGATAACCAAGGGCCATCTGAAGAAGTGGATGTCACATTGCTGAAGCTCTTCGGACTATCGATCTCACGGCATCGATCGTCTGAAGATGACTACTCGCACATGAATGTGGGCATCTGCAATGGCACTTAGAAAGGTGGCTGAAGAATAGAATGAGAGAATGAAAAATTTGAATGTACCATCAGATTTATGGCATCGAGTAGTAGAAAATCCACTATCCAAAGTCCAAATTCTGAAAAGTTGAGAATCTGGGGCTCAAGGAATCTTTTACATTCCTTTGGGATTCCTCAAAGATTCTGTTCCAAGGGTGGACGGGAAATCTGCAACTCAGATGGTGAATCTGATCTTGCCATTGTGTTCCCTGTGGAAAACCGTGAAAAGCAAGTATAAACTTGACTATATTCTCACATGGAAAAATTTTACATCGTTGGGAAAATATCAAGGCTCACGGTTCCGCTCCCTATTTTTGCTGAAATCATGGTTCCACGTGCCTTCTGAAAATGACTGAAAAATTTAGAAATTTGATAGAGAAATGGACAACTCCATTATGCTCGTGGCAACGAGAGGTGTAGAATCCATATAAAACTTCTCAATTTCTGACAAAGTGAAAATTTTGCCCTTCTGCAAAATTCATGGTTCCTGCATTAAAAAATTAATTACTCGTCTCGAAATTCATGCCGATCTTCTGCCTCAAAATCTGTGTCGTGCAGTCTCTTCCCTCAACTCTAGTAAAAATATGATTTTATAATAATAAATGTGTGAAAATTCCAATGTGACTGTTATGGTGCATTGGCAAAAGTGGCATATGGTTGAGGAGGGGTCGGGGAATCAAATCCCACCCCTCCATATATATTTTTATGAAAGCGATATGATATATTAATGGCGGTTCGGGTCCGCACTAGGTGGCCTGCCCCCAAATCTCATGACCTCCACTCATTAACCTCCAACGCATTAACTCGGCGTGTTAATGTTTTGGGTGGGCGATTATGTAATTTGGGGCCGCCCGCTTGGGGGCCGGCCACGTGGGCTGGGCGGTTTTGACCCCTACCGGTCCTGTAGCATTGTTGTTGTCGCCATTGTGATTAAGGCTGGGTCATTTGTATAATGGATTCAGGTGATGAGGTGTGGGTTCGGTCCACCGTTGGTGGCCCACCGACCCCATAATACATAGTTTCATATATATATGGTATGTGGCAGAGGAGGGTTTAGCGAGGGTAATGGAAATCGACCCTAAAAATATATATATTTTTTAATTATTGATGTGATTTGGCCATTGGGGGTCATGGCCTGTTGACCTTATAATAGTTAAAAAAAAATTATAACATATATTCGAGGGTGGCAGGGGTGGTGGCCTGCCACCATTTTAATATATATATTTTTTTGATTTTTAAAATGGTGGTTGTTTTGAAAATTTCAGAAAATAAGGGGCATTGGGGAAATTAATGAGGCAACAATTTCAACTGATTTCAGGAGCTAGGTTTATGCCTTGGGGTCAATCAATTGTAGGACACTTAAACCTGGCCCACAGCCCAAATTTGACCAAAACTTTGACTTGCCCATTCTCCGTCATACGAGCTTAGTTTGACAAACCGTTCACACCTCTGCAATCAGGACGATGAGATCTACACTCTAGTCCCAAGTCAAATTCATTCTGAGCACTTTGATTTTTGAGCGTTCATAAGCCCTCTATGTCTTGTGTGTCTCTCTAGAACCACCTGGATCAATCCCCCCCACTGAAGAGCTTTTGGTCCTCCAAAAGCATGAACAATAATTTGCAACGTCTCTATACCCTACCTACATCACAAGTGTCCTGAAAAGGTATCGCTGCCATCTCCTTCACGTTTGTTCTTTGGAGCCTTAGGCAACAAGCTGACACCTGCCACCTCTGCAACTTGTAGCACATTGTTTGCAAATTACATGCTTGAGTGACATGACCAAATAATGACCCAAACGTCCCACACTTGCCATGAGTTTATAACATGACCATGGAATGACAACATGTTTAGAAACCATTTTTCACTTATCAATGTGAATGGGTTTCCTCCATGTGGTGATTTTGCTTGTCGAACAACTGCTTTACCTAGTCCATACACTGATGCTTTGTCTTTAAGACGCTGCTCTGGATGGATCCTCCAACAAGTGGCTCTTTGGTGGCCATTTCTGTCGCAATGACTGCAGTAGGTTTTCTTCCTCCATATTTTCTTAACCTATTTCTTTTCATGCAGTTGATAGGGTATTTCACGCCTCATCCTTTTGAGTTCTGCCATTCTTTTCCAACACTTAGAAAATGTATGGTTATGGAATCCGCAAAATTTGCATGTTTTTCGATGCCATGTTTTACGTTCATTATTAACAACATGACCATAATTGAAATGAACATTCGAATATAGAAAGTGGTTATACCTTCCCTTACTATCTCTGATGTCAGTATGGCGATGAGAGCTTACCTCAGCTCTCTCCCTACAATGGGTGCTTCCATGGGATGATGGGGATTGGTTCCCATAATTCTCTTTCCTCGACGATTTCATCGATGTCTCAAACGAATTTGACACCTTCGATCACTCTGCTTTAGTGTATCTCGAGCCTGCAAATTGATGTTCATGTACAACCTTCAAAGGTTGAGTTATGCCTTGGTTATTAGCACTAAGTTCTTTCTCCTCATGCCTCAGCCTTGTAAGGAGCCTCATGTTTGTTCCTGTAATTGGGATCTCCAAATCTCCAATAGACATCATACTATGAGAAGGTGAAACCAAAAGGAAATCGACATCTATTACCTCCTCTTTCGATTTGGAAAGAACTGATGAAGGTTTCTCATCATCTGTTGTTGGTGGTTCTCTATCTGTCTCAGCGCATTCCCCAACTTCGTTTCTGATGTACCCAAGTCTTTCCTGACAGGGTAATTCCTCTAATATGATGGTACTGGCAATACCTTGGCCATTAATGCCCAAGCCTTTTCCTTCATACCCCATTCTCTTTAACAGTTTGGAGCCAATTCCTGTGGTATGATTTTCAAAAACAACGAAATCATCATAAGGAAACATACATGAAGATGGAGAATGACTTTTTACCTCACATGGGTCTCGTTGCTGCTTTTCCAAGGCCTCATCCTTTGCTTGTAGCTATCATAGCAAACTTTTCTTTTCCTATTTCTCTTCATGTAAGCGCGTCTTCAATTCATCATTCTCTGTTTGAAGATTATGTTTGTTTTGCTTCAGTTCTTCCATGGCCTCTTCCTTGGCCTAGAACTGAAGCTGCAGTTACTCCTTTTCCTTTGTCTCTTTCTGTAGAGTTTCATACATGATTTCCACTCTTTTGGAAATGTTGAGCATGGTCTCGCACATCTCTGTTTCATCCTCTGTTGCTGCATGTTCCATTGTTCACATTGCAATTCACATCAACACAAAGACCGCTTTAATACCACTTGATCTAGGTTCGGGTGTGACAAAGGACCCTTCCAAAAGCTTTTCCTTTCGTGATGTGTTAAATTGCATTTTGAAGGAACATTAATGAATACATTTACATGATGTAAAGAAGACGAACAAGACAATCATCAACACATGAAAACATAAGTGTTGATAATGGAGTTCGTCAAGGAGGGACTACGTCTCCGAGCCCCAGTGTCAAGATGGTGTAGGCCACTAAATTAAGTGTTGTCAGTAGTGATGATGTACACAAGAGATGATGTCGTGATCGTAGAAGGAAAATTCCCTCACACAGGAGTGGCTCTAAGAGATGTTCTACTATAGGTACTCTCAGTCAAAAGACTCCTATCAGTATGACACAAAACTCATGCATGATGAGCATCCTCCCAACATGGCATAAAACGGATCTCAATGTAAAATCATGCATGATGACAACAAGAGTATCCCAACAACATACAACAAGGGATCTCAAAGAATAACATGACAAATCATGATAGCAGGTACATCACATAGAATATTCCGGATCATCAATCAAGGAATCATGACAACTTGTAATAAACAAGATCCTTCATCAACATCAATCAAGGATCTGTGCAACATAATGCATAAAGAAGAAGTGATGAACACATCATATACCTCACAACCAAGGGCCCTCTGAAGAAGTGGATGTTGCATTGCTGAAGTTGTTCGGACCATCGATCTCACGACATCAATCATATGAAGATGACTGCTCAGACATGAATGTGGACATTTGTACAAGCACTTAGAAAAGTGGCTGAAGAATATAATGAGAGAATGAAAAATCCGAATGTACCACCAGATTTGTGGTGTCGAGTAGTGCAAAATTGACTGTCCAAAGTCCAAATTCTGAAAAGTTGAGAATCTGGGGCTCAAGGAATATTTTAGATTCGCCTGTGATTCCTCAAAGATTCTACTCCATGGGTGGACTAGAAATCTGCAACTCAGATGGAGAATCTGATCTTGCCATTGTGATCCCTACAAAAAACCATGAAAAACAAGTATAAACTTGACTATATTCTGACATGGAAAAATTTCACCTCCTTCGGAAAATATCAAGGCTCACTATTCCACTCCCTGTTTTTGTGGAAATCATGGTTCCATGTCCCTTCTAAAAATTACCCAAAAATGCAGAACTCTGATGGAGTAATGGACATTGCCATTGTGCTTGTGGTGACAATAGGTATAGAATCCATATAAAATTTGTCGAATCCTAACAAAGTGAAAATTTTGCTCTCCTGCAAAATTCATGGTTCCTACGTTAAAAAATTATTTACTCGTCTCAAAATCTGTGCCCTGCAGTCTCGTCCCTCAGCTCTAGTAAAAATCTAAGTTTATATTAATAAATGGGTGAAAATTTGAATGTGTTTGTTATGGTGCATTGGCAAAGTAACATATGGTTGAGGATGGGTTGGGGTATCAAATCCCGCCCCTCCATATATATTTTTATGAAACCGATATGATATATTAATGGGGGAACGGGTCTGTATTGGGTGGCCCACCCCCAAATCTGATGACCTCTGGTCATTAACCTCTGAAGCATTAACTTGCCGTGTTAATGTTTTGGTTGGGTGATTATGTAATTTGGGGCCGCCCACTTGGGGGCCAGCCACGTGGGCTGGGCGGGTTCGACCCCTACCGGTCCCGTAGCACTGTTGTTGCTGATGCTATGATTAAGGTTGGTGTATATCTATAATTGGTTGGGGCGAAGGGGTGTGGGCCGGGTCCACTGCCGGTGGCTCGCTCACCCTGTAATAAATAGTTTCATATAGATATGGTATGCGGCAGAGGAAGGTTCAGCAGGGGTAATGGCCACCGACCCTAAACAAAATACATTTTGATAATTGATGCGATTTGGCTAGCAGGGTTCATGGCTCGTTAGCATTATAATAATTAAATTTTTGTTGTAACATATATCCGATGGTGGCGGGGGTGGTGGCCCGCTGCCATTTTAATATATATTTTTCTGATTTTTAAAATGGGGGTTGTTTTGAAACTTCTAGAAAATAAGGGTCATTGGGAAAATTAAAGAGGTAATAATTTCGACTGATTTTGGGAGCTAGGTTTATGCCTCAGGGTTGGTCAAATTGTAGGACACTTAAACCTGGCCCACAACCCAACTTTTACCAAAACGTTGACTGGCCTGTTCTCCCTCATATGAGGACGGTTTGATGAACCATTCCACCTTTGCGATCAGGACGACGAGATCTAAGCTTTGGTCTTGGGTCAAAGTCATTATGAGCACTTTGAATTTTGAGCATTCATAAGCCCTCTTTGTCCTGTGTGTCTCTCTAGAACCACCTGGATTAAAAATTGTCCTAGAAACTAGAACAACTAAGCCTGTTGGTGCTCATGATAACACACAATAGCATAAGCAAATCGACACAACAAACATTTGAGAGGCCCTGGAACCCTAACTACATCCCTCTGATAGGTGCATGGAATGTCATCAACTACAGTCTCTAGGATGTTGGAAATCAACCTCGGAAGGTTGTGCTCTAACTTTATGAGGATGTCGTCTGCCTTTGTTTTATAGACATATTTGGGCACTCCAACCCCAATCTTATATGTCAATAAACTAGGGCTTATCAACGCCTAAAAGAGTTGTTTCATACTCTAAAAGAACACGGTCATCTGATTACATCATTCCCCAAAATTTCCACTTGAGAAAACATCCAGAAATGGCCTAAACTGAACCATACTAACTGCTACACTGGCCAGGTACAATGCTTATTGAGTGGTACACTACTCAGGTGCGATGCATACTGATTAGGCCTTCTATAGGGTGCGATGGGGGAGGATTGTTATAGACATTTTTGTGCCCTACAACTTCAATCATGAAATGTCCATAAACCAAGGGCTCCTATGTCCCTAAAAGTGTTGTTCTAACCCCTAAAGGAACAAGGTCAACAGATTACAGCTTCTCCCAGAAGTTCTCCACCAGAAACTGCTCAGAATTGGTCAAAACAGGATCATTGCAGCTGCTCCACTGGCTAGGTGCGTTGCATCTCACCGAAATGCACTGTGAGGATGCGTTGCATTTCAAAACTCCCTTCTGTAGGGTGCGATGGGCGAGAAATGACAAATGGCAGTGTCATTCCGCGAGGTGGAGGGACAATGGAAGCTTCCAGAATCTTCTCCTGTGACACTTGCCTCACTGAATTCGACTAAGGATGAGTAAGATGCCCTCAGTCTCCAAGTGGAAGCAAGAACTGACAGAGAGAAGACACTAATCAAATCACAAGCTGACTCATGCTCCTTACAAATATCTATATATGGATCCCTCATCCCAGAGATCCAGAGGCTGGAATTTTGCATATTGTAAGGAATTGTTGTTGGTTTCTAGAGACAAACATCAGATTGTTGGGTGATTTATGCTTTGTTTGAGGTGAAGAGGGGCTTCTTTGCTGGGAGGTTGACGCTGGGTGAGAACCACGGGTTGTAACTCCTCCTGGATATTTTCTTGTTTATCAATAAAAACTATTTGAGTTCTCCTCCATGCTTTTGTATCATTGGTGCTTGTTACATTTGTATGGTTAACTTAAATCTGATCCTAAGTTGTTTATGAATATAGATCCATGTCTTTGTATAGTGCTCTGCTGCTTCTGTGATCTTACAGGTACTTCGTGAAGCTGGGCATACAAGGGAGCAGGTAGCTAGAGACTATCAAAGAAGAGAGGGATTGGATCAAAGGATTAGCGCAAGACACAGGTTGGTTCTTTCTATTCCTTTCTATCTATATTTCATAAAGGAAATACAAAAGTAGTTTTTCTCTGTTTGTTTCTAAGGTAGCTGTCACACCTTAGTGGGATAGAGCAGTTCTAAATAGACACTTTTCCTTGTAACAAAATGGCGACTCCGCTGGGGAATGTCTAATTAGTTTGTTTGTGTATCATTCTTTGTTGCTTGTTTCATAAACTTATAAGTAGCTTTCGAACTGCATTTCCCATAACAAATGCAAAGTAGATAACTGCTGCTTCAATCCATTCACTGGATCTGTTTATGATTCAAACAGCTGATTCACAAACTATCTGATTGCCCTTGTGATAGCTCTTAGATCCTCCTTAGATCTACCCCTGATTGTTACATTATTGATTGCTTTTTATTCGGCCAAAAACCAAGGACTAAACTGCAAACTATGACCCAGAACCCAGACAGAGTCTCGTTTCTGGCCCAGCGTAGGTACTGTTCAGAGATACTTAATTTCAGTGCACTTCCCGAAGGGGCAACCTGCGCTGCATTTCAGATTCTCTGTGTTACAGGTGCGCTGATCAGACTAGCTCTATGCAGCTGTGGTTCCTGTGCTTCATTCTTTCCAGTTCTATCCCTAAATTTTGCTGCCTGTGATCAGTATATGTCTGTTTGAAACCTCTTTTCCTTGCTGTTATTCCACCTCCTTTGTACAAAAGAACTGTATATGTTTTTGTGTGTTTATTGAGTCGTTTATAATTTTCCTTTTCAAAAGTAGCATAGTCGTACTGTCGTCCTTTGATTTGAATCTGTCGCAGTTGTCGATTTCGATCACAGGAGAAAGTTTGATAGCTGTTGATGGTTGATTATCCTGTTACTATTGCCTTTGGTCTGAATTTGTAATTTTCTAGTGTCAAGAACAAGTGTTCATTTCAAAATCATAAGGTGTCGTAATCATCTCTGTTTTTGATTTCAAAAAAGAGCTTGTTTATATTTGTCGCTTGAAAAGAAATTCAGATTTGTACATCAACTTTATTTTTAGCATCAATACTAAGAAAGTCGAAAACAAATACATGCATGTGCATTTGCATATAGACAGTCTGTTTGGATTCATTTAGGAAAGTGCATTTACAGTGTGCTCTTTGCTCTTTGTGAAAAGATTATGTCTTTCTTTTCCCCTAGTAGCTAGGATTTTCATTGCACAAAAGAGATAAAAGTTTGTTTATCATCTTTAGATTGCATTTTAGGAATTACATCTACATCTCGTGGTGAACCCGAAAGGAAAACTTCATAAACAAGATCAACTTAAAATAAATTCAATGAATCTAACAACGCTTTGGAACTTAACGCACAACATTTAGAGGTCTAGGCTAGAGACGTATTCCAGTGTCATAAAGCCTTCTAACTGTTGTCCTCACTGATGGTTGGGTGATTCCTCCACTTTGAGACGATAAGTGCCAATACGGACTTGTGCTCCCACGTACCGTAGAGTATATTTTGGGAGACCCCTATAGGCTTAAATCCTTTATCCTTAGGAAGCTATGTCTGCCACCCTATCGATCGCAATGCACTGAACAGAGCATTCGGGAAGATTGACTGTCATACCATAAAAAGTATTCTGCAGTTTTGCGATTGGTTTGGTACTCCCTCTACCTAGATCTCTAGAGCAGTCCCTTTCGTTCCTTTTCAGACTCCTTAACGGAAAAGGTCCATCTGAGCACTTGTCACTTCAGGCTCATTAAAAATTGAAGGAGACTAGAGTCATCTTTTGCTTTTTCTCGACTCTTAAAAACTGGAAAAACAAGTTGTGTCAAAGCGTCTAAAAATTTATTTTAAATGGAATATTCATTACCCCTTTCCTACGTTGATCTTGGGTTGAGAAAACGGAGTCCACCAACCAAGGAATTCCCCTTGGAGGAAATCCTAGTCCCTTCTCCTCATGGGGAGATGTTGGTGCGCCCCATATGGCCACATTCTCGCTTCGATGACTGACGATTGGTTTACCTGTATGGCTCTTCTCAACCTTTGTCATTCAGAATGCCACTATTCCTGAACAATCGAATCAGTAATTAGACGAGTCCAGAGTTACCCACCAACCTTCTACTTCCTCTAATTCTTCCTCTCCTCCTTCCTCTTCGCTTGATGGGGCTGCTAAAGCCAAAAGTCAAGTTCCTAAGGAGAAGAAGGAAAAGAAGAAGAAAGAGAAGAAAAAGAAGGAGACAAAAGCAAATGGGGGCAAACGAGTGTCGTCTAACGAAAATCCACACACTGCACTGACCGGGCCTAAATCGCCATGTGTCATTTGCAAAGGAGACCACTTTCACAAAGATTGTCCTTGCATCCCTCGGATCTTAAGGGACTAGTCTCTTCATTTGCACAACCCGGTGTCGTCAACCTCTGATGATCATGTTGAAAACACACTGTCAACTAGTGAAAGTGAAGCCCCAGGACAAAAAGAAAAATATAAATTTCCTTGTAAACTGTGCGAAGGTGATCATGCCGTCCACCGTTGTCCCTTCTTAGACGAAGCTAAAAGAGTTCTGGATGATCGTCCGGTTTCACCGTTACGACTTCCTCCTGGATATGAAAAACTCTTGCCAAGTCCGTCACTAGTTGAAAATCCGTCTGACCCGTTCAGGTGGTCGGTCGAAGCATCTGTCATTGAAGATGAACCATCTGAATCCATACCAGACGAAAGTCAAAAGGTCGAGGCGGCAGTTGACTCGATCTTGCCTTCAGAGGTTCCATCTTCAGATGATACAATCACTGAAGAGAACAAGGATGACATCGTCCAAATTCTTTTCATAAGCACAGACTCCAATGAACATGGGGCCAATTTACCCGTTCCTTTACCGCAGGAAGGAAGTTCATCAGAGTCGTAACCGGCCATCTATTCGGTCCCACCTCCAAGCAACCTAGTTGTCTCCTTCGACTGGAATCAACTTGGCAGACCCCGTTTACCAGCTAGTGTACCATTCCGAATTATTGTTCAGATATATAGAATGGTTATGGCTGGTACCATCATAGATGAGGGGGCTTTTGTGAGTATCCTTTCCTCAACTGCTTGGAAAGCGCTTGGTTCGCCACCGCTTTTTCCTGAGATGAGAAATCTGACAGGCTTTGATAAAGGAACCAGTCAACCGTTAGGGATCCTTCCCGATGTGCCCATAACATTGAGAGGGAAAACCGTTCACATGAACGTGATGGTAGTTCAAGGACCCCTAGATTACAATCTACTCCTTGGACGAGACTATACTTATTGCATGAGAGCCATTGTCTCATCACTCTTTAGAGTGATGTGTTTTTCGCACGAAGGAAGAGTGGTCAAGCTCGTGGACCAGCTTTCATTTCCCAGATCACGCATAGCAAATAGTCATATACCATCCCTGAATGGTCTTTTCACAAAAGAAATTTATGAATCTCCAGTCCGTCCTCCCGATGAGCGCGAGTGATTCGGAGGGATATGACTGAAACCCAGGGGGCATGCACCCTGCTCTACTTCGGCAGGAAAACTTCGGGTATATGGTAGGTTTCCGCAAGAGAATATGACTAGTCTGTACCCCCGTCCGTGGTTGGAAGAGGGGGTTATTCTAGAACAAGATTCACATGTCAAAGTTATGTGAGCTGGCGAGCACCGCCGCTCACCTTTGTTTATTTCGGTAGACATCACCGAAGAAGTGTTTTGTTTTCGCTGTGAATAGAACAATCTTTGGGTAACCTATAAGAGGTAGGCCTCTCTCGGTAAAACAAATGTTTTAACGAACTAAACAAGGGGTAACCTTGAAACTCTGTTTTATACCTGGGGGCATGCAAACCTTTTGGAGTGCAAGCAAAGAGAAATCATTTATCTGTTTTTTGGATTGGTCTTTTCCTAACTTGCATAAAGAAAGGATGTGGGGCAAAACTCTAAAACTTTTCGTTTTTATATGAGACATTCTTATCACAACACAGGATTAATCGAGCAGTTTTAGCACATAGTTCAAGCTCGTTAAAAAATAAACATAAGACATGAGCAAATGTTTCCACCCGCATTTAAGCTCATTAAAAGATGAACTATTCCTCGGTAAATAACCATCGTGAATGTAGTACTTCAGCCGTTAAAGCCTTGGTTGTGTTTGCACCGTCACCTCCACTTTTCATTGGCCAATCATTCACCTCCATTTGATTGTTTACCCATTTTGAGGAACAGTTGCGAAGAGTGATTTCACTAGCCATCCTTGTGGCACTGCCGTGATTGGGAAATTCCAAACCTTACCTGGAATCAGTTGCTGCCCGTTTTATCACTCGTTCCTCGAAAGACGAGTCTCCTTTAAGCTCTTTTCCACTGACTCGTAAAATATGAAAAGATTGCTGAGCCATTGGCCTCTCCAGCTCGTTAAAGGGACAGGAAGTGCTATCCCTCATCTAGATTTTAATCTTTTTGGACCTGAGGGATTATTACACAAAAAGATCGAGCGCTTGTTTTGTTCGGCTCGTTAAAACTATCGAAAATTCATCCTTTCTTTATTGTTTTATACTTTTTTGGACTTAAGGGATTAGATGATGAAAAAGGAATTTTGGAGTTACCTTTACGTTCCTTTTCAAACTCTCTAAAATTGAAAAGGACCGAGTTATCTTTGTCGTTAAACTCGTTAAAAAGATTAATAGCGACAAACTTGTCTTCAGACGAGAACGAGTTTCACTATCGCTAGGCTCGTTAAAACATAGCGATGGGTTTGCCCGAAGGGAAAATTATAGAACAAGCATATGTTATCCTCCTCAAGCTTGAAAAAAATAAAGAGGTACTGGTCAGCAATGACTAGGGAAAAATTGGGAAGAAAACTCAAAGAAACTTTGTTGGTAGCAAGTCGCTCTTGAACATGACACTTCCACTCCATGTCCGAGTCGGGTTGGGTTGTTTCATTCACCGGTCACATCACCATGGTCACACCATACCATCCACATTTGGGGTTAATGCTACCAATCCATCACATCAGTGTCGCCGATATGTTCAAGAGAAGTCATCCAGAGAAGTCACCTGTGTCTCACCCACTACCATACATTATACTCCGTTCTTTCATGACCGCCACCCTGAACCTTATATCATCAGATCGTTTTCACCTCCATCAAAATCATTTGCTCCGTTCCGTGTCATTGATGTGGGATTCATTAAAGCCCTCCTGTGATGGATCACTTCTTGTCGACATCAGCTCATTATCCAAGAAGTTGATCTAGGAACACCCCATTCAGTACTTGGAAGCTTGCATGCCTCAATGGCAAGTTTCTCACTTCCGGTGACAGGTTTACATCAATGGCCTTCGACCGAAAGATTTTTTGTGGTGTTCGACGCCAAGTCCTCTATTCACACCATGTGAATTGTACTGCAGTACCTTGAGGATCATTATCATTATCGGTGATTCCTCTCGCGCTTGTTAACAGTTTACATCATTGACTGGTAATCAAGGGATGTCTTTCCATGTTCGACTTCAGAACATTTCTCACATGGATCGAATTGTACTTCGAGTGAAGATCAGACGAGATTGAAGACCTCGGATCTAGTTTCATCCATCCGGGCTGCGATATATATTCAGGGAAATAAAGACATTAAATGTACAACATTGCAGCACAGATAATCATCCTACCAAAAGGATGATGGCTCTATCAGAATCATCAGTCTACACTCAAATGATTGTCTGTCCTATGTACATGAAAATGAATTTATAAAGCTGAGCATGGGAATGCCCGCCTCAGCTAGATCATGAAAACAGTATGAAGATAATGTATTGTATTGTATCTTATTACAGGTCTCCTCCCAGCATTGAAAGAACTTCGAATCCTCATAATAAAGCATTTTACCCGACACCAAAAGGTTAACAGCCTCATACTTTAGGGGGCAACTGTTATAGACATTTTTGTGCCCTACAACTCCAAGCATGAAATGTCCATAAACCAAGGGCTCCTAAGTCCCTAAAAGTGTTGTTCTAACCCCTAAAGGAATAAGGTCAACAGATTACAGCTTCTCCCAGAAGTTCTCCGCCAGAAACTGCTCCGAATTGGTCAAAACAGGATCATTGCAGCTGCTCCACTGGCTAGGTGCGTTGCATCTCACCCAAATGCACTGTGACGGTGCGTTGCATTTCAAAACTCCCTTCTGTAGGGTGCGATGGGTGATAAATGACAAATGGCAGTATCATTCCACGAGGTGGAGGGACAATGGAAGCTTCCATAATCTTCTCCTATGACACTTGCCTCATTGAATTCGACCAAGGATGAGTAAGAGGCCCTCAGTCTCCAAGTGGAAGCAAGAACTGACAGAGAGAAGACACTAATCAAATCACAAGCTAACTCATCCTCCTTACAGATATCTATATATGGATCCCTCATCCCAGAGATCCAGAGGCTGGAATTTTTCATATTGTAAGGAATTGTTGTTGGTTTCTAGAGACAAACATCAGATTGTTGGGTGATTTATGCTTTGTTTGAGGTGAAGAGGGGCTTCCTTTGCTGGGAGGTTGATGCTGGGTCAGAACCACGGGTTGTCACTCCTCCTGGATCTTTTCTTGTTTATCAATAAAAACTATTTGAGTTCTCCTCCATGCTTTTGTATCATTGATGCTTGTTACATTTGTATGGTTAACTTAAATCTGATCCTAAGTTGTTTATGAATATAGATCCATGCCTTTGTATAGTGCTCTGCCGCTTCTGTGATCTTATAGGTACTTCGTGAAGCTAGGCATGCAAGGGAGCAGGTAGCTGGAGACTATCAAAGAAGAGAGTGATTGGATCAAAGGATTAGCGCAAGACACAGGTTGGTTCTTTCTATTCCTCTCTATCTATAATTCATAAAGGAAATACAAAAGTAGTTTTTCTCTGTTTGTTTTTAAGGTAGTTGTCACACCTTAGTGGGATAGAGTAGTTCTAAATAGACACTTTTCCCTGTAACAAGGATGGACAAATGTTTGAGGTAGTTTGCTAGGTGGTTTCTCATGCAATCTTCTAGAAACTTCTCCTATGACACTTGCCTCTCTGAATTCGCCCAGGGATGAGTAAGAGATCCAAGAAATCTCCAAGTGGAACCAATTGTAACAAGTGGAATGACACTAATCAAAACCCCAGAGATGACTCACACACTTGCACACATCTATAAATGGATCCCTTGTCTAAGAGATCTAGAGGCTGGAATATTGTAAATTGCAAGGAAGTGCTGATGGTTTTTAATTAAGGGGCATTGTATTGTTGGTGTGATCTTGCTATTTCATGAGGTGAAGAGGGATTTATGCTGGGAGGATGATGCTAGATCAAACAACTGGGTTGTAATTCTCCCTTCTATTTAATAAAGTTCCTCAAGTTTTCTTCCATATGATTGTGTGATTGTGAATGTTATCATTTGTGAATGCTATTGTATGTTCATTATATATCTGATTCTGTAATGTTTATGTTATAATAGATCAAGATGCTTTGATGGTTTTTTTCTACTGTGTTTCTATATTACTCTTCAAGTGGGTTAAGTACAGGGAGGAGTTGCAAGCTCTATCAAGGGGGAGAGAGATCAAGCAAAGGATTAAGCGGAAGTCTCAAGTTGGTTCCATTGTCTTTCTCTTATCTATTATACATAGAAGAAATCGTTGAATTGATTTAAACTGTTGTTTCTAGGGTAGCTACCAAACCTAGAGGGCTAGTCGTTCAAAGAGACACTAGTTTTCCCAGAAACAAAATGGCGACTCCACTGGGGATCAAATAGATGTTTGTTTGTTGTTATTGTTTGTTTTATAAACTATAGATAGAGCTTGAAGTCAGCCAAGTAGCCTTCGAACTACTCTTGCTCTGCAATTGCATAGTAGATGAATGTTGCTTCAGTCAATCTCTGGTTTAGTTTTTGAATTAAAAATTGGACTTACAAGCATTCTAGATGTCCTTATGGTAGCTCAGTAACCTCTCAAGACTTTCCCCTATACTTTGCTCTCTACTGTCCATCATATCTCAGCTTAACTCACTGAAAACCGCTGCACATTTGAGCCAAAACCCATTTCTGTTGCACTCCCTGGCCTATCGTACTATCTGTCAATGTAAACCAGTATGCATCGCACCTCCCGAGTGAGTAAAGTGTGATGTATCCCTATTTCTCTGAAGCCCAGGTGTGATGACTAACTAAACCTATTTCCATTCTAGAAATTTGGGGTTTTTGTCCTTGTTTTCAGTCTTGTTTAGTTGTTTTGCTGCTCATGAACAATACTTCCTTACTGAAGCCTGCTTGCATCACATAGATCACCCTCCATAGATTAGGATTGGTAATTTTTTTTATGTATTTTTCCATCATTTACAATCCTTTGTCAAAAATTTGTTTAAATCGATCTGTCGCTTTGGTACAAAAAATGTCGTAGCCCTTGTTTTGTGTCAAAAAGTGAAGTGTCGTGGATTCTTCCTTCCCTAGATAGTCCATTGAACTTTTTGTAAAGTATTTGATTTGATTTGTTTTTATTAGAAGTGTCAAAAGCCTTTTTAATTCAAAATTGAAAAGTGATGTTTAGTCTTCCTTTCTCCTTTGAAAAAGAAGTTGTCGAAAATGTAGCTTTGAGTAAAATATTTCAGATCTTTGCTACGTTTAGTTTTCCTTTTTAGCATTTTTCACATTAAGGGGAACAAAAAAAAATACATGGATTTGAATTTGCATTTAGTTTGTGTGAGAAATATGGTTCAGGAAAATGCACTAGTGTGTGCTCTTTGCTCTTTGTTTGAAAGAATTGTAATCTTATTTCCCTAGTAGCTAAGATTTTCATTGCTCAAAGTAAATAAAGATTGTTTATCATTCTAGATTGCATTTTAGGAATCTCAAATCAACATCACGCAGTGAACCATTGAAAGGAAAAATTTAAACAAGATCAACTCTAAAATAAATTTCAATTAACCTAACAACGCTTTGGAACATAATGCAACACATCTAGAGGTCTAGGCTAGAGACGTGTTCCGGCATCATAGAAACTAGTAACTATCATTTTCATCGAAGGTTGGGTGATTCCTCCTCCTTGATACCACAAGTGCTAGCATGGACTTGTGTTCCCTGTATCGTCACATATATATTGGGAGACCACAATAGGCTTATACCCTTTATCCATAGGAAGTCGAGTCTGCCGCCTTATTGATCGCAATGCACAGAACACATCACTTGGGAAGATTTACTGTCGTACATAAGTACTTCGTAATTTCTTTTTAATTTATCACCAAGGTGTATTTGAAGTTTTGTGATTGGTTTGGTAATCCCTTTGTCTAAATTTTCCATAGTAGTCACTTTCGTTCCTTTTTGAATCTTTAAAAGAAAAGGTCCATCTAAGCACTTGTCACTTCAGGCTCATTAAAAATCAAAGGAGACTAGAGTCATCTTTAGCTTTTTCTTGACTCTTAAAAACTGAAAAAGAAAAGTTGTGTCAAAGTGTCATTAAAATTAATTGAATTCGGAATAACATCATTTTCCCCTTTAATTTTGAGTTGATCAAGTAATCCGAAATCGTGGAAGAAAGTCAATCAAAACCCTGTCATTTGTGGAGACTAGCGAGTCAACCATCTTTGACTTTGGAAGCGAAGTCAATTCGAGCAAAATGGTCTCGTTTAACTGAGTCCAATTCATCTGGTTTATTTGAAACTTTTGTTTCAACATCGTTAGATACTATAGCTACTTCGATCATTTCTGGTACATTTTCCTTTAGAGAAGAAGTTCCGCAGTTACAAGAGGACATTATTATTGATCCTAGTGTAGCGGTAGACACTTCTATACCTGAAACAACTCCATATAGAGTTGATCCAGAACCCATCTTAGTTCAAATCGAGGCTACATTTGAACCAGTGGGTGTTCAAGAACCTCCCTTTGAGACTGAAGTTCACTCACCTGAACATCTGTCACTGCAAAAGCCATACCCTCTTCAACTCAACAAATCTTTTACGGACCTGATAGTCTACCTCTTTCACCTGATCTGATTGCTATAGAGGAGATAGCAGAGGATCCTCCATCTAGTACCCCATTACATTTTGGAACTGGGATTCATTTGTATCCTTCTACTCCTGAGTTTAGTTCTTTTAATCATCATTCATCGCAAGTTCCTGTTGAATTGCTAGGAAATATTTTGGTTAGATTAAACATGTCTGAGCAACCATCAAAATCTAGGACTGTGTCATCTGATGCAGTAACAGCAGAACTTCCTGCCACCGTTCCTACAATTTTTTCTAGTATACCATCTGTTCTGACTAGTTATCAATCACTAGCTGCAGTCCACTCAGGGGCTACTTTGGTGACATGGTCTACTCCTATTTATTCATCTGGAGTCCCCTCTAGTATTTATTATTTTGAAACATAGCAATTTGATCCTACATGCCAGTATCAATTTGGGGAGACCGGTCTTTAAAGACCGGTATATCCTTTAAACACTGGACTGCTGCCATATGGAGGGCAGTATGCATTTTCATTGTTCCCTCCTGGGGAACAACCATATGAGAGTTTACAACAAAATTCAAGTAAAACTAGAATTACATCTAGTGGTTGGGTACCAATACTGCCACAACAATCAAGAGTCGTATATTCACTGCAACCAATCCGACCTGTGTCAAATATTCCGACTACACCTGCTATTATGACTATGTCACAAGTATAAGCACTACCTATTATGTCTCAACCTCAAGTCTCTCAGGTTGCGATACAACAGCCACTTGTCTCTACAGCTCAATCGCAACCTCATGATAGTGTCTCCTTATCTGGAATGACTCAGGCACAAACAAGTATTGTCAATCCACATCTTCGTCAATCTTCCAGTACTGGGCAACAACAAATGGTCCAACAATCATGGTTGGTACAATACCAACAACCACAATTCCAGCAAACCAACCTTAGGTTGGGCTTAGTTTACAAGCTCAAACTGGATTTGGTCAGTATCAAGCCTACCGAGGACTTGAGCAACAAGGTTTTGTAGCTAATGGATGGCCGCATTTTCAAAACAGTTATCAACAACCACACTATACTAGTTATGTCCAACAACCTTATGAAAGTTATCAAAATCAAATACATTATGTTGGTATGCAAAGGCCTACTGCTCAGGCGATTCCATCTTATCTTGGGTATGCTCCACCTAATTTGAATCAGTAGTTGCCTATTGTAGCAACTCTAGAATTACTAGATTTGAAATGGCTGACAAATGATCCAATTGCATATGCCCCTTGGTGGCCAGTGATTCCCCATAAACTTCCATCTGATATTCCTAAATTTAATGGAAAACCAGGAGAAGATCCATCGAATCACGTAATGACTTTTCATTTGTGGTGCTCATCTAACACCTTGAATGATGATTCGATTAGGCTTCACCTTTTTCAGAGGAAGCCCACTGGTCCAACAACGAAATGGTATATTGAATTTCCTAAAGCTTCATTTGATAACTTTAGCATCCTTGCCACTACTTTTCTAACCCACTTTCAGTTACCCATCAAGTATGAAACGGGGACAGAACTCCTTTCCAACTTTAAACAGACCACAACCACTCACATATTTGATCATATTCATGAGTGTCAACGTCGTCGTTGAATGGTAAAGATGTATGTTCATGATCAACTTTTATTTGAGTGGTTTATTAAGTCCTTGTTGCCATCTAGCACTGAGGACGTGGAAAAGGAGGAGTTGTCACTGAAGAGCAAATCATTTCTCGTGCCCAATATTTAGAGTTGATCTATACTCAGTCTGGCGCACTCTACAAAAAAATTCCTAAAGCTCCAGACCAGAATTTTCCATTCCACCTCATCCTAAATTGAATAGGGACTCTCATGTTGGTGACGACGTGATCAGTGCCTCAAGCACGCAAACAACAAGGGATCCATCTGGTAAAGGTATTGCTATTTCTAGTCAGAGTGAAAATTACAAACCTCTTGCCTCGTAGATTAATGTCGTGTCATTTGACAAGGGCAAGAATCCAAAGCAACTAGGGGGCAAGAAGAAAGGGAAAAATAATAAGAAGAAACAAGAGAATTCAAGTCCTAAAAAATATTCTAAGAACCCTACTGGGCAAAATAAACCTCCTCTTTTTCCATGTTTGATATGTAATGAGGAGCATTATACTAAAGATTGTCCACATCGAGCTGAGGTTGCAAAAATTTTGAAGACGTCAAGTACCTCAGCAGTGTTGACTGATCTGTTTCCGAACCCAGAAACTAATCTGGTTGCTATAGATCATGCTTCCGCATCCCAAGTGCTTATGCTATCCATCTCGAACAAGCAAAATGATGCTTTCATATCGACAAGGAATAAATATTATGGGAATCTACCGTCGTTAAACAACTAGGCTATAGATCAACCTAGTGGTTTGATAACGACTTCACCAGAAGTTGTTCCACCCATTATTCCTGAATTAACCTTAAAGCCGCCAAAGGGAGTCGTACATAAATCGACATTTAATCCTTGTGCTCGAGCTGCTCAAAATTATAATGTAGTGGAGGATCTGGCTTAATCGCCATCCGCTATGTCGCCACTTGAGGTATTACAAAATTGTCCCTCCCAAAAGTAGGCTTTGTTATCAGCAATAGGTGGGATTGATCTAGCAGACTCCAATCTGGTGGAATTTAATTATAAAGGATATACACCACAGTTACCAGCCCAACTCTGTTTCCTTATACAGGTAAAAGCCCTCAATAAAAGTGTTCATCGAAGCATCATCGATGAGGGGGCATCTACTTGTATTATGTCAATGAGTTGCTGGAAAACTCTTGGTTCACCACCCTTGTTGCAATCATCAACAACATTAAAAGTGTTTGATGGAAGAACATACACTCCATATGGGATTTTAAGTAACTTGCAAGTTGAACTGGGGGGAAAGACGGTAGAGATTGAAGTCATGGTCATTGATGGAAACCTCGATTACAATATCTTACTAAGAAGACCCTGGATTTATGCTATGGCCACCGTTATGTCTACAAATTTTAGAAAGATTGCGTTTCCCTTCCAAGGTGGAATTACAATCGTTCACCAACTAGCCTTTTTTCCTAACAGTTCACAAGCTACTGGAAGCATTCCATTGATCCATGGAAGTTCACAATCACTTCAAAATGTTGGAGTAGGTCTCCTAAAAGACCCTTCCTTAATGGGTACTTTTGCCCTCCCACCTCCATATGGTCTTGTGGAAGTGGCCACAGTGGAAACCTGTCATATGATCTCTTCTACATCATCTGAGTTTAAGAAGAACTCCAACCATTTTGATAGTGAGGATCATCATGAGGCATTGCCACCAAGCCCCATCGAATCTCTGTAGCAATCAATTTTCTGGTCTTGGACGGCAAACCCAAATCAACACTTGACGAGTGTCTGGATAGATAGGTCTTTAGAATATGGTACCTCTTCCGATCCTTGGTCTCATATACATACTACAGACGAAGGAATCATCCAATCAATGATGACAGGAGAGATGCCGTGGGAAGATTACCAGCATCGTTCGCACCTTTGAGATGATAATGAAGATTATTCAAGTGACCTAAATCATCCTTTAGTTTTCAATTTTTTTATTAAATACTATAAATATAGTAGATTCCGAGCGAAATCTGTGCAACATTGAAGAAACTATCGCCATTAATATTTCGACCAAACCTAATGTTGTAGAGAATATTCACGTTGGAAAATCGTGTTCTCCATCAGAACTAGAGATTTACTGAGCTCTCTTTCACGAATTTAGATATGTCTTTGCGTAGTCATATGAAGAAATGCCAGGGATTGACTCGAGAATTGTTGAACACGAAATCAAGATGTATCCAGAGGTCAAAACCAGTACGAAAATGGCTTCGACCTATCCATCCGAAGAAAGTCACTACCATTAAAGTAGAAGTTGAAAAACGTTTGCATGCTGGCTTCATTTACCCTGTTGCTCTCGCTGGTTGGGTATCGAATATTGTTCCTGTAATGAAAAAGCAAGGAACGATTAGAGTGTGCGCTGATTATAGGGATGTAAATCAAGCATGTCCAAAGTACAACTGTCCTACACCCTTTATTGACTAGATTATTGATGAATGTGCCAGATGCGAAATCTTTTCATCCATGGATGGATTTTCCGGATACAATCAAATTAATATCTGCCCACAAGACTAGTCAAAGATTGCATTCATATGTCCGTGGGGCACATTTGCATATCGTAAATTACGTTTCGTTTTGAAGAACATAGGGGAAACTTTTCAGAGGGCAATGAATTACGCTTTCCATGACATCAAACATATCATTCAACCATATCTCAATGATCTGCCAACTCATTCGCGAAAACGGACTGATCATCCACAACATTTGAGATTCATATTTCTACGTTGCTAAAACAATAAAATACGCCTCAATCCGCACAAATGTGTTTTTTGTGTTGTTTCTGGTCGATTGCTTGGTTTTTTAGTTTCAAAGGACGAAATTTGACTCAACCTATTTAAGGTTCAGGCAATCCTTGACATACCTTGACCTTCAAATTTGCTTCAGATTCAGAGACTCCAAGGGAAACCTAACTTTCTGATGAGGTTCATTCCACATTATGCTGAGATCTCTAAAGGTTATACATGTCTTTTGAAAAAAGAAGTACCCTTACACTGGGATCAGGTTGCGCAAGCTTCCTTTGATGCTTTAAAATATTCATTGATAAAAGCATCATTAACGTACGCTCCTGACTATCAAAAGGACTTTAACCTGTATCTCGCTATTGCAGATACAAACATCGCCACGGTTTTAGTGCAAGAGAATAATGGAATTGAACATCCTATATATTATTTAAGTCACAATCTTAATGATAGACAAAGAAAGTACTCGTATGTTGAAAAGTTGGCTTTAGCATTCGTTCAAGAAGTATAGAGATTTCGACAATATCTTCTCTTTCGCAAAACTACCATTGTGTCAAATTGCAACCTTATGACCTACATTCTATCGTGTCAATTACTAGGGGGAAAATATTCCAAATGGAGAGCCATTTTGCAAAAGTTTGATATGGAATTCACCAAATCCAAATCAAAAAAATCTCTCGTCTTTGCGGAGTTACTTTGTGACCTTCCCTCGTCATCCAATGATTTAACATCCAAATCATCAATCAGGGACGAGACTCTGTTTCCGATATCGTCAAGTGATCCGTGGTATGGGGATATACTGTTCTATCTCCAAACCCAAACTTTTAGGCCTAACACCTCTCTCTCTAAATAGCAATGTACTCGATACCAAGCAGAGGACTATCTAATCATTGGTGATAGACTTTACCATCATCATACCGATACAGTTCTACGAAGATGCCTCATGCATGAGGAGGCTGAAAAAGATTTGAATAATTTTCATTTAGGTGGTTGTGGAGGGCATCTATCTGGTTACACTACTACATAAAAGATCTTACGAGTTAACTACTTATGGCCAACCATATTGAAAGATTGCATAATTTCAGTCAGAAATTTTCATTCTTGTGAGATTTTCTATCGCAAAACCAAATTACCACCTGCACCAATGCATCCATTAGTTGCTACTGGGCCATTCGGGGCATTCACTTCATGACATGTAACCCCACCTCAGCCGGGGGGCATGGGTATATTATAGTTGCTATGGACTATTTTACAAAATGGGCCGAGGCGATGCCTACGTTAAACAACAACAGTGAAATCACTGCTCTTTTCTTTTTCAATCATGTAGTTGCTAGATTTGGTGTACCACGGGCTATAGTCACAGATCATGGGTCGCATTTTCGTAATCATGTGATGATCGAATTCACTGCAAAATTAGGACTATCCCATGATAGTTCTACTCCATATTATCCGCGGGCTAACAGACAAGTTGAGGCTATCAACAAAGTCCTTAAGCGCATGCTACAAAGAATGATTGGAGTCCACAAACGGAATTGGCATTTAATCCTGTACTCATCTATATGGGCATATAATACTTCGATAAGAAATGTGACTAGATTTATGCCCTTTCTCTTGGTGTATGGTCTGGAAGCTATCTTACCAATTCAGTGCGAAATCTCATCCCTCAAGCTTGCAATTGATCTTCTTCCTGAAGCTTCCAAAGAAGAGGCTTGTTTCTTGGAACTAATCCATCTGGATGAAACCCATCATGATGTTGCGTTGGCTAACAAAGCACATAAGAAATGCATCAAGGCGCAATATGACAAAATGCCAAGCCTCATGTCTTCTCAGAAGGTGACTTGCTCTTGCTTTACGATTAGGACTCTGACAAATTAGGAGCAGGTAAATTTGAACCATTATGGATAGGCCCCTACATTGTTAAATGAGTATTGAAAAAAGGAGGCTATGATCTGGTCCATTATGATGGGATTCCACTATCGCAGCCCCAAAATGGGCTGTATCTTAAACATTACTATGCTTGATTAAGTGTAGTAAACTCATTGTGCATATGCTTTTATTGCATTTTTTAGTGTTTTTCTGTTAGAGTTGTCATTTTGGTTAGATAATCCACTTCGCATTTGTTGTAGATGTCAGACCTTTTGGAACCATTTGTTGGGTATGCCAACGGAGCTAGTCATAGTACACAGAACCTATCTTCTGTGACCTGGGCAATTTTGGCTCCAAGCGGCAAGTTATTGAGTTTCAAAGGGATATGTATTAGTCGATCAACGAACAATATCGCTGAGTATAGCGCATTGGTTGAACTTCTCTCTGATGTCGTTTCACATGGCATACACCAACTTGTTGTTAGGCTAGATTCACCACTCGCCATTCTACATCTTATTGGTGTTTATTCCATTCAGAACCCAGCTATTTATCACATGTTCCTAAGAGTAAAGATTTTGGAAAGACATTTTGATTCCATTCAATATCAACACATTTCTAGAAACTTAAACACATTGGCTGATTCATTATCAAACTATGTATTAAATAGACATTTGGAGCACTTGTAAAGAAAGCATTTCACATCAACATTTGCATCAGGATTGCATCACTTAGCCAAAATAAAACTCCAAAAATCCCATATTTGAAATGAAATGATGAAAGTGAAAGGTAAAACTACTTTTTATATTTATTATTCACGTACTTCAAGTAAAATGTTAGTTTTAGTTCATTTTTCATACATATATATGTATTTCTAATCAATTTGATGGAGTGACTGAGCAGGTTGAATGACCAACGAAAGAATCTGATGTGCTAAATAGTGAATTGAACATCTTTGACCACTTAATCCTAGCATAATTTTGTCATTTCAAACTTGTGTAAAAATGAAATTGACACCAAGAATAATTCCCCATGGTTCAAGCTTGTCCAAAAATGAACCCACCTTCAAGTAATTAACCTCTGTGATTGCCATTCTATCAACCTTTTGAGCCTTGGTTGTGTACCTCTCATCACCTCCATTCCTTTGGCTGATCATACGCTTCCACTTGGTTGTTTACCCTTTTTGAGGAATAGTCACGATGAGTGGTCTTGTTGGCCAACCTCTTCACAGAATTCACCTTGTTTTCAGAAGTTCCAAGATTACCTGGAACCAGTTACTACCCTAGACACCACTCATTCTTCAAATCGAGTCTCCTTTAAACCCTTTTTAGACTCGTTAAATATGAAAAGATTGTCATGCAATTGGCCTTTCCAGCTCGTTAAAGTGCTTGGAAATGTCATCCCTCCCGTATATTTCAATATTTTTCAGACCCGAGTGATTATCTCACGAAAAAGTTTGAGCGCTTGTCTTTTTCATCTCGTTAAACTGATCAGAAAAGTCATCCCTTTTGTATTATTCTATCCTTTTTCGGACTTAAGGGATTATTTTATGAAAAGGAACTTCTAGAGTTTTCTTTGATCCCTTTTCAAACTCTCTAAACATGAAAAGTACCAAGTTATCCCTGTCATTAAACTCGTTAAAACCATAGCGACAAACTTGTCCATTCTAGACAAGACTGAGTTTCACTCTCGCTAGACTCATTAAAACATAGCGAGAGGTTTGCCCAAAGGGCAAATTATAGAACAAGCATATGTTATCCTCCTCAAGATTGACAAAAATAAAGAGGTACTGGTCAGCAATGACTGGGGAAATAGGGGAAAAAACTTGAAGAAATTTATGGTAGCAAGTTGCTCTTGAACATGACACTTTCACTCCATCACCATTATTGAGTCGGGTTGGGTTATTTCGTTCACTGGTCATCTCACCATTGGTCTTTTACAACATCCATATTTTGGGGTTAACACTACCAATCGATCCTAGTGTTGCTGGCATGTTTAAGAGAAGTCATTCAGTTAGGAAACCACAATCCAGTTAATGCCTCATCCACTGCAATACCTCCAACCTTCATTTTTTCATGACCGCCATTCTTGAACCTTGTGTCGTTAGATCGTTTTCAGCTCCAGAAATCATTTTCTTCATTTCGTGTCATAGATGTGGGATACATCAAGGCCCTCCTATGACAATTCACCTCTTGTCGACATTATCTCATTATCTAAGAAGTTGACTTAGAAACACCCCTTTCAGTGCTTTGAAGCTTGCATGCCTCAATGGAAAGTTTCTCACTTCCGGTGGCAGGTTGACATCAATGGCCTTCGACCGAAAGATTTTGCATGTTGTTTGACATCGGATCATATATTCACATCACGTGAATTGTACTATAGTACCTTGAGGGTAATTATCATTATCGGTGATTCCTCTCGCGTCTGTTGACAGCTCACATTATTGGCTGGTAATCAGATGATGTCTTTTCATGTTCGACTTCATAACATCTCTTCGCATGAATTGACTTGTACGTCAGGCGAAGATTGAATGAGTTTGAAGACCTTGGATCTAGCTTCATCCATCCGGGCTATGATATATTCAAGGATATAAAAAAATCAAATGTACAAAGGTTCTGCACAGATGGTCATCCAAACCAAGGATGATGGCTCTACATATGAATAATTACCAGTCTGCATCTACAGACAACCATCTGATCTATGTACATGAAATGAATTTATAAAGCTGAGCATGGGAATGCCCGCCTCAGCTAGATCATGAAAATTACATTATGATGATGTATTGAATTGTAACTTATGCAGGTCACCTTCCAGTTCGAAACCTCAAATCCTCATGATAAAGCATTTCACCCGACATCAAGATTTATGACTTCATGCTTTAGGGGCAACTATCATAGACATATTTGGGCACTTCAAACCCAATCTTATATGTTGATATACTCGGTCTCATCACCCCCTAAAAGATTTGTTTCATACCCTAAAAGAACATGGTCATCTATTTACATCATTCCCCAAAAGTTCCATGTGAGAAAACATCCAGAAATGGCATAAACTAAACCATACTGACTGCTACATTGGCCAGGTGTGATGCATACTGAGTGGTACACTACTCAGGTGCGATGCATACTAATTAGGCCTTCTATAGGGTGTGATGGGCGAGGATGGAAAAATGTCTGAGATAGTTTGCTAGGTGGTTGCTCATGGAATCTTCTAGAAACTTCTCCTATGACTCTTGCCTCTCTGAATTCGCACAGGGATGAGTAAGAGATCCAAGAAATATCCAAGTGGAACCAATTGTAAGAAGTGGAATGACGCTAATCAAAACCCCAGAGATGACTCACACACTTGCACACATCTATAAATGGATCCCTTGCCTAAGAGATCTAGAGGCTGGAATATTGTAAATTGCAAGGAAGTGCTGATGGTTTGTAATTGAGGAAGGAGCATTGTATTGTTGATGTGATCTTGCTATTTCATGAGGTGAAGAGGGATTGATGGTGGGAGGATGATGCTAGATCAGGCAACTGGATTGTACTTCTCCCTTATATTTAATAACGTTCTTCAATTTTTCTTCCATATGATTGTGTAATTGTGAATGTTATCATTTGTGGATGCTATTGTATGTTCATTATATATATATGATTCTGTAATGTTTATGTTATAATAGATCAAGATGATTTGATGGTTCTTTGCTACTATGTTTCTACAGGTACCCTTCAAGCAGGTTAAGTACAGGGAGGAGTTGCAAGCTCTGTCAAGGGGGAGAGAGATCAAGCAAAGGATTAAGTAGAAGTCCCAGGTTGGTTCCGTTGTCTTTCTCTTATCTATTATACATAGAAGAAATCGTTGAATTGCTTTAAATTGTTGTTTCTAGTGTAGCTTCCAAACCTAGAGGGCTAGTCATTTGAACAGACACTAGTTTTCCCATAAATATTTTGGGTTCAATGTCACAGCTACCGTAGGCTTCTCACCTCATCTACATTACAATCTCATCCGGGCTGGTCAGGTGCGACCCACATCTACACATGCATTTCAGATAATTAGCCTCTGAAGATAAAAACACTTAAAATTTTGAAAATTTTGAAAATATCCTAAAATGAGAAATTCTTACCTAGATCATCCCACTCAGCTCTAGTTGGAAGTACGATATCAGCATCACCTCTATAGTCCATCCCGACATACAAAAATTCCTTGATCAAATAATTTGTTAGCTTAGCCAGTCAAAAACCTTTGCACTATACCTAACTACATGCACATCACCTCCATGGCATGCCTTTAGTGCAACCCAGTCCATCGAGTGTGGATCCCTTGAACCTCCCTGGTCTACCACAATCTATTGTGGCCAAAGAATAGGAACCCTCTCTACGGAGAAAGCAACTAGAATTAAACCATCACTAAAATTGATCCCAAATTAGATAGGAACGCTGCAATAACTTATAGATATAATCATAAACACAAAGATGCGGCAAAAAAACACTTAATTTCATTAATAGAAAAATATTGAACTATGCTTATAAACATAATGGAAATAAGATAACTCGGGCAATGGTAGTGTATCTCTGAGGAGAGATGTGGGAGCTACATGTGTCTAAACTATGTTACAATGAGGTTCAAAGGCCTATTTATTATTGAGAAAAAATGGAAAACACTAAACATCTAAAAACCCAACCCTAGGACATGAAAGGCCAAAATTGTGCACTCCTTTTTGGTAAATTGGTACATCAACTTCCCAGGGTTGTAACTTTGGCATACAATCTCTGTTTGGCTATCATAATACCTCGTTTTGAAGAGCTTAAACAGAAGGCCCAAACCAAACTAACATGCTAGTTTGGGGAGTTTTTAGACACTCCATTTTCCCTAGAAACATCCTTTAGGGCCTCAAAATGGATCTGGCAATTCACGACCCGAAAAACTACCGACAATAATAAACTGTGCTACAATTAAGGAAACCGAAATATTGAAGGAGATAGTGTTGGGAGTCCAAGCACAATAGGTGGGTGGCCACCACTATCCACCTAGATCATTCCTCCCCCTTAGGAAGAAATGGTCCCCATTGCATTAAGTGGCTCCATGAGATGTGGCAACTTCTGTTGGACTTGGTCCCTGGTAGACCACTTGGCTTGGTGAAGGAGTTGGCCAGCTTTGACAACTTGATATAGTTGGATCTTCTTCTGGCGAGTTCTCTTGATTTGTGTGTCTATGATCCAACAAGTGGTGGCCTTTTCCATGCAGTATGGGTTTATCTCTTTTGGTGTGAGCTATTCCTCAACATCATATGTGTCTAATAATGGTGGGAAGTATGGTCGAAGACAATCTAGATTGAACATTAGGTGTAGACCAAGGAACAGTGGGATGTTGAGCTCGAAGGAATTGTCACTTATGGCCTTAGTGATGGTGTATGGCCCATATCGAAGTGGGAAAAGCTTAAGGTGGGGCCCAACAAGGCATTCTTTCTACAAATGAAGCCAAACTTTGTCGCCCACGTAGAACTTGTGCGACACTCGATGTTGATTATGGCGCTACTTATACTTAGCATTGGATCTGTCCAATATGTCATGGACCTATTGGTAGATGTGTTGAATGTTATCAATGAATTTTTTATCCTTTTAAACTTCAGATTGCATGTGAGTCAAATCTACTTGAGTCATTGTAAATGGTATGGCAACATCAATGGGGCATAATGGTTGAAATCCTAGCCCTACCTGTAATGTGTTGTGGCCTGTTGAGCTATGGAGAGCTCTGTTCTAGCTATGTTGGACATAGGGGATCCTTTCATCCCATGTTCATGGATGCTTTGAGTTGTACATGCGAAGAATGTAAATGATCATCATGTTGACAACCTCTGTTTGGCCATCAGTTTGAGGTGGAAAGCAATGGACTTAGTTTTTTATCTAGCATCAATCAAATAGTTAACCAAAATTCACTTAGCAATTTGTTGTCGTGATCTGAGATAATGGACTCCGGGGTCCCAAAGTGTACCCAAATACGCTCAAAGAAGAGCTTAGCAGTGGCCTCTACTGAGATACTATTACAGATCCATTTGAGCAGATCAACCCCAACTTAAAGATGAGTACTATTAGGGCCCATCAAACCCTAATTTGGCTAAATGAATTCAACCATCAGAATTCCTCCTTCCTAAGAGATTCCATGGTTGAAATAATCCAAAAACTTCCTCTTAGAAGATCAATGCAGCCAGGCCTTCATTAGGGTGCACTGCAATGCAGTGCACTTGAGCCCTCTTTGGCCTGCACTGGGCAAATTTGAGCAAAATTTCATTGCGGTTTGGGAATATTCTTATCCATTGGGTGCATCTAGAAGCTTCCCAAGTTATCTACTCCTTTGAGCTCAAATTTGGATGAGGTAGGGAGTTAAGGAACACCAATCACTTTATCCCTTCCTCCATGGAACTAAATTCTAAGTTTGGGAGCGCATTTATTATCACCGTTTATGGCATAAATTCCTTTATTGACCTATAAAAAGATAAATCATATAAGTGATCAGGGGATGGAAATAATTGAATTATAAGGAGATGCTATTAGTATGAGACTTGAGTTGCTTTCAAGTATTGTAATGATATCAAAATGTCTTGCTTGTTATGAGGAGAGGATGGGATTGAATTGGAGGAGTGATACTGAATCAAGAAAATTGGGTTGTAACTCTTCCTTTTACTAATAAAGTGTTCAAATCTTTTTGCATATGTTTGTATTGTCCATTGATGCTTTCATATGTGTATAATGAACTTGATTCCATTCTATGTTTAATCAATAGATCATTATCATATGCTTTGGTCGATTTTTTTCATCTCTCTATATGCAGGTAATTTTCAAGCAGATTAAGTGTGGAAAGGAGTGTCAGAATTGGTCAAGGGAGATAAGGAGTAAGAGAAAGCTACAGGTAGGCTTCTTTATTGTCTTATTTAATCTATTGGCTATAGAAAAGGTAGAGAATGCTTTGAACTATTGGTCTAGACTTAGCTACTAGTCTAGGGGTTTATGTGTTTATCCGTAGACACTAAAACTTTCCAAAACAAATTTGTGACTCCATTGGGGAGCGATCATCCATGTTAGTAGGTTATCACCCTCTTATGACATTTCTACATACTATACTTGTGGTCGTTGATTGAATTTCAGTCTGATTTCCTAGAAATTGACTCAAAATTGTGCCAAATTGCCTTCAGAAATGGCTTACTATCACCACCACAGTCCACTGAAGGACACAGTGTGCTGCAATGCATTTCCCGCATAGAGCTAGTGCACTGAAGCACACTGTCTCTCACTGTAGCCTGCGCTGATCCCTTGAGGGTTAGTTTCCCATCTAAGAACTGAAATTTTGTGCCAATTTTCTCCTATTTGAATGATTTGCTGAATGTTAATGATGTCTTGTCTTTGAAAATGGTTTTTCATCTCCTTACCTGGCCCAACTTAGACTAGGATTGATAAATGTTTCTTATTTATTTACTTTGCCATTTTCAATCTATAGTCGAAAGTTGGTTTTTGGTCGATTGATCTTTTCCAAAAGAAAGTGTCGTAAAATCATCTTTTCCTTCGGAAATTGAACTGTCGTAAATTCCTCATTCATTAAATATTGATTGATTGATGTGTGCATATGATTAGTCTTTTCGTTGAAAGTGTCGTAATTCCTCATTTCTTTGAAAACGAAAGTGTCGTAAAGTCTTCCTTTCCTTGTAAACAAATTGTCCCAAAATAGTCATTTTTATGAAAAGTGTTTATTGATCGATTGTGCATTAGTTTTCCTTTTTTCTCATTCATATTAATGGAAATTGAAAAGAAATAAATTCATGTTGCATTGAAAAAGTTTGTGTGTGCTAATAAGAATTGTGTAGAGAATATGCATTTAGATTGTGATCTTTGCTCTTTTATCAAAAGAAATCTGATTGCTTTATCCCTAAGTAGCTAGGATTTTCATCGCTAAATTGAATAGAAAGAATGCTTATCATGATAGTTTCATTCCTAGGAATTTTAAAATACATCATGTGGTGAACTTGAAAGGAAAATTCCTAGGCATAATCAACTTAAAATAAACATCAATTTACCTAATGGAGCATTGTCATTAATGAGAACATTTAGTGGTTCTTGGCCAGAGACATGTTTCGGTGTTGTAAAACAAAGCAGCTATTGCTAACTTGTCTACAGTACATCCCAAGTGTGATACCTCATTCCATGTACGTGAGAATATCATAGCTCGTCCATGTACCTTTAGGTATATAGGGCGGTGTTACAGTAAGTAAAGTATATGGGAATGCTCTCACTATGTGGTTTTTCATTAGATAGCAATTATACGGACTGGGCCTCCACGTACCTTCGAGTATATATGGAAGGAAAAATCTAGGTTGCTATTCATACTTAAGTAACCAAGTCAGTCACCTTGTAAACTCTGATACACTGAACACAGGATTTGGCGAGATTACCTGCTCGTACTTCCTGGTTCACCAGGAGGTATTTTGCAGTTCACAGTTGCTTCGTAAACGTTTTGCCTATTATATCCCTTTTTATTTATTTGTTTTTTGATAATAAAATTAATCAAAAATGATGGAGGAAAATGAACTCATACCCCATCATTCATGAAGAACAATGAGAAAACCTCCTTTGCCTCCAAAAGTGTCAACAATTCGGGGAAATCGGTCTCGCTTAACTGAGTCTAGTACATCAAGAACTCCTAGTTCTTCATCTAAGTTACCTGAGTCATCTATTTCAGTAAGTACAGGGACTCCAGTTACTCCAACTATTTCTCTCACATCTGTTGCTGAAGAGGATGTTTCAAAACCACCTAAGGACATTAACATTGATCTTAGTGAAATGGTAACTGAAGTTGTTCAACCACAAGTTGATTCTCAACTTGAAATTGCTAAACAAGAAAGTACTTCTGAACTTGAATCAGTTCAACCAGAAGTTAATCAAGAATCTATCCGAGTTCAAACAGAAGTTACGTTTGAACCTGAAGTCATTCAGGAACCTCTCTCTGAAACTATTTTTCATTTACCCGAGCATTTAGACTTCAAATTTTAACATTCATAAGTTGTTAACTTACCGGAAGACAATCAATCATTTACCCCTCAAACATCAGTAACTATTGAAACTTCAACTTCATCAACACCAGAAATATTTTACAAACCTAATGGTAGAGTTCTTCCACTAGGTTTAATTACTATAGAGGAGGAATTGGAAGAAGATTCTACACTTGGAACCCCATTTCACTTTGGAACTGGGCTTTATCTTTACCCTAATACTCCTAATTTTTTTGCTTCATTTGATCCTTCTTCTTTTAAAGTACCCATCGAATCTTTAGGACAACTTTTGGTTAGTTAACTATGGCTGAACAATCATCAACATCTCAAATTGTATCATCTGATTCAGCTGTAGTGCAATCTTCTGTTGTAACTTCTTCAATGTATTCTGCCACACTTGAGTCGCACATGCATGGTGAATTGTCCATCCCGGTTGGTTACCAATCATTGTCTGGAACCCACTCAAGGGTTGCTTCTACACCATGGTCATCACCCATGTCCTCAACCAGAATTTTACCTAGTTTTTCCTAATAGGAACTCAATCGTTTGATCCTACATATCTGAATCAATCTGGGAAATGTAGTCAAAAAAGACATATGTATCCATTAAATACCAGATTGACACCATATGGAGAGAAATATGTTTATTCACCGTATCCTCATTATTCCGAGAGACTACCATATGGTAATATCCCATAACATTTAGGTCAATCTAGAATTAGAGTTTGTCGATGGCAACCAACAATTCTAGTTCAACCGAGGCTTGCATATCCAACACAACCAATGCAAATTGTGTCAGCTATTCCTACTACACCTGTTGTTACTACTGTACCATAGTCACAAGTTCAAATTGTTGTATCTCAGCTTGTTCAAACTGATCCTTCTACCTTGCAATCACTAGTTTCAAGTCAAGAAGTTAAAGTTCCTCAAGTTGTTGTACAACAACCACTTGTTTTTGGAGTTTAGGAACAACCTCAGGTTAGTGTACCCTTAGCTAGACTGACCCATTCTTACATTGGTATAGTTTATTCACAACCTGTCTGACCTTTCATTGCTAGACAACAACAACCGTTAAATTCGCAACAGTTGTACCAACAACAACAACAGTGGATTCAACAACTGTGGCAGCCTCAATTTCAACAACCCCAATTCTAGCAATTCCAATGCTAGTTTTGACTTGTTTCACAGGCTCAACCTAGTTTTGGTCAATCTCAAGCTTACAAAGGTCCTGGTCAACAAGGCTTTGTAGGTTATGGACAACCACACATTCAACGTAGTTATCAACAACCACCTTCTACTCGTTTTGTTCAACAACCATACCAAGGTTACCAAAAGTAGATGCCCTATGTTGGTATGCAAAGACCTATTGTTCAGGAAATTCCATCATAGCATGTGTATGCTCAACCTAATCTGAATCGACAGTTGCCCTTTGTAGAAACCTTAGAGCTACCAGATTTAAATCGGATCACTAATGATCCAATCTTGTATGCACCTTGGTGGCCGGTAATTCCGCATAAGTTACCATCTGATATTCCTAAGTTTAATGAAAATCTTAGAGAAGACCCATCAAATCATGTTATGATCTTTGATTTGTGGTGTTCATCAAACTCCTTAAACGATGATTCCGTCAGACTTCGTCTCTTCCAAAGAACACTTACTTGTCTAGCTGCTAAATGGTACATTGAATTACCAAGAGCTTCTTTCGATAATTTCACCACTTTATGCACTACTTTTTTACCCACTTCCAGTTACCTATCAGATACAAGACTGGAACGAAACTCCTAACCAACTTTAAACACACTACTACTACGCATATATCAGATCATATTCATGAGTGGCAGCGTCATCATTGAATGGTTAAGACATATGTTCCCAATCAGATTTTAGCTGAGTGGTTCATAAAATCCTTGTTTCCATCAATCAGCAAGGATGTGGCAAAAGGTTGAGTTGTCACAGAAGAGCAAGTCATTTCTCGTGCCCAATACTTGGATTTTATTTACACACAATCCAACACGCTTTATGATAAAATTCCCAATGCACCTGGACCAGCTTTCACTGTTCCACTTCTTGCACAATCAAGTAAGGACTCTCATGCAAGCGATGGTGTGATCGGTTCTTCAAGCACACAATCAGCAGGAAGACCATCTGGTCAAACGTTTTCTGTTTCCAATCAAACTACCAATGCGTCAAAAAATATTCTTGCCTCTAAGATTAATGTCGTGTCATATGACAAAGGAAAAAATCCAAAGCAACCAGGAGGGAAGAAAAATGGGAAAAAAACAAGAAAATTCCCCTCCAAAGAAATCATCTGATTCCTCTAGCTTGGCAAGGAAACCTCGTTATCCATGTCTAATATGTACTGATGAGCATTTTACAAGAGATCGTCCACACTACTCTGAGGTCTCTAAACTTTTCAAGACTTCAAACACATCGACAGTGTTAACAGATCCATTTCCAACCCTGGAGAGACATTTGGTTGCAACTGACCATGCTTCCACATCCGAAGAACTACTTTTATCCACCACAAAGGCACAAAATGAAGTTTTGGTGTCAACAAGAAACAAAGATTATGGAAATCTATCATTGTCAAAAAATCAGGCCATTGATCATCCTAATCCTTCGACTTTAACTTCATCTGAAGTTGTTCCACCCTCTGTACGTGAATTGACAATAAAACCACCAAAGGGAGTTGTGCACAAATCGACATTCAACCCTCAGGCTCAAGCAACTCAAAATTATAACATAGTGGAAGATCTCACTCAATCACCTTCTGTTATGTTGACACTCGAGGTGTTGCAAAACTGTCCCTCCTGAAAACATGCTTTACTGTCAGCAATAGGCAGAATAGATCCTACAGATTCAAATCTTGTCGTTTTTAACCATGAGGGATATTCACCATAGTTAGTGGTGCAATTAGCTTTCCTAATCCAATTAAAAGCTCTCAATAAGAATGTTCATCGAACTATTATTGATGAGGGGGCATCTACTTGCATTATGTCCATGAGTTGCTAGAAAACACTTGGTTCACCATCGTTGTCATGATCACCAACCACGTTGAAAGCTTTTGATGGAATAACATATACTCCATGTGCGATTTTGAGTAACATGTGAATCAAAATTAGGGGCAAAATGGTTACTATTGAAGTTGAGGTAGTTGACAGACCCCCCGATTACAACATTTTACTGGGAGGTCCTTAGGTATATGCTATGGTTTTTTTGGTTTCCACGTACTTTCGTACTATTACATTACCTTTTAAGGGCGTAATTATGGTCATTGATCAGCTAGCCTTCTTTGCCAATAGTTCACAAGCTACAGGAAGCATTGCATTGGTACATGGACTCCCATTGTCACTTCACAGTGTTGGTGTAGGTCTATTTAATGATCCTTCCTTAATGGGCACTTTTGCCCTCCCGTCACCATCTGATTTGGTGGAAGTGGCAAGAGTAGAGACTTGCAACATGATTTCCTCCACCTCATCTCGTTTAAGGAGGATTTCCAACCAAGTTCAAAATGATAGTAATATGGAGGTGTTGTCGTTAAGCCCCATTGAATCATCATAGAAATCAATCCTTTGGGCTTGTGTGGCAAACCCAAATCCGCACTCAAAATTTGTATGGACAGATAGGTCGTTAGAATATGGTACCTCTTTGGATCCTTTTTCATGTATACCTTCTATGGATGAAGGAATCGTCCAATCAATGATGATAGGAGAGGAACCGTGGGAATATTATCATCATCATTCCCATCTTCTAGATACATCGAAGATTATTCAAATGAACTAAACCATCCATCAATCGTTGATTTCCTATCGAATTCCATTATAGTAGATACCATAGAGTCTGAGTGTAATTTTTCAAGCATAGAAGAGACAATTTCTATAAACATTTCGACCAAGCCTAACATTGTAGAAAACATTTATGTTGGAATATCTTCTTCTCCATTGGAACTTGATAATTATCGTGCTCTCTTTTGTGAATTTAGAGATATTTTTGCATGTTCATACGAGGAGATGCCAGGAATTGACTCAAGAATTGTTGAACATGAGATTAAAATGTACCCTAATGTCAAACTAGTACGACAGTGGCTTTGACCTGTTCATCCTAAGAAAGTCATTTCCATTAAAGTAGAGGTTGAAAAAATTTTCCGTGCTAGCTTCATTTTCCCTGTACCTCTTACTGATTGGGTATCTAACATTGTTTTAGTTATCAAAAAACAAGGGGCAATCCAAGTGTGTCAATTATAGGGATGTAAATCAAAGATTTCCAAAAGGCAATTATCCTACACCCTTTATCTACCAGATTATTGACGAATGTGTTGGATGTGAAATCTTTTCATTCATGGATGGATTTTCTGGCTACAATCAAATCAATATCCACCCACAGGACCAATCTAAAACAACTTTTATTTGTTTGTGGGGCACATTCGCCTATTGAAAGTTACCTTTTGGTTTGAAGAATGCAGGGGTTATGTTTCAGAGGGCAATGAATTATGCCTTCCATGACATCAAACACATTGTTCGACCCTATCTTGATGATTTTCCTGCTCATTCACGAAACCAGACTGATCACCCGCAACATTTGAGAGAAATATTTTTACGGTGCCGACACTACAAGATACGACTCAATCCACACAAGTGTATGTTTTGTGTCAAACCACGTTGATTTCTCAGATATGTAGTCTCAAAGGATGGAATTCGAATCGATCCAATTAAGGTTTAGGCAATCCTTGAATTCCCTCCACCTTTAAAATTGTTATAGTTACAGAGACTTCAAGGGAAGGAAAACTTTCTGAGGAGGTTCATTCCAAACTATGCTGAGTTGGCTAAAGGTTTCACTTGTGTATTGAAGAAAGGGGTATCCTTCCATTGGGATCAGTTTGCACAAGATTCCTTTGATGCTCTTAAAGATTCCCTAATTAAAGCATCGTTAATGTATGCCCCAAACGATCAAAAAGTCTATTACATGTATCTCTCCGCTACAGATACAACCATTGGCATGGTTTTAGTCCAATAATAAAGTGGAATTGAACATCCTATTTATTACTTGAGTCATAATCTCAACAATATAGAAAGTAAGTATTCTTATGTCGTGTTAGTGTCAGTATTTGCATACTTCCATCAGGGATCAAAATTCATTGTTTTCATTATCATTTTAGGGGTCCCATATTGAAAATTTTACATCATCCCATTAGGTCATATCAAATTGATCCACTGATGGTTGTCTTCTCTTCTAGAAGTCCAATTTCTCCCTCGTAGAGTGTACTTGCTAACACTTCTTCAGGTTATTTTCAGTTATGGTTTCATGGTCAATATTGCAATCATGTTTCCTTAGGTAATAGGGCATGTTTTCATTAGGTCTTAGGGTTTCATCACCAAGGTTAAGATGCCTAATTTTAAAGTGCAAATAGAGATCAGCAAGGGTATGAGGATGATGAATAAGTCAAACATGATGGCTTGTAGGTCATAGCCAATGAAAAATTATCTTCTAACCTAATGTAATTTTCACCTCAAAAACATATTTTTGAGGTGAAAATAGTGTATTTTGAGTTTATTTGTATTTCATATGTACTTTTAAGTCACTATATGTACTAATTGATCCCAACTGCACCAGAGCATCTCTCCTTGCTGCAGGACAAAGAAACACTGTAAAAATTAGTTCAAGTTGAGCATTTATCGACTTGCAAAGACACAAAGAAGAAAAAGGAATTAAAACAGAGTTTTGAGAAGGACAAGAAACATTAGAAAGTGGGTTTTTCAAATGAAAAATCAAAATATACTACTATTTAAGCTCCTACATTTCATTTCTAAGTTCATTATTCTCATTGGCAAGCAAGGAGTTAAAGCAAAGTGAGAAGAAGAGTAAGCTTGAGTGACTTTGGGGCGAAGGATGGTTTTTACTGTGCTTCTGGAGGGTGGCGCTGCGCTTCTGGAGAAGTGGAGCAGTGGCGCTACTCGTTGGCATAGTGGTGCTGCACTTCTGAGGCAGACAGGTTGGCGCACCGTGTTGAAGGCTTGGAACTGTGCGTTGAGACAAACGTTGCACGTCTGGTAAAAATTTGTAGTGTTAATTTACACTGACGCTGCACTTCCAGGGTGGCACTGTGAGTCAGGGCACCGGTGCTACATGTTGAGAAGGAAGGCTAGAAAAGACTCAAAACTTCCAAAAAACATCAAATTTATCTCTCTTTCCATCATTGCAAGTAAGTTGCAAATCAAACATCCTAAGCATCATTTTCCATGTTAAATATGAAACCCTCAATTTCCCTAGTGATGCCTAAAACCCTAAACTACCATTGTTCCTCCTATAACTCACTACAGCTCTAAACCCAATCCCTATTTCCCTATCCCCTATCCCTTTATCCCTATTCCATGTTTCCCCATCCCTTTTATCCCTCTTTCCTATGGGAAATTTCTGAAAACAAGCCCTCCCTCTCATTTCCTACTCCTTCATTCATTTCTTAGCCACAAGATCATCTCCCATCCCCTCATTCTGAAAAACAGTTTAACACATTCCCTTGATACACCTCAACCTTGCAAACATGGACTAAGAGGACTGAGACTGCGAGGAGGAGCTAAACACAAGTAGTGACACCTCAGTAGATAGAGCTAGGCAATAGAGAAAACCACACAAGGGAGGTAGGATTATCAGAAAAGAGCCATCATACATTAGGAAATTGGAGGCCTCTCAGTTGGTTGTCACGTGTTTCAAATATCTTGTCTACTATGAGTTCTGTGAGCAGGTAGAGAGAGTTCAATACCACCCAAAGTTCACTAGACTCTTTGTAGCTCATCCTCAGGACAACAGGGTAACTCTTGTTGGGGTAACTCTTACAGTTTCACCTTCTATCATTTCAGATGCGACCAGGATTCCGAATGTAGGGGAGAAGTGGTACAAGGCCTACGACCTGGATGAACACTACTTTGAGCCTTATATCAAACCCCAACACATAAATGAGGTGAAGAGAATTTTTCCTTTTAGATTTCTCGAAGATAAATATGTCCCCATGATGAAAATCATCATGAAGTACTTCACTTGTGAGGGTAGATTCTCTAAGATGTACACCTATCACATCAAGTGTTGGGCGATAAAAGGTGCCTTTTAAAACTCCTAACTATCTCACATTAATCATCAACCCTAGAAATTCCTCTTATTTTAAGAGTGTACACAGTATGTGGCTGCTATTAATTCAGAGAGTAATGTTTCCTAAATTCTAATATAGATCTTCACACAAGAATAAATGGATGCATCTAATAAACTCCAAGTGTAATTATTTGAGGAAATATCAAAACTCAATCCTCTACTGAAATCGAATCTTACAACAATTCAAGTAACATCATCATCAACCGAGAGCACAATACCAATAACTCACCTCTCCATAGCTGATTCAACCTAAACTATACTCGATCTCTATAACACAATCAAGATGGAATGATATCAATTCTGAGAGTATAATAGCAATAATCAAACTCTTACAGATGATTAAATAAATGCAGTGCACTATCTAAATAATTTACGTTGTAATAAACAAAAACCAAATCAAATGACAGCGCAGTAAATTATAAACAGAACATACACTATTTAAATACAAGAAAGTGATGAACGTCGAATAAAGTAAACTCACAGAAATAGGAAATTATCATACCAACCAAACTTTGGAAGAATCAGAAATATAACAAAAGAAAGCAATTAAATCCACTAGAGGCCGGGGACTTAGCCACCAGCGAACACTGCTAAGATACTTCAAATGATGCGAGGGCACAACAACTTCAATTATATATTAATCATCAAACATAAGTAGAATTAAAATATAATCACGTTTTCCAACAGCACAAGTCTATAATTAAATTTACACTTTGAAAAATAATAGAGATTCCCCCGCTTTCTTCCTACAATCACTTTCTTTTATTATCAGAAAGGAGTAAAGGGAAAATGGTAAATGCGATCCCTCAGGATCTCCTGATCCTGAGGGATTCACAACCGATTTCTAACTTCAAAAATATTTCTTATTCCGCACTGATCCCTCTGATTTGCGCTCAGCCTTATCCGCAACTGACTCATTCCTTCTATTGCTTGTTGGATTTTGTTGTTACAACGTTAGGGAACAAAAATCATTCCTTCTGTCGCTTTCCTGCATAAAGAAGGATAAAAGTTCACTGAATCGTAACTGCAAATAATTCCTTCATTTCTTACAATAATTCCTCAATATATTAGTGCATTAAGATATGAAAAAGATAAGAATCAAGGAAAACGATTACGAAATTCATAGTAAATACATACCCATTTCATAACTCAACATACTCCCCTGCTTACCCTATTTCATGTCCTCATGAAAAGTAAGTAATTCTAATGAAGTGCAGTTAAAGAGTAGGCTGGAGAAGGAGCATCAGAAATTGGTCTAAAACCATGATGTTGAGCTAAGATCGCAAAAGCAGGCCCTTCCTTTCCTTCATGAAATTCATAGATGGCCCTGTAACCTTCAGGAAGATACCAAATGATGGGGCTACGAAACTAGCATCCTAACAAATAGGGTCCTTCTCTTAAAATCAGGTTGCTATAGGTGATGAAATGGGTTGAAGCTGCCTTAAAATTTCTATAATTAAATGGCTCCCTATCGTGCACACTACTAGTGGAGACTGTCCACTTGAGCTTGGATGCAGCCGGATGGCTTTCTTGAATGGATTGAAAATATGATACTCTATTTTGTACAATCTCTTTATGAATAGGCCCAAAAATTTTAATCACCCCTTCCCTTGTTATCAGACTCTTATGATTGGCAAGCATTTGCAAAGGGTGCTTGGGTTCACTTCTTACCCAAAGATCCAATCCATGCTCTTGTCTTTGGAATGCATTATGAGCTTTGAACCATTTAAGTTGATTTACTACAAACGAGATAAAGGCTTGGAATTGAACATCTCCCACAAAAGGGTTAGGGTTCTTTTCCACCTCACCCTCTAATACAAATTTGTGTAGGTCAAATTCACAAAGCGGCCTTTGAACCTATACACCATGTTGTTTGCAACAATTTATAAAATCTTCAACTGTTTTTAATTCGGCTGGCTTTCCAGCTCTCACAGCTTTAATTTTCAACAGCAAGTATCGTTCTAACAAAAACAAGGCATAATTAGTGGTGGGAGCCTGCATGCCAAGACATCTGTATATAACGAGCAGGTGGTGTCTGTCCAAGCTATGACCCTATCTAACTTGAGATTGATTCTCTCAATTTTCTCTTCTATTTTTTTGTATCTATCGAAGGTCTTGCTCTCAGTTACATTCATTTCCCGAAGCTGCCTCTACAACTCTTGGTATTTTTGCTGGGAATTTAAGCCGTTCTAACGCAAGTCAGGCCTGTGCTAATTCGTATTAAAGATTCAGTATAATGGGGTCATTGGGTGTCATGACGTCTTTAGCTTGTATACCTTTTTGAGTGCTTACACTATGAGAAAGGATGTTTTCTGTCTGAATCTCTTTATTATGAGAGGTCCAAGCCTCTGTTTGAGTAGCCATGCTATAAGAGGGTACATCCTCTATTTGAGTAGATACATCTACGAAAAGTGCATGTTGCTCCTGTTGAATGATGACTGGTTGAGTGAGAATGGGCTCAGTTTGAGTCCCTGTAGCCCTCCCTTCATATGATTATGTCTGTATAGCCGCATTTTTTTATCTCCGCGGTTTTGTCTGGGACCTTTCCTGCTATGATTTCCTTTATTTTTCTTCTGAGCATTTTTACTATTTTTCGAAGCTTCTATTGTTCTTTCCTAAGCTTTTTCAATTTGGCTCTATACTTTACTAGAGGAGCAACTGTTCTGCTAACAGTCTCATTAATAGTTTCTACTTATAAGGAGCCTGGTTGCTCACCCTGGCTTTGTTGTAAAGGGACCATGTCTCCTGATTGATTATTGGCTTCCTAAAGCACCTATGTGTCTACTTCTTCTTCTTGGCCTATGTTCTCTGTGCTTATGCCTACCTGGCTATTTTCTATTGGGAGCATGTCACCAGATTGGTTCTCTACTTCCCGAGTGGCCTCTACATCTGTTTTTGCTTCATGGCTTGCATCTTGTGAGGGAGGTAGAATTCTGGCATTGCTAGAATTCTCTAGAGATTGGGTTGCTCCCAAATTAAGATTGACCGGGCTTTTAGGCTGCATGTAATCATTCATGTTGGCCAGGACCTAGGCCAATTCAAAATCGTGCAACAAGTCACCTTGGGGACTCATGCTTGGCGTTGAGGGAAGTCTCGATTCATTTCATTGATCATCTCCATAATGCCCTGTTCCTTCCTCATGTTGTGATTCAGGGTTATCCTAGCCTTCTAATTCTAGCTGCAAGTATTGTTGACTGATATTGCCTTCAATATTTTCGGCCGCTCGTAATTTTGACCTCAGCCTTATGGATCATCTGTGCTTTTGAGGCATGATATTTGCAAGGGTAGTGCTCTTCCTTTTTAGAAGAGGGTTAAGTGCAAGTAGGGCTAAACCTCCTTCGAGAGCTAATACTAGTTCATCCCAGCTTGATTGTTGTTGGGCGAGGTTATAGCTAACTATTAGCCTAATCAAAAAGTGGTGGCTTACGATGGTTTCTATGTGTTGGGACCATCTTAGCCTCTTAGTGGTGTTATGCAGTGAAGAATTCAATAATGCAAGTAAATTTACAGAGCACTTTCATTTTAGAACTGCTAAGAGTGTGAGTTGACGTGACCTTACCACATCTTTGTGAGCTTCGCATGTAATGTAGTTCTGGATAGTTCTTCCTAGTTCTCCCTATGGTTCTCCAAGAGAAGATGGTTGAACCCCTTTTCCCTTTCTGATCAGATCCTATCCTTGATCCCTGAAAGCCTCGATAGCATCATACAGCTTCAACCACTTACCAAGCCACACTGGTCCTTCTACCGGTAACTCGGATACTTTTGCTATCACAGCATTTGATACAGTGAATTTCTTGTCGCTTACCATAGATTGTTCATTCTGTAGATTTCGTAAGAATTCGATGGTGATTTCCTCGTTGGGTGGTTGAAATCTCGTAAAGTATGTTATCCACTCGGCTCGAGGTAAAATTTCCCTGGCTTCATTAGAAACAGCAAGTATTAGATGTTCTCTACGCACAATTCTTCCTCCCATAATGAATGAATTCTACAAATGATAATTGTAGCAAGGACAACACAACGATGGAAAAAGTTGAATGATGGAACAACAAATGGTTGTGATAGCTTTATCAGGTGATACTTTATAAACATAAATATTGTTATTGAGGGCTGTTATCATACCACATGTTCTGTGATCATGGAATGTCATACCATTCTACAAAATCCAATGAAAAAATGACAACGCGTGCATAAGTACACTCGAGGTCCCCACCCCCCTTTGAAATAATAGATTGCCTATGACCGAATGAGTGGAAGGGTAAAGCGTTGGTGGCGAAGTACAGGGGTGATGGATTGGCAAGGTACGAATATTAATGAAAGGATCAAAAAGGATATTGGAGTGGTGAAATCAAGTTTTGTACTGAGAATTATCAATAAGTGATAGGCTACCATGATGTGATATGATAAGGAAAAAGGGACAACATGTGCAAGAAATAATAATTTGCTACCATTATTCCACTTAAAACTGTTATGATTGATTTTTTAATTTCTTTTTAAATTACTCATGGATAAAGGTTCAAGGTACTTTAGGGACATAATCTCTCTGTAGAAAAGATAAAAACATAATAAGAGGGTATTATAATAGTTATTGATGTAAAATAAAACCTCAATACCATTAGCAGAGCTTATGTTGCTCGTAGGTGTCCATATCATCAACAAAGTTGCTTTCTAACCATGGGGAACCATGGTCCTCTATGTATAATTAGGAAAGTGTCTTATGATGTCCATAGTAGAAACCAATGTGTTGGCTTGGTAACCAGGGGAACACGTTGCCATTCAATGGGAAGTAGTGAACAACAAGGGAAATACATACTAAAAATTGTTTTTCCCTATAGGGGACAACAGTTGTTCCTTGTAGGGAAGAACAAAGAAAACGCACACAAAAATTGTTGTTCCTTATAGGGAACAACAGTTGTTCCCTGTAAGGAACAACAAAGCAAACTACACACAAAAATTGTTGTTCCCCATAGGGAACAATAGTTGTTCCCTATAGGGAACAACAAGAAAAAATGCACGCCGAAATTGTTGTTCCTTAGATGGAACAACAGTTATTCCCTATAGGAAACAACAAAGCAAAATTCACATGAAAATTGTTGTTCCTTGTAGGGAAAAACAAATTGAAATACACACAAAAATTGATGTTCCCTGTAGGGAATAGCAACTGTTCCTTGTAGGGAACAACAAAGAAAATTGCATGTAGAAATTGTTGTTCCCTAGAGGGAACAACAACTGTTCCCTATAAGGAACAACAAAGGGAAAATAGAGAAAAAAACTAATATACAATCTATTATCCAAGCAAATCCAATCAAACAGAAAGGAAAATTTATGTACAGGTAAAAAAAAGTAAATTCTTTAGTGGACTGGCATTGTGGAAGGGTTCCCCTCCTCAGAAAGAATTTGTATTGTGGAATCTTCCCATAACAGTTGGGAAAAGGATTCCCTTGTAAGCGGTTTGTGATAAAGGTGTACTCGATGTCCATTTGCTTTAAAAGAGTAGCCAGACCCATCAGTGGTGGCTAATATAAGGGTGCCATTATCATGCACCTCTTGTATCTCATAGGGGCCTAACCATCTGGTCTAGAGTTTGCTCAGGAAATTCTAGAACCTAGAATCATACAGAAGTGCCCAATCACCTTCATGGAAGATCTTCTTCTTGATGATGAAATCATGCCATTTTGCTTTTTGTCGTTGAATTAGTGCAGTATATTGAAGAGCTAATAGCTCGCTCTTTATTGTTGGATCAGTGCAATATGTTGAAGAGTTTATAGCCAAATTTCATCCAATTCATTGATTTGATGTAGCTTGTTAATCTGTGCTTCATTCAGATCCAAACCTACTTCTTGAGCTATCCTCAATGTCTATATTTCGAATTCTATTGGGAAGATAGGTTCTTTGCCAAGCACTAGCTGAAATGGGGAGTATCCTGTGGTATTTCTCCATGTCATGCAATATGCCCACGTGGCTTCTGGCAATCAGGTAGCCTAGTCATGTCTATGTGATGTGACTATCTTTGTTAGTAAATCCTTGATTACTTTATTGGTACTTTCGAACAGGTCGTTTTCCTGTAGGTGGTATGGAGATGTTATTATGTGCATGATATGATGATTTTTTAATGTAGCAGCCATCTTATGGCCTACAAATTGTAGCCCACCATCCATGATTATTTCTCTAGGCAAGCCATACCACACGAAAATTTGGAAAACAAAGTGGATTACTGAGTCCTTCGTTGTCCTTGGTAATGCTTCTACCACCACCCATTTAGTAACATATTCTGTTGCAACCAGTATATATGTCTTTTGATTAGATGAAGGATTTATTAGGCCAATAAAATCTAAAACCCAACATTCAAAAGGTTCAATGACTAACTGTGGATGCAGGGGCATCTGGTCAGACTATCCAAGGCGGCCCATTCTGTGGTAGCTATCACATGCCTGGACAAACATCTTGGCGTCCTTAAGAATGGTGGGCCAATAATAGCCCATCTGTAAGACTTTATGCCCAGCTCTACAGTCTACAGAATTTCCACCACAAGGTCCATCATGGCAACCTTTTAGGATGTCGAAGATTTCGTCTTCCCTGACACACCTTCGGATATGCATATCAGTTCCTGTGTGAAAGAGGTATCCTCCGATCTAGGAGAACCGAGTGTTGCGTTGTACTATTAGTTTTCTTTCGCTAGGTGTTAGATTGTTGGACAATTTTCCAATTGCTAGGTAGTTCACAACATCCCCATACAATGGTGTTTTCACGGTTATAGCAAATAACTGCTCATCAAGGAACTGGTCTTCTACTGTTTCCGAGTCATTTGTCTTTTGCACATGTGAGAGGAAGTCTGCCATCATATTTTCCTTTCCTAGTTGATCCTTGATTGTTATGTCGAATTATTGCAAAAGGATCAACCATCATCTTCCATTCGTAACAGGTTTATTAGCTAAATATTTAATAGCAGAGTGATTAGTATACAAAACCATAGGGTATCCTGTTGGATAGTGTATGAATTTGCTAATAGCATAGATTACAGCCAGAAATTCTTTCTCAGTCACAGTGTAATTCAATTCAGCAAGAGTTAAATTTTTGTTGATGTAGTATATCGCATATTGTTTCTTATCTTCCTCCTGCTCGAGAAATTCTCCAATGGTCGTATCTGATGCATCAGATGAAATCTGAAATGGAAAATCCCAGTTTGGGCCCCGTAATACTGGCACTGTTAATACTAGCCATTTTAAATCTTCAAAATTAACGTCACATTTGTTAGTCCATATGAAATCAATATTTCCTGTTAATGCATATAACATCTAGAAAATCCCAAAAAACTACATACCTCAGTTTGTGTGGGGGGTAGGTATTAAGAGGATTTTCTGAATTTTTGTTGGATCTACCTGAATTCCAGCTGTCGAGATGTAGTGACCTAGGATGAGGCCCTCGGTCATCATCTCATGGCATTTCTCATGGCTTAAGCAGAGCCTAGTAGCAATGCATCTTTGTAGAACTTTCTCTAGCGCTTGTAATGCTGACTCGAAGTCATATCCATAGGGTTTAAAGTCATGCATGTACACCTCAAGTCCCTCATTTATCAAGTTTGAAAAAATGTTGGGTATGGCTCTCTGGAATGTGGCAGGTGCGTTGCACAGTCTGAAAGGTAATACCCTGTAAGAAAATTTCCCCCAGGGGCAGGTGAAGGTAGTCTTATCTTGGTCTTTAAGGGAAATTTGGATTTGGCTGTAGCCGCTGAAGCCATCTAGGAAAGAGAAGAATTTGTTACCTGTCGATGTGTCCAAGACCTGGTCAATGAACGAGAGGGTAAAATGATATTTTTTGGTTTCTTTATTAAGCTCTCTATAAGCGACACATATAATCCACTTCCCATTCTTTTTAGGCACCACAACTAATGGAGAAACCCATTTTCTATTAGATATAAGATAGATGAAATTTACATCTAACAGTTTTTGTAGTTCATCTTTAACAACATCTTTAAGGTGAGGGTCTAACCTCTGTTGAGGTTGTCAAATGGGCCTCACATATTTTTCTCTATAGATGTGGTGCATGCATAATTGGGGATCAATCCCTTTCATATCTAGGTAATCCCAAGCGAAAGCTTCTTTATATTTTCTAAGGAGTTTAACAAGCCTCTGCTCCTAGTCATCAATCAAGTTTTTTTTAATGTTTAGGAATTTCTCTGGCTCAATTTCAATGGGTTTGTTGTTATGCACAGTTATTGTTGGTATTTTCTAGTCATTAATATCTTTTAAGGGATCTTCTTCAATTTCGTTATCCAGGGATGCTTTGATCATGTGACATTTTAGATTGGATACGACATCTAGTTGCTTAATGTAAGTGTTAATGATGTCATCTTCTGTTTGATTCTTAAATTTGAGAGAATCTTCTAAAGTTAGTGGTGATCGAATGCTTTCAGTTAAATAGGACACAGGTTGTTTTCTAGTTTTTATTATTGTTAGGCTTGGCTGAGCTGCAGGATATAAAGCTAGATTCTTCACATTACTTCCTCCTGATATAGTCATACTGCCCGTTCGACAGCTTATATAATCATCTGCGGTTGCTAGCCAAGGTCTTCCTAGAATTAGGGGATGTCCATCTAGCCGATTTCTAGGATTAATAATCAAGAAATCTGTTGGGTATTCCCAAGAATCTACAGACACCATTACATCCTATAATGTCCCTTCTTATTTAATAACCGATTAGCCAGCGAGTTCCAGCAAGCTCGTAGTTGGATCCAAGGCTGTAATGCCAAGTTTTTGATAGATTGTTATTGTGAGAATATTAATGGCTACTCCTAAATCAATTAATGCATTTGGGATGGAACATCCATTTATTTGTACTATGACTATAGGGTTTCCTAGGTCATCAAATTTCACCGGTGTCTCTCTGCCTAATAATAAATCCGACAAAGTTTCAACTATGTGGACAGATGGGTATTTTTTAATTTTCCTCTTAGTCTTTTTAATACACAATTCCTAAATAGTTTTTTCATAAATTGGAATGTACTGAATAGCCTGGAGGAGGGGTATTTTTACATAAAGATTTTTTAATTCTCCTAGAAGATAGAAATCAGGATATTCTATTGGGCGGGGTATAATCAATCTCTTTGGGAATGGTGGAGAAGAGGTAATAGTTTGATCGTGGCTTTTCTGTTTAACCATATTCTCCATTTGAGGGTTTGTTCTACAGGTAACGGATCTTCTATTTGTATGTTTTTATCCCCCTGTGACTCAATTATCCGTCCAGACCTTAATTTGAGTTTAATGTACTCCCTCAACTTAATTTCTAGCTCTGGTCCTTCAATAATTTGTACAGATTAGACGAGTCTATTATTGGGATTTGGGTTGGGTTGGGCTAGGAGTTGTGGTCATAGATTGGGTTGAGGGTTCTACTGCAATGGGTAAGGTGCTGGTAGTGTAGGTTGAGGCAGGGAGATTGTTCCTGCTGGCTATTTTGTTGGTCTTTGCCAGCCTGACTAGAAGTTCTAGTTCTACGAAGTGGAGGGTGGCCATTGGGATGGATATGTATTATTCTACTAGAGTGGTGGGAAGTAAGAGGAATTTGGCCAACTATTGTTTTGATTTCATTAATTGGACCAAGGTGGCATAGAGAATGGTTGCTATGACCAATTAGGAAAAGGTGGCTACTTCTGCCACGTAGCTCCTATGTATTGTTTATACTTATATTGCAAGGGTTGAAAGAAATAAGATGGGTCAGTAGGCGTACATGTTTGTCGTACTTGCCATTGGCGACACTGATTTAGTAGGTAGACTGGTTGTGTTTCTTCCTCTGCCTCCTTGAAGGCTGCTTTTAACCCTGGGAGCAATGGGTAGTTTTTCGTGGCATGATATTTAGTGCATATGGCACAGGTTTGTACCATACCCAACTAGCATGCTTTATGACTATGCTTCTTCCTGCATGGAGGGAAAAAGATCACCAGGTTCTATTCTGCTTCAGCCTGCTTCTGCTTGGCTTGCATGATGTTTAATTGCATTGTCAAAATTCTCAAGATATCTGTTTTGAAATCCTCAAGCAAGTTGCCAATTTCTAAAGGAGTAATGCTTCCGCTAGAGATTTTGATGTCCCTAGTGGTCATATCACATTCTGCTAGTTTCAATCTCGTACTGCTTCTTGAGCACCTGTTACACAAATTAATAACGTTAGCATAGTCTTCTTGATATATATCACCTTTACCCATAATATTTAATGTCTCTATCCATTGGTCTTTCATCCCTTTAATCAGTATAGTTTTTAACACATTATCAGGCAAAGGAAAAGTTGCACAGGGAGACCTTTGGAGGTTATATTGAAAACGCTCCACATACTCTTCCAATGTTTCACTAGCTCTTGCTTCCATTTGGAATATTTCATCTTTTAGTTCCCTAGATCTTCAATAGTCCTGATATTTTTTAATGAAAGTGGTTTTCATTTGATCCCAATAATTTATGGTGCCCCCACCTAGTCCCATGAACCAACACAGGGCTTCTATTTTTAAAGTAGAGGGAAACAACTTTAGTTTTTGGGGGTTGGTGGTGTAATCATAACCCCGACATAATAAATAAAATTCAAATAGAAATGCATCTGGATCCTCTGATATGAGTCCATGAAAGGTGGGAATATTTTGTAGAGGGATAGCTTTCATGGGTTCATTGACAGCTATGTCAATGATGGGATACTGTAATGTAGAGGTGTGGGGTGCTGGTGGATTATTGGTCATTTGATGAAATATATGCCAGAACCCTTCCAGGATCTTTGGAGCAAGAGAGTTATCCCTAGGATGTCTAGAATGGGTGGGAATGATCATAACAACACTCCCTTGGTCTGGGATACTGGGTGTCCTTTCCTCGATTACTAGTTGAGGGGATCTTGGTTCCTTTGTTTCCCCTGTTTCTCATCCTCCTTCATGAATATTACAAGAAATACCTTCTTTTTGCGAATTTTCAATTTCTTGAAAACACTGCCCAGTTATTTCTGTTTTACAGTGGACCTCATCATAGGCTATAGATGGTGAGCCTGTGGCCCGAATGGAGACAATAGGTTGTCTGGAAGCAACGGTTCGGGGACCTACTGATGGCTAAGATTCAACTTTCTTTAAGATGTCATTGATGAAATTTGATCATCCAAGGGTCATCGTTCCCTTATATTTTTTAGGTTTGAGATGTGGAATTGGATTGCTTTCGGGTCTTTTTTTCTTAGTCATTCATGCAAAAAATTCAAATGTTTATCTCTACCTTAAGTTCCTAACAACTCTGTTGGAAAGCAGGTGGGGGAGCAGGAATTTTACTTGCTCCGTGTGCAGGTTCTTACCTTCCATTTTCAATACCCAGTTCTCTCCTAACAGACAAGCATCAAACAACTACTTCTTTTTTTGTAATTGTGCTAAAAAGCGGGTGGAGGAGAAACCACTTTCCTTGCTCGTTACGTAGGTTCTTACCTTCTGTTTTCAATACCTAATTCTTCCTCAACAACAATTATCAGATATACATCACTCTTTGTAAATGGCTACAGTCTCCCTGGAAATGGTGCCAAAATTTTGGGTGATAAAAGGTGCCTTTTAAAACTCCTAATTATCCCACATTAATCATCAGCGCGGGCAAATCCTCTTATTTCAAGAGTGTACACAGTATGTGGCTGATATTAATTCAGAGAGTAATGTTTCCTAAATTCTAATATAGATCTTGACACATGAATAAATGGATGCATCTAATAAACTCCAATTGCAATTATTAAAGGAAATATCAAAACTCAACCCTCTACTAAAATCAAATCTTACACCATTTCAGGTGACAACATCATCAGCCAAGAGCACAGTACCAATAACTCACCTCTTCTTCGTTGATTCAATCTAAACTATACTCAATCTCTATAAAGCAATAAAGATGGAACGATATCAATTCTGAGAGTCTAATAGCAATAATCAAACTCTTACAAATGATTAAATCAATGTGATGCACAATCCAAATAATTTATGTTGTAATAAACAAAACTCAAATCAAATGGCAATGCGGTAAATTATAAACAGAACATACACCATTTAAATACAAGAAAGTAACGAACAACGAATAAAGTAAACTCATAGAAACATGAAATTATCAAACCAACCAAACTTTAGAAGAATCAAAAATATTACACAGGAAAGCAGTTAAATCCACCAGAGGTTGGGCCCTTAGCTGCCAGCAAACACTACTAAGCTACTTCAGATAATGGTAGGGAACAACAACTTCAATTATATATTAATCATCAAATATAATTAGCATTACAATAGAATCATGTTCTCCAACAACGCAAGTCTGTAATTAAATTTAAACTTTGAAAAATAATAGAGATTCCCCCCTTTCTTCCTATAATCGCTTTCTTTTATAATCAGAAAGGGGAAAAGGGTAAATGGTAAATGCGATCCCTCAGGATCTCTTAAGCCTAAGGGATTGACAACCGATTTATAACTTTAGACATATTTCCTACTCCATGATGATCCCTCTGATTCGGTCTCAACCTTGTCTGCAACCGACTCGTTCCTTCCTTTGCTTGTTGTATTTTGTTGTTCCAATGTCAGTGAACAACAATTGTTCCTTTTGTTGCTTTCCTGCATAAATAAGGGTAAAAGTTAGCTAAATTATAACTGAAAATAATTCCTTCATTTATTACCATAATTCCTCAATATATTAGTGCATTAAGATATGAAAAAGATAAGAATCAAGGAAAATGATGATGCAGTTAATAGTAACTACATACCCATTTCATTACTCAACATCAGGCTCCTCATGCATTTGACTAGGGTGAGGATGTTAAACCTCTCATATTTCTTCTTCAGGAATATTGAGAAGATGGCTCATTTTGTCTAGAATAAGAAATACCCTCAACGGATGAGCAACCTCTATCATTATTCCCAGATAAGGAGCGTTCTGCTTCATCATCTCAGTCTCCTCAACATCTCTTGGGAGACCTTTATTTCTCATGATATCTTCAGGGGTCCTCAAATTCCTCCACCAATGTCTCAGGAAGTAGGAGGATATTCTAGCAGTGTTCACGTGAATGAGGGGGCCAAGCAAACTAGAACTACTGAGGTTCATATTTACATGACTTATCAGAGGGGCACTAGGAGATTATTTGCAGTAGACAAGCAAGTGTTTTCTCGACGGGATGTGGAAGGGACCTTTCCTTCTTCACCAGCTCATAGGAAAATGCTAGCTCCACAGGATGTGGAAGGGTCTTTTCCTTCTTCATCGAAACAATAGGTACAGGTGCAAAAACTGCACAAAGTGAAGGAAAAGATGCCAGAGCAGTGTCTTGATGATGAGGAGGAAAGGGACTTTGATTTGACTGGGCATGATGAGCCGGAGCAACAGTATACCCATCATGGAGTTGAAATCATTGAATCAAAGGCTCAGGACGAAGAAACCATCAAGGACATCATCACACAAGAGAGGGAAGCTCAATTAAAAGCTTTGGTGGACAATTTCGAGAGGGCCAAATATGTCATTACATATTTGGAGCAAGAAAACAAACAATTGAGTGACAAACAATTACTCATGGAGCAGGAAATGCTTAAGATGAAATGACAAAGTGGCAAAAGGCACATGTCACTTTGGCTCCTATTGAGAAATAGATTGAAGATGATAGGGAGACTTGGCTTGAGAGGGTCAACTTGCACCTTGAGAAGCTACTACAGAAGGCCAACAGAGACAATTAGATGATCAGACGCATGGCCTATCATTACAGGACCCGAAACAGAATTTGCAATATGAGTGTTAAGAAAATGAAAACTAGGCTAAGGCAGGCCTTGAAAGGCAAAAAGGAGGAGGATGATGGTGCTTCTCAACAATTTTGGGCATCTTTGGAGGAAATTTTGCCACTTGCAAATTTTTGAAATTCTACACATAGGAGTTAGATGCGTAGCGCGACCGACGCTGCGCTTTTCCTAGGGGAACTCAATCAAGAAATGGTTTAAATTTTTGGATTCAGAGTGAAGAGGACATGCACCCTACCAAGTTTCAAGGTTTTTGGGGCAGAACTAGTCCACCAAAAGGTAAAACAACACCCTAAAAATGACCTTTCTACCACTTTTTGGACACACAGAAGCAGCCTTGAGAGAATCAAGTTTTGAGGCATCAAATGAGCTTCAAATGTAGAAAATCTAGGTGTTTTGAAAATTATACTTGAATACCTTTCCAATGAGATATCATGGGAGTAGTGTGGATGTGGGAAAGGCCTCCAAAAGGGACCTGAAACTAGCACTATGCGTTGGGCCAGTGGCGCTGCGCGTAGGGTAGATTTTGCTCAGGAGGCATATTTTCCCAGTTTTTAACTAGGTTCTTGGATTCTCTCTCATAGATGATGATTCACCATTATAAATGATGACAGGGCATGCAATTATGATAGATAAATTATAATATAGGGTAGATTCATTGCCTTAGAAGTTAGTTTGAGGTCAAATGAATCAGTTTTTCACTTTTAGAGGCAAGTTGTTGATGATACCTATATTCCTGTTTCTTCTTCAGTATTAGTTAGATTAGCTACTCATCTTAGGGATTCAACCTATGAGGATGGGAGGAGGTTGAATCCATGTCTATATATTCTTCTTATTTCTCATTGTAAAGGGTTGGACTCAGCTGGATGCTCAGACCTTGATTGTACACCTTTTGTAAGCAGTTTGGCAGGAGATTAATAAGAATTGCAACTATTTTTATGGGATCCATGTGGTATGAGTTTTAGGATAGTTTCTTCTTCCGTTATGATGTGTTAATATGTTTTATGTATTCCATTAATCATTTCATTACTTCTACTTGAATGTTTTCAAGTTGAAAGGTGGAATTCACTGTATCAGTGCTCTGGCCTGGGAAACCATTCACCCTTTCATGTTTTCTATTGTCTAGGAAGGATTCATGGTTTTCACATGCCCTTCTCAGCTTCTCACCAGTCTAAAAAATCTCATCCCATCAAGCCCTTGAGTGCTAAAGCCTATGCCTACCTTGCCCCATTGAACACCTTGCAATTCTAAGCTAGTTCCCTAGACCTAAACTATCCAGCTCCTCTTGATCCGGAAAAACCCCTACAAAATCCAATCAATATTTCATGCTATTATAACTAGCCTAAAATCCTTTACCTGATCCCGTTATCTCAACTAAGATTCTTATGGAGAGAGCCCTCTCCCGACCTAGTAGGGCTAGCTACTTGGCTAAGCATGGTTTGTGGTCACCCTGGCATTGCCTTCCTTCAGCCTGAGGTTCAATCTAGGTGATAACATAGTGGCAACCATACTGGGGACGAAATACTAATCAACCCAGTAATATCTTTCATTTGAATTCTTAAGCTTATGGATGATGAGTTTTAGAATTTACTAGGCTGAATTGGAAAGTTGTAAAGCAATATATAAACTTCAAAATTTGAGCCCACTGGCTTCAAGAAAGTACACTAGGGCCAATCCTGATCCAAATTCCGCCCTAGTAGTGGATAATCCTCACTTGATTTCCAGAAGACTCAAAAGACAAGAAACTTCAGTCAATTCAACAAATTCAATAAGAGTAGATTCATGCCCTAATGAGTGGTTGCTTTTAGAAAATCTCCTCTTTGATTTCGCATTTGACATTTCCCTATTCAGAACTAGGTCTAAAAGTGCACTTGACGATATAGTTCGAGATCTCGAGTTTATTCCAGATCTCAAGGTCCAAAAGGCAAACTGGTCAATTGATGAGTATATCCTAAATTCCCCTCAATCATCCCTCACTACTACTAAAATCCCTGAGCTTTCTGAACCAGTGTCTACTACCCTCAGTTCATCATTATTTCCTTCAACCTCTAAAGCTCACTCCCAACCTCCATTCATACCTGCAGTTCCCCATCAACCTATCATTCCCCATTAATCATCGATTACTCCCAGTTCTCCATCAACTACTCCATCAACACCTAATAGCCCAATCCTTGTTTTAAATCCACCTCGATTTATGGCTGCCTAGTATGCACCCCTTGTTTTACCTCAGAATCTTGGTTCCATGCCCACTGATTATCAAACCAAGATACCTTTCTTTGATTCCACTCAAACCATTATAGCTCAGCGACATGTTGATAGAGTGAATGGTTTCTTTGACCTCCATGAAGTAGAAATTGAAGATGTGTCGATGAGATTGTTTGTACAAAGATTTGGAGGTGAAGTTCGAAAATGGTTCAGAGCTTTACAAACAGCTTCTATCACCACTTTACCAATCCTTCATAGGAAATTATTGGATCAGTGGGAGGTGAAGAAGAATCCACTTCAGATTTTGTCTGAGTATAACAACATAAAAAAAAATACCCATGAGAGTGTGCAAGACTATTCTGTGAGGTTTAATTCAGTATACAATGCTATTCTTTCCAAAATTAAGCCACCAGAGGGATTGTCTTTGCTCAAATTTCCATAAGGTTTCGATATTGATGTGGCATATCAATTGTGGGAATGAGATCCTACCATGCTAAAAGACATGAAAAAGAATGCAGTGAGTGTAGAAGAAAACCTGTTGCCCAAAAGAGAAAGAATGAGATCAGAGAAAAGAGTGACCATAAAATAAGAGGCATCTACTTCAGATGTAAAGATGGATACCTTGATTCAAATAGTGGAGAGCATGGTTGACTAGTTAACCTACAATGATAGACCTGAACCAACAATCCAAAATACAAATTTTTGAGGACAACAGCAGCCCCAATTCCGAGTCAAGCAAAGAGAACAAAAGGCACCAGAGCAACTGTCACAACAACATCAGATCAAAACTCCATTACAACAGAATTATGTTCGAGGAATGGAAGAAGAAGATGATGAAGATCCGGTAATTGAAACAAATAATTTTTTCTCCACTGATGGTATGCCTATATTTCTGACTGAAGATGAAAAATATGCAGAAGTTCTAGATATACAAAGGGATGAAGATTACATATTAGCAAATCATGTGGTTTTGGAGGCTGAATCTGATGATTATCAGCATGATTATATGAATGCTTTTTCTTCATAGCAGAAGAAATACTCTTTAAGGAGAAAATATGTACCTATTAATCCCATTCAGAAAAGAAAGGATGTGCAATCCAAGAATGATTCCTCAAACATTCAGAAGAAAGGGAAAGATCTTTCTGATCCAAGTTCCAACAAAGTGGCATCAACAAGTGTGACTCCAAACTCAAAGAACAATCAGCAAAAAGATAATGCAACAAAAGAGCAAGAAGATAAGAAGGGAATTGGTGTCAAAGAGGTGGAAAAAGTTTCATCTTTTAATTTAGAAAGTGAAATTGCTAAATTGAAAGTGTCCATTGCTCTGATTGAGCTAGTTAAGAATAACAATTATAAACACCATGTATCTATAATATTGCAAATAGATCCTTTGTCAGACATGGTGAATGTGGAAGATCATCATCCTAAACTCATTTTTGGCCCAGCCATAGAAGGTTAGCCCAAATATAGTGAAGTCCCTCCCTTTTATCTGAGTCTTAGACTACATAAGTACATTCTCCACAATGCTATGTTAGATTCTGGAGCTTCCTACAATTTGATGCCTAAAGCCATTATGGAAAAGTTGGGCCTGGATGTCACCCGGAAATATCATGATTTGTACTCTTTTGACTCTGGTAGAGTTCGTTCCATTGGTCTCATCAAAGATCTGGTGCTTTCTTTAGATCAAATCCCAACCAAAAATGTTTTGATGGATGTGGTAGTTACTAATATACCACCTCGATTTAGAAAGCCGTTATCTAGATCATGGGGTGCTAAACTCAAAGGCACTTTACAACTTGACTTCCCTTATGCTACCATCCCTATTTTTGGTTAATGGAGGAAGTTGTACTGGGAAAAGGAAATGAAGTACATGATCACTAGTAAAGAGAAGCCTATGAATCATCCAATAAATGTTGTACATACTAATTTAGAGTCCTTTGTTTTGTACTCTGATAGTGAATTGAATGATGTAGATATTTAGCTTGTAGAAGTAGATGGTGTACCAGAAATTTCTGAGAATTTTAGCACAATTCTTAATCAAGAAAAAAAAAATAGCAAGTTCCTCTGAGCAGCCTACAGAGCAGAAAAAGGTTAGTGAAGAGCAGAAAAATGAAATAATCAACCAAGGTAAGGTAGAGAAGGAATCAAAATTTTAGCATCTAGAAGATGAAGCCAGCTTTTGGAGCATGGACTTCGATGGCGCAGTGGGTAAGGACAGTGCCAGTATTGGGATTTGGATTCAAAGCCCTACTTTCGAGCTTGCCAAAGTTCTAACCAATGTCAGAGTATGTTCCTAAAAGTTAGCTTTTGATTACTCTAATAATGAAGTGGAGTATGAGGCTTTGGTTACAGGTCTTAAAATCATGAAGAAGCTCAATGCGAAAAGGAGTTTAGTTTATGGAGATTCATATCTAGTGATTAAATAGGTAAAGGGAGAGTATCAAGTAAAGAATCCACAGATGAGGGTCCACAGAGATGCAGTTCTAGATATTTTGAGGATGTTTCCTGAATATACTTTGACATTAGTACCCCAAAATCAAAACATCATTGCAGATTCACTCGCCATTGCGGCCAACAATTTGAATATTCCAATGAATTCTCGCAACAAATTTGAAATTCACGTCAAACGTAGACCCGCTATTGCTGATAACTTGAGGTATTGGCAAATGTTTTGGGATGATAATGAAATTAATACCTTTTTGCAGAATGAAGGAAAGTCTAGGAATGCTTCCATTGATGATGATTGTGATTCCGATGAACAAGACCTTGAGGTAAATTAGATGGAGGTTTTCTAGCTAAATGATAATATTATTCCTAGAGGTCTCATACCTTTAGAGGAGATTTTTGATCAAGATGATGTGGCAAGAAAACCGACCTTGATTCCTACGGAAAAAGGATTGAAGATGTAACTATTGGAACAGCTGACAAGCCCAAGCTTGTAAAGTTATCAAATTAACTCTCCTAAGGTAAAGGCTAAGTATGTTATATTACTTTATGAAATTTCTGATGTCTTTGCTTGGTATTATTCAGATTTGAAGGTGTATGACAAGGATATCATTCAACATACTATTCTTATCATGCTGGATCTAAAGCCCTTTAGATAGAAATTGAGAAGGATCAATCCAAAGTTGCTGCCATCCATCGAGAAAGAGGTAAATAGATTGTTTAATGCTGGCATGATTGTTCCATTTATATTTTTTGATTGGATTTCAAATTTAGTCCTGGTATGAAAGAAGATCGGAGAAATAAGATTGTGCATAGATTTCTGGAACCTCAACAAAGTATCCTTAAAGGATGATTACCCACTTCCTAAGATGGACCATATTCTGTAAAGAGTAGTTAGAGCATCTCGAATGTCACTACTTGATGGTTACTCAGGCTATAATCAGATCTTGGTTCATGAAAAAGACCAAGACAAAACTTCCTTCAAAACACCTTGGCGAACTTTTCAGTATGCCAAAATTCCTTTTGGATTGAAGAATGATGGAGCCCCTTTTCAGTGGGTGTTGTGGGGAAAAATGCCTATGCAGGATGATCCTATCCACCTAAGGTGTGACAGTGCCTTAGCAACAAACAGAAACAGCTATTCTAGTATTCTTCCTTTATGAATTAAGAATGAAGAGAGATGGATGGACTAACTGGTGTTTTCCGTTTGTCCCTCGATCCGGTTTCTCTTCTCTTTGAGAGTTCCCAGCTACTCGCCTTCTCGCTCGCCCAGCTTCAACAGGTTTCTGCAATATCACAAGAAGAGAACACTACACAAAGACATAGATTCATATTCATAACTAGTTCAAGATTAGAGATAAACTAAACATACTAATGCAATCATACATCACAGACACATTAGCATATAGGAGAAACCAAGATAGCTTTATTGATGAATAACAAGGTTCAGGAAGAGATACAACCCAGAGGGCTCCAATCCATCATCTCCTTCCCAGCAAATGAAATTCCTATCTTCACCTTCCTTCAAAGCATTAAGCACCCAATGATTCCAATCTCAAACCAACAACAATTCTTTGCAATAACAAAATTCCAGCCTCTAGATCTCATGGGAGAGAGATCCATATATAGATGTTTGGAGAGAGGATGAGTCAGCTTGAGATCTGACTAGTGTCCTCTCCCTCTGTCAGTTCTTGCTTCCACTTGGAGACTAAGAGCCTCTTACTCATCACTAGTCGAATTCCTTGAGGCAAGTGTCATTGGAGAAGATTCTGGAAGCTTCCAGGGTCTTTCCACCTCGTTGAATGAACTTGCCACTTGTCACTTTGTTACACTAAAAAATGTCACCATGGCTATTTACAGTTAGTATGGCTCTATCAACAGTCATACTATCCTCTTAGGCAAGTCTTATGCCTCTGCTCGCCATGTCAAACTCCAAAAAGAGAGAAAGTCTTTATAAATGTATTTATCTCTGGGTACGCAGGTTCTCTCAACGTTACCTGCGGGTACACACCCAATGTTCACAAAAGCTGCGTACTTGTACGCTCTGTATGTAAAGGGGCAGGTGCGTCCCCCTGTAAAGGTCAAAATGTGCAAGTTTCATCTTTAAAAAGTTACTTGTGGTCATTTCTAGAGCATTCTAGAAGGTTGTTCGACGTGTATTGAGTGCCTCCAGATGGTTCATGTACCCCTACCAAAGAGGAACTTATCCCATCAATGAGGGAGCTATCCCATCTAAAGAGGGGATTATCCCATTGATGGTGGACCTGAATAACTTCCTCTAGATCACTATAAATACAGGCATTGGGCCAGAAGGAGGGAGGGTTGGAAGCTAAACATTTCTAAGGGTAGATGCTGCTGGAATTAGGACTCCCATTTAGAAGCTTGTGAGGAGAGATTACCATCTTTGCTTGTTCTATTTGGAAGTGGGTGAGCTTTGTCAAAGTAAAGGAGAACTCTTGATGGACCCTGGGAGGGACTTGCACAACACCAAGGCTCAGGTTGTAATTGTTCCTTTTGTTTCCTATTAATGCAAATGAGTCAATTCTTCTCAATAACTTGTTATTTATGAGTTGTTTCATGTACTCCTTGGTCTATGTGTTAAATATGTTTTATTCTATGAGATTATCAAGTGCTATTTAGTCGTTTGATTGTTAGTGGATGCAGGTTTCAAAGTGAAGGAGGAGCTCATCCGGATCAATGAGGCTGGACTGCAACAACAGCGTTGGATTACAGGTAGGATCTAAACACTTGATTTCTTATATAGTAAATGCATGTTTAGAGAAGGATTGCTCTTGTTTGTCTTGTTTGTCACTAGAGAGTCTTAGGCTCCTAGGGAGGTTGGTTGTGTCCGCACTATCGACTCTTTCCGCCTGACAAATTGGCGACTTCGCTGGGGACTCCATTGATGTGAAAGTCTTTTCCTTTGTATGCAACTTTGATCTGAGAAAAGTCATTTATTTTCTGGTTTTTGGCTCTGTGACTTTGTTTTTGGGTGGGTTAGCTTAGGGATAGATTGATTTTAGTTTTTCTTGGTTTTTTCAGTAGGACGCACCCTCTGGGTATTGCATAGTGCGTACTTGTACGCACTATTTCTGTGTGCACAGAGCGGGCCTGCACCTGGCTTAACAGGTTGCCTGCATCCCTGCTAAAAATTAAGAAATTTCCATTTTTTGCATTTTTTCTCTTAGATTTTGCTTTTTCTTAGTTTTTACTGCCCAGATCCATTAGTCTCTTGTCAAAGATCTTCACCTAAACTTGTTTCGATAGCATTGAGTGTTTTAGTGGATTTCATAGAAGTTTAAGCCCTAGGGTTTGATTTTTGAGTAGGTCTTGTAGTGACTTTGGCGGTAGAAGTTGTCAAGCCTTAGATCTCTCTGGTTTTGTCAGCATTCTTAGAAGTCGGACCTGTCATAAAGTCTACCTGTGAGAGCAACTTACCTTTGAGTTGTTTCTTTGGCAAATTTCGAAGTACTTGTTGATTGAGTATTGAATTCCATTTTACAAAAAGAACAAAAAGATTTGAGTTTTGTTTTGACTGGTCTTTTGATTCTACATTAGCTGGTCCTTGACTTGATTGTGGTCAAGTAAAACAACCTAGAATCATCCTTGTAGGCTTTTGCCTCGTTAGGTTTACTTAGAGTAAATTTCTTTTTGATTTGCTTGTGAGTCAAGTTTTCATAGATTTTATAACTTTTGAGATTGATTTTCGTTAAAATAGATTTATATGCTTTATTAAATAAGAGAAAATACAAAAACATCTCCTTTGAAAAGTTTTGTTTCAAGTAGCTTTGAAGAGTTTTGAAAGAAAAAGAGTTTTTCGTGCACGTAAGGAGTGGTCATGTTTGTATGCTTGGAAAGATAAAGAGAATTGTTTCTTTGATTGTCTTTACTAAGAAAGTTGTTTTCTATAAAATTTGCATTTCTCAACTCTCTTAGTTAGGAATTTCATTGAAAGAGAAAAGTAGCGTAAATCATCTTAGGTGCATCTTTATAGTGGTTTGAGTCGAGTCTACACACCATTGGTTTCACTTCCGCTACCTTTTGTCTTTAAGAAAAACCATAAAATTAACGCTTAAAGTAAAATCAATGTAGTAACTTTTATTTACTAGGGCTCTGAAACACCAATTTAGATCAGGCTAGTGTCTTGGAGTAGGAGAGTAATTAACTCTCCAAGACAACAAAACCAAACAAGTAGCTTATCTTGTGATAGAATAAATCAAATTGTCTCATTTGTACTCTGGGAAAGCTCCTCTTAAAGGAGAAGCACGAGCTCGTGTCCGAACCAGTGAGGGGATCAATCCCCCCTCGTTGGGAACGACGCCAGACACGCACGTATTACAAACGGTAAACCTCGGATTAACCATTGTCGAGGAGCCAGGGGTCACTTGTCGGTAAACCTTGGATTATTGTCAAGGAACCGGCAAGGGGATTGAGCTTGATACTCTGCCCTTGCGTGCTGTCGGAGTGTAGACTGTTCCCCCAAGTGTATTTGTTGCGGTTGGTAACCTTAGTGACCATTATCTTTAGGATTCTACCGAGGTGACGGTGGAGGGAAGATCCCACTGTAACTGGAGCAGATGTTGGCTAGACTCACTTGGATTTTCCGGGGGGTTCACTTCACTCGAGACGGTTAAAGTGGAGGAACTTGTGCCGGTCTATTCATTAAGCAGGTTGCCGGGGTAACTGTTCCACCCGCCACTTCTGTACTGAATCCGGCGATGTTGGGTTTCATCTCCAACTAGCGTTTTCGGTCTGGAAGGCTACTGTTTGTACTTGGTTTGACGCCCTAGATTCTTTAGGCGTGTGATTCAAATTTGTTTGGTTCTTTAGAGACTTTAGGTGGTTTTGATTTGAGATTTTACTTTGTTTTCGTGTGTAGTAGTTAAAAGTTTTTAACTGTGGCGGAATTACCGAGACAGTCCCGTAGACTTTGGGGCCAGTCTCCTGAAGTTGTTTCTGTGGCCGAATTGTTGAGAAGATCCCGTAGACTTAGGGGTGAACCTCCTCGAGACGACCCCAGTAATCTAGAAGGTTTAAAGGTCCTTGTAACTCCTCCTAGTGGCAGTAGAGTAGGTTCACCTGAAGAAGGAGAATCTTCCTTGGTAGTCCATTCAGATTACCAAGGTCTAGAGATAGGTTATAATCCCGAAGCTGTTACAGTTTCTGAGCTTGTTGGTAGTTTTTCGTCTGCTAGTGATACAGGCGAAGAACATGAAATATCTGAACCTGTTACTCCGACTTCTAGTGTTCCAGATTCACCAAGAGTAGAACGAGTTATCACCGAAAATCTTCCTACTGGTCTGATTGCTATCAAAGAACTTGCTCCAGAGGAAGAAATAGGCGTCTCTAACCTTGAGGATCAACTTACTATTGAGCTCAGGGAGCGTGAATCTATCTTTTACAGTCCTCCTAGAAGTACTACTTGGTACCTTTCGTTAACCAATTATTTAGACAACTCAGGGGTAGGTTTTTCTACACCTCGTACTCCCTTTCCACCTGGAGGTATTTATACTCCTGTAAATATGTCTGGTCAGTCGTCCGTGTTTACTCAAACTCCTGAATCTTTTTTACACGGCAGTCCTTCTGTTCCCACCGGGTATCAATCACTTTCTGGAACTTTGCGGGGGCATCTCCTCAACCCATTGATAATGGGTTATTAGCTGGAAACAATGGTAATATACCATTGGGTGTAGGAGACATTTACATGATGTCAGGTTCAGTTCCCGTTTTTCAACCTCAAGGTGGCCAATTACCGCCTGGGGGACAGCCTCAGTTAACGCCTGGGGGGCAACCTCAAGGTACACAAATCGTGTCTGGGGGGCAACCTCAAGGTCAGTATGTACCTATGGTGCAATACATGCCTCAAGGTCAACCCCAGCCTCAATATGTACCCCAGGGTCAACCTTAGTATCAACCTCAAGGGTATCAACCCCAAGGATGGCAACCTCAAGGGTATCAACCCCAAGGGTATCAACCTCAAGGGTATCAACCTCAAGGTCAAGGTCAACCCCAGTATCTGTATTTACCTCAAGGTTATCAACCTCAAGGTCAATACTCAGGTCAAGGTTATCAACCACGTCAAGGTCAGTCATATGTTCAAGGTATGGGAACTGCACCTTTCAATTATCAATCCTATCTTCAATCCGGTTATGGATCTCAGTATCCTCAACCTGTTACGGGTCAATACCCCGGAATGTTAGTGTGGGATCCATCACAGGGTCAACAGGTGTTGCAGCCAAGTATACAGTTGGTACCTCAAGCTGGACAACCTGTAGTTTCTGGTCCACCCCAGCAACCGCAACCTGTCCAGTCAAATGTTCAAACTTCTGTAACTTCGGTAGTTACTCAGCCGCCAATTGCACCTAGTACTCCATCTCAAACGGCTGCTGCAACTACCACTACATCTGCTGCACTTACTTCTGGAGTATAGACAGCTCCGGTTTCTACTGTCTCTGCAACCACTCCTCAGACATCTTTACCGTTGTCTGGATCTATGATTCAAACCACGGTCCAGATGCCTACAGGTCAGCCTGGTATAAGTACGGTTGTCACTACTCAACCTCAATTTGTTCAACAACCGTACGAGGGACAGTACCAACATGGGCAAGCTGTCCAACAGCCAGTTTACCAGTATCAACCGTATCCTGGGTACACTTATCAACAACCTCAAGAACCCCAGTACGGTCCGGTTAATCCTGGTTTTCCAGGAGGATATAATATCCCTAATGCGACTCCTGTTCCTAGTTATCTTGGATATCCTCCTCCTGGGACTGGTCTTGTGACCCAGAGTTTTAGAGATCCTAACCGGCAGTTACCATTTATCGCAACTTTGGATTTACCAGACTTGACGCGCCTAACGAACGATCCAATTCAATATCTTCCGTTCTGGCCGCCAATGCCAAATAAGTTGCCCAGTGATATACCCAAGTTCGAAGGTAAGTCTGGAGAGGATCCGTCCAATCATGTGATGACTTACCACCTCTGGTGTGCTTCAAATTCTATCTCGGATGATTCGATCCGCTTACGTCTTTTCCAGCGTACACTCATTGGTCTCGCGGCCAAGTGGTACATTGAGTTACCACGGGCCTCTTTTTACAATTTCAGCCAGTTAGCTACCTCGTCCTTAACTCACTTTCAGTTGCCGGTCAGATACGATAATGGCACGGAGCTATTAACTTCACTAAAACAATCAACGTCCACGTATATTTCTGATCACATTCATGAGTGGAGACGTCGAAGAAGGTTAGTGAAAGTTTTTATCCCGGACCAAATCTTAGCTGAATGGTTTGTTAAATCATTATTACCAAAGATTACTGAAGATGTAGCTAAGGCCGGAGTAGTTACTGAGGAGCAAGTCATTGCTCAGGCGCAGTACCTTGACTTAGTTTATACTCAGTCGGGTACGTTACACGAGAAGATTCCAGATCTTCCAAGATCGAATCAAATCGCTGCTGCTCCTTTGGGATCTCATGCCGCTGATGGTATGATTGGTATCGTGAATACAAAGAGTAAGAAGAAGTCTTCCAAGGCTTCAACTACTCCTATAATCACTTTGCCTGATTCCCCGACAGGAGAGTCTTCTCCTGAACTTTCCGCCGATATTCACGCTGTAGAGTCATCTACGGCCAAATCAAAAAACGGTGGAAAGAAGAAAGGAAAGAAGAAGGCTAAAGCAGACAAGGCTCCGAAGGAGAAAACGGAAAAGTTGGAAACCAATGACGAAAAGCGCAAACCTCGATATCCTTGTCTTATTTGTGAAGAAGATCATTTTACAAGAGATTGCCCTCATCGGGCTGAGGTTGTGAAAATAGTCAAAGGTTCTCCCACTCCTGCTGTGTTAAAAGATCCATTTCCAAAGCAGGAAAGTAAGATGATAGGTTCTTCCTCGACTGCTAGTGAAGAACCCATTTTGATGATGTCTCATGTGAGGATTGCGACTCGATCGCAAGATTATGGTAGTAAGAATCCTGTTGATGGTAAAGAAGCAGAATCTTCTCATTCCAATCCATCAACCTCAGCTCCTAGTTCCGATCCACTACAGATCGAAAAACCTAACTCGGACTTAGTAATTAAACCGCCCGGCAAGGGTGTACTTCGAAGGTCTGCTTTCAATCCACATGCGAGAGCAGCCCAGAATTACAACATTGTTGAGGACTTAGTTGTTTCACCCTCAGCAATGTCGGCTTTAGAAGTGCTGCAATCATGCCCAGCACAACGAAAATTACTTTTGTCGGCTATCGGAGCTGTTGATGTTCAGGACCCGAACCTAATAATCTTCGATGTAGAAAATAGTACAGCGCGTCTACCCCATCAAATGGCTTTCCAAATTCCAGTGATAGTAAAAAACAGGCCTATTCATTGGACTGTGATTGATGAGGGAGCTTCTACGTGTATTATGTCGATTCAATGTTGGAGATCGCTTGGTTCTCCTTCGTTGAACCAATCCCCCACCATCCTTAAGGCCTTTGATGGCCGTGGGTTCCGTCCGTTTGGTATTCTACAGGAATTGCCTATAGGGGTAGAAGGTAAAACCGTTAGTCTGGATGTGGAGGTGGTTGATGCCCCTCTAGACTACAACCTTCTTTTGGGTCGAAGTTGGTCATATGCTATGACAGCGGTCGTTTCATCGGTCTTCAGAGTAATTAAGTTTCCACATAACGGTAAGATCGTGACGATTGATCAGCTGACATACTTTTCATCCGACCCAGCCTCTTCAGAGAGTATCCAGCATGTCGGTAAGACGACAATCCCTTATAGGGACGTTGGCGTAGGTTTAGTTAAAGATTACGGTTTACTGGGAACTTTTCCTTTCCCTCCAATCAACGCAGACCCTTCATTTGCATCAATTCATATGATTACATCAGACAACATTATTTATGATGATCCTTGGATTGTCCCATCTGAATCTGAGATAGACTCATTCGGTGATGTTATGCCTTTGAGTCCATATGAAATTGCTTATGAAGCTGTCATGTCGTTCAACCCAAATCGACCAAATGAATGTGGTCAGTGAAGAATCACTTTTCACATCAACCTTAGAACGGATAGCGTTTCCCGAAGTCGTGTCATCTGACAAGCAACTTCGTGAAATCCTAAGTGTAGACGATCTACCATGGGAAGATCTTCATCACAGATCTTCGTTTTTACCTAAGGATGATGTTTTTGAAAATGATTTTTCATCTATCTTTACCGCTGAATATGTCAAAGACGCTCAAAATCCAACGAAACATTCTGATTCAGAGTTGAATTTAGGGAATATTTCTCGCACTATTCCCATTGATATTTCAGTGAAGCCCGGAATTGAGGAAAACATTCATATAGGTGCCTCATGTATAGAAGATGAAATCCAAACTTACAAGGCCCTATTCCAAGAATTCCGCGATGTGTTTGCCTGATCTTACGAGGAAATGCCGAGAATCGATCCTGCCATTGTTGTTCATGAAATAAAGACCTACCTGGATGCTAAACCTGTCCGGCAACGGTTGCGTCAGATTCACCCTCGGAAAGCGGCTGCAATTAAAGCAGAAGTCGAGAAGCTGTTGAAAGCAGGTTTCATTTATCCAATCCCGTTAACGGATTGGGTATCGAATATTGTTCCGGTCAACAAGAAACAAGGAACAATAAGAATCTGTATCGACTATAGGGATATAAATCGAGCTTGTCCAAAAGACAACTATCCTACGCCTTATATCGATCAAATTATTGATGATTGTGCCGGAAGTGAAATGTTTTCCTTCATGGATGGTTTTTCGGGCTATAATCAAATCAATATTCTACCTGCCGACTAACCAAAAACGACATTCATTTGTCCATGGGGGACATTTGCTTATTGCAAATTACCTTTTGGGCTTAAGAATGCTGGGGCCACTTTTCAACGGGCGATGTCTTACGCATTTCATGACATCAAGCACATTGTGCAACCGTACCTCGATGATTTGCCTGCTCATTCTTTACACCGAGCTGATCACCTTGTCCACTTACGAGCAATCTTTATGAGGTGTAGGCATTATCGAATTCGGTTGAATCCCCACAAGTGTGTGTTCTGTATAGAGACGGGTCGATTGCTGGGATTTGTTGTTTCAAAAGCCGGCATTCGCGTCGATCCCTCGAAGGTCGAAGCTATCATCAAATTGCCTCCTCCTTCGAGTTTGCGCCAACTCCAAAGTTTGCAAGGGAAAGCGAACTTTTTACGCCGATTCATTCCAAACTACGCCGAGGTCACTAAAGGTTTTACACGGTTGTTGAAACAGAACGCTCAATTCTTTTGGGATGAGATTGCCCAACAATCTTTTGATGCACTTAAACACGCGTTGACCCATGCACCGTTGTTGCATCCTCCCAACTACAACCAGGACTACTTCTTATACCTCGCAGCTTCGCATTCCACTATTGGAATGGTGTTAGTTCAAGAAGATGAATTCGGAGCGGAACATGTGATATATTATCTTAGTAGGACATTAAACCCCACTGAGCTAAAATATTCGCATGTGGAGAAATTGGCCCTGGCAGCCGTTCAAGCTGTCCAGCATTTTCGTCACTACATTCTTCTCCGTAAAACTACAGTTATTTCGGATTGCAACCCTATGATTTATATTTTGACAAAACAACTGCTAGGGGGCAAGTACTCTAAATGGATCGTTATCCTGCAAGAGTTCGACTTGGAGTTTGAGAAGTCCAAGTCTAAGAAATCCTTAGTTTTTGCGGAATTGATGTGTGATTTCCCGCGTGCTGACACAAAAACTGTGGTAGAGGAGTCCATTGTAGACGAATCTTTGTTTCTTATCAGTACTTTAGATCCGTGGTACGGGGATATAATCATCTATCTCCAAACCCAAACCTTTCGGCCTGAAGCTTCAAAGTCGGAACGTCGAAAAATTCGGTTTCAATCCCAGCAATACAAGATTATTGGAGATACACTTTATCGCCGAGGGGCAGACTTAGTTTTCCGACGTTGTTTAACTCACGAAGAGGCTGAGAGGGTTTTGAATGATTGTCACTTTGGAGCATGTGGCGGTCATATGTCTGGGTATGCCACAGCTCAGAAGGTGTTGCGCGCTGGCTATTTCTGGCCGTCCATGTTTAAAGATTGTATCATTGCGGTCCGGAAGTGCCACAACTGTCAAGTGTTTGATCGCAAGATGCGCGCACCACCTGCTCCTCTCCACCCTATAATTGCCATTGGTCCATTCGCCAAATGGGGTATCGATTTTATTACTTGTAACCCTCACTCGGCCGGGGGGCATGCGTATATCATCCTCGCGGTTGATTATTTTACTAAATGGGCCGAGGCGATGCCTACATTCGACGCAAGCGGCAAAACAGCTGCAGTTTTCGTATTCAATCATATTATAACTAGGTTTGGTGTCCCACAAGCAATCATCACTGACCATGGGAGCCATTTTCGAAACATCATGATGACTGAGCTTACAAGCCAGCTTGGTTTGCGCCACGATAGCTCTACTCCTTATTATCCGCAAGCCAACGGTTTGGTTGAGTCTATCAACAAAGTTCTGGTTATCATGATCCGACGAACCATTGGTATTCATCGGTCGAATTGGCACAACATGTTATTTTCAGCGCTATGGGCATACCGAACCTCAGTGAAAACTTCAACAGGGTTCACTCCTTTCCAGCTAGTTTATGGCTTGGAAGCTGTGTTACCCATTGAATGCGAAATCCCATCACTTCAAATGGCTGTCGAATTACTTCCAGCTACTTCCGAAGAGGAGAAGCGTTTATTATACTTAGCTAAATTAGATGAGACTCGACGTGACGCTGCATTGGCAATCGAGACTCACGCGAAGCGAATGAAAGCTCAGTATGATAGAAATGTGACCCCTCGAAGTTTTTCGAAGGGAGACCTAGTGCTATTATATGATCAAGCTAACGATAAGCTAGGTGCTGGAAAATTCGTTCCTATGTGGCATGGACCCTACATTGTAAAGCGAAAGCTAGCAAAAGGGGCCTATGAGCTGGTAGATTTTGATGGGGACTCTTTGGGTAAACCCAGAAATGGACTTTACCTAAAGAGGTATTATGCTTAAATGGTGGGTATGGAGAATTTTTAGTTAGGTTAGGTTTTCTTTCTAGCTAGTATGTTTGTTAGTTTAGATAGTGTGCTTAGTTTAGAAAGTGTGTTTTTCGTCGTTATTCTGGCTTATCTTGGTTTTACTCTTGATATTGCAGATGTCGACGCCTCTCCAAACATACATTGGATTTGCTGATGGTGCTTGTCGTAGTACACGGAATATCTCTTTCGCAGCTTGGGTTATCTATTCGTCCTCTGACGAGTTAGTTTCTATGCATGGGGTAAGCCTCAGTCAAACGACGAACAACATTGCAGTGGTTGAATTACTATCTGAATTTATTTCATTTGGAATTCGACGTTTGATAGTGAGGTTAGATTCTGAACTCGTTGTATTACAGCTTAATAGAGTATATGCCATTAGAAATCCTGTGTTATTAAGGTTGTTTTTGAGAGTGCGTCTCTTGGAACGTGAATTTGATTACATTGAATATCAGCATATTCCAAGGTCTTTAAATACATTAGCAGATGCAATTGCTTCTCGAATGTTGGACAGACATTTACGATAATCATGCAAGTAAATTTAAAAACATTTCATCACATATGTTAAACAAAATGAGCCGGTAATAATGATATATATATATATATAGATAGGAGTGTGTCAAAAAATATACATCGTCTTCGATCATAGGTTGAAAAACACCTTATGATCGGCAAAATGATAAGTACAAAAAACCAAAATGTCATATGTGTCTACAAAAGCGACTAGCCAATCACTGGTGGTGCTCTCTATACGAGACCACTGCCCGCGCTACCCTACACAAGAACCTCCTAAAAGGTCCTGGGACTGCGACCACATAGCGCTGAAGTCGAATGGGAATGTCATCTATGGTGGTCTCTGGTATATCCGCCGTCAGACGCTCTAGATCATGTTCCAGCTCGGCTAAGGTCTCTACGGCCGCATCCTGTGGGGCTGGTGCTGGTACAGCTGGTACTCTCCTCTCAAAAGCCCGGAGGTTGGCTGGACGCCGTGGACCTACATCTGCATTTTGAAAAGTTGTACTGTCAGTTTGAGGCGATATATATAAAAAAATATATATACATATAATTTGAAAACTCGTGAAAAATGAAATACCTCTGTCGTCCCATTGTTCTCCCTGTGGAAGAACCATGTCCGGATCACCTCGAAAATCTACTCCCGCATACGGAAAGTCCTGGATCGCAAAAACCTGGTCCTCTAACCAGTGAAAATAACCAGCAAGGAATCGAACAACTGACGCGCCCTCGTCAGGATGCCGGGCCATCACCGTAACCCATCGTATCAGCTTTGGCTCCCGAGGACCCAAGATATCAACAGTGAGATGCTGAGGGATCAGCATCGGAACTCTCTCTAAGGCAAAGCTCACAACTAGAGGCCCATATCCAAAGGTCTTCAGTTGTCTGTTCTTTGCCCTAGTCTGTTGGCCCTTCATGTTGGCTGACACAGCATCGCACCAGTTGAAGATGGTGCCTCGAAAACAGTCAATCGCCATCCGAATTTGGGACCCGGTGGCAATATGTAAAGCGGCCGCGCCGCAAATTCTGGTAACCGTGAAAGATATAACCATGAGTTCACGCCGAGAGATGTATTTGATTTCTATGTCTTTCGCATGGTTTTGATTGGGTATGCACCAGTCTGCCCGGAGACTAGCAAGGGATTGGCCACCCGGCCTAGTCCCGGCTAGATTGAGTTGCTCACCCCTATTTGGCAAGCCAGTGAGAAAGTATATGTCAGAGGGCTCTATCTCGAGCTGGTGCCCTCCGATGTAAAAGCATTGCTCATGAATGTTCCTTCTCTCAACCAACCACTCCAAGAATCTCACCTGAGCCCTCATGCCAGGTATGGCCCAGTATTTATATAGTCCGCATTCTTTTAGGGCATCAATGGAAGGTTGGTGTCCAATTGCGGCTAAATCAACGTCCTCGTGCTCTCTTTCTCTCCAATCCAACATGGTGAGTGCCCTACACACCAGGAAATAAAGATTAGAATTAATTTGGGAAAATTTGAATGGTTATTTTTGGGGTTTGGGGTTTCAAATTCCGCCCTTCGCGGGGGACGCACCCCGCGTTTAGGACACAGAGCGCCGGTATGTAGCTGGCCTGAAGGTGAGCTGCGTACCCCGACCTTTTTCCTGTGTAGGAAAAGGTCGGGGGATGCAGGTCACCCTTAGGGCACTTGCGTACCCCGCAGAGCGGTTTTTAAAACCTAAAACCCCCCAAAAAAACCAAAACTAAAACCTAAAAAAAAATTTTAATCGGATGAAATTGAAAAGGAGGATGTTGTGAAATACCTGGAAGAGACGGCGTTCGATTCTGACGGTCGGATTCTCCGCAATGACCACGGGAAGTTTCTTGCCAAAAGCCCTTTTCTCAACCTCAACAGTAAAATGGTAAAAATGACATGGTAAAAAGTCTTTTTATAGGTTTTTTGGATAAATGAATGCTAGGTTTGTTTATTTTTCACCATGGAAGGATATTTTTCAATGTATTTTTGGCTATCTTAAACAGGTATGAGTAATGTGTCGTTTTTGTGCAGGACAAAGGGATTTAGAGGGAAAATTGTCATTTTTTACGAACCAAAATATCAGAGTCATCTTTTAAGCCCTTTTCTGACTCCTAAATAATGAAAAGATTGCCGAGCGTTTCTTTTACACTCGTTAAAACGGAATTAAAAGACGGTCCCCTTATAGCCCTTTTCTGATCGTAAAAACAGGAAAAGGTTGTCAGGTTTTTGTCGTTTCAAACTCGATACTGGAAATAAAACGACGTGTCCTTGATCGCTTTTTACTTTTCAGGTCAGTGGCACTAATTATGAAAGTACTCCTTGGTCGCAAGATCAAGCGGTTCCCCCAGGTATTATTTTATACTTTTTCGGGCTTGAGGGACACAAATTTACGAAAAAGTTCAACCTAGAGTCTTCTCAAGTTTTTCAGACTCTCTAAAATTGAAAAACGCCGAGTTTCTCCTATACTGGACTCGTTAAACATTTCATAGTAAAGGACCTATTCAATTACAAACAGGAACGAACCACTCTTTCCTAGGGTTCGAATCAAAACTAGGTTGGACTCGTCCGAAGGATGAGCTTATAATCAAGCATATGTTATCCTCCTCAAGCTTGTTAAAAATAAAGAGGTACTTGCCAGAAATGGTGGGGGAAAAGAGAGAAGAATGAGCCTATTTGTTATCTTTTGTCTCAGAAGAAACTTTATTACCACTCTTGAACACGACACTTTTTATTCACCTGGGTTGGGAAATCCTTTACCTCACAGTTGATCAAACCACATTGAAAGTCTTCAGCCGGGTTCCGGGAATTAACTTTGAGTCGTTTATCACCAAGCCATCTGTCATGTCGTTATGTGTTCAAGAGGTCTGCAAGAAAAACTTTCATCTGCAAAATACTTGTCATCCATTTGACCATCCCTGAGTCAGTCCTTACAGCAACATTTCTTCAACTTGAACAATGATTTCGTGTTGTGGGCTTGCCTGCAACGGGTCGCTTTCTATCGACATCAACACATTATTTAGAGAGATGACTTAGAAATCATCAGTACCTTGAAGTCTGCATGCATCAATGGCAGGTTACTCGCCCTTGACGTCAATTTACATCATTGACTTTCGATCAAAGGATTCCGTGAAATGTTCGACATCAACTCATTCATTCACATCTCATGGATTGTACTGGGTACTTTGAGAACCATTGACATTACTGGTGGTCTCTCTCACACTTGTTAAAAGTTTACATCATCGACTGGTAATCAAGTGGTTTCTACCATGTTCGACATCAACTCATTTATTCGCATGGCTAGAATCGTACCAATTCGGGAAGCGGAAATGAAGACCCTGGATCTAGTTTCCACTGTCCAGGCTGCGAGGAGTTTTGTATTCATTATCTAAGTAGACTAATCATAAACAGATGGCTGCGCCCATACTGTGTCTACAAAAGTCTATGATTATGATGTACTGTAAGATCATTCCTGTATCAGAGTAGTTAGTCTGTTAGTTAAAGTTTTGATCTGAGTATGGGAATGCCTACCTTAGTGATGATATAATCTTATACATGTATTTTGTGTTGAAAATTGCAGGTTCTGACCAGGCTCTCCACGAGATAATCCTTGAAATGATAAAGCGCTTCACCCTTCCTAGATAATACAAAACCCTAATCTATTACAGGCTTCGCACTTTAGGGGGCAATCTGTTACACTAAAAAATGTCACCATGGCTATTTACAGTTAGTATGGCTCTATCAATAGTCATACTATCCTCTTAGGCAAGTCTTATGCCTCTGCTCTCCATGTCAAACTCCAAAAAGAGAGAAAGTCTTTATAAATGTATTTATCTCTGGGTACGTAGGTTCTCTCAACCTTACCTGCGGGTACGCACCCAATGTTCACAAAAGCTGCGTACTTGTACGCTCTGTATGTAAAGGGGCAGGTGCGTCCCCCTGTAAAGGTCAAAATGCGCAAGTTTCATCTTTAAAAAGTTACGTGTGGTCATTTCTAGAGCATTCTAGAAGGTTGTTCGACGTGTATTGAGCGCCTCCAGATGGCTCATGTACCCCTACCAAAGAGGAACTTATCCAATCAATGAGGGAGCTATCGCATCTAAAGAGGGGATTATCCCATTGATGGTGGACCTGAATAACTTCCTCTAGATCACTATAAATACAGGCATTGGGCCAGAAGGAGGGGGGGTTGGAAGCTAAACATTTCTAAGGGTAGATGCTGCTGGAATTAGGACTCCCATTTAGAAGCTTGTGAGGAGAGATTACCATCTTTGCTTGTTCTATTTGGAAGTGGGTGAGCTTTGTCAAAGTAAAGGAGAACTCTTGATGGACCCTGGGAGGGACTTGCACAACACCAAGGCTCAGGTTGTAATTGTTCCTTTTGTTTCCAATTAATGCAAATGAGTCCATTCTTCTCAATAACTTGTTATTTATGAGTTGTTTCATGTACTCCTTGGTCTATGTGTTAAATATGTTTTATTCTATGAGATTATCAAGTGCTATTTAATCGTTTGATTGTTAGTGGATGCAGGTTTCAAAGTGAAGGAGGAGCTCATCCGGATCAGTGAGGCTGGACCGCTACAACAGCGTTGGATTACAGGTAGGATCTAAACACTTGATTTCTTATATAGTAAATGCATGTTTAGAGAAGGATTGCTCTTGTTTGTCTTGTTTGTCACTAGAGAGTCTTAGGCTCCTAGGGAGGTTGGTTGTGTCCGCACTATCGACTCTTTCCGCCTGACACACTTCCCGCTCAGCGCACTCTGGTAGTGCTTCTACCTGCGTTGCAGTGCACCTAGCCAGTGCAATCTCTGCATTTCAGCGCAGACAGCTAGTGGAGCTTCTGAATTGATCCTGAATTGACTTGTTTTTGAGCAGTTTCTGGTGGAGAACTTCTGTGAATTGTTGTGGTTTGTTAGCCTTGTTTCTCTAGGGGTAGGAACAAAATGTTTAGGGACTTTGGATCCCTTAGATTATGGACATTTCATGCTTATAGCTATAAGGCACAAAAATGTCTATAACAGTTGCGCCCTAAAGTATGAGGCCGTTTATCGGGTGAAATGCTTTATTAGGAGGATCCGAAGTTCTTTCATTGCTGGGAGGAGACCTGTAATACAATACAATACAATACATTATTTTTCATACTGCTTTCATGATCTAGCTGAGGCGGGCATTCCCACGCTCAGCTTTATAAATTCATTTTTCTGTACATGGAACAGACAATCGTCTGATGGTAGACTGATAATTTTGATGAAATTATCATCCTTTGGGTAGGATGATTATCTGCTGCAATGATGTACATGTCAATGTCTTTATCTTTCCTGAATATATATCGCAGCCCGGATGGATGAAACTAGATCCGGGCTCTTCAAACTCGTTCGATCTTCACTCTAAGTACAAGTCGATCCATGTGAGAAATGTTCTGAAGTCGAACATGGAAAGACATCGCTTGATTACCGGTCAATGAGGTAAACCGTTAACAAGTGCAAGAGGAATCACCGATAATGGTAATGACCCTCAAGGTACTGCTGTACAATTCACGTGGTGTGAATAAAGGACTTGGCGTCGAACACCACGCAAAATCTTTCGGTCGAAGGTCATTGATGTATACCTGTCGCCGGAAGTGAGAAACTTGCCATTGAGGCATGCAAGCTTCAAAGTACTGAAGGGGTTGTTCCTAGATCAACTTCTTGGATAATGAGCTGATGTCGACAAGAAGCGATCCGTCAAAGGAGGGCCTTAATGAATCCCACATCAGTGACCCGGCACGGAGCAAATGATTTTGATGGAGGTGAAAATGATCTAATGACATATGATTCAGGGTGGCGGTCATGAAAGGATGAAGGATAATGTATGGCAGTGGATGGGACACGGTTGACTTCTCTGAACGACTTATCTTGAACATATGGTGACACTTATGCGATGGATCGGTAGCATTACCCCAAATATGTATGGTATGGCGAGACCATGGTGATGTGAGCGGTGAATGAAACAACCCAACCCGATTGTGGTACGGAGGAAAAGTGTCATGTTCAAGAGCGACTTGCTACCATCAAAGTTTTCTTGAGTTTTTCCCAATTTTTCCCCAGTCATTGCTGACCAGTACCTCTTTATTTTTGTCAAGCTTGAGGAGGATAACATATGCTTGTTCTATAACTTGCCCTTTGGGCAAGCCCATCGCTATGTTTTAATGAGCCTAGCGATAGTGAAACTCTTTCTCGTCTAAAGACAAGTTTGTCGCTATTTAATGCTTTTAACGAGTTTAACAACAAAGATAACTTGGTCCTTTTCATTTTTAGAGAGTCTGAAAAGGTACGTAAAGTCAACTCCGAAAGTCCTTTTTTGTCATCTAATCCCTTAAGTCCGAAAAAGTATAAAACAATACAGAAGGGATGAGTTTTCGATAGTTTTAACGAGCCGAACAAAACAAGCGCTCGATCTTTTTGTGCAATAATCCCTTAGGTCCAAAAAGATTAAAATCTAGAGGAGGGATAGCACTTCCGGTCGCTTTAACGAGCTGGAAGGCCAAAACTTGGCAATCTTTTCATATTTTACGAGTCAGACGAAAAGAGCTTAAAGAAGACTCGTCTTTTGAGGAACGAGTGATAAAACGGGTTAGCAGCTGATTCCAGGTACGGGTTGGAATTTTCCAATCACGGCAGTGCCACAAGGATGGCTAGTGAAATCACTCTTCGCAGCTGTTCCTCAAAATGGGTAAACAATCATATGGAGGTGAACGATCGGCCAATGGAAAGGTGGAGGTGATGGTGCAAACACGACCAAGGCTTTAATGGCTGATGATATTACGTTCTCGGTGGTTATTACCGGAATAGTTCATTTTTTAACGAGCTTAAACACGGGTGGAAACATTTGCTCGATCTTATGTTTATTTTTTAACGAGCATGAACTATGCGCTAAAACTGCTCGGATCTTGCGTTTATTTTTTAACAAGCATGAACTGTGTGCTAAAACTGCTCGATTAATCCAGTCATATGATAAGAATGTCTCATTAAGATTCTATTTTTTATGGAGCTTCATCTCACAAAGCTTTGCTCCAGATCCTTTCGTTATGCAAGTTTGGAAACGACTTATCCTACGAGTTTAAAGGGTTAGACCTACAGGTTTAAAGGGAAGAACCTAAAAATTAAAAAAATAAATGGTCGCTCCTTGCTTGCCTTCCAAAAGGTTTGCATGCCCCCAGGCATAAAGTATAATTTCAAGGTTACCCCTTCTTAGTCCAATAAAACATTTGTTTTACCGGGAGAGGCCTACCTCTTTCAGGCTACCCAAAGATTGTCTTGTTAATCTTTCAAACCAAACACTTCTTCGACGATATCTACCGAAATAGACAAAGGTGAATGACCTCAGTGCCAAACACGTAGCTTTGACAAGAGAATCGTATTATAGAACAACCCCACTTCCAACCACAGACGGGGTACGGACTAGTCATATTCTCCCGCGGAAACCCACTTTATACCCAAAGTTTTCCTGCCGAAGCAAACCAGGATACATGCCCCCTGGGTTCCAGTCATATCCTTCCGGATTACTCGCGCTCATCGGGAGGACGGACCGTGGGTTGAGACATTTCTTGTGTGAAGAGACCATTTAGGGAAGGTATATGACTATTTGCGATGCGTGATCCAGGAAATGAAAGCTGGTCCACGAGCTTGACCACTCTTCCTTCGTGCGGAAAACACATTACTCTAAAGAGTGAGGAGACGATGGCTCCCATGCAATATATATAGTCTCGTCCAAGGAGTAGGTTATAATCCAAGGGTCCTTGAATGACCATCACGTTCATTTGAACAGTCTTCCCTTTCAATGTGATAGGCACATTGGGGAGGATCCCTAAAGGTCGACTGGTTCCTTTATCGAAGCCTGTCAGATTTCTCATTTCAGGAAAAAGCGCTGGCGAACCAAGCGCTTTCCAAGCAATAGAGGAAAGGATACTCACAGATGCCCCCTCATCAATGATGGTGCCAGCCATTACCATTATGTATATTTGAACGATAATTCTGAATGGTATGCTTGCTGGCAAACGGGGTCCGCCTAGTTGGTTCCAGTCGAACGAGACAACTAGGTTGCTTGGTGGTGGGACCGAATAGACGGCCGGGTATGACTCTGACAAAGTTCCTTCCTGCGATAAAGGAATGGGCAAATTGCCCCCTTGTTCGTCGGAGTTTGTGTTGATGAAGAGAATTTGGACGGTGTCATCTTTATTCTCCTCTGTGATGGTATCATTCGAAGATAGAGCCTCTGAAGGAAAAACCGGGTCAACTGCCGCCTCAACCTTTTGACTTTCGTCAGGTATGGATTCAGACGGTTCATCCTCAATGATAGGTGCTTCGTCTGACCACCTGAGCGGGCCAGCCGGGTTCTCAAGTGGTGAAGGACTTGGCAGGAGTTTTTGATATCCAGGAGGAAGTTGCGCTCGTAAAATCGGGCGATCTTCCAAAACTCTTTTAGCCTCATCTAAGAAGGGACAACGGTGGATGGCATGGTCGCCTTCACACAGTTTGCAGGGAAATCTAGCTTTCCCTCTCTGTCTTGTGGCTTCACTTTCACTAGTTGACGGTGTGCTGTCAACATGGCTATCAGAGGTTGACGCTACCGAATTGTGCAAACGGGGAGACTAGTCCCTTAGTATCCGAGGGATGCAGGGACAATCTCTGTGGAAGTGGTCTCCCTTGCATATGACACATGGCGATTTAGGCCTAGTCAGTGCTGTGTGTGGATTTTTGTCAGACGACACTTGTTTGCCCCCGGTCGCTTTTGGCTCCTTCTTCTTCTTCTCTTTCTTCTTCTTTTCCTTCTTCTCCTTAGGAACTTGGTTTTTTATTTTACCAGTTTCGTCAAGCGAAGAGGAAGGAGGAGAGGAAGAATTAGATGAAGTAGAAGGCTGGTGGGTAACTCTGGTCTGGTTTAACTGTTGATTCGACTATTCAGGAATAGTGGTGTTCTGAACGACATTGGTTGAAAAGAGCCAGACGGGCAAACCAATTATCAGTCCTGGAAGCGACAATGTGGCCATGTGGGGCACACCAACATCTCCCCAAGAGGAGAAGGGACTAGGATTTCCACCAAGGGGAATTCCTTGGTTGGTGTGCTCCATTTTCTCAACCTGAAGATCAACGCAGGGAGAAGGGGTGATTGTTCCGTTTAAAATAAATTTTAACGACGCTTTAGACACAACTTGCTTTTTCAATTTTAAAAAGTCGAGAAAAAGCTAAAGATGACTCTAGTCTCCTTCGATGTTTTAACGAGCCCGAAGTGACAAATGCTCGGATGGACTTTTTCCGTTATAGAGTCTGAAAAAGGCCGAAAGGAACTGCTCTAGAGTTCTAGGTAGAGGGTGTGCCAAACTTTTCGCAAAACCGCAGAATACTTTTTAAGGTACGGGCGGTCGATCTTCCTGAATGTTGTGTTCAGTGCATTGCGATCAGTAGGGCGGCCGACACGGCTTCCTAAGGATAAAGGTTTTATGCCTATAGGGGTCTCCCAATATATACTCGACAGTACGTGGGAGCACAATCCATACTGGCGCTATCGTCCCTCAGGAGGAATCACCCACCATCAACGAGATCAACAGTCACCAGGCTTTACGGCGCCGGAACACGTCTCTAGCCTAGACCTCTATGTTGTGCGTTAAGTTACAAATCGTTGTTAAGTTTATTCAATTTATTTTAGGTTGATCTTTTTAGAAGTTTGCCTTTTTGAGGTTCACCACGAGATGTATGATACAATTCCTAAATGCAGTCTAAAGATGATAAGCAAGCTTTATCTCTTTTTCAACAATGAAAATCCTAGCTACAAAGGGAAAAGAAAGACACCATCTTTTCTCAAAGAGCAATCAGCACACTCTAATGCACTTTTCCTAAATCAAGCATGCAAACTATCAAGATGCAAATTCATAATGCAGGTGTTTGTTTTCTGCTCTCTTAATATTGATGCCTAAAAAGAAAGCTTTTTGTACAACTTTGAATTTGCTTTTAAATGACAAATACAAACAAGTTTACTTTTTCGAAATCAGAAAGGGTAGAAAAGATTACAACACTTAACGATTTTCGAAATGAATACTTGTTTTGACACTCAAAAGAGACAAACTCAAACCAAAAGCAAAAATGAATGTATAATCAACTGTAAACAGCCAATGAACTCTCTCCTAAGATCACAATCAACAGATCTGAATCAAGGGCTACAGGATGACTATTTCACTCTTGCAAAGGAAAACTGTAAATGACGCCACAAACACATAAAAACACTCACAGTCTTTTTGTACAAAAGGAGGCGGAATTTAAGCAAAGAAAAGGGGTTATCAGACAGGTACCTATGCTGGTTACAGGCTGCAAAAAACAGAGATCAAAACAAGGCAAAACAGAGCAGAGAACCCCAGCTGCACAAGGCCTAACTGGATCAACGCACCCTCAACACAGAGGTTTTGACATTCAGCGTAGGTAGCCTTCACGGGACCTGCGTTGAAATGCAGAACCTCTTTACAGGGTCTGCGCTGAAGGAGGAACGAGAGTTTCTCACTGGGTTCTGGGTCACAGTTTGCTATTTAATCTACAGTTTCAGGCCAAATCAAAGAAACAAGCAAGGTACAATCAAAGGGATGCTTTGAGGGAGGGCTAAGATCTATCACAAAGGATCATCAAATCATTTGTGAGTCCATTGTTCAGATCATAGACAAATCCAGTGATTGGATCAAAGCAGCAACTGTCTACTTTGCATCTGAGAATAGCAGATGCAGTTCAATTGTTGCTGTTGAGTCTATGAAACAAACAATGATAGAGACACAAATAAAATGACTAAATAGATCTCCCCAGTGGAGTCGCCAATTTGTTGTGGGGAAAAATTCCTATGCAGGATGATCCTATCCACCTAAGGTGTGATAGTGCTTTAGCAACAAACATAAATAGCTATTCTAGTATTCTTCCTTTATGAATTAAGAATGAAGAGAGATGGATGGACTAACCGGTGTCTTCCGTTTGTCCCTCGATCCGGTTTCTCTTCTCTTTGAGAGTTCCCAGCTACTCACCTTCTCGCTCGCCCAACTTCAACAGGTTTCTGCAAGATCACAAGAAGAGAACACTACACAAAGACATAGATTCATATTCATAACTAGTTCAGGATTAGAGATAAACTAAACATACTAATGCAATCATGCATCACAGACACATTAGCATATAGGAGAAACCAAGATATTGATGAATAACAAGGTTCAGGAAGAGATACAACCCAGAGGGCTCCAATCCAGCATCTCCTTCCCAGCAAATGAAACTCCTATCTTCACCTTCCTTCAAAGCATTAAGCACCCAATGATTCCAATCTCAAAACAACAGCAATTCTTTGCAATAACAAAATTCCAGCCTCTAGATATCATGGGGGGAGAGATCCATATATAGATGTTTGGAGAGAGGATGAGTCAGCTTGAGATCTGACTAGTGTCCTCTCCCTCTGTCAGTTCTTGCTTCCACTTGGAGACTAAGAGCCTCTTACTCATCACTAGTCGAATTCCTTGAGGCAAGTGTCATTGGGGAAGATTCTGGAAGCTTCCAGGGTCTTTCCATCTCGTTGAATGAACTTTCCACTTGTCACTTCCCGCTCAGCACACCCTGGTAGTGCTTCTACCTGCGTTGCAGTGCACCTAGCCAGTGCAATCTCTGCATTTCAGCGCAGACAGCTAGTGGAGCCTCTGAATTGATCCTGAATTGACTTGTTTTTGAGCAATTTCTGGTGGAGAACTTCTGTGAATTGCTGTGGTTTGTTAGCCTTGTTCCTCTAGGGGTATGAACAACATGTTTAGGGACTTTGGATCCCTTAGATTATGGACATTTCATGCTTATAGTTGTAAGGCACAAAAATGTCTATAACATTGGGTGATGGACATAGCTTTTGCTAATGAGAAGGATGTTTTCTTGGTTGTTTATATCGATGATTTGATAGTATTTTCTGTTTCTAATGATGAACACTTGCACCACTTGAGGATTGTCTTTCATAAATCTAGGAAGTTTGGGATTTATCTAAACCTGAAGAAGAGTCTTTTTGCCATGGATGAGGGTAAACTCCTTGGTCATATCATTTCTAAATATGTTATTCGCATTGATCCTTCAAGGGTGGAGGCAATTCAGCATATAGACTTTCCACACAACAAGAAGGAGATTCAATATTTCAATGATAAGATGAATTTCTTACGCAGATTTATACCCAATTTTGGCTAAGCATTTACGTGAAACAACTAATATGTTGAAAAAGGACAACACAGTGAAATGGACCGAGGATGCCATGAAGTCGTTCAACATGGTAAAGTTTTCTTTAACCACAACCCTAGTCTTGATTAGTGCTGATTATACTCATGATTTTATTATCTTTTCATTTGCATCCGAGCACACCATGGCTGCAGTATTGATGCAAAAGTGAGATCAGGTAGAGCAACCCATTGCTTTTTTCAGTAGGACTATTCGAGATGCTTCCCTGTGGTACAATACCATTGAAAAACAAGCAATGGCTCTTATAAAAGCATTGAAGGATTTTAGAGTATACATTTTGCATTCACATACTATAGGCTATGTTCCTAATGTAGCAGTCAAGGATGTTCTCATGCAAACTGATTCGGAGGGAAAAAGAGGTAAGTGGATAGCAGCAATGGTGGAGTATGAGCTTGAGATTAATCCTACCAAACTGATCAAAGGACAAGGCTTGGAAAAGTTGATGGCATAATCAAATCTGCATGCTCTAGACATAAATCTTATTGCAGCAATGTCAGAGGACGAAGATGGTGACTCACTCATTTAGGTATTAGAATTTTTTCTCAAATCACCTTGGTATTCTGATATAGTCTATGTTCTTCAACATCTTTTGCCACCTCCCAGAATGTCAAGAAGTAAAGGTAGATCACTTAAACTCAAGTCTACAAAATTCTGCATTTTAAATAGTGCTCTCTATTGGAAACATCCAGGAGGAGTTCTTCTTAATTGTTTGGTTGAAGATGAAGCTCAGCAGGTAATGAATGATTTTCATATAGGTAATTGTGGTAGTCATTTGTTTTGGAAAAAAGCAGTTAAAAAAGTGTTGAGAGTAGGATATTATTGGCCGAGTTTGTTTTCAGATTTGTATAAGATAGTGATGGGCTGCCACGAATGCCAAGTTTTTCAAGGAAAATGGAAGTTGCTTCCTCTTCCTTTGAAACCAGTCGAAGTAAATGCACCTTTCCAGCAGTGGGGACTTGATTTCATAGGGGAAATCCATCCTACATCATCATTACAACACAAATGGATCTTGACAGCTACCAATTACTTCACCAAGTCGCTTGAGGCCATTCCAACAAGGCAAGCCATGGACACAGTAATTATTCAATTTTTAGAGTCTAATATCTTGTCTTGTTTTGGGTACGCTCACAAGATTATAATAGTTAATGTAGCAACATTTAAGTCCAAGAAGATGGTTGAGTTCTGCAACAAGTACAATATTACATTGGCTAATTCCACGACATACTACCCACAAGGCATTCGATTGGTTGAGTCATCAAATAAGTCCTTGGTGAATATTATCAAGAAAATGTTGGAGGCAAACAAGAAGAATTGGCATTGAAATCTTGTTAATTCCTTGTGGGCCGATAGAGTGAGCAGCAAGAAATCCATAGGTATGTCACCTTTTGAGTTGATTTATGGTACTGACCCAATATTTGCTACATAACTTACAATCCCGGTCATGAGATTGTTACAGGAAGATGGTAGCGAAGAGGATGATATTCAGTGCAAAGTTAATCAAATGATTCACCTTCAGCAAACAAGGGAAGAGGTTTCCAAAAACACTTTCCGGTTGCAAGAGAAGATAAAGAATATTTATGACTGCAAAGCCAAAGCAGAAAAGTTTCAGCTGGAAGATGTAGTGCTATGGTCGGATGCACAGAATGAAGAAAAGGGAAAGCACGGTAAGTTTGACAACTTATGGAAAGGATTGTACAAAATATTAGCTTATCGTGGACAAAATGCATTCTTGTTGAAGGAAATGGATGGTCACGATTGTTTAGGAGGGCAAGTGAATGGTAGGCTCTTGAAGCACTACTACTTCTGAGGTTGTTCCCTGAAGTTACTTTGCCTTCATTGTATATACCAGTTTCATTTTCCTTGCAAGTTTTCAAGTACTCTATCATCTGAGCTTGCGGCCTGAAGTGAAGGCTAGAAAGTTTGAATGAGTAGTGTCAAGTTTGGTCGATTTGGTTTCTAAGTCAAGTTTAGAATCGGTTCGGTTGTGAATCAGTTTTCAGTTTGTATTGAGTCATTTTTCCCTTTTTATTTTGACCATATTGCCCAATGTATGAGGCACTTGGTCTATGGTTTTATTAACACCTCCAAGAAGATTTCATCCCCAATAAGGCCAATGTTAGTGTCAGTATCTGCATACTTCCATCAGGGATCAAAATTCACTCTTTGCGTTGTCATTTTAGGGGTCCCATACTGAAAATTTTACATCATTCCATTAAGTCATGTCAAACTGATCCACTGATGGTTGTCTTCTCTTCTAGAAGTCCAATTTTTCCATCATAGAGTGTACTTGCTGACCCTTCTTCAGGTTATTTTCAGTTATGGTTTCATGGTCAATATTGCAATCATGTTTCATTAGGTCATATGGCATGTTTTCATTATGTCTTAGGGTTTCATCACCAAGGTTAACACGCCTGATTTTAAAGTGAAAATAAAGGTAAACAAGGGTATGAGGATGATGAATAAGTCAAACATGATGGTTTGTAGGTCATAGCCAATAAAAAATTATCTTTTAACCTAATGCAATTTTCACCTCAAAAGCATATTTTTGTGGTGAAAACAAAGTATTTTGAGATTATTTGTATTTCATATGTAATTTTAAGTCACTATATGTAATAACTGATAACATATGCACCAAAGAATCTCTCCTTGCTGCAAGACAAAGAAACACTGTAAAAATCAGTTCAACTTGAGCTTTTATCTATCTGCAAAGACACAAAGAAGAAAAAGGCATTAAAACAGAGTTTTGAGAAGGACAAGAGACATTAGAAAGTGGTTTTTTCAAATGAAAAATCAAAATATACTCCTATTTAATCTCCCACATTTCATTTCTAAGTTCATTATTGTCATTAGCAAGCAAGGAGTCAAAAAAAAGTGAGAAGAAGAGCAACCTTGAGTGAGCTTGGGCGAAGGAAGGTTGGCACTGCGCTTTTGGAAGGTGACGCTGCACTTCTAGAGAAGTGGATCAGTGGCAATGTGTGTTGGCAGAGTGGAGCCACGCTTCTGAGGCAGACAGGTTGGTGCTACACATTGAAGGCTTGGCATTGTGCATTGAGACCGGTGTTGTGCGTCTAGTAAAAATTCGTAGTGTAAATTTACACTCGCACTGTGCTTCCAGGGTGGTGCTGCATGTCTAAGCATCGGCACTACGCGTTGAGAAGGAAGGCTAGAAAAGACTCAAAACTTCAAACAAACCTCAAATTTCTCTCTCTTTCCATCATTACAAGTAAGTTGACATCCCTCATTTCAGTTTTAATTTGCAAATCAAACATCTTAAGCATCATTTTCCATGTTAAATATGAAACCCTAAATTTCCCTAGTGATGACTAAAACCATAAACTACCATTTTTCCTCCTATCACTCACTATAGCTCTAAATCCTATCACTATTTCCCTATCCCCTATCCCTTTATCCCTTTATCCCTATTCCATATTTCCCCATCCATTTTATCCCTCTTTCCCAAGGGAATTTCTTAAAACATGCCCTCCCTCTCATTCCCTACTCCTTCATTCATTTCCTAGCCACAAGCTCATCTCCCATCCCCTCATTCCTAAAAACACTTTCACTCATTCCCTTCATACACCTCAACTGTGGAAACATGGACCAAGAGGACTGAGACTATGAGGAGGAGGAAAACACAGGTAGTGACACCTCAGCAGATAGAGCTAGGCAATAGAGAAAAGCACACAAGGGACGCAAGATTATCAGAGTAGAGCCATCAAACCTTAGGGAATTGGAGGCCTCTCAGTTTGCGGTCACATGTTTAAGATATCTTAGCTGGTATGAGTTCTGTGAGCAAGTAGAGGGAGTTCAATACCACCCAGAGCTCACTAGACTCTTTGTAGCTCATCTCCAGGACAATAAGGTAACTCTTGCTGGGATAAATTTTAAAGTTTGACCTTCTATAGTTTAAGATGCCACTAGGATTTCAAATGTAGGGGAGAAGTGGTACAAGACCCAGGACCTGGATGAACAGTACTATGAGACTGATATCAAACCCTAGAAAATAAATGAGGTGAAGAGACGTTTTCCTTTCAGATTTCTCGAAGACAAATATGTCCCCATGATGAAAATCATCATGAAGTACGTCACTTGTGAGGGTAGATTCTCTACGCTATACAGCTATCACATCAGTCTCCTCATGCATTTTTATAGGGTGAGGATGTTAAACCTCCCGTGTTTCATGTTCAAGAATATTGAGAAGATGTCTCATTTTGTCTAGAAGAAGCCATACCCCCAGCAGATGAGCAGCCTCTATCATTATTCCTCGATCAAGATCATTGTGCTTCATCATCTCAGTCTAATAAACATCTCTTGGGAGACCTTTATTTCTCATGATATCTTCAGAGGTCCTCAAATTCCTCCACTGGTGTCTCAAAAAGCAAGAGGACCTTCTAGCAGCCTTCAGGTGAATGAGGAGGCCAAGGAGACTAGAACTGTTGAGGTGCCCATTTACATGACTTATCAGAGGGGCACTAGGAGATTATTTGCAACACATAGGCAAGTTTTTTCTCCATGGGATGTGGAAGGGACCTTTCCTTCTTCATCAGCTCATAGGCAAATGCTAGCTCAAAAAAATGTGGAAGGGGCTTTGCCTTCTTCATCGACACAGCAGGTACAGGTGCAGCAACTGCACAAAGGGAAGGAAAAGATGCCAGAGCAAAGTCTTGATGATGAGGAGGAAAGGGACTTTGATTTGACTGAGCATGATGAGTCGGAGCAGCGGTATACCCATCATGGATTTGAAATCATTTACTTAGAGGACCAGGATGAATAAAACATCAAAGACATCATCATACAAGAGAGGGAAGCTCAAGCACAAGATTTGGTGGACAATTTGAAGAGGGCCAAATATGTCATTACATATTTCGATCAAGAAAACAAACAATTGAGTGACAAACAAGTCCTCATGGTGCTGGAAATGCTCAAGATGAAATGACAAAGTGGCAACGAGGCACAAGTCACTTTGACTCCTACTAAGAAAGAGATTAGAGGCAATAGGGATACATGGCTTGAGAGGGTCAACTTGCACCTCAAGAATCTACTATAGAAGCCAACAAAGGCAATGGGATGATCAGACACATGGCCTATCATTACAGGACCCGAAACAAGATTTGCAATATGAGGATCAAGAAAATGAAAACTAGGCTAAGGCGGGCCTTGAAAGGAAAAAATGAGGAGGATAGGCTTAGGATTCTTGTTGAAGCTTCCTTGGATCATCAAGACACTTGATGATGGTGTTTCTCACCAATTTTGGGCAACGTTGGAGGAAATTTTGTCACTTGCGAATTTTTGAAATTCTACGCATAGGAAAATGCGGAGGTGCTGTGCTTTTCCTAGGGCACCCAATAAAGAAATGGTTTAAATTTTTGGATTCGGAGTGATGAGGACATGCACCCTATCAAGTTTCAAAGTTTTTGGGGAAGAAATGCTCCACAGAAAGGTCAAAAAACACCTTAAAAATGACATTTTTTCCACTTTTTCGACCCACAAAAGCAGCCTTGGGAAAATCAAATTTTTAGAGGTCAAATGAGCTTCAAGTGCAAAAATGCGAGGTGTTTTGGAAAATACCTTTCCAATGAGTTATCATGGGCTCAATTTGGATGTCGGGAACACCTCCAAAAGGTACCTGAAACTAGCATTGTGCAATTTGGATGTCAGGAAGGCTTGCAAAAGGGACCTGAAACTGGCACTGTGCATTGGGCTAGTGTCATTGCGCGTAGGGCAGATTTTGCTCAGGATGCATATCTTTCCAGTTTTTAACTAGGCTCTTGGATTCTCTCTCATGGATGGTGATTCACCATTGTAAATGATGACCTCGCATGTAATTATGATAGATAAATAATAATAGAGGGTAGATTCATTGCCTTAGAAGTTAGTTTGAGCTCAAATGAATCAGTTTTTCACTTTTAGAGGCAAGTTGTTGATGATACCCATATTTCTATTTCTTATTCAATATTAGATAGATTAGCTCCTCATCTTAGGGTTTCGACCCCTGAGGATGGGAGGAGGTTGAATTCATGTCTATATCTTCTTCTTCTTTCTCATTGTAAAGGGTTGGACTCAGCTAGATGCTCAAACCTTGATTGTACACCTTTTGTAAGTAGTTTGGCAGGAGATTAATAAGAATTGCAGCGATTTTTATGGGATCCATGTGGTATGAGTTTTAGCATAGTTTCTTCTTTTGTGATAATGTGTTAATATGTTTTATGTATTCCATTAATCATTTCATTTCTTCCATTTGAATGTTTTCAAGTTGATAGGTGGAATTCATTGTATCAGTGCTCTGACTTGGGAAACCATTCACCAATTAATGTTTTCTGCGGTCTAGGAAGGGTTCATGGTTTTCACATGTCCTTCCTAGCTTCTCACTGGTCTAAAACATCTCATCCCATCAAGTACTTGAGTGATAAAACCTATGCCTACCTTTCCCCATTGAACATCCTACAATTCTGACCTAGTTCCCTAGACCTAAACTATCCAACTCCTACTGATCTGGCGAAACCTACAAAATCCAATAAATATTTTGTGCTACTATACCTAGCCTAAAATCCTTTACCTGATCTAGTCCTCTTGGCTGAGATCCTTATGGAGAGAGCCCTCTCCTGGATTAGTAGGGCTAGCTACTTGGCTAAGTGTGGTTTGTGGTTACCTTACCATTGCCTTCCTTCAGCTCGATGTTTAATCCAGGTGATAAGATGTCAAAAAGTTAGCTTTGGCAACCGTTTAAGTTGTGCAGAGATTTCATCATTACATCCTGCTCTGAAAAACTACTATTATATCGAATTGCAACACTATGATATACATTTTTTCATGTTAATTGCTGGGGGGAAAATATTCAAAATGGATAGTTATTTTGCAGGAGTTTGATTTAGAATTCATTAAATCTAAATCAAATAAATCTCTTGTTTTCGGTGATTTACTTTATGACCTTCCCTCATCCTAAAATGATTTAACATCAAAAGCATCAATCTTGGATGAGTCTTTGTTTCTTATTCATCAAGTGATCTGTGGTATGGAGATATACTGCTCTATCTCTAGACCCAAGCTTTCCAGCCTAATACCTCTCACTTTAAAAAATGACATACTCGACACTAAGCCAAAGATTATCTGATCATTGGTGATATGCTTTATCATCATGGTGTTGATACGATTTTACGTAGGTGCCTCACTGATGAGGAAGTCAAGAAAGCTTTGAATGAATGTCATTCAGGTGCTTGTAGTGGACAGTTATCTGGGTATGCAACCACCCAGAGAATTCTTTGTGCTGGTTAATTCTGGCCAACCATATTCAAAGATTGTATTATTGCTGTCAGAAGATGTCATGCATGCTAGATATATAACTGGGAAACCAGATTACCACTTGCACCATTGCATCTAATCATTGTTATTGGCCCATTCACCAAATGGGGCATTGACTCTATGACATGTAACCCCACCTTGGCTAGGGGAAATGGGTATATTATAGTCACCATTGATTATTTTACCAAAAGGGTTGAGGCGATGCCAAGATTGAACAACAATGGTGAAACGATATCTTTATTTTTCTTCAACCATGTGGTTGCTAGTTTTGGTGTTCCACAAGCCATAGTTACAGATCACGGATCACATTTTCGCAATCACATGATGGTTGAGTTGACTACCAAGTTAGGACTATCACATGATAGTTCTACTCCATACTACCCATAAGCTAATGGACAAGTTGAGGCCATCAACAAATTCCATAAGCACATGTTGCAAAGAATGATTGGAGTTCATAAAAGAAATTGGCATTAAATCTTATACTCACCTCTATGGGCATGTTGAACCTTGGTAAGAAATATGACCGATTTACACCCTTTCAGTTGGTGTATGGTTTGGAAGCAATCTCACCAATTCAATGTGAAATCTCATCTCTCAAACTCGCAATTGACCTGCTACCTAATACTTCTGAAGAAGAAGCACATTTCTTGGAGTTAATCCATCTGGATGAAACCTGTCGTGATGCCATATTGCCTAACGAAGCCAATAAGAAATATATTAAGGCACAATATGATAAAAATGTCAAGCCTTGTGTCTTCTCAGAAGGTGACCTGGTCTTGCTTTACGATCAAGTGTCTGATAAACTTGGAGTAGGAAAATTTGAACAGTTATGGAAGGACCCTTATGTTGTTAAGCGTGTTTTGATGAAAGGTTCCTACGAGTTAGCAGACTATGATGGGATTCCATTGTCACAGCCCCGAAATGTGTTATACCTTAAACGTTACTATGCCTAGTTAAGTGTAGTAAAACTCATTGTATATATGCTTTGATTGCATTTGTGTGTGTGTTTCTTTTAGAGTTCTTATTTGGTTAAGTAATCCACTTTGCATTTGTTGCAGATGTCAAACTTTTCGAAATAATTTTTTGGTTATGCCGATGGGGCTAGTCGTAGTACGTAGAATCTATCCTCTGCAACATTGACCATTTTTGCTCCAAGCGATGAATTAGTGAGTTTTAGAGGGATTTGTATTGGTTGATCGACGAACAATATCGCTAAGTATACCATGTTGATTGAACTTCTCTCTGATGCCATTTCACTTGGCATACGCCAAATCATCATTAGGCTAGACTCACAACTCATTTTACTACAACTTACTGGCATTTATACCATCTGAAACCTATCAATTCATCGCATTTTCCTTAGAGTTTGTATTTTGGAAAGGTATTTTGAGTTTATTCAATATTAGCATATTTATAGAAATCTAAACACATTAACTGATTCTCTAGTGAATTATGTGTTAAATAGACATTTGCAAGATATGTAAAGTAAATATTTTCAATTCAACCATAATAAAACTCCAAAAGTAAAATAGATAGTTGTTTTAAAAGCTTTTAAAAACAATTTGTGTCCAAGACAAAAATTGGTCATCTGACCCAAAAACTCAAAAATGTATGTAGAAAACATCTAAGTAAACTAGTGGTGTTCATGGTAACAGGTCACAGCATATGCTATCATGCATAAAATTCTCATCTAATGACTTAGAACACCAATGGTGTGGCACTGCAGTCGCATAGGCAACTCCTCGATTTGGACATCCAAAATGCCTAGGGTCAAACCCTCTATGTGTTCCTATAGCTCAACCAATGTCTCGGCTAAATCTAAGTCTCAAAGAACTGCTCTCCCAATAGTTCTCTTTGCTAGCCCACCTACCACTCGTTGGTGGCCCACAAGTCAAATAGGTCCAACATCTTCATACATAAAAATTGATTTTGTTTACTCTGGGAGTAAATCAAAAAACACAAAAAAGTAGAAACTTTAAAATCAAAAAACACTTTGGTTAAACAATTTACCTATAACACCCCATTGTGCTCCAACTTGTAACATCATGTCAAGATCTCCGTGGAAATACATCCTTGAATATGGATAATCTGCAGTGGCCATATCCTGTCGATCAAACCACTGAAAAAATGCAGGGGTGAATGAGATGATTGAATGAACAACATGCATAGCCATAAGATCTACCCATCTCTACATCCATCGATCCCTAGGTCCAGATACACCTAGTGAAACATGTTGTGGATGCATAAGTGGAATTCTCTACAAGGAGAAATAAATCAGGGTCGACCCATAGACAAAGTTATTTGTCCTTCTGCTTTTCACCTTGGTCAGTGGTTCTTTCAAGGATAAAAGTATTGCCTTGCACCAGTTAAACACTTTTGGCTCTAAACACTAATGCATACTGCATGTATGATCTGTTTACCAAATGTAGTGTTTCACTTCCAGCCAATTTGGCAATGGTAAAGGGGATCATCCTCAATGGTAAATCACTAACACCCTTGATGTTAACCTTTCTGTCCCTGCTAGGTTGTGCACCTGACTAGAAAAACTATCATATGTAATCTCTCACTGAATCACCACCTTTGGCAAATCCAAAAAGTGGGATGGGGGCACCTCGCCTACACAGTTCGGTAAGAAAATATATGTCATCAATGGCAATTGAGACCACTTTGTCTCTAATGTGAAATGACTGATCAATAAGATCCCATGAATGAAAAAGGAACTGCAAAAGCTCCATTTGCTGCCTCATACCAGGTAATCATAAATATTTGAGTAACTCGCAATTCCTTAAGGCCTCAACAGTGCCCTGGTTATTTAGGGAAATCATATCCTATTCTTCATGCTCCCGTTCTCTCCATGTAATCGTCATTCTGATTCGATAAATACCAAAAAACAAAACCATAAGAAAAATTAGGATCCATTTCTTGGAGAAAAACAGAGGAATTTTTGGATAAAAACAACTGAATGAAATTGGGTTTTGCTTTTAGTGCAACCTTGCCTTAGGGACAGTGCGCTACAAAACATGAAACCTTCTAGGTAAGTGCACTGTAGCACACCTTTCGATGATGAAAGGGTGCGCTGATCCCAAATTAGAAAATTGAAACCCTAGGGGGCCCAAAAACCCAAATTTTTTCCATGAAAGTGGAAATGAATGATATGAAATGAAAGAGAGCAGAGATAGCTCCTACCTGGTCCAGATGGCACGAGGAATGGTCCACTAAATCCTCCACAATTAGCTGGTGAACTTCGAGGTAAAAACTACTCTAAAGCACCAAAATCAAAGGGTAAATGTGAAATGGTAAAAATGAATGGTAAAACTTGTTTTTATGTTTATTTCTTTCACATTAAATCAAGTAAACATTAGTTTTTATTCATTTTATCCATGAAACAGGTATTTTTAATCTATTTTGATGGTGTTTTGAGTAGGATTGACAACTGACATGTAGAATTTGACATGCTCAAATGTAAATTGAACATCTTTGACCACAAAGCAAACTTTTATCTATTTTTAAAGCTTTGTTAAAAATGAAAGAGGATCCCCCTTAGAGTCCCCTTTAAGCTCTTTTCAGACTCTCTAAACATGAAAAGATTGTCAAGTGCTTGTCCTTTCGAGCTCATTAAAGGATTGGAAATGATATCTCTCTTGTACTATTTTACGCTTTTTAGGACTTGAGAGATCAATATAAAAAAAGAGAACTTTTGGATTTTCCTTTTTGTCCCTTTTCAAACTCTCTAAACGTTAAAAGGATTGAGTTTTCTTTGTCATTAAACTCGTTTAAAACATCAAATAGTGACAAACTTGTCCATCTAGACAAGAGAGAGTTTCACCTTCTCTAGACTCGTTAAAGCATCAAATAGCGATGGATTCACTCGAAGGGTGGAATTATACAAGAAGCTACGAATATCCATTCATGGGTATATATGGTCATCCATTCATGGGTCTATATCCGTAGATGACTATATTTGTACATGTAATGAAATTTTATAAGCTAAGTATGTGTATGTCTTCCCTTAGTGAGTTCATGAGAAAAATCAACTTATCATGATATATGTATTGTAATTGATGCAGGTAACCTTCCGCCTTGAAACCTCCTCTCCACATGATAAAGCATTTCACTCGACATACATATTTATGAATTCATGCTTTAGGGGGCAATTGTTATAGATACATTTGGGCACATGAACCCCATTTACAGATCAATACTATTAGGGCCCATAAAACCCTAATTGCCCTAAATGATGTCAACCATCAGAATTCCTCCTTCCCAAGAGATTCCATGACCTACATCATCCAAAAACTGCCTCTTAGAAGATCAGCACAAGTAGGCCTTCATTAGGGTGCACTATAGTGCAGTCCAGTACACTGTCTGGGTGCTATGCATTGCACTTGAGCCCCATTTGGCTTGCACTAGGTGAATTTGAGCAAAATTTCATTGAGGTTTGGAAATATTCTTATCCACTGAGTGCATCTAGAGGCTTCCCAATTTTATCTACTCCTTTGAGCTCGAATTTGGATGAGGTAGGGAGTTAAGGAACATCAATCCCTTTATCCATTCCTCCATGGAACTAAATTCTAAGTTTGGGAGGGCATTCATTATCACCATTTACGGCAAAAATTCCTTCATTCACCTATAAAAAAATGACTCGTCTAAGTGATCAGGAGCTGGAAATCATTGAATTATAGGGAGATATTGTTAGTATGAGACCTGAGTTGCTTTCAAGTATTGTAATGATGTCAAAATGTCTTGCTTGTTATGAGGAGATGATGGGATTGAACTGGAGGAGTGATACTAAATCAAGCAAATTGGGTTGTAACTCTTCCTTTTACTAATAAAGTGTTCAAATCCTTTTCCATATGTCTGTATTATCCATTGATGCTTTCATATGTGTACAATGAACTTGATTCCATTATATGTTTAATCAATAGATCATTATCATATGCTTTGATCAGTTTTTGTCTTATGTCTATGTGTAGGTACTTTTCAAGTAGATTAAGTATGAAAAGGAGAGACAAAATTGGTCAAGGGAGATAATGAGTAAGTGAAAGCTACAGGTAGGCTTCTTTGCTGTCTTATTTAATCTATTGGCTATTAAAAAGATATAGAATTCTTTTCATTGTTGTTCTAGACTTAGCTACTAGTCTAGGGTTTTAAGAATTTATCCCTAGACACTAAAGCTTCCCAAAACTGATACTCTTCTTGCAGACCGTCATGATGGCCATCTTAGAGAATCTGTCGACAATCATGAAAACAAAATTGTTGTCATGCTTAGTAGAAGGAACGCCCGACATATAACCCATGGAAATAGATTCCCAAGGCCGACTAGGAGTAGGTAGATGAGTATATAGGTTGTGCTTCTTGTTGGTTGGTTTGGAAATGGCACAGGCAGTGAAGGATCTAATGTACTTCCCAACATCCTGATGAAGTTTCGACCAATCAAAATACTTCTGCAACACCACCACTATTTTCTCTACTCCGAAATGTCGAGCGAACTGACTATAGTGCACCTCCCAAATCATCTTGGCCCACTCACTTGAAGTAACACATATGTGTCCCAAGTGACACAACACAACATCCTAAAGGTGAAAATTTGGAACTTTATCCCCTTCCGAGAGTGTCTGGTATATGCTGTTGAATTCTAGATCACTCTTGTAAACATGTTGTTACACTAAAATTTGTCACCATGACTATTTGCAGTTAGTATGGCTCCATCAACTGTCATACTATCCTCCTTGGCAAGTCTTATACCTCTGCTCCTCATGTCAAACTCCAAGAAAGAGAGAAAGTCCTTAAAAAGTCAATTAACTCTGGTTACGCAGTTTCTCTTAACCTTACCTGTGTGTACGCACCCCAAGTTCACAATACCTGCGTACTTGTACGCTCTGTCTGTAAAGGGGTGGGTGCGTACTCCTATAAAGGTCAAAAGGCGCGGGTTTTACTTCAAAAAAGTTACTTGTGGTTGAATCTAAAGCATTCTAGAAGATGGTTTGACGTGTATTGAGCGCCTCCAGATGGTCCATGCATCCCTATGAAAGAGGAACTTATCCCATCAAGAGGGGAGCTATCCCATTCAAAGAGGGGCTTATCCCATTGATGGTGGACCTGATTAACTTCCTCCAAAGCATTATAAATACAGGCATTGGGCCAGAGGGAGGGGAGGTTGAAAGCTGAACATTCCTAAGGGTAGATGCTACTGAAATTAGGACTCCCTTATACAGCTTGAGAGGAGAGATTCCCATCCTTTCTTAGTTTCATTTGGAAGTGGAGGAGCTCATCTGGATCAGAGAGGCTGGACTGCTACGAACAGCGTTGGACTAAAGGTATGTTTTAATAACCCGATTGCTTGTATTCTAAATGCATATTTAGGGAAAGATAGTGCTTAATTGTCTTGTTTGTCACTAGAAAGCCTTAGCTTCTAGGGAGGTCGGTTTTGTCCGCAAAATTGACTCTTTCCACATGACAAAATGGCGACTCCATTGGGGAATCCATGGATGTGATTGATTTCTCTTTTGATTGATACTTTGATTTGAGAAAAGTCGATTTATTTCTGGTTTTTGACTGATTGACTGTGAATTTGGGTGGAATAGCTTAGGGTTAAGTTAGATTTTATTTTTCTTGGTTTTGCTAGCAGTACGCACCCTCTGAGTTAAGTACAGTGCGTACTTGTATGCACTGCAGCTTTGTACACAGAGCGTACATGCACCTGTGCAAACAATCTGCCTGCGTACCCTGTCAAAAGTTGAGAAAATTTCAATTTTTTCCTTTTTTCCTCTTAGATTTTGTTTATAATTTGTTTTTGCTGCCCAGAGCCACTGGTTACCTGTCAGAGGACTTCATCTAAGCTTGTTTCATTAGTATCAAGGGTTTTAGTGAAATTCATAGAAGTTCTAGCCCTAGGGTTTGATTTTTGCATTGGTCCTGTAGTGACTTTGGCTTTAGAAGTTGTAAAACCTTGGATATCCCTGGTCTTTTCAGTCTTCTTAGGAGTCGGACCTTTCATAAAATCCACCTTTGTGAGAAACCTACCTTTGTGTTGTCTCTTTGTGGAATTTCGAGAAAGCTTGTTGGTTAAGCTGTGAATTTCATTCCTAAGAAAAAGAACAAAAGATTTTGATTTTTGTTTTTGACTGGTTTATGATTCTGCATGAACTAGTCCTTGGTTGAATTGTAACTGAGTAAAACATCCTGGAATTATACTTTGTAGGCTTTTGCCTCATTAGATTTGCTTTTAGGTGGATTTCTCTTAGATTTGATTTTAGGTCAAATTGATTTTACTATCATAGATTTTTTAAAATTGATTTTTGTTAAGTAGTTTTACATGCTTTGTTAATATAGGAAAAAATACAAAAATCTCTTTTGAAGAAAAGTTTGTTTTAGTAGCATTTGAAGTCTTTGAAAAGAGAAAGGAATTTTCGTGAAATAATTAGTGGTCATGTGTTGTATGCTTTGGAAAAGAAAAAGAGATTGTTTCTTTGATTTTCATTGCCAAGAAAGTTGTCTTTATATCAATTTTTGCATTCTCCAACTCTCGTAGCTAAGGAATTCATTGAAAAAGAAAAATAGTTTAAATCATCCTAGGTGCATCTTTTTAGTGGATTTGAGTCGAGTCTACGCACCATCAGTTTCATCTCCACTACCTTTCGTCCTAAAGAAAAGCCATAAAATTAACGCTTAAAGTAAAATTAACTTAGTAACTTTTTATTTGCTAGGGCTCTGAAACACCAATATAGATCAGGCTAGTGTCTTGGAGTAGGAGATTAATTAACTCTCCAAGAGAGCAAAAACCAAACAAGTAGCTCATCTTGTGGTAGGATAAATGCAATAGTTAGATTTATGCTCTTGGAAAGCTCCTCTTAAAGGAGAAGCACGAGATCGTGTCCGAACCAGTGAGGGGATCAATCCTCCTTCATTGGGAAAGACGCCAGATACACACGTACTACAAATGGTAAACCTCAGATTATTGTCGAGGAGCCTGGGGTCACTTGTCGGTAAACCTTGGATTATTGTCAAGGAACCGGCAAGGGGATTGAGCTTGATACTCTGCCCTTGCGTGCTATCGGATCGTAGACTGTTCCCCCAGGTATATTTGTTGCTGTTGGTGACCTTAGTGACCATTATCTTTAGGGTTCTACCCAAGGTGATGGTGGAGGGAAGATCCCACTGTACCTGAAACAGACGTCAGCCAGACTCACTTGGATTTTCCGGGGGGTTCACTTCACTCGATACGGTTAAAGTGGAGGAACTTTTGCCAGTCTATTCATTAAGCAGGTTGCCGGGGTAACTGTTCCACCCGCCACTTCTTTACTGAATTCCGCGATGTTGGACTTCATCACCAACTAGTGTTTTCGGTCCGGAAGGCTACTGTTTGTGTATGGTTTGACGCCCTAGATTCTTTAGGCGTGTGATTCGAATTTGTTTGGTTCTTTAGAGACTTTAGGCGGTTTTCTTTGAGATTTTACTTTGTTTGCGTGTGCAGTAGTTAAAAGTTTTTAACTGTGGCTGAATTACCAAGACAGTCCTGTAGACTTCGGGGCCAGTCTCCTGAGATTGTAACCGTGGCCGATTTGTTGAGGAAGTCCCGTAGACTTCGGGGCCAACCTCCTGAAGACGTCCCGAGTCATTACGAAGGTTTGAAAGTCCTTGTAACTCCTAGTGGCAGTAAAGTAGGTTCACCTGAAGAAGGAGAGTCTTCGTTGGTAGTTCATCCTGATTACCAAAGTCTAGAAACAGGTTATAATCCCGAAGCTATTGCAGTGTTTGAGCTTGCTAGTAGTTTTTCATCTACTAGTGATATAGGCGAAGAACCTGAGATATCTAAACCTGTTACTCCAACTTCTAGTGCTCCTGATTCACCTAGGGTAGAAAGAGTCATCACCAAAAATCTTCCTTCTGGTTTGATAGCTATTGAACAACTTGCTCCAGAAGAAGAAACAGGCATCCCTATCCCTGAAAATCAACCTACTATTGATCTAAGGGAGCGTGAATCCATTTTTTACAGTCCACCTAGAAGTACTACTTGGTATCTTTCGTTAACTAATTATTTGGACAACTCAGGGTTAAGTTTTTCTCGACCTCGTGCTCCTTATCCACTTGGAGGTATTTATACTCCCGTAAATATGTCTGGTCAGTCGTCCATGTTTACTCAATCTCCTGAATCTTTCTTGTACAGTGGTCCTTCTGTTCCCTCTAAGTATCAGTCACTTTCTGGTACTTTTGCGGGAGCATCTCCTCAACCCATTGAACATGGGTTATTAACTGGAAACAACGGTAATAAACTGTCGGGTGTAGGAGACATTTACATGATGTCAGGTTCAATTCCCAGTTCTCAACCTCAAGGTGGCCAGTTATCGCCCAGGGGGCAGCCTCAATTAACGCCTGGGGGGCAACCTCAAGGTACCCAAATTGCATCTGGGGGGCAACCTCAAGGACAGTATGTACCAGTGGTGCAGTACATTCCTCAAGGTCAACCCCAGTATTAGTACTTACCTCAAGGGTATCTACCCCAAGGTCAGTACTTGAGTCAAGGTTATCAACCACCCCAAGGTCAATGTTATGTTTAAGGTACGGGAAATGTACCTTTCAATTATCAATCCTACCCTCAATCCAGTTATGGATCTCAATATCCTCAACCTGTTATGGGTCAATACCCCGGAATGAACATAATGTGGGATCCATCACAAGTTCAACAGGTATTGCAGCCAAGTGTACAGTTGTCATCTCAAGCTGGAAAACCCTTAGTTTCTAGTTCACCCCAGCAACCAGTCCAGTCTAATGTTCAAACTTCTGTACCTTCGATAGTTTCTCAGTCTGGGCCTATTGCACCTAGTACTCCATCTCAAACGACTGCTGCAACTACCGCAACATCTGTTCAATCTACCCCACTTGCTTCTAGAGTATCGACAGCTCCGGTTTCTACTGTCTCTGTAACTACTCCTCAGACATCTTTACCATTGTCTAGATCCATGATTCAAACTACGGTTCAGATGCCCGTAGGACAACCTGGTTTAAGTACGGTTGTCACTAGTCAACCACAATTCACTTATCAACTGTACCAGGGACAGTATCAATACGGGCCTGCTGTCCAGCAGCCAGTTTACCAGTATCAACCGTATCCTGGGTACACTTATCAACAACCACAACAACCCCAGTACGGTCCGGTTAATCCTGGTTTTCCGGGAGGATACAATATCTCAAACGCGATTCCTATTCCATGTTATCCTGGATATCCTCCTCCTGGGACTGGTCTTGTGACCTAGAGTTTTAGGGATCCTAATCGGCAATTACCCTTTATCGCAACTTTAGATTTACCAGACTTGTCGCACCTAACGAATGATCCAATAAATTATCTTCCGTTTTGGCCACCAATGCCAAATAAGTTGCCCAGTGATATACCCAAGTTCGAAGGTAAGTCTGGAGAGGACCCGTTGAATCATGTGATGACTTACCACCTCTGGTGTGCCTCTAATTCCATCTCAGATGATTCGATCCGCTTACGTCTTTTCCAGCGTACTCTGATTGGTCTCGTGGCCAAGTGGTACATTGAGTTACCACGGGCCTCTTTTTATAATTTTAGCCAGATAGCTACCTCGTTCTTAACTCATTTTTAGTTGTCGGTCAGATATGATAATGGCACGGAGTTACTAACTTCATTAAAACAATCAACGTCCACTTATATTTCCGATCATATTCATGAATGGAGACGTCGAAGGCGATTAGTGAATGTTTTTATCCCGGACCAAATCTTAGCTGAATGGTTTGTTAAATCATTGTTACCGAAGATTACTGAAGACGTAGCTAAGGCCGAAGTAGTTACTGAGGAGCAAGTGATTGCTCAAGCGCAGTACCTTGACTTAGTTTACACTCAGTCAGGTACGTTACACGAAAAGATCCCAGATCTTCCTAAGTCAAATAAAATCACTGGTGCTCCTTCGGGGTCTCATGTCGCTGATGGCATGATTGGTACGGTGAATACTAAAAGCAAGAAGAAATCCTCAAAGAATTCTTCACCTATTATAACCTTACCAGACTCCTCCACAGGAGAATCTTCTGCTGAAGTTTCCGTCGATATTCACGCTGTAGAGTCATCTACGGCTAAATCAAAATCCGGTGGGAAAAAGAAAGGTAAGAAGAAGAATAAGGCAGACAAAACTCCAAAAGAGAAAACTGAAAAGTCAGAAACCAATGACGAAAAGCACAAACCTTGATATCCTTGTCTTATTTGTGAAGAGGATCATTTTACAAGAGATTGCCCTCATCGGGCCGAGGTTGTGAAAATCGTCAAGGGTTCCCCAACTCCTGCTATTTTGAAAGATCCATTTCCAAAGCAGGAGAGTAAGATGATAGGTTCTTCCTCGAGTGCCAGTGAGGAACCCATATTGATGATGTCTCATGTAAGGATTGTGACTCGATCACAAGATTATGGTAGTAAGAGTCCTGTTGATGGCAAAGAAGCAGAATCTTCTCATTCTAATCCATCAACCTCATCTCCCGGTTCCGATCCACTACAGATTGAGAAACCTAACCCGGACTTAGTAATCAAACCACCCGCCAAGGGTGTACTTCGAAGGTCTGCTTTCAATCCACATGCGAGAGCGGCCTAGAATTACAATATTGTTGAGGATTTAGCTGTTTCACCCTCAGCAATGTCAGCTTTGGAAGTGCTGCAATCATGCCCAGCACAGTGCAAATTACTTTTGTCGGCAATAGGAGCTGTTGATTTTCAGGACCCGAACCTAATAATCTTTGATCTAGAAAATAGTACACCGCGTTTACCTCATCAAATGGCTTTCCAGATCACAGTGATAGTCAAAAACAGGCCTATTCATCAGACTGTGATTGATGAGGGAGCTTCCACGTGTATTATGTCGATCCAGTGTTGGAGATTGCTTGGTTCTCCTTCACTAAATCAATCCCCGACAATTCTTAAGGCCTTTGATGGCCGTGGGTTTCATCCGTTTGGCATTCTACAGGATTTGCGTATAGGGGTTGAAGGAAAAACCGTTAGTCTGGATGTGGAGGTGGTTGATGCCCCTCTAGACTACAACCTTCTCTTGGGTCGAAGTTGGTCTTACGCTATGACAGCGGTTGTTTCATCGGTCTTCCGAGTAATCAAGTTTCCACATAATGGCAAGATCGTAACCATCGACCAGCTGGCTTACTTTTCATCCGACCGAGCCTCTTCAGAGAGTATCCAGCATGTCGGTAAAATGACTATCCCTTATAACGATGTTGGAGTAGGATTAGTTAAAGATGCCGGTTTACTGTGAACTTTTCCTTTTCCTCCAATCAACGCCTTGTCTTCATTTGCATCCATTCATATGATTACATTAGATACCATTGTTTATGATGATCCTTGGATCCTTCCTTCTGAATCTGAGATAGACTCATTTGGTGATGCTATGCCTTTGAGTCCATATGAAATTGCCTATGAAGCCGTGCAGTATTTTACCGACCCGTGTTCAACCAAAATCGACCAAATGAATGTGGTCCGTGAGGAATCACTTTTCACGTCAACCTCGGAGTTAATAGCGTTTCCCGAAGTTGTGTCATCTGACGAACAACTTCGTGAAGTCCTATGTGTAGACGATTTACCATGGGAAGATCTCCATCACAGATCTTCGTTTTTACCTGAGGTTGATTGTTTCGAAAACGATTTCTCATCAATCTTTACAGCTGAATATGTCAAAGAAGCTCAGAATCCAATGAAACATCCTGATTCAGAGTTGAATTTGGGAAACATTTCTCGCACTATTCCCATTGACATTTCAGTCAAGCTCGGAATTGTTGAGCACATTCATATATGTGCCTCGTGTTCAGATGACGAAATTCAGACATACAAGGCCCTATTTCAAGAATTCCGCGACGTGTTTGCCTGGTCCTATGAGGAAATGCCAAGAATTGATCCCGCGATTGTTGTTCATGAGATCAAGACTTACCCAGATGCTAAACCCGTCCGACAATGTTTGCGTCAGATTCACCCACGAAAATCGGCTGCAATCAAAGAAGAAGTTGAGAAGCTGTTGAAAGCAGGTTTCATTTATCCGATCCCGTTAACGGATTGGGTATCGAATATTGTTTCGGTTAACAAAAAACAGGGAACAATAAGAATATGCATCGACTATCGGGATATTAATCGAGCTTGTCCAAAGGACAACTACCCAACACCCTATATCGATCAAATAATTGACGATTGTGCCGGCAGTGAAATATTTTCCTTTATGGACGGCTTTTCCGGTTACAACCAAATCAATATTCTACCTGCCGATCAACCAAAAACGGCTTTCATTTGTCCATGGGGGACATTTTCTTATTGAAAATTACCTTTTGGGCTTAAGAATGCCGGAGCCACTTTTCAAAGGGCGATGTCTTATGCGTTTCATGACATCAAACACATTGTGCAACCGTATCTCGATGATTTGCCCGCTCATTCATTACGTTGAGCTGATCACCTTGTCCATTTACGAGCAATCTTCATGAGGTGTAGGCATTATCGTATTCGGTTGAACCCACAAAAATGTGTCTTCTGCATAGAAGTGGGACGATTGCTGGGATTTGTAGTTTCGAAAGCCGGCATTCGCGTCGATCTCTCGAAGGTAGAAGCTATCATCAAATTGCCTCCTCCTTCGAGTTTTCGCCAACTCCAAAGTTTGCAGGGGAAAGCAAACTTTTTACGACGATTCATTCCTAACTACGCCGAGATTACAAAGGGTTTTACCCGGTTGTTGAAACAGAACGCTCAATTCTCTTGGGATGAGATAGCTCAAAAATCTTTTGATGCACTCAAGCACGCGTTGACCCATGCACCGTTGCTGCATCCTCCCAATTACAACCAGGATTACTTTTTGTACCTCGCCACTGCCCATTCCACCATCGGCATGGTCTTAGTACAGGAAGATGAATTCGGAATGGAACATGTGATCTATTACCTTAGTCGGATGTTAAATCCAACTGAGCTCAAATATTCACATGTGGAGAAATTGGCCTTGGCATCCGTTCAAGCTGTCCAACGTTTTCATCACTACATTCTACTCCGTAAAACTACAGTCATTTCAGATTGCAACCCTATGATCTACATTTTGACTAAACAATTGCTAGGGGGCAAGTACTCTAAATGGATCGTTATCCTGCAAGAGTTTGACTTGGAGTTTGAGAAATCTAAGCCTCACAAATCCTTAGTTTTCGCAGAGTTAATGTGTGACTTCCTGCATGATGATACAGAAAATGTGGCAGAGGAACCCATTGCGGACGAATCTTTGTTTCTCATCAGCACTTTCGATCTGTGGTATGGGGATATCATCATCTATCTCCAGACCCAATCCTTTCGGCCTGAAGTTTCAAAGTTGGAACGTCGGAAAATTCGATTCCAGTCCCAACAGTACAAAATTATTGGAGATACTCTTTATCTCCATGGGGCGGACTTGGTTTTTCGACGTTGTTTAACTCACGAGGAAGCTGAAAGGGTTCTAAATGACTGTCACTCTGGAGCGTGTGGCGGTCATATGTCTGGGTATGCCACAGCCCAGAAGATATTGCACGCTGGCTACTTCTGGCCGTCTTTGTTTAAAGACTGTATTACTGCGGTTCGGAAATGCCACAACTGTCAAGTGTTTGATCGCAAGATGCGCGCTCCACTTGCTCCTCTCTACCCTATAATTGTCGTTGGTCCTTTTGCCAAATGGGGTATCGATTTTATTACATGTAACCCTCACTCGACCGGGGGGCATGCGTATATCATCCTTGCGGTAGATTATTTTACTAAGTGGGCCGAGGCGATGCCTACATTCGAGGCTGACGGAAAGACAACTGTAATTTTCATGTTCAATCACATTATTGCTAGGTTTGGTGTCCCACAAGCGATAATCACTGACCATGGGTGCCATTTTCGAAACATTATGATGACAGAACTTACAGGCCAGCTTGGTTTGCGTCACGATAGCTCAACTCCTTATTATCCACAAGTGAATGGTCTGGTTGAGTCCATCAACAAAGTTTTAGTTATCATGATCCGATGAGTCATTGGTATTCATCGGTCGAATTGGCACAACATGTTATTTTCCGCGCTTTGGGCGTACGAAACCTCAGTGAAAACATCAACAGGGTTCACTCCTTTCCAACTAGTTTATGGTTTGGAAGCTGTGCTGCCCATTGAATGTGAAATCCCGTCACTTCAAATGGCCGTCGAATTACTTCCAACTACTTCCGAAGAGGAGAAGCATTTATTATACTTAGCTCAATTAGATGAGACTCGACGTGATGCTGCATTGGCAATCGAGACTCATGCAAAACGTATGAAAGCTCAGTATGATCGAAATGTGACCCCTCAAAATATTTCGGAAGGAGACCTAGTGCTATTATATGATAAAGCTAACGATAAATTAAGTGCTAGAAAATTCGTTCTTATGTGGCATGGGCCCTACATTGTCAAGCGAAAGCTAGCAAAAGGGGCCTATGAGCTGGTAGACTTTGACGGGGACTCTTTGGGTAAACCCAGAAATGGACTTTACCTAAAGAGGTACTATTCTTAAATAATGGGTATGGAGATTTTAGTTAGGTTAGGTTTTTCTTTCTAGCTGGTGTGTTTGTTAGTTTAGACAGTGTGCTTAGCTTGGAAAGTGTGTTTTTCGTCGTTATTCTGCTTATCTTGGTTTTACGCTTGATGTTTGCAGATGTCGATGCCTCTCCAAACATACATTGGATTTGCTGATGGTGCTTGTCGTAATACACGGAATATCTCTTCCGCAGCTTGGGTTATCTATTCGCCCTCTGACGAGTTAGTTTCTATGCATGGGGTAAGCCTCGGTCAAACAACAAACAACATTGCAGAATACAATGCAGTGATTGAGTTATTGTCTGAATCTATTTCATTTGGGATTCGGAGTTTGATAGTGAGGTTAGATTCTGAACTCGTTTTATTACAGCTTAATAGAGTGTATGCCATTAGAAATCCAGTGTTATTAAGGTTATATTTGAGAGTGCGTCTCTTGGAACGTGAATTTGATTACATTGAATATCAACATATTCCAAGGTCTTTAAATACATTAGCAGATGCAATTGCTTCTCAAATGTTAGATAGACATTTGCAATAATCATACATGTAAATTTAAAAACATTTCATCACACATGTTTAACAAGATAAGCTGGTAATAATGATATATATAGATAGGAGTGTGTCAAAAAATACATCGTCTTCGATCATAGGTTGAAAAACAGCTTATGATCAACAAAAATGATAAGTACAAAAAACCAAAATGTCACATGTGTCTACAAAAATGATCATCCAATCACTGGTGATGCTCTCTATACGACACCACTGCATGATCCACCCTACACAAGAACCTCCTAAAAGGTCCTGGGACTGCGACTACATAGCGCTGAAGTCTGATAGGAATATCATCTATAGTAGTCTCTGGTATGTCTACCGTAAGATGCTCTAGGTCTTGTTCCAACTCAGCCAGGGTCTCTGTGGCCTCATCCCGTGGGGCCGGTGCTGCTGCAACTGGTAGTCTCCTCTCGAAAGGCCGGAGATTGGCTGGACGACATGGGCCTACATCTGCATTTTGAAAATTATTACTGTCAGTTTTGAGACGATATAAAAAACAAAAAAATAAATAATTTAAAAACTTGTGAAAAATGAAGTACCTGTGTCATCCCATTGTTCTCCTAGTGGAAGAACCATGTCCGGATCTCCACGAAAATCAACTCCGGCATAAGGAAAATCCTGTATAGAAAAGATCTGGTCCTCCAACCATTGAAAATACTCCGGAGTAAATCGGACAACCTCCGTGCCCTCGTCAGGATGACGAGCCATAACTGAAACCCATCGCATCAATTTAGGTTCTCGAGGAAGCCCAACCTCAACAGTGAGCTGCTGTGGAATTAGCATCGGAACCCTCTCCAAGCCAAAACTGACAACTAAAGGCCCATAACCAAAAGTCTTCAGCTGCCCATTTTTGGCTCGAGTCAGTTGGCCTTTTAAGTTGGCCAACACAGCATCACACCAGTTGAAAATGGTGCCTCGATAGCAATCAATCACCATCCGCATCTGGGACCCGGTGGCAATGTGCAAAGCGGCAACCCCGCAAAGTCTGGTAACTGTAAAGGCAATCACCATAAGTTCAGGTCAGGATATAGTTTTAATCTCTATCCCCTTCTCCTGGTTCTGAGTATTACACCACTCTAGATGGAGACTAGCGATGGACTGGCCACCCGGCCTAGTCTCGAACAGAGTCAAGTGTTTGCCTCTCTTGGGAAAACCAGTGAGAAAGTAAATATCTGAGGGCTCTATCTCGAGCTCGTGCCCTCCAATGTAAAAGCACTGATCCTGAACATTCCACCTTTCTACCAGCCACTCTAGAAATCTCACCTGGGCCCTCATGCCAGGTATGGCCTAGTATTTGTAAAGGCCGCATGCCTTCAAAGCATCAATGGACGGTTGATGATTAATGGCGGCCAAATCAACATCTTTGTGCTCTCTCTCGTGCCAATCAAGCATGGTGGGCAATCTACACACCAGAAAACATCCATTAGAATTCATAAAATCAAAATTTATTGGTCCAATTTGGAGAATTTGGGGTTTGTAAACCCTTTGCGCGGAGTACGCACCCCGCCTTTAGGAACAGAGCATGGGTACGTGGGTTCCTTTAAGGCAAGGTGCGTACGCCCGCCATTTTCCCAACTGAGAAAATGTCAGGGTACGCAGGTCACCAGTGGAGCACCTGCGTACCCCGAAAGGCGGACCTTGAAACCCCAAAGCCTCCAAAAAATGAAACTATGGCCTAAAAACAAATTCTAAATGGATGAAAATGAAGAGGAGGATGTTGTAGAATACCTGATGATACGACATTCGATTTCGACGATCGGATTCTCCGCAATGTCCTTGGGAAGTTTCTTGCCAAAAGCCCTCTTTCTCTCCTCAACAGTAAAATGGTAAAAATGAATTGGTAAAAGCCCTTTTTATAGGTTTTTTGGGTAAATAAATGGTAAATTTGTTTATTTTTCACCATGAAAAGGTATTTTTCAAAGTATTTTTATCTATCTTTAAACAGGTATGAGTAATGTGTTGGTTTTTGTGCAGGATAAAGGATTTTCAGGGAAAATTGTCATTTTTCACAAACAAAAACAACAGAGTCATCTTTAAGCCCTTTTCTGACTCCTAAAACATGAAAAGATTGCCGAGTGTTTCTTTTACACTCGTTAAAACAGAATTAAAAGACGATCCTCTTATAGCCCTTTTCTGACCGTAAAAACAGGAAAAGATTGCCGGATTTTTGTCGTTTCAAATTTGATACTGGAAATAAAACGACGTGTCCTTGATCACTTTTTACTTTTCAGGTCAAAGACACTAATTATGAAAGTACTCCTTGGTCGTAAAAGACCAAGCGGTTCTCTCAAGTATTATTTTATACTTTTTCGGGTTTGGGAGACACAAATTTACGAAAAAGTCAACCCTAGAGTCTTCTTATGTTTTTCAGACTCTCTAAAATTGAAAAATGCCGAGTTTCTCCTATACTGGACTCGTTAAAATTTCACAGTAAAGGACCTGTTCGATTACAAACAGGAGCGAACCACTCCTTCTTAGGGTTCAAATCTAAACTAAGTTGGACTCATCCAAAGGATGAGCTTATAATCAAGCATATGTTATCCTCCTCAAGCTTGTAAAAAATAAAGAGGTACTTGCCAGAAATGGTGGGGGAAAAGAGAGAAAAATGAGTCTATTTGTTATCCTTTGTCTCAGAAGAAACCTTATCACCACTCTTGAACACGACAATTTTTCATTCACCTGGGTTGCGAAATCCTTTACCTAACAGTTAATCAAACCACATTGAAAATCTTCAACCGGTTCCGGGTATTAACTTTGGGTCAATTGTCACCAAGCCATCTGTCGTGTCGTTATGTGTTCAAGAGGTCACTGCAAATAAACCATTCATCTGCAAAATACCTGTCATCCATCTCGACCACCATCCCTGAGTCAGTCCTTACAGTTACATTTCTTCGACTTGATTTATGATTTCGTGTTGTGGGCTTGCCTGCAATGGGTCGCTTTCTATCGACATCAGCACATTATCTAGAAAGATGACCTAGAAATTGTCAATACCTTGAAATCTACATGCATCAATGGCAGGTTTCTCGCCTTTGACGACAGTTTACATCATTGACTTTCGATCGAAGGATTCCGTGACATGTTCGACATCAACGCATTCATTCGCATCTCATGGATTGTACTGGGTACTTTGAGAACCATTGACATCACTGGTGGTCTCTCTCACACTTGTTAATGGTTTACATCATCGACTGGTAATCAAGTGGTTTCTACCATGTTCAACATCAACTCATTTATTCGCATGGATAGAATCGTACCATTTCGGGAATTAGAAATGAAGACCCTAGATCTAGTTTCCACCATCCAGGCTGCGATGAGTTTTGTATTCATTATATAGTAGACTAATCATAAACAGATGGCTACGTCCATACTGTGTCTACATGAGTCTATGATTATGATGTACTGCAAAATCATTCCTATATCAGAGCAGTAGTTAGTTTGTTAGTTAAAGTTTTCAATCTGAGTATGGGAATGCCTACCTCAGCGATGATATGGTCTTACATATGTATTTTGTGTTGAATATTTGCAGGTTCTGATTGGGCTCTCCACAAGATAATCCTTGAAATGATAAAGTACTTCACCCTTCCTAGATGATATGAAACCCTAATCCACTACAAGCTTCGCACTTTAGGGGGCAATCTGTTACACTAAAATTTGTCACCATGACTATTTGCAGTTAGTATGGCTCCATCAACTATCATACTATCCTCCTTGGCAAGTCTTATACCTCTGCTCCTCATGTCAAACTCCAAGAAAGAGAGAAAGTCCTTAAAATGTCAATTAACTCTAGTTACGTAGTTTCTCTTAACGTTACCTGCGTGTACACACCCCGAGATCACAATACCTGTGTACTTGTACGCTCTGTCTGTAAAGGGGTGGGTGCGTACTCCGGTAAAGGTCGAAAGGCGCGAGTTTACTTCAAAAAAGTTACTTGTGGTCGAATCTAGAGCATTCTAGAAGATGGTTTGACGTGTATTGAGCGCCTCCAGATGGTTCATGCATCCCTATGAAAGAGGAACTTATCCCATCAAGAGGGGAGCTATCCCATTCAAAGAGGGGCTTATCCCATTGATGGTGGACCTGATTAACTTCCTCCAAAGCATTATAAATATAGGCATTGGGCCAGAGGGAGGGGAGGTTGAAAGCTGAACATTCCTAAGGGTAGATGCTGCTGAAATTAGGACTCCCTTATAGAGCTTGAGAGGAGAGATTCCCATCCTTTCTTAGCTTCATTTGGAAGTGGAGGAGCTCATCTGGATCGGAGAGGCTGGACTGCTACGAACAACGTTGGACTAAAGCTATGTTTTAAACACCTGATTGCTTGTATTCTAAATGCATATTTAGGGAAAGATAGTGCTTAATTGTCTTGTTTGTCACTAGAAAGCCTTAGCTTCTAGGGAGGTCGGTTTTGTCCGCAAAATTGACTCTTTCTGCATGACACATGTGGCCACCTCCATATCTCATGCCCATAGGGGTCAAGCACAATGATCAACACAATGACCATTGTTATGCTGAGGAAATCAGTGACATTACTGGTGCTACCCTTCTTACAAATAATTTTCAAATGGAATTTTCGCAGATAGGTGGAGCATTTCTGATAGAAATTGTTCTACAACTTCTCTTGTGTTTGTATGAACTGTAGAGGCTGGTGGTCCATGTTGATGAATGTTTCCTTCCCTAGAATGTAATGCTTCCATTGAGGGAAGGCCTACACAATGGAATAAATTCATTTGTCATAAGTGGGGTACTTTGGGACTATGTCTGAAATTTTCTCATAGTGGTAAGCCATTGGATGCCCATGTTGAGTATGAACTGTGCCAATAGCATAGTCGAAGGCATTTCTCTCGATATGAAATGGTTGTTGCAGGTCTGGTAATGTGATAACAGGTGCAGAATAGAGGTGATTCTTCAACTCAGAGAACACTTGTTTCTTGATTTCTGACGAAAAAAAAATTTCTTTCACTCCGCCCTTGGTGACTTGACTTAAACACCAATTGATATGAGAGAACCCCAACACAAACCTACGGTAGAAATTGGCAACACCCAAAATGTTGCGGAGCTATATTAGAGTGGTTGGGGTAGGCCAATCTCAAATCACTTGTATCTTGGATGCATCCCCATGTACACCCTTCTCTTAAATGATGTACCCCAGATATTGAACCCGGGTCAGGCCAAAGGTGCATTCCTCCAAGCTAGCATGCAACTTGTGTTGTCGAAGGGTTTGAAGGAGTTGTCGAATATGTTGGAGGTTCTCTTCCTAACTCTAGTTGAAGATCATGATGTCATCTAAATACACCACCATAAATTTAGTGGTGAGGGGCCACAAGATGTCATCCATCAGTATCATAAAGGTTGCAGGGGCATTCTTCAATCTGAACGGCATCACCAACCATTCAAAAAGGCCTTCCTTGGATTTTAAGGCAGTATTCCACACATCAGGGAGTTCGATAAGAACCTAGTGATTACCTGACTTCAAGTTAGTAATGCTGAAATATTTTTCCCCCTTGAGCTAGTCTAGAAGGTCATCAATTCACAGGATTCGGTACATATTCTGGACCATGATATTGTTCACCACCCGATAGCCAATACAAAGTCTCGAGGTCCCATCCTTCTTCTGTACCAATAAAATCGAGCTTCCACAGGGTGATGAGCTTGGCCAGATGTGCCCTTTCTGAAGTAGTTTATGAATCTACCTCTAGATCTCAACATTCTTCATCACAGAGCATCGATAGATCAGTCCATTGGGTAGAGGCACACCTAGGGTCAGATCGATGGAGTGATTTAGCTCATAATGCAGATGTACCACTGTGGGTGAGGCGAAAATGTCATTTTGCTCCAGCATGAACTTGTCTATATGTTGTTGTTGTGCAGACGAGCTCTTGCTAGAAGCCATAGTGACAACATTCTTATTGCCTTGGGGGCGAATCATAAGGAAAACCAAATTTCCAGGTCTGGGAAATGACCTTACTGCATTTCTTTGTAGTGATCAAAGAGATGGTGGAGGGCGGGGCTACCTCCTGTATCATGTACAACTTATTAGCCAAAGTAATAATCACAGAGCAAGGTCTAGAATCATATACAACATGTCCCTTCCACATGTATGGTTTTCCTAACAATACGTCTAAAATATCAAGAGGAGAAACATCACACAATACCTCATCCATGAAGGGCTTGATGCTATAGGGAAGGTGACATTGTTGGCTGACGAAAAGATCTCATTATTGGTGAAGCCACCGAATGGTGTACAATTTTGGATGTGTTGTAGTACTTAGGCCCAGTCACTTCATGACTTCTATTGAAATGAGCTTCTTTTGGCTTTCGGGGTCGACAATGAACTATAGCAGAGAAACCTTCACCCACATTCATGAGTGGAAGAGCTATTTCCCCTCCTCTGGATATCCACGCATAATTTTTTGCATCTTTGTGGTTTCCACGGTGGAACTGGGCTCCTCATCAATGTTTTGCTTCCCTTTGTCAGTCCCCTTATTGGGTTCTGATTCATAGTCAGAACCTACATCTGATTCGGAAGCCTTCAACCCAGCCACCAGTGAGTGCTTGGTCTGACACTCACTTGTATTGTGAGTGGAGCTCTTATGGAACTCACACCATTTTCCCATGTTCTTCTTCATCTTCATGGTGTTGTTATTTTTTTACAGCTTTGGTGGGTTGTCCAGGGTAGCCATGCCTTCGATTGGTTCCTTGATTTGTGGTTTCGGGGCGTATTTTCCTTTCTTTGGATTCAGAGATCCAAATTCCCGCTCCTTCTTTTTAAACTTCTCCTCAATCTTTACAGCATACTGTTACACCATGCTGAGCAATGGAATGTCCAAGAACTCCATCTCCTTCTAGATGTACTTGTGTGGAGAGTCATGATACTTGAGCACCAAATCCCGACCAGTATCCTTGATACCCAAATTTGTGCAAAGGGTATGGTAAGTATTTGTGAAGTCTGGCACATTTTGGTCCCTTCCCTACTGTAGCATGGTCCACTTTATGTATTTATCTTCATAGCTTCCAACATGCTAATAATGTTCATTGGTGGCATCTCGGAATGAATTCTAGGTGAGTGGAGCTGAAAGCAATGAGGGTTCACTCTCATCCTTTTGTTCACAGTAGGTTTCCCACCACTCCTTGATTTGTGGGGTGGATTTTAGAAGTGCAAACGTAATATTTTCCCCATTGGAAAAGTTATGAACTGAGAAATATGCTTCAAATAGATTTAACCATTTATCTATGTTGTCTGCATCTATTAGGCCTTTGAATATGGGAATATTGAAGTTAACTTCGACCTTAAAAGGAGTGGCACCTTCAAGTGGCTCCTAGATGAAGATGCATCAACAGTGGGTAACCTTTGAAGGATTTGGGAAAAATTATCCGTCATTGCATCCCTCTATCGCTCAGGGGCAACGTCGAGGAAAATTTTGAAAGGATCTCCTGCCCCCTTGTCTTTATTTTCTTCCACCATGGGAGGTTATCGGGTTTTGCATGGTTGATCCTACAATTTTTTAACCAGATCGAGGCCTAACTCCTTATACCCTGAACTCGTTAGGGACATTCAAAGAAAAATAGAGAAATAACAGACCCCTCTGATAACACTGATCTGAACTTAAACAAGAATGCAAAAACTTACAAATATAATCATCAACACAGAGATGTGGCATAAAAACACTTCATTTCATTATTAGAAAAATACTCAACTATGCTTACAAACAGAATGGAAATTAGATAGCTCATGAAATGGTATCTTATCTCTGAGGAGAGATGTGGCGGCTACATGCCTCTGAACTGTGTTAAAATGAGAGTCAAAGGCCTATTTATTATTGAGAAACAATGGAAAAGCTTAAACAACCAAAAACCTAACCCTAGGAGATGAAGTGCCAAAATTGTGGGCCTCTTTTGGGTAAATTGGTACATCAACCTTCTAGGGTCGTAAATTTGGCATACGATCTCTGTTTGTCTATCATAATACCTCATTTCGAAGATTTTAAAGAGAAGGGCAAAGACAATATGGTATGGGAATTTGGGAAGTTCTTAGACTCTTTGTTTTCCCTAAAAACGTATTTTAGGGCCTCAAAACAGCTTCATATGTTTAGGGATTGAAAAACTCCCAAAAAAGTAAACTATGCTACAATTAAGGAGACCAAAAAATTGAAAGAGACAGTGTTGAGGGTCTAAGTGGAATAGGCTGGTGGTCACCAATATCCAACTGGATCATTCCTCCCCCCTTAGGAAACAATGCTACCCATTCCATTGAGTACCTCCATGAGAAACATAAACTTTTGATGAATTGGGTCCTTGGTGACCCACTTGCCTTGGTGAAGGAGTTGGCCAAGTTTGACAAACCGATATAGTTCTATCTTCTGCTGGCAAGTTCTATTGGTCTATGTGTCCATCATCCGATCAGTGGTGGCATGTTCCATGTAGTTTGGGTTTAGCTTTGTTGGTGTGAGTTGTTCTGCAACATCAGATGTGTCCAACAATGGTGGGAAGTATGGCCGAAGGCGATCAAAATTGAAAACTAGCTGCATAACAAAGAACGATTGGATGCTGAGCTTGACGGAATTGTCACCGATAACCTTGGTGATGGTGTATGGCCCATATTGGAGTGGGTGAAGCTTGCAGTGGGGCTAAGTAAGGCATTCTTTCTGCAAATGAAGAAAAACTTTGTCACCCACCTGGAACTTGTGTAACACTTGATGTTGACCATGGTGTTGCTCATACTTAGAATTGGATTTGTCCAATATATCATGGACCTGTTGGCAGATGTGTTGAATGTGCTCAATGAAGTTGCTAGCCCTTTTAGCATTGAACTACACGTGAGCCGAAACTACTTGAGAGGTTGTAAATTGTATGGCCACATCAATGGGGCATAATGGATGAAATCCTAGCCCTAGTTGAAAGGGGTTGTGGCCTCTTGAATTGTGGAGAGCTCTATTTTAACTATGTTGGACATAGTGGATACTTTTATCCCATGTCCGTGGATGCTTCTCATTGTACATGTAGAGAATGTATACGATCATCATGTCGACAAGCTTTGTTTGGCCATCAATTTGGGGATGGAAATCCATGGACTTAGTGAGTTTTGTATCCAGCATCGACCAGAGAATTGACCAAAATGCACTCAAGAATCTATTGTCCCAATCTGAGATAATGGAATATGGTATCCCAAAGTGTACCCAGACTCACTCAAAGAAGAGCTTAGCAGTGGCCTTTGTTGAGATACTCTTGTTGAAAGCCACCATGATGGCCATCTTAGAGAACTTTTCGGTGACCATGAAAAGGAAATCATTGTCATGCTTAGTATAATGGAGGCCCAACATATAATCCATGGAGATAGATTCCCAAGGCCAACTAGGATTAGGTAGAGGAGTATATAGGCCTTGCTTCTTGATGGTTGGTTTGGAAATGGCATAGGTGGTGCAGGATCTAATGTACTTCCCAACATCCTGATGAAGTTTTAGCCAATAAAGATACTTATGCAATACCTTCAATGTTTTCTCTACTCTGAAATGTCTAGGGACCCGACTATATTCCGCCTCCCAAATCATATTGGCCCGATCAATTGAAGGAACACATACATGTCCCAAGTGACCTAACAATGCATCATGAAGGTGAAAAGTTGGAAATTTCTTCCCTTCCAAGACTGTTTGGTATATGTTTTTGAAGTCTAGATCACTCTTCTAAACATGCAGCCACCTTGATGTCTCGTGCCCACAGTAGTCAAGCACAGTGATCAGCACCATGACCGATGGTGTGCTAAGGTAGTCAATGACACTATTGGTGCTTCACTTCTTATACTTAATGTTCAAATGGATCTGTTGGAGATAGGTGGAACTTTTTTGATGGTGATCATTCTGCAACTACTCTTGTGTGTGTATGAACTGTACAGGCTGGTGGTCCATGTGGATGACCATTTCCTTCCCCAGAATGTAATGCTTCCATTGACGACATGCCTTCACAATGGAATGCATTTCTTTGTCCTCAATGGGGTACTTTCAGACTGTGTCTGAAAGTGTCTCACTACTATAAGCCATTGGATGCCCATGTTGAGTAATAACTCCCCCAATAGCACAGTCAAAGGTATTTTTCTCGATCTCAATTGGTTGTTGCAGGTCTAGTAATGTGAGAACTTGTGCACAACAGAGTCGATTCTTCAACTCGGAGAATGCTCGTTGTTGGGATTCCAATAAAAAAAACTTTTCTTTCGATCCGCCCTTGGTTACTTAACTTAAAGGCCAAGTGATATGAGAGAACCCCAACACGAACCTACGGTAAAAATTAGCAAGACCCAAAAATCCACGTAGCTCTATCAGAGTGGTTTGGGTAGACCAGTCTTGAAGGACTTGTATCTTGGATGTGTCCACATGTACACGTTTCTCATCAATGATGTACCCTAGATATTGAACCTGGGTCATGCCAAAGGTGCATTACTCCAAGTTAGCAAACACCTTATGCTGTTGAAGGGTTTGAAGGACCTGTCGAATATGTTGGAGGTTCTATTTCCAACTCTGGCTAAAGGTCAATATGTCATCTAAATAAACCACCACGAATGCAGTGGTTAAGGGCCACAAGATGTAATCCATCAGTATCATAAAGGTTGCAGTGGCATTTATCAATCCTAACAACATGACCAACAATTCGAAAAGGCCCTCATTTGATTTGAAGGCATTCTTCCACACATTGAAGGGTTCAGTAGGAACCTAGTGATAACCTAACTTCAAGTCAATCTTGCTGAAATATTTTCCCCCTTTCGCTGGTCGGGAAGGTCATAAATTTATGGGATTGGATAACTATTCTAGGCAATGATCTTATTGAGCAACCGATAGTCAATACAGAGTCTCCGAGTCCCATCCTTCTTCTGTACCAATACAATTAGGCTCCCAAAGGGTTATGAGCTTGGCTTGATGTGCCCTTTTTGAAGTAGTATGTGAATCTTTCAATCTACATTTTTATCTCACCGTTCTTCAAAACAAAGCGTTGATAGATCGGTCCATTGGGTAGCGACGCACTGGGAGTCATCTCAATGGACTGCATTTCCTGACAGTGTAGAGGTACCCTTATGGGTGAGGCAAAATTTCATTGTACTCCTCCATGACCTTGTCTATCTGTTGCTCTTATGCAGAGGAGCTCTTCATGAAATTCATTTCCACAACATTCTTCTTGAATTGGGGGCAAAGCATAAGGAAAATGAATTTCTAGGTGTGGGAAATGATCTTACTGCATTTCTTTACATTGATCAAAGAGATTGCAGTAGGTGGAGCTACCTCTAGTATCCTGTACAACTTATTAGCCAAAGTAATAATCACAGTGCGAGGTCTAGACTCATATACAACATGTCACTTCCACAAGTATGCTTATCCTAACAATACATCAAAAACCTAAAGAGGAGCAACATCACATAATACCTCATCCGTGAAGAGCTTGATGCTATAGGAGAGGTGACACTCCTGGATGGCGCGAAGATCTCGTCCTTTGTGAAGCCACCCAATGGTCTATGACTGTGGATGTGCTGTAGTCTTTAGGCCCAACTTCATGAATTCTGCTGAAATGAGGTTCTTTTGGATCTCGGTGTCGAAAATTAACTGCAAGAAAGACCTTCACCCACATCTGTGAGTGGAAGAGGTGTTTCCCCTCCTTTGGATCTTTAGGCACAATTTTCTAGATCTTTGCAGTTTCCACGGTGGCACTAGGCTACTCGTCAATGATTTTCTTCCCTTTGTCAGTCCCCTTATTATGTTTTGATTCATAGTCAGAAGCTGCGTCTAATTTAGAAGCCTTCAACTTGGCTGCCAGTGACTGCTTGGCCCAACACTCACTTATATTGTGAGTGGAGCTCTTATGGAACTCACACCATTTTCCCATGTCATTATTCGTCTTCATGGTGCTTCTCTTTTCTTGCAGCTACAGTGGGTTTTCATCGATAGCCATGCCTTCACTTCGTCCCTTGTTCTATGGTTTGGGGGATATTTTTCCTTTCTTTGGATTCATAGATCCAAAGTCCCACTTCTTCTGTTTAAACTTCTGGTCAATCTTTACAGCGTATTGATACGTTGTGTCGAGCTAGGAAATGTCCAAGAAATCCATCTTGTCCTAGATGTACATGTGTAGACAGTCACGGTAGTTGAGCAACAAATGCCACTCAGTATCCTTTATACCCAGATTCGTGCAAAGGGTTTGGAAATTATTTGTGAACTCTGACACATCTTGGTCCCTTCCCTGCCATAGCTTGCTCCACTTTATGTATTTATCTTCATAGCTCCCAACAGGGTAGCATTGTTCCTTGATGGTGTCTTAGAAATAATTCTAGGTGAGTGCAACTAAAAACAACAAGGGTTCACTCTTGTCCTTTAGTTCACATTAGGCTTCCCACCACTCCTTGACATGAGGGGAAAGTTTGAGAAGTGAAAATGTAATATTTTCCCAATTGGGAAAGTCATGAACTGAAACATATCCTTCCAAAAGATTTAACAATTTATCTATGATGTCTACATCTATGAGGCATTCAAATATGGGAATATCGAAGTTAACTTGTACCTTAAAAGGAGTGGTGCGTATAGAGTGGGATTTGGATAAAGATGAATCACTAGTGGGTAGCCGTCGAAGGATTTGGGCAAAGTTATCCATCATTGTGTTCCTTTATCGCTTAAGGGCTTCTTCAAGAAACATTTTGAAAGGATCTCCTGCCCCCTTGTATTCATTTTCTTCAACCATGGGAGGTCATCAGGTTTTGTGAAGTTGATCCTATAATTCTTCAACCAAATCGAGCCCTAACTCCTTATACCTTGATCTCGTTTGGGACATGCAAAAGAAAACAAAGAAAGAGAAGACCCGTCTGAGACCACTAAACCAAAATTAAACAGGAATGAAACAACTTACAAATATATTCATAAGCACTGAGATGTGTCAGAAAAACACTTCATTTCATTAATAGAAAAAATACTCAAATATGCTTACAAACAGAATGGAAATAAGATAGCTCGTGCGATGGTAGCATTTGTCCAAGGAGATATGCAACGGTTACATGCCTCTGAATTATGTTACAATGAGGCTCAAAGGCCTATTTATTATTGAGAAACAATGGAAAACCCTAAACATCCAAAAACCTAGCCCTAGGAGATGAAGCTCTAAAATTGTGGGCCTGGTTTGGTTAAATTGGTACATCAACTTTCCCAGGTCGTAACTTTGGCATACAATCTTTGTTTGGCTATCATAATAGCTCTTTTCGAAGATCTTGAAGGTAAGGCCACAAATGTATTGGAAGGTTGGTTTGTGATAATTTTTGTCTCTTCGTTTTCCCTAAAATTCTAGTTTAGGGCCTCAAGACAGCTCTAGAAGTTTAGGACCCAAAAAAATCACAAAAATAGTAAACTATGCTACAATTAACAAAACCAAAACACTAAAAGAGACAATGTTGGGGGTCCAAGAGTAATAGGCGGGTGGACACCAATATCCACCTAGATCATTCCTTCACACTTAGAAAGCAATGGTTCCCATTGCATTGAGTGGCTCCATGATATGGGGAAAGTTTTGCTAAACTTGGTCCCTAGTGAACAACTTGCCTTGGTGAAGGAGTTGGCATTGACAACCCAATATAGCTGGATCCTCTTCTAGCAAGTGATCTTGATCTATGTGTCCATGGTCCGATCAGTGGTGGCCTGTTTCATGTAGTTTTGGTTTAGCTCAGTTGGTGTGAGTTGTTATGCATCGTCAGTTGTGGCCAACAATGGTTGGAAGTATGGCCGAAGGTGATCTACATTGAACACTAGGTGCAGACGAAGGAATGGTGGGATGCTAAGCTCGAAGGCATTATCACTGATGGCCTTGGAAATAGTGTACGACCCATATCGAAGTAGGCAAAGCTTGCGGTGGGGCCTAGCAAGGCATTCTTTCTGCAAATGAAGACAAAATTTGTCACCCACCTAGAACTTGTGCGACACTCGATGTTGATCATGGAGTTACTTGTACTTAGCATTGGATCTGTGCAATATATCATGGACCTATTGGCAAATGTGTTGAATACGCTCAATGAAGTTGTTAGCCCTTTTAGCCTCGTAATGCACGTGAGCCAAATCTACCTAAGTGGCTGTAAATGGTATGGTCACATCAATGGGGCACAATGGTTGAAATCCCAGCCCTATCTGAAAGGGGTTGTGGCCTATTGACCTATCAAGAGATTTGTTGTAGTTGTGTTGGACATAGGGGAGACTTTCATCCCATGTGCGTTGATGCTTCAAGGTGTACATGTGGAGAATGTGTACGATGATCCTATTGCCAACCTTTATTTGGGGATAGAAAGTCATGGACTTAGTGAGTTCTGTATACATCATTGACCACAAACTTCACATAAATGCAGTCAGGAATTTGATGTCCCAATTTGAGATAATGGACTGTGGGATCCCAAAGTGGACCCACACTCACTTAAGGAAGAGCTTAGTAGTGGCCTCTATTGAGATGACCTTCCTGCAAGCCGAAATGACAGCGATCTTAGAGAATATGTCGATGAACACGAAAACAAAATCATTGTTGTCCTTAGTGGAAGGAAGGATCGACATATAATTCATGGAGATAGATTCCCAAGGCCAACTAGGAGTAGGTAGAGGAGTATACAGGCCTTGATTCTTGATTGTTGGTTTTGAAATGGTGCAAGAGGTGCAGAATCTAATGTACTTCCCAACATCCTCTTGAGGTTTTAGTCAATAAAAATACTTTTGTAATACCACCACTATTTTCTCTACTTCGAAATGTCTAGAGAACCAACTATGGTGCGCCTCCCAAATCATCTTGGCTGCTCACTTGAAGGAAAACATATGTGTCCTGTTAGTGTCAGCCTTTGTAGCCTTCCTCTAGTGATCAAAATATGCTCTTACAAAGTGATTTTAAGGTGTCAAGGTCAAATTTTGTCATTTCAAGGAGTCTTCAAGCAAAATTTGGTCACTAGGCTTTAGGTCTAGGGTTTGTTTTCACTCTTTTCCAAGTTGTCCAAATGGCAGTCCATGTCATCATTCAACTGAGTGTATCATCATTCAGAGGGTTGTCATCATCATATCAGGTTCCAATGGGTCATTTTACACCTTGTTCATGCTTCAGTTGCATCTAGGTAAGTTCATTTCCCTCTCCTAGGGTTTTGGAGGTAATTTCTCTTGGATGGTCAAATCATTGGAAAGATTTGTATCTTGATGTTCATACACCTTCCCATATCATTAATGTACCTTATCAAACACTTCCCGTTACTGATATTCACCAAAGTCCTCATTTTTCCACAAACCCTAGTTTCTTGCCACAACTTGGCAATTTTCTAGGCTAGGCTTGTGTTTTGCCCTTTTGGACCCCTTCCCCTCACTCGATCTCTGAGGTTCCACTTTCCCCTATTTCCTAACATCCCTCCCTACTTCCCAAAATTTCCCCCAAAATTTAGAAGCCCCTTATCCCCTTCATTTTGCTTCATTTCAACAAAATCCCTTGTTTCACACATCGGGATAAGTTTCACTCAAAAGATGTTTCTGAGCAATCAAAGATGAATTTGGGAAAACTGAGAGTGGTTTTAGTCCACAACATGCCAAGGAAGAAAAACCTCCTTCACTTTTTACACAGGTATAATGGTGTTTGAGAAATGTCAAAAAATACAATCGCCTTGGGAGAATTGATGCACCTCTGAAGTGACCTTGGGAAAATCAATTTATCTCCTAGCTTGGTTGGTCAAATAGCTTTTTTGATGAGTCAAAGGATAACTAGGCGAAAGGATATTTCCAATGAGATTTTATGAGCTGAATTTGGAGTTGAGGAAGGCATTCAAAAGTTGACTGCAACAACACTCTGCCTTGAGGCAGCCTCATTTGGCACATTTTGACCAGTCTTGGGAGATTTGATTTTTTACAAGGAAAATGAAATCAAAATTGAAACATTATAATTGGGTTGGAAAGTAGACTCAAGTACCTTTCCAACGAGCTATCCTGCACCCGATTTGGACACCAGGAAGGCCTCCAAAAACCTCCTGCAAAATGCGCTGCGCATAGAAAGTGTGCGCTGCGCATAGAAAGTGTGCGCTGCGCATAGAGAGGTGCACTGCGCATTGGGCCTCACTGGCCAGTGTAAATTAACAAGGGCGCTGCGCATAGAGGGGTGCGCTGCATGTTGGGTTTGTGTGCTGCACATTGGGTTACAGCAACAAGAAAACTCTATCCATGCAACCAGACATACCAAATCCACTCCAAAACTTGCAAGTAGGTATTTCCTTGCTGCTCAGTCAATGTTATAATGTTTGAAGTATGTTTCAAGATGGAAAATTTGTTCTATTGGCTCCTGAAAACAGAAACCCTATGTTCATGTCAAAATCACTCCTTAAGGGTTTTTAAAGGACATGTGGGTGGTTGTGTGAAGATTTTCCATCCTCTATTGATGAACAACAGTCCCATACTCATTTGTAAACTCTAGTCAATGTTGCAAAGGGTACACATTATATTTTTGTCCATTTATCAAACAGTGATTGTTTTATGCCAATTCATTGAAACGGAACATTACCATTATGGCTTGGTTTTCATGATACTTTGGTAAAAATATTTGGGTTTTGAGTATGCATTGAAGTTTTGATTTCAGCACACACTTATGGAGCTGCAACAAATCCATGAAGACCGACAAGCTGCCCGAAGACATATACATGAGATGACACTCATTGAGCAGGAGATAGAAGCTGACTGGGAGACTTGGCTCGAGAGGGTCAACATTCACTAAGAGAAGTTGTTGGAAAAGACTAATAGAGATAAAGATATGCTCTGACACATGAAACATCATTATTGGGCTCGCATGCATGTCAACAAAGCAAAAGTGAAGATTTTGAAAAAGAGGTTGAGTCAAGCACTAAAATGGTGAAAGAGGCCGGATCCACTTCGAGTTTTGGCCGAGGCTTACTGGCTGAGCATAACACATGATGGAGGGTCTTCACTCCAAATTTGAGCGAAATCAGAGAAAATTTTGTGAATTTTGAATTTTTTGGCTCTAAAAACAGGTTTTTTGGCTCAACGCGCAGCGCGCTACCCATAAGATTGGGAGGTCCAAATCACAAATGGTTTGCATTTGTGGATTTTTCATGATGAAATATACCTACTCAGCTATTTCTGAAGCATTTCATCAAGTTTTGGATGGTCAAAAGACCCAAAAACACCATGAAAACCACCTTGCTGCCACCTTTTGCCACAGCAGGAAGTACTTCTCAGAGAATGAAATTTTGAGGGGGAGAATGAGCTCCAAATTGAAAAATTCCACTTGGGTTGGAAAGTAGACATCCAAGGCTTTCTAGAAAGCCAACCTAAGCTCAATTTGCATGCTGGGAAGTGCCTCAAAATCAGCCTGAAAGGTGTGCTGTGCGTAGAGATCAGTGCGCTGCGCATAAAGGAATTTGGCCAGTTTTTCACCTTCAGCTCAGAATTTCGGCTAGTAATTGTCAGTTTCACCTCTTGATGAAATTTTTGGTTTACTTTGATGTAATTTGATGTATCTAATGTAATTTTGGCACTATATTACTTGTTCTAGAAGATTCATTCACCAAAGAAGTGAAAATTTAATGAATGAATCAGTTTCCTAGCATATAGGGGTTAGTTGTTTGACTACCTAGTTTTTAGTTCCTTGTTTAGAATTGGTTGAAACTGCTCCTAGAAGAAGGAGCTTGACCCCTAGAGGCTATGGAATGGGTTAGCTTGGTCTATATTATGTAAATTTTTAGTCAGTAGTAAGGGTTGGACTCTTGGGGAAGAGGCTTTGAGACTTTATTGTACATTTTACTTCAACATTTTGGCAAAGGAAAGACCAGGGTTTTGCAGCACTGTTTGGAATTCATGTGGCTTTATGTCTTGATGGTGTGCTTCTTTCAATACTTGTAAGTTTGTTATGTGTATCATTTTCCTTCTCTCATCTTCTGCAATTGAACAAATGAAGTGTTAAGGTAGAATTCATAATCTGTAATGCTCTGCCTTTAAGTTTGTTTGATATCCTATGTTTTCATCTGTTTAAGGAGAATCCTTGAGGTTTTATTGCTCTCCTTATCTCCTCACCTGTCTGATCTATTCACCTCATTACTTTTAAGGCATCAAACAATTGCCTACCTTGCTCCAATCAGACCTCTGCAGAAACTGTGTCTCATCCCCGCACCCAAAATTGCCTTTCCCTTTGATTCAACAAAAACCCCAAAAAATCACCTATAAACCTCTGCACTTAATACCTAGCCTAATATTAGTTAAAATTTCAGTCATCTCGAGCCTCATTGATTATATTTTTCCGAGATTGACCCGGAGAGAGCCCTCTCCTGTCCTCATAGGGCTAGCTACGAGGCTGAGCGTGGTTTGATGTTGCCTTGAGTTTTGCCTTCCTCAGCCTGGGGCAAATTCGAGCGCTAACATGTCCCAAGTGGCATAACAGTGCATCCATAAGGTGAAAACATGGAACACTATTCCCTTCCAAGAGTGTTCAATATATGTTGTCTAATTATGGATCACTCTTGTAAACATGTAGCCACCTCGACGTCTTGTGCCCACAGGAGTGAAGAACAATGATCAGCGCCATGACCGATGGTCTACTGAAGAAATCTAGGACATTATTAATGATTCCCTTCTTATACTTAGTGTTCAAATGGAGTTGTTGCAAATAGGTGAACCATTTCTGATGGCAACTGGTCTGCAACTTCCCTTGTGTCTATATGAACTGTAGAGGCCAGTGGTTTGTGCGGATGATTGTTTCCCTCCTATAATGTAATGCTTCCATTGATGATGGACCTGCACAATGGACTACATTTCTCTGTTGTAAGGTGGGTTACTTTCATACTGTGTCTGAAAGTATCTCATTATGGTAAGCCATTGGATGCCCATGTTGAGTAAGAACTGCCCCAATAGCATAGTCGGAGTCATTTGTCTCGATCCCAAATGGTTGTTACCGGTCTAGTAATGTGAGCACTAGTGTAGAATAGAGGTGGTTCTTTGACTTAGAGAACGCTTGCTACTGGGTTTCTGACCAGAAATAACTTTTCTTTCATTCCACCCTTGGTGACTTGACTTAAAGGCCAATTGATATGAGACAACCCCAACATGAACCTACGGTAGAAATTGGCAAGACACAAAAAGTTGGGGAGCTCTATTAAAGTTGTTGGGGCTGGTTAATATTGAATGACTTTTATCATGGATGGGTCCACATGTACACCATTCTCATCAATGATGTACCTTAGATATTGAACCTGGGTCATGCCAAAGGTGCATTTCTCCAAGTTAGCACACAACTTGTGTTGTTAAAGGGTTTGAAGGACCTACCAAAGATGGTGGAGGTTCTCTTCCTAACGCTGGTTGAAGATCAATATTTCATCTAAATACACCACGATGAATGCATTAGTGAAGGGCTGCAAGATGTCATCCATCAACATCATGAAGGTTCTGGGGGTGTTCGTTAATCCGAACAACATGACCAACCATTCAAAAAGGCCCTCCTTGGAATTAAAGGGAGTCTTCCACACATCGGAGGGTTTGATAGGCACCTGGTGATAACCTGAATTAAAGTTAGCCTTGCTAAAATATTTTCCCCCCTTGAGATGATCCAGAAGGTCATGAATCCATGGGATTGGGTACCTATTCCAAACAATGATCTTGTACAATGCCCAATAGTCAATAAAGAGTCTCCAGGTCCCATTCTTCTTCTGTACCAATACAATCAGGCTCCCAGAGGGGGAGGAGATTTCCTAATGTGACCTTTCTAAAGTAGTTCCTCAATATGCCTTTTGATCTCATCGTTCTCCAGAACAGGGCGTTGATAGATGGAGTGCTTGACCTGACAGTGTAGAGGTACCCCTATGGGTGAGGAAAAAATTTTGTTGTACTCCTCCATGACCTTGTCTATCTGTTGCGGTTGTGCAGAAAAGTCCTTCTCAGAAGCTGTGTCCACAACCTTCTTCTTTCCTTTGGGGTGAATCATAAGTAAAAAAAAAAAACTTGGTGTCGTAAATGATCTTACTGCATTACTTTGTAGTGATCAAAGAGATGGCAATAGGCAGGGATACCTCTGGTATCCTGTACAACTTATTAGCTAAAGTAATAATCACAGAACGAGGTCTAGACTCATATACAACATGTCGCTTCCACAAGTATGGTTATCCTAACAATAAATCAAAAGCCTCAAGACGATAAACGTCACACAATTCCTCATCTATGAAGGCCTTGATGCTATAGGGAAGGCGACAATACTAGCTGACATGAAGATCTTGTGCTTGGTGAAGGCACCCAATGGTGTACGATTATAGATGTGTTGTAGTCATGAGGCCTAGCGCTTCAATACTTCTTCTAAAATGAGGTTCTTTTGATTCTCGACAATGAACTACAACTAAGAACCCTTCACCCACATCTATGAGTTGAGGATGGGTTCCCTCTCCTCTCAATCTTCATGCTCAATTTTATGGATCTTTGTGGTGGCCATGGTGGCACCGGGCTCCACATTAATGATCTGATTACCTTTTCCAGTACCCTTATCCCATTCTCATTCATAGTTAGAACCTATGTCTGATTCGCAAGTGGTCAACTCGGCCACCAATGACTGCTTGGCCTCACACTCACTTGTATTGTGAGTGGAGCTCTTATGGAACTCAAATTATTTTCCCATTTCCTTCTTCGTCTTCATCGTGGTTTTTGTTGCTTGAGGCTTCAACTGGTTTTCTTGGGTAGCCTTGCCTTGGCTTGGTCCCTTTATCTATGGTTTGGGGGTGCTTTTCCCTTGCTTTGGATTCTCAGATACAAAGTTCGCTTCTTTTTTTTAATCTTCTGCTCAATCTTTACAACATATCGATATGCCATGCTGAGGGAGGAAATGTCTAGGAACTCCATCTTGTCCTAGATGTACTTGTGTAGACAGCTGTGGTACTTGAGCACAAAATTCCGCTTAGTATCCCTGATACCCAGCTTCGTGCGAAGGTTATGGGAATTATTTCTGAACTCTGGCACATCTTGGTCACTTCCCTGCCATAGTGTGTTCCACTTTATGTATTTAATATCATAGCTCCTAACATGGTAATAATTTTCCTTGATGGAATCTCAAAAAGAATTCTAGGTGGGTGAAGATGAAAACATCAAGGGTTCACTCTCATCCTTTTGTTCACAGTAGGTTTCCCATCACTCCTTGATGTCTGGGGCAGCTTTGAGAAGTTCAAACGTAATATTTTCCCGATACGAAAAGTGATGAACTGAAAAATATCCTTCCAATATATTTAACCAATTGTCTACAACGTCTACATCTATCAGGACTTCGAATATGGGAATATAGAAGTTAACTTGTACTTTAAAAGTAGTGGTGCGTCTAGAGTGGCTGCTAGATGAAGATGCATCACTAGTGGTTAGCCGTCGAAGGATCTGGGAAAAGTTATCCATCATCGCATTGCTTTGCCACTTGAGGGATTCTTCGAGAAACATTTTGAAAGGATCTCGTACCCCCTAGACTTTCTTTTCTTCCACCATGGGATGTCGTAGGTTTTTGCAAGGCTAATCTAGCAACACTTCATCCAGATCGAGCCCTAACTCCTTATACCCTGACCTCAATGGGGACATGTAAAGAAAAATAGAGAAATAAAAGATGCTATGATGCCACTGATATGAACTTAAACATGAACGCAACAACTTACATATATAATCATAAACATAGAGATGTGACAGAAAAACAATTCACTTTGTTAATAGAAAAATACTAAACTATGCTCACAAGCATAATGGAAATAAGATAGCTCAGGCGATGGTAGCTTATCTCTAAGGAAAGATGTGGTGGCTACATGCCTCTGAACTATGTTACAATGAAACTCAAAGACCTATTTATTATTTATAATCAATGGAAAACCCTAAACATCCAAAAACCTAACCCTAGGAGATGAAGCCAAACATGGGTCGGGGTCGTAACTTTGGCATATGATCTTTGTTTGGCTATCATAATACCTCATTTTGAACATCTTGAAGAGAAGGCCAAAGAGAAGCACACAAGATAGTTTGGGATGCTATTGGTTTCGCATTTTTCCCTAAAAGCGTCGTTTTCCCTAAAAGATCTATTTACAACCTCAAAACGGCTGTAGAAGTTCAGGACCCAAAGAACTGCCAAAAATCGTAAACTTTGCTACAAATTAAGGAAACCGAAAAACTAAAAGAGATAGTGTTGGGGGTCCAAGATGAGTAGGTGGGTGATGACCAATATCCACTTGGATCATTCGTCCCCCCTCAAGAAGCAATTTTTTCCATTGCGTTGAGTGCCTCCATGAGATGGGGAAACTACTGTTGAACTTGGTCCCTTGTGAGCCACCTACCTTAGTGAAGTAGTTTCCCAACTTTGACAACTAGATATAGTTGGATGAGTGGTGGCCTATTGCATGCAGTCTAGGTTTACCTCTATTGGCGTGAGCTATTCTACAACATTGAATGTGTCCAACAATGGTGGGAGTTATGGCCGAAGACAATCTACATTGAACACTAGATGTAGGCCAAGGAACAATGGGATGTTGAGCTCGAATGCATTGTCAGCGACAACCTTGGTGATTGTGTATGGCCCATTTCAGAGTGGGAAAAGCTCATGGTGGGGCCCACTAAGGAGCTCTTTTTGCAAATGAAGCCAAAATTTGTGGCCCACCTGGAGCTTCTATGGCACTCGGTGTTGATCTTGGTGCTACTTGTACTTAGAATTGGATGTGTCCAATATACCGTGGACCTATTGGTGGATGTGTAGAATGCACTCAATCAAGTTGTTAGCCCTTTCAGACTCAGACTGCATGTGAGTCGAATCTACCTGAGTGGTTGTAAATGGTATGGCCACATCAATGGGGCATAATGGATGAAATCTGAGCCCTTCCTGAAAGTGGTTGTTGCATGTTAACCTGTGGAGGGCTTTGTTGTAATTATGTTGGACATAAAGAAGAATTTCATCAAATGGGTGTGGTTGCTTCAAGTTGTACATGCGGAGAATGTCTACGATCATTTTGTTGGAAACCTATGTTTGGCCATTAGTTTGGGGATGTTTTGACAGTGTTGGACCCACCAACATGCTAGGGGATCTCCTCGGTAAGAAGTACCAATTAGCCCTCAGACTGTTTGGTGTAGGAGTCCTATTATTGGATGGTATGGTATCACCTTGTCCATGGTTTCCTATAGAGGTAGGTAGAATGTCCCTGTAGGTAGAAAGGGTGTGACCTATGCGGCAACTCAAGGAAAGTGCATGAATGGTTCAAACACATGGAAAGTGGGGTGAGTGCACCCCTTGGAAACTTGTGATAGCATGCGCCTTGGAAGGGAACACACGAGCAAAGATGCATCACAAACTAGAAATCAAGTTGGCTAACAATCCCAAGTGATGGTTAAACCAATAAACACATTTCAGTGATATTCATACATACTTATACAGAATAGTCCATTCATGTATGCGTAAGAAAACATATACATATATCATTTAGAGTAAAAAAGATAGCTCGAATACAATACAAGATATGCGTGAAACATGTTGGCACTATTATATTAAGAAGCATAAGTTCCAGTCATACAATACATCCATGTCTAACTAATATTTCCCATAGCAGAATGTTATAGTCACAACTGCGTGGTCCTCCAAAGAGATATAGTAGCTCTGCACAGCAGAGAAGCCAAGGCTCATTAAAATATTGTCCAAGCCTTCTATAAGATACTCCTATTGGAATCTTGGATGGCCAAAAGCCTGTACAATGAATTATGAGGGACTATATGTAGAAAACGGTGGGGTGGTCCTTGACATTCCACTTTGTGATAGTTCATCCACCCTCATGACTCTTCATCTACTCTATGACTGTTACATCCAACTATTTACACTTGAACTTACACTTGATAAGACATTACATACAATCTGCACATATACCCATGTTAGACAAAATAGGCTTGAGCAAGCCATGCAAGACATCACTATGACTTCGACAAGTGTGAGAAGACCAGCTCTTCAACATCCTCATGGTGGTCGATAGTAGCGAACTAATGGCAAGCTTGGTAGTATGCGATGGTGTCCGTGTACTCTAAGGTGAAATATTTGTGGCTCAAGCTCCTCTATCCAACTCATCTTATAACATGTGCATCATTCTCTTGAGTGATCTGGACCAACAACATACTTGTGCATGGCGTCTGAACTGATCACCAACTATGGGATGGCGGCTATGCACATCAACTCGTCCAATTACATGTCAAGCTTCAGTCAGACCTGTGCCTTTGTCTTCACGTGGGTGAGTTTCCCAATAGATGGGATCACATGTGCACGAACAACAACATCCATACTCCTGAATAATCGTGCATGGGAAGCCTATAGACTAGTGATGACCTCGAAGAGATCTTCATAGTTCGGGATCTAACTCGAGATGCGTGCCTTTAGCACAACTATTCTAGGATTCATCATCTTAGGAATGTGTAGCAGGGATCCCTTGGATCTCATTGTCCATTTTTGCATATAATCAACAACAACATGCATGTTCGATAGGATACGTGCTCTCTTAGCACATCTCTACTGCCAACCATTGAGATGGAAAGCTTCCTTATGCATGATACCAAAATTTGAATACAATGCCCACATGACTATGTCAAGGGACAGTACATCATCCAATATTGCCTTCTTCAACTCTGCTGAGGTGGATGTTTTAACCAATTCTCCGCCTTGCTTGGTCATATATAATTCCTTAGCCATTTTTGTCTTCTCAACTATCAAGAAGTGAAGACTCAACCTGGTGGCTTTAACATATGCTCTGGTAGGATAAGCAAATACTATTGGATGTTTATGCACGTCAGACATGATCACTCGTTCCTAAAACTGCACAATAGATATGTGATCATATAGAGTTGACACTCTATGAGACTCCACAAACCTATGTTGGGACTCATCAAATGAGATGTTCTACACTTCTCCCTCCAGATTGTCTCTAAGGATCTTAGTGTCTCCCTGGTCACTCAGGACTTGCTCCACTTCTCAATGTCCTTCACTTGTCCCTCGAGATTGTCTCTAAGGATCTCAGTGTCTCCTTCATCGCTTAGGACTTGCTCTGCTTGTTGATCTGATGAATCTGTTGGATCGACCACTTGGTGTTGAGGCATGAGCTTGATGTCTTGCTCTAACTCCTATTGCTCCATTTCCATATCCATCTGCTCAAGTGCTTGTTCAATCTTTCAAGCAAAGTCTTGATCCTAAGATTTTTCACCCGATCTTCTTGATGCTAGATGTTCAGATGAGTCAACTACCTGTATGGGTGCAGTTTTATCTTTCTTTACATGTTGCACCCCCTATTGTACCTATTCCTGTTGTGCTTCCTTCTCCTATTTGGGCAACTCTTATTCCTTCCAGAGTTTCTTCTACAACTCATGCAACTCCTTCTCTGTTTCCTCCATTCTCTATTTTTATCTTTCCCTTTGCACTTTCCTCTTGTTGCATTGTTGCCTCTTTTCCTCTATTGTCAAAACTGATTTCTGCACAAGTGGGTCTACTCGGAACTTGTAGCTTTGTTCCTCTTCCATGCTATCGACAATCTTCCTCTTGCCCTTGTCACACACTGGTACGTTTACCTTTCCTACTACTACTATCGGTGCTCTTTGGGATGCTGCTTCACTAACCATTCCACAATAGGTCCATCTAGTTCATTGGGTCTGGAGAATCTATAACAATATCTCCATGGGTTCTCCTCTGCCCATTGACATGGCCTGTGGATCCACTGAAACTGTACTTTCATGCAGTGATATTTTACAAGACAATGTGGGTCATATGGATTGTATCTTCTCGCATCGAATGGATATTTCTTGATCTCCTCTACTTTGACATCCACATGCTTGAAATTCCTTATCTTGTATAACCCAATCCACAACAGAAGAGTGGGACAAGGTACCTTCTTCTTCCTGCCCAACCTAGCTGTCAATCCTACAGAGATGTGACATGATACTTTCTACATGATGCATTTGTCCAAGGAAAACTTTGGTAGAACATGCAAAGTCTTCTTCATGCTATACATCCATATGAAGGTTCTGTACAGTAAGGCATACCAATATGCTATGTCAATCAGTGCCTCCATTACTACTTTCAACATGTAGGGTAGATTCAGCTCAAATATCATCTTGTACACCAGGGTGAAAAAATGATCAGAAAATTGTGTGATAACTCCTTTGAAGCTTCATTTAGAAAACATTTTACAATAAGTTTTCACAGAGGTCTCCACTAATTTTCATGCCCACTTCAAACACGAGAACTCCTAATGGGCACAAATGCATGCAAGATGTACACAGACATGTAGATTCCTTCCTAGTTACCTTTGGGTGGATGTGAAGCTCTTGTCACATATTCCTTCAGCTGGTGAGACAACATGTTGCACTAGTTTCATGCTTTACATTCTTTGCCCAGTTGGTCCAACATGATCACCCAACTCTGTCAGAAGGAATCTGTGCTCTCTTGGCCATACAAGCAACATGAAAAGATGACCAAGTATTGATATGCTTTCCGTAGTATCTTCGTCTTGTACACCTAGTTGGGTGTCGTCAGGAATTTGGCCAGCTCCTTCACCCAGTTCTTCAATATATCTTTGGAGTTGAAATTTTTGTTGGGTATACTGAAGGGTGTCTCCATGGTGATGATGGGCTTCGACAAATGATACATCTATTCATAATCTTGTTCCCTAAAGGTAGCAATCTCTATACCACTCACATTGCTCAATGTGATCGTCTCGCTATCAATGTGCAAGATAGTCCAATGTATCATGTTCATGCATGGGAACACAGGATACCTGCATGCAATTCAGTACAAGCCAGACTTGTGGGTGTTCACAAAGACGTGGCAGTCTTCACGATCTTCCTCAAAATGTGCCTATACATGCAATACTGACCTCTTGCCATTTCATCTTGATGTCTTTGTCTACAACCAACTTGGTGTCTTCATAGATCGGAAAACCTGTAGACACTCGCTCAACTATTTCTCTAGTTGCACTTTCATCAACGTCCTTTGATCCTACTCTATTGGAGGCAATTGATCTTGAACTGCTGAAAGGCGGATTAAAACCAACTAGCTTTGGAGACATAGAGACATGCATAGCAAGAAATCTATCATCTAAAAGGAAAGTAAACTTGAGGAATGACATGAAACATACATGGCGGTTAACTAGCAAGGATTGCACATTTTTTCCTGGCAGGCCAGGAAAATGGTGCTAGAACTGCACAAAAGTTATTCTAGGTTGTTGGGATGGTGCTCGATGCTGGAATCATACAATGCACAATCCAGACTGGCTTGCTAGCTGTTGGGATTGTGCAATACGCAATTTTTGTTGCCAATGGTTGCAAGCCCAGTGACTGCATTGGGAAATTTTATAGGCCAAGAGTGACTGACTCTCATAATTTCACAATGCAAGACTGGGGTACATTGATTGGGTAGAAATACACATTTTCTGAGAGGAAGACAGAGCCTTCCCTCTCAGGATTGCACAATGCTCTCTTGGTGAGGCAAAGTCAAGGCCAAGGTTGCTAAGACTTGCCAACGGGCAACTAGAAGTAAATGTGAATGTGAATGCATGGTGATACTAAGTGTAAGTAGGAGTGAATGATCGCTCATGAAAATAATGAATGAAAGATTTAAAAACTGGAACAACATGGATGTGTGTGAAGTGAGTTGCTGAATCCATGAACATTCGTGAAAAATAGTGTCATGCATGCATAGCAATGTTAGTACAAGCTAATATGCATGCAAACGAGACCAAGCGTTCACATAAATCAAGAAAACAACACCTTCACAAGCCAAAATGCAAAAAGCAACAGAAATGTTGTAAAGAACAAGTTAAGAGGACCTACCCATAAATAGCTGAGATGGATATGTCGAAGAATCCTTGATGTGTTGTGCAATCACAGAGCTCAAAGATCAATGTCAATAAGTGAGATATGAAACATCAAATAAATAAGTTTGAGGTTGATGACACGAATGCCACAAATCTAGGAAAAGGTGAGACGTGGAGGAAATATTCTAAAACAATCCTTGCATGTAACCTCCAGCTGCTAAAAATATATCCCTAGAATCTACGGATGCTTTTGGCATGTTTATTTTGCTATTTCAGGAAAAAGAAACCCATGCATGCAATTCAAGTTTCCTCGGTCCTGGGTTGAATCGGTCAACCGAATGGGAAATGGAACAGCCTACTTGATTGAGGGGAAAATTTTCACATTTTTGGTAAGGAGCTGGGCTAGATGCCAAAGGGATTGCACAATTTATGGGGTTAACAACTCACTGCTACCTGAAATTGCGTAATTTTTGGGCCGAGCAGTCTCTTGGTGGGATAGATTGCACAGTTTTTCTAGGGAAGGTTGACACCTATAAATGCATAATTTTGGAGTCCAATAGGCTGCCAATTAGGACTGTTCAATTTCTAGAGGGAAGGCTGGTTCCCCTCCAAAATTGTGAAATTTCTCAAGGCACCTACTTAGGTTGTAGCTAGACCAAGTCCAGAGAAAGAACCTGCGAGCGGGATGCAACAAGCTATCATACACAAGCTAGGAATTTGCTAGAAAACAACTGAAGCTTGTGTACTTGACAATGCAAGAGATGATGCTGAGGATGGTTGGTAGGGAGGCTCCAAAATGAAGCTAAGTAAAAATTTTGGAGGGTAGTTGTAGCTACTACAACACTTGGTGACACATTGGTAGAACTCCAACTCTTTGAATGGACCATTTTTATGAAAAGAAAGTCTAACACCTCTGGAAGTATTTTTCAGTTCTCAGTTCATCATGGTTTCCACACTTTATTGATTATAAGATGTAGTATCTTCCGAGCTCTTGTTTGGTTGACACACACACCAAGCCAAGATAACATAGTTGTTCCAATTGGGGTTAAGGGGTATATTGGTGCATGATCAGTATAGTCCTCAGTGTTAGTTTCATCTATCGTGCTACCAGCAGACCTGGTTAGTACCTCGGTAGAGTCATGCAGGAACATAAGCATCGCTCCACTCCCAGTGAGCCTGGTCAGTACCTTGGTAGAGTTACTTTTATCACCTCCCTACACAGGAAGCCTTTCTCTTCTTTTGCCTTATTCATTTTTCATTTCTTCCAGTTTTCATAACTATCCATAGCACTTATTCATTTCAGAGGTGGAAGAGGGATCCTGACTTATTAAGAGAAGACGAGGTTGTTACTTCAGAGAAGTAGTTTATATGTATACCTCTGACGTTCTTATCAAGGGTTTCCCCCTCACCTTACTCTACTTGACTAAGATGCCAAGGGTTAACCCAAAAACAAACAACTAGAGTACGTGACACTAGTTAGTGCGCAAGCGTTGTGTTTTCACCAAGGTTCATTTTTAACTGTACGTATTTTCCATCGATGTATTATATACTGATGATAACAAGTTCTTACATAAGAGAGCGGACAACAGATAACCAAATGTTGATATTTGTACAAGTCCTCTTGTACATTACTGAGCCTGTTTCAAGAGTCATGCATGGTTTCATGCCGAACTAACCTACCAATGCAAAACAAGAAAACAAACATAAAACAAAGAGAAAGAAGAAGTAAATGTGAAACCAAAGCAGGTAAGAAAACAAGAAAACAAACAAACAAACATGAAAGGTATGTAAGCAAACAAGCATGCAGGAAAACAACAAAAAGCAAACCCTACTCCTACTCTTAAGCTAATGGTGCATGGTCCTGATCACATGAAGTGATACTTCCAATGAAGCCACTGGAACATTGGTTGACCCATGTGGGTGAAGGAATGGTCTGCGAGAAACTCAGTTGTGTGAACTAAAAAACAACAAAGATATAACAATGAAGGGAAACACACTCAGTGTTTTATTGTCTCCACAGAACATAAGTGAGTGAAAGTACATGACATGCAGTCTGTGGACTTATCACGGTGTTGTGTGACACTACGCATAGCTGGTAAGCATACGCATCCCCTTCAGTGTGAGATGTAAGCAAACGAAAGAAACAAAGAACTTGCGTCATGCACATGTTCTTGAAATGTAAGATTCCTCCAATGCATGATCGATGGGATCATGTAGTTTGAGTGGAGGAAGTATGATCTACTTGTGATATTGATCGTAAATGCATAAAGATGAGTGATGAGGAGCCTTGGGTGTTTCAACAATTTCATAATCGTAAGTGAAACCAACCTCAGGACAACGAGGGCCTAACATAACCATCAGCTTGGGTGGCTAAAGTACCTTGACATTCTGGGTGGTTTCGACTTCATCGTCAGATAGATCATGATAAACTAGTGGCTTCGAAATATCTACTGTGATAGAATCATCATCGTGATAAAATAAGGTAGAAAATATATCATGACACACACGATCAACATAATCAATGATTTGATCAACATCCTCATGATCAGAAGAATCAAACATATGGGTAGATGAGAAGCAGGCAAATTCACCTTCCGTGCTTCTAGAAAATGCAAATGAAAAGTAAAGTGGATTTTCAATGAATAATTTTTCCTCTCCATTGTCGGATGATGACTGACATCCGTTGTGTCGTATGAGTGATAAAAAATGGGTGCATCCATAGATGTAGATACACATGTGAAATCAAGGATGGCAGGTTCACCAAAGAGGGTAGGAAGAATTGAGGAGGCTCAGACAGAAAGGAGTCATCCTTCGACAAGTGTTGATACTCAATCTCTGAGTCATACTCTTCATGAATGAAAATTCATGTTGGTTGTGCAACATCAACTCCATCAATGGATTGATCCTCATTCACAATAGGTGTAGATTCTAGAATGGAAAAACACAAGACAATATCATCTGAAGGATCAATCAGGTATGAAGATGAAGCTTGTGGAACAAAATGCATATGACAACTCAATAGACTCACAAAAAAGATCTGTATGAAAATTAAGTGAAATGATGTTGGTAAGATGTGACCGTTGAATAGATGTGAGTGCCTATTCTCCCACTTCACTTTGCAGTGGTGGAGTTGTTTGATGAAGGGACGACAGACAGTTACTTGTGCTAGTGACCGTATCTTCCTATGATTGCACAACTCCATCACATAAGTATGATGAGTGAGGCTTGGGCTCAAACTTCTTCTTGGGATGAATTGACTTGTTAAGACAATACTCAAATCCATGCCAAAGATAAGGAAATTTTATCTATATTTTTGAAGCTTGAAACTACAAATCATGGAAGCCTTTCCAAAAACCTATAGGCGATTCATGCAGAGCCTTCCGTTGTTGTAACAATTTCTGGTCAAGATATTCACGATCAAAATGATGGAAAGTATCTTCAATGGGATCACAGAACATCTCAAGTGATTGCACGCTGTCATGTAGTAGGCTGCAACACCATCATTGTGGTGATTCACAAAGTGTGTGTGCAAGCAGTAAGCTGGCCTATTCATCAAAACATCCAACTTCCTCTTCAAGCATGGGAAGGAAGTAATGTAAGAACACAGGCTAGGCCACTTCACCTTCAGCATCATACTTGAATTCAGACAAGAGGTCAAAGAACTCCCTCGTGATGTGAAGAGGTTTGGCATTCGGAATACATCCTGGAGGGATAAGTGTAACAACATCCATGATAGATGTTCAAACGTTCAAAATAGGATGAGAGGACACAACTTGTCATTTGGCCCTTCTTTGACTGCCAGAAATGTTGACGGTGCTAGACCCGCCAACATGTAAAGGAATCTCCCCAATAATAAGTCCCAATTAGACATTAGACCATTTGGTGTAGGAGTCCCAATAGTGGGTCATATGGTATAGCCTTGATCATAGTTTCATACAAAGGCAAGTAGAATGTCCCTATTGGTGGAAAGGGTGTGACCTATGTGACAAGTCAAGGAACATGAATGAATGGTTCTAACACACGGAAAGTGGGGTGAGTGCGCCCCTTAGAAACCTATGATAGCACACGACTTGGAAGGGAACACACGAATGAACATGCATCACAAAATGGGAAGAAAGTTATTTAACAATCCAAAGTGATGGTTAAACCAATCAACACATTTCATTAAGATCCATACATACTTATACAGAATAGTCCATACATGTATGTGTAAGAAAATATATACATATATCATTTAGACTAAACAAGATAGCTGGAATAAAATACAACATATGCATGAAAGGTGTTAGCTCTGTTATATTAAGAAGTGTAAGTTCCAGTCAGACAATACATTGATTTTCCAACCACTAGTTCCAATAGTGGAATGTTACAGTCACAACCACCTACTCCTCAAAAGAGATATACTAGCTCTCAACAGTGGAGAAACCAAGGCACGTTACAATATTGTCCAAGCTTTCTCTATGACACTCCAATTGGAATCTTGGCTGAGGAAAAGCCTCTACAATGAGTTATGAGGGACTATATATAACAAAGGGTGGGGTGGCCCTTGACATTCCGCTTTGTGACAGTTCATCAAGCCTGATGACTCTTCATCTACTTTAGGATTGTTACATCCAAATTTTGATACTTGAACTTACACTTGACAAGACATTACATACACTCTGGTAATGTACCCATGCGAGAAAAAATAGGCTTGAGAAAGCCATGCAAGACATCACTATGAATCACACAACTATGAAAAGACCATCTCTTTGACATCCTCACGGTGGTCAACAATAGCAAACTGATGCCAAGCTTAGTAGTCTGTGATGATGTCCGTTTACTTTAAAGTGACATCTTTCTGCAAATGAAATCTTGCCTCCATAGAATCTGGGTACACTGCTCGAGCTCCTTTGTCTGACTCGTCTGATAACATGTGCATCATTTTCTTGAGTGTAGCCAGAACAACAACATACTTGTGCATGGTTTCTACACTGATCACCAAGTCTCGGTTGGTGGATATGCACATGAACTCGTCAAAGTATGATTCAAGATCTAGTCAGACATGTGCCTTTGTCTTTGCTTAGGTGAGTGTCCCAATAGATGGGATCGCATGTGCATGCACAACAACATGCATATTCCTGAATACTCATGCATGGGAAGCTTGTAGACTGGTCATGAGTTACCAGAGATCTTCATAGTTTTGGATCTGATTCTCAATGCGTGCCTTCAGCTTGACCACTCTGGACTTCATCATCTTAGACAAGTGTAGCGGGTATCCCTTGTTTCTCATTGTCCATGTTTGAATGTAATCAATAGTAGAATGCACGTTCGACAAGATACATGCTCTCCTAGCACATCTCTATTTCCAACCGTTGAGATGGACAACTTCCTTATTCACAGTACTAAACTTGGAATAGAATGCCCACATGACTGTGTCAAGGGATAATACTTCATCCAATATTTCCTTATTCAACTCTACTCAGGAAGATGTTGTAACCAATTATTCTCTCTTATACATCTGTAATTCCTTCGCCATTCACTCACTCTAAGCTATCAAGAAGTGAATACTCGAGCTAGTGGCTTCAGCATATTCTCTAGTAACATTCACCAATGCTGCTAGATGATTGCAAACGTCAGACATGATCACTCGTTCCTCAAACTGTATAGGATATGTGTGATCATCTGGAGTCGACACTCTACGAAACTACACAACTCTATGTTGGGACTCATCAAATGAGATGTTGTGCTCTTCTCCCTCTAGATTGTCTCAAATAATCTTAGTGTCTCCTTGGTTACTCGGGACTTGCTTCACTTCTAGATCTGGTGAAGTTGGTGGATCGACCTCTTGGTGGTGAGGCATGAGGTCGATGTCTTGCTCTAACTCCTCTTTCTCCATGTCCTATCCATTTTCTCAAGTTCTTGATCATCTCTCAAACAAAGTTTGGCTCCTGCGATTGTTCACCCTATCTTCCTAGTGCCAGTTGTTCGGATGAGTCTGCTACATTTACGGGCACAATTTCATCTATCTATACATGTTGTGCCCCTTTTTGTATCTGTTCTTGCTGCACTTCCTTCTTCTTTCTTCACAGCTCCTATTCCTTCCAAAGTTTCTCCTTCAACTCATGAAACTCCTTCTCTGTTTCCTCCATTCTCCATGTTTCTCTCTGCCTTTCCACATTCCTCTTGTCACGCTATTGCCTCTTCGCCTCTATTGCCAAATCTTCTTTTTGAAAAGTGGGTCTACTCGGAACTTGCAACTTTGTTCGTCCTCCATGTTTTCGAAAATATTCCTCTTACCCTTGTCACGCACTGATATGCTTTTTTATAATGATGTTGATCCTAGTGATGTTCAGGATGCTGCTTCATGCTACTTCGCTAACCATTCCATATCGAGGCCAACTGGTTCATTGGGTCAGGATAAGTTGTAACAATATTTCCATGGTTTCTCCTCCACCAAAGGACATGCGCTGTGGATCCACTAAAATTGTACTCTCGTGCACTAATCTTTTGCAAGACAATGTGGGTCATACAGATTGTAGCTTCAGGTGTCAAATGGATATTTCTTGATCTCCCTTGCTTCGACATCCACATGGTTGAAATTCATTATCTCGTATAATCCAATTAGCAACAGAAGATCAGGCCAACGTGCATTCTTCTTCCAGTGCAACCTAGCTGTCAACTGTACCGAGATGTGATATGATACTTCCTGCATAACGAGTTTGTCCAAGGAAAAATTCAATAGAACATGCAGAGGCTTCTCTGCACTTTACATCTGTATGAAGGTGTCAAAGAGTGATGCATACCAATCTTCTATATCAATTAGTGTCTCCATTGTTGATTTCGTCATGCAAGGTGGATCCTGTTAAAATATCATCTTGTATGTTGGGGTGACAAAATGATCAGAGTGTTGTGTGATAGCTCATCTGAAGCTACATTCAGATAAAATTTTACAATAAGTGTTCACAGAGGTCTTAGTTGATGTCCATGCCCACTTCAAACTCGAGAACTCTTGACGGACACAGATTGCATCCAAGATGTAAACAAACATGTAGATTTCTTCTTACAAGTCGCACTTGTGGATGTTCACATAGACTTGGAGTTCTTCAAGATATTCTCCAAATGTTCTCGCAAATGCATCATTGACCTCTTTTCATTTCAGCTTGATGTCATTGTCTACAATCAACTTGGTCTCTTCATATATTGGCAAACTTGTAGACAATCGCTCAAATGCTATTCCAGTTGTAGTTCTCTTAGTGTCCTTTGATCCTACTCCCTTGGAGGCCATTGATCCTAAACTGCTAAGAGGCATACAAACCCTTGCTAGATCTAGAGACATAGTGACATATATGGCAATAAATTTGTTAGCTAAAACCAAAGAAAACTTGAGGAATGACATACAACATACTTGGGGATTGACTAGCAAGGATTGCACAATTTTTCCAAGGAGGTCGGGAGACTGGCTGCCAGAGCTGTGCAAAAGGCAGTCCGAGCTATTGGGAGGATGCTGGCTGCAAGAATTGCACAATCTACAATCCATACTAGTTTTCTGGCTACTGGAATTTTCCAATGCATAATTTTGTTGGCAATGGTTGCAAGCCCAGTGACTCCATTGCATAATCTTATAGGCTAGCATTCACTACCTCTTATAATTGCATAGTGAAAGACTAGAGGAGAGTCAATGGGAAGAAGTGCACATTTTCTAAGAGGAGGGATGAAGCTACCCTCTCAGGATTGTGCAATGTTGTCTTCATGGGGAAAAGTCTGTGCTAAGGTTTCTGAGACTCGCCGATGGTTAACTGAAGGAAAATGTGAATATGAATGGATGGTGATACTGAGTGTAAGTTGGAGTGAATGATCATGCATGCAAACAGTGAATGAAAGATTCAGAAAACGGAACAACATCCATATGTGTGAATCAATTCGCTGAATCGGCATCCATTTGTGCAAAACAATGTCATGCATGTGACAACAATGAAATGATAACAAAAACTGAAACATTGCTAGTACAAGCTAATACACATGAAAATGATAGCAAGCATTCAAAGAAATCAAGAAAAAAATGCTCATAGAAGCCAAAACAAAAAAAGCGATGGAAATGATGCAAAAGACAAGTTAAGATTACTTACTAGTAAATAACTAAGTTGGATATGTCGAAGACTTCTGGATGTGCTATGCGATGTCATAAATCTAAGATCGATGTGAATAAGTGAGGTCTGAAGCATCGAATAAAAAAATTTGTGGCTCATGATGCGCATGCCATAAATCTAGGAAAAATCGACACTTGGAGGAAATATTCTAAAACGACCTTTGCATGTAACCTCCAGCTGCTAAAAATAGCTCCCTAAAATATAGGGATTCTTTTTTCATGTTTCTTATGATATTTATTGGAAAAGGAGCCCATGCATTCATGTCAAGTTTTCTCTATCCTAGGTGGAACTGGTCAACCAAATCGCACATGCAACAACATGCTTGAATGAGCGGAAAATTTACACATTTTTGGGAGGGAGCTGGGATGGTTGCCTAGAGGGATTATGCAATTTCTGTGTTGAGTAACCGACTGCTGCCCAGAATTACACAATTTATGGGCCGAGCAATCATGCTGAGATAGATTGCACAGTTTTTTCAATTAAGGTTGTGAGGCAGAATTGTGCAATTCTAGAGCATAGCAGGTTGCTAGTCAGGATTGCACAATTTTTCTTGGCAAGGTCGGTTCCCCTCTAGAATTGCACAATTTCTTGAGGGCTATTCTTAGCCTTTAGCTAGACCAAGTCTAGAGAAACAACCTCTGAGGGGGATGCAACAAGCTATCATGCAGAGGCTGGAAATCTGCTAGAAAACCACTAAATCATGTATACTTGATTGTGCAGGATGTGCTGGTGAGGATGGTTGGTAGGGACGCTCCAAAATGAGGGTAAGGAAACTTTTTGGAGGGAGGTTGCAACCACTACAACATAATAGAAAGCTGTGGACTTAGTGATTTTTGTATCCAACATCGACTAGAGACTTATCTCAAATACACTCAAGAATCTACTATCCCAATATGAGATAATGGACTTTGGGATCCCAAAATATACCCACAATTGCTTAGAGAAGAGTTTAATGGTATCCTCTGCTGAGATACTCTTCTTGCAAGCCACCATGATGGCCATAGTATAGAAACTGTTGACGATGATGAAAAGGAAATAGTTTATGTGCTTAGTAGAAGAAAGGCCTGACATATAATCCATGGAGACAGATTCCCAAGGCCACCAAGGAGTAGGTAGAGGAGTATACATGCCTTGCTTCTTGATGGTTGGTTTCGTAATGGTGCAGGATCTAATGTACTTGCCAACATCCTCATGAAGTTTTGGCCAATAAAAATACTTCTGAAACACCGTCACTATTTTCTCTACTCCGAATTGTCCAGGGACAAGACTATAGCGCGCCTCCGAAATCATCTTGGCCTACTCACTTGAAGGAAGACATATGTGTCCCAAGTGGCATAATTGTGCATCCCGAGGGGGAAAATTTGGAACTTTCTTCCCTTCGAAGAGTGTTTGGTATATGCTGTGGAATTCTAGATCTCTCTCGTAAACATGCGACCACCTCGATTTCTCTTTCCCATAGGAGTCAAGCATATTGATCACTTCCATGACTAATGGTCTCCTAGCAAACTCATCGACATTATTGGTGCTTCGCTCCTTACAACTAATGTTAAAATGGAACTATTGCAGATAGGTGGATGATTTTTGATGGTGATGGTTCTAGAACTTCCCTTGTGTCCTTCTGAACTGTAGAGGTTGGTCGTCCATGTGGATGACCATTTCCTTCCCCAGAATGTAATGCTCCTTTGATGGAAGGCCTACAAAATGGAAGACATTTCTTTATCGTAACTAGGGTACTTTCAGACTATGTCTTAGAGTGTCTGCCTTTGGTAAGCCATTAGATGCCCATTTTGAGTAAGAACTACCACAATAACATAGTTGGAGGCATTGGTATCGATCTCAAATGGTTGTTAGAGGTCTGGTAATGTCAGCATTAGTGCAGAACAGAGGCGATTCTTCAACTCAGATAACGATCACTACTGGGTTTCCGACCAAAATAGCTTTTCTTTAACTGAGCCCTTGCCAAATTGAGTTAAAGGACAAGTGATATGAGAGACAACACGAAACTATAGTAGAACTTGGCAAGACCAAAAAAGTGGTGAAGCTCTGTCAGAGTGGTTGGGGTTTGCTAATCTTGAATGAATTTTATCTTGGATGGGTCCACATGTACATCCTTCCCATCAATGATGTACCCCAAATATTGGACATGGCTTAGGTCAGAGGTACATTTATCCAAGTTAGCACACACCTTGTGTTGTTAAAGGGTTTGATGGACCTGTCGAATATGGTGGAGGTTCTCTTCCCAACTCTAGTGAAAGATCAAGATGTCATATAAATACATGACCATGAATGCATTGGTGAAGGGCCACAAGATGTTATCCATCTATCTCATCAAGGTTGCGGGGGTTTTCATCAATCTGAACGACATGACCAACCATTCGAAAAGGCCCTCCTTGGATTTGAAGGTAGTCTTCCTCACATCAGATGGTTCAATAGGCACCTATTGATAACCTGACTTCAAGTTAGTCTGCTAAAATATTTGGCCCCTTGAGATGGTCTAGAAGGTCATCAATCCACAGGATTGGGTACCTATTCTGGACAGTGATCTTGATCGATGCTCGATAGTCAATATAGAATCTGTAGGTCCCATCCTTCTTCTCTAATAATACAGTCGGGCTCCCATAGGGTGATGAGCTTGGACTGATGTGCCCTTTCTGAAGTAGTTCTAGAATCTGCCTCTTGATCTTATAGTTCTCCAGAATAGCGCATCGATAGAACGGTCCACTGGGAAGCGGGGTGCTCAGGGTCAGATCGATGAAGTGCCTGACCTGACACTACAGAGGTACCCTTATGGGTGAGGAAAAAATGTCCTTGTACTCCTCCACAACCTTGTTCATCTATTGTTGTTGTGTAAAGGAGCCCCGCATGGAAGCTATGGCCAGAACCTTCTTCTTGCATTGGGGAAAAATCATAAGGAAAAAAAATTATTGGTCTGGGAAATGATCCTACTTCATTTCTTTGTAGTGATCTAAGAGATGGCAGTAGGCGGGGCTACCTCCAATATCCTATACAACCTATTAGCCAAAGTAGTAATCACAGAGCGAGGTCTAGACTCATATAAAACATGGTGCTTCCGCACATATGGTTGTCCTAAGAATACATCAGAAACTTCGATAGGAGGAATGTCACACAATACCTCATCCATGAACGGCTTGATGCTATAGGGAAGGCAACAATGTTGGCTGATGCGAAGATCTCGTCCTTGGTGAAGCCACCCAATGGTGTATGGTTGTGGATTTGTTGTCGTATTTAGGCCCAACAACTTCATGACTTCTACTGAAATGAGTTTCTTTTGGCTCCTTCTATCGACAATGAACTACAGTGGAAAACCCTTCACCCACATCTGTGAGTGGAAGAGTCATTCCCCCTCCTCTAGATCTCTAGGGTTAATTTTCTAGAGCTTTGTGGTGGCCACGGTGGCATTGGGCTCTGCATCAATGATATTCTTCCCTTTGTTATTCCCTTTATTGAGTTCTGATTCATAGTTAGAACCTAAGCCTAATTCAAAAGCCTTCAACTCGGCCACCAGTGACTCCCTAGCCTGACACTCACTTGTATTGTGAGTGGAGCTATTATGGAACTCAAAAGACTTTCCCATGTCCTTCTTCGTCTTCGTGGTGTTTTTATTTGCTTGCAACTTTGGCGGGTTGTCCTATGTAGCCCCACCTTGGATTGATCCCTTTTTCTATGGTTTGGGGAACATTTTCCTTGCTTTCTATTAGGATATCCAAAGTCCTGCTTCTTTTGTTTGATCTTCTGCTCCATGTTTAGAGTTTACTGATACACTGTGTCAAGCAAGGAAATTTCCAGGGACTTGATCTAGAGCTAGATGTACTTGTGTAGACATCCATGGTACTTGAGCACCAAATGTTGCTTAGTATCCTTGATACCCAGCTTCATGCGAAGGGTATGGAAAGTATTTGTGAACTCTGACACATCTTGGTCCCTCCCCTCTCATAGGGTGGTCCACTTTATGTACTTATCTTCATAGCTCGTGATAGGGTAATATTGTTCCTTGATGGTGTCTTGGAAAGAATTCTAGATATGTGTAGCAGAAAACATTGAGGGTTCTCTCTCATCCTTTTGTTTACAGTAGGTTTCCTACTAGTCCTTGATGTGTGGGGCAACTTTGAGAAGTGCATATGTAATATTTTCCAAATTGGAAAAGTCAAGAGTTGTAGTGAATGATCGTGCATGCAAACAGTGGATGAAAGTTTCATAAAATGGAAAAAAATCTGTGTGCGTGAAACAATTCGCCGAATTGGCATCCATTTGTGAAAAACAGTGTCATGCATGTGACAACAATGAAATGCTAACAAAAACTGAAACGGTGCTAGTACAAGCTAATACACATGAAAATGATAGCAAGCATTCAAAGAAATCAAGAAAAAAATGTTCATAGAAGCCAAAACACAAAAAAGTGATGGAAATGATGCAAAAGACAAGTTAAGACAACTTACTAGTAAATAGCTTTGTTGGATATGTCGAAGACTTTTGGATGTGCTATGTGATGTCATAAATCCAAGATCGATGTGAATAAGTGATCTCTAAAGCATTGAATAAATAAGCTTGATGCTCATGATGCACATGCCACAAATCTAGGAAAAATTGACACTTGGAAAAAATATTCTAAAACGACCTTTGCATGTAACCTCCAACTGCTAAAAATAGCTCCCTAAAATATAGGGATTCTATTTTCATGTTTCTTTTGCTATTTAGGGGAAAGGAGCCCATGCATTCATGTCAAGTTTTCTGTATCCTAGGTGGAACTGGTCAACCAAATGGCACATGCAACAACATGCTTGAATGAGGGGAAAATTTACACATTTCTGGGAGGGAGCTGGGATGGTTGCCTAGAGGGATTATGCAATTTCTAGGTTAAGTAGCTGACTACTGCCCAGAATTACGCAATTTATGGCATAAGCAGTCATGTTGAGATAGACTGCACAGTTTTTCCAAGGAAGGCTGAGAGGTAGAACTGTGCAATTCTAGAGCACAGCAACTTGCTAGTCAGGATTGCGGAATTTTTCATGGCAAGGTTGGTTCCCCTCTAGAACTGCGCAATTTCTTGAGGGTGATTCTTAGCCTACAACTAGACCAAGTCCAGAGAAGCAACCTTTGAGGGGGATGCAACAAGCTATCATGCAGAGGCTGGAAATCTGCTAGAAAACCACTGAATCATGTGTACTTGACTGTACAATACGTGCTGCTGAGGATGGTTGGTAGGGAGGCTCCAAAATGAAAATAAGGAAACTTTTTGGAGGGTGGTTGCAACTGCCACAACGTAATGGAAAGCCGTGGACTTAGTGATTTTTGTATCCAACATCGACCAGAGACTTATCTCAAATGCACTCAGGAATCTACTATCCCAATCTGAGATAATGGACTTTGGGATCCAAAAATGTACCCACACTTGCTCAAAGAAGAGTTTAATGGTATCCTCTACTGAGATACTCTTATTGCAAGCCACCATGATGGCCATATTAGAGAATTTGTTGACGACGATGAAAAGGAAATAGTTTATTTGCTTAGTAGAGGAAAGATCCGACATATAATCCATGGAGATAGGTTCCCAAGGCCACCAAGGAGTAGGTAGAGGAGTATACATGCCTTGCTTCTTTATGGTTGGTTTTGCATTGGTGCAGGATCTAATGTACTTGCCAACATCCTCATGAAGTTTTGGCTAATAAAAATACTTCTAAAATACCCTCACTATTTTCTCTACTACAAATTGTCGAAGGACCTGACTATAGTGCGCCTCCCAAATCATCCTTGCCCGCTCACTTGAAGGAACACATATGTTTCCCAAGTGGCATAATTGTGGATCTTGAGGGGGAAAATTTGGAACTTTCTTCCCTTCCAAAAGTGTTTGGTATATGTTGTCGAATTCTAGATCTCTCTTGTAAACATGCGACCACCTCGATGTCTCTTGCCCACAGGATTCAGGCATAATGATCACTACCATGACCGGTGGTCTCCTGGAAAACTCATCGACATTATTGGTGCTTCGATTCTTATAATTAATGTTAAAATGGAACTGTTGCAGATAGGTGGACCATTTCTGATGGTGATGGTTCTACAACTTCCCTTGTGTCTGTCTGAACTGTAGAGGCTGGTGGTCCATGTGGATGACCGTTTCCTCCCCCAGTATGTAATGCTTCCATTGATGGCTGGCCTACACAATGGAAAGCATTTCCTTGTCGTAAGTGGGGTACTTTTAGACTATGTCTTAGAGTGTCTCACTATGGTAAGCCATTGGATGCCCATGTTAAGTAAGAACTGCCACAATAACATAGTCAGACGCATTTGTATTGATCTCAAATGGTTGTTGCAGGTCTGGTAATGTTAGCATTACTGCAAAATAGAGGTCATTCTTCAACTCGGAGAATGATCACTATTGGGTTTCTGACCAAAATAACTTTTCTTTCACTAAGCCCTTACCAACTTGACTTAAAGGCCAAGTGATATGAGAGAACTGTAACACGAAACTACAGTAGAACTTGGCAAGACCAAAAAAGCGGCGAAGCTCTATCAGCGTGGTTGGGGCTCGCCAATCTTGAATGAATTTTATCTTTGATGGGTCCACATGTACACCCTTCCCATCAATGATGTACCTCAAATATTGAACATGGCTCAGGCCAAAGGTACATTTATCCAAGTTAGCACACACCTTGTGTTGTTGAAGGGTTTGATGAACCTGTCGAATATCGTGGAGGTTCTCTTCCCAACTCTAGCAAATGATCAAGATGTCATCTAAAAACATGGCCACGAATGCATTTGTGAAGGACCGGAAGATGTTATCCATCTATCTCATCAAGGTTGGAGGGGTTTTCATCAATCTGAATGACATGATCAACCATTCGAAAAGGCCCTCCTTGGATTTGAAGGAAATATTCCACACATTGGATGGTTCAATAGGCACTTAGTGATATCTTGACTTCAAGTTAGTTTGCTAAAATATTTGGCCCCTTGAGATGGTCTAAAAGGTCATCAATCCACGGGATTGGGTACCTATTTTGGACAGTGATCTTGATCAATGCCCGATAGTCAATACAGAGTCTATAGGTCCCATCCTTCTTCTCTAACAATACAATTGGGCTCCCATAGTGTGATGAGCTTGGCCTGATGTGCCCTTTCTGAAGTAGTTCCAGAATCTACCTCTCGATCTCATCATTCTACAGAATAGAGCATCGATATAACGGTCGATTGGGAAGCGGTGTGCTTGGGGTCAGGTCGATGGAGTGCCTAACCTAACAGTGTAGAGGTGCCCTTGTACATGAGGCGAAAATGTCATTGTACTCCTCCACAACCTTGTTCATCTATTGTTGTTGTGCAGAGGAGCCCTGTGTGGAATCTATGGACAAAATCTTCTTCTTGCCTTGGGGGAAAATCATAAGGAAAAAAATTTATTGGTCTGGGAAATGATCCTACTTCATTTCTTTGGAGTGATCCAAGAGATGGCAGTAGGCGAGGCTACCTACGACATCCTATACAACTTATTAGCAAAAGTAGTAATCAGAGAGCGAGGTCTAGACTCATATAAAACATGGCATTTCCACACGTATGATTGTCCTAACAATACATCAAAAAATTTGATAGTCACACAATACCTCATCTGTGAAGGGCTTGATGCTATAGGGAAGGAAACATTGTTGGCTGACGTGAAGATGTCGTCCATGGTGAAGCCACCCAATGGTGTACATTTGTGGATTTGTTGTCATATTTAGGCCCAACAACTTCATGACTTCTACTGAAATGAGTTTCTTTTGGCTCCTTCTATTGACAATGAACTATAGCTGAAAACCCTTCACCCACATCTGTGAGTGGAAGAGGAATTCCCCCTCCTCTAAATATCCAAGGTCAATTTTCTGGATCTTTGTGGTGGCCACAATGGCACTGGGCTCTGCATCAATGATATGCTTCCCTTTGTTAGTCCCTTTATTTATTTCTAGTTCATAGTTGAACCTATGCTTGATTCAGAAGCCTTCAGAACCCACTAGTGACTCCCTAGTTTGAAACTCACTTATATTGTGAGTGGAGCTATTATGGAACTCAATATATTTTCCCATGTCCTTCTTCATCTTCGTGGTTTTTTTATTTGCTTGCGGCTTTGGCGGGTTGTCCTGGGTAGCCCCACCTTGGCTTGATCCCTTGTTCTGTGGTTTGGGGGCACATTTTCCTTGCTTTGGATTAGGATATCCAAAGTCTCGCTTCTTTTGTTTGATCTTTTTCTCCATCTTTATAGTGTACTGATACGCTGTGTCGAGCGAGGAAACTTCTAGGAACTTGATCTAGTGCTAGATGTACTTGTGTAGACATCCATGGTAATTGAGCACCAAATGTCACTTAGTATCCTTGATACCTAGCTTCATGCAAAGGGTATGGAAAATATTTGTGAACTCTCACACATCTTGGTCCCTTGCCTACTGTAGGGTGGTCCACTTTATGTATTTATCTTGATAGCTCATGATAGGGTAATATTGTTCCTTGATGGTGTCTTGGAAAAAATTCTAGATAGGTGCAGGAGAAAACATCGAGGGTTCTCTGTCATTCTTTTGTTCACAATAGGTTTCCTACCAGTCCTTTATGTGTGGGGTGACTTTGAGAAGTTCATATGTAATATTTTCCCAATTGGAAAAGTCAAGAACTGAAAAATATCCTTCCAATAGCTTTAATAATTTATCTACAACGTTTGCATCTATAAGGCCTTCAAATATGGGAATATTGAAGTTAAATTGTACCTCAAAAGGAGTTCTGCCTCCATAGTTGTTGTTGGATGAAGATGCGTCGACAGTGGGTAGTTGTAAAAGGATCTAGACAAAGTTATCCATCATTGCGTCGCTCTGTCACTTGAGGGCTTGTTCGAGAAACATTTTGAAAGGATCTCCTTTCCCCTCGTCTTTCTTTTCTTCTGCCATGGTACGTCATCGCGTTTTGCGAGGCTGACCCTGCAATGTTTCAACCAGATCGAACCCTACCTCCTTATTCCCTAATCTCATTGGGGACATGCAAGAAAAAGAGAGAAATAGTAGACCCCTCTCATACCACTGATCCAAACTTAAACAGGAACACAACAAATTACATATATAATCATAAACACATAGATGCTGAATAAAAACACTTCATTTTATTAATAGAAAAATATTGAACTATTCTTGCAAACAAAATGGAAGTAAGATAGCTTGGGCAATGGTAGCTTATCTGTCAGGAGAGATGTGGCAGCTACATCCCTCTGAACTGTGTTACAATGAGGCTTAAAGGCCTATTTATTAATGAGAAACAATGGAAAACCCTAAACATCCAAAAACCTAACCCTAGTAGATGGAGAACCAAAACTATGGACCTCATTTGGGTAAATTGGTACATCAACTTCCCGGGGTTGTAAGTTTGGCATACAATCTCCATTTGGCTATCATAATATCTCATTTTGAAGATTTCAAAGAGGAGGACAAAATCAAACTTGTACGTGCATTTGGGATGCTTTCAATCACTATGTTTTCCCTAAAAATGCAATTTACGACCTCAAAACGGATCTGAAAGTTAATGACCCAAAAGATTGCCAGAAATACTAAATGATGCTACAATTAAGGAAACTAAAAAACTAAAAGGCATAGTGTTGGGGATCCAAGTGGAATAGGCGGGTGGCCACCAATACCCTCCTAGAACAAATATTTTTCAAGTTACCATTCTTGCACCTAGTCTACTGGCCTCTCATATTTACCATGACTACCTTGCACCAGTTGTATATCGTGGAATCCTAACATTCCATGCCTGTCTACATCTGTTGTCATGTGGCTAGATGAAGGGAAGCACTGCGACATAGTTTGAAAACAATGAAAGCAATGGTCCTTATAGATAAAAGTTTGATGGTCTAAATGTCAATCCATCCATCTTTGGGTAGTACACCCTTCCAAAAATGTCATAGGTATCAAACAATAGTGTCTCCCCATGCTCTCGATCCAAATAGTGAAAGATCGGCTCCTCGATGAGAAAACCCAGTTAGGAATTAAATTTGATTGGCATCAATGTTGAGGTGATGGTCAGCGATCACAAAACACTATTCCTAGACATTATAGGACCTCACCAACCACATTATCAGATCTTCCTGGGCTTTCATAATTGGATACCTTATTGGGTTTAAATGTGTAGGATCGTTTATGGAGTCATGATAAATCATTTTTGACATTTTAGTAGACTTTTATTGCTTTTTATGCTCTTTAAAAATTATGAAAATTGGAAATCATTGAGTCTTATGTTAAGCCCTTTTCAGATTTTCTTAGAACGAAAAGATTTTCGAGTAGTTTCTTGTTCAAACCCATAAACGTAAATGAATAACCATCCACTCACTATAAGTTTACCCATTCTACGGACTAAGTGAAGACTATTTACGAAGAGGTATACGTTGATCAGACATGGTCAATAGAGTTCTCTCTTGTACTATTTTATCATTTTTTGAACCTGGGAAACTAAACTGACCAAAAGTAACTTGATGGAATCTACTTATGTTTTTCTTATGACTCTAAAAATGTTAAAAATGTCGAGCTTTACCTTCTCTGGGCTCATTCAAATTATACGGTTAAAGAGTTGAATGAGTTTTATTTTGTGTCTTTTTCAAAATCTTAAAATAAAATGAGATCGTGTTACCCCTTAACTAGACTCGTAAAAAATTAAATAGTATAAGACTCGTTAAGAATGATGATACAAAACTATTACTTTTAGGCTTTGCTAAAAATACTTCGATGGACTCATCCAAAGGATGAGCTTACAGTCCAAGCATATGCTCTCCTCCTCAAGCTTGTAAAAACTTAAGAGGTACTTTCCAGTAATGGTGGGGGAAAATTGTGGAAAGTCTCCATTCTACATCATCAGTTAAAATGTAGCATGTCGCTCTTGAATACCACACTCTATCATATTCATGTATACATTGGGAAATCCGTTTTCCTTACAGTTAATCGAACCACACTGAGAATCTTCATGGTTTTGGGTATTAGCGTTAAGTCAAATGCTGCAAAATAATTATAGTGTCCTTATGTGTTCAAGAGAAGTTTATAACCTTGGTTCAAATCCCTTTGCAAAATATTTACCTTCATTCATGTTGGTCATCCTTAAGTCAGCCCTTGCAATTATTTAGAAAACTTGATATCATGTTTCATGTTCTAGGATTTCCTACGACGAGTATCTTCCTATCGACTTGAGTTCATTATCTAGGAAGCTGATTTAGAAACCTTCAGTACCTTGAACCATGCATGCCTTAATGGCAGGTCTTTTGCTTTCGATGACAGGCTCTCATCGTTGGCCTTCAATCGAATGATTATATGTGTGTTCGACTTCATATCACATATTCACACTTCATAGATTGTACTGGGAGGAAATTAAGAACCATTGTCATTATTGGTGGTTTCTCTCATGCTAGTTAATGATTCACATCATTGACTGGTAATCGAGTGGTTTCTACCATGTTGGACTCCAAGACATTCACTCATATGGTTAGAATCGTACTATGGATCGAGAGATGGAGATCAACACCGTGGATCTAATTTCATCAATGCAGGTTGCGAGGAGATTTTATATTCATGATTAGGTAGAGAGATGGTTGTGTCCATGCTGTGTCCACCGTCTATATGATCTTAGTTTTTCCATGATTCTTCATTGAGCTCGCTTTACTCTTATTATGGGAATGCCTACCTCAAAGATGATTTTTGATATATATTTTCCATTATGTTCCCTTGAATGTTCGTTGCATTTTTCTGGCAATTTTCTATGATCCGATCCTTGGAATGATAAAGTGCTTCACTCTTATAAACTTATTTTTTAGACTTTGCACTTTAGGGGGAAATCTATTACACTTGAATTTGTCGCCATGACACTTGATCAGTTTATCGATATTTTTACCATCCGTGAACATGCTGAAACCAACTCCCTTAGAAGTCAAACAACTCAATATATGTTGAATTACATGATAAATTTGGATAAAATGGCTCTCACATCTTGTTAAGTTCCACTTGCGCCAATTTATCTAGTGTTTCCTGTGCATGCAATGAAATTGATTTTGAGAATAGTGTAGAGCTCTGCTCTATCTATTATAAACCCGCATAGGTGAATTTTAGAAAGTAAAAATAAAAGGTACATTCTAGAAACGTAGTTGGTCAAATATTTCCCAACTAAAAGCTTCCAGGTGATGACTATTTGATTTATAACCCTCATAAGATGCATTTCCATCTGTTTTCTCATGGTAACCTAATCCCTCATTAAAGGAGGTTCATCCTCTTCTTAGGAATATGAAACTTCCTCCTCTTTGATCTATAAACAGACTAGAGGGTTGAGGGATGAAGGAGGTCAAAATTTAGAGAATACAAACTTATGTTGTTAGTTTGAGATTGGAGAGCTTGTCACCAAAGGAGAATATTGAACGCATTTGGGAGGGACCTCACAACATCAAGGCGAATGTTGTAAGGATATTATTATATTTTCATTCATATAGATGAACATTCTCTCCCATCGATTTTGTCTTTCGTGAATCATGAATAGTTTGCAATTGTTTATTATATTTATCAAGAGAAATTCAATCCCTAATTTCCTTGATCATTAGGCTAAGTTGTTTGGATTATTATATCACATGTGCTTTTATCTTTTTATGGTTTATGTTTGCAGGTCTTATCAAGCATTGAAGAGCTACATCAAGTCACAACTAGGGATCTTCATCAGACATTTCATGAAATTGGTAAGAGGAATATCCATTAGATATAATGCTTATAATTCAAAAAAGTTCAGCTTAGGGAAAGGGTCAGTTCATTTGTCATGATTCTAGTTTCCATTTAGTATACAGGGAGATCTCTCTTATTTGCAAGAGGGATTGTCTAGTGTAACAATATCTTAAACTACAATTCACATTCAACTACAATTGCATAAGCTCAATTCCCACAGGCACATCAATACATGAAGTATGCATCTCTATGATTAGCTAGTTAGCTTCATGATCCTTTCTCCACCTTTTTTATGTTTTCTCAATAGCACAAACATAACAATTTAAAACATGATCTCTAGTCAGTGATTGTGAGGGAGAACAAAATAAAAAATATGATCCTCCAGCCAACACCATTTTCAACAATTATAACAAACAATATATATCCTTCTACACACAAAGTCAAAGCTCCATTTTAGTGATCCCAAACTCCACACACATGATATAGTCTGTAATTCGAGTATATCCCTCATGTGATTTCCTTATGGGAATCTTCCACACAACTTTAATCGAATCCTCGATACAATGATATTCAAGTGAACAACTTAAATATTTCAGTGAAATACTTTAGCACAACCTCGAAACAGTCTTCAATATAGATAAATGCACAATACAATGCACTGCTCCAACACACATGATAATACATCCATTCCTTCAATATAGAGGTAGCATTGATTTTCAATACCAATAAATCTTTTTTGAGGAAAGAACTAATTTAGCACCACGTGACAACGTTTCCACATATAATATGTTTGATTGAAAGATATATTCCTCTCCACACTGATCATGACTCCATATATCATGAAAATAGATTTTACAACACAAAAATGATGGTAGATGTTGTGGTTTTAACTTAAGGAATATCGCTTTCATGTTTTGTAGATTTCATTTATGAAACACAACGATTTGACGCATCAAAATTTTCCTTCAATGACTATCACCTTTGTTCTCACGGAATGACCCCTCCAACATAAATACACACCACTTCCACAATCTCACTATGGCCCTTGAGACTCAAATACACCATTTGATAGAAAGGTGGTCTGTCTCATTTGAAAACAAAGTTTGGTTACATCACTTGAACTTGATAGTAAACACATCCAATGAAATTTATATTCCATGGCCCACGGTGCAATTGTGGATTTGTGATTATAACAATATCTATTTTTTATAAGCTTCTTGAATGGATGGAGACAATGGTCTTTAGTGATGTGCTGTCAAGCCCAACATCGACTTTGCTCAGACTAGTGCCATAGTGAAAATCCTATAGTATCTTCTCATATCTGCATTTTATCACACATGATCCATATGAAACCCTATGCTCTTATACCAATTGATGTAACCTATGTTCCCATGTCCAAACATCAAAACCACTAGAACGTTGCCAAGATCCCCAAAAATCACAAAGGAAAAATTAAAATTTACCTATAAAACCACCATGGCCATTGAGACAGTTGTTATGGTTCAAATCCCAAACAAACCCCAATTTTTTTTTAAATCTTTCGAGTAGAACCCTTCTGAGGTAGATCTTTCCCAATTTCATCATTTTATTGTACCCTAGCCTGACTTTGAACACATAAAAAATTACGTAACTATTACGGAAAATTATCTATTCTAGTTAGTCCTTCTTGGTCAATCCTAGACTCATCTAATTCCTGTCAATTGCCAAATTTCCTGGAGAAATAAATGGATTTTGAATTTCCACCATCATTTCGTTTCCACTGTGGTATTTTCTTTGGCCTCCTATTATACGCGAGGTATGTCCTTTCCAATTCTAACTTTCTTCTCCTTTCTTTAGCTTCCTCCCTCTTTATTATTCCCACATTCCTTTTATGCTATGTCAAAGCATATTATTTGAATTTTGTACATAGTTCTGGTTCTACACACGCACTGTTCCCTCAACTTTCATAATGTTAGTAGTTATAATCTATCCTTCTCAACCTTTCCAATGTGTTTATATAGGTTTATCATGAACTTGAAGGCTCCTGTCCCTCCTAAGCTTCAACGATAAATACAAAATTGTGTACCCCTGCACACATAGTGAGTGCACATCCAATAGGGTCTTGATTCAATCGAAAGGAATTAAAGAAATGAATACCTAATGTTTCCATACAAAATTGTAACAAATATCTATTGTTGGAAATCAATATGTACAAATATTTACAATATGCCAATTTGGCCTAGTTTTACATTCTATGTCCCATTATGGACTAAGCTAGAGCTTTAGGCTTCACAAAACTTTCTTACACACACTTCACACTCTCACTTCCTATCCTTTATATGATATTTTTCCTCACTATTACACTAACAAAATTGAGATTCTAAACTGAATTAGTTTAGATCCTATGAATACTCACCAAAAAACTATAAATTAGGATTCCGAGATCTCCAACTCTCTCATGGGATCCAACTAACCTATGAATCTCTCTAAGTCACTGCATATTCCAGACATTTATCCATGAGAATATATCTCATGAAAAATCCATCTCTAGATAAATATTTATCTAGAATTAATTATAACTTAAGGTATCACACTCCATTACATAGGTTAGAGAAGCAAATCCATTGTAATGAAGAAATCATTAGTATTGAGGTTTGTATGCTCCTCAATCGAGAACATACAAAACATGTATGAAAATCAACTTTTACCTTGAGGTCCAGTGTTGCAACCTCTCTCTAATAACAATATGTAATGCCCCCTCCCACATTTACCTGCCTCTACAAGATCTTAGGGTAAATGTGAGGTTGGGTGTTACTATGACATGAGACAAACTCCAAGTTCCAGTTATGGAAGTGGGTCTTGCAATATGACAATAAACTAACATCCCTCGGAAACAAAAAACCACTCAGGAAGCTGTAAGTAGCCCTATGTGGTCAATCCTTGAGATGGAACCCTTTTTCACAAACCTAACACCCAAACCACACTCACAACACATCATGCATTTAGTTATGAGGCTATGACCATAGGCATGGGCCTTCTTTCATTCTGTTATGACCTAAATTTCCTAGTTCAGTGCCAACAATTCCAATATTTGAGCCACTTTTCTAAGCTAGCCTCTAGACCACTTCCCACAACTTCCTATAACTTTAAAAAATCATGATTAAGTTGATAAAAATTATGAACATTTAAATTTGAGCAAGATCTCTACCTAGACATGTCTAGTACAAAATATACATGTCTTAAAACATTTGGTAAACTTATGAGTTATATGCAAAGAATGCATACTCTTTGATCATAAATCTTTGAACTTCATCTAAGAATAACCAAGAAGGTTTAATTTCCTCTCATGTAGCGACAAAAACATTCGTTAGCCCATGCATTCATCAATCATTAAAATTCTTATTATACCATGAACAAGGGCCATAGACAAAGAACATCATAGAACGATGCTTACATCAAACATATAACCATAATATTCACCATGAAATATATGACATAAAACCATCATAATAAAAATTAAAGGTTCTCATTAATCATAATAGGAAAATAAATCTTATTAACATATGAAAAAGCCAACCATGTCACAGTCTTCCACATACGACCTCATAATAGATTGATATGAACCAAATATTTCATTCATCTAATCACCCTCGTGCCATATTCCAAGGATGAATGTAGAATATCATGGGATAAATGAAGACATAATCAAATATGACTCCTGAGATTAAATCACCAACTAATTGGGTTGGGACTCCACCTCCTAATTGGGACTCCTCTCCTCATTGTATCAACTAATTCCACCCTCAAGCTATCGTGATCTCACCTAAATTGGTCCTAATTTCAGAAAACCAAACCATGGTTAGATGCCTCAAAAGTTCTTCGTCGTAACTTGATGAAGTTTACTGTCTCCACCCATCTATCGAGGGATTCTCAGAGAAAACCATATCAACCCCCAACTGTTAATTTTTCTTAAGGAAATATTGTCCTTTGCTTTCATAATTGCATTTTTTTCTTTTACACATTAAGTTAACCCCATAATATTATTCATATTTATATCAATATTTAGCAATGTATGAAACTATGTAGAAAGAACAATATCACCATCAATGCAGTCAAACATAAAGTAACAATAGAAAAATTCACAGATAGAGACACCACGATTGGTCGAAGACTAGTGAAAAACCCACTATGGGGAAAACCACTTCAACTTCTTCTTCTTATTTGATCGTTATTGAATAATTCAATAAAAGATAGTATAATGATCCATATCTTCATCGATATAACGGTATAGACAAATCAACTTAAAAAATATCATAAGATGAACCCATCAATGCCAATAATAACAAAAATCATTCACAATCCCATAATCAACTGTCATTATCTGTGGTAAAATTGTGAACATTAAGGTCAATGAGCGAAATATGTGGTCATCTGAAAAACCAAATGCTAGGTCTGAACCACACCCAAAAAGTGACACATGTGCAACTGAAACCCTTCAAACCCACACATGAACCTATGGTTATGACATCAAAGGGGAGTCTAAGCTACCACCATCTATCACATTGGAGAGCATGTCTGAATCTGAATCTACAATGAGGAGCTAAGTCTCAACCAAAAATGACTGTCAGCAGGGGTCCCTATGCTACCACTCGGGAAACGTTAGAGACCTTATCATCAAGGAGTGAATCTTAACCTAGAACCACATTGGGGAGCACATGTCAACCTAGAATCTCATGGTAGAGATAAACATCTTCATCCCGATATCGAGCAATAGGTGATGTAGGGGAGCACATATCAAAAGATCATATTTCCCACTGATCTTCCCAAAAAAGGCACTCAATAGTAATGTGGTAGAAAAAATGCCTCATAATCCAATTTTGGGTGAGTTATCTAACTTACCAAAGGCAAGGATCACACACCGTCAAGACTCCGCAACCCTTTGGCTAGATGGGGAGGGACAATAAAAAAAAGCCTAACTTGTGTGTATGATGCCAACTCGAGTATATTGTCTAAAGGAGAATATAGGGGAGTAACATCTCAAACCCTATGGGTAATATATAGGGCAGTAACATCTACGACATGATTGTCTAGAGGTCCCTCAACCTAAAGAGCCCTTCATCTCAATTCCTCACACTGGGAGCTCAGATTGGAGGGGAGATTTTTCTCAGTGTTCTCAATCAGTCTTTCTCTATGTATATCAGGAACATGTCATCGTAATCATATTTGGTACTTTCTATAACACCCTAATCACACATATACCCAAGCAACTGGCCAACTGAGGTAAACATTTCAATGAGAGGCCATTATCATATGATTCGACCTCCTAAGTCACATGAAGGAAGTAGAACCAACGAAAACACACTAGAAGGACACCCAACATCATCAACAAAACCATCAGAAGACTAGTTACTCAACCAAAGAGCCTGTCCCTCAGTCCCGCTATTGTTTTAGGTCTCTTGGGCCATAGGCTCTCTAATGATATGGCCAAGGGAGTAACCAACAACCTAAAGTCTCTCTAACAGGCCTGCCTACTAGTGACTGCGAACCTGAATTTTCATTGTTCTTCCAGCCACCCCAAAATTTAAGCCACTTTCTCAGGCTCAGAGCCTAGGACACTGCCCAAAACTGATACATCTCTTCAATTCAATAGAGTAACATGGAAATTAAATTACTAAAGGAAATACTTGTTCAAGAACTTCAATGGATCCCTAATAGCCATGATAGGCATTTTTTGAAACATATCGTCAACATGTAAACTACAGGTGTAAATATCATAGTTAAGTGCGGGGATCTTATACTTATCTGAGAATCTTTATGAACCATTGTTCCGTCATGTCAATTTCTGCATTATAATATATTAGTTCATCAACATAATATCCATTCACATACAAGTAAAAGAACGCTAATATCCATACATAACTGTTGTAATAAAATGTGCATATAACCAACATAATAGGAACATAAATACAATAAAGATCACAACGATCAAATCCATTAAAACATAAGTACATTTACATAGGGAAATCAACAAAAGGATTTCTCATTAATGAATGCAATTAACCAACCAGAGATGGGACTACAACATTCCACCTAATTGTAGAATGGTTGAGCCAAATATCTCTTCAACCATTAAACCTCGTTCCATATTCCAAGCATGAATGTGGGATCTCAAAGAACACATAAGTCAAAACTCATCGAGGGATTCCATAGGCCATACACCTCAACCCATCAAACAATGATTCCACCTCGCAGTCAGACATCACCAAAACCATCATAGGATTGGTCTCCTTTGAAGCCTTAGAGGGATTTTATAGCGTTTTTCCAACCAAGGCTTCCAGAACTAGTAACTCAAACCACAAAGTATACAACACTTCCAGAGGGTTTGTCTAACTAGGTCTTCCCTTAATAGTAACTCAACCCACGGAGGGCTTTGAGATCATTTTTTGAAGAAGGATTCCAGGAGTAGTAACTCAACCCAATATGTTGCAAGGCTTCTTGAGTGTTTATTCAATCAAGACTTCTAGGAATAATAACCCAAGCCAAGCTAAGAAAACATGAGAGCCAACCAAAAATAAGCAATGAAAGTAAAACCAAAATCACCATGGCTATTGAAGGTATGAAAAGGCTAGGAAATCCACTGTCGATCCAGTAAAACCTCCATGCTAATGACATATCATAACCAAGAAACCACTTGCATGTGCCATGCATGTCAAAACTAGTGAAGAAATCATACATTCGACTTGGTACTTGTAAGAAAATTTGATGTAGTTGATTATGCCAATGCCTTCTTGTGATTTCCAATGCTTCCTTTGCCTTCTTGCTCCAAGAATACAAGTATGCCACAACCTCCAAGAGTACTCCAAGAAATCTCTAAGTATACAATAGTACGAGGGAGAGAGAAAATGAGAGAGCTCCAACACTAAACTGGGAAAAGGTGACCAATTGATCCTCATAAGCCTTTTTATGAATGTCGCCTCTATTTTCTTTGTTTTCCATTACTTTCCTCCTGACATAAAACCTGTCACCTTTCAACTCCATTTTATCCTAATTTCCATTATTTTCATAAATAAATGTGCCAAAATGCCTGTTAATGCCTTAGCCATTGCCTTTGCCATAAATGACCAAATGAAGACCCCATAGGATGTCTTGCACAACATTCAACTTGGAATAATTCTCCTAGTCATCTGTGGCTATTTTTTTTAACATTTATTATGTGGAATTTTCAATTGGACTGTTATGAAACCCTCCCCATTCGGACCACCATCCTTGGTGTTCAATGACACATATACCTCAACAACATGCTAAAATAAGACATACTACTTATGGAGCTTTATAACACAACTCGATCGAGTATTTACAATGGAAGATCTACTCAATAAAGAACATCATGACAACACGACAACATACCATAAAGTGGAGCTTTATAAAAATGCTTATTACGATATTTAAAATTATCATCCTGGTGAGTGACAAATCATATGACATAATAACATCATGATAACATAACCACATGATATCATAATAACATAATGCCCATACCGCATAATGGAGCTTTATAATAGAACTCGTTACGGTATCTACATCCATACACGAGTGTACATATAACAATATCATCAAAATATATATACCAAAACATATGCCAAATCATATATCAAAACATATATCGAACATATAGTAACATCATATCCAATCATATATATCAAAACATCATTTAGCATATATCAACCATCATAAGCCATATATCGATCACCATAAATCACATACTAAACCAACATAAAACAAATAATAAACCACGATGAAGCATATACCAAGCCATCATAAGAAAATACTAAACCACCATAAGGAAACTACCAACAACCATAAGCGATCACGAAACCACCATATCAAAGCTTCTTTGCTCAACCGGAAAAGAAGGAACCATACATGGCTCACCTCTGATCCGCCCTCTCCCATGTAGCTTCGCCTTTCCCAACGAGCTTCCATTGAACTTTAACATGCTTGATTGGTCGGTTCTAGAGCATAAGCACCTTTTTCTCCAATATACACTCAGACTCCACCTGGAATTATCCATCCGGTTTCACCTATAACACAGACCAGTAAATTACATTATCAACACCTTTAACATAAGTGTTCAGTAATGACACATGGAAAACATCATTGAAATTCATGGTGGGAGGTAGTGAAAGTCAATAGGATTCTGGCTGAATACTCTAAATGATACTGAAGGGTCCACAAAAAGTGGTGCCATCTTGGCACATGATCCAATTTGCAATGAGCTCTTCTTCGGTTTGATGTGAAAGTACACATATTCCCCAACCTGAATCTCCTTGAACCACCTGTTCCTATCATAATAACTCTTCTACCTATCCTGTTTCCTTTACATTCTTCTGAATAACCTAAATTTCCTATTCCATGTATGTCAACATATCTAGTCCAATCAATAACCTGCTAACCAGATCACTCAAACTGATATGAGTGTTACAACTCCACACATAGAATGCCTCAAAAGGACTCATCCTCAGTGACTCATGATAATTGTTGTTGTATGAGAAATATACCAAAGGGAGATACTCTTCCCACATCTACTACTAATGCATCACATACATCCTCAACATTTCCTCTAATAACTAGTTGACCCACTCTGTCTGTCCATCCATATGTGGATGATAAGTTGTGTTGAAGGCCAACTGTGTGCCCAAACCTGCAGACAACTCTTTCCAAAACATGGAAGTGAACTTCGCATCCCTGTCTGACACAATCTTCCTTGGAACGACATGTAGTCTAATAATGTCTCGAATGAATACCTATGCCACATCACTGGCTCAAAATGTAGATTTCACCAGAACAAAGTGTGCAACCTTTGTTAACCTGTCCACAATGAGCATTATGGGATCATGCTACTTCACTGTTTTTGGAAACCTTTTAATGAAGTCCATGGAAAGGACCTCCCATTTCCACTATGGAATCATAATCGGTTGTAGTAGTCCACTGGATGTTTTCATTCTCCCTTCACTCGCTCACAATCAAACAATCTAGCAACAATATCTACTACATCCCCTCTCAAGTTTGGCCAATAGTAAGATATCTTCACTGCAGTTACAGTCTTCTAGTAACTTGTTTGACCTAAATACATTTCATGCTGGAAATGATATTGTGGGGAGGGGGAGGGATCAATATTATCGATCAATAATTCTATTTCCAAAACTGATTTATATATGCTACTTCTGTGAAGTGAACTAGCATGTACACGCAACTATGATTAGAGAAATCAAGGTATACCTAGAGAACTTGTGATTTAGATAATTTATCATGTGTTGATATTTAACCAGTGCATCAATAACTTATTAAACAGTGCAGTAAAAGAGAATAAAGCATCACACATAAGAAACACACATGAACACCAATATTTAAGGTGGAAACCTAATGTGGGTGAAAAGCACCTCCTGTTGTCATCTCTATCTTCTTTTAATAATAAGAAAAATTGTTTACAATCTCATACTGGTGCAGACTCATGCCACTACGTAGGCACCCACCTGCAGAAGGCTACAACCTTCTCTTGTTTTCCAGCTTGTAAAGGAAGAGAGATGCAACCCCCTATCTCTTATGCTAGCCAATGTGATTACTAGTATGTAGGTAGCGACCTAGAGAAAGTTGTGACCTTCTCTCTTCCTCCAGGGACCACATTTCATAAATTTTCAAACTGTATGCTCCTGGTACACAACAATACACATGAAAGCATTGTTTCATCAAATTTTCATACTAGACCCATCAGAAACTTTGAAAATCAAAATGCATCAACCAACAATCAGTTAATCTAAACAATCAGATTACTGTCACCATAACACTGTGCTAAACCTAGGAATCAGCTGCAACCTCAAAAATCATGCATTAGAATGTACACACTACTTTACTGAACCCAACCTACATGTATATGCTACTTCCTGTAATCAAACCTAAGTATACCTTCAAAACTACTGAAACATTAAACATATGAATCAAGTGTGTACCGACCACCAATATACTGACCATCTACTGTCTGTTTATAGAGATTTACATAGGCAGCAAAAGAGATCACCCTTCTCACTTATATAATCAGTCAATCAGATATCACACTCCTTATTCATTCAGTTTTACATTCAGATCTAAGAAGACTTCATTGACAGAAGACAATAAAATAACATCACTGATCTGATAGATCAGTCATCCTTGAACATCAAGCTTTTCTTTTGCATACACTACTTGGAAGAGATGAAGCAACATGTATGTGCACCTTCACCAAAGCGAAACATCGTACAGATCTGCAAATACTAACATCATAACTTCCCTGCACTTCTGGACTTTAGACAAACCCATGTCACGATATTTAAAGAATAAAATAGGTGTACATAATCATATCTAGCCCAATGAATATTAGATCATTCAATAATAAGTCATTTTCAGGTCTCATGATCCTAATCCAATATTGAATTCAAGGTGCACAAAGTATTTTAGATGAAATCACAAACATAGCCCCTGCAACATAAAATATACTTCAGATAGAAGTATTCCTTAGAAATCCATACACTTGCACATTTTCCTTTTATTTAACACTTCATAAGATATTAATTCCTTGTGTACTGAGGCCTTTGATAATATCCTCCTTATATACTTATATCCTTCATCAATACCTTGGACTAAAACCACTTAGGATCAATAACTTAGACCAAATACCTAGGGTCAATACATCAAACCAAATACCTTGGATGAAAACATCAGACCAAATACCTCAGACCAAAACCTTGGTTCTCCATCATGTATGTTGTTTTCCTCCTGTGGCACTGTGTGTATACATATACTCTCTCTTTTTTCTGTGAACCTCTGTGTATACACTGTTTTGACTAAGTGGACATGGGTATACTTCTTAAACTACTTTACATCAACATTTTCCTTTATGTTCTATATCCTAATCAATAGACCTTACTTCCATCTTCCTGTTCTTTGGTACCACTACCTTGTTACCTTTGAATATACCTATACTACTGTGAGTTTCCTTTTACCAAAACTGAATTGACCTATGAGTGAGTTGCCATCAAGGAAAACACTTGTATCATAATTCCAATGATGGTGTTGATTATTGTAAGTTGTAGAAATTGTTATAGATAACATGCAACACCAAAATACTCTTCCCCTTTCACAATAAGGGAAAAGGGCTGACCAAGAAACTTTGCTCCTTTCATATACGTTATGATATCGATGATCCCCCTCAGTACATGCTGAGTCTATAGAGATATGATTCAAAATAATAACATGACTCTATAACTCAACTAAGTGAGTATGACCTCCTTATGACCAATGACTCATACATACGTCCATCACCCAACCAAGTCAGGATACACCACATTTGAATCATCCACCCAACCAAGTGGGGATATACCAATTGTTTATACATGACAGAAATACAATAAATATTGCATCATCCATCCCATGTAAAGTGGGGATACAAATTACATAATTTGTCCAATAGCACTCATTCAAATATATGAGAAGTCATATCACACCTTAGACATTTACATGACTTAAACAACAAATGGTATAAATACCTGAAGCCATAGCTGGACCCAACAACCATAATGCCAACAATCTAGAATGTGTGTGAAGGCTAATGCTCCCCCTGATCATGTGCTACTTGTGCATTGTCAACAAGTCATTCATCAATGCGTCTTTGTCAGTCAGATAAAAATCAATGAAAAAATCATATCATCAAACTGTAATCATGAACATCAGACAAAGAACCCATATCAGAGTCTGACCCATTGTTTTTCTATCATAAAAACATATACGCTCCTTCGGCCACAGAAACCCATGTGTATACGTGACTATACTTCATGAAACCTGTGTATAATAATATTCCTATAAAAAACTGGATTTAATAGTGGAATGATGTAGGAACTACTCCCAGCTTTTGTCTGAGATATTTAGATGTTTCTCTGGGTAGTGGTTTAGTGAATATATTGACAACCTATTGTTTGGAGGGAGCATACTCCAATTTGACCTTCTGTTCAAGCACTTGTTCTCGTTAAAAAGGGTACTTGATGGGTATGTGATTGGTCTTGGAATGCATGACTAGATTTTTAGAAATATTGATGGCACTTATATTATCACATAGAATGGAAATGGGTGGAGGACATGTGATATGAATGTCTTGCAATGTTTGCATTATCCAAAGTAGTTGTGTACATTGTTGGGACAGGAAAAAGATATGATTAATCTTCGTAAAATTCTTCATTTACCGTTCATGCTTATACGATTATCTCTGTTTATAGATTAGAATGAGGAAAATATCAGCTAAGGTTGGATGAAATAATTTGGTGATAGAATAGGGAAATCTAGTACACAAAACTGATTTTTTGATATCTTTCTGTGCAGAGCTGTGGACTGGGCAAAAGCCATTTAGTTGACAGAACAACAAGACGCCATAAATGGGAAAAGCTATAGCGTCTTGGGCAGACAAGGAAGTGGAAGATTAGCTTGAAAATTGATATTTTATCACATGATCAAATCATGTATTGCAAAATCCTTAGGGTCCCCTCATCCTGAGGATTCACTTTTATCCAATTACTCTTTTATGTTATATATAGGGCCCAAAGGCAATTAGAGACTGTTCAGACTTTGATAATCTATAATTATTCTTTTTAAAAACATATATGATGTTATATCAGTTACTTTGTAAGATGTTACTTGCAACTAATGAGAGAAGGTTGCATTTGATACATATTCATATTCTGAGTTCTTATTAAGCAGAGGCCTCTGGTGACTCTGGGCCAAGTCACAAGAAGTACTACTTCTCCCCTATGTTATAGATTTTATATCTAGTCTTTGTTATTGATTTAATGTTCATTCATTAGTTATTTCATTTATCATAAAGGTGTGTCATGTTGATTCATATCACTATTCAATTAGATTCAAAGTGAAGTCATGTGACATAATTAAGTAGTGCTTTGATTGAATGAGTGAATTAGTGTTAATAGAAGATTGTTGTTCATTTCGAATTGATGTTATCATACATATTGAAGATAAGACTGATTAAATCTACATATTGCACTATAGATCGTGTGCTATTTAGAAATCCTTAATTACTATTTGTCGTTCAATTCTTGTTTGTTGTTCAGTTACTGTTGCTATTCAATTGAGAATTGCACGTTAACTTGGGTTGCTTTAGATTAACAGTGTTGTTCAATAGTTATAGTTTCTTTCCTTTATTGAGTGAATTAGCCTTAAATGTATTTGAAGAATTCTAAGTGTGATTTTTATTTGTATTGACTTTAATCGATTTCAGAACAAGTTGCATAGAATTACAGAGTGTGTTAAGAGTATTTCTTCCATAGATAGTTCTTTCCAAAATTGTGTGAATTGAATTCAATAATTATTTGTTAGTGATTGCAACGATTCATCATCAGATAACCTCTAGATTCACTACATATACTGTGCTGATACTCTTGAGATAAAAAGACTTAGATCAGGTTGAAAACTAATGTAGGGATTGAGATTGCCTATAAAAAGACGTCTTAGTGAGCCAGCATTTTGGCACCATTGCTAGGGAGATTCTTTCAAGTGATTATTTTTATCTTTTGTTGTGAAAGAATTTCGTTTTAAAAAATGAAAGGTAAGTACTTGCGTACCTAGCAAGTAAAGTGCTTTCTTACCATCCTACTTTACGACAAAACCTTAGACTTTAAATATGGATTTGCTTTTATGAGTGACTACAAATAGAAAAATAGAAAAAGAGAAAAATCTTCCACAAAAACCCACAAAACCCAAAGGATTGGTGAACCTTGGGAGAATGACCATTATAGACAAAATCTTTAGAAGAGTAGAGTCTCAAGCATCAGCAGGATTCTAGGCTATACCTGGAAAAATTTCTATTGTTATCCCTCAAGCAACAGGCTCACCAACTGCATCTTACACTGAGGTTCAAAGCCAAGTAGGAGGATTGGAACAGAGTATTCAAGCTACAATATGCTTATACAAGAGGGAAAATCTTGTAACTTAAGAGAAGGAAATGGAGAAACTATTGGGGCTGCTAAAACATAACCACAACTATCTGAACAAGGATCTCCTGAGATCCCAGACCTAGGTAGTGTTATAAAGCTAGCTCGGGTTGCTAACTCTCTGCTTACTACAGAAGCACGGCTTGAAATCCCTGAATATTATTGGCACATCTTTGATCGAATGGCATTTTAGCCACCCCAAGATAAAACCTTGGCATTATGGTACCCCATAGTCGACCAGGTGGCCAATGCTCCTAGGAATCTATCCATCTGCAGAGCATCCCAAACTTCCATGGGATGATCACAAAGGATCCTAATTCCTTCCTCTTTGAGATTGATGTCCTCTGTAGAGGGTATGACTATACCACAGGCCGCCAAAATCTAAAACTATTCCCTTCCACTCTAAAAGGGGTAGCTCTAAGATGGTCTATGGGTCTAGGTGGGTGAACTAACAACTCTTGGGATGAAATGAAAACCTCCTTCCTTAAAAGATTCCAGGACATTTGTAAAACTAAGGAACTGAAAGATGAGATTTTCAAAATGACTCCAAAAGATAATGAAACACTAGAAGAATATGTAGAATAATTTAATTATAATTTGCAGCAGTCTCCACACACTCACCTACCAAAAGAAGTCCTAATATCTATCTTAATTAAGGAATGAAAGAGGAATGGGTAGAAACTCTAAAATTAATGGCAAAAGGAGATATTTCATAGGAAGACTATAATGAAATTATTCTTTTGTGTATCACGTGTGCACGGGGAAGCACACGCACAGGAGCAGGAAGCCGAGATCTAATTAGCAGAGGAAGGAAGCCATAGAAAGGAGGTGTAACACGGATGGAGATCGATAACCTCCTGGAAGATTTTAAGATGGATATCCTGGGCACTTTTACAACATAATTGGACGTCCTACAGGCTAAACAAAAACAGGCTTTTGAAGAACAAAATTTGGCTATCTTCTACCCATGTTGTCAAAAGAAACACATCCAATGGGAATGCCCATTAGACATGGTTCAGACGTGTGCCATATGTACTAAAGATGACGACATTGAACAATGTCATTCATTTCCCGGGATTAAAGGAGTATATAAAGAAGCATAGGAAGAAACATAATTGGTGTATTTGATGAACCAATGTCGACAATGGCAAGCTAAACCTACATGTATCTCACAAGAGGCACTGTAATTCTTTCCTTCCTCACAGTTTAATCAATATCAGAACCTTGGGGAAGCCTGGAAAGGCCAATGACCCTACCCAAATTGGCAGAGCCCACCATTCCCTATGACATCCTAGCCAACACAATCTTTTCAAGGAAATGGTTGTTTGAATTCTCCATTTACTCATGTTTGGCAAGGGAATCCCTATCAATCCCAGTGGCCTACGTCCACCTCTCAATATCCAAATTGTTCTACAAATTTACAGTGACCTCTGGGGATATATAATGTACCTATGGGGACAATCCCTCATCCTCAACCCCCTCTATTAGCTCTGTATACATTACAACAGAATTCTTAAACTCCTATGTGGCCACAATTACCAGCTTAGCCGAACCTGAATCTTAATAACAGAACAATCTAGTTGGTATAGATTATCAAGAGCTCAGAGTATGAGATAGATAAGAAAGAATCTAATGAGCTCAAATTGAGGTCGGGGCATGTCATTTCCCCTAAGGAAAACAGGGACCAGCCTTCAATCGAAAATGTAACTCCACTTGTACATATTGCACCACCTATAAATAATACTGAAACAAAGCAAGGGGAAGAAAAAATCAGCATGGTGACCCTGAAAAACATATAGTCACTTCTCCTCCATTCCATTGAAATACTAATGATACCTAAATCGATTGCCTACCCAGATTTCTATCTTGTAGGGGAAATAAAAAAATTGTGTATTAATATCCCTCTCCTCTAGGCCATCCAAGACATTCCCATCTATGCCAAAACAATCAAGGAATTGTGTGTAAGGAAGCCTGTGAAGTAGGTAAAAATCTCACCCACTATCCATGTTGTAGGAACCTTATCCGATTTACTCTTTAGAGAGGAAACTCCAATAACGTATGAAGATCCTAGAAACCCCATAGTAATAGTTCATATATATGGCCGCTCTTTTCCGAATACACTAGCTGATCTAGGAGCTGCCATTAACATATTAACAACATAAACATGTCAAGCACTTGGTGTTGCGGCCCTGGAACCAACCACCACTTTATTAGAACTTGCTTACCGATTAGTGGTAAGACCAGAAGGGACCTTAGAAGATATCACAGTTTATGTTGACTCATGGGAATATCTAGTAGATTTCCTATTTATAAACCCAAGGAGTAGGTTGGATGGGCATCCTTTGATTCTAGGCCGACCTTGGCTAGCAACAATTGATGCATATATTGGCTACCGAGAAGGCAGCATGACTATTACAAAGTGGGATGTTGTAAAAAATCTGGTGTTATATCCTCCTACGAGGCCAAGCTTAACCATTGTAAAAATATGTAAGTAGCCATTAGCGTACTTGAAAGAGAGCATCTGTTCACCACTCACAATAGCGGAGGCACTGGAATTTAAAGATCAGAATGAAGATGACGTTATCAGTAATTCCATAAATCATCCAGCTAATGTGAGTAATGTGCAATGTCAAATGTTGAAAGAAATCCTTGATAACAAAGCCATGGAAGATCCCTTAAAGGATACAAACAACCAACATATTCATATGTCTGATGTTCATAACAAAACACCCATTGAGATCGAGTGAGGCAGAGTTATAAATATCAATGAAAATCTAGATAGCGAACATCAACATAAGCTTATCTAGGTCTTACAGAAAAATAAAGGGGTTTTTATGTGGGATTATTCAAATATGAAAGGGATAGACACACATCTATGTACACACCACATCTATATAGAGAAGGAAGCTCTACCCATCCAGCAACCTCAACGGAGGTTGAACCCACACCTTAAGGAGATGATGAAAGAGGAATCGCAGAAGCTACTAGATGTAACTTTTATTTATCCTATCTCAGATAGTAAATGGGTCTCTCCATTGGTCGTCGTCCCTAAGAAAAATGGGAAGTTCCATATTTGTGTAGAGTATCATCAGTTAAACAAGGTAACACAAAAATATCACTTCCCCCTCCCATTCATTGATTAGGTCCTCGATACATTGGCAGGGAAGTAGTTCTTCTCCTTTTTAGATGGTTTCACCGGCTACGATCAAATTCAGATTTCTCGTGAAGACCAGGATAAGACAACCTTCACTTGTCCTTGGGGCACATTCGCATACAAGGTATTGCCATTTGGCTTGTGTAATGCCCAACCACATTCCAGAGAGCTATACTCATCATCCCTTCCGATCTAATAAATGAAGGTTTAGAGGTATATATCGATGACTTTACTCCATATGGGGATGCCTTCAATCAAGCATTACAAGCACTAGAAAAGGTCTTAGAACGATGCATTTCTACCAGGTTATGTTTAGGCAATTTCAAGTGTCACATGATGATGACTAAGGGCATGATCCTGGGAAATTACATCTATGCAGTAGGAATACAGGTAATTATTTTACTGCCTACCCCCTGCACTCAAATAGAGGTATGTAGCTTCCTAGGATATGTAGGCTATTATTGTAGGTTTATTAAAAAAAATTGATAGATTGAGGCACCCTTATATGCTCTAACTAGAAAAGTGGATTTCAGTTGGTCTCACAAGTGTGACACAATTTTTGTAGGTTTAAAGAAACTAGTTTCAACAACACTAGTATTACGTGGACCAAATTGGGAGCTGCCTTTCCACATTTCCACGAACACATCAAATGTAGCTATAGGTGTTTTCCTCGGCCAGGAGGAGGACAAGAAACCTTATGCTATATATTATATTAGCAAAAATATCACTTCTCCAGAACTTAATTATACAATGACAGAAAAATAATTCTTAGTTTTTGTTTATGCAATAAAAAAATTTAGACACTATATAACCGGATACCAAGTCCTTTTTTACACTGATCACTCTGCCATTCATTATTTAGCTAATAAACCAAACACAAATGGTCGAGTAACACGGTGTCTATTTCTTTTGCAAGAGTTCCACATTACCATTAAAGATCGTCCCATGAAGGAAAACCCAGTGGGTGATTTTCTAACCCGAATCTCGAAGGTGAATGATCCACTGGCTGTAGATGACCAATTTCCAGATGAACACCTAATTGCCATGGCAGTCAAGATTCCATGGTATGTAGACGTGGAAAATTATCTTGCAGTATGGAAGCTACCTAAACATTTGATAATAAGAGAAAGAAAGCTAATTGTTCAGCTCAGTGACCAGTTCTCTTGGATAGGCAGATATATTTTTCATATAGGGGCTGACATGTCTATATGCATATGTATCCATGAGGATGAGATCCATGACTTTTTAAGGGCTTTCCATGATGGACCTTGTGGGGGACATTTGGAAAATCGAAGGATGGGACATAAGGTATTACAAATGGGCTATTATTGGCCAATTATTTTTAAGGATGCTAAAAAACATGCCCAGGCCTGTGATAGTTGCCAAAGGATGGGTTGGCCTAGCCAATCTAATGAAATTCCTTTGTAGCCCCAATTAGTCATAAAACCCTTTGAGGGTTAGGCATTGAACTTCATAGGTCCATTCCATCCACTACTCAATTAGAAGGCCTACATACTAGTGACCACAGATTACGTGAAAAAAATGGTGGAAACAGTAGATTTACCAAAAGCCATAGAGGAAGCAGTGATCAAATTCATTTTTAAGCTATTGTTGTGGTATGGATTACCATGACGAGTGATCATAGATGGGGGAAAGAAATTCATAGGGTACAAGATTACTACCACTCTCAAAAACCATCATATTACGTACAAGATCACTTCTTCGTATCACCCGCAGGCAAACGGGAAAATCAAAAGCACCAATAAGGTTATAGAAGCAGTTTTGACCAAGACAGTCTCAACACGCTGACAAGATTGGGTTTCTAGACTACCAGAGGCCTTGTGGGCCTATCGTACGACTTGTAGGAATACTACTGGATACTCACTATACCAGCTTGTGTTTGGTAAAGAACCAATTTTTCGAATCGAATTCAAAATAAAGACTTTAAGGACAACCCAGGAAGTAGGGCTGGATTTAACATAAGCCCAAAGTAAGCATCTTCAATAGATTAACGAACTAGATGAGGTTCGATTGCTTTCTTTGCAACAAAATGCAATAATCACCTAGCAAAGGGAAAAATGGCATGACAAACTTATCAAGAGGAAAGCATTTCAAAAAGGGGATTAGGTGCTTCCATATGATTCCAGATTCTAGGACTTCCCGGGCAAGTTGCAAACAAGATGGCGCGACCCTTATGAGATTCAAGAAGTGCAAAATAATGGTACTATTACATTGACTACCATAGATAGATCTGGCCTTTCTATCAAGGTAAATGGGCATCAAGTGTGCCTCTATCATCAACAACTTGCAAAGGAGTCTTTCTATGAGTAGGTACGCAAGGACCCCTCCATGCAAATTCTAGCTGCATGGAATGTGAGCCCAATAGCTTTTCCTTCAAAAAATTGAAATTGCTTGAGAAATTGTAAATAATGTACATATCCTTTTAGCCATTTCCATGTAAATATGATTTTTTTTAGGAATTTTCACAAGGTTTGGAAGTTTATTTTCCTATTTTTGTTTTCTTTGTTGCTCAAACAATTGAACGTCTATCATTCAATTGATTGAGCATCACATTTTCTTTTTTGTTTTATTGTTGTTCAAGCAATTGAACACCTGTCATTCAATTGATTGAACAAGAACATTTTATTCTTTTTGTTTCCGTTGTTCGAAAAATTGAACGTCTACCGTTCAATTGATTGAACAATAAATCTTCTTCTTCTTTTTTTTTCCATTGTTCAAACAATTGAACGTCTGCCATTCAATTGATTGAACAACACATCTTGTTCCTTTTGTTTTTTCGTTGTTCAAACAATTGCACGTTTGTCGTTCAACTGATTGCAGAACACATTTTCCTTTCATTTTGTTTTTGATTGTTCAAACAAATGAATGTTTGTTATTCAATTGATTGAACATCGGTTTTTCCTTCTTCTTTTTTTCCCTATTCAAAAAATTGAACAACACATTTTCCACTTTTTGTTTTTGTTGTTCAAACAGTTGAACAATTGTTGTTTAGTTGATTGAACAACACACTTTCCTTTTTTTTGTTTTTCTCCATTCAAACAATTAAACGTTTTCCATTCAATTGATAGAACAACACATTTTCCTTTTTGTTTTTCTTTGTTCAAAGAATTTAATTTTTGCCATTCAATTGATTGAACAACACATTTTCCTCTCTTTGTTTTCGTTTTTCAAATAGTTGAACAGTTGTTGTTCAATTGACTGAACAACACACTTTCCTTTTTTGTTTTTCTCCATTCAAACTATTGATCATTTGACATTCAATTAATTGAACATCACATTTTCCTTTTTTGTTTTTCATTGTTCAAACAATTGAACAACTACCATTCAATTGATTGAACAACACAATTTGTTTTCATTTTGTTTTCATTATTCAAACTATTGAACGACTGTTGTTCAATTGATTGAACAACACAATTTGTTTTCATTTTGTTTTCGTTGTTCAAATAATTGAACGACCGCCATTCAGTTGATTGAACATCACAATTTGTTTTCATTTTGATTTCGCTTTTCAAACAATTGAATGACTACCATTCAAATGATTGAACAACACAATTGGCTTTTATTTTGTTTTCACTATTCAAACTATTCAATGACTGTCATTCAATTGATTGAACATCACAATTTGTTTTCATTTTGTTTTCGCTGTTCAAACTATTGAATGATTGTCATTCAATTGATTGAACAACACAATTTGTTTTCATTTTTTTTCATTGTTCAAACAATTGAATGATTATCGTTCAATTGATTGAACAACACATTTCGTTTTTTTATTTCATTGTTTGAATAATTGAAGGACTATCATTCAATTGATTGAACAACACTTTTCATTTTCTATCTTGATTTTTCTGTTCAAACGATTGAATGATTGTCATTCAATCAATTGACCAACACCATTTTAAGAAGATAAATTGTTTCATTTATTTGATTATTAGGCCATTCCCTCTTCTTCTTTTGTATTGCAAATAAGCACCATTTGAATCGATTTGTGCCTCTTTTTAGGAAAAATGGTAATAATAATATCATTATGACTTATAAAAGCCTTTTGATGGTTATCTTTATTCATAAGCTAATACGGTGTATCTTTACAATGACTACCTGAACATCTTTTCTTTTGGGCACATGATGAAATGATTTATTATTCTTAATCCATGTTGGCTTATGTTTATACTGCAAAATGAATTAAACTGATTGATATAATGATAAGGATATAAGAGTATAACACTTTCATTGACATCTTTTTACTTCTTACACCATCCTTGACTCTTAAGGAGCAAATGGGCCTCCCTTTTTCTAAAATAAGAATTCCAAAAGAAAAATAACAACATGAAAATGCTTAAAACATTTTGTAAATAGGATAGGGGGTCTCATTACAAGCCAGCCTATCATGATCATAATGATGTAATAGGTGACATTCCAATTTGGCTACCAAACCAAGGAAATTACCTTCTTGATAATTAAATGTGTCAAAAGAACACGGTGTCTCATCATGAGCAAGCCTGATCACTTTGTTACACCCTGGTGAGTGTCACTATGGTTATCTTGTAACCATGCCAGCATAAGTGGTCTCTTTAGGACAAAGAAAAGAAGAATTAATTGTAAGAAGGACCCTAGCTCATTTGGGGGGGAGTTAAAAAGGAACCCTGCCAAGGCTATGAACACCTGTCAGCAGCAGTGGTTGTACTTTTGGTATTGGAGTATCACCTTATATTTCCATATTTCATTTAGCTCTTATCACCTATGGATTAGTTTCTAAAAAGAATTTCCATTTGAGCAGCACTTCTACACGCCGAATAGCATGGTGAATTTAATCTATATTCATTATATTCCATATGTCTAATTATTAAATGACATTCGTTAAACACATACCTCCGATTACGATGATGTGATTAATACCACTCACAGTGATGATCTTTGACATAATGATTTAAAAGCTAATGATTTGCATGCTGTCTTTCTAGATTGGTTGCCGCAATTTATTTTGCATCAATATATTTTCTTTCTTTTCGTGTGCTGAAAGGACGTGGACGCCCTTTTCTTGTCAGAGGGGGGATGTCCTGCATATGCACGACACATATCACGGTTATGGATAAATGTGTGACAATCATTCGGATTACCTCTGGAGTACGAATTGCATGATGAGTATGAATGTGTAATAATTAGTAGGAATTTCTAATTGGATGAAGAACGACAACCATTATGGTGGGTATGAGAACTTACAACCATGCATTAAGTATGGCAGATACGATCAATAACTTAACTAAAACTGATAATAATTATCCAAACAACGTCATTTCCCTGTTAACTGATGTAGCATACATTTCTGTTGTTCTGAATTACGAAGGTAAAACATAATTACATACAAATGAACCAACCTCAGGTGTAGTAACCATGGGTGGAAGAGCTATCTAGAGTGAACCTCGAGTGTTGATGGTGTTAGATCAAGCTCGTGAAATCCTTAACGCACTAGCTCACTGTAGTATTTAAACACATTTCAGGGATTTCATGAGGAGTTAATGGTGGAATTTTTGGAGAATCTGTAGAACGATAGCGTAGTGGTAAAAGGTATAAGCATGACAGTTTTTGAAGAAGTCATAGCCAAAGTCACTGGACTTCTAGCAGAGGGGGCGAAATGGACAGATAAACATGTTCTTTTATATATTGTAATTGAAGTATTCAAGGACTCAAGCATGAAACTGGTATGAAAAGGGAAAGAAATTCATCCTTCGACGTTACAACAACCATGGAAAGAACTGTTGGTCATCATACAAAGATACATTACCTATGACGGCCGACACGATGTAGTAAAGCCCTGACAACTGAAACTTCTAACCATTTGAAAGCAAATAGTTTCAGTTAATTTACCATTTTATCTGAATTCCTTGTTACATGATGTCACCTAACGGGTAAGGACAACTAAAGACCCACATAGCGTAGTCAGCCATCATGGGTTAGTTAAATTAATTATCACAAATAGATTGGCCCAAGAAAAATTAACATGGGACAATATCATAAATCCTACCTTGGCTCCACCCCCATAAAACGTGGAAACAGAGTAGTAAGGAGCAAGAACGCTAGGCCTAAAAAGAACACTAAAGAGAAAGAATTCCTCTGGGCCCTTAGAACCAACAAAGTTAGGTGCTCTATTTGATTGAAAGTCTAGTGACACATCCCAATCGAAGTAGGGGAAGTTGGACCATCCCGCACACCTCCTCCGAATCCGTGAGGCTCCCCTTTGAAAAACTATGAGGAGGAAGTGGCCAAGATATTGGGAAACATGGGAATGTTTACCGAAGATAGATAGTAGCTAGGGAGCATTGAAACAAAAAATTGTACCCCTGATAGGTCTAAGCCGGCTGACAGCCCTGTTCATGTGAAAACCCATCCATTTACTGATGCCATGGAGGAACAAAGGGAGTCAATTCCTTCTATGGAAACACCCCTCGAAACTGAGGTACATGAAGGAGAAGAAACTCAGACAGTGGGCACCGGTCCAGTGGACCACACAACAGAAGGAAACCTTGAAGATGAAAACCTAGGAGATGCTAATCATCCAGGTGATACTCCCTTTTCGAAGTCCCTTGAGGACGAGGCCTACCCATGAGAATACCCAAAGAATTAAAATTGTTCATGAGGTACCATTGCATTGGGATCTCCTAAATAATAAATTCATAATAACAATGAGCAAGAAGGAGAAATTCCACGAGAAGACACAGTTGCAATTAGAAACATCCCTGATGTTGAAATAGTACAACCTGTATAGGAAACAAAGGATAACGCAACTAACCCACCATGAGATGGAGGCCCTAGAGTAAAGAAGTCCTACAAAGATAGGCTTAGAAATATGGTAAGAAAGTATATGCAGCATAAGTAAGTAATCAGGAAATTGAAACATTGGTTAAAAGAGGCAACTAGAAAAAAGAAATTGAAAGTGGAAATGGAAACTGCAGGAACATAAATAGAACAATGCTCTGGGAAGGATGTTGAGAATCAAATAAAGTTTCTTGTGGTCTATCCAAAAGAAACCCAAACTGAGCTAGGTATGATAGAAGACACTTCCATGCAGACTGAGGACCCTTGTATCTTTTCATAGGGAACTCAAACGGACCACCCCATTATGGATACTGTTGTGGAAACAGTTGTTTAAGAAGATGTTCTAGTTGATTATATAATTCAAGAAGAAGCTAAAATTGTTGTGCAGATAGACCCTATGGAGACCCAAGATGGAGAGACCCAAATAGATTAAACACCCCTTTATAACCCCTTTGTAAGAGAGGTTGTCATTAGAAAATTGTAGAATGAGCTACTAAAGGTTCAACAAGAACTGGCTTAACACAAGGAAAAGGTTGTCCCTCTACAAGAACATCGAGGGTTAAGGAAGAAGTTTAAAGCACTTACCATGACTGAAGATGAGAGATTTGCTCAGTATAAGGCTGAGAAAAAGAAGGTTGAAATATTAAAGGGTCAATTGCAAAAAACTAGAGAGCAAATGGAGACGTCTGCTCTCTTTATTTAGACACCCTATCCACTTGAACCCCTGCCACAAATTATGCCTTATTTCTTATGGAAAGATACCTCTTGCTCAAAGTCAAGACCGCTAAGGCTGGCAAACCGATATAGATAAAAACCACTCTTGACTTTATCAAATGATTCAAAGAGCATGAAGAGAAGGTTCAATGCCTCCTTTGTGAACTCTATATGCATAATTTTGTTTAAGAAGATGACAGGGACAACCACCGTGGCCCTTTTATAGGAGACATCCAATTTCAGGCATTCCTCTCATTTGCTGCGAACCAACTCAAGTTGGCTAAGGCTTACAACAATTTTAGAAAATGTGAGTATGGCATTGACCTATGGGCCAGAGGGGAGCCTACATAGGCATTACTCCTATCTGTCTGGCATAAATAGTTTATATAGTGAGCTAGTGTTGTAGGAAAATTGGGGCCACTCCATACTGATATTATTCAGGCCAGAAAGGAATATTTCTAGGACATTAAAGTAGAAGCCTTGTCTGCATCAATGCAGAGGTGGGAAGTCTCTAGTGACACTATGAGAAGCCGAGATCCATTTGGATATCAAAACTCTGAAGCCACTTCTTCTCATTTCTACAAATATAGTAATATGATTTTAATGATGGGGCCTGATTGGATAGGATGTCATTATAGAAGCCCAATGATATGGTATCCTGCTGATCAATATCATATTGACTTTAACTTGAAAGATCAAGAGGTAACCCAGGCTTCTTCTATCCTTAAGCAGAATTTTTTTTTTAGGAAGTATAGGGAGGAAGTGTATCATGCTTATTCCCTAACTCAGTTGCATCTAAGCTATTCACCCACACGTGGACATGTAACATGGTAAGATGGGGAGTATGTTGGGACAGGAAAAGGATATGATTTCTCTTGGAAAAATTCCTCATTTACCATTCATCCTTATATGATTATCTTCATTTATAGATTAAAATGATGAACATATTTGCTAAAGTTGGATGAAAGAATTTTTTGATTGAATAGCCAAATCTAGTACAAGAAATTGATTTTTTGCTATCTTTATGTGCAGAGATGCAGATAGGGAAAAAGGCATTTAGTTGACAGAAAATCACGAGTCCATAAAATGGAAAAGCTACAACATCTTGAGAAGACAAGGAAGTGGGAGATTAGCTCGAACAATGTTATCTTATCTCATGATCAAATTATGTATTGAGAAATCCTCAGGATCCCCTAATCCGGAGGATTCACTTTTATCTAGTTACTCCTTTATGTTATATATAGGGCGAAAGGGAAATTAGAGACAATTAAGACTTTTATAATCTATAATTCTTCTTTTTGAAAATATATGCATTGTTATATCAGTGACTTTGTAAGTTGTTACTTGCAATTAATGATAGAAGGTTGCGTTTGATACATCTTCATATTCTGAGTTCTTATTAAGCAGAGGCTTCCAGTGACTTTGGGCCCAATCATGAGAACTTCTACTGCTCCCTTATGTTATAGCTTTTATATTTAGTCTTCACTATTGATTTAATGTTTAATCATTGGTTACTTCATTTATCATAAAGTTTTGTGATATTGATTCATATTGTTGTTTAATTAGATTCAAAGTGACGTCATGTGGCGTACATAAGTCGTGCTTTGATTGAATGGGTGAATTAGTGTTAATAGCATATTTTTGTTCATTTTGAATTGATGTTATCATTGATCCTAGAGATAAGACTGATTAACTGCTACAATTTGCAATATAGATCGTTTTTTATTCAAAAATCCTTAATCACTATTTTCCATTCAATTTTTGTTTGATATTCCAATACTCTTGTTGTTCAATTGAGAATTGCAAGTTAACTTGGGTTGCTATAGATTAACTGTGTTGTTCAATAGTTATATATTCTTTCCTTGATTAAGAGAGGTAGCCTTAAATCTATTTGAACAATTGTAAGTTTGATTCTTATTTGCATTTAGTTTCAATTGATTTCAGAACAAGTTGCATAGAATTACAAAGTGTGTTAAGAGTATTTCTTCCATAGATAGTTCATTCCAGAATTGTGTGAATTGAATTGAAGAATTATTCATTAGTGATTGCAACAATTCATCATTAGATAACCTCTAGATTCACTTCATATACTATGCTGACCATCTTGAGATAAAAATACTTACCTCGAGTTGACAACTAATGTAGGGATTGAGATTTCCTATAAAAAGAAATCTTAGTGAGCCAACATGCAGCAAGATGCAGCAACCACATATTCTAATTTAGCTGTAGATAAAGAAATTGAACTTTGTTTCTTATTGAACCAATACACTAACCAAGAACCCATATAGAATGCGCCTCCACTAGTGCTCTTTGATCATCAACACTTCCTGCCCAATCTTCATCTATATATGTGTGAAGAGTAAGGTCTGTACCTTTAAGATACCATAGTCCAAAGTCTTGAGTTCCTTGAAGATATTTGAAAATTATTTTGACTTCGTGGAGATGTGATTCCTTGGATTTTCTTGGAGCCTTCCAACAATTCCTACTACATGCATGATGTCAGGTATGGTACCTGTTAGATAAAGAAGACTTCCAATCATAGATCTTTAAGTTGGTTGGTTGACTAATGGTGATTCATCATTAGAGCTGACATTGCATCTTGTTACCAATAGAGTACATAAATCAATATGGATGAGCTCAAGAGGGTTACTTGGTTACCCTTCCTTTGCAATGAAGTGAACTATGGTTTGCTTATTGATTTGACATGGTTTGCATATGGTATTTTCTAGGATGCTGATATTTGGAAGATCATGAACTTCCTTGAGCCTCCATGCTTTTCTTATTTGAGAAAAGCATAGATGTCCCAATCTTCCATGCCATGGCAAATTTCATCTATTTTGCTTAGATAGAATTGTTTTTGTCCTCCTTTGAGTATGTATAAGTTGTTTGGTGTTCTTGTACCTCTAATCACGGTCTTTCCTGTATCAATTTCACGAATGACACATATGTTTTATCAAAACACCAATTCATTTCCTTAGTCGGAAATTTGAATGACACTCAACAGGTTATGCTTTAAACCATCGACATACATGACATTTCCACATTTAACCATTTCTTTCAAGAAAACAAAACCTTTACCTTTAATGACCCCTGGAGTGTCATTTCCAAATGAGACATTCTTTTCCTTTTCTAAAGCATTATATGAATGAAGTTTCTCTTTATGACGTGTGCCATTATCTATGTACCACTTATTTTCTTGTCCTTTTGCATACAACATTATACCACAGATTTCTAATTGAGATTCCTTCCTTCTCCATATCTTGGGATTTACTGGCTTTTTCTCCTTTCGAAATGTTGGCTGAAATTTTCTCCTGTATTCAGATTCTTCATGACCAAAGTTGTTACAAATCGAGCATTCTATTTCATTTTCAAGAGGAGAAAAGTTATTATAGGAACTTTTCTTGATTCCTATTGTGCTTCTTTGATTTTGTGATTATCTAGTCATGATGGTTTTGTAAGCAACACATTGAGCAGCCTTGTCTCCAAAGTAATGACATGAAAAACATTGCCCATTAAAGAAGTTTGTCTGATCACAGAATCTTTTGAAATTTTTTACCTGTTGGTTTCGACTTCTATTGATATTCATCCTTGGAGTAAATTGAGTATGATTTACCTAATGAGTAGTTTTAGGCCTTTTCTATCAATTGACATATTTTCACTTGTCTTTGCTGCATCAAGATAGCTTCTGGTGGAGGTAAATAACTTATGTGATTGAGATGATTATTTAGTATATCCAAGACCTATATTTATCAGAGGAGAATACTAAACTCTAGTAATCTCATTTAAAGTTTCTGATCCTTTAGCAAATCTAAGTTTGAGAGATTTTGTCTCATCAAGATCTTTTTTTAGACCCACAATTTCACACTCTAGATTTTCATTGTGTTTTTCCCTTTCAACAAGTTGGTGTGTCAAAGTATCTATGATCATATTCTTTTCTTCTAGACATATTTTGATTTTAGTGATTTCTTCAAGAAAATAATCCTCATCTAATGCATCCAAAAAGTCATCATTGTCATACGCCATGAGAAGTCTATAATCTTGTTCAGTTTCATCTTCATCACTACTAGGTAAACCATCACTATCTTCATGAGTATAATAACTCCTTCTATTCACAACCTGTTTTCTATTTCCTTTTGCATATTCCTTCCCTTTTTTGTATCTATATTTATGAGGACATTTTGTAGCATATTGACCAACTCTACCACAAGAAAAACGTTTGAAAGGAAGCTTACCTTTGAATCTTCTAGAACCCCATTGAAGCTTCTTGACAAAATTTACCTCATCTTCTTCTTCTGAAATGTGTCCTGATTCTTGGCGCTTTCCCTTTTCTTTTCCCTTTGTTGATGCTTTAAAAGTGGCTTCTCTCATATCTGATGGACCTCCTTTTATCATTTCAAAGACAGTTAGGATTCCATGAAATTGAGTCACTGTGATAGTCTGATGATCCCATTTTTCTTCTATGGCATACACTTTTGACTCAAATTTAGGAGCTACGGATCTCAAAATTTTCTCAAATAAAGTAACTTCATTTATCTCTTCAACCAGATTCTTCATACAATTAACAATCTCATATATGCCTAAAAATTAACTGGAAAGACTCTCATCCCTATGCATCTGAACAGTTTCATAGTGAATTCTGATATTTTGAAGCTTAGCACTTGTTGGCTCACTAAGATGTCTTTTTACAGGAAATCTTAATCCCTACATTAGTTGTCAACCTGAGGTAATTATTTTTATCTCAAGAGTGCCATCGCATTATATGTATTGAATGTAGAGGTTATCTAATGTTGAATCGTTGCAATCACTAAGGGCTAGTTCTTCAATTGAATTCACACAATTTTGGAAAGAACTATCTATGGAAGAAATACTCTTAACACACTCTATAATTCTATGCAATTTGTTCTGAAATCAATTGAAGCTAAATGCAAATAAGAATTACACTTGTAATTGTCCAAAGAAACTTAAGGCTAATCATACTCAATCAAGTAAAGAAACTATAACTATTGAACATCACTATTAATATATAACAAACCAAATAAACTTACAATTCCCAATTGAACAACAACAATAATTAAACAACAATCAGTAATTGAACAACAAATAGCGATAAAGGATTTTTAAATGGAAAACAATATATATTGCAATATGTAGAAGTTAATCAGTCTTATCTCCAAGATCTATGATAACATCTACTCAAAATGAACAGAAATCTGCTATTAACACTAATTCGCTCATTCCAATCAAAGAACTACTTAAGTATGTCACACGACTTCACTCTGAATCTAATTGAACAACAGTATTAATCAATATCACAAATCGTTATGATAAATGAAGTAATTAAACATTAAATCGATAGAAAAGACTAAATTTAAAAAATATAACACAAAGGAGCAGTAGAAATTCTTGAGACTGGGCTGAGAGTCACCAAAACCCTCTACTTAATAAGAACTCGGAATATGAAGATGTATCAAATGCAAACTCCTTTCATTAATTGCAAGTAACAACTGATAGAGTCACTGATATAACAACGTCTATGTTTTCAAAAATAATAATTACAGATTATGAAAGTCTGAACTGCATCTAATTTCCTTTTGACCCTATATATAACATAGAAGAGTAACCGGATAAAAGCAAATCCTCAAGATCATGGGATTCTGAGGATTTCACAATACATAATCTGATCATGTGATAAACTAAAATTTTTCAAGTTGATCTCCTGCCTCCTTGTCTACTCAAGACATTGTAGCTTTTCCCTTCTATGGCCTTGTGTTGTTTTGTCAACTTAACGAATTTTTCCCAACCCACATCTTTACACACAAAGATAGTAAAGAATCGGCTTCTTCTACTAGATTTGCCTATTCTATCACCAAATCCTTTCATCCAACTTTAGTCGATATTTTCTTCATTTTAATCTATAAATGGAGATAATCGTATAAGGATGAATGGTAAATGAAGAATTTTACGAAGATAAATCATATCTTTTTCCTGTCCTAACAACACGTTTTACTTGAGAGTCTCCTTCGTAGCTTTGAATGATTTTGTCCCATATCTCTTTGACTGTCTTACGATGCATGATTTTGACAAGTTTTGATTCTGGCAGACCTCCCAATAATGTGTTGAAGACTTTGGCATTGGTTTTATATAACTTCTTACCTATAGAGTTTGTAGGAATTGGTGCTGCAAATTGATATCCTCCTTGCACAATTTCCCAAACGTCTACTCGAAGCGATTGTAGATAGCCTCTAGTTCTTATTTTCCAATATACTATGTTGCTCCCATTGAAGATTGGTCGTCTAAAGGATCCCATGCCCTCGTGATTATTCATCTTGAAAGATCTACCTTCAAGTAATCAAGCTGCTTCTGAAGGACCTTCTCTGATACCAATTATTGGAAATAATACTGAGAGGGAGGGGTGAATCAGTATTATCAGATCAATAATTTTATTTCCAAAACTGATTTATATACACTACTTCTGTGAAGTGAACTAGAGTGTACACACAACTATGAGTAGAGAAACCAACGCATACCCATAAAAGTTATGATTTAGACAATTTATCATGTGTTGATTTTTAACCAGTGCATCAATAACTTATTAAACAACATAGTAAAAAAGAATAAAGAATTACACATAAGAAACACACATTAACATCGAGATTTAACGTGGAAACCTAATGTGGGTGAAAAGCACCTGTCGCTGTCATTTCTATCTTTTTTTAATAATAAGAAAATCTATTTACAATCTTGTACTGGTGCACGCCCATACCAGTACATAGACACCCACCTGCAGAAGGCTACAACCTTCTCTCATTTTCCAGCTTCTTCTAGAAGGGAGCTACAACACCCTAGAACTTTTACTAGCCAATGTGATTACTAGTATCTAGGCACTAGCCTACAGAAGCCTACGACCTTCTCTCTTCCTCCAGGGACCACGTTTCATAAATTTTCAGACTAGATGCTCCTAGTACACAAAAATTCACATAAAGGCCTCCTTTCATCAAATTTTCATATCGGACCCATCAGAAAGTTTGAAACTCAAACTATATTAACCAATAATCAGTTAATCTGAACAATCAGATTATTGTCACCAGAACACTATACTGAACACAGGAATTAGCTGCAACTTCAAAAATCATTCATCACAATGTAAGTGCTCCTTTATTGAACACCTACGTGTATACGCTACTTCCTATAATCAAACCTTCGTATACCTTCAAAACTACTAAGACATTAAACTTCTGAATCAAGTTTGTACCAACCCGCAATATACTGACCATCTACTTTCTATTCACAGAGCTTTACATAGGTAGAAATATAGATCACCCTTCTCACTTATATAACCAGTCAATCAGATATAAAACTCTTTATTCATTCAATTTTTCTTTCAGATCTAAGAAGACTTCATTGACAAACAACAATAAAACAATAGCACTGATCTGATAGATTAGTCATCCTTGAACATCAAGCTCTTCTTCTGCATACTCTACTTGGGATAGCCGAACCAGCGTGTATACGCACCTTCACCAAAGCGAAACAATGTACATATCTGCAAATACTTACTTCATAACTTAATTGTAGTTTCAGACTTCAGACAAACCCATATCATGCTATTTAATGAATAAAACAATTTTACATAATCAGATCTAGCCCAATCAATGTCAGATTATTCAATAATAAGTCATTTTAGGTCTCATGATCATTCTCCAATATTGAATTCAAGGTGCACAAAATATTTTAGGTCAAATCACAAACATAGCCCCTACAACATAAAATATACTTCAGATAGAAGTATTCCTTAGAAATCCATACACTTTCACATTTGCCTTTTATTTAACACTTCATAAGATATTCATTCCTTATGTACTTAGTTGTTTGATCTTTTCCTCCTTATATGCTTAGATCCTTTATCAATACCTTGGACCAAAACCACTGAGGATCAATACCATGGACGAAATACCTAGGTCAATACCTCAGACCAAATACCTTGGACCAAAACCTCAGACCAAATACCTCGGACCAAAACCTTGGTTTTCCAGCAAGTACGCACTTTTCATCCTGTGGGAGTGTGTGTATATGTATACGCTCCTTTTATTCTGTGGTCCAACGTGTATACGTTTTTTTCACTATGTGGACCTACGTGTACTTCTTGAACTACTTTACATCAACCTTTTCCTTTACCTTCTTTATTCTGATCAGTAGACCTTAGTTCCATCTTCATGTTCTTCTGTACCACTGCCCTGTTACCTCTAAATATACTTGTTGTATTGTGAGTTTCCTTTAACCAAAACTGAGTTGACCTATGAGTGAGTTGCCATCAAGGACAACACTTGTATCATAATGCCAACATATCACACGAAGCTCCCTCAATATCACCTTCTTGAGATCACTGTCATCCATCACATATACCCTGTCTCAGAACCTAACCAATCCTTCTTCCATCATACAATAATAAAGCCATGTGCACCTGCAAGTTTACCTATACCACCACCTATACCTGTACCTGTACTCAACTACAACCTATGCACAAAATCCATATGTCTAACACCCTCATGTGCTACCTACAAGTTCATGTCCTATAAATCTATCCCACAAGAGCTCATAGCTTCCAAGTGATGTATTTGTATCCATATTGAGAACATCTGCCACCTTATTCTACTTACCCTTGATGTACCTAATCTCATACTCAAAATCAATTATTGTGGCCAATCATCTAGCGTGTGTGGCATTCAGATTCGGCTGGTCAAACAAATACCTCAACCCAATGTGATGAGTTATAAGCACAAAGTAATTTCCAAGCAGATAGTGCCTCCACATCTCCAGTGCATGTATAATCACTTCTAACTCGAGATCATGCATTAGGTAGTTCTTCTTGTGGTCATTTAGTTTATGGGACTCATAACATACCACCTTTCCATCCTGCATAAGGACTCCACCAAGCCCTATCTTTCAAGAACTCATACATACTACAAACATTTTTTCTGGAACTGCAATTTGTAGTATTGGTGCATGTGTCAGGAACTACTTAAGCTTCTCAAAGCTAGTCTCACACTCTTCAGTCCATCCAAACATCTTACATTTCCTCTTCAATGATGTGATGGTGAAAGAAATCTATGAGAAGTTCCTAATGAACCTCCCTTAGTATCCTACCAAACCCATGAAATATCTCACCTCATCGACACTATTAGGAGATACCCAATCCATGATGCCCATTATCATCTCTCGATCTGCTCCAATTCCCTCCTTGGAGACAACATGTCCTAAGTAGTGTACCTGAGTTTGAAGGAAACTGCATTTAATGAGATTAAATGCAATAGATGCCCTCTCAATAGCCTTAAAATTGTTGCTAAGTGGTTGGCATGTTCTTCCACATTTTTATAATATACCAGTATATCATTAATGAATAAAATGACAAATGTATCCAAATATGGATGAAACACAATATTCATTAAACATATGAATGTAGTTGGAGCATTCGTTAAGCCAAATGGAGCAACAACAAACTCATAATTCCCATACCCGATCCTGAACACAATCTTTTATTTGTCCTTTTTGATGCATACTTGATGGTATCAATATCACAATTAAATCTTCAAGAAAAGTACTGCTCCCTTGAACTGATTGAACAAGTCATCAATCCTTGGAAAAGGGTATCTGTTCCTGATAGTCACTTCGATCAATTGTCTGTAATCAATGCATAATCTGAGGGTATAATCCTTATTCCTCTCAAACAAGACCGATGTTCCCCAATATGATGCAATTGGTGTAATGTACCCCTTGTCCAACACTTTCTTTAGTTGAAACTTTAACTTAACCAACTCAGGTGTTCTCATCCTATAAGGTTCTTTCAATGTTGGAGCTTCCCTTGGCACTAACTCAATAGAGATGTCTACCTCCATATGAGGTGGAAAATCTGTAATTCCCTCAAGAAATACATCGTTGAACTATTTTAAAACTGGGTACTTGTTCAACACATCTACATCCTCAACCTCGTTACCTTTATCACTAGAAATATGTACTACAAATAGCTTAATAGCTGACACCCTATCCTGCACCTATTATTTTCTTGCATAGCTATCACCATCATAACTGTTGTGGCTTTCTTCTTACCCTGTAAGACTCTTGATTCTCCGTTGTCATCAAAACATTCAATGGCCTTGTCATAGCAGTCAAACTTGGTTCTATGTAGATACAAGCAATCCATGCCCAATAACATACTGTTTGAACCCAACATTAAAAAAAATATTTCAATGGGTTACTGTAGGAATACTATTTCAGTGAAATGTCTAAGCTCTTACCTACTGATAAACTCGCTTATTTGTACCTATAGCCAATTGAACTAACAAATACTCTGCATGCAAATCCATATTTAACCCACACTTATCCACCAAGTTAGGACTAACATAGCTATCATTAGAACTAGGGTCAATCAAAATAGAAATAACTTGATCTCAAATATTATCATCCATCTCAATGTTAGATGCCTAATTTTCTTCCTGCTTGTTTTCCATGGCTGCATAGATATGAGGAATGCTATGGAAAAAATTTAGACTAGTCTACACCTCCTTTACATTGTTTATCTAGTTTCTACCACCCTGATTCTGTGGATAATCTCTACTGGGATGATTTGTGCCACAAGTCCAACACTCTATCAGCTTCTAGCCTCCATCCTTGTTCTTCACATAAGCTCGATGTCCCTATCCTCCATCTCATGCATTGAACATCTTAGGTGGTGCAAAATTCTCCTCATTATCTATACCCTGTGACCTTGCTCATTTTTTATCCCAGTTTCCTTTGTCCTTTACATTACCTCTGTAGTGTAGCTCAGTCTCATCTTCGCACTTTGATTATTCATAATAATTCTTTAGTTTTCGAATGGCCTCCTCTAATGATCTACGCTCATTGAATTGAATCTCGTCTTTGAATGATGGTGGTCCACTAATGAATCTCTGAATCTTAGCCTTCTCCTCCTTGAGTGTTAACGGGAAAAGTGTCTATTTAGAACGACCCTATCCCACTGAGGTGTGACAGTGACCTTAGAAACAAACAGGGAAAAAACTACTCTTGTATTCTCCTTTATGAACTATAAACGAAGAGGAATAGGATGAACCAACCTGTGTCTTGCGCTAGTCCTTTGGTCCAATCTCTCTCCTCTTTGACAGCTTCCAGCTACCTGCTTCCTTACTTTCCCAGCTTCACCAAGTTCCTGTAAGATCACAGAAGAATGAAACTACACAAAGACATGGATTTATGTTCATAAATAGCTTAGGATCAGATTTAAGCTAAACATACAAATATAACAAACATCAATGATATACAAGCATGTAGGAGAAACTCAAATAGTTTTATTGATAAAACAAGAAGATCGAGGAGGAGTTACAACTGATGATTCCTGATCCAGCATCAACCTCCCAGCATAGAATCCCCTCTTCACCTCCAACAAAGCATAAATCACCCAATACTCTGATATCTATCTCAAAACCAACAACAATTCTCTGCAATGTACAAAATTCCAGCCTCTGGATCTCTTGGTGAGGGATCCATATATAGATGTATGCAAAGAGGTAGAGTCATCTCATGAATTGATTAGTGGCCTCTCTCTGTCAGTTCTTGCTTCCACTTGGAGACTGAGAGCCTCCTACTCATCACTGGTCGAATTCAATGAGGCAAGTGTCATTGAAGAAGATCCTGGAAGCTTCCATTGTCTCTCCACCTCGTGGAATGACTCTGCCACTCTGTCATTTCCCGCTCAACGCACCCTGGTAGTGCATTCAAGTGCGTTGCAATTCACCTAGCCAGTGTATTTGGGTTCTTTGCAACGTAGCTAGCTAGTGGAGCAGCTGAAATGATCCCGATTTGACTAGTTCTGAGCAGTTTCTGGTGGAGAACTTCTGGGAGAAGCTGTAATTTGTTGACCTTGTTTCTTTAGGAGCTAGAACAACACCTTTAGGGACTTAGGATCCCTTGGTTTATGGAAATTTCATGCTTAGAGCTGTAAGGCACAAAAATGTCTATAACATTGAGGTAAGGCACATACCTCAAAAGTTCTAAGAACTTACTGGTGTACTCATCATCTGTCATGGATCCCATCTTTAGTTCATACAACTCTTTTACCCTATCATCGAAGTATCTCCCTGGCATATGCTTCTTCTTGAATAACCACTTAACTTCACTCCAAGTCGTATCTTTCTCATATATATGTCTGACATCCTTCACATATTCCCACCATATGTTTGCTTTAGATTTAAGACTCACAGTAGCCACTCATGCTTTCATGTTCTTTGAGTAGCCATGGAACCTAAATAATTTCTTCATACCAGGAAGCCATGCCTCTACATCTTGTGATATATTTATCTCTCCATCAGATATATGTAGATTTCCCCATTAAACTCATCCAGGAAGTATCCCATATCATTCCTCCTCTAAGGATGATAACGATGACGGCCATAGTTCCTTTCCCAATTAGAACTAGAACCATACCTACATCTATCCCTCCTCCTCTCCAGAGTGGCAAATAATCTACCATCTATAACTGTATCATCTTTGTATGATACATGACCACCATGTCATATACTATTGTATGCCCCATTAGTTTTATCTTCTTGCTCATGATTGATCTATAGTGGTCCTCATTGTTGCAAACACGACAAGCTCTAAAATATTACTACATTCACCTCTGCTAACTTTTCTTGTGACTCTATGATCTTTTCATTATCTTACTTACAACTCGTTATATCCTCCTATAAACTTCTGAATGTAGCTACTAAGTCAGAGGGATTCCAAACACTATACTACTCTTCAGATTCATTGAGAGAGTCTCTATAGTCAGCCAACTTGCTAGCCATTTGATATTTCTCTCTACAAGGCATAATATGCCACATAAACCAAATCACAATAAACAAACATAGAGTAGCTCAGGGAGGGTACTTTTATTGCAAGATTACCAATTGAGCATTGTACATGTATAACATAATCCTAACAACATATATACATACTGGAGTAAATGTTTAAACTCATAAACATTACTCTAATGACAATCTAGTCATTAGTGCAAGGCCGTATCAACAATGCATGATGTGACCTCATGCATGACAACAACCATTACTCCATTGTACACATTGCCACATTCAAGGAACAATAGGCATAAGCAATGCCAAACCAACTATAAATACGCATAACCGCAGGTATTCAACCATAATCAATTAGTTCTTGTAATCAACCTATACGACTGATGCATGTAGTCAAAATATTCGAAACTGTGACCTAACATACAAGGATGTAAGGAGGTACCATGAAATCAACATGTAAGTGACATATATTCCACACCCAGTTAGTCACATACTCCTTTCAAATACATTTCATGAGATCAATAACAAATTCTCCATGATAACCATACTACAAACCTAATCTAACATCAAGCGATTGCAATAAGAATATAAGTGTAAGAGACTATGAAGTATTGAAGAAGGTATGTTTTATTGATTATTTTGTCATCTTTTCTTTAAAAACTAATAATCCCTTTGCATCATGAACTAGGTAAATAATAAGAAATTATGGCAACATCTATGAGATTTGTATGTAACACAAAACAACTAATAATCACCATTTTCTTATGCAGAAAAAGGAAAAAATGAAACATTGTCGTTCCAAGGAAAAAGACAGGGTAGAGTTAAATGCTGTACTTGTGGCAGGAAACCGTATGCAGACAAGGTGATCCAAATTGAAGCGTATTAGCCAAGGAAAGGAAAAGGAGATATCGAATCGGCACCAGAGAACAAATGGATAACTAGAATTAACAGCTTGGCGAATCCATCAGAACCCTTTGATCCTAAGGGATCACAATCTTAACTATTTTTGCATCATTTATATCTCCGCTTGGCTATTATAAAATGGGGTAGCACTACTAGCCCAGGGGGGACTGGTTGTTCCTCTTATGTAATTTCTCTGTGTATTGAAAACTTTGATCATTGACTCTCGCTGAGAAGTGATCCACTTTAACTTTTCTTGGATGCTTTAATATAAATCTGCTTGTTGTTCCATCTTTGATCCTAGAATAATCTCAAGTGGCGTGTCCCTGGAGGCTAAGTCCCCGGCCCTGGTGGAACACTTGCTCCTGTACCATTATCTTTAATTCGTGCGTGGTTTTTCATTATCAGCTTTGTTCGATAATCTGATGTGTTTTGTTATTTTACATCACAGCTCTGTTATATTTATAATATCATTCTCTGTGACAGGAATGTCGTATTGTTCATTCAGACCTTGTAACACATTGTTGTTCTTTTAATCATTGATGTAACATTAATGTTCCTTACAGAATGCTATTGGTATTCAATTACAGAGTAACCAGGCTATAACATTCTTAGTTGGTATTACTGTATTAATCTATGGTTTATACTTAATCACGATTGTTGAGCAATTGACATTGTTGTTCCATTATGAATTTCGATCGTTATCCTTTGTAACTGAGATTAACATTTGTGGTATCAGAGTCAGATTACTATTTCTCTCAATATCTAGGTGTGCTGTGTGTTATTCATTTCAGTTTTCTGTACATTCATAATTGGATCTAAGCGCCATTCTATATTTCTTTGGTAATCAATTGTTGTTCTATTTCCATTTGTTGTCTGATTTATTCTTAGAGTAAGGATTTCTCTCTGATTTCTGTAGGACACAATTGCTGCCTTTATCTCCTTAGAATAAGGTTTCGCTATTTATAAGGTCTAGTTATTGTTATATTTCCTAGTTGCTGTTTCAATTATAGTTGTTGTTCTGTTTCTTGTTATTTGCGTTTTCATTGCTTTGAATGATCTAAAATTGTAGTCAGCGTTGACATTTGTTGTCTAGTTCCCATGTTGAGGATATGTTCCTTGATTATCTTCAGTTACATCAGTTTACAGAGGGGTGAATTATTGTTACTGTACCCTTGACTGATAATTCACTTAGTTTTCTGAATGAATGATTTAAGTCTTAAAGTGTTTTTCTGTAAGTAGATCTTGTTTTAAGCATCTGTTTACTCTTGTATTTTGAGCACTATACTAATAGCATTACTCTAACAAATGACTGCCTCAGACTAAGTACACTCTTTGAGATAACAAATCGTTCCTGGAATGATAAGTTAATGTGGGGTAAATAGAGGCAAAAAAGACCCTTTTTACAACTCTACATTTGGCGTTGTTGTTGGGGAAGAGTGTAGCCATTTGTTTATTTTTCAGAGTAGTGTAAGAGCCTATTAGGAAAGAACTGGGTTTTAAAAATGAAAGGTAGGAACCTGCGTGTGGAGTATGTAATAGCCTTTCTCCCCTGCCCACTTTCCTGCATATTTGTTGCTATTTTTTTTGGGTAGAACTTAGCAGTTGATTTGAGTGCATGACTAAGCAGAAATAGCTTGAAAAGAATCCCAAACCTTTACCCAAGCCTGATAAAGCTAAGGGGCCGGTGACCCTTGGCCGATCGACCTTTATAGACGAAATCCTTAAAAAAATAGAAACTCAGCCTTCAGTAGGACCTAGAAAAGTTACTTCTAGATAGCCTACTAGTTCCCTTCAGGCCACAAGATCACCATCTGTAGCCTTTGCTGAAGTGCATAGTCAAACCGAAGAGCAAGATTTTTAGGAAATTGAAAATTCTAGCCCAAAAACATTGCAAGAAGGGAACCTTAGCAATCTTTGTGAAGGAAGAGGAGAAACAGGATAAACTGAAGAACCAAAATCTCCTCTTGGGGTAACACAACCATTAAGCAACCCAAATAAGGGAAGTGTTGCAAAAATCATTTATAACGAAGTTGAAGAAACTCAAGAACCTGAACCCTCCCAGACATTAGACACTCTCATCATCCCAGATAAAGGAAGTGCTATTAAGGCCATTACCGTTAGAGCCATTCCCCCTCGACAACCTAGGAATACCCTCATAGACATCCCAGAAGGTTATTGGCATATATTTGACCAAATGGCCCAGAACCAGCAAAACACCCAAACCTCTACACTGCAATACCCCATTGCGGATATTGCAACTAATGCACCTATGAAAGCAATTCCTCTCCAGCATATCCCTACATTCCATGGCCTTATGTTAGAAGATTCAGATGCATTTTTATTCGAATTTGATCTACTGTGTAGAGGATATGACTATACCACCAACCCTCAGAAACTGAAATTATTTCCCTCCACATTAAAAGGGGCTACTTTAAGATGGTTTATGGGATTAGGTGGTGGTGTTATAAATAACTGGGACCAAATGAAAGAGTCTTTTCTAAAAAAATATCAGGACTATTGCAGGTTTAGAGAGTTAAGAGAAGAAATATTTTAGATGGTAGCTTGACCAAATGAAACATTAGAAGAATATGTTGAGCGTTTCCAGTATAACCTTCAAAGATCTCCTTATGCATCATTACCCTTACCTGATAATGTATTAAAAACAACATCAATTAGGGGAATGAAGGAACAATGGATTGAAACACTAAATATTATGGGAAAAGGAGATATTTATCAGGAAAATTTTGCTGACATTATTAATCTATAATCAAGAGCTCGAGAGGCAGCACAAGACTAAAACCAGCAGAACATGATTGGTTTGCAAGAGATAACAGAACTTCAGCAGAAGGAGGAACTTGTGCAGAAATTGGAAATTTATTAGAAAATTTTAAAACTGACATATTGGGAACACTGACAACACAACTTGATATTATGCAGGCAAAACAAAAGCAAGCAGAAGTAGAATATAATTTGGCAATCTTCTGCCCCAGATGCAGAAAAAGAACACATCCATAAGGAGTGTCCATTAGATGTAGTCCAAGTTTGTGCCATTTGTACAAAAGACCACTCCACATAGAGTTTCCCCTCACTTCCTTGATTGAAAGCAGTATACAAGGAAGCAGAAGAAGAGCCAGAATCGGTTTATCTACTTAATCAGTGCCATCAATGGAAAACATGACAATCAGGTATGTTTTTAGACCCAGATCCTTCTTTTCAGCCTCCACAATATCATGCTCAACAATATAATACAATGTGGCAAAATCAACCTCCCTTCCCAAATTGGTCATAGCAATCATTTCCTTCATCATCTCCATGGCCGAATCAAGCAAGCCAACCCAATTGGCCAAATTTTCCCTATACCCTACCATATTGGAAAAACAATACATATCCAGCACAATGGAGTCCTCCTACTTCACAGAGTCACGCCTGGCATACAAACTGGAAAAGATCGATGAATCCAATGGAAAACACGACAATCAGGTATGTTTCTAGACCCACATCCTTCTTTTCAGCCTCCACAATATCATGCTCAACAATATAATACAATGTGGCAAAATCAACCTCCCTTCCCAAATTGGTCACAGCAATCATTTCCTTCATCATCTCCATGGCCGAATCAAGCAAGCCAACCCAATTGGCCAAATTTTCCCTATACCCTACCATATTGGAAAAACAATGCATATCCAGCACAATGGAGTCCTCCTACTTCACAGAGTCAAGCCTGGCATACAAACTGGAAAAGATCGATGAATCAGCCAGTAGGAACCATCTCGCTCCCTCAACCTACACTGCCAGCATTACAACAAAAACCCTAGCCTAAATTAATACTGCAACTCCCAGACCAACCAACCCCAATCCAAATAATAGACCGGTCCAATCCATTCAAATAATTGAGACACCAGAGATAGGAACCAATTTAAGGGAGTGGAATGATCTTCAATTAAGATCTGGGCGTATCATTGAAACAGAGGGAGATAAAATAGCTCATGTTAAAAATCAATTACCTATGGAACAACCACCACAAGAAGAGGACATGACCAGACAACAAATTCATGATCCAGCAACCACATCCTCTCCTCCATTCCCAGAATGCTTAATTATACCTCAACCTATAGAATACCCTGATTTAGACATTCTAGGAGAACTACAAAATGTGTACATAAAAATCCCACTCCTCAAATCCATTCAAGACATTCCGATATATGCAAAGACTTTGAAAGAGCTATGTATAAAGAAACCAAGGAAGAAAATAAAAGACAACCCAAAACTCCAAGTAGTTGGCACTCTATCCGACTTATTATCAGGGAAAGAAACACCCGTTAAATATGAGGACCCAGGAAATCCAATAGTAATTGTACAAATCAATGGACAAACCTTCTCAAATGCCTTAGTTGATCTAGGAGGTGAAATTAATATCTTAACAACCACCACTTGCCAAAAAATAGCCATTACATCAATAGAACGAATCTCCACTTTATTAGAACCGGTTGACCGATTTGTGGTTCAGCCAGAAGGCACACTACATTATGTCATGGTATCCATTGACTCTTGGGAGTATCCGGCCGATTTTCAGATAATAAACCCCAAAAACCGACTTGATGGACATCTGTTGATTTTAGGCAGACCTTGGCTTGCAACTATCGACGCTTATATTGGCTGCTAACAAGGCAGTATGACCATAGCTAGGGGGGGAAATATCAATAATCTAGCTTTATATCCCCCAGCACAACCAAGTGTCACAATAATAAAAACTAACAAGCATCCTGTATCATACCTCACCGAAAATATTAGATCTCCATTAACCATAGAAGAGGCCCTCGATTTCAAATACCAAATAGAAGACGATGCCATTAATAATTTTATTAGCCAAACTGAAACCAAATCCCACATACAATGTCACAAGATAGAAGCAGCATTTGATAATGAATTAGAATAAGATCCTCTTAAAGATACGCATAATCAAACAACACCTACTACCTTTGTCTCAAATAGCAAAATTGTAGAAATTTACCCAGGAAAGGCTTTAAACATTAATGCCAACCTCACTTCCGAACAAGAAGAGAAGCTCATCCAACCACTGAGAAAATATAAAGAATCATTTGCATGGGACTATCCTGATATGAAAGAAATTGATCCCCAGTTATGTACACGCCACATTTACATAGAAAAAGATGTGAGACCTATTCACCAACCACAAAGGAGACTTAATCCTCATCTAAAAGACATTGTAAAAGCTGAACTTCAAAAACTTTTAGATGTGAACTTCATCTACCCTATCTCTGATAGTAAATGGGTCTCTCCACTTTTTGTGGTACGAAAGAAGAATGGGAAGTGGAGGATTTGTGTAGATTATAGAGAACTAAATAAAGAAACACAAAAATACCACTTTCCCCTTCCATTCATTGACCAAGTATTAGACACTCTAGCAGGAAAAAAATTCTTTTCATTCTTAGATGGCTTTAGTGGATACAATTAGATTTAGATTGCCCCTCAAGACCAAGACAAAACCACTTTTACTTGTCCTTGGGGAACATTTGCCTACAGAGTTCTACCATTTGGCTTATGCAATTCAACTGCCACATTTCGAAGGGCTATCTTCAACGTCTTTTTAATTTAATAAATGAAGGACTCGAAGTATACATGGATGATTTTACACCATACGGAGACGATTTTGACCCAACATTGGACACACTGGAAAAATTTCTGCAACGTTGCATTGCCACTAGGCTCTATTTGAGCCATGAAAAATGTTATATGATGATGACTGAAGGATTTATTCTAGGCCATTATATCTCAGTAGCTAGCATACAGGTAGACCCAACCAAAATTCAAATAATTTTACTAATTCCCACTCCCACCACTCAAACATAGGTACGCATTTTTCTTGGATCTTCTGGTTACTATAGAAGATTTATAGAACATTTTTCACATACTGTTGCACCTCTATATGCATTGGCAGGTAATGCTGACTTTCTTTGGATAGAAAAATGTGACCATTCTTTCCAGGATCTGAAGAGGCTTGTGTTAACAGCCCCAGTCATTAGAGGTCCAAATTGGGACCTGCCATTTCAAATTTCATCAGATGCCTCAGATACAGCTATTGGAGCAGTTCTTGGGCAGGAAGAAGATAAAAAACCATATGCAATTTATTATATTAGCAAGAATTTATCCTTGCTAAATTGAATTATACCATTACTGAAAAAAAAATTTCTAGCTGTAATACATGCTGTCAATAAGTTTAGGCTTTACATTACTGGATATCCTATTATCTTGTATACAAATACTCTGCCATAAAATATTTAGCAATTAAACTAGTCACAAATGGCAGAATAACCAGATGGCTGATTTTACTGTAGGAATTTGATATTACAGTCAAGGACCGACCTGGAAAATAAATTCCTGTAGCTGACTTTCTCTGGCAGATGCCCAAACCTGTGGATGCAACAATAGTTGAAGATCAATTTCTATATGAACATCTATTTGCTGTCACTATTAAAACACCCTGGTATGTTGATGTTGCGAATTACTTAGCAGTAGGCAAGTTATTGAAACATCTAACCCCCAATGAACGAAAACAGATTGTCCAGCGAAGTGCTCTATTTTCTTGTATTGGGGGCTACTTGTTCCACACAGGAGCAGATATGCACATCAGGAGATGCGTCCGGGAGGATGAAATTTTTGACATTTTAAAAGCTTGTCACGAAGGACCATGTGGCGGACACTTTACCGATCAGAGAGCTAGACATAAGGTGTTGCAAACAGGGTATTGGCCCACGATCTTCAAAGATGCAAATAAGTTCATTCAAGCTTGTGATAGTTGCCAAAGAGCAGGAAGACCTGGTCAGTCTGACGAAATGCCCCTAAATCCACAGCTAGTTATTGAACCATTCGAGTGATGAACACTTGATTTTGTTGGTCCAATTAACCCATCCTCGAACCAAAAAACATATATTTTGGTGGCAACATAATATGTCACCAAATGGGTTGAAGTAGAGGCATTGCTGAGAGCTACAGAGGATTCCGTCATATAGCTCCTGTTCCATATATTTGTGCGACATGGGCTTCCAAGTGACATAATTACAGATGGTGGACCACAGTTTGCTGGTAACAAGATTGCCGCAACACTAAAAAACTATCATATCCAACATAAAATTACTATTCCATACCACCCACAGGCAAATGGTCAAGTAGAAAGCAACAATAAAAAAATAGAAGCAATCTTAACAAAAACCATTACATCACATAGACATGAGTGGGTTGGAAGATTACTAGAAGAGTTGTGGGCTTACAAAACAACATGGAGAAGCACTACTGGCTATTCACCATACCAATTGGTATTCGGAAAGGAACCCATTTTTTCCATATAATTTGAAATCCAAACATTGCGAACAACACAAGAAGTTGGTCTAGATCTAAACGAGGCACAAATTAATAGATTACAGCAGATCAATGATATAGATGAGATCAGTCTCTCTACCCTTCAACACATTGCATTAATCCAACAATAGTGAGCTAAATGGCATGACACTCTCATTAAAAAGAAAGTCTTCTGCGAAGGAGATTGGGTGCTCTTATACGATTCTAGGTTTCAGGATTTTCCCTGCAAGCTTCATACTCGTTGGCTGGGGCCATAATAAATCCAAAAGGTACATGATAATGGCATCCTTACCATAATCACCATTGACAGATCTGGACATACCTTCAAGGCAAACGGCCACAGAGTTCGACTATAACGCAAACCACTTACTCGGGAATCCTTCTACCAGCAACTCCACGAAGACTTTGACATGAAAATTTTTGTGGAGGAAGAGAAATATTCCTCACCTTTGGTTCACTAAAGTGATTCAACTGGTTTTACATTTTTTACATAATTCTTTTGCTTTGTTAGCGTAAATTATTCTCAGTACATATTTTTTTCACTTTGTTGTTCCTTTTCGAAGAATCAACAATTCTATTGTTTTTTCTGTTCCTTTTAGAAGTAACAACACCTTCACTATCTTGCTGATTCCTTTCTTTCAAAAAAGGACAACCTACATTTTTCTGTTGTTCCTTTCTCAAAAGAAGCAGCACTGTTGTTTCTGCTACTCCTTTTTTTGAAGGAACAACATTTGTGTGCACTTTTGTTTTTCTGCTGTTCCTTTTCCAAAGGAACAACACTTTTGTTTTGTTGTTCCTCTTCTGAAGGAACAACACTTTTTGTATTAGTCATTCCTTTTTCACTTTGTGGTTCCTCTTCCAAAGGAACGACACTTGCATTTTTACTGTACCTTTTCCAAAGGGATAGCACTTTTGGTTTTTGTTGTTCCTTTTCCAAAGGAACGACAATTGTGTTTCTTGCTATTCCTTTTCCAAAGGAATAACATTTTTGGTTTTTGTTGTTCCTTTCCAAAGGAAACGAAACTTTCATTTTTTGTTGTTCCTTTTCCAAAGGAACAACACTTTTGGTTTTTGTTGTTCCTTTTCCAAAGGAATAGCACTTGCGTTTTTTGTTGTTCCTTTTCTAAAGGAACAACACTTTTGGTTTTTGTTGTTCATTTTCCAAAGGAATGGAACTTGCATTTTCTGTCGTTCCTTTTCCAAAGGAATAGCACTTGTACTTTTTCTTCTCTTCCTTTTTGAAATAATAACATTCTTGTATTCCTTTTATTTATGCTTGCTCTCCTTGTTGTTCCAATTAAAGGACAACTTTCGTTCTTCTCAATATATAATAATTTCAAGTCTTTTTTGGAGCACATCTATACACTTACGCAATGGATACAAAACTAGAGCATACTGAAATCAGTAAATTATATGAAATCACTATTTTTACAAGAAATTTCTTTGAATTGATAAGAGGAAAGAGGAAAGGACACAATTATTCATCACTTTTGCTGTCATTATCCTAATAATACTGATATGATTGGTTATCTTTATCATGGTGGTTTTTTTTTTTTTAATTCCCATAATCTTATTTCATCATTATTAAGGAATAAGAACAAAGGGTATATTTTTCTATTGAGATGTTAAGACTTATTCCACCATTCCTACTCTCAAGGAGTGTTGAACCAACCTTTGTGTATACATAGGAAAGTACTTTATAAAAGAAAAAAATGTTTATATAACTTATGGGTTGTCAAATGCAAGATAGAGGGTCTCATCAAGAGCCAACCTACCATGATCATAAGGAAGAAAGTGAAGTGGCATTCCCACTATGGCCACCACACCAGGGATATGATCCAAGGGGCGCATAAGAAAAAATAAAGAGTCCTTGGAACAGGAGGTCTCATCACGAGCCGACCTGCCCACCTTTCACTCCTTCCTGGCGAATGGAATTATGGTTTAACTGGTTACCAAACCATCATAATGGCCTCCATTTTGACATTGTACAAAACTTCCTAAGCATACACAAAGGATCATGGTTCCATGGGTGAAACAAACAACTTTGTCAAGGTTATGGAGACTTGTCGGCAGCAGAGCTCTGTTAATGGTATTGAAGTCACATTCCTTATACACCAATAGTAATCATCAACAACCTTCTTTCTCTTATACGTTTGTGATATGTCACATAAGATTATGTATATCACTTCCCCGAACCATTAAACACATGAAAATCTATTACAGCCAATCATGACGGAAAAAGTTGATAATGACCACATCAGACTTTTTATGCACGTGAGCTACCATATCCTCCCAGCCTCACATCATATCATAGCATTCTCTTATTTGTTAAGCGATCCGACTATACACCTCGATTTTAGAAATCCGCTCCTTTGGTAAAACATGGCATTTTGGCATACGTTGTTCCTTTATGACTCTGTACTATGGAAAGTCGGCACGCTGCTCCCTCATTTGATGGCCGAGGGTGGCCTATCACATTGCAAGGGGGAGGCAGGTGACCTCATAATTTACTGGTATACGTGTCAGACCATTATTCAGAAAACTGTTTACTTGGAAATAGCGAGGCTCAACAGTATATTGTTTTTCAATCTGCATGGCTTGTTGTTCCTAAGCGATTTCCATATTCTGCTCTCTAGCAATTAGTAAGTAACCTAGGATTTGAACGAGCCCTACTGTTTCATTATTTTCTCTGTATTTCTAACAGTTTGAACAGGTTGTTGTTCCATTGCCATCTCTACATTTTTACAGTGAGCTAAAGCATGGGAGGAAGATCAATTCGGAGAGAACCACAGGTACTGACAATTTCTGATGCTACATGGGAAATCCTATCAAGGGCAGAATGGCTAGTTTATCTTAATCGTTTACAGGAATCCAACGAGACCGTAGCAATATAATTCTTGCAAAACTTGCAAGAATATCACTCCACAGTAAGGGGGAGACACATAGCAGTCACCGATGACATAATTGTAGAGGTCTCGGAACTGCCAGCCACTGAACCTGTGTGGACTCTAAAGAAGGAGAGACTGCGAAAGATCATGAGGATCTTCCAAGATGAAGGCCAGAACCTAACAGTCAGAGGAAAGGGAGTCCTACCAGCAGCATTGGGCAAGCCATGGGCAGAATTTGCGAAGATCATCCAGAGCTACATCACCTGTGAAGGTAGGAAAGACATGGTAAGACCACGACACCTTAAACTCTTAGCTGTATTAAAACAGAAATTCTCTGTGAGCTTACCTGCATTTTTCAAATTCATTACTTCATGATGTCACCCGAAGTATGAAGAAATCACAACATGTAGAATCGGTAGTAAGTCTGTCATGAAACCAGCTCAAGAAAAGATAGAAAAGATAGATCAACACCTTAGAATTCAGCCTCTTCGAGGGGGCAACCTCCTTTACATTACATAAATGAACAATTCTTGGATGATACAAATGAAAAGACCTCCTTTCTATATATAGGAGTCTAAGGGGTTATAACATAATTAGAGCCGACATAACAATAATAATGTAAGGGAACAATAATAACAATAGTGGGCTTCCATGTGGCACAATAGTAACAATATGGGCACTACATGGGTACATCAATATAATAAGTGGGTTATACTAACAACAATAGGGGGTTACACTAGTAGTATAGGGGCCTAACATGCCCCTTTCCTTCCAAAAGTGTTGTCCTCAACGTTTGAGTAGTTCTTGATGATTCTGTATAAAATTCTTGTCCTCCCATGTGGAATATTCAGTGGGTAAGTTCTTCCACTTGATTAAATACTCTGAAATTGATCGATTTCATAGCTGTCAGGTTCTTGTTTCTGTGACTGCTCCAGGTTCCAATATGATTTTTCCTTCCTCTTCAATTTCTGACAATATTGCTTGAATTGGGATCTTTTGCAACTTTTGAATAAGTGGCCATACTTCTTCGTCCTTCTTCCATTCATCCCTTGCTTCGTTTATCCAATTTGGTTGGATAATATAAATAGCAAAAAACAATGCTTCCACATCCTCATCCTTGAAGAGTATGCTCATTTGGTAAGGTCGCCATTTTTTAAGTGCATGTAGTATTGCCAACATTTCCTTCTCATAAATAGCTTGCTTGAGATGTAGCAGTAAAAATACCCAATCAACTACATCAAAACAATTTTCACTACGATGTTGATCTAACTGTTGTTTCGTTTGATTTTGCACCGAATTGGTGTTATCCTTTAAAAGTTGGAGAACTTGTTGTTGATGCTCGATGTGATCTTTCTCTGCTTGAACCTTTTTCTTCTTGATATGTCCTTCTATCTTTTGAGGAGTGGTAATTTCTTCCCGTCCTTTACAAGATATGGTCGGATTCATTTCTTGATGCTCAATGTGATCTTTCACTTCTTGAACATTTTTCTTCTTGATGTGTCCTTCTATCTTGATAGTTTGAGGAATGGTAATTTCGTCCATTGAATTACAAGATATGGTTGGATTCATTTCTTCTTTATCGATGTGATCTTTCACTACTTGCACCTTTTTCTTCTTGATATGTCCTTCTATCTTGAGAGTTTGAGGAGTGGTAATTCTTTCCAATGCTTTACAAGTTATGGTCTGAATCATTTCTTCTTTCTCTGGGGTGGTGTCCTAGCGTATATCCTCTTCTTTTGATGTTTCTTGATCCTTTTATTCTTCCTCTTCATATTCTATGTAAAATAATTTCTTCTCAGCACACCTATGACCTTTAGTGCATTTGCTATCACAATTGTAACAAAGCCCTTTTTCTCTTTTTTCTTCCAATTGTTGTGGTGTAACCCTTGTAGGTTATGGAAGGCTGGGAGAAACAACACTTCCATCTTTATAGTTGTGAGGGGTATGCTTCCTGGTTTCCATAATTTTTCTTTCCATTATGTCACAAATCCCTTTTACTCTTTCCAATTGTTGTGGTGTTGCTCTAAAGAAGGTGTTGCTCTTTGTATCCTCATAATGTGCTATCATTTCCTCCGTGAAAATTGACCACGTAACAAGTTTTTTACGAGAACAAAGCACTTCATACCATAAAAATTGATCTGGTTCTAAATATGAAGATGCAATAGATACCTTTTGTAACAGTTGTACACCATGTAGATCAAAATATTTCTCCATTTGAAGTATCCAATTTACCGGATCCTTGCCATCAAACTTCCTCATCTTGCTTTTTCTTGACTTTAGGAGCTCGACCTTGAAACGACTGTAACTATGTACTTTTCAATCACCTAGTTCTGAATTTGTGACCTGTAGTCGCACTCTGTGTCCTCTTTCCAATGCCACAAGTCTGACCCAAATTAGATTCTCCAAGGAAGAGTTATGCGAAATCTCCCACAGTGACTTGATTATAGACAAGTTTAGTAGAGCTAACTTATACGACGTTCCACAAGTCACTGTTTCAACCTTTGGATCTGAAAATCACCCACAAGAAACTAAAGTCCGTCCTCTTTCTGTACCTTCTGATGAAACTTCAATCCGATCCCCAGAGAGAAAGTTATGACAATTTTCCCCAGGTCACCTGTTTTGAATGTAATTCAGGAGTCTGCAAAAAGACCAAATTCCTCAGATCATAGATCCACAAATATCGTGCGAAAAGCTCTGAAATTCGGACCCAAGGTTCAGTGCGATTTCTTCTCAAATGGGTTTTTTTTTCGACTTCTGAAACGTCATAAAAAAAAAGTTATAGCGAAAATTCCACGATGACCTGTTTGGAGCCGCGAAACCATAGAATTCAAAGCTCTGATACCAAATGTTATGAAACCAGCTCAAGAAAAGATAGAAAAGATAGATCAACGCCTTAGAATTTAGCCTCTTCGATGGGGCAACCTCCTTTACATTACATAAATGAACAATTCTTGGATGATACAAATGAAAAGACCTCCTTTCTATATATAGGAGTCTAAGGGGTTATAACATAATCAAAGCCGACATAACAATAATAATGTAAGGGAATAATAATAACAATAGTGGGCTTCTATGTGGCACAATAGTAACGATATGGGCACTACATGGGTACATCAATATAATAAGTGGGTTATACTAACAATAATAGGGGGTTACACTAGTAGTATAGGGGCCTAACAAAGTCACCATGGATTGATACGGCTAATAGTTAGCCACAGTCTTGCTCAACAACAGAGTAGCTGGGAAGAGCTAATTGCCATGATAGAAGGGGGACTGCCAATGCCAGCCCCAAAATGTGAGCATGCTACCAGTACACCAGATAGACCATTAAAATTGAGGAAATCAGTCAGATTGGCATGGATTAGAGGGATGCTGGAAAATTCCCAAGGGGATACTAGCCAACCAGTGGAGATAGACGATTTAGGGGATGAGCAACCCCCGCAATTGGAAGGAGAAGAGAATGAGAAAGGATTGGAAGGAAATGAGGAAGGAGAAATGGAGGAAGATACCGAGCAACCTGGGTAGGAGGAGGAAGAAACAGAGCAATGTGAAGATAACCCATTGCAAAATCCATTGCAAGAGGATGAATTGGCCAAAATTCTGGCTAATATGGGTGAATATGCCCAACCTCTCAACCCACTAGGCCTCCATATTGAAGAAGAACCAAAAGAGCATTCTTCTCAGGATAAAAATGCACCCGAAGAATTACGCGACAAGGAAGTAGAAGAAGAGAATCATCCTGTTCATGATGAAAGTATGACAGGAGAGAAAAGTGATAGAGAGGAGGAACAATCTGTTCCCAGCCAGACTACACCGAAAGAATTCTATGAAGAAGAAGGGGTGGAAAAAGAAGTCACCAAGGAAATAACAGAACCATCTAGGGTTTTTACTCCTGAGCAATTCGAGCAGAACAACAATGGAGCATCCTAAGAATAAAACCAGGGAATTGGCCAAGGTGACAGCCCAAGCGGGACTAAACAGATAGTTGTTCTTTGTAGGAAAACAGAAGAAATTAAAATACCACAAAAAGAATAGCAAAGGTTTTTGAATGTGATAGCACAACTTCAACAACAAATTAGGGTTTTGAAAATGAGAAATAAAGCAAAAAGGACTTCAGGGGTAAGATATGCAACCACTCTGGTGAGACCCCCCAAGAAAAAGGTTCGAAGGACCCACGTCCAGCCTACTATTCAAAGCCCTGTTGAAGAGCAGTCTGCTATTCAAAACAATGTTGAAGAACTATCTGCTGTTCAAAACCCTGTTGAAGTGTAGATTGCTGTTCAAAAACAAAAGGAACAACATTCAACTGTTGCCCATGTTGAAGTGCAAACAAATGATATATCAGCCTGTGACAAAGAAGTTCAAATAGAGGCACAGTGCTCTGAAGGAATACAGACCATAAACACGAGGCATTGCAATAAGAAGATTCAAGTAAATCTTCCACTTGCCACTGCTACGTGGGACAGTGATTTGACGATAGTAACCCTACGAGAGGGTTTGATGCAGGCTCAACAAGCAGTAGAAAAAGTCACAGAACAAACGGTTTCTCGAGAAAAGTATGAAGAATTACAAAAACAGCTAAGGAAGGCCAATTTATCTGAAAGCCAAGCTTTTGAGGGATGGCGAAAGGAAGAAGAAAAGGTCGCAAAGGTAACTCATAGGTTAGATGCAGTTATCAAGCAGATGGATACTTTATGCTCTTTGTACACTGACATCCTAGCATGTAGAGCCCATGCTAAGAATTATGCCTTGTTTTTAATGGAACGATATTTGCAATTGAAAAATAAGGCTGTCAATGCAGGAGCCCCTATAGAAATTAATACTATTGATGATTTTATAAATTGTTGTAAGAACTATGAAGTAAAGTGTGAATTCTATCTGCATAACCTCATGTTAGATCAAGAGACAGAGTAGAACCCCGACCCTTTCATTGGGGATATCCAAGTGTAGGCATTTGTTTCATTTAGAGTTAATCAAATCAAATGGCCTAAATCCTATAATGTCTTCCAAAGACAAGAAAACATATTAGACTTATGGGTAAGAGCTAAGCTTAGAGATCCACTACAGTTGTGGAATAAACATAGGAATCCCATGAGGACTCCAGGTGTGATTGAAGCATTAGGACCCATTCATACAACAATCAATCGACAAGGGATAGAACACTTCTTTACCATCAAGGACCTTGCCATTGCAGCTGCTAAATTTCGATATCATACCTCTAATCCGAATATCCAACTCAGGGAACCATTTAATTATGAAAACATTAAGTTAGTTGTTGATCGCTTGAGCCTCAATGGTGAAGTTATCTTGAGCGCAAGGCCATCTTGGTTAGGATATAGGTTGAGGAGTCTAATTATTTGGCACCCTGTACCTGGGTACCAAGCCATGTATGAGATGCTTGAGGGTCAGATAGGCCATCTTTTTGAACACCTAGTTAGGCATCATGGCTATAGACCACCACATGAGATCCCGTCTCCAGCTTACTCTCTCACTGCTTTACATGTCAACTACAATGTTTTCATGAGGGCATGAAAAAGGGTAAGTAGGGGCGTGCATGGAGTACTGAAGAAGGTATGTTTTATTGATTATTTTTTTATCTTTTCTTTAAAAACTCATAATCCTTTGCATCATGAACTAGGTAAATAATAAGAAATTATGGCAAATTCTATGAGATTTGTATGTAATGAAAACAACTAATAATCGCCATTTCTTATGCAGAAAAAGGGAAAAATGAAAGATTGATGTTGCAAGGAAAAAGACAGGGTAGAGTTAATTGCTATCCATGTGGTAGGAAACCATATGCAGACAAGGCGAACCAAATTGAAGCATATGAGCCAAGGAAAGGAAAATGAGATATCGAATCGGTGCAAGAGAACAAAGGGATAACTGTAATTAATAGCTTGGCGAATCCCTCAGGACGCCAAGGGTGCCAAAGATATCTAGGGTTCCCAGACCGACCATATACCCACAATGGAGAACACATTAGCTATCCGATCCAGTTGGATAGGAAGGGTAGGAGAAGGGCAATCATTCTTAGGACCAAAGAGTCGGGTGGAAAAAGGGGAGAGCTCTCCATTCCTGGTTCTCTTGTAGCTGGATAGCCCAGAACCTTTGATCCTGAGGGATCACAATCTTAACTATTTTTGCATCATTGATATCTCTACTCGGCTGCTATAAAAGGGGGCAACATTGCTACCCCAACGGGGACCGGTTGTTACTCTTATGTAATTTCTCTGTGTATTGAAAACTTTGATCATTGACTCTCATTGAGAAGTGATCCACTATAACTTTGTTTGGATGCTTTAATATAAATCTGGTTGTTGTTCCATCTTTGATCCTAGAATAATCTCAATCACTGTGTCCCTCGAGGCTAAGGGCCCGTCCCTGGTGGAACACTTGCTCCTGTACCATTATCTTTAATTCATGCGTGGTTTTTCATTATCATCTTTGTTTGATAATCTGATGTGTTTTGTTATTTTACAACACAGCTCTGTTATATTTACAATATCGTTCTCTATGACAGGAATGTCGTATTGTTCATTCAGACCTTCTAATGCATTGTTGTTCATTTAATCATTGATGTAACATTAATGTTCCTTACAGAATGCTATTGTTGTTCAATTATAGAGTAATTGGGCTGTAACATACTTAGTTGGTATTACAGTATTCATCTATGGTTTATACTTAATCACGATTATTGTTCAATTTACATTGCTGTTCCATTACGAATTGCGATCATTATCCTTTGTAACTGAGATTAATATTTGTGGTATCGGAGTCAGATTACTATTTCTCTCAATATCTAGGTGTGCTGTGTGTGTTATTCATTTCGATTTGTTGTACATTCATAATTGGCTCTAAGTACCATTCTATATTTCATTGCTAATTAGTTGATGTTCTATTTCAATTGTTTGTCTGATTTATTCTTAGAGTAAGGATTTCTCTCTGATTTCTGTAGGATACGATTGCTGCCTTTATCTCCTTAGAATAAGGTTTCACTGTTTATAAGATCTAGTTGCTGTTCCATTTCCTAGTTGATGTTTCAATTATAGTTGTTGTTCCATTTCCTGTTATTTGTGTTATCATTGCTTTAAACGATCTAAAACTATAGTGAGCGTTGACATTTATTGTCTAGTTGTCGGGTTGAGGATTTGTTTCTTGATTATCTTCAGTTACATCAGTTAACAAAGGGATGAGTTATTGTTACTGTACCCTTGACTGATGATTTACTTAGTTTTTTGAATGAATGATTTAAGTCTTAAAGTGTTTTTCTCTAAGTAGATCTTGTTTTAAGCATCCGTTTACTCTTGTATTTTGAGCACTATACTACTAGCATTACTTTGACAAATGACCGCCTCAAACTGAGTACACTCTTTGAGATAACAAATCGTTCCTGGATTGATAAGTTAATGTGAGGTAAATAGAGGTGAAAAAGACCCTTTTTACAGCTCGACAGAGATGTACATGCAATTGACATGCATGCATGACTGACCAATATCCTGCTGTGTCCGAGGGATGAACCATGCTTTGATACAACTCTCTAACACCCTCCTCCCACATTTATCTAAGAAACTAGCCAACCGAGGTAAACATGCAAAGAGAGGTCACTATGATATGATTCGACCTCCTAAGTTGTATTAAGGAAGTGGCGCAGATGGAAACACACCATACAAACATCAAACATTATCAACATGACCCTTAGAAGACAAGTTAGCCACTCAGACAGCCGATCCCTGGGTCCCACTATTATTTTAGCTATCATGGGCTATAGTCGCTCTCATGCAATGGACAAGGGAGTGACCAGCAACCTAAAGTCACTCTCACAAGCCTACATGTTAGTGACTGTGGAACATAATTATCACTGTTGTGCCAGTAACCCTGAGATTTAAGTTATATTTTCAGGCTTAGAGCCGAGGAAACTACCAAACCTGATCCATCTCTTCAATTCAGTAGAGTAACATGGAAATGAAAGTATTAAAGTAAATACATGTTCAACACCTTGATTGGATCCCTACTAACCATGACATGAATTTCGTCAAACATATCGTCGACATGTAATATTGAGGTGTAAATAATAGAGTTAAGTGTAGGTCATTCTGAGAATCACTATGAACCATTGTTCCCTCATGCCATTTGCTACATTATCATCTATTAGGTCATACACACATTATCCATTCACATACAAGTAAAAACATAATGAGAGCCATACATATTTTTTATGATAAAATGTGCATATAACTAGCATAATAGGAACATAAATAAAATAAACATGAAATCTATCAAGTTGATAAATACATCAGTAACTTTACACATGGAAATCAAGGAAAGGATTTCTCATTAATGAATGCAATGAACCAATTACAAATGGGACTACCATGTTCGACCTTACCGTAGAATGGTTGAGCCAAATTTTTCTTCATCCATTCACCCACATGTCATATTCCAAGCATGAATGTGGGATCTCATACAAAATATCAATCAAAACTCATCCATCCTGAAACCCTGAAAACCTGAAAACCCAAAAACCAAACTTGAATTCCAACCATTTATCCACCAAGAACTCACAACTCTTATCTAAAATCCATGATTGAAATACTAACATTGCCCAGATTCGATAAGCCACAAAAATTAGTTAAGAGCAGTGAAATAGGACAAGTGATAAATGGCAAGAAATCAATAATGTTTACCAATGCCACCAAACATTATATGTGTACGAGGCTGTAAGTTTCCTCATGTGGATCATGGGAACCTTGGTAAAGAAGTTATAGGTGTAAGGAAGGAAAAATCACCATAAAAATCAAACGTAAGTATTCATACCGTGAAAATTTTGGCATTATGGTGCATGTGTTGTCCTTGATGGCAAATCACTTGTAACATAAATAATATACAGTAACTCGATGAATCCACAGGTCAATTCAAAGGCAACAGGGTGATTGAAAAAAATAACAGAATGATGGGACAAACATTTACAAATTAGAATGAGAAGATTAATAAATATGAATATCTATGTAGCAGTTCGTCGAGGAAAAGTCACGTATACACACAGGTAAAAAGAAGAAAAGTTGTGTACATGCTAGTGCACTAATTTAAGAATACCAAGGGTCCTTACCATGGTATTAGCTCACAATATTGAGCATAGTAATGGTTGATTTATCTCATCCAAGGTTACCACTAACACTAGAGTAGTTTTGAATCATGGTATTGGCTAAGGCTATAACTATATAAGGAGGTAAAGATAAAATTGCTAATTGTGCATGTGAAATGGTTTTTGATGAATACTTCAATATGAATGATATTTTCATTGTAAGGGCCATAATTGACACATTGATCTGAAATAATTATGCACCGATGAATGCAATGAATGATCAGGATCATGAGACCTGAAATGAATTTACATTGTATGATCTGCTCATGGATGGACTAGATCTAAGTATTGAAGCATATTTTTATCATTGAATATTATGATCTAGGTCTTTCTGAAGTTTTGAAGAGTTGCACAATTTTGGATACAAATTTGTAGATCTGTATATAGGTTGGCCTCGATTAAGTTTCTTATACAAGTGGCTTCATTTCTTCAAAGTCACGTACATAAAGGAACAGTTTATGCTCATAAATGAATAATCAACCTGATCAGTGCCACTGTATCTCTATTGCTTCTCAATGATTTTCTCATGTTTATTTGGGTTGAGTGATAATGTCTGAATTAGAATTGATTGAATGATGATGTTATATTTGGTTTAATTTTGATTGGCTAAAAATATTATTGATTCTACCAACTTTATGAGGGTTATGTAGGCTAAAAAAATATTTCCGAATAACTCTGGTCAACTCTGTGTCTGTTTTAGAATTACAATTTTTAAGAATATTGAGATGTATATGCAGGCTGGTCTATAGAAAAGCACGTATACACATAGGTTGCCTTAAATGAGGTAGTGTATATATTGGCATATGATGAGGTTTGTAGTTGATTCTGTGTGTTGATGTGGTATTCTAATTTCAGTTATGGGTTCTGGTTAAAATGTTCTCACCATTCTGTTTGAATTAATTTGGTGTTTTCTCTAGTTGATCTACAAGTTTTGATTTGTTAAAGTAGGTGGATCCAGTGTGAAAATTTATGAAACATGGTCCACGGATGTTGTTGAGGGTTGGAGACTTTAGTGAGGAAGTTGAAGATTATTTTCAGTAGTAGCTGGTAATCAAATCAAGGCGTTGGAGCTCCCTTCCAGTAGTATGTGGAGAACGAGTGAAGGTTGTAGCATTCAGTAGGTGGGCGCCTTCACACTAGAATGCATCTGCACTAGTACAAAAATATATTAAGTTGTTTACCTTAATAAGTTTGAATACTGAGATGACAACAATAGTGGTTGTATCCCACATTGGGTTTCCACCTTAAATGTTAATGTTCATTTGTGTTTCTTGTGTGTGATACTTTACTATGTTCTTACTGCAACTCCTTACTGCTTATCAAATGCCTAATAAATCCCTTACATTCTGGTTTAATTTTAACAGATAAAGAATTAGTTGTTTTATGAGTTTACTAAGCATACATTAGTTTATTTTACAGCAGCCACATGGATATGTGAGTTTGTTTTAGTAAAGTTGCATAGATATTTCAGTAAAGAAAATTAATATTGTGAGTTTTTAAAATACTCATTCACCCCTGTCTCATTAGTTCTCCCAATAATTCGTATTAGAGCAGGTCATTCAAAAGAATCTTGATTTCTTAAAGGATGATCTCCCAAGATGAGTAATAAAAAAAAATGACATCTATCGAGCTACCACTTTTCAAAGGAACTAATTTAATATATTGGAAGACAAGAACCAGATCCTATATTTAGACCCTTGGAGCAAATGTTTGGCTAATTTTTGAAGGAGGCTACCAATATCCAGTCACAGTTCCTAGAGATGCAATAGAAAATAAGACGTATGAAAGCAATGCCAAATCGGTCAATGCATTATTGGGAAGTATGACTGAATGAAACTTTGTCAAAATTTTGTAGTTAAACACAACAAAATAAATATGGGACAAAATAATTCAAACCTATGAAGGAAATAATAGGATAAAAAGTGTTAAACTACAAACTCTCAAAATTCATTATTAAACTCTCTGATATGCATAATGATGAAATTATTGTGAGTTTCCTTATACACATAGATGATATTGTAAATCACATGAAAAATATGCGTGAATAAATAAAGGACACCACTTTAGTAGAGAAAGTATTAGGATCTCTAACTCCTAAACTCAAGTCAAAAGTGTATGCCATTGAACATAAGCAGGATCTAAAGACTCATATTGTTGTTCAACTTTAATGGATCCTGAATTCTTTTGAAATGAGGAAAGGAGGTCCCTTAAAAGTCAGATAAGCCACATGTAAAGAATATAAAAAATGAAAATAAAAATAAGAACACAAGGAATGATAATAAATATCAGAAGAACATGAGGTGAAGTTTGTAAAGAAACTTCAACTTAGCACCGGGAGGTTCATAGGTAATCTTCCCTTCAAATGTTTTTATTGTGGTAGAGCTAGTCATTATGCTGCTAAATGTCCTCATAAAGACAACTAGGACAAAGCGAAGGTTAATGCAAAAGGTAATAGGAGATAGTTTGACAATAGAAAAATGTATTATGCTCGTGAAGATAGTGATGGTTTGTCAAGTAGTGCAGATCAGTATATTAAATTACTTATGGGTTATGAGAAAAATACTAATGAGTCTAATGATAAATTTTTGGATGCTTTGGAGGAAAAATAATTCTTTGAAGAAATTGCTCCACTCAAAATATTCTTGGAAGAAAATGAAGTAGCCATAGATACATTGAAGCATCAACTCATAGAAAAAGAAAAGAATAATGAGAAGTTAGAATGTGAAGTAGTAAGTCTAACAAAGGAGCCCTAAAAAATAAAAACTATCAATCTTAGATTCACTAAAGGATCTGAAACATTGGTTGAAATTATCAAGGTACAATGCTCTAATCACATGAATATAGTTCTTGGGTACACTGGGGAAAAATGCCAAACATAAAAGTCTTCAGCCACTACTGGAAGCTACCTAAATGTAGAAAAAACCATTCAACAAATTATTAGTCCTCGTCAAAAGAATAAAGGCATTCCACAGTTAAACCATGTTCACTCTAATTCAAGGATGAACACCAACACAACCATGAGTCAAAATGTAAACAACACAAGAAGATTCTATGATCAAAAAAATTTATTCTTTAATGGAAAATGTTCCTCGTAATAATTTTTGTCATAAGGCTACTCAATGTGTTGCATACAAAACCATAAAGACTAGAGAAGCAAAAAAACTAAGGAATGAGACATGTTTCAAGAGGAACACTTATAATAATTTCTGACCTCTTAAAGATGAAATATAATGCTCGTTTTGTAATAACTTTGGACATGAAGAATTTGAATGTATGATCAAATTATAGCCAACAACTCAAAAAGAGAAAATATCAACAAATTCTAAGGTATGGAGAAGGAAGGAGTTATAGTCTGAAAGTTGTGGGATAACATTGTTTTAAGAAGGAGAAGAAAATCAATGGTACATTAATAGTGGCTACTCAAAACACACGGTAGGTGATAAAGATAAACTTGTTTCATCCAATGCTTTAGAGAAAGAAAAGAATATCACTTTTGGAAATTACTCACCTGCTGTCATTAAGGGTAAACTTTCTATTTTTCTAAAAGAAAATATTAAATCTGGTAGTGCTATGTATGTTGATGGACTATATCACAACTTTTTCAGTGTTAGCCAAATGTGTGATCAAGGAAATGTGGTGGTATTCCCATGAAAAGAATATGGTATTCCATTCAAAAGAACGTTGATGTTACAATGAACAAGAAAGACTCTTTCTTCCATGCACACACAGCTGCAGACCTACCAAGGTATCTGCACACACAACTGCAAGAGCCTTCCCCTTCACCTAAGTACATAAAATAGACTCTTCTGAGTTAGATCACTTGCTCATACAATATTAGACTCTCTATGACTCCTTTATATAACAACTTTCTTACAATACCATAGTTCACAAACCATCAGTGGGTCATAAAACAACTTATCTTCTAACAAACTAAGGGGCTTTAACCTTCCTAAATCCCCTATGAATCCTAATGGACTTCATGCTCTGCTCCTCAAAATGTAGAGACTTTACATAGATAACAAAAAATATTACAAAATTGACCCCAGGGTACCCTGTCTTAACACGCCCCCAACACAAAGTCATGAGTCATCATCGATTCACTTTGTTGATGGTGCCTCGATCTTCAATTGAAGCTCACTGAACTCTATATTCAATACCTACAGGTTTGTTGTTCCCTATGGAGTGGCTTAACGAACTTCTTCAACCACCTTCTCTCTGGTTGGGCCTTCGACTACAAGTCCCACAGTTCTATGCATCTGTTGCATCACCTTCATCTTTCTCTGTAATGACAGTGTCAACTGACTTGCCTCATCCACCGATTTCTACGTCCTTGAAGATATGATTGCTTCCTTTTGATGCAGCTCATCAATTTCACTCTGATAATATTTCCCTCCTACAATCTTGTGAACCTTTACACTGGAGCTAAGGTTCATACCATAGACTTGATTTCATCGAACTATCTCTGCTTTTCTCTGATATCTGTATGAATCTTTTCTAAAGTTGGATCCTCCTATAGTGAGGTCCAAAGTTTCATGAACTATTCAAAAAACTGAGTGTGGCCCTTGACTGGAGCTTCTACAGTAGCCATTTCTTCCTTAATAGTAGCCTCACATTTCTCTTTGACTTATGGAGGAGTCACTGGATGTAACTTAAGTTGTAGCTCAGGGATTTGCAGTTATAGCTGAAGTCTGAATTTTCCAATTTATGCCTTTGATTACTTGACTATAGAAGATAACTTCCATATATATTGTTTAGAGGTCCCTTCTGTTGGGAATTGGAGCTTGGACACTTCAATACAGGCATGTGCTATTGCCACTTCTAACTGCTGACTATGCATCATCACTTCCCCCCTTTCCTTGAGGGCTGTGCCTTTTCCTGGAACATCTTTTGATAATTCATTTTGGCTTCATTGATGATTAGCAGAGCACATTTTTCTTGCATTCCGTGCTCATTTGACACCGCTTGATGTAAATCATGCAATGTTTAAATAGGAAACGCTGCCAGATTTAGACTCAAATACTTCGTGTGTAATAGGTGTGCCCTGCCTTTCTTTGAGTCGGCACATAGGGACCCCTCTGGTAACTCCACCATGTAGAGGTCTGAGGTGATTTCTTCTTCTAAAGCTAACATTACTTCTTGTTTTCGACTCGCTTGTCCCATGCTCACTTGAATAAGGCCAATGTGTACTTGAAATTCCCTTAGGCCCTACTGCACGTTATCTACTGTTTGATGATATTGGTCTTCGATTTGGTTCCATATGTTTTCGGTTGCTTCATGAACCATATCTCCTATCTCCTTTTTGTGGCCACAACAACCACACTATTAAAATTTGTCCTCGTAGAAATTTTAAATGGGTCCCCTAGAAGTTGATCTTGTACCGCTCTGAATAATATGTTTAATCCCAGGGATTTAAAGTCATTTCCAAGTCAAATCTTCAATTTTCAAATGGTTAAGGCCCCTTTATAAATCTCTATCGCATGATCCATCTATAACCATTTCTAAGCCCTTCATTCATATCCTTATCGGTACCTTTTTGACCCACGAAACCTTCTATCACATCATTATTTCCATCAAAACTCTTGACAGCGGAAACACTTCGAAAATATGCATAAATCACAACTTTTGGGCCTATCACAATCAACACTATGCACTGCTCTTCTCCGGACCAGACAACATTATTAACTATATTTTATATATATATTGGGTCTGGAGCCATATCGAGTATCGCTATCAGCGGGGTCCAGGACCAATATATAAGGCACATCGCTATCACCCGGACCTGCCGACGAATATAGATGTAGCCATATAATATTTCAAGTCCAACCTAATGGCTGGACACAAGTTTTCTAGTATATTCTTTTGTTTTTCGAAAAACATTGAAGTCTCGATTTTTCAAAGGTAAGCCTATTATTGTGGACCCGCTGGTGTTATAAGCACACACACACACACACACACAGATATATATATATATATATATATATATATATATATATATATATATATATATATATATATATATATATATACGTCGGGTCCAGAGCCCTATCGCGTATCGCAATCGATGGGTTCCGAGGCTTGTATATAAGGCAGATCACTACATACCGGACCCGCCGATAACTATCAATGCAGGTGCATAAATTTTCAAGTCCGCCCCTATGGCTGGCCACGAATTTTCTTGTGTTTTCCTTTGGATTCGATAAAATGTTATGGTTCCAAATTTTAAAACAAAATCAGGTAAACTGAATGGTTTTCCTATTGAACCATTGTCAATGGATTCTTGAATAATAATGAATATTGTGGGCAATGAGAATAGAGGTGGTAATAGGTCCAATGGCCTAACAATAATGCTTGCTCCGCATTGTGAAATTAATAGAAATGGTGGCTGAATGCAATGGTTGTTTAGAAGCATGTTTGGCATATTTTTTAATAATCATAGCTAATACGAATTGTCTCTGTAGGTGAGGAGTAAAAGATGCATAAGCAGATCCAGAGAACTCATATATGTAGGTGTGTTATGTTGAAAAGGCTAGCCTTTGGCATTCTTAGTCAATTTCCATGCGTTGCCTATATATTCTGAAACAAAGGTTGTCCCAGGTTCCATCATGAAGAGATGACACATAGTCATCCTCTTCTAATCAACATCTATTCATTTCCCTAGGAAATGAAGCACTCTAGTGATAGGAAATGCATTCTATGTGTCAGTAGTGACATCGATGGCTCTACATCTGTGTATTCAGATCAGTATATTGAAAAGAACAGGGGAAGATGAAGGGTCATGGCCTGAGGCATAAATATTACTTCCAGATAGGAGAGAAGGGCTTTTTGTTTGGAGAAAACAACTTTGATTTATTATGAATAAAGGAGACTGTTTGGTTCAATGAGGAGCCTTTTGTTTCAGATTTAAGATCCTTTGCTTTCTGTGTTTTGAGACAGGGCGTTGTTGCTGGCATAAATACAAATGTGTTTTGTTTTTTTGTGCATATTGACAAAAATATAACCTATAATTAGCCTTGTTTGTTTGAATGTAATTCTTCATCATAGTTAATTCATAAGCAGTGCTTGATTTGAAACTATGTTAGACATCAGTTGCAAGCTTTACTTCCATAAAAGGAATGTGTATTCCTGTATGAATGATTGGATTGAAATTAAGAATTGATGTAGCCTTGTTTTTATGTGAACCAGTAATTGATTCACATAGGCTTGGAATTTATATATGATGTTTAACCTCTATTTTGTTATGCTCCTGCAGGATAGATTAGGATAGTTAGGATTAGACTAGAGTAATTAGAAGCATTGTAGATAGGATTTGATACACAGAGGTTAACTATTTTTATTTTGTTGATTTAATTGAAGTATTCCTCCCAGAAGCAACCTTTGAACACATTTATTAGTTTACGGGATCCTTTAAAACATGTTAGAGCTAGCCATCCGAAATGAAAACAGATCTAATTTGGGTATGTGATCGAGTTAGTTCCCCTTGTTGGTATAGCGAAAATTCACCATGTTAACAAATTGTCGCTAGAAGGAGGACCTGAACTACAGTCCACATCTTTTATGATTTCATCTATAAATGTCGCGCATGGACTCGAAAAGATTAATGCATGGATCGTGAAGGTCGAAAAGGTCCTTCCTCCCATTCAAAAAATCCTCATTTCAAAGAAGAGACATTGTGGGACTATCCTGTCACTTAGGAACAACCAGTCAGAATACTTACTCGGGCTTATGCTCGTTCCCTCTGCCAACTCCCCATTTTTCATTATTTACCACTGGCAACCAAAAGAAAGCCAAGGATCTGTTCCATAAATGAAGAGACATCTGCAGCCCCGTCTCTTGAAGACATTGTGCTTGAATCCTTTCAAAGTATTGACACTCCCCAGGAGGAAATTCTTAAAGATCCACTCGTTGAAGGTAATCCCTTACCCAATTTGGGAAGTATTAATAAAGAAAGCCTTGAAGAAAATTTCAACCAAGACATCCCTATCCACAATATGGCTAACGTTCCTCTTCCAAGTAGGAACCAGCTTCAACCTGGTGGGAACCAACTCCCACCTCCTCCTGGAGAACTTCCTCCCTAGCTCGCTTAGGACACCATAGCGGTACTTAGGTAGCAACATCCCTTACCCAAGAATGTAGAAAGAGTACTACCTAAATTCAACCCTGAGTAGGGAGACACCGTTGATAAAGATATTCACTATTTTTTCCTGGCCGTGCACATGTTTGGGGTAGTCAATGAAGATATAGTATGTCGACTATTCCCTTTTACTATGATTGGTGCAGCCTCCACATGGTACTTTAGCATGAGAATAGGATTTATTAGCTCATGGGCTACCTTTCAACAAGCCTTCTTAGACAAGTATGGCAATGAAAAAATAGATGGGGCCTTAAGATTTAGAATTATCCTGTTTTAAAATGGAAACCAAAGAACAGGTCAAGGACTTTAACATCCAGTTCAACACCTTGTTTAATAGAATCTTGGCTAACGGTAGACCTACTGAGGAGGAGCTCATGGATTCTACATCACTGCTCTCCATGTCCCTACTGTAATGTGGGTCAAAAGGAGCAATGCACAAACCTTACAGGGTTATCGATGAAGCAGTAACAGTCGAGAATGAAATGCTCAATCTCACAGCATGCCATCATACAACCAGAGAAAAGAAAGCCTCTCAAGCATCGAAGAAGAATAATGGCAGTGATAACAACACAGATGAAATCAAGGAATAGGATACCACAAATATAGAAGGTTTGCATTGGATCATTAAGAAGTTGAAAAGCACAGTTATCGATATGAAAAGGAACTCTGGACAAAGTACAAGCGGGAGTGGAGGAGAGTGTAACAATAGAAAATCTTTCAAACCTTTCTATCATAAGAAGACAGAAGGTGGTCATGGTCCCCATGCACTATGTGCTCCACCCAATGAAGGGAATTTATATACACAAGAGCTGGCTCTTATCAGATCGCTCCTCAACGAAGAGGAATCTATAGTGGAGCTAGAGCCAGAATAAGAAAATGAGAAAGAATACCAAGTAGAAGAGCCCTTGGAAGAAGAATCTCAAATCAATGTATTGTGGGATTTCTACCCAAATGACAACGATGATGACGAAGGAGACGATATGGCAGAAATCCACACTAATGAAATCCATACACGAAGTAAAGGGCCACTTGCGGGTGCGATGCAGCCTGTAGACCAGACCAAGAGAGATGTTCGCCCTGTGAAGGAATCCACTCCCAAAGTTACTGTCGAGAAGGGTAGACCTAGTAGTGACTCCAAGAATACTCTTGTTGAAAACTATCTAGTGAAAGAGAATTCATCTCCGACTGCAACGAAGGTGACTCAAAATGGTAGACCCCCACCTAAGCACAACCAAACAGATATGTTTAGTCTGCCCTACCCTATTTATAACATTGATTACAACATTGTGGATGACCTCAAGAAATCTAGGGCTAATATCACATACATTGATTTGCTAAAATTAACACAGCAAAGATATTTTCTCTTATAAGCTATGAATGAGTGGAACTGCAAAAATCCAACTATCCCAAGCAGCGAAATCAAGAAGTCGATGTCCAAACCTGTTAGTACCTCTAGTACATCCCAAAAGCCACTAGCCATGGAAGCCACTCTATCAAAAATGAATCGAACCCCCCAAGATGTCAATGCAGCCATGATAGGAAGGAAATCAAAATCCATGATTCCCCCTTTCCTCATCACATTTGAAATCTTCAACATGAATATACATAATTTCTTGTTTGACGTAGGTTCCTCGTCCACTGTGATGCCTTACGTTGTTGCTAAAAGACTTCATGCGATACCTTAGAAAACTACAACTTGAATCATGCAATTAGATAGGACAAATGTGAAAGTAATTGTTGAATTGAAAGATGTATTGATTTGGATGGCTGCTAAGATGAAATACACACAAGTCATTGATATAGTGTTGGTCAATATAAACGAGGCTTATGGAATGTTGCTTAGTAGGGACTCGTCAGCAAAAATCAATGGATATTTCTCAACTAATTGGTCCCATCTCTTGCTGCGCCAGAAGGGAAAGGGTGATATGCTCAAAGTTGATCATGAAAAATATGTGAAGTATGTGGTGACGGAACTAAATGGTCCCAATGTACCTATAATGTTTACCAATACTATCATTCAGAATTATAGTTTCAATGTTTGTGCCACCGAAACCTGTTTTGGACAATTCCATGCAGAAACAATTGAAGAAACTGCAATAAACACATAGTTGGAAGCTCTCCCCTATAATCCAACTAATGAACCATCTTGTCATATAGTAGATGATGGAACTAGCTCCATAGGAAGTAATTCAATTGATGTAACACTAGACTCTATATTTTGGACACTCTATTTTGATGTCTCTAACTGTCTTGAAGGTGTAGGTGCTTGGAGCATTCTCGTTGATCCACAAGGGAACCAACATCTGATGGCCAGCCGGTTGGAATTAACGTGCACCAACAACATGGAAGAATATGAAGGCTTGTTGCAGGGCCTGAAGAAAGCCATTGATATGAAGGTGAAAAATCTTAAAGTTTTTGGTGACTCATAGATAATCATGGATCAGGTAAGGAAAAGGATAAACTACAATTCGCTACACTTGGTAAGGTACTAGCATGACGTATGGAGCTTAATTGACAGTTTTCATTCTTTTAATATCACATACATACCTCGAGGGCAAAACCAAGATGCTGATCTGATGGCTGGTATGGTTGCAAAACTTTTCCCCGATTTTAGATTAAGGAAGAATAAATGTTATGTTGAATAGATTTTCAGACCATCCACGTTTGATAACACCTCAAATTGGCAGGAGTTTGAAGATGAAGAGAAAATCCTTGAGTTCTTGCACTGCATGAATACATTCAAGAATGCAATCATTGATGAAAAAGGGCATGATAGGCTTATGAATGAGAGAGAAGATGAGGAAAAAGATCAATCCAATATGATTTCCATGTCAGTCGTCAAGATGGAGCACTTGTATGACCTGCATGATAAGTTCAAGAGGCTGAATAATTGCAAAACACATAGCTCATCCATGAAGTATGAATCGATCAACCTTGGAACCAAATAATACCCAAAAAATGTCAATTTGGGCTTGGGATGCTCTCTACAAGATAAGGCTGCATTTGTCAAGCTATTTAAAGAGTACAAGGATTTCTTTGCATGGACATATGGAGACCTAAAAACCTTTGATACTAGTGTTATGCAGCATGTAATTCCTTTAGAAAAGGAGGTGAAGCCCTACCAACAAAAGCTTCACAAGATGTATCCAATCTTGGAACTGTTGGTGAAGAAAGAATTAAACAAAATGCTGGATGGTAAAATCATTTTCCTGCTCAGACACACTCACTCGGTAGCCAATCTTGTGCCAATCAGAAAGAAAAATGGAGACATAAGGTTGTGTATCAATTTCAGAAACCTAAACAAAGCATCGCAAAAAAATAAATATCTTGTCCCTTCAATGGAACACATCCTTCAGTGCGTTTCTGGGTCCGAAATGTTGTCCCTATTAGATGGGTTTTCAGGATATAATCAAGTGTTGGTATCTAATGGGTATCAGCTGAAGACAACCTTCAACACTAAATGGGGCACTTACGCACAATGTAAAATGCCTTTGGCCTTATTATTGTGGGCGCCACATTCTAGAGAGTCATGGACATAGCTTTTCGATGATTGATCAATAGATCAGTAGTAGTGTACATGGATGACATTACTATGTATTCTTATCACAAAAGGGATCATATTTATCACCTGAAACAAATTTTCAAACAATGTCGAAGGTATAGAATATTGTTGAATCCCAAGAAGACCATCTTTGCAGTCACAGAAGGGAAACTATTGGGTCACATCCTCTCTAAAGAAGGGATTGTCATTGATCTTGAAAGAATAGAGACCATGATGAGAATACAACCCCCTACCAATAAAAGGGAAATGCAATCTTTCTTCCGGAAGATCAATTTCATTAGGAAATTTGTTTTAGGTTTCATGGAAATAGTGTGCCCCATGCAGCTAATGATGAAGAAAGACGTGGTGTATAAGTGGAGTGATGAAGCCAAGAAAGCATTTAAGCGAATTAAAGAGGCCATCGTAAAATCCCATGTGTTGGTTAGTCTCGATTTCGACAAGCAATTTTTCTTGTACATTTTTTCTTCTAATGTTTCATATGCCACATTTCTCACTAAAATAAATGATGATGGAAATCAAGTCCCTATTTATTATATGAGCTCTAATCTCAAGGGAGCAGAACTGAACCACCCCAACATGGAGAAACAAGTCTTCCCGATTCTTAAGGTCGTAAAACATTTCTTCCCTTATTTATTAAAGGCCATGACTAAAGTGATCATTCCACATCATGTTGTAAGAGCCCTCTTTGTGTAGAAAGAAACAGGTGAATGGAGAGGAAATTGGATAACCGCACTTAAAGAGTTCGACCTCAAGATTAAGCCGACAAAGATAGTTCAAGGGCAGCAACTATGCAGACTAGCAGTAGAAGCCTTGGCGGAGAATGTAGGGGTGCTCGAGGGACCAGAAGCGCAGAACCCACAAAATGAACAAGTGGAATTTAGGGAGGAACCCATATGGATTAATAAAGTGCTGATGTATGAGTGTGAAACGTCGAAGGCCCTTTTGGACCCTGAGTCATGGTATTATGACATCCATTTTTATCTTACACGGGGGTCATGTCCTGAACACATGGATGCATCACAATGGATAGCACTGAGATTGAAATCTAATTAGTATAATTTGGCCAATAACACATTATACAAAAGAAATTATGATGGAATCTGGCTGAGGTGTTTGGAAAAGGATGATGCTGACCATGTCTTGAAAGAAATGCATGAAGGCCCAGCAGGTGGTCACTATGGCAGAGAGACCACTGCTCATGAAATATTAAGAGTTGGATACTATTGGCCCACAGTGTTCAGAGACTCACATGCGTACACTCGGAAATGTAAGGCATGTCGAACCACCGCAGGACAAGAAAGAAAGCAGTTGTTCCCATCAGGCCTGTTATGATTTATCGACCATTCCAGCAATGGGGCCTAGACGTCATAGCTGAGACTACTCCAAACTCTTCACAATAGCATAAGTATATACTCATAGCGATAGACTACTTCACCAAATGCACCGAAGCCATGCCGCTTCAGAAGGTAAATGAAGATGAGGTAATATAATTTCTTGAGAAATTCATCATCAACAGGTATGGCATCCCTGACGATCTCATATTTGATAATTATTCTTACCTTTCATCATTGAAATTGATTGAATTTTCTATTGATAAGTTAATTCACATAAGGTATGCATTGAACTATTACCCGCAGGGAAATGGAGTTGCAGAGTCCTCAAACAAGAACCTCATAGGCATAATCCATAAATTCATTGCTAACAACCAGAGGAACTAGCACAACGCTCTAAAAAATTCCCTTTGGGCTGATAGGGTCACCCCAAAAGTGGCCTTAGGAAACTCCCCATACTTCCTCGTCTATGGATAGGAAGCCATCTTGCCTTCAAATGTTACCCTTCCCTCTTTACATCTCTCCCAAGCTTCAAGGGTAGCCCCTTCAACCTTACTTCAAGAAAGGATCAACCAACTAGTGAGGTTGGAGGAATTAAGAGATAAAGCCATAAATAAATTCGGAAGATAAAATTTACCAACTAGGAGAGCTAGTCCTGAAATGGGACGAGTTGAATGAGCCCAAAGGTAAGCACGCGAAATTTCAACACTTATGGCTAGTCCCATTCCAAGTTGTGGAAAAAATTGGTCAGGGAACTTACAGGTTGAAAACTTTACAGGGAGAAACTGAAAAACTCCCTGTTCATGGCTAGTATCTCAAAAGATACTTCTAGAACCCACCACGTGGTGGTTACCCACTGAATAGGTTAGATTTCATTTCCTTTTGTTGTTAGCTTAGTTCCATTTCCATCTTTACCATCCTTGTTTTTCTGGAAAGTTTATTTTCCTTCTATTTTTAATTTCAGCCTTTTTCAGCCAACTAATTTCGGTCCTCCCATATTTTTTCTACCTTTCTTAGACTTTCCCTCATTCACCAGCTTCAACCTTTCCCTTACTCATTAACCCACTAATGAGTCTGCTGATTCTAAATCCATCGTTAGCTTGCAAATCAAACAAATTTTCAATCACCCCATGAGAACTTGAAAATCAGCTGTGGAATTCAAACCAAAACCACTCATTGGCATCTGTTGGGAACTGTGTAATATTTGTTGATAACTTGGATATCTTGAGCATGTAGGGTCATCTTTAAAAAACAAAATATGTGTAACTACAGCTGGACTAGCATGGAGGAACGATGCATTTTAAATAAATCCCACTCAAACCTAACTTATGCTTTCCTGCAAGGTTTGCAGTTATTCTCCGTTGGTGCCATCCACCACACTAAATTCTCAAATACCTATCATCTACAGGTAAATCTCCTTTCATGGGCTAAACTCACTATCAGATAACATGTGGACAATCCAATTGTGCTCCAGTCCTTGTACCTGAAACCAGAGGGAGTTATTTAAAATAAAATAAAATGTCAAGTCCTTATGCCAATCTGGAAGGATAGGTTGTTTTGGAAGGCAGTTAGAGTAAGGACTCTTGTTGGGCTTAGAGTATTGGTTGACGCAGAAAGCCCAACCTTGTTTAAGTGGTTTAAAAATATGGCATGATCCATGACTATGCCCCATTCAATCATATGAAAATATGGCAACGAAATTCTCATATAAAGTGTAGAAAAACATATCTACATCAAGTTTCATGAGCAATAAAGAGGTGAGGTACACACCTAAACATTTATTGAGAGACCAGTGATGGCCCCAAAAGGATTTTTGGGAGTATGAAATATGTAAAGGAAGGTCAATAAATTCCATAATACTACCATTGGGGAATGCCTGTCATAAGCCCATTAGTAAGTAGAAGCTATTTGTGTTTATCCCAACTGAAAAAATTAATGTTGAAGTGGAACCCATGCTTGTCCATCTATACAGTTTTCATTTCATGTTTATCTTAACACCCTGATGTTCTATTGATCCAAGGTTTGTTTAGAAAAGGAGATATCTGGTTCACCTAGCAGTTCGCCATTTGTTGTGGCAACAACAACCACAGTATTAAAATTTGTCCTGGTAGCAATTTTAAATGGGTCCCCTAGAAGTTGATCTTGAACCCCTTCGAATAATCTATTTAATCCTAGGGATTTAAACTCTTTTCCATGTAAAATCTTCAATTTTCAAATGGTTAAGGCCCCTTTATAAATCCCTGCCACGTGATCCATACATAACCCTCTCTAAGCCCTTCATTCATATCCTCATCGAGACCATTTCGACCCACGAAACCTTCTATCGCATCATTGTTTCCATCAAAACTCTTCACAGTGGAAACGCTTCGCAAATATGCATAAGTCACTCCTTTTGGGCATATTGCAATCAACACTACGCACTACTCTTCTTCGGAACCAACGACATTATTAACCATATTTTATATATATATCGGGTCTGGATCCATATCACATATCGCTATCGGTGGGGTTCGGGGCCTATATATAAGGCACATCGCTATCACCCGTACTCGCTGATGATTATAGATCCAGGGATATAATATTTCATGTCCGCCCATTACGGTTTTCCTGTATATTATTTTGTTTTTTGAAAAATATTGAAGTCCCATTTTTTCAAAGGGAAGCATATTATTGTGGGCCCACCAACAGTATTAACACACACAGATATATATATATATATATATAGAGAGAGAGAGAGAGAGATATATATATATATATATATATATATACATATATATATATATATATCTCTCTCTCTCTCTCTCTCTCTATATATATATATATATATATATATATATATATATATATACATATATATATATATATGTCAGGTCTGGGGCCCTATCGCGTATCGTAATTGATGGATTTTGGGGCTTGTATATAAGGTAGACCGCTACATACTGGACCCACCGTTAACTATCAATGCAAGTGCATAAATTCTCAAGTCCGACTCTATGGCGAGTGCTGGGTTTTCCCATGTTTTCCTTTGCATTCGATAAAATGTTATGGTTCTGAATTTTAAAATAAAACCAGGTAAATTGAATGGTTTTCTATTGAAGCATTGTCAATGGATTATTAACCATATTTTATATATATATCGGGTCTGGATCCATATCACATATCGCTATCGGTGGGGTTCGGGGCCTATATATAAGGCACATCGCTATCACCCGTACTCGCTGATGATTATAGATCTAGGGATATAATATTTCATGTCCGCCCATTACGGTTTTCCTGTATATTATTTTGTTTTTTGAAAAATATTGAAGTCCCATTTTTTCAAAGGGAAGCATATTATTGTGGGCCCACCAACAGTATTAACACACACAGATATATATATATATATATATATATATATATATATATATATATATATATATATATATATATATACATAGATATATATATATACATATATATATATATATATATATACATATATATACATATATATATATATGTATATATATATATATATATATGTATATATATATATATCTATATATATATATATAGATAGATATATATATATATATACATATATATATATATATGTCAGGTCTGGGGCCCTATCGCGTATCGTAATTGATGGATTTTGGGGCTTGTATATAAGGTAGACCGCTACATACTGGACCCACCGTTAACTATCAATGCAAGTGCATAAATTCTCAAGTCCGACTCTATGGCGAGTGCTGGGTTTTCCCATGTTTTCCTTTGCATTCGATAAAATGTTATGGTTCTGAATTTTAAAATAAAACCAGGTAAATTGAATGGTTTTCTATTGAAGCATTGTCAATGGATTCTTGAATAATAATGAGTATTGTGGGCAATGGGAATAGAGGTTATAACTGGTCTGATGGCCTAACAATCATGGTTGCTCAACATTGTGAAATTAATAGAAATGGTAGTTAAATGCAATGCTTGTTTAGAAGCATGTTTGGCATATCTTTTAATAATCATATCTAATATGAATTTTCTCCACAGGTGAGGAGTAAAAGACGCATAACCGGATACGGAGAACTCATATATGCGGGTGTGTTCTGTTGAAAAAGCCAGCCTTTGGAATTCTCAGTTGGTTTCCATGCGTTGCCTGTATATTCCGAAAGAAAGGTTGTCCTAGGTTTCGTCATGAAGAGATGGCACACATACATCCTCTTCTAATCAACATCTATTCATTTCCCCACGAAATGATTTTCTCTAGTGACAAGAAACGCCTTCTACGTGTCAGCAGTGACACCGATGGCTCTACATCTGGGTATTTGTATCGGTATATTGAAAAGAATAGGGGAAGACAAAGGGTCATGGCCTGAGGCATAAATATCACTTCCAGTTAGGAGAGAAGGGGTTTTTGTTTGGAGAAAATGGCTTTGATTTATTATGAATAAAGGAGACTGTTTGGTTCAATGAGGAACCTTTTCTTTCAGATTTAAGATCCTTTTCTTTTTGTGTTTTGAGACAGGGCATTGTTGCTGGCATAAACACAAATGTGTTTTGTTTTTTTGTGCATATTGACAATGATACAACTTATAATTAGCCTTGGTTGTTTTAATGTAATTCTTCATCATAGCTAATTCATAAGCAGTCCCTGATTTGAAACTAAGTTAGACATTAGTTGCAAGGTTTACTTCCATAAAAGGAATGTGGGTTCCTATATGAATGATTGGGTTGCAATTAAGAATTGATGCAGCCTTGTTCTTATGTGAAACAGTAATTGATTCACATAGGCTTCGAATTTAGATATGATGTTTAACCTCTCTTTTGTTATGCTCCTGCAGGATAGATTAGGATAGTTAGGATTAGGCTAGATTATCTAGAAGTAGTGCAGAGAGGATTTGATAAATAAAGGTTAACTATTTTTATTTTGTTGACTTAATTGAAGTCTTCCTCGCAAAAGCAATCTTTCAACACATTTAGCAGTTTATGGGATCCTTTAAAACCCATTAGAGCTAGCCATCCCAAGAAAAAACAGATCTAATTGGGGTCTATGATCGGGTTAGTTCCTCTTGTTGGTATAGCAAAAATTCACCATGTCAACACTCCTTTGAGGCCCCCTTCATGAGGACCAAAGGCGTCGCGATAGCCAATTTGTCTGACTTCTGCTTCTTGCATGGCCCTGTAGAACTCCTCTTCTGCCTCTTTTTGATGATGAAGGGGGATTCCAAGCCTGTGCAACCTTCTCCCTCATCGTATGCTTCCCCTTTGAAATTAGTGTTCTTTGTTTCTAACTCGTTGAGGTAAATGGTGGCCTGCGACATAGTGTCACTCTTCTCCTTTGGTGCATCAGTCTCCTTGGCACAAACTCTATATTTTTTTTCCTTTTCCTCCTTTGCAACAACTTTTATTTGTTGTGTAACCTTTTCTTTTGCCGCAACCTTGTCTTTAACAAAAGCCTTCTATGCTTCCTTCTTCTTTTCCTTTGTTGTTGTGGTTGTTTCTATAGTCTCCACTGCTGCTCCTTCAACAGTCTTGCTAGTGCCTATGCGACCATCAGAAGGGGTGAGCCACTCACTTGACCACTTAATGACAACCCCTAAAATATCATCCTCTATGACTAAGTATGGTAACTTATGCCATCTTCCCTTGGCATATTTATTTGTGTGAATTTGTACATTATGAAAATCTACCTTGAAGTTTGGGACATTGAGGTACTGCGCGGGCAAAGTTGGTGATAATATTCGCCACTGGTTGATCACCATTCTTAGTTCTCACTCAAATAAAACCAAAAATATCTTTGTCTCCATGACACGCTCAGATTCTTTAGTCACCAACAATGAAGAGAACTTTGTGGCCTCAGGTAGATCTAAATCATGCTGAGGGAACTAAATTTCTTCTACTGTCCCCCATGCCACGGATACGATCTACAACAACAACCACACATAGTGGAATATGTTGCCCTCAACCTAGGTCTCTCTATAGTCTTACAAAAATTCATGGCATAAGTATTGTGTCCAATTGTATTGGATTCGTTTCATGCACTATGAGGATCAAGATATGATCGAAGCCAGTACTTCATTCGCAAGACATTTCTGCATAATTTTTCTGGCCAAAATTTGTGCAACAAACTACACTGCACCATCCGATATTAAATGAATGGAATATCCACATGATTTATTCACTAGACAACAATCACTTTTCATTTGGTCAGCCAACTTTTTCTCCTACAATTTTCCTACAAATGCCTCTGTAGGGTCCACTCATTAGTATGGAAACAAAGTTATTCTATGGTATCTAGGCCAAAAAATTACCCTCAAATGGCACATTCTCTGGTAGCAAAGGTGTAGAGAGCATGATGTTCGCTACACCCAGATATTCAGGAACTTTAGCCATGTCTTTTCTTGGAGGTATATATGGTGGTAGCTGAATTATTGGATCAAGCTCATCCTCTATTCCTCCGTGCAATTCTTCCTCATCTAGGTCTAATGGCTCTATCATCTGTTTGGACCTATCAATCTTTCCCTTTTGGTGAAATTCTATCAGAAGTTTCTATGATTATTTCCACAACGATGCCATGGAAGTAGGTGTCTTAGGCCGTGGCTATCTAAGAATTGTAGTAGGCATCCTTGTACGTATAGGTTGGGTCAGCTCCATCTCAGGTCAAGTTTAGTCATCCTACAAATTAATATCTCACGTTGTTAGTCAAGTAAATTTGCAAATGTAGTTTGTGAAATATGCTCCTTAGTCCTTTCACAATCCCTGTCAGACATACATCACTTCTCTTGGTGAAAATTCAAGAAAAAAATCTTAAGGAAAATTCTAAGGAAAAAAAATGTTCGCATGTGGAGTGGCATGTCATATTTATAGCACAATTTGAATTCCAATCCATATGTTCCCTACAAATCCATATCATTAATGCATCTTTGCCGACACATTTCCAAAGACATGCTCCAGAAATTCTTCCTGACTACTCCTTTTAACGAAAAAATCACCATCTAATCAACTATTGTGCTTCCAACGGTCACTTTTTGGCAAGAATTCATGAGACTCACCATCCTAGTGCAACTTCTTGATCGCAACTCTCCTTTGTGCCTTCCCTTGATTCGTCACACAGCCTAGTCACTTCACCCAAAAATCCCTACGGGAATGTAATTTATAGTCCCGCACTCCCTTGCAATTAGTTGGAGTACTAATACTATCTAAAATCCATATAGTCATTGGGTAGAGGTGGGATCACCCATGTACACATTTAACTTTCTCCCATTGATCTTTCCTGGAAACAACTCCCCATTCAGCTCTTCGAGATTAACTATGCTTCCATCCATAATCTCATTAATAATATATGGCACCACACAGTGCATTTGGAACTTCCTTGGAAGCTTGTTGAACTTACTATCATATTTTAATACCAAATCTCCATTCTTAAAGGTGCGTTGTTGATATGGAAATCTTGTCATGCCTTTTTGCAATCCTTCTACAACTGCTGATGAAAACTTGCAAAAGTGGTCTTCATCCAATTCAACGAGATGTGTGAGGTGTTCTTCCACGGTATCCTAATTGGCCATGTTTTTAACTGTAACAATTCACAATCTTGGCACGATGTACTCCACTAGCATTACAACTTCATATCTAAAACCAGTCTGAAATTTGTTTGTCAAGTCAACTTCTTGTAGGTAGTTCTATATGACCATAGAATAGCTGGTATGCACACAAACCAATCATTTCACTTTGCATTGAAAATCTTCATTTAGGTGTTCTGTAGGATTTTGTTAAAGGCTTCCATTGCGCCGTTCACTTGAGATTGATATGTCATACTCTTCTGGTTATACATATAGAATTTTGCAAGCAAAGCAAAGATTGCTTCATTTAAAAAGTCTAAACCACTATCACTCATCAAGATCTTAGGGAAACCAAATCAATATAGGATATATTCAAAAATGAGCTTTACAACTATAGTTGTTCTACAATGTTTAGAGGTTGTGCATTAGCCTAACTAGTTAAATATTCGGTCACTTTAATGATGTATCTGGCCCTTGTCTTCATTTCTAGTGGCTAAATTGGTCTGATGAAGTCTATTTCCTACTTATCGAATGCTTGTAACGAAAGTTACGATTTCATAGGTAATTCATTCCTGCGTGATGGCCTTCATGTTGTCTGACAAACATCACATGCCTTGCAATAAGGCTTCAAACCCCTCTGCACATTTTACCACTAGAGTCTAGCACGTAGGATATTCTGCATAGTTTCTCTTCCAGCATAATGTCCTCTTGCAGCCCCTCCATGCGCTACCATTAGCATACTTTGTTATTCATACTCTGGGACATACCTACACAATATGTCATAAGATCCCATTTTATACAAATGTCCTACGATAATAGAGGAATCTCCAGCTTGAACCACTAATTCGTTCTTTGGTTGTGTCATATACCCTTTAGGAGTTGTACTTGTAGACAAGATTTGGATGATATCTATGAAATGGTCATCTTCGATGCGCACAAAATAGATTTTCACATGAATCAATCATTCCTCCAGATTTGTAGGTTCATCACCATTCTCAATCTGCGAGAGGTAATGTCGTGAAACATTCAGTCACCTTCACCTCAAAATTAGTTCAAAGTCATATTCTTCAAATAACTGCAACCGTCTATAGATCCCCCCCCCCAACGTAGGCTTATTAACCAGGTACTTCAAAGCAGAATGGTTTGTGTACATCTTGAAGGGTGCACCCAGAAAATGTGCCTAAATTTCTGGAATGCATATGCCATTGTCAACCCTTTGCGCTCTATGGTTGAATAAATTTTTTCTGCCTTTGATAAATTCCTACGTGAAAATGCTATTAGATGGCCGCTATCACCTTCACCTGGTTGGGTTAGCACATCTCCTAGTGCTATGCAGGATGTATCTAGATGTTTGTGGAACACCTTCTTCCAATCAGGGAATACTAAAATGGGCAGGATGACCATTTTTTCCTTCAAAAAATCCAAAATATTCTAGAAAGCATCGTCCCAGCAAAACGTCACGTCCTTTTTCAGTTATTTCTCCATGGGCGCGGTGATCTGCACATATGATTTAATGAATTTTCTATAATACCTTGTGTGGCCAAAAATCACACATAGTTATTTGAATTTCTTTGTAGGCTCAAGGTTAATAATCATTGCAATTTTAGTAGGGTCTACCATCAACCCTTACTTACATACTACATGACCTAACAATATGCCATATTGTATGTAGAGTATGCATTTCTTCAAATTAAGGCATATCTAATACTTTCAACAAGTATCCAAAATGAGGTGAAGACTGGCAACAAGTATTTTAACTAACCCAAACACTGTCCAATCGTCAAAATAAACCTCCAAAAATGTTTGAATAAACTCGTTGAAGGTTGTGACTACCACACTAGATAAGATTGCAGGGGCGTTCTTATGTCCGAAAGGAATAAGTGTATACTGAAAAAAATCCATTTAATAGTGAAGGTAGTCTTACTCCTATTCTCTGGTGTGATCTTCATCTCATGGTACACCGAGAACCCATCAGTAAATGGATAGGCTTCCTAACCTCCAAAATTTTCTAGTACCTCATCTTTGAATGGCGTAGGAAATGGATTATGGACACAAGCATCATTGAACTTCCTTTAGTCTACGTATATCTAAATCTCACATTTCGTCTTCTTTTCTTGATCCACAATAGGACTAACCCAGTCTGATTCTCAATAGGCTAAATAGTCCTGGCTGCATTCAATTGATAAGGGCACTGCTTGACTCGCTTCACATCCAACTTTATATTGATATTCATAATGCCCAGATCCCCTGTTATTCCTTTCAGATCAGAGATCTTGGTGGGAATCAAGTCTTGATACTACTGTATTAACTTCGTGACTTTTTCAACTATGTCTTTGTCCCAATACTGTCCCACATTTCCAAGCTTTGACTGTGCTTCAGATCCAATATTCACATACTCGGTACTCAAGGGGTGCACGATATCAGGGACTTCTGCCTTAGGTCATGTGAATTCATATTGTTCCTCTCACTCAGGAATATTGATGTTCCTAGGATATTCTTCATCTTCCTCTGTGGTCACATTGTAGTATTTGATTGCATGGTGTAGCTGTGTACTCCAGTCTAGCGGTACCCATGCAATATGCTCTTTAGGAATTCTGAATATTACAACTTTTCTCTCCTGTAAGGCTTCATCAATATAGTCAAACCCATATTCAAATCTAAAAGTGAGTAGAAAATTTTCTTCAGGACATCCCATTCTATGGTTCCATGTCGCAGCTCCGTTCCTAGATAACATTTCAGTGAAATCATATCCAAAGTGTGGCAGAAAATATGAACCCATTCTCGCTATGTGTTAAGATTCGGTATCTTCTATGCTAGAGCAATTTATTTAAATTTTCACAGTTAGCAATCACATCAGCATTAATATAAACTCCAGATAGAACATAAATATAAATCGTAGAAGACAATCCAAGAGAAGAGGACACAAGATGTGGCGCAAACCAGGGATAAACCCCAGAATGTGTGGGGAAACCCTTGATCAATTCTTCTATTATGTTCTTCAAAGTTCAGCAGAGAGACAGAGAGAGAGATAGTACATTTACATCAAAAGTCAACATTTTGACTTATCTAGATATGAGCATACATGAGATCAGTTGAAGACATTCTACTTCAACTGATTCTTTTAGGTGACGGCTTCTATTCATCATAGTGCTGCCTCTAGTTCATCATCTTCATGATGCATCAAGTTGTCCATGCTCATATCATTATGCTGTGCTGCACCGAAATATCACTAAACTATTCGGATCTACACCCATATGATGTATATTCAATGACCGTTATGTTGTTCTCATCATACAACATCACATTGCTACCCTAAATCAACAAGTATACTGAGAATGATAGATTCGGTCTTCTTATTGAAATATACTCCTATGCTGAGTTATTACAGCTGTAGGGTTTCATAGATCTTCTTTGCCACAAGAATACCACCTTCAGATCTTAGATACAAGGCTTTTAATTTACTGCATCATACAAGGTTTCATTCACTACTCCGTCTCAAAACCAAACCAGGTGCAGTCAGACCTTACGGCAGCTTGCCCTAACATGGGAAGATCTCAGAGGTATTTGCAAGTTCTGTCCCTTCTTACTTGCGGATCTTTACACCCATATTCACATGAAATTACAAGAATGAAACCTGAGTTCTAGCGTATACATGTGCTCATATATACGAAGTTCTATGTCTCCTTTTGACAGTGAGACCAGGTCTTCTAACTGTGCGTAGATGTCTCCACTCACTGCCTTGAAGGAGTCTTCATTAACGGCATAGATTAGGGCTTATATGCCTGTCTATATATATGTCTTCAGAACAGCGTATGTTGATGCGTATATGTGTAACCACGCTGCCAGATCTATCAACCAAGAACTGCGTAGTTACCCATGTTCTACGTAGTTACCATTATCGTATGTGACTGCGTTTCAATTTCAGATATAACTGCATTCCAATTATATATGACTTCATTCTAGAGCATGGACCACGCTGCCTGATCTAGGGCTTTCATGATATATATGTGTCCACGCATATTTGCTTGAGTCCTGACTGTGTTTCAATATATATTGCGTGATCTGTCCTTTCCATCATAGCGTATACCTATACGTGAATGACTTGTGTATAATCCTTCATGCCCCGCGTATATTCCTTTGCCAGCGTTGTTGCTGCCATGACTGCATTAAGTTTGCTGCCTTGTATGGACTGTGTGGAGAGTAGGGTTTCCGGCGTACAAGTTCTCATCGTATAAACGTTGTGCATTGTATGAACTGCATTCCATCGATGCTGTTGTATTAATATCTGTGTATATTTCTAGGGCTGCGTATAATCAACATGTACAGGGTGATCCCATGAAACTAGTGTATAGCATCCACAGCATATCCAATGTGAACAATGTATATTATGAACAGATGTTTTCATAAATAGCCTATGGACCAGCGTACTCTTTTTGTGATTCTCCTTCCAAAAACCCAAAACGTGGAGAGGAGATCACATCAAGAATGAGTGTAAATGATATCAAATCCTCATCTATTTATACCACACCGAGGATGATGAATATACACGTCGGTTGGGCTTCTAGAGCCTACATAAGAGCTGGTCGACTTGATAGTAATTACATAAACAAAATAAATTCATATCTCCATAAATACTTATCGGAATCGGATGATCTTTGGATCAATCCTATACCTCTCAATGAGAGGGATCCAATAAAAATATCAGCTGCCATAAATAAGCTGACCCACATGGAGTTTGGCCGTAGTTGCCAATTTAACACTCCCTCTCAACTAGGGAGAATTCCATCCATTAATCCATAAGTCTGACTGTACTATCTCTGCCATCAGTGCCCTACATTGTTCTGCCCAACTCTGCTCAGCTCTGCTAGCTCTGCTCTACTCTGCTCAACTCTACTGGCTTTGCTCTGCTCTGTTGGCTCTGCTCTGCTCAGCTCTGTTGGCTCTGCTAGCTCTTCTCTGCTCTGCTGGCTCTGCTAGCTCTGCTCTGCTCAGCACTGCTGGCTCTACTAGATCTGCTCTGCTCAGTGCTGCTGGCTCTGATAGCTCTGCTCTACTCAGCTCTGCTGAACCATGAAGAAGAAGAATTGATCAAGAATGTCTCATACCATTCTCCACTGACCCGAAGTCAAACTCAGAGTGCGTACCACTAGTACCAGACCAGTCTCAACTGACCCAAAGTCAGCGTCATAGTAGGTACCACTCCTACCACTGGTCCCAAACCAGTATCGCAGGCTCAGAGAGTGTACTACTGGTCCCAGACCAGTCTCAATTGACCCGAAGTCAGCGTCATAGTATGTACGACTCTCACTGGTCCCAGACCAGTCCTGCACTGACATGAAGTCAGTCTCGGAGTATGTACCACTGGTCCCAGACCAGTCTCAGCCGACCCAAAGTCAGCGTCATAATATGTACAACTCCGACCACTGGTCCCAGACCAGTATCATTGATCCCAAATCAATGGAGGACATCCTAGCGTAGGGAGTACGGTAGATACAACGATGCATCCATCGGTACTACTATGGTCCCTAACTTCATTTCCCTGCTCATTGATCAAATGAGAGGTACATCCCATGAGTCCCAGACTGCATGGGTAGGATGCCTCGACAGGAGAACTTAATCAATCCTGTCCTCACAGGAGAACACATCAATCTGCTACAATCGCCATGGAGAACACATCAATCCAGGCCGCCATGGAGAACACATCAATCCAGGCCTCACAGAAGAACACATCAATCCTGCTACAATTGCCATGGAGAACACATCAATCCAGGCCTCACAGGAGAACTAATCATCCTGCTACACAAGAGAGCATATCATCTTGTCGCACAAGAGAGCGAATCATCTTGTTCTAGTACGCACCACCAGGGGAGGGTGAGTCACCCTGTGGTCGTATGTTGCTCCAATAGAACTACAAGCCCCCTGGAGCTCCCAGAGCCCAATGTATGCAACATGCAGGACCCTTTTACAAAGGTCTCTCGATGACAACAAGTCATTCAGGAAAATCACAAATTTGATCTTTCCTAAGGGCTTTGCCCTGTACATCATCTTAGTGTGATGGAGCCTCCTTTATCATCGACTTACCATATCCCAGATAAGGCAGTATTTGATGTCTATCTGCTGGAGCAATTGTCAAATATGAGATTCCTCAATAATCGAATCCCACCTCTAGTTGTCACAGAGAATCACAGTGGTATTCATCATGTGTACAAACAACTCACTAAAGAGTTTCAACAACCAGACTGCCTCATAGAAGGCCATGCTATCAGCAATGTATTCTGCTTAGAGTCACCGACTTCTGCTTCCTGCTCATCCAGGATATCGAGGCAGATTCCAAAGAGAAACAACACTAGGAAGTGCTCTAGTGATCCTCCATACTGCCTGCCCACTCATCATTCGAATAATCATGTGGTTTCATATTTCCGCTAGTGTATCTCAATCCATGAGAGATTGTGCCCTGCAGATATCTCAGAAGATTCTTGGCACCAATCTAGTGAGGCTCAAATATGAGCTCACCATGCTAACTGCATCCCATATGTCCAGACGAAGGTTCTCCAAGTACATCAATGTGAATGAGTTTATGAAACTCAAAGGCATTTCCCAAATCTGGTCCGACATCATTACCATATAACTTCTGAAAGTTAAGATCCTCGAGGTAGTCACAAGCTTGCAGCTTATCTTCTCACATTCAAAATCCAACTCCCTCTGTCTCCTATAAATGAGAGGGTCTGCACCTATCAGACATAGGTGCCGGTACGAGAGGTTTATCATCCAGAAGCTTCAAGTAATGGATTGGATCGTTTTCACTTCTAGTGAATCTCAGCTGCATTAAACAGCTATCAATCCTCTCATACTATGCCCAAGGTGTTTTTCTTCAAGCCATAGAGGGCTTTCTTCCATGAAACTCCTCGGGTTGTTCCAAACCTGTGAACCTGCTACATGAGGGGAAAGGTCCCCTTATAATATTTTCCTTCGGTACATTTCAGACATGTACCTTCATTCTTCTTTTTGAATTCAGGTATCCTAGTCACCATCTGACTCACAGACCTCCAGTGCTGAGTCAATGGACATGGTCCCTAGTGGACTTCCTGCAACTTGATACAACCCTGAATTCAAAACATCTTTAAAAGATCTATTTTCAAACACATACCTTTCATCGATAAGTGCCACCCTATAACCTTTGACTCCCATTTCCGAGATGGACATTAGGTTCGATCAGGTACATAAAAGAGATTTTGGGGTTCCTTGCTTTCCTGGAAGAGTCGACCATTTCCTTGATGACTTGCATTACCAATCATTATTTTGATCATTGAAGATGTCCCAAGAATGATTGTTATCTTCATCAAGAGATGTGTCTCTGCCATTCGAACACTCCTTCGCATAACAGCCAAACTTATTTCAACAAGGCATATGCCTTTCCTTCCACTCTTAGATCCAAACTTCCTAATGAAGTGATCTTAAGATGGACCATCATAATCTTCCGTTGCGCCATTCTGATAACATTCTTTGCTTTGACTTCACCCTAGGTGAATTATGAGGAACCCATTGATCCTTCTGTCTTGTCCCAACTCTCTTCGGTGATTGCTCTTTCACTCTTGCTTGGGCATTGTCTTCACCTCAGCTCCGATACCATGTTAAGATTAGGTATGTTCTATGCTAGAGCAATTTATTTAAATTTTCACAATTAGCAATCACATCAGCATTAAGACAAACTGCAGATAGAACATAAATATAAATCACAGAAGACAAGCCAAGACAAGAGGACACAAGATGTGGCGCAAGCGAGGGACAAACCCCACAATGTGTGGGGAAACCCTTGATCAATTCTTCTATTATGTTCTTCAAAGTTTAGTAGAGAGAGAGAGAGAGATAGTACATTTACATCAAAAGTCAACATTTTGACTTATCTAGATATGAGCATACATGAGATCAGTTGAAGACATTCTGCTTCAACTGATTCTCCTAGGTGACGGCTTCTATTCATCATAGTGCTGCCTCTAGTTCATCATCTTCAGGCGGCATCAAGTTGTCCATGCTCATATCATTATGTTGTGCTGCACCCAAATGTCACTAAACTATTCAGATATGCACCCATCTGATGTATATTCAATGACTGTTATGTTGTTCTCATCATATAGCATCACATTGCTACCCTAAATCAACAAGTATACTGAGAATTATAGATTTGGTCTTCTTATTGAAATATACACCTATGCTGAGTTATTACAACTGTAGGGTTTCATAGATCTTCTTTGCCACAAGAATACCACCTTTAGATCTTAGATAAGAGGCTTTTAATTTACTGCATCATACAAGGTTTCATTCACTACTCCGTCTCAAAACCAAACCAGGTGCAGTCAGACCTTACGGCAGCTTGCCCTAACATGGGAAGATCTCAGAGGTATTTGCAAGTTCTGTCCCTTCTTACTTGCAGATCTTTACACCCATATTCACATGAAATTACAAGAATGAAACCTGAGTTCTAGCGTATACATGTGCTCATATATGCGAAGTTCTATGTCTCCTTTTGACAGCGAGAACAGGTCTTCTAGCTGTGCGTAGATGTCTCCACTGACTGCGTTGAAGGAGTCTTCATTAACGGCATAGATTAGGGCCTATGTGCCTGTGTATATATATGTCTTCAGAGCAGCGTATGTTGATGCGTATATGTGTAAGCATGCTGCCAGATCTATCAAATGAGAACTGCGTAGTTACCCATGTTCTACGTAGTTACCATTATCGTATGTGACTGCGTTTCAATTTTAGACATAACTGCGTTCCAATTATATATGACTTCATTCTATAGCATGGACCACGCCGCCTGATCTAGGGCTTCCGTGATATATATGTGTCCATGCATATTTGCCTGAGTCCTGACTGCATTTCAATATATATTGCGTGATCTGTCTTTTCCATCATAGCGTATACCTATACGTGAATGACCTGTGTATAATCCTTCATGCCCTGCGTATATTCCTTTGCCAGCGTTGTTGCTGCCATGACTGCATCAAGTTGGCTGCCTTGTATGGACTGCGTGGAGAGTAGGGTTTCCGGCGTACAAGTTCTCATCGCATAGATGTTGTGCATTGTATGAACTGCATTCCACCCATGCCGTTGTATGAATATCTGCGTATATTGCTAGGGCTACGTATAATCAACATGTACAGGGTGATCCCATGAAACTAGCGTATAGCATCCACAACATGTCCAATGTGAACAACGTATATTATGAACAGATGTTTTCATAAACAACGTATGGACCAGTGTACTCTTTTTGTGATTCTCCTTCCAAAAACCCAAAACGTGGAGAGTAGATCACATCAAGAATGAGTGTAAATGATATCAAATCCTCATCTATTTATACCACACCGAGGATGATGAATAGACATGTCGGTTAGGCTTCTAGAGCCTACATAAGAGCTGGTCGGCTTGATGATAATTACATAAACAAAATAAATTCATATCTCCATAAATACTTATCGGAATCAGATGATCTTTGGATCAATCCTATACCTCTCGACGAGAGGGGTCCAATAAAAATATCAGCTGCCATAAATAAGCTAACCCACATGGAGTTTGTCCCTAGTTGCCAATTTAACACTATGGTTATTCTCCCTATGCTTTTGTCCATCAATCCAGATGCATGCACGCGTCATCCTTTCTAGTATATTTTCCTGTAATGTGCGTATTGTCATACCCAAACTGCAACTTCATTGTTTGTCAATATTCCTTCCAATATACAAAATTGTTTTTATGCATACACAACCATTTCGCAGGAGTACCTAGCAGTGTGATGTCTAATGCCTAGAACCGATGTTCCTCTGATACATCCCTTTCAAATTTATCTAGAAATAAATTAACATCTTCTAAACCATCATAATATGGTAAGTTGGGTAGTTCAGTGGATATAAATAAGAGTGAATTGGTAACCATGTTGCATCCCAGTGACAACAGCTCATGCAACCTATTTTGGTAGCGCTCGAGTTCCTCATCTATATTTGAATTGAAGGAGCTATCCTTCTCCCACCTAATTCACACATGTTCCATAGGGTTGATCCAATCTTCATCCTGCGATGTCATCTTATAGATCGGATCAACATCGTCCTCCTCATAATAATCATGGATGGGTTGAATATAGTGTGCACCCTCGATTGGATCTAATGGAACAATAACCCTTAGCTCCTTATTTTCAAATGTCACACTGTGCTTCTTAAGGTTGATGACTGCATTGATATCAAATTCCCAATAAATTCCAAGCAGCGCTGGGTATGGGTTATTGTTTTCCACTATTGCAATCACTTCAAAATCAGCTATGGTGCATGCCCCTTAATTATCCACATTCACCCCATGTAGGTGCCCCATAGGAATAGTCTTTTGTTGATTCACCATTCTAAGCTGGATCGAGGACTACTGTAGCTCTGGTCTACCCATTCTTTTTGAATTTTTCTTCGGTAGAATATTTCCATTAGACCCCAAATTGAGAATTACCTCATCCATTTCAAATTCTCCAATCGGTGCAATCAATCTCATTTCGCAACCAGTCCTTTTCTTACCTCTATCCATCTTATGTACCGTGAATTGTTCCAGCATCAAATTATTCTTTCCAATGGAGTTATATATCAATTCTTGTAGTCCCTCTACTACCTTCTTATCCCTTAGGAGCTTCATGCAGGTTTGTAAAAATGATTCTAATAATAAGGGGTCTGCCTCTTGCATAGTACTGATGTCTTGAGGCTTCCCCGTGCATGTATTTTGAGTCCTTGATGTAGAAGATTCTACATCCACGAAGCTCAAATATGGCCTCCTTGTTAGCACCCTTACAAACCCAAACATTTTCCTCTGGTTGCTTCCCTTTATCCTCCTCGCTATCTATTCCACTTCATATGACAATATTAACACTAAGACCATCTTCACACAATTCTAATCTCACCTTATGAATGTTCTCAGTATGTTATTGAGTCTGAGTCTTATTTTCTTGCATCTTCCTGATGAGCAAGGGACAATCTTCTATTGAATGTTCAAATTATCAACAATATTGACATGATGGGTGCGTTGGATTCTAAAAATCTCTCACAAAGTGACCGAGTTCTCCACAACTATAGAAAATGATCTGGCCATGACCTCTTCCAGCTCCTCCTCCTCAACCTCTTCCTGAACCGTTAAATCCACCACAAGTTGTAGTTGCACCTTGTTCTCGAGGATGAGCCTCCATTTGTACTCTATATGTTGGTGCTCTACCAATCGTCAATTCATAGCTCCAGCAATTGTGCTCATCATGACTCACAATCTTACAAAAGTCACATAACAACTATTCTGCGGTCTAGACAAACTTTTGTAGTAAACGACAATTATTCGTCGTATGTTTCCCTGTAATATGGCAAATAACATACCATAGTAATACACCCATACTTTTCCCAATAGTATTCTCAGGCTTTAGGGGAGCATGACCTCCCCCAACTAGGTAATTATGATACACTATGTAATGGTCCTGATCATGACCATGGCCTTTACATTTTAAACACAAGACTTCTACATGCACCTCACTCCGGACTTATTTCCCTTTTTGAGGCTCTCCAACTTCGTATGTAGGCTAGGTAGCTATGAATGAATCTGTTGTACTCCCAGGTTCGTATCATGAATAGGTGAGGCATCCAATTTCATAGCAATCTCTAGCACCTGAGCCTACATTCCAATCTTCTACTTTGACAATGGAAATCTCAGATGGGGTAGTAATGAAGAAATATACCAGTCCTTGTGTTGGTCATCTGTGATCTGCATATTAGACTATGAAAGCAGACATTTTAACTTCTACTGAAAGTCCCATGATGACTCATTCACCTTATGATGGATCTCTTTGACATCTTTTACTTACTGGGCTTGCGACTTAGCTATCTTGAATTCATTATTTAGCACTTCCTTTGTTTCCTTTAATGTCGCATTTGGATGTGTTGTACTATACTTAATATACCAGCCTAGCGATCAATCTTACAATTCTGTGACTAGCTATTATTTCTTCAAGTCATCATTTGTTACCTGCTGTGACTTTGCCATGGCATCTGCTACAAACCAAAATTGTTTAGGGTCTTCTATCCCCAGACCCTTGAATATGGGCATCTTCATAGTGTTCACCATATTGAATATTGTAGGTGGAGGCAGAGGTGGAGGTGGAGGTGTAGGTGTATGTGTGTGACATCGGGGAGATGGCAGACGTGGAGTGGATGTATGTGGTGTTCCCGTGATACACTGATTTACTATCTACAGTGTACGTATACATGTTTTTAGAATACTATTTTCTTTGTCACTATGAGATGCTCCCAATAGAGGAATGTACTGTGCATTTAAATCTAGATTTCTTCTGAACATCATTCCACTTCACGTAATCCCTGCCAAGTCTCTTCTCAAAATTAATTTAATGGCATAACCATTATCTAGAAAAAATAACATTTGGATCCAAGTTCTCAGGGACTTCAGATACATACCTCTTGGTCCTTTGAAAAATCGACATTTAGGGTTGCTATAACTGACATATATATCGATCGTGAACTCAATAATGAAACCACCGAAAATTCTATCGATCTAATAATCGATATTCATCGCGACCTTATTTTCTAAAGCTTGTAGCCACCTTACCAACTCTGGAGTCCACACAATAGGATTATCCAACCTTGATTTTCCATGACTTTCCACCAATTTAGAGAACCACTTATGTAATTTTCATGGAAAAGAGCAGAAGAAATTTTTTTGTTCATTTGTGCATAGGTATCTATTCAACCACTCTTCCTTCAACAAGCGTGAATTCTAGTTTTCTTGGCCTGCAAATTTGTGCAACTTACAATCTATCCAATTCTTAGTCTCCTTCTTAGTTGGGAACCATTTACTTGACATCACACATTCCTCAAACAGATCCTTGGTACAAGTACTGGAACCATTTGTTGGCTTGAGGGGGTCTAGACCTAGGTTCATAGTTAGCTGCACCAACCAACAAAATCCTATAGTGTGGGCCCTTTCAACAACAATCTATGTAGTGTAGGTTAGCGTCTTACTTGAGGTAGTAATGAGAGGATGAGAGAACCAAGTTTCTACATCTAGAGGTATGTGTGATGGGTTTATGTTACTTATATGGATTTTTGCTGACCTTGGTGAACCCTAATCCCTGAAAAGTGGAAATTAGGGTAACTTACAGATAACAGATTCTAACACTGTTCTGATTGCTTTAAGCATATATCATCAAGTAAAATAATAGATCTACCACTTTCATGCATTCAATAAGTGTGTCTTATGATAATTGCAATAAATAGAGTGAATTCACCATAAATATAGAAGTAAGCATAACACACAGATACACAAATACTTCTCTGAAATCATCTTTATTATGTTCAATTCTACTATCACATACTCTTTCTTCCCTACGCACACAATTTCAGGGGCACACGCATTGAATTGCAGACTTATCAAGGTATCCATGCACACAACTGCAAGAGTTTTCCACTTCACGTAAGTACGGAAAAAAAACTCTTATGACTTAGATCACTTACCCATGCAATCTTAGATGTATATCTTACAACTCCTTATGACTCCTTTATGTAGCATCTTTATTACAATACCATGGTCCACGAACAATGGGAAAGTCATAAAAAACACATCTTGTAGAAAACTAAGGGGATTTAACCTTCCTAAATCCCCTTTGACTGCTAACGACCTTCACACCTCACTCCTCGAAATGCGAAGACTTTACATAAATAACAAAAACTATTTTAAAATTGGCCCCAGGGGACCCTGTCCCAGCACGAGGTCATTAGGATCAAAGCTAGACTTGTTTGTAAAGGGTATGCCCAACAAGAGGGTATAGTATTTGAAGAAACATTTTCACCAGTAGTCATACTTAAATCCATAAGAATGTTTCTTGCATTTTCAAGTTTTCGACATTTCAAAGTTTATCAAATGGATGTAAAATATGATTTCCTTAATGGAGATCTAGAAAAATAAGTATATATTGAACAATGAGGAAGATTCATTTTGAGGAAAATGGAAACCTTGTATGAGAACTGGAAAAGGCTTTATATGGGGTAAAATAAGCTTTGTGTCCATGGTATTATCATTTTAACAAATATCTTCAACATAAAGGTTTCACAAAAGGATCTGCATACAACAACTTGTACACAAAAATTGAGGATGATAAACTGCTAATTATTGTTGTTTATGTTGATGGTATCATCTTTTGTAGTAATGAAGAATCCATGATTCAAAAATTTGCTTATGTTACTCAACAAGAATTTTAAATGTATTTACTTGGGGAACTAACATATTTCCTTGTTCTACAAGTGCAGTAAGCAAAAGATGACATATTTCTATCACAAAAAATATATCTCAAGAATATTCTGAAGAAGCATGGGGTGGAAGGTTGCAAACCTATATGTACTCCCATGATGATAGGACACAACATCACCTTTAATGATGATTCTCCTGCATTAAACCAACCAGAGTACAAGTCCATAATTGGAAGTCTGCTTTATCTAATAGGTAATAGACTAGATATCATGCATGCAGTTGGGATTGTTGGATATTTCCAAGCTAATCCAAAGGAATCACATCTTCAAGAAGTGAATATAATATTCAAATATCTATAAGGAACCGAAGACTTTGGTTTATGGTATACTAAATATGTAGATCTTACCCTTCATGCATACACATATGAAGATTAGGCTGGAAATGTTGATGACTAAAAAAACACTAGTGGAGGTTCATTTTACATGGCGACCTGATTGGTATCTCTGTTCAACAAGAAACAAAGTTCCATTTCCTTATCTAGAGTGGAATTAGAATATTTGGTTGTTGCATCTTGTAGCACACAACTTCTCTGGATGATGCAAACATTACAAGATATACAAATCAAATGTTCTCCACCCATCTCCATCATATGTGATGATACAAGTGATATTTGTATTTCACAAAATCATATTATGCACTCCATGACCAAGAATATTCCAATTAATTATCACTTTTTACAAGAACAAGTGCTTTAAAAATAGATTAAATTGGAGTATGCTCCCTCAGATGAACAAGTTGCTAATATATTTACTAAATATCTTCCTAGAGAAGCATTTTAATATGTCAGATAGAAATTGGTAGTTATCTTTGCCTTATTTTGCTCTTAATCTGGTGTCCTCAAACTACAGGTGAAAATTGAGAAGGTTGCTTTCTATACGCAGATTTCATGAAGTAGAGTCATGTATATACGTGAGTTTCTTTACAGATAGTCACATATGTTTTTCTCTGATAGAAATATAGTGGGTCAGACTAAGATCAACCTCTGACATCCTACTAGCAGCTATGATTTGAGTTTTGTTGGTCTGGCACTGATGTGCATAGTCTGTTGATATGGTATTGTGTTATGTTTTTCTCATTGATATTTATCACATTGATGAAGATTCTTTGATGAATGAGTTGTTGACAATAAACAAGTAGCACAAGTTCAGGGCAAGCATTAGCCTTGCAGAATATAATGCATTTTTGGCACTATGGTTGCTGAATTATGCTACTATTACCTTCTTTTGGTCTCAATTATTAATGTCATATCTATCATTTAACGTAAAGGTCATGTGGATACCTATGATTTAATAATTTTCATATTCAATCATGTATGGAATTTTGATGTCATGTCAAATATGTAATCCCACTTGGTTTGGTGGTAATGTCAAAAATGTAATCCGACTTGGTTGGGTAGTTGAGTCAAATATGTATCACCACTTGATTGTGTGATTGTTGTAAGTATGAGTCCTTGGTGATAGGAAGGTCATACTCAATTGAGTTATAGATTCATGTTGTTAATTTGAAAATCTCTCTGAAGATTTACCATGTGCTTAGTGGGAGCATTCACATTATAATGAAAACCAGATCCAAAGTGGAAGATTTGGGATTTCTTTTACCCTTGATGTCAAAGGTGGGGAGTATATTGTTTTTTTAATAATTGTTTTTTGACATATCTAATAGGTTTCTATAGGTTAAGGTGATCAACACCAATATGGTTGCCATCAAGTCCAAAGGGGGAGATTGTTGGAATTATGATGCATGTGTTGTACTTGATGGAAACTCACTCATAACATAACAAGAATATGTTAACTGGATGAATCCAAAAGTCATTCAAGAGGTGATAGAGTGATGGAACAAATTAAGAGAATGATGGGACAAAACTTGTACAGATTAGAATCAAAAGATTGATAAAGATTAATATTTGAAGATCTATATGCGGGTTAGTCAAGGCCATGTCACATATACATGTAGGTACAAAGAAGAAAAGTCACGTACATGTTGATTCACTGATTTAAGAATACCATGGGTCCTTACCATGGTATTATCCCACAATATTAAGTGTAGTAATGACTACTTCATCCTGTCCAAAATTACCACCGACACTTGTGTAGTTTTGATTCATGGTATTAGCTAATGCTTTAACTATATAAGGAGGTGAATATCAAAGTTCTAAGTGTGCATTGGAAAGGGCTTTTTAGAATAACTCAATCTGAAGTCTATTTGTGTTGTAAGGGCCATAGTTGACAAATAGATCTGAAGTAATTATGCACCGATTAATACAATGATGGATGAGGATCATGAGACTTGAAATGAATTTCCATTGCATGATCTTCTCATTGATTTACTAGATATAATTATTGACACATGTTCTTATCTATTAATATTATGATCTGGGTCTTTCGGAATTTTTAAAGAGGTATGAAATTTTAGGTCAAAATTTGCAAATCTATATGCAGGGTGGTCTCAGTTAAGTCACATATACACACAGGTACATTTCTTCAAATTCGTGTACATAATGGAAGGTTTTTCTCTCACCAATGACTAATCAACTTGATCAATGTTACTATATCTTCATTGTTTGTCAATGATGTCCTCATGTTGATCTTGGTTGAATGATAATGTCTGAAGTAGAACTGATTGAATGATAAAGTTGAATTTGGTTACATGTTGTTTGATTAAAAGGATTATTGACGTTGTGAAATCTATGAGGGTTCTGTAAGCTAACATAATATTTCAGAATAAGTATGGTCAACTCTATCTCTGATTCATAATTACAAGTTTTTAGTCTATTGAGATTTGTACATAGGTTGCTCTACAAAAATGTTTGTATACACGAGGGTTGCCTTAAATTAAGTAGCATATATATGTTTGCATATGATCGAGTTTGGAGTTGATTATGTGTGTTAATGCAATATTCTGAGTTCAGTTATGTGTTCTGGTTACAATGATCTCACCATTCTATTTCAATTTAGTTGGTTGTTTGCTTCAGTTGATCTACAAGTTGTGATGTATTAAACCTGGTGGATCCAGTGTAAAAATTTATGAAATGTGGCCCAAAGATGTTGTTGAGGGTTGGATCATTCAGTGAGGAAGTCAAAGCTTCCTTGCAGTAGTAACTGGTAATTAGATGACGGGGTTGACACTCCCTTCCAGTAGGAGCTAGAGAATGAGCGAGGGTTGTAGCCTTCGGCACGTGGGTTCCTACGTAGTAGCATGAGTCTACAATAGTATAATAATGTAAGAAACCTTTGATATTAATAAGTTTTAATATTGAGACGAAAAAAATGATGGTTTTCTCCCGCATTAGGTTTTCACCTTAAATCCTGGTGTTCATGTGTGTTTCTTATGTGTGATACCTTTTTCTGTTGTTACTGGACCTTCTTACTTCTTAGAAAATGCATGATAAATCTCTTACATTCTACTTTAGGTTTAGCAAATAAAAAATTAATCATTTTACAAGTTTATTATGCATACACTAGTTTCTTTCACAACAGTCATGTACATACGCGAGTTGGGTTCAGTAAAGTCATGCACATATTCCAGAAAATAAAATTATTATTTGTGAGTTTTTAAAATATTGGTTCACACCCTATGTAAGTATTTTTTCCAAAAGAAAACCATCAGATCGGTGGTCTGTCAAATGTCAAAACCAAACGAAAGTCGTATGGGCAAGGGAGGCTTAGGGTATATGGTTGGGTTTCGTTCCAAGAAACTATCATCCCTTCGATGAACCAAAGTTAATATCCACTATTGAAACCAATAGGTACAAATGTCACATGTTAATCACATGGAAAGAGGGTTCTTGGGCTATGCTAGGGTTTCCAAGTGCTCATAACATGCGAACACTCTAATTATCTCACATGTGCACCATAATTCAAGAGTTCAAGTTGTAAAAATACCATGAGTAATTAATGTGATGCAGGTTCAAATGAACATGAGAGATAGACCATAATGATTATATGGTATGTAGCTTGAGACTATGTTATATTTTAGGTCAAATGTGTAATATGTATCAGTCCCCATATGGATATTTTGATTACCAAGATATATATCTAGACTCCAAGGTTGATACAATTAAAAGGAAACAATAAATGTGGATAATATAAGTATGAGAATGGAAACAAATTTTAGCCAATGAAATACTTATACAAGTCAATGCTACAAACTACTATATTCCACTATTACATTTATATGAAAAGTTAAAATAGAGAACCTAAGATTTGCAACGATGCAAGTCCACTAAATATAGCATGAAAACAAAAAATTAGGTGTGGAAATTAGGTATGTTACACTTAACTTCATCATACTATATGGTTCTCTTTGCATAGCATGTATCATATACTGCCCATACTACACACGGATAATATTTCTCATCCTCTCAATTCCTCCTCATAGAATCTTAGGCTTTTACATATATTATAACCATGGATTATATTTAAAATCATATTCTAGCATTTAGGTTGCTTCCTTCCCACTATACATATTATGGCATTATTTTAATTTATTGTTTTTTTCCTTATGTTGTAGTGTAGAGATGTACATTTCCTATCACATATGTGTCCACATGTCCATCTACTCTAAGTCACATGGAATACTCACTAGGAATATACACACCACCCTCGACATGATTCTCAAGTTCACCAACTGATAGCCTTCAATGTAATCCAAAGGGGTCATGAACTACACTATTTTTTCCAGGGATAATTACACCTGTTGTTTTGATTTTTTCTCACTGCATCCTTTAGCCATTGTGGCTTTGCTTCTATTGAGCATGTATGGTTTATAATTTTCCCTTTCTATCTATTATGTTAAAGCAAGAGTTTCTTTATTTCATTTGCATCAAGTTAGATTCCCTTGTTAGAGTGATTTCAGTTCCACTCACCCAAATATGGTATAAAAATAGAGCTTATACTTTTGGGCTTTTCTTGTCATGTCATGCAGATTTTATATTTTCTTGTTTTCTTGAACTTTTTGGTTTAACAACCTAATTTACATCTGGTGTAGGTCATGTTACTAAATAATTTCGTTATGGCAAGTCTGAGACCCCACCTCTCTTTCCTTATTTTTTCACTCTACGTTTTCAAATTTATGCTAGTCATGACTCTAGGTAGCTTCTTTGAGGTACAATTTTCTCTAGGGTAAAGTTTCTACCCGTTAGGTTTTCTCTTTAGGTGTATTATAAGTTAATTGGAATGTGTTATCACTAGTTTTCTTCCATTAGATATTTTACAAAGGAAATGATGACCTCTAATGCCATTTATACTTGGAAAGGTTTATCACATGCTTGAGGTAATTCCTTCCTTCATCTTGAGTGTTGGGTTTTGAATTCCAATTGTTTATTTGTTTAGATTCAATATAGTCACCATGCTAGAGTTTTTCTTTTCTGTTATGGGTTTTTAATTCCGTGTCATGAGTTTTTTTATTGCTTGCATATTACATAAGGCCATGCTAACACATTTGGACACATGGTTCATGACTTCAGTCGTAGCCTAGAGTAGATGTTTTCTGGCCCAAACTACCACCTAGGCTTTTTTTAATTTTTAATTTTTTAACACAGTTCATATTTTACATGGTTATTTTGCATGTGTGTTAGGTATTTATGATATATTATTGGTTTTTCCTTATTCTATACATCTATTCTACATGGAAGCCAAATGGTCCTTGATGTAATCCCTTACATTTATTAAAATTGTCACCCACTCATGTTGCTCTCATTAGCTTAGTTATATTTTTTTTCCCAATGTCATTCATTCTATTAATATTTTGGTAGTAGAGGAGAATAATCCATTTTTCCTCTGAATTTCAAATTAGAACTTTTCTAAAACAATTGATCAAATTCCTCTCTTGTCAAGGTGTTGTGATAGAGTTTCAATTTGTTCCCATTAATGAAAAATGTCATCACTTCTTCATAATCAGTCTTAATGCTCACTTCTGCATTGTCAAAAACAATTTCTATCACATAAGGGCCTAACCAATGTGTTTAAAATTTACCCTAAAAATATTTAAATTTGGAAGAAAATAGAATGGCTTAATAACCTAGTTTTACCATTTTATCCTTGTTAAATTTTTCATGCCATCTTGTCCTTTGAATGTAATCTTGTCTAATCTCATCTAATTCATTTAATTTTGCCAATAATTTCTTTTGATCTTCAGAAAGATCTAGCCCTAATTTTTTTGTTGTCTTGTATGTCACCACTTGGAATAGAATATGAATTACAACATGATTTTGATACACTAGCTCATAAATAGTATGTGTAGTGGTATTCCTCCATGTGGTGTGGTATACCCAGAGTGCTTCTAGAATTCTATTTGTCTAGTATATTCTATGTAAATGCATAGTCTTGATCGGTATGAATTTAGAAACTTTATTTGTGGATTACAATTGTCCATTTTCTTGTCGATGACATGGAGTGGGTTTGTGATTCATGATCTTGTATTTCTCCATGATCTCTTCCATGAGCTTGGAAGTAAATTATGCACCGTGGTTTATCGTAAATTTTCCTTGTACACCAAAATGAGTGAAAATGTCTTGAAAGGAAAATGTAACAAGAACATTTTAAGTATCATAATTTAGTGGTTTGTCCTATACCAATTTAGTAACAAAATCATTGCAAACAAATATATACCTCTTTGTCTTTGATGGATGAATAATCAGTCAAACAAAATCTAGATCCCATTCCTGAAAAGGATTTATTAGTACATGTGGTTGTAGAGGCATTTTATCATATCAGATATGTTTCCCCATTGTTTAACATATATCACATATTTTAACATATAATTTGGCATATTTGAAAAGAGAAGAGTAATAATATCCCAAAGGAGGTACTTTTCATGGAGTTCATTTATAAGAAAAATTTCCTCCAAAGGGTTCATCATTAAGAGGATTTAAATATTTTAGGAACCACATTTTCTCAAACAAATCTTGTACTAATCATATCAACTCTTATTTGATATAGTTATCCTTCTATCCAAGAATAGGGTGCACTAGGTTTGATAACTCGCTTTCTTTCTTCTGTTGATAACTAAGCATGAAACTTTCTTGTAGCCAAATAATTGGCAATATATGCAAACTAAGGAGTTATAGTAGATATTGCAGAAGGATATTCATCAAGAAAAATGTCTACTATAGGAGTTTCTTAGTAGCCCAATATGGGCCCTATGAAATTCATAATTTCTCTTTGCCATTAGAATTTAGTTTTTGTCCATTTTCGCCAAAAATGGCATACACACAAAAACCTTGTCGAACATATTCCTGACACAAATTCCTATACCTATCTGTCTTCCACATCAATCCATGGTGAACCAACCATCATTTAACATGTCTTCGTTATGCCACCTCATCATTTCCATGCTATACAAATCCAAGTCTTATTGGCCTTGCCTTCGATTTTTACATTAAAATTACACTCGCATGCCAAGTTCCATAGTACCATGAGGGACTTACCATTACTATATAACCTCAAAACGCACTCCACACCATTCTATTACAACCAATCATAGCCTACCATGTGTGGAGATGCTAACATGTACCTTCCATGTGTCACCTACCAAATGCCGATTTGGGTAGCCAAAAATGCAAAATCTACATGTGACTTGTCATGTGCCATAGTTGCAACATCATCAACCTTGAAACCTATCTTCCATGTGGACACTATACTTGCCATGTCACACCATTTTTATGTCATATTATCTAGTGATATGATAGCTTAATAAAATTAGACTACTTTAATCTCATCTCAATATGAACTTAGTCCCAATTAATCAATCTATGGACTAAGGGTAGTGATTAATAAAGGATAGGTTTGCAATATATCATGATTTTCAAGTTATAAAAAGAATTATGCTTATTAAATTTTCCATATGAGACCATGCCTATGGGACAGTATAACCTTCTACCAATCATGACCTACCTTACGTGGTCATAATTGACTCTATACTCAGAGCTTATACCTGTCCATTGTTCATTCGAAGTCTATACGAACCCATTCTCTAATGATATGGCCCCTTCTACTAGTCCCTAATCTGTGACAATTATTTATAGGGGTTGGACGCATACTACTTCCTTGTTCCTAGGTAATCTAAAATTGTCCCTCCACTAGCAGGCTTATCCATACCACAATAGGTTCATTGTGGTATTGGGTTCTGGGAAATAATATATCGAGTCATTCTCCACCCACAATAGATTAGGTTTATACTAATTCTTGGCCTACAAGGCTAGTCCATAGTGGCCCGAGCTCGAATATGCCATATGATAATTTTAAGGAGGATAAAACATTTCTTGTTATACCATCACATCGAAATAATTTTTCTCCTCATTTATTCAGAGATTGAAAATTTTCCATACCTTGTTGGAAATGTATCAAAACAAGATATTCAACAGTGCATGTTTCATTTTCATTTGGACAAGGGAACTAAATAATAATTCCCTTCAAATATAGGTTACTGAAGATGCAACTCTATGCTTTACATAAATATGAATAATGTTATTGAAAATAAGAACATTATTTGCATCAGTGGAAACATGTTATGCATCATCCCCAAGACTCTAACATGAATGAGAACACACCTTCATGAATCTGCCAACACATTCAACAAAACAATTATAGAGAGGGTAATAGTTGAGCACTTTCAGGTTTAAAAGGAAATTTTGTTGAGTATAGATGAATTTATTTTGTTTATTCATTGTAGCATGACTATTATTATAGGAAAGGTGTAAAACCAAATTGATAATAGTTTATTAGTGTCCTTTTATTTACACTATCTAGTTAATTTTTTGTGTATGTTTAAAAAATTTCACACAGTTAAACTTCTATTTATATGCTACTTTTCAAGTTTCCCTAGTGATAAACCAATATATGAATTAACAATAAATGTTGGATAACTTTAAAAAGGAAATATTTTAATTACTCTTACAGCTATTTATGTTAATCTAACTTGTCCCAACTACATGAAATGAGGCCTAGGTGTCCTAGTAATCCTCATTAGAGGGCCACTATCTCCTCCATTTATGGTTAAATGACTAACAATGTGAAATATGTTAAATATTTAATAAACTTATGCATTTAGATATTTTTATTGAGTTCTTAGGATGTTGTATCTTTCTACATTACCAGTGAATAGATTGATTCATATTTAAAAATTCTATACCAATTTAAACACCTTTATTAAACTGTCATTATATCTCATACATCTATCAAATATCACACCAAATACACATACATTACCAATAATATTCAACTCTATCATGTTTATTCCGTCGTTAATATGATCAAATTTAACTTACTTTTTGTGTTTAATATGCTAGTTCTTCTTCATTTTGTTATAACATCTCTTCCATTATGTATATTAAATGTTAATATTAAAATATTTTCTTTATCTTTAACAACATAATGGATAGTAACCTTTTGAATTGTTTAACCTAATGCAATTTCAAAAGAAAATAAATTCCTTATTTCTTCTTATCAATTAATGACATTCCCATTTGTCATTGTTCCATTACAGTTGAATTTTGGTATTTCTGGAAATCAAAGATCTAACCTTGATGTTTAGAATGATTCTTTTACTTGCAATAATATCAAAGACAAACATTATTTTTCAATGTGTAAATTATCCTTCTTTTAATGATTTAAATTCATATTTTTATTGTGTAACAATAACATCTTCTCGAAACCATTTTTATAATAAATGGATAAATTAATAAATTTTAAATACTTCAATATACTAATAATCTAGTTTTTATGATCTGGCTTTAAACAGGAATGCAACAAATTACTAAGATAATCATAAACACAGAGATGCAGTGGAAATAAACCATCTAGGGCGATGGTAGCTTATCTCTGAGAAGAGATGTGGTTGCTACATGCCTCTAAACTGTGTTACAATGAGGCTCAAAGGCCTATTTATTGTTGAGAAACAATGGAAAACCCTAAACATCCAAAAACCGAACCCTAGAAGATGAAACGCCAAACTGTGAGCCCCGTTTGGATAAATTGGTACGTTAACTTCTTGGGATCGTAACTTTGGCATACGATCTCCGTTTGATGCACACATTATATCGTTAGAGATATATATTCGAGAAATACAACTTTGGGAAGAGAAACATCGGTCCATGGACCCATGTTGCTCCCAGTTTTCCCAAAATCATTGTTTAGGACCTCAAAATGGCTTTGGAAGTTCAGGACCCAAAAAACTACTAAAAATAGTAAACTGTGCTACAATTAAGGAAACTGAAAAGTTGAAAGATACAATGGTGGGGGTCCAAGTGGACTTGGCAGGTGGCCACTAATATCCACCTGGATCGTTCCTCCACCCTTAGGAATCAATTGTCCCCATTGCGTTGAGTTCCTCCATGAGATGAGGAAACTTTTGCTGAACTTGGTCCATGGTCAGCCACTTGCCCTGGTGAAGGATTTGGCCTGCTTTGACAACTCAATACAATTTGATATTCTGTTGGCGAGTGTGCTTGATCTGTGTGTCCATTATCCGATCAGTTGCATCTTGTTGAACCATGTAATCTAGATTTAACTCTATGGGTGTGAGTTGTTCTGCACTGTCGGAGTTGTCTAGTAATGGTGGAAAGTATGGTTGAAGGCGCTCCACATTGAACACTGGGTGTAGGCCAAGGAATGGGGGAATGTTGAGCTCAAATGCATTGTAATGGTGTAAGGACCATATTGGAGTGGTCTGAGTTTCCAATAGGCTCCAATAAGTTGTTCTTTTTGCAGTTGCACCTAGGCTTTGTCACCCACCTAAAATGTGTGTGGCACCCAATGTTCATCATGTCGCTGCTTATACCTGGCATTTGATTTCTCCAAAATGTCATGGACCAACTGGCGAATATGTTGGATGTGCTCAATGACGTTGTTTTCCTTATCTGTTTCAGACTTGACATGAGCCGAATCTGCGTGAGTAGCTACCAATGGCATGGCCACATCAATTGGAAATAGTGGCTGGAATCCCAAGCCAAACTGCAAAGGCTATGGCCAGTCGAGTTGTGGAGAGCTTGATTGTAGCTATGCAGAACATACATGAGGCTCTTGTCCCATGTCCATGGATTCTTTGAGTTGTACATGTGCAGAATGTGTATGATCATCATGTTGATAACCTCTGTCTGGCCATCAGTTTGACGATGGAAGGCTGTGGACTTAGTGAGTTTGGTGTCAAGCATTGACTAGAGACTGGACCAAAATGTACTGAGGAACTCATTGTCCTGATCTGAGATGATAGACTGTGTGACCCCAAAATGTACCCACACTCGTTCAAAGAAGAGCTTACTAGTTGCTTCTTCTTGCAGGCAACCATAATGGCCATCTTTGAGAACTTGTCGATGACCACAAAAACACAGTCATTTCCATGCTTAGTGGAAGGAATGCCTGACATGTAATCTATGGAGTTGGATTCCCAAGGTGGACTAGGAGTAGGCAATGGGGTAATGGCGTAAGGACCTAATGGAGTGGTCTAAGTTTTTGATAGGTTTTGGTAAGGCATTCCTTCTGTAAATGCCCCCAGACTTTGCCGCCCACCTGAAACGTGTGGGGCACCCAATGTTGATCATGTCGCTTCTTATACTTGGCATTTGATTTTACCAAAATGTCATGAACCTATTGGTGAATATATTGGATGTGCTCAATGAAGTTATTTACCTTATCTGTTTCGGACTCGACATGAGCCAAATCTGCGTGAGTAGCTACAGATGGCATAGCCACATCAATTGGACATAGTGGCTGGAATCCCAAGCCCACCTGCAAAGGGTTGTGTCCACTCGAGCAATGGAGAGCCTTGTTATAACTATGATGAACATACGGGAGACTCTCATCCCATGTGCGTGGATTCTTTGAGTTGTATATGCGTAGAATGTGTATGACCATCCTGTTGACAACCTATGTTTGGCCATCAGTTTGCGGATGGAATTATGTGGACTTAGTGAGATTGGTGTCCAACATCGACTAGAGACTTGACCAAAATGTACTGAGGAACGTGCTGTACCGATCTAAGATGATAGACTGTGGGACCCAAAAGTGTATCCACACTCGTTCAAAGAAGAGTTTAGTAGTGGCTTCTACTGTGATATTCTTCTTGCAAGAAACCATAATGGCCATCTTCGAGAACCTGTCGACGACCAAAAAATCACAGTCATTTCCATGTTTAGTGGAAGGAATGTCTGACATGTAACTCATGGAGATGGATTCCCAAGGTCAACTAGGGGTAGGCAGCGAGGTATAGAGGCCTCGCTTCTTGATGGTTTGTTTGGCAATGATGCAAGCAGTGCATGCTTTGGTGTACTTCACAACATCCAATCGAAGATTCGGCCAATACAAATACTTCTATAGTAATGCCACTGTTTTATTGGCCCCAAAATGTCTAGAAGCCTGACTGTAGTGTGTTTCCCAAATCATCTTGGCACACTTGCTTGAAGGAACACAAAGGTGACCCAGGTGGCATAACAGGGCATCCTAGAGGTGAAAGTCTAGAACATGTTGACCCTCCAAGAGTGTCTGGTATGTGTGGCTGAATTCTGGGTCACTTTTGTAGAGAAGTGGCCAAACAAAAGTCTCATGCTCACAAGAGTTGAGCACAGCGGTTAACGTCATGATCAGTGGTCGACTAAGGAAATCTGCAAAATTATTGGTGCTACCCTTCTTATAATTGATATTCAAATGGCACTGTTGTAGGTATGTGGACCACTTCTGATGGCAATCATTCTACTATTTCTGTTGGGTCTGCATGAACTGCAGGGGTTGGTGGTCTATGTGGATGACTGTTTCTTTCCCCAAAATGTAATGCTTCCATTGTCAGCAGGCTAGCACAATGGAATACATATCTTTTTCATAAGTGTGATACTTCCAGACTGTGTCTAAAAGTGTCTCACTGTGATATGCCACTAGATGCCCGTGTTGGGTAAGGACTGCCCCAATAGCATAGGTAGAGGCATCTTTCTCGACCTCCAATGGTTGTTGCAAGTCTAGTAATGCGAGCACTCGTGCTGTGCAGAGGTGATCTTTCAACTTTGAATGCCTTCTATTGAAATTCAGACCAAAAGAATTTTTCTTTCCCTCCTCCCTTGGTGACTTGACTCAAGGGCCAAGTGATATGAGAAAATCCCAGCACGAACCTGCGGTAGAAGTTGGCAAGACCTAGAAAGCTGCGGATCTCTATCAGAGTGGTTGGAGATGGCCAATAGCGAATGACTTCGATATTCACTGGATTCACATGCACCCCATGTTCATTAATAATGTATCCGATATACTTAACATGGGTCATGCCAGAAGTCCATTTCTCCAAATTGGCACATAACTTGTGTTGCTGCAGTGTTTGGAGAACCTATCAGATGTGGTGGAGGTACTCTTCCCAACTTTGGTTGAAGATTAGGATGTCATCCAGGTATACCACTACAAATGTGTTGGTGAATGGATGCAAGATGTCATCCATTAGCCTCATGAATGTTGCAAGAGCATTCGTTAATACAAAAGGCATAACCAACCATTCAAAAAGGCCCTCCTTGGATTTGAAGGCAGTCTTCCACACATCAGACGTTCCGATTGGTACCTGGTGATATCCTGACTTCAAATTGTTCTTGCTAAAATATTTTCCCCCCTTCAGTTGGTCCAAGAGGACATCAATCCGTGGGATCGGATACCTATTACAAACAGTGATCTTATTCAATGCTCGATAGTCAATACAGAGTCTCCAAGTCCCATCCTTCTTCTGTACAAATGCGATCAAGCTTCGACAGGGCAATGAACTTGGACGGATGTGACCTTTCTGCAGCAGCTTCTGAATCTACCTCTGGATTTCATCATTCTCCAAAATAGAGCGCCAATAGATTAGTCCATTGGGTAGCGATGCACATGGGATCAGATCAATGGAGTGCTTGACCTGACAGCGGAGAGGAACCCTTACAGGGGAGGTGAAGATGTCCTCGTACTCCTCCACGACCTTGTCCATCTGTAGTTTTCATGTGGAGGGGTCCTATCTATAGGTCATGGCCGCCATCTTCTTCTTTCCTTGAGGGCATATCATCAAGAAATTTTTTTTCCCAATTTTGGAAATGAGCTTACTGCATTGTTTCGCAATAATCAAAGAGATGGCGGTAGGCTGTGCTACCTCTGGTATCTTGTACAACTTATTTCCCAAAGTAACAATAACAGCACGGGGCCTTGATTCATACACAACATGTCACTTCCACAAGTATGGTTGTCCTAATAATACATCACAAACTTCAAGGGGAGTAATGTCACACAATACGTCATCCATGAAGGGCTTGATGTTGTATGGAAGGTGACACTGCTAGCCCACGCGAAGATCCCGTCATTGGTGATGCCACCTGATGGTGTATGGTTGTGGATGTGTTGTGGTTGGTAAGCCCAGTCACTTCATGAGCTCTACCAAAGGGAGGTTCTTTTGGCTCCTGCTGTCGATAATGAAATGTAGCGGGGAACCATTTACCCACATCTGGGAGGGGAAGAGACACTCCTCCTCCTCTGGATATTCGGGTTCCTCCTTCTGGATCTTCGTGGTGGCAATGGTGGCATTGGGCTCCACATTAATAGTCTACTTCCCTTTGTCATTCCCCTTGTTAGGTTCTGAGTAAGAGTCAGAACATACATTAGATTCTGAAACCTTTAGCTCGACCACCAATGACTGCTTGGCTCGACACTCACTTGTGTTGTGAGTGGAACTCTTATGGAACTCTCACAACTTTCCTGTGTACTTTTTCAGCTTCACGATGCTATTCTTTGCTTGCAGCTTTGGTGGGTTGTCTTGGGTCGCCCCACCTTGGATTTGTCCTTTTTTTGCAGTTTTGAGGCACCTTTCCCTTGCTTTGGATTTGCAGATCCAAAGTCTTATTTCTTCTGTTTAAACTTTTGCTTGACCTTGATGGCATATCGGTATGTTGTGCCAAGTGAGGGATGTTCAAGAATTCTATTTCTTCCTGGATGTATTTGTGTAGGCAACTATGTATTTGAGTACCAAATGCTGCTTTGAATCATTGATACCCAACTTTGTGCGAAGGGTATGGAAAATATTGGTAAACTTTGGCACGTCTTGGTCCCTTCCCTACCGCAGCATGGTCCACTTTATGTATTTATCCTCCTAGCTTCCGACAGGGTAGTGTTGCTCCTTGATGGCATCCCCGAATGAATCCCAAGTGGGTGCGGCTGAAAATAATGAGCCTATACTTTCATCCTTCTGCTCGCAGTAGGTTTCCCACCAGTCCTTGACGTGGGGGGCTACTTTGAGAAGAGAAAAAATAATCTTTTCCCGTCTGGAAAGGTCATGAATGGAAAAATAACCCTCTAGCAGATTTAACCATTTATCGATGAAATCTATGTCTATCTAACCCTCGAATATGGGGATTTCAAAATTAACTTTACCTTAAATGGTGTGGTGTTTCCAGAGTAGCTGTTGGAAGCTGATGCATCGCCCCTGGGTAGCTGCTAAAGGATCTGGGAAAGCATGTCCATAATCGCATTCCTTTGTAACTCGAGGGCTTCTTTAAGGAAGATTTTGATAGGATCTTCTTTCGCCCCATCTTCCTTTTCATTTTCCATGGGAGGCCTTCAGGATTTGCGAGGATGGTCTTGCAACGTTTCGACCAGTTCATGCCCTAACTCCTTATATCCCTACTTCATTGGGGACATGAAAAGAAAAATAGAGAAAAAGGCAGACTGCTCTGATACCAATGATCTGGATTTAAACAGGAATGCAACAAATTACAAAGATAACCATGAACATAGAGATGCAGTGGAAATAATACTTCATTTCATTAATGTAAAATACTGAAATATTCTTCAACAACAATCGAAATAAACCAGCTAGCGGTATGGTAGCTTATCTCTGAGAAGAGATGTGGCGGATACATGCCCCTGGACTATGTTACAATGAGGCTCTAAGGCCTAATTATTGTTGAGAAACAATGGAAAACCCTAAACATCCAAAAACCTAACCTTAGAAGATGAAATGCCAAATTGTGGGCCCCGTCTGGGTAAATTGGTACATCAACTTCCTGGGGCCATAACTTTGACATACGATCTCTGTTTGACATGCACAATATCTTGTTAGAAAGAACTATCCGAGGGTTACAACTTTGGGAAGAGAAACATCGGTCCACCGATGGACCGATGTTTCTCCCAGTTTTCCCAAAAAAACGTTGTTTAGGGCTTCAAAATGGCTCTAGAAGGTCAGGACCTGAAAAACTAATAAAAATACTCAACTATGCTACAATTAAGGAAATTGAAAAGTTGAAAGAAACAATGGTGGGGGTCTAAGTGGACTTGGCAGGTGGCCACCAATATCCACCTGGATCATTTTAACCCTGTATAGAAATTACCTGCATACAAATTCTAAAACAAAGAAAATAAACAATGCATATTTATACATGTCGAACTATCCAATACCATGGACCAAAAACCATCACGTCCTAAACCATTGACTGAAAACCATCACATCCAAAACCATGCAAAAAACCGTCGATAGGTCGACCCAACCTAATATAGGGTCCAAAAACAAAATTTTCTAGGGTGCTGCCCTGGACACTATAGAGTGGGGTTACCTACACCCCTCAAACCCCTTATGACCCTCCCGATATACAATCGGCACAATGAAGGAGGGGCTCCGCCCACCCCCCACCTCTAACCCCTCAATTAACTATTTGGGCTAGTCGTGGAAATAATATAACACAACCCAAAATTCCCCCACTGGCTGTTTTCTTTCCACAAGTAGCCACAAGAGAGCTTAGTCATTTATCTAGCCCTGCAATGCCAATTGTTTCTCTACACGAAGAGAACTTCTCAGAGCTCACAGATTTCGTCAATGCATATGCAGTATTCTTCAAAGTGTCCACCTTTACCAGAAACACCTTTTTGTCTTCTATCATATCCCTCACAAAGTGATACTCAACATCAATGTGATTTTTCTTCGAATGATATGTAGGGTTCTTTGCCAAGAAAATTGCACTTTGGCTGTCACAGTCTATCCTTATAGATCCCTGTACTAACCTCATACTTGAAAACAATCTCTGCAACCAAACTGCTTCCTTGATTTTTAAGTATGGGGGATTTACGCAGTGCATTATATTAGATATCATTTTTGGGATTCAACTGCGTTAAGTAAGTCATTCAAACGTATGACCATTTCCATGAGAGGTAGTCGTAACTGACTAATTTCTCATGATTTTTTGAATAGTTCACTTAGCACTCATTGCATCGGGTGATGCTCACAGGGGTGAAGAAGTGGGATTGAAACTAGTGAAATGTGGAGAACGAATCACATAGCATCAATCATCACTTCCGGGGCTTGCACCCGGTAACCAGGACTTCCCAGGAGGTCACCCATCCCAGAACTCCTCTGGCTCAAGCGCGCTTAACTGTGGAGTTTTCCCCACAACTGCTTCCTTGCTTGCATGAGTGGATGTCATGCATTCTCCCTCTATAGTTGATAGTGCCACTACAAATTGTTTCTTACTCATCCAACTATCTTCACATCCAAATAGGTTAAACACATACCCGCTTGTAGATCTTATCTACTCCAGATCTCCAGCCCAGTCCGCATCAACAAAGCCATGAATATCCATCAATCTGTCCAAGCTTGGTCTTCGTTGGTAGGAAAAACCATAATCACTAGTGCCACGCAAATACCTGAAAACCATCTTCACTATTGTCCAGTGCTCCTTCCCTAGTTTTGACATAAACTTGCTCAATACTCCCACTGCATGTGCAATGTCTAGTCTAGTACAGACCATTGCATACATTAAGCTACTGACTGCATTTTCATATGGAACATGGGACATGTCCTCTTCCTCTTTTTGTGTCTTGGGACACTGTTCAATATATAACCTCACACATACAGGAATAGAAACCTTCACAGGTTTACTATATTGCATATTAAACCTCTGCAGTATTGTCTCGACATACCTCCTCTCGTCACCAATTAATTTGAAATACACACAGTGATCTGCTTTTCAAAATATGGGGAAGTGATGATTGATGCTATGTGATTCGTTCTCCACATTTCACTAGTTTCAATCCCACTTCTTCACCCCTGTGTGCATCACCCGATGCAATGAGTGCTAAGTGAACTATTCAAAAATCATGAGAAATTAGTCAGTTACGACTACCTCTCATGGAAATGGTCATACGTTTGAATGACTTACTTAACGCAGTTGAATCTCAAAAATGATATCTAATATAATGCACTGCGTAAATCCCCCATACTTAAATTCAAAAAGAGTCAAGGGATCTCTACTTGAATGGTTCATGAGGCACAATACTTGCTAAGGTTTTGCAAATGGGGTAGCAAGCTAAGTGGGCTTGATTGTGGGGAAAAACTCCACAGTTAAACGCGCTTGAGCCAGAGGAGTTCTGGGATGGGTGACCTCCTGGGAAGTCCTGGTTATCGGGTGCAAGCCCCAGAAGTGATGATTGATGCTATGTGATTCGTTCTCCACATTTCACTAGTTTCAATCCCACTTCTTCACCCCTGTGAGCATCACCCGATGCAATGAGTGCTAAGTGAACTATTCAAAAATCATGAGAAATTAGTCAGTTACGACTACCTCTCATGGAAATGGTCATATGTTTGAATGACTTACTTAACGCAGTTGAATCCCAAAAATGATATCTAATATAATGCACTGCGTAAATCCCCCATACTTAAATTCAAAAAGAGTCAAGGGATCTCTACTTGAATGGTTCATGAGGCACAATACTTGCTAAGGTTTTGCAAATGGGGTAGCAAGCTAAGTGGGCTTGATTGTGGGGAAAAACTCCACAGTTAAGCGCGCTTGAGCCAGAGGAGTTCTGGGATGGGTGACCTCCTGGGAAGTCCAGGTTACCGGGTGCAAGCCTCGGAAGTGATGATTGATGCTATGTGATTTGTTCTCCACATTTCACTAGTTTCAATCCCACTTCTTCACCCCTGTGAGCATCACCCGATGCAATGAGTGCTAAGTGAACTATTCAAAAATCATGAGAAATTAGTCAGTTACGACTACCTCTCATGGAAATGGTCATACGTTTGAATGACTTACTTAACGCAGTTGAATCCCAAAAATGATATCTAATATAATGCACTGCGTAAATCCCCCATACTTAAATTCAAAAAGAGTCAAGGGATCTCTACTTGAATGGTTCATGAGGCACAATACTTGCTAAGGTTTTGCAAATGGGGTAGCAAGCTAAGTGGGCTTGATTGTGGGGAAAAACTCCACAGTTAAGCGCGCTTGAGCCAGAGGAGTTCTGGGATGGGTGACCTCCTGGGAAGTCCTGGTTACCGGGTGCAAGCCCCGGAAGTGATGATTGATGCTATGTGATTCGTTCTCCACATTTCACTAGTTTCAATCCCACTTCTTCACCCCTGTGAGCATCACCCGATGCAATGAGTGCTAAGTGAACTATTCAAAAATCATGAGAAATTAGTCAGTTACGACTACCTCTCATGGAAATGGTCATACGTTTGAATGACTTACTTAACGCAGTTGAATCCCAAAAATGATATCTAATATAATGCACTGCGTAAATCCCCCATATTTAAATTCAAAAAGAGTCAAGGGATCTCTACTTGAATGGTTCATGAGGCACAATACTTGCTAAGGTTTTGCAAATGGGGTAGCAAGCTAAGTGGGCTTGATTGTGGGGAAAAACTCCACAGTTAAGCGCGCTTGAGCCCGAGGAGTTATGGGATGGGTGACCTCCTGGGAAGTCCTGGTTACCGGGTGCAAGCCCCGGAAGTGATGATTGATGCTATGTGATTCGTTCTCCACATTTCACTAGTTTCAATCCCACTTCTTCACCCCTGTGAGCATCACCCGATGCAATGAGTGCTAAGTGAACTATTCAAAAATCATGAGAAATTAGTCAGTTACGACTACCTCTCATGGAAATGGTCATACGTTTGAATGACTTACTTAACGCAGTTGAATCCCAAAAATGATATCTAATATAATGCACTGCGTAAATCCCCCATACTTAAATTCAAAAAGAGTCAAGGGATCTCTACTTGAATGGTTCATGAGGCACAATACTTGCTAAGTTTTTGCAAATGGGGTAGCAAGCTAAGTGGGCTTGATTGTGGGGAAAAACTCCACAGTTAAGCGCGCTTGAGCCAGAGGAGTTCTGGGATGGGTGACCTCCTGGGAAGTCCTGGTTACTGGGTGCAAGCCCCGGAAGTGATGATTGATGCTATGTGATTCGTTCTCCACATTTCACTAGTTTCAATCCCACTTCTTCACCCCTGTGAGCATCACCCGATGCAATGAGTGCTAAGTGAACTATTCAAAAATCATGAGAAATTAGTCAGTTACGACTACCTCTCATGGAAATGGTCATACGTTTGAATGACTTACTTAACGCAGTTGAATCCCAAAAATGATATCTAATATAATGCACTGCGTAAATCCCCCATACTTAAATTCAAAAAGAGTCAAGGGATCTCTACTTGAATGGTTCATGAGGCACAATACTTGCTAAGGTTTTGCAAATGGGGTAGCAAGCTAAGTGGGCTTGATTGTGGGGAAAAACTCCACAGTTAAGCGCGCTTGAGCCAGAGGAGTTCTGGGATGGGTGACCTCCTGGGAAGTCCTGGTTACCGGGTGCAAGCCCCGGAAGTGATGATTGATGCTATGTGATTCGTTGTCCACATTTCACTAGTTTCAATCCCACTTCTTCACCCCTGTGAGCATCACCCGATGCAATGAGTGCTAAGTGAACTATTCAAAAATCATGAGAAATTAGTCAGTTACGACTACCTCTCATGGAAATGGTCATACGTTTGAATGACTTACTTAACGCAGTTGAATCCCAAAAATGATATCTAATATAATGCACTGCGTAAATCCCCCATACTTAGATCTTCTTTTCTTCTAATGAAGCCAAGTCCCTGAATAAATGTATCAATTTTCTGATACCACATCCTTGGTGATTATTTCAACCCATACAAAGAATTCTTTAACCTGCATACCATTTCTTTCTTACCCTTCATCGCAGAACCTTCAAGTTGCTTCATGTAGATTTCCTCTTCCAGATCCTCGTGAAGAAATGTTGTCTTCACATCCATATGTTCTTCCTCAAAATCAAAAGTAGCAACAACAAATAAGAGTAATCGAATAGAAGCTACCTTGGCAACAGGAGAAAAAATATCACCAAAATCAATTCCTCACACTTGGGAATAACCTTTTGCTACCAACGAATCTTTGTATTTCTCCACCTTTCCTTCTGCATTTATCTTCTTTTTGAACACCCACTTGCTGCCAATGGGTTTCCTTCCATCCAACAACTCCACCAGATCCCAAGCCTAATTTATGTGCAAAGATGCCATTTCATCAACCATGTCTTCTTTCTAGAGTTTTCCATCCTTTGAATCTATTGCTTCCTTCATAGTTTTGGGATCATCGTTAATAACAGATAAAGAGAAATTTGAACAGAAAGTAGATGGACTATACCTTTCTAGCTGCCTTCTTTCTCGAACTAATCTTCTCACACCCGAAGTTTGTGGCTCTTCATATTCTAATTCCTCCTCTCCTATAGAGTCTGATTCTTCCTCCTTAAGCTCAAACTCTATCTTGTCAGGTTCCTTTGGTTGCACTTGATGTTTAACAACATCTTTCACCTCTCTAAACACCAGATCTTAGCTATACACAATCTTCCTTGTTACAAGGTTCTAAAGCTTATAACCCTTTAAACCATCCTTATACCCAATAAATATGCACCTTTTAGACTTACTATCCAACTTGGTTCTTTTCTCCTTTGCAACATGTACATATGCATCACATCCAAATACCCTCAGATGTGGAAGAGAGACTTTCTTACCAGTCCATACCTCTTGTTGAGTCTTATCCTCCAAAGTTGATGAAGGTGATTTGTTGACCAAGTAACATGATGTCTCCACCGCCTCTGCCTAGAATTCCTATCCTATCTTGGGACCACTGAACATGCTTCTTGCCCTTTCCATCAACGTGTTGTTCATTCTTTTTGCAACTCCATTTTTCTCGGGTGTGTATGGAGTAGTCTTCTTCCATGCTATACCGCACTTCTTAAAGAATTCTTCAAATTCCTTACTGCAAAACTCTCCACCGTTATCTGTCCTCAACACGATTATCTTCTTCTATGTCTGCTTTTCCACTACAACCTTAAATTCTTTAAACCTATCAAAGACTTCAGATTTCCTCTTAAGGAAATATATCCATGTATTCCTTGAGAAGTCATCTATAAATGATACATAGTACACACACTTACGTAGTGATGGAACCTTCATAGGTCCAAACACATCACTGTGCACAAGCTCTAATATCTGTTTCACCCTCTTACCACTAGAGGGGAAACTCACTTGATTCTGCTCCCCATGTGCACCATTTTCACATAAATCAAAATCTAGAGAGATATTACTCATACCTTCTACCATACCTTTACCATGAAGTATTCGAAGACCCTTCTCTCCAATATGTCCAAGCCTTTGATGCTATAGGATGGTCTTCTCTCCAAAAACCACTAGATTTTCTGCTCCACTTTCAGGAACCACAGAATTGTTTCACCCATCAATAATAATGCTACCTTTGTATCTTGTACAAAGTTCAAATTTGAACTCTCTGCATCAATACCAGTGCCCCGCTAACCATCTTGCAGGTATCCTTCCCGAACATTGTTTTTAAACGTCCATCATCCAACTTCTGACAGAAATTAGATTTCTGGCCAATGCAGGAATATGCAGAACACTTGGAAGTGTCCTAACCCTTCCACCTTGCAACCTCAACTTTATTTTTCTGCGACCAATGATTCTATCCTTCCTATCATCCCCCAAGAAGACATCACCACCATCATATTTCTCATACTCGTAGAACCACTCTCTATGGGGAGTGAAGTGAAAGGATGCACCTGAGCCAATCAACCATGCCTCATGGTCTACATGTGTACTTGAAGAAGCCAAGTACACAACCCCACCTTCATCTAAGGTGGTTTTCACCTCTACAGAAGGAGCATCATCATATCCCTTTCCTTTATCAGGAGCTTTAGATTTACAGTCCCTTTTCTAGTGCCCTTCCTTTATGCATTTCCAACACACCACCTTTACAGGCTTTCCTAGAGATTTAGATCTCCCTCTAGATTTAGATCTCCCACTCGATGAACCATTTTTGTTTATGTTCTACGACCACCTGCGTACAGATAAGGCATCACGATTCTTGCTCTCCATATTTTTCCGTCTCATCTCCTCCGTCAACAAGGATGAGAATATTTCATCAAAATGCAAGTTGGTTGTATTGCTACCTATTGCAATAACTAGACTATCCACGAATCTGGTAGAGAACACAAAAAATGATGCACTTATCTTCATCTAAAATTTTAATATTAACAAATAATAACTGACTTACCACATTATTAAATGCATTCAGATGCTCTATCATCGAGTCTCCATCTTTCATCCTTAGGTTATACAACTTTTTCCGTAGGAACAGTTTATTCACCAGAGACATAGATTGCTACAAAGTCAATAACTTGTCCCACAAAGCCTTCTTCGTAGCTTCCCCTGATACGTTCAACAATACTGAATCTAAGACACATAACCGTACTGTGCTCTTTTCCTTTCGATCCAACTTCTTCCATTCTTCATCAGACACTCCCGTTGGTTCAGTACCCAGATCTACCATGATCCACTGATGTCTACCCACCAACAAATCCTCCATCTTGAGTTTCCACAACTGAAAACTTTGACCATTAAATTTCTTGATCTCTATCTTTCCACTACTTGCGATCTTCTTTTACCACCAGAATCAATCCCACATATCTCCCACTGAACAGGGTCTACCATAGGCCCAAGCGAAACCGCTCAGTAATAAAGGTGTCCCCTTGAAGCCAAAGCAACTTCGATACCAAACGTTAGTTTTAACCCTGTATAGAAATTGCATGCATATGAATTCTAAAATGCAGAAAATAAACAATGTGAGAGCCTAACACATAAAGCACATATCCAGAGAGATTTTCCCCTAGATCCCAAACCGGGACTAAGAACTTGATCTTTCATTATGTTCCTTTCAATGTTGCAATACATATTTATACATGCTGAAGCATCCAATACCATGGACCAAAAAGCATCACCTCCAAAACCATGGACCAAAAGCCACCACATCGAAAACCATGTGCGAAACATAATGCGTCCAAAACCATGTGCGAAAAATCATGCACAAAACCATGGGTAGGTCCACCCAACCTAACATAGGGTCAAGAAACAAAATTCTCAGCGCCCCATAGAGGGGGTGTTACCTACAGCCCTTAAACCCCCTATGATCCTCCCACTACACAATCAGCGCAAAGAAGGGGGGGTGGTCTGCCCCCTCCTCTAACCCCTTAGTTAATTACGTGGGCTAGTCATGGAAACAATATAACACAACCTAAAAAAAAAAAAATTGTGATTTTTTCAATTATTATTCTTAATAGTGTGTTTTATTATATACCTTATCATATTCCTATCTAATTTATCTATGATCATATACCCAATTTCGGTACTAACTTCTTGTAACATACCTCAATTTATGCTCTAAAAAAATATTTTTTCATAACAATGTAACCAATATTTACCGTATACATGGTGAGAATAGGGTTTAATCTATATATTTTTATAACCAATGGATATTTCATGTTCCTGAGCATGTCTCCTCTAAGAGGTTTTTGATTCATGCCATAAACCACACACCTCCTATTCTCTAGAGAACATAAATTTCATTTTCCTTCTTGATGATTAATCCATCAACATATATTATTTATTATAGACATCACTTATTTCTTAATGTAATACACCTATGCCTTAATTTTTTAGAAATGATTGCTTTTAGATTTTAAAATTATTCTGGACTTAATCACTATGGAAGTCAGGCTGGCAACAAGGTGATGATGTAATTATATTTTATTTTAATAAATTAATAAACGATATTTCTTGTGAATATTAAATAATTAGAACTAGTGTATTAAACACTTCTTGCCAACTTAGGAAAATGTTGAAAACTGGTTAAAGTCTACATCTTGGACCTTCCCTAAAAGTGACCTAAAATCCATAGGAGAAAGTAATTAGAAATATTAAAGTAATGGGAGAGAACGATTATGTTAATCGCTTAGTTGGAAAAAAAATACTAAGTGGGGTAAGAAGTTGAATACAACATAGAGGGAGAGAGTGGTGTGTTGTAAACAAAAGTAAAAGAATATTTTTGAAAATAAAACAATAAAACAAAAGGGCCTAGGAAAAATGTTAGCTAACCTTAAAGTGGGAGCTGCTAAAAATCTATTAGGAAGACAGATATAAAATAAACCACTTAGGAATGCAAGAAGTAGTTGATTCTGAAGGCAGGAAACTCTTAGCTTGACGGAAACTATTGGTGATAGTTCATGGTTTGGTGGAACGTGAATTGTTCTTGAATATTTCCCAAACATTTGGCTTATGGTTAGATGAAATTATGCTTCTATGCTATGGATAAGACTAAGTTATTTATTTTTATCAATTGACTGAATGAAAACATTATTGAATATTGCATGTGGAACATATTGTGAACATATATGCAAATTTTTGATAATATTAAAATGGTTGTGTGCATGCATCCTAGTTTTATAATAAGTTTTGCTGATATATTTAGTTGTTCCTCTATAAGTATTGGTTTTGAATAAGGTAACATTGATACAAATAAAATATGAATTTATTAACCAAGGAACAATAAGTATATGATGTATAAATTTAATGATTTGTAAATTCAATAGATGCATGAAAGTCTCAGTTTCTGAATATACTAATTGGAGCTTATAAAAAATTTAGTTGTGGTACAAATATATAGCATATATATTTATCATTTCTTCAATTTCATGTTTGACTATTTATTCTTATTGCATGCTTGTTGGCCTCATATCCTAATGAATACTCTTAGATATAAACTAATTGAGATAGTAAAGGTTATATGTCTATATAGCTCGATCCAAAAGAAAAGAAAAATGATGTTTGTGTGGTATAAATAATTGTATGCATTAAATGGAAGATCATATTTAGTGGAAAAGTGTTTTACTTATGAAATTTGATACATTTATTATTTTTTAATGAAATAGTCCATAACTAAAAAAATAAATACATTATCTGTATTAGAATGCATCTCCAAATTATGTTATTTCAACTTAGTTAAAAACTAAGTGTGATTTTGAGAATACTAGAAGTATATTCAAGATTTATGAGTAAAAGATGTAGATACGTATAGCAACTAAGACCTTTTGTAAAAAAACTGAGATATGTTAAATGGTTTATATCCATAAAAGAATTATAATCTTTTGTTTGTAATTATAACTAAGGGTTTGATTAACCATGATATATTTTTACCTGCATGAAATTATAGAACCAAAATATGTGGTTATGGTTATGAAGATACCTTGAAGAATCAAATTGAAGTCTAATCTCCCTATAATATTGAATATCATCCATTGAACTTATAATATGTATGCAAGGTGAAAAAGAGTGACAACAATTATTGTGCAAGAATAATATACTGTAAACAAATTGTAAGTAAGTAATAAGGGAAGAGTGATATCAAGAATAAGAGAGAAATGAACTCTTAGTGAAAGTAATACATTCCTTAGTAAATATAAGGAAAAGGGTAGTCAATTATTACTAAAATAATAAAGGTGGAGCTCGTAGTTCTAGACGAACTGTGTATTGTATGAATAACAAACAACAATAATATTATTACTTGAATCCACAAACATATGTTAGGAATAATAGATATATATAGTCAAATAGCGAACCGAGGAGATAAACTAATAAACATTCTAGTAAGGATTATCAATCATTGACATTCCTAATCTCTATACAACAAAATGCAACTCCAATGACAAATACCTTGTAAGACAAGAAACTAGTTCATAATAAATTTATAAATACATTATGTTGAAATAAAAAGGTATAGGAGGCATATACAATAATTCTCTATAACTACCTTTTAAGGCTAACAAGAAGTATATCAAATGATAATAATCATCCTCTTGATGAGATAATCTTGAAGAGTATATACACTGGAAGTGTTATGAAACCACCTCACTAAAAGATAGAAAAGATAGATCAATGCCTTAGAAATCAACCTCTTCGAGGGGGAAACCTCCTTTACATTACACAAATGAACAATTCCTAGATGATACAAATGAAAATACCTCCTTTATATATATAGGAGTCTAAGCTTTCATAATGTAATCAGAGCCGACATAACAATAATAATGTAAGGGCACAAAAAATAGTCGGCTTCTATGGGGCACAATAATAACAATATGGGGACTACATGGGCACAACAATATAATAAGGGGGTATCACTAATAAAAATAAGGGGTTACACTAGAAGTATAGGGACCTAACATGCCCCTCTCCTTCAAAAAGTGTTGTCGTCAAGGCTTGAGTAGTTTTGGATGCTTGTGTATAAAATTCTCATCCTCCCATGTGGAATCTTTGGCGGGTAAGTTCTTCCAAATGAGATACTTTGAAATTCATCGATTTCGTAGCTTTTTGGTTTTTGTTTCTATGATTGCTTTGGGTTCCAATATGATTTTTCCTTCCTCGTCAAATTCCAAGAATATTGTTTGAACTGGGAGCTTGTAACTTATAAACTTCTTTAAGCATGAAATATGGAAAACTGGGGGCACTCGGGAAGATGCAAGAAGCTCCAATTTCTATGCCATTGTACCCATATTTTGCAGCACCTTGTAAGGACCATAGTACTTTTTTGATAATTTATTATTCTTCTTAGCTTGCTTGATGGATATTCTTTTGTATGGTTGTATTTGTGAAAATATCCAGTTCTCTATATCTAAAATTCTTTCACTGTGATGTTGATCTGCTTATTATTTCATTTGATTCTGTGCCAATGTGAGGTTATCCTTTAACTATTGGAGAACTTTTTTTTTTTGAGGGTCTAAATTAGCACCTTCATGACATACAATATGAACCAAGTATTCCACCTCTTGTATGCCAAATAAACATTTGGAGGTTTTTGTATATAATTGTTTCTCATCCAACAGTTTGAGAACTCTATCAACATGTTGAACATGATCCTTCCAGGGCTTGTTGTAGATTATTATATCATCAAAAAATACTAACACAAATTTTTTAGCGAAGGCTTTGAAAATGGAATTCATCAAACATTAGAATGTAGAAGGTCCATTGGTAAGGCCAAAAGGCATGACGAAAAATTCATAATGACCCTAATGAGTTCTAAATGTTTTTTTGGAATGGATTCAGTCTTCATTCTAGTTTGATGATATCCTGCATGAAGGTCCAACTTGGTGAAGTAAATTTCTCCATGCAATTCATCCAATAATTCATCAATGAGAGGAATGGGAAATTTGTCTTTAATAGTGAGCTTGTTGATGTCTTTATAATCCAGACACATGCACCATGATCCATCCTTCTTGTGCGCCAATACTACTGGAGCAGAGAAAGAAATTTGAATAGGTTGAATTATACTTGCCTCTAGCATTTCTGCAACCATATGTTCAATTTCACTCTTTTTTGCGAAGGGATATCTATAAGGCCTGATGTTTCGAGGAACACTTCCTAGAAAATGAATAGCATGATGAGGATCACAAATAGGTGGGAGGCCTCTGGGAGTCTCAAATACCTTTGAATGATTTCCCAAGACGTTTTGGAGATCTGGAGAAATAGATTATTTCAACATGGGAACCTCTAGCGAACATAATTATGCAATTACAACATGTTGTTATTCCTTTAGAATCTCTGTCATGCTGTTAGAGTCGATTATCTTTCCTAGTTTCCTAAAATATTGTATTCATTGGAATGCTAGTACAACATTGGCACCACCCATTCTAATGTAAAGAATTGGACTATTCAAAACATATTCTCCCATGGATAGCTTGATATTATGGCACTTTCCAAATAAATTTATGATTTTTCCACTTGCAAACATCACTTGACACTATGGTGTGGGATAGAGGAAGCAATTCAATTCCTTGGCTATCTTACAATGAATAAAATTATGGGTACTACCTGAATCAATCAACACTATTACCTTTTTGTTCCTGATATGTCCTTCTATCTTTATAGTTTTAGGAGTGGTAATTCTGGCCAAGGTATTACAAGATATGGTCGGATTCATTTCTTCATTCTATGGGTTTGGTTCCTGGCGAGTATCCTTTTCTTTTGACATTTCTTGACTATTTTCTTCCTGATATTTCACCGCTTGAACCTTCTTCTTCTTTATATTTCCTTTTATCTTGACAGTTTGATGAGTGGTAATTCCTGCCAATGTAGTACAAGATATGTTCGGATTCTTTTCTTTCTCTAAGGTTGGTTCTCAGTGTATATCCTCTTCTTTTGATGTTTATTCATCCATTTCTTCCTCCTCTTCACAATCTATGTAAAATAATTTCTTCTCATCACACTTATGACCTCTAATGTACTTTCTATCACAATAATAACAAAGACCTTTTTCTCCTTTTTCTTCCAATTGTTGTGTTGTCAACCTTGTAGGTTGTGGAAGGATAGGAGAAACAACACTTCCATATTTATAGTTGTGAGGGGTAGACTTCCTTGTTGCCATAATTTTTCTTTCAACTTTTCTTGCCGACCTATATTCATTCTCCAATGAATTAGGTTCCAAAATGTGAACCTCATGTTGGATGTTATCTTTTAATGTCCCTACGAAGACATCAATCCCCTGCTTCTCTAGAATATCATTTACCCTTATATTCAATTTATGAAACTCCTCAATGTGCTCTGCCATTAAACCCTTTTTTTTGAGATTGATCAATTGGCTAAAGAAGGTGTTTGTCTTTGTATCATCCTAATGTGCTATCATTTCCTCCGTGAGAATTGACCATGTGACAAGTGGTTTACGAGAACAAATCCATTGATACCATAAAAATTGATTTGGTTCTAAATATTAAGATGCAATACATACCTTTTGTAACGGTTTCACCTCGTGTAGATAAAAATATTTCTCCATATATTGTATCCAATTTACAGGATCTTTGCCATCAAACTTCCTCATATCATTTTTTCTTGATTTTAGGACCTCGATCATGGAACGACTATAACTCTGTAATTTAGGATCTTTAAGTTCTGAAATTTCAGCCTATGATATGCCTCTGAGATATCTTGTTAACCCCATAGGTCTGATCACAATTGGATTCTTGAAGAAAGAGTTATTCCCAATATCTTGTGATGACCTAATTATAGACAGGCCTAGTAGAGTGAACTTGTAAGATGTGTCACATGTCATTGTTTCCACCTTAAGTTCTGAAACTAATACCCAACAAACTAAAGTTCGTCTCCTTTCTTATGCATCTTATGAAACTTAAATCAGATGCTCAAAGAGGTAATTATGACGATTTTCCCAAGGTCACATGTTTGGGATATAATTCAGGGGCCTACAGAAACCCTAAATTCCTCAATCTATATATCCGAAATATAGCGATAAAAGATCTAAAATTCGGACCTAAGCTTCACCAAGATTTTGGCTCAAATGCGTTATAATTTCAAAGTTTGAACCTTCATAGAAAAACAATTATAGCTAAAATTCCATGATGACCTATTTGAGATGAAATTATGGAGCTTGCAAAAACCCTAATTTCCTCAAATCATATCTTCAAAATTGTATCGAGAGAAGATCTAAAATTCAAACCCGATGTGCAAGATGATTTCTTCTCAAATGGGTTCTTTTTTTATCTTCTAAAACTTCATAGCAAAAACTTTATAGTGAGAATTCCATGATGACCTATTTGGAGCAACAAAACCCTAGAATCCAAAGCTCTCATAACAAATGTTATGAATCCATCTCACAAAATGATAGAAAATATAGATCAACACCTTAGAAATTAGCCTCTTCTAGGGGGAAACCTCGTTTACATTGCACAAATGAACAATTCTTGGATGATACAAATGACAAGATCTCCTTTCTATATATAGGAGTCTAAGGGGTCATAATGTAATCAAAGCAGACATAACAATAATAATGTAAGGGCACAACAATAACAATAGTGGGCTTCTATGGGGCACAATAATAATAATATGGGGACTACATGGGACACAACAATATAATACAGGGTTTCACTAATAACAATAAGGGTTTACACTAGTAGTATAGGGATGTAATAGGAAGCATATGTAGAGACAATGAAATTAATTACACATTATGTATATACCAATTAAAATAAAAATTAGAGTTTATTACAGCATAAATGAGGCCCCAAGAAACAAATTGAATAATAATTAAAAAATAGCAGCGTTGTAACTGCAATTACAACCCTCTTAGGGTAAGAATGATAAAAACTATCTAAAACTTTTGAAGTACTGGTTAGGGTTTCAAAAATACTATTCAAAATCCCTAAATTATAGCTTAGGCATCTAGAGGATGAGAAATAGTAAGAATTCAAACTATAACCCAACGACGTGAAATTCAAGGTTTTGAAAAAGACGTTAAAATCCAATGAGAAATTTTATCCTTTTCACCCATAACCATACCTGCAACCAAAAGTAATCAATTCGAGTTAGAAAGGCTCAATTATAAAAGAAAGAAAGGGAAATTCATGGTATGAAAATAATGGAAAAGAACTATATAATACTTTCCACAAGACAAGCACAGTCTTCACTAGGACACTCTTCACAATAGAACACATGAGGGTTATTGTAGTCAATATAGACAAATAAATTGGAAGAAATTCTAGAATCTAGTTAAATATATTTAGCTTGGGCTTAGGTAGAAACCAAAGTGCCAACTCAATGTCCAAACATAAGGGAAAAATAAAAATGATCTTAGTAGAGCAGTCATAGCCAAATGCGTATAAACCCTCAATAGAAATTCATAATCAATAAATACCCAAGTTCTCCGTCATAGTAAATTAGAATAGACAAAAGTTGTCGATAGATAAAATGGAAATTTCACAAAAATGCCTCTTTATGTACAAAAAATTAAGTGGATTGACGAAAAAAACGAGTTATGAAATGGAAATTTAGCTGTGCTCTCACCGAAGCCATAATTCAAAATAGAGATCTCAAAAATATGAAATTGGGACAAGGGTTTGTGAGAACCCAAATAAAGTTTCAACTAATGATACAAAATCAAAATGTTTAACTGGCAGTGTCACAAAGGTTTTAGAAAACTACCTCTATGGAATTATATAAAGCGAGAAAATAAAACTTGAATTCAAGCCCTTCCTCTGCCAAATACTGACAAATATTATCCCAAATCCATCATGGAAATATTAGCGTTTCTCAAGCTTGCAAGTAACATAAATTAGTTAAGAGTAGTGGAAAATGATAATTGATAAAGGTCATGCAATATATAATATTTACGAACAGCACTGGACATTATAGTTGTGTGATCCTATGAAGTTCCTCATAGAGGTGACAATAATCTTGGTAAGTAAGTCATATGTTTAAGGAGGGCCAAAATGACCATCAAAATCTAAAAAAAGTATTGATATTGTGAAAACCCTCACAATGACACTTTTTCAAATGTGAAAAACAAAGGAAAGTTGAATGGTCGAGGGAGGGTTATGGTATAGGGTTGGGTTTTCTTCGAACAAAATCTTAGCCCTTTAATGACCTTACGTTGATCTCCATTGTTGAAACCAACAGCTACAAATATCATTTGATAATCAAATGGCAAGGGATTGCATGGACCAAGCTAGAGTTTCTAAGTGTTCATCCCATGCCAACACGAATGGTGGCTCAAAGTATCTCACATGCACACCATAGTTAAAGAGTTCAAATTATAAAGTAACCATGAATAATCAAAAGGATAAGATTTCAAAAGAATAGGAGAGTGAGACCATAATGATTATATGGTGTGCATGTGGAGACTATGGTAGAGTTGTTTTTCATATGCATAATGTGGGTTATAAATGTGGATAGGGGTAGTTTGATTAACTTATATAGGGTTATTTTGAGAATATATATATATATATATATATATATATATATATTATCAAAATATCCCTATATATTATAGATGGATACCAATCTAGATACAAGTTTGATTCAACTATTGAAGCTATATGGAAACTTAAAAAAACACGATTAAGATTAGAAATGTTCCTATTGCATTAAATATAAGATGAGGAAGAAAATATTAATTATGGAAATTAGTTACGTTAAAAATGGTATCAAAGTTGTAGGCTAAATATTGAGCCTATGTTCCAAGCCAAATTTGTAAGATATGAATGCGAATCAAGTAGATAAAACATAGGTGTGCATATAAGATGAAGTGTCATCTTCTACAACGTAATTGTTGGACTGTGTAAAAGACTCGAAAACTAGAATTAACGAGTAGTAAAACAATTCATGAATAAGTTGAGGAAGAGAGGTATCAATATTTAGGTACATGTTCTCTCTAGAACTAGGAGGTTAGAGTTTTATTATTAGTAAATATTAGGTCTTACCATTTAAAACAAATTGTATTAAGAGTTCAAGTGTATATATTCTAAAATACCCTTAATAGGATGAGATGCAATAAGGAAAGTAAATTGATAAAATATGAAACAATAAATACATTGTTTAATTCAGTAGATTTAAATAAATGGAATGAGACTACTTGATAAGTCATGTGTTCTTGATAGATATACCAAAAGGATCAACCTATCTAGTTTTAATCTTGAAATTGTATGAAGAAAATAGGAAAGCAAAGAACTATTATATACACTTGTTCATATCTAAAAATAATATAATGCCATTATATAGTAGATGAGAGATGGATTAGTAAAGTAATCTTGTCAAAATATACAAACAACGTAACAATAATGTTAATCCATATACAAACCTGCTATAGAACAGGGATAACCTCTTTTGACCATCTTGAGCTTGCAGCTGAGGTGACTAAAGTATAATAATAGAAGACGTAATTCCATTCTTCATTCTAAATGTAATAATAGTATAAGGAAAAATCAAATAAATGTTGTTCCAAGAATTTCAAGGAAGGTAATATAAGAATACTTAATCAATTAAACCTAATTTCCAAACAAGGTCCATTGAAGGGGGTATAAGTAACTATTACATATGCAATATTACGAATGAGAAAAGGAATAGTACCAAACAAACGTTAAGGGGAATAAAATAAGTTTGTTACAAACTAAAGTATATATTAGTATATAAGTTGGATATGATTTAATGCCTACTATCATATATAAATTGTTATTGTTGTAGGTTTATCTATCTAAATGAAAGGGAGGTACAGATACAATGATAATTTATCTCCCAACTACTTTGTTATATAAAATATTTTATGGGCTTTGGAAAGTTATTATCATTATATAAGGTTCAAATGGCTTATAGTTAAGGAACTCATCTTTCAAAAATGATCTCTTTTATTTTAAATCCAAGGGCTATAAAAATAAATAATGTTAACGACAAAGTAGTTGGGATATTAAAAGGAGGTGAGGGAAGAAACACAAAACAAATTTGTAGTAAATATTACACAGGAAATGATGTGAGGTACAAGTTGTCGGAACAAATAAAATAGATGTATATATTTTTATAACATCGAGTTGTTATTAAGAATTTTATTTGCAAGTGTTAAAAAGTCCTACAAGGATGTTACACCATAAATTTTCTACATAATACTTGTGTAATTGAATTAAATTGTGACATGAGTTCGGTAACAAAGAATATTGTATAAGATGAATAGCCTACATAGAAGATGTACCTACTATATATAATATGGAAAGTGTAAAGATAAAATGTTTCATTCTTTACTTGGTGGCGAACCTTAAATTATGTAGTATGGAAAGGAAAATGCAATATCATAAGAGTAAGAATAGAATAAATATTGAAGAACTAGTTGTTACAAACTACATGGAGTAACTACTATTTAATCATATCGAATGAGAAATATAGTTCTATGATCATCAAAATTAGTAAATTATAAAATGTGTTTAATTGCTTAAGGGTAGAATTAAGAACATATTAGTGAAATAATGTCGAAAAGAAGCTAAAGAAATAAACACATATTTATAGTTATATGAAAGTAAGATACACAATTTTCGGTAATGATGTAGTGTGTGATTGTTCTATTCGAGACGAGATATAGTGGAAGGTTAACTCATTAGACCATCTCATCAAAATGGCTCAGGTAAGTATTGTAGGCTAATAAGCTATATTAAAGTGGTACAAGAACCTTATAACAAATTGTTACATATAAAGTGTAGTCGAAATGAAATTATGTGTATAACAATAGGAATCCTCTACTACAAATTGGGATACTGTGAAAATATAATATCCATGTAAATATAGATAGTTATATATAGTTTTGTATGTGTGGAGAGAAATATAGGAATGAAAAAAATTAAATTATGAATAGAGAATATTGAGTATTCTTTTGTGCAAATAGATTCCAAAAGTAAGTTATGCACATATTCACTAGAGAATCATTCGAAACACATTAAATACATGCAACTAGATGAGAAGGTTGAACCCTGGAATTAGTAGTTTGCTCTAGGTTGATCATAAAGAAACTCAAAAACTTAAATAGTTGAATAAAGGAATGATGGACCTGCATAAAAAATAAATTAGTATTCAGCGAGGTTTCTACCTAACAAAATAATCCATAAGGTCATAATGATAAATTCAAGAGGAATTTTCAGATTCAAACCTACTCGGATAATGGGTTATTGGTGGTGCCCTTGTAAATATATATCAGTTACTAGGAAAAGGAGTTGGTAACCAAGGAGTTGGTAACTTCAGAATAGGTATGCATTCATATAGGTGAGAAACATAATAAATAAGTGATATGTCTATAAAATGTTATATAATATCCCAATGAATTAAAAGAAAATTAATCACAAAAATAACAATGCAAGTAAAGAAACCCGGATGCGGGTGGCATTCAACGTCATTAATGGAAAGCCGCACAATGCAGGCAGCTGGCCTGGCAGATGGCTGGCGGACGGTCCTCACGACATGCGCCTCGGGCTGGCAAATTGGTTTAAGGGCAGGTGAAATTAATTCAGAACAGTCTGGAATGATGGTCTTGCAGTCAGGCATTAATGCGTGCCTGGTTTATGTGCAAACATGTCGGTTTATTTGTATGGATCCGTTCATTGCTCATGTCTTAGTTACTGGTTCTATTTATCGTGGAGCAGAACCTCTCCCGCACTCCTACTTGGTCCTTCGAATTTGGTTGCTCGCTTGGGTTTGGAATCTCTCTGGAATCTTCTGCGCTCAAATTGTAATCGGCTTGCTTTGCCTCAATCCCTCTCTCAGTCCATCAGCACTCCTGAGTATGCCTCGATGCCGAGGTATCCCGCGCAGAGGTAGCCACACCGGGAACAGAGGCCGCCCCTCTCATCCTGCTCCACAGAATGTTGTCCCCATAGCCTCAGCCTCCCCTTCTTCTCCGCCCTTGGGTCAAGCTGGGTCTCTCCCGCATAATTCCTTCCAGACCTCCAGGTTTACTTTTCACAGCAGGCTCAACAGGCCCATATTGACAGCAAGCATCACCATCATTCTCGCGGAGGAGGAGAATAATCATGTCAGCTCGGCTCCAACCACTTCCTCCCACTCTCAGGAACACAGTGTTCTGCAAGGGGATATGGCAGGGATGGTATTCCATGCGGACAATATGCAGGAGGACACCCCTGTTTCTGAAGTGCCTCAGCAACCCGTCGATCCGACTCAGAGCGAAATTTTGGCCTGTGGGCCGTCTCAGCGTGCAGGTTGCATTCTTAATCTGGTGACCACTCCTGAAGGTGGAGCAGAAGGACATGATGAAAGGGGCTTCATCACCTGGGTAGCCTCTTCCAGCCAGGTGGAGAGGGACACGCCGGACTCGCTGCAACATGCAGACTAAACCTGTCTCTTCACTGCCGGGTGGCCTTCTTACCTATGTGCTGTGCAATTTTGATTTCGTGTCGTTGTTTCTGAGTTTATGTGTCTCTGTCTGGTTCATGATCTTGTTACAGGATGTGGCAACTGCCAATATGGGTTCTGTTTTTTGTTATAACTATGGGTATGCTGGTTACTTTTTTGCTTTTTTGGTCAATGGGGGGCATGACGGAATTAGTCCTGGTAAAATCTTTCAGTGTGTCAGGGCCCAAATACAAAATTTTGAAGTCTGCACTGTGAATTTGGCAGAAAGCCTGAATTGTAATATCTCTGAGTTTCTGGTTGAGGAATGGCCTCGGCCTCCTCTGAGGTCTTGACCTCATTGTATATATCTTTTTTCCTTTTTTAATAGAATTAGTATTTATGAAGAAAAAAAACAATGCAAGTAAAGAAATTAGAGATTATCATATCGAAAAATAACAATAATAATGATTCTAATTACTCAAGCAAATAAGAAAAATATGTAATAATCCATGAATAATTCATGAAGGATTCACAAAATGACCTATATATGCAAAGATGGGTAAGTGTGAAGTGGATTAAGGAAAAAATGAAGTGTTAAAACTTGCAATTGCTTAGAAAGGAAATGGCATTACACCCTGAAATGGCCAAATAAATGTTTCATGGGTTAGGTATCAAGGATGTAACAAACATAAAAGTTGTATCAATTACATATTAGTATGGATAATTTGGCCGTTTGGGTTATTTTATAAGTGTTATGCATATACAAAACAATTAATTGGTTGATTGAGCTCACAATTAACTAAATATTGATTAAATAAAATGTTAGGATAAATATGTGGATGTTAAAAAGATTCTTTGGAGCATGCCAATAGAAATTAAAAAAATAAAATAGGCATGGGACAACCTAGGGATAACGCAAAAGTTTATGGTTAAAGAACCATAAATACATCTATAAATATAAAAAGGAAATATTTAAACATAGATTTTTCTACTTGATTTATTTTTAAAATAAAAATATGCACGTTCATAGAGATAGATGTTAGAAGATGCTCTAAAATCATGAAGATAAATATATAAACATAATGTGTGTTGAAGTAGCAAACATATGTAGGAATGTTAGGGAGGCGCTCCCCTTGGTATAAAGCAAAATAAGATGCACAAAATCTTCATCAATAAGTAATGTAGGATAAACTAGAAAACTCAAAAGAGTGGGTTAAAGGAAAATAGTGGAGGAAGTGCAAGAGGAATGTTATAGATCTATGGAGCTACATTTTTTTGTTTTAACCGTGAAACTTGAATATCACAAGATACTTCTTATTACCCTATGTTCGTATTATCAATTCTATATTTTATGTTTCCTCATAATTTTGTGGTCTAGTGATTGTGGCCATTAAGAACTATGAAACAAGTGGAAAAACAATTAGGATGGAATTCACTAAGGTTAATTGGAGTGGGAATTGGTAGTAATATAATAACCATGAAAAGTGGTAGAGACAATAGGTTTACCTACACTTTAGTTATGCATGATGAATTCATATTTCAGATTATGATAAAATAACATGGAATGTTAACTAATATCATAGGTCACTAGTTGTGGCAAATAATCAGTAGAAAATTAAGTAATTGGATCTTTAACTTTTATTTCCATGAGGCAAATGACATTAAAGGAAATTGGGAATTTTCCAGAAGAAACAATGGATGTGAACCATATCACTTGGAATACCTAGTATGTAAGGGGGCAATATGGGATTTACTATTATTAATGATATGCCATATTGGTGTTATTGACTTTGTTGTGTACATGCTAATAATTTTGTTGCATGCGGGTTAATGATCCTTTCGATGGATGCATGAATGAAAATTGAAAGAACCTATTTAGTGTGTATGAAAACATGCTATATAATGAGCATGAAATGAATATAAGAGTACATTTTACTCTGGAACTAATTTGTCGCTCAAAATAAAGCACAATGGAAACACTTTAGTACTGAAGAGGATATACTGAAAAGGAGAAATGCATGATACATTTCCTTCCCATATTTACGAAATATGGAATTGAGGAAACATTAATTGCGACATTTGCTTCAAGGGGGAGAATATTTAACACCCCTATGTATTTATTTTTTAGATATGACTATTTTTATACTTTTAAATTTTTGTGGACTCAATGACTATGTAAAGTTTGGAAACTAGGTGATGATGTAAATATATTATATTTTATGAAATTAATAAATAATATTTCTTGTGAATATTCAGGAAATACAACTAGAGTATTAAATACGTCTTGAAAGCTTATGGGAAAAGTTGAAAAGTGTAATAGCAGAAGTGTCCTCAGACACGTAATTTTATTAATCAGAAAAAAAATTACATATTCTTTTTCGAAAGCGTTTACTCCCGAACAACAAAACACTCTTGCAATGAGGTATTTATAAGCTCAATGTCCTAACTACCTCTAATTATTGATCACTTATGAAATAACAAGTGTCCACGTACAATAAAATCTATTCAAGCAACTTAGTAACAATTCTCCTAAATTATAGCCTATGATATGACACATTTGTAGAGCCATATCTTTTAAAACAATATACTAATTCTAAATGTCTCCATTAAACAATTAAATATTCTAGATTAATAATTATTAATTTAATATCTTAAATTAATAATTATTTTATTATAACTTAATAACCTACGATAATATTCATTAATGGATCATCTAAAATTCCCCTCTCTGATCCAAAGATACATTACAACAGATACCAAGTTCATCCTTGAAATTAGTAAATTTTATTCTGTCAAGAGGTTTCGTGAAAATGTCGGAGATCTGATCTTCTGAAGGATAATAAATTGGCTTGAGGACATCTTTGGCAATGAGGGATTTGATATGATGATACTTGGTGTCCACATGCTTTGTATTGGAATGAAAAATTGGGTTCTTGGCAAGCTTGAAGGATGACTGGCTATCAATGAATAATGGCATAGCTTATGCCTAAAGAATGCCCAAGTCTTGCAAAATTCTACACAACCAAACAATTTCACATGTTGCTTCCCATGCTGAAATGTACTCTGCTTCTGTAGAAGAAGTGGCCATTGTAGCTTGTTTCTTACAACTCCATGACAGTGCTGCTAACGCCATGTTCATTAAATAACTTGATGTTGATGCTCGATAATCAATACTTCCAGCAAAGTCGGCATATGAAAATCCACCAAGTACAAGTATTAAAGAAGACCAAAATCTTTTGTTCCTTTGATATATTGAAGAACTCTTTTGGCTACATTCCAGTGGTTGTCTCATGGTTCCTACATAAAACTTGAAAGACAACTGACGGCATAAGACAGATCAAGGCTAGTGTTTGTCAAATAAATCAAGCTACCAATCATTTGTCTATAAGTAGTGTTGTCCACCTTTTCCCACCTTCAAATTTTGAAAGTTTCAAGTTTTGCTCCATGGGGGTAAGAACGGGCTTGCAATCCTGCATTCCAAATTGTTGAAAAACCTTTATTGCATACTTACTCTATGAAATAAAAATATGATGTGGACGTTGGAAGACTTTAATGCCAATATAGTAGTGAAGTAATCCCAAATCTATCATCTTAAGGCCTGTATGTACCTCTATTTTCACTTGTGCAATTTGATCATCATTGTTCCAGTAATGATCAAATCATCTATATATATAACAAGAATCACCAGATATTTACGCTGTTGTTTCACATAGAAAGTATCATCAGATTCACTTCATTGACAACCTACTTTCATAAGGTATTCATCTATTTTTCCATAACAAGCCCAGGGAGCTTGCTTTAATCATTATAAAGCCTTGATCAATTTGCAGACTTTAGGTTCTTGCAACCACCAAATGAAGTTTGTAGTGGTCCACAAACATCATTGTGAACTAGTAGTAGTAGCCGGTTTGCATGCCATGAAGTTGCTGGAAAGCTTTCTTGACTTTGTTTTCCATAAATGCAAGATTCACATTTTGCATTTTCCCTTTTGAAAGTTGGAATTCCCTTAACCATCCCTTGTTTCTACAATTGATAAAGACTATCAAAATTTAAATGTCCATATCTTACATGCCATAATCTTATAGGTGAAATCCCTGTAGTCACTGCCCCTGTAAACTCAGAATGCCTTGGAATAACTGTCCCTTTCATCCTTAACAATTTTCCATCTTCATAACCTGTCATCACTGTTTGCAAGCTCTATTTGACTGAATTAATCTTAACTAGGCCATCTTCCATAATTACCTGATTTCTTACTTGTCGAATCGTGACTAAAGATAATAATTTTTTCTTAAAGGTTGGTACATACCATACATTTGAAATCATTTTCTCTCCAATGCGAGGGAGCGAAACTTTAACTGCACCTTTTCCATAAGGAGTATGTTTTGTATCATCTGTGTTGGGTCCCTATAATACTAGTTATTACTTCATTACTATTGTAGTTATACCCCTTATTTATATTGTTGTGCCCCTATTACCCTCATATTGTTATTTCTATGCCCCATAGAATCCCTCTATTGTTATTTTTGTGGCTTTATATTATTATTGTTAGGTCGGCTGGATTGTATTGTGACTCCTTGGAAAGGAGGTTTTGTCATTTGTATCATCCAAGAATTGTTCATTTATGTAATGTAAAGGAGGTTTCCCCCTCGAAGAGGCTAAATTCTAAGGCGTTGATCTATCTTTTCTATCTTTTCTTGAACCGGTTTCATAACATTTGGTATCATAGCTTTGGATTCTAGGGTTTCGCTGCTCCAAACAGGTCATTGTGGCATTTTCACTATAACTTTTTTTCTATGACGTTTCAGATGTCACAAAAAGAACCCATTTGAGAAGAGATCACGCTAAAACTTGGTTCGGAATTTCAGATCTTTTCGTGCGATATTTGTGGAGATATGATCTGAGGAAGTTGGTCTTTTTGCAGACTCCTGAATTACATTCAAAATAAGTGACCCGGGGAAAGTCGTCATAACTTTCTCTCTGGGGATCAGATTGAAATTTTGTAAGAAAATACAGAAAGAGGACGGACTGCAGTTTCTTGTGCGGGTATTTCAGATTCATAGGTTGAAACAGTGACTCGTGGCATGTCGTACAAGTTCGCTCTACTGAACCAGTCTAAAAGCAAGTCACTGTGGGAGATTTCACATAACTCTTCCTTGGAGAATCCAATTTGGCTCAGACTTGTGGCATTGGAAAGAGGACGCAGAAGGCTAATACAAGTAGCAATTTCAGAACTGGATGATTCGAAATTACAGAGATACATCAGATTCAATATCAGGCTTCTATAAAGTAAAAAAAGGTGTGTAGTTTTTTTTAAAATTTTTGTGTAAGCTTGGTTTAACGGAATTCAAAGGGCATAGTAAAGCATTATTATCGGTAACTGATGCCCCGAGGAAAGAAAATGCAAACACCTAGTAAGGAACCCGAAAGCTCTAGCATGACTCATGAAGAAGAGGAAGAAATGCTACATGATATATCAAAATTACAAGAACAAGTGCAACAAATGTCACGCTCACAAAAGCTAACAGATGCTAAGATAAGTGGTGTGGAATCTAAGATAAATGGCGTGGAATCTAAGATAAAGGGCATGGAAGATAGGATGGAGGATTCGATGGCTAATTTGAAGATAGATTTGTAGACAGACAGGGAAGAATTGAAGAAGTTGCTACAAGAAAGGGTCACTAATGGTGAAAAGGTAGTAAAGGAAACTCATGATGAGAACAAAAGAAATGTTAATCATGATTCCATAGATGCTAATGTTTGATCGAAGAATCACCATATTCCAAAAATCGATATGAGGAAGTTTTATGGTAAGGATCCCGCCACATGGATATTACAGATGGAGCAATTCTTCGATCTCAATAATGTACAAAACGCACAAAAGGTACGTATGGCAACTGTATATTTGGAACCAAATCAGTTTGTATGGTATCAATGGCTTTGCTCTCGTGAACAATTTATCACTTGGGCAATTTTTACGGAAGAATTGATAGCACATTATGAAGATACAAAAAGCAACACTTTTTTTAGCCAATTGATAAGTCTCAAACAAAAGGGTTCAGTAATGGAGCACATTGAGGAGTTCCAAAAATTGAACATAAGGGTAAAAGATATTCCAGAGGAGCATAGGATTGATGCGTTCATAGGGTCTTTAAAGGATAATATCCAACATGATGTTCGCCTTTGGGAACCTGATTCATTAGAGAAGGCATTCGGGTTAGCAAGAAAAATTGAAAGCAAAATTATGGCAACCAGGAAGCATACCACTCACAAGTATAAAGACGGAAGTGTTGTTGCCCCTAGTCTTCCACAACCTATAAGGTTGACACCACAACAATTGGAAGAAAAAAGAGCAAAAGGGCTTTGTTACAGTTGTCATAGCAAATACACTAAAGGTCATAAGTGTCCTGAGAAGAAATTATTCTACATAGGTTGTGAAGAGGAAGAAGAAAAGGAGAAAGCAAGGTCAAAAGAAGAAGATATACTCCAGGAACAAAGCCTAGATGAAGAAAAAATAAATCCGACCATATCTTGTAATGCATTGGCAGGAATTGCCACTCCTCAAACCATCAAGATAGAAGGACAAATCAAGAAGAAAAAGGTAATAGTGTTGATTGATTCAGGAAGCACCCACAATTTTATTCATTGTAGGGTAGCAAAAGAATTGATTTGCTTCCTATATCAAGCACCAGAGTGTCAAGTGATGATTGCAAATGGAGGAACAATAAATT